>CM076687.1:93984726-95459726 GCA_038501925.1 Xenopus petersii | reverse complement strand
TCTCGAAAATTGAATTTGACTTTTTTAAAAAAAACCTCGAATTAAATTTGAATAACTCCCTAGTCGAATTTGGTTGTTTAAAAAGAAAAAAAAATGGGAAAATTCGAATATACAATTCAACCCTTGATAAATCTGCCCCCTAATGTGTCATTGTTTGGGGCTGAACTTGCCTCACTCAGCTACACTGATGGACATTCCTGTTTGTCTGGCCTCTGAGCTGAAAGGATTCATGTGTAGGACATGTGATACCGGGAAGGCTGGAAAAAAAAAGTGGTGGTGGTGCAGTACTCACTGGAATGTGCTCCAGCTCCAGGTGTTTAGTTGCTTTTAGGTAAGACTATAGCACAGGCCTATCCAGTTTGTCTTAAAGGAGAATTCAACCCCTTCGGTGCTAAAATCCCTCCCCTGTGTTGCCCAACGCCCTCTTCCCCCCCCCCCGGGCAAATGCCTCTCACTTGTTACTGACCCCTCCGTGCAGTTCCTCTACTGTTGAGTTCACGGCAGCCATGTTCGTCCGTGCTTTCTTCTTCCTGTATTCGCCGGCATGTGGTGGCGTATGCGCAGTAAAGGGATTTATCGGTAAGGATCTACTGCCTACGACAGTCATAAAAAAAGAAATTGTATAGGCTAGGCTAGTATAGGATCAGGGGCCATATTATTTAAAGGGGAACTATTGTGAAAATGAAAATTTAATATAAGCTTTCTCATACTGAAGTAAGAAACTTTCTAAACACAATCAACTCAAAATTCTGGATTGTTTCTGTTATAATCAAGTTTATCTTCACTATTCCTCTCTCAGCATCTGTTTCTCTTTATTCTCTTTTCATGCAACAGTTGGGTGTCAGATCAATGATCCAATATATCTTGTAGGGGGGCTTCCTTTTCTAGCAGATGAATTAGAGTTCACTCAAATAACTGATTCCAGTACAAACAAAATCTAACAAAATAACTGCCTTTTGCACAAATTCTGCATGTAGAGAGACAGGATTTCTGGTGATTTTAATAGAGTGAGCTCTAATACACCTTCTAGGCAAAAAGAGCCCTATAAAGTATATTGGATCATTCATCTGACACCCAACTCCTGAATGAAGACAGAATGAAGAGAAACAGATGATGTAACCTGATTCCCCAACCTGATATCAGTACTGCGATCCCTTCACTACAGGCAAGCAGAGCCTGGTGGACTGCTTGTACTAGCTAAGCCTCTCTGCCTCACTCTAGAGCAGGGATCCTCAACCTTTTTTACCCGTGAGCCACATTCAAATGTAAATAGTTGGGGAGCAACACAAGCATGAAAAATTCCCTTGAGGTGCCAAATAATGGCTGTGATTTGGTGGACCCTATGTGGACTGGCAGCCTACAGGAGACTTTACTTGGCAGTATACTTAGCTTTTATGCAATTTAAACTTGCCTGGAATTCAAAAATAAGCTCCTGCTTTGAGGTCACTGGGAGCAACATCCAAGGGGTTGGGGAGCAACATGTTGCTCACGAGCTACTGGTTGGGGATCTAAAAAAAAAAAAAACACACAGAACAATTTAACTTTTAAATCGGAAAGTCTGTATTAAGAAATAACTTACCGAACTCCTCTTGCGCTCCTCTTCAGAAAAGGCGACAGGGCAATGATCCATCATGCGGTGCACAATTTCTCCTCCCTTGCTATCTCCTATAAGGAAAGCAGGGAGGAGAAATCGAGCGCCGCACAATGGATCACCTTTTCTGAAGAGGAGCGCAAGTGGAGTTTGGGTAAGTTATTTCTTAATAAAGACTTTGCGATTTAAAAGTTTCATTTGTCTTTGTGTTTTGAACTATAGTAACGAATTTAAAAAAAAAAATGATGTTACTGGTTCTTTAAACGGTATATATTAACCAGTCCTGTTGCCAGATCTCAGCCACTGAACTAGAACTGAGGTTTCTGAAGAAGCCGACATGGCATTTCCCACCAGGATAATGAAAACACCCAACTGAGTTGTTGTTACATCCTTTCTGTAGAGCCTTGCTTACTTTTACTTCGAATCTACACCAAGGTGCAATGAAACACTTATATGGGTCCAGCACCACAGTAATGCACTTTATTATGGCAGTTTCCTTTATGCATATTTTAAATAATAAAATATGGTTACAACAGTCAGTGCATGTAATGCATGAAATCCAGAAGCATATAAACACAACTGATCCTGATTTTCACTAGAAAGAAACCCCTGGGACCGTCTCACATTTGGGTGATGTCCTAACACGTTGTACAACTGGTTAAGGCTCAGGGAAAAACCAGCAGTTTAGAGAATAAAATTCCATTGAAAGAGAAGAGGATAGTAACACAGAGTATCACATGCTCACTCAAGGCACTTGCAAAAGATGACTTGGGGGAAATAAACATACTGCCACTGTGAAAACGGGAATTTTATTTTTGGTCAAAACGATCAAATTCAAATTGTGAATTATCCAAACTCGATTTGAGGTTTAATTCAAATTTTGAGATTTACCATACTCTGGCCCTTTAAGAACTAAAATGTGACTATTCACCTTAAACCTGCCGAATTGCTGTATAAGTCGATGGGAGAGGTTCAGGGATCAAGTTGGTGATGTTTGCAGCCTTCATGACTCGAATCGAGTTTTTTAAATTCGATTCGGGGTTTTCTAATTCAAATCAAATTCTATTTATGCTTTCGGGTCGATTTAATTAGTCCGAGCTGAGAAAATTCAATGTTATTATTAAATTTCAATTGGCCGAATTTCAAGTTTATGGGAGTTTTAAAAAACTCACATGAGGAGACAAGTTTTGGTTGTATAAAAACCAGGTGCACTGCCAGAGTCTCCTGTACTCTGTCAGTCCACATAGGGGCTACCAATAGCCAATCAAAGCTCTTATTTGGCACCCCAGGGACTTTTTTTCATGCCCGTGTTGCTCCCATACAAACCTTTTTTTTTTTTTTTTAAACTGATTGTGGCTCACCAGTAACAAAAGGTTGGGGACCCCTGGTCTAGACGTGGACATAGAATATATTACAGGAGCACCCTATGCTGTTTTTGGGCAAAGGGCCAGATAGAAGTGTCTATACACTGGGCTCATGTGTAGGGCATTATAACAACTTTATTTTATTTTATAAGGAAAACTATACCCCCAAAATTAATACTTAAGTAACAGATAGTTTATATCAAATTGAATGTCATATTAAAGAATCTCACCAAACTGGAATATATATTTACATAAATATTGCCCTTTTAAATCTCTTGCCTTGAACCACCATTTCGAGATTCTATCTGTGCTGCCTCAGAGATCACCTGACCAGAAATACTACAACTCTAACTGTAACAGGAAGAAGTGAGGAAGCAAAAGGCAGAACTCTGTCTGTTAATTGGCTCATGTGACCTTACATGTGGTTTGTATGTGTGCACAGTGAATCGTAGGATCCCAGGGGGCGGCCCTTATTTTTTAAAATGGCAATTTTCTATTTATGATTACCCAATGGCACATACTACTAAAAAAGTATATTATTATGATAATGGTTCATTTACATGAAGCAGGGTTTTACACATGAGCTGTTTTACTCAGTATATGTAGATGACCTACATTGTTTGGGGTATAGTTTTCCTTTAAGGTTTCCTGGGCTTGTGTAGTGTAATGTATTTGCTGCAACATATACGTCCATTTTTGGACGCAACTTTGCAGTTTAGTAAATTAGCGTTGTCCTGGTGAAGTGTAGCAATGTGATCGAAGCCGTCACTGGCAAATTTCCGGAGGTTACTGAATTTGCCTCTAGAACTCAGCAGAAAAGCATTGAAAGCTGCTTCTGCATCACTTTTACTACTTTCTACTGCACATCCATTGCCTGTTCAGAACAGCAGAGGGCGCTCCTGTAACACATTTATGATATTACATGTCATTCTAAAAAAAAAAAAAAAAGGTGATACAGTTTGTGTTTCTTTTGATTAAATCCTACCAAATAACCTTACATCCTCCTCTGCAGTGTAGCCGTTGAGTTGAGACAAAGTACATTCATGTAATTAGTAATGTAACATCTATAACTGAGTGTGTATTTGACAGTTTAGGGCTTGGTTACTAACACTTTAAATTTAACCCATTTTTTGCTTTGATTCTTTTACAAAGGAAATCACTGATTGGCCACATTTGCACCTATACATCCTAAAGCAACTAATCAGTACATGAGCCTGTGTTTTTCAATAGTTTATATTGCTCTGAGGGTTTTTTTTTTTCTTATTCTGACAAATATTTAGTTTTTGTGTCTGCAACTTAACAAATGTTGTAGGTATCTCTAGATGTTCATTTCAAACTCAATTGTAAAACCAGCGAAACATACAAACAGAAAAAGAAATGGATTTATTGACCTTTATCTGTGAAGTTTTTTTTATGGCACAAAAAGTTCTCGATATTTCACAAATGGATCATCGTATGTACTTGAAGGGATGTTGTCATGATTTTTAAGGTGTCGTTTTTATTTCTAAATTACACTGTTTACACTGCAAATAATTCACTCTACAATATAAAATTTAATTCCTGAACCAGCAAGTGTATTTTTATTTAGGTTGTAATATTGGTGTATAGGTGCATCTTTAGGATGGAACTGCTTTCTGACAGGCTGTTGTTTCTCCTACTCAATGTAACTGAATGTGTCGCAGTGGGACCTGGATTTTTAGATCTACCAGGCAGCTGTTATCTTGTGTTAGGGAGCTGCTATCTGGTTACCTTCCCATTGTTCTTTTGTTTGGCTGCTGGGGGGGGGGGGGAAGGGAGGGGGTGATATCACTCCAACTTGCAGTACAGCAGTAAAGAGTGATTGAAGTTTATCAGAGCACAAGTCATGACTGGGGGCAGCTGAGAAATTGACAATATATCTAGCCCCATGTCATATTTCAAAATGAAATATAAAAAAATCTGTTTGCTCTTTTGAGAAATGGATTTCAGTGCAGAATTCTGCTGAAGCAGCACTATTAACTGATGTGTTTTGAAATGTTTTTTTTCCCCATGACAGTATCCCTTTAAAGGGGTTATTTACATTCATACACTTTTTTTCAGTTCAGTTGTTTTTAGATAGTTCACCAGAATTGAAGACTTTTTCCAGTTACTTTCCATATTCTATTTGTGACTGTTTCTCTAATATTGAAGCGTAAAGTTTCATTTTTCACCTTCTCCGAGATTGGGGGTCGCCGACTGTTTTAAACCGATACATTTAGTTGATACATTTCTTATCTTTGTCCCTGCTGAGCAGAATCCCTGAGTTTTATTAAAGGCAGCTGTTAGAATTGATACAATAGTTGCCGATATTGCACAGATGCTGCTGAGAAATGTACCAACTAAATTGAAACAGTTCAGATGCTCCTGGATCACTGCTCTGCCACTAGAAACAGGAACATTAAAGGAGAAAGAAAGGCCTATTTACTTGGGGTGCCAAAACTTACGCACCCCCAAGTGATTGTATTTACTTACCCCGGGCCGGTGCTCCTATCAGCAGAAAACTTCACTGGCCCGGGGTTGTACCAGTGAGCACCAGGGAACAATCGATTTCCTTTTTCTTTAATTCTTCAAATGTCCCGGAGCAGACGCATGCGCAGTAGAACAAAATAACCGACTCTTTCTTAAAGTGCAGGTTTTTCTCTACTGTGCATGCGCAGCCGTGCAATGAAAGAACAAGTCGGAAGCCGATCGTTCCCTAGTACTCACTGGCAGAACTCCTGGGCCGGTGAAGTTTTCTGCTGATGGGAGCAATGGCCCAGGGGTTTCAGGTAAGTCAATACAATCACTTGGGGGTGCAAAACTTTTGGCACCCCCAATGTAAATAGAGCCTTTTTTTTTCTCCTTTGAACTTACATTTTGTAAAAACTGTAAAAAATAAAAGCTGGAAAGCAATTGAAAAAAAAATCTTTGTTTCTGGTCAACAATCTAAAATCAACTCAACTGAAAAAAGTGTTTGGAAGGTGAACAACCCCTTTAACATAACAGCTTGTTGTGATGTAACAGTTCAAAGCCGTATTTGTTCACAGTGTACAGTAATGTGGTTTGATAGAGTATTAGAAGCTACACTGGTAAAGAAAAAAAATATAGAAAAATGCACCATTGAAAAACTCAAGTTACAAATATTAAACTGATAAAAATATTTAGAAAAGAAAACCGGTGGCAACACAACAGGCCAACACACGTAGGCTTTTTTTTTTTTTTACAGGTAAATAATTTCTTTAAAAATACAGTAGTAAAAAAAAATTGAGGTAAAAAACTTTACAAATTATATTTGACTTTTTGCAAGAAAATAAAGCTTTTTCTTTGCAGTTTCCAAGTAGTATTTGTGCAGATTTTTTGCCATCCCTTTAACTGCAGCAAGGGAATCTTCCATCAAAATTCTTTTGCGCTTTGCAGCTTGTTCTTGCGTTACTTTCTCCCTGAAATGAACATTAAGATATCATGAAATTAGTCGAGCTAAGTCCAAACTGGAACATTTAGGGCAGGACTTCACAGCCGATTCCGCCGCGATCCAATGCGCTGCGCAAAATCACAGCCGTCACGTCGGATGCGACGGAAATAAGGTAAGTAATTAATTGTGTTGCAGCGTTGACGCGACACGACTTGTCGGATGCAGACGCTACATGCTGCGTTTGCATCCAACAGTCATGTCGCATCAACAATGCGATACGATCCGACATTGGCATTAATTACCTTATTTCCGTCGCATCCAACGTGACACCTGCGATTTTGTTACAGGTGACACGTCATCGATATCCGCGCACATCGGAATCGGCCATGAAGTCCTGCCCTTAAACCAAATTGTGGGTGGGGTATAGTTCAGGTTTCTGGGTGATTAGTGATGGGCGAAATTTGTTGCCAGGCGTGAATTCACTGCAAATTTCCATGTATCGCCAACACATTTGCAGGGAAAATTTGTGTCAAAAGTGTTTTTGACTCTGGCGACTGTTCCGACACCAGCGACAATTTAGCCGCCACCACCAATTAAATGGGCACCCATTGACTTTAATGCACGTCAAATGTCGCAATTGTTGCCAGCGTCAAAATTCAGTTTCGTGAATTTCACTGTAAATCGAAACGGGACAAATTTGCCCATCACTACTGTTGATCTGATAGGAGCAAATTGCTTGTATAAATGACACCCACCGATCTCAACATTTTAGTGATCAAACTCAGGGACATAGACATCTGCATTAAAAGGTAAAGAACCTGTACAGCTTAAACACCATTCTTAGGGAAATGAGCCATATTTCAGGGGTGCCAAAAAGGTAGAGTGTGATCTCACAACACACCAGCATTGTCCGCAAACAATCACCCTACTGGGCGCTTTTTATTCCAATGAAATAAAATCAGATTGGACTCCCTCCCCTGCACTGTTTTTCTTTATAGGGGCAACTATAGAGAAAATGAAAATTGAATATAAGCTTCAGCATACAGAAACTTTCCAATGCAATCAATTAAATATGCTGCATCTTTTCTGAAATAATCAAGTTTATGTTCTCTATCCCTCTCTCAGCATCTGTTTCTCTTCATTCTCTCTTCATGCAGGAGTTGGGTGTCAGATATTCATTGACAGTTAGATCCAATATATCCAAAATATTTTAATAGAGTGAGCTCTAAAGCTGGCCATAGACGCAAAGATCCTATTGTACGAATCGAAAATTTTTTCGGACCGTGTGTGAAGAGTCCCGACATTTTTCGTCCTGCGGAGATCGGTCGTTTAGTCGATCGGACAGGTTTGATTTTGTCCTGACCGTCCCTCCGGAGCCCATTGCGCTCTCATCGTAATCTGATCGTTCGGCCGTAGGGCCGAAAGTTCAGATTACCCCCGTTAGTGGCATATTGGGGAAAGATCGGCTGATCTTTACGTCTATGGCCACCTTAATACATCTTCTAGGCAAAAGGAGCCCCCCTATAAGATATATTAGGATATCTAAATGTCCTAACTGATCTAACTGTCAATGTATATCTGACACCCAACTGCTGCATGAAGACAGAATGAAGAGAGGGATAGTGAACATAAACTTGATTATTTCAGAAACAATGCAGAATATTTAATTTATTGTATTTAGAAAGTTTCTTATTTCGGGATGCTGAAGTTTAAATACAATTTTAATTTTCTCAATAGTTCCCCATTAAAATGTATTTGAAAAGAAATCAATATTCTTAGCAATAAACCAGTGAACTGGCGTATGGAATTTTTCCATTTTTTTCCATTTTATGGAATGTAAAACTTTACTCAGACTTGTGCTCCCTATTCTGCTCAGGCTACTCTTACCTCGTAGCAGTGTTCCATTTGAGAGCATCACTGTAACCGTAATGAACATACCTGAAGGGCAGTATGGGTACACGGCTGTTATTCCATAGAGATGGGATCTCTGCTCAGGAAGGTATTCTTCTACAATGTGCCCAGTGTCCTTGTTAACAGATATGACTCCATCCCTACAGATACACAATACATGTATAAGTAAATGGCTTAATTTTCCTTGCTTTGTGTTTAACAGAACATGTGCTTGTTGTTATTAACCTATATTCATATATTCAATTTACAGTATGGCACTTGGGACCTGTGGGTTTCCAGATAAGGGATCTCTATGTAATTTGGATCTCCATACCTTATGTCTACTAAAACACAATTATTTATTCATTCAGGATTAAGGATTCATTATATCTTCAGGGCCGGGCTGTGCCGACAGGGCGCCCTAGGCAACCGGTCGAATACCCCTCTTTGTGTGCGCGCACGTGCAGCTGTGCACATGCGCGAGTGTGCAATTGCCAGAAGACTAGGCACAGTAACGAAGGGGAAGGCCAGAGAAGGGAGTGACTGAGGGAGGGGAGTGGGTGATGGAGGGGTTGTGAAAAAGCTGTAGTTGAACGAGTCACCTGGACTAGGGGTAGGCAGAAAACTTTTAAATAGGTACCTACCCAGCGCCCTCACATCTTTGCGCCCTAGGCAGGTGCCTCTTCTGCCTACCCCTAGTTCCGGCCCTGATCTTATTTGGGATCAACGGTAAAGGTGTCCATACACAGGAGATCCTCTTGTTTGGCGATGTCTCCCTGATATGCCCACATTGAGGTAATAAGGCTAATCCGATTGTGGGCCCTATCTTTCTGTAATTTGGATCTCCATACCTTATGTCTACTAAAACAAAATTATCTCAACATTAAGGATTAAGGATTCATTATATGTTAGTTGGGATCAACGGTCAAGGTGGCCATACACAGGGAGATCCGCTTGTTTGCCAATATCGGGCTGATCCGATCGTTGGGCCCTGATCCGATCTAAAGTCGGCCAGATGTTGATCGTGGGCGCCCGTCGGATAGCCCCACACTGGCCAATAAGCTGCCGACTTGGTCTGCCGGCAGCTTTTATTGGCCCGTGTATGGGGGCCTTAAGGCACTGTTTTCTTATTACAGAGAAAAAGGAAATCATTCCCCCATACACAGGCCGACAAAAGCTGCAGACAGACCATTTCATTCTGGTTTATCTACACTTAAAACATTAAAACATTTTTTTGTTAGATTTGATCAAGTTGGGCTGATGCATTCATCTGGTGCCAGGTCCAAGCTAAATATGCAGATATAAACCCTAATTTTACACCATTACAGACCTGGTATGGCCAACAAGTGGCAAAGAAATTCTGCTTAGACAAGAGACAGCGATTAACAGCACGTTACAGTGATCATACATTCCTCCATATTGTTGGTAATAATAATTACTGTACAAACCAAACATAGTCATCTGTCTGAGCAGTGTTCAAACTTACCTCCTCCAGTCTGTGTGGTAGAAGTGATTTGCATATGCAACAACACTGAAAGGATAATTCAGGTTACTCTGTATGACCCGTCGCCCAGTTCCATCTGACAAAATGCACTCTAGCTTCTTGGTTCCTTAAAAAATAAAAAATGTATCTTCAGGAATATAAAAATACACGCACCCCCCAGTATTAAGATGAACAAAAATGCACAATGGGAGAAAACGAATCATTTTAGAAAACAAAATGGGGTTGACATCTTTCAATTTTGTTAGAACGGCTTGAAATTCCTTTGCAAAATTACCTGCATCAGCCCAACAGACTTGTTTGGAGAAGGGATCAAAGGTTAAACCGTTGGGAAGGCCAATGTTGTCATTAACCAGAATCCTCCTGTTTGATCCGTCTACAAACGAGGATTCAATCTTTGGAGCCTCTCTGTTCCAGTCTGTCCAATAAAGGTTCCTTTGTGCGAGAAGAAAAAGAGTTATTGCTTTGTGGAAGCATGAACCTAAGTATTAATCAGTCTAGAAACAAAACCAACTGCTTATTATGTCCCTTTGTAGATGTGATTATAAGGAGAGACGTCCTTGCCTTGTGTGCACTACTACTTCTGCCACTAATGTACTATATATGCTTTTCTATCTTCTGCTCGTCTCCTACTGAGGTCTGACCTTTCTCTATACTCAGCCTTTACAGCTCTAACTGGCACCTTTTAGGGCTCATCTCTACAGGCATCCCTATGTGTGGAATGTTAAACGGACAGGGAATACACTTGACATTTAGAAAAAGTTATTATAACAGCCACTTCAAAACCTTGTCCATTGCTTTCTACAGTCCAACATTGCTGGTCAATTAGTGAGAAGTCTGCTTGCTTAAAGGGGAACTAAAGTCTAAAGTAGAATAAGGCTAGAAATGCTGTATTTTGTATACTAAACATAAACATGAACTTACTGGACGAAGAAGCCTAAGTAAACAAATGATTTATGCTTTCAAAGTTGGCCACAGGGGGTCACCATCTTGTCACTTTGTTATACGTCTTTGCAAGACCAAGACCATGCACATGCTCAGTGTGGTCTGGGCTGCTGCTTAGGGATCGTCATAAATTATCAAAATCGCGCCATAGAAGCAGATACAACAAGACTGATTACATAGTTACATAGTTACATAGTTAAATTGGGTTGAAAAAAGACAAAGTCCATCAAGTTCAACCCCTCCAAATGAAAACCCAGCATCCATACATACACCCCTCTACTTTTAATTAAATTCTATATACCCATACTAACTATAGAGCTTAGTATCACAATAGCCTTTGATATTATGTCTGTCCAAAAAATCATCCAAGCCATTCTTAAAGGCATTAACTGAATCAGCCATCACAACATCACCCGGCAGTGCATTCCACAACCTCACTGTCCTGACTGTGAAGAACCCCCTACGTTGCTTCAAATGAAAGTTCTTTTCTTCTAGTCTAAACGGGTGGCCTCTGGTACGGTGATCCACTTTATGGGTAAAAAGGTCCCCTGCCATTTGTCTATAATGTCCTCTAATGTACTTGTAAAGTGTAATCATGTCCCCTCGCAAGCGCCTTTTTTCCAGAGAAAACAACCCCAACCTTGACAGTCTACCCTCATAATTTAAGTCTTCCGTCCCTCTAACCAATTTAGTTGCACGTCTCTGCACTCTCTCCAGCTCATTTATATCCCTCTTAAGGACTGGATTCCAAAACTGCACTGCATACTCCAGATGAGGCCTTACCAGGGACCTATAAAGAGGCATAATTATGTTTTCATCCCTTGAGTTAATGCCCTTTTTTATGCAAGACAGAACTTTATTTGCTTTAGTAGCCACAGAATGACACTGCCCAGAATTAGACAACGTGTTATCTACAAAGACCCCTAGATCCTTCTCATTTAAGGAAACTCCCAATACACTGCCATTTAGTGTATAACTTGCATTTATATTATTTTTGCCAAAGTGCATAACCTTGCATTTATCAACATTGAACCTCATTTTCCAGTTTTCTGCCCAGTTTTCCAGTTTAGACAAATCACTCTGCAAAGTGGCAGCATCCTGCATGGAACCTATAGTTCTGCACAATTTAGTATCATCTGCAAAAATAGAAACAGTACTTTCAATGCCCACCTCCAGGTCATTAATAAACAAGTTGAAAAGCAAGGGACCTAGTACAGAGCCCTGCGGTACTCCACTAACAACATTGGTCCAATTAGAAAATGTTCCATTTACCACCACTCTTTGTAGTCTATCTTTTAGCCAGTTCTCTATCCAGGTACAAATACTATGTTCCAGGCCAACATTCCTTAATTTAACCAGTAACCTTTTGTGTGGCACTGTATCAAATGCTTTAGCAAAATCTAAGTAAATCACATCCACTGCCATCCCAGAATCGAGGTGTCTACTTACATTCTCATAAAAAGAAATTAAGTTAGTCTGGCAAGATCTATTACGCATAAAACCATGCTGGCACAAACTCATAGTATTATGATTTGCTATGAAGTCCAGTATCTTATCCTTTATTAACCCTTCGAAAAGTTTTCCTACCACTGACGTCAGACTAACTGGCCTATAGTTTTGAGGCTGAGAACGGGATCCTTTTTTGAATAGAGGCACCACATTAGCAATTCGCCAGTCTCTCGGCACTATGCCAGATCTCAATGAATCTTGAAAAATTAAGTAAAGAGGTTTGGCAATCACAGAGCTAAGCTCGCTAATTACCCTGGGATGAATACCATCTGGCCCTGGACCTTTGTTAATCTTAACATGTTCTTGTCTCTTTTGAATTTCATCATGTGTGAACCATGCATCATTAGTTGTATTACTAGAATTGGGACTGTTAAGAAGGAAACCTTCACTTACTGATTCCTCATTTGTGTAGACAGATGAAAAATATGAATTAATAATCAAAATATACAGACTGCACTGGGTCGTGTTGTCATGTTATAGTTTTTGTATTGTTTAATACAAACTTTCTCCAACTCTCCAAATCAACTGGTAGCAGCAAAAAAAATCCTACAAATAGAATCCCAGTTTATCTGTTTAATCTGGCTCCATGATCTTTGTTCCTGCAGCTGGAGTTGGAAACAGGAGGATGTAAAGGCAAAAATAAAATACAATTTTTACTTTATTAACTGAAAAAGAAACCTATCCCCAATATACTTGAATTAAAAAATCTGTACAGTTTTTAGAAGAAACCTGAATGTATGCAGTTAAATTTCCACTTCATTTACTTGCTCTGACTGCTGCAAATATGAATCTCTACATGGTCACCGGCTGTTCTACAGGGAAACAAACAAAGCTGCTTGAGTTTTGGGAAGTCCCTCCCCCCTGCCGTTTGAAAGTATGATCATTTCCCTGCAGAGCAGTTGGGGGCCATCTGAAGTTTTCTATCCTCAGCTGTCAGAGCAAGTAAATAAAGGGAGAATTTCACTGCATATAGTCAGATTTCTTATAGATACCGTACACATTTTTTATAAAAGTATATTGAAGATAGGTTTCTTTTTCATTAAAGAAAGTAAAAATTTTATTTTATTTTTGTCCCCTTTAAAGGGCATGTAAAGGCAAAAAAATAAAATCCCATTTTTACTTTCTTTAATGAAAAAGAAACCTATCTCAAATATACTTTAATTAAAAAATGTGTACCATTTTTATAAGAAACCTGACTGTATGCAGTGAAATTCTCCCTTCATTTACTGCTGTGGATATGAATTGTCAGATGGTCCCTAACTGCTGAGCAGGGAAACAATCATACTTATGAACAGCAGGGGGAGCCCCCGCCTTACTTCTCAGCCATGCAGAAATCAAGCAGCTTTGTTTATGATGATCCCTAAGCAGCCCAGACCACACTGAGCATGTGCACAGTCTTAGTCTTGCAAAGATGTTTAACAAAGTTACAAGATGGTGACCCCCTGTGGCCAACTTTGAAAGCATAAATCATTTGTTTGATTAGGCTTGTGGTGCTGTAAGTCCATGTTTATGTTTAGTATACAAAATGCAGCATTTCTAGCCTTATTCTATTTTAGACTTTACATGCCCTTTAAGACTTTACTGCAGTATGGGTGACCTTCCGTTTAACGGTTCCCCTTTGATCCAAAGTAAGAAAAGGAATATTCAAAATAGCTTGGAGTGGTGACCTACCCTCTAACAGCATCAACGGTGATGGCTCGGGGGTTGACAAGCTGTGTGTCAAACAGAATCTTCCTCTCGGTGCCATCCAATCGAGAACTCTCAATCTTATCTAGGCCACTGTCTGTCCAAAACATTGTCCTCCGAAGGTAGTCAATGGCTAAACCCTCTGTGCTCATCAACCCTGAAAAGAACAATTTTTATTACTATTTATTTAAAATGAAATCAAATAACGTGGGTTGAATCAGCAGTGATCATACTACAACATCTGCATGCCAAATACAAGTGAATACTGATAAGTGAAAGTATCAGCTTCTGATGAATAAGTAAAGGTTTATATATCATATCAACTATTAACCTGCACAAAGCTTCTGGGTCAACTGCTAGCAGGATTTAATGGTCAATAACTTGAGAGTTAAAGGAACAGTAACACCAAAAATGGAAATCTCCTAAAGTAATGAAACCATAATGTACTGTTGTTCTGCACTGGTAAAACTGGTGTATTTGCTTCAGAAACACTACCATAGTTTATATGAACAAGCTTCTGTGTAGCCATGGGGGCAGCCATTCAAGCACAGGATACACAGTAGATAACAGATAAGTACTACTATAGTTTATATATAAACAAGCTGCTGTGTAGCCATGGGGGAAGCCATTCAAGCACAGGATACACAGTAGATAACAGATAAATACTACTATAGTTTATATAAACAAGCTACTGTGTGGCTATGGGGGCAGCCATTCAAGCTAGAAAAAAGGAGAAAAGACACAGGATACACAGCAGATAACAGATACGCTCTGTATTATACAATGGGATTCTTTAGAAAGTATCTTTTATCTACTGTGTATCCTGTGCTTGAACGGCTGTCCCCATGGCTACACAACAGCTTGTTTATATAAACTATAGCAGTACTTATCTGTTATCTACTGTGTATCCTGTGCTTGAATGGCTGCCCCCGTGGCTACAAAGCAGCTTGTTTATATAAACTATAGCAGTACTATCTGTTATCTACTGTGTATCCTGTGATTGAATGGCTGCCCCATGGCTACACAGCAGCTTGTTTATATAAACTATAGTAGTGATTCTCAAGGAAACCTGCTAGTTTTACCAGTGCAGAGCAACATGGCATTATATTGTTATTCCTTTAAGGCACTTTCATTTTTTGCTGTTAATATATCATTGCCCATTACATCATTTAGTAACCCTAGTAGCTTCTATGCCAAGTTAGTGGAGGGTATTAATACGTAGAAATAGCCTTTTAAACCACTTAACCAAGCAACGTTTATTAAAATTTCAAGTTAAGTGTTATACTTTATGCAAGCAGCTCATGTATAGTACTAAATATGTCTCTGTTGTGTGATTGGCTTCCATTACTGCAAATGCACAATCCGTTACAACTCAGTAATTCGGCTCAGTGTCTCATATTTCAGTGTTGAAGTGCTGGCCGGTGAGTTAGATATTTTCATAGCAGTGCATTTGAGGACAATGTTCAGCACAGATGCAGGAAGTGATGGAAAGACAATTTCTTTCTGCATTGTACCCAAATACAAGCAGCAAAGATCATAGCTAAAAAGGGAAGAGGAGAGTGGGCTTTGAAAGGTGGTGTGTTTACTCACAAATGCGTTTTATTCCACACTATAACAGTACATTACAGCTCCAGGTTGGGAGCCTGAGTCTGTTTACACATGTGTTTGTAATGTAACTACACAATTTTTACTAAGCAGCTGTTACTGCTCCAATCATTTTCTTTTTTTTGCAAACTTAACGGTGAAGCTGTTGCACCAAATGACCAATTGCAATGTGGTTCGAAGTCGCACAGACACAGGAGGTTTCCTATAGCTTTACACATCATTTACCCGTGTTAATGATAGTTTCTTGTTCTGCGCCTGGTTCTAAGCTTGCCCGGTTGATTGTACGACCTGCAACATCCGTCCAGTAAACCATTTTCTCTTGGCAGTCATAATCGATCCCAACCACTATAGAACCCTAAGGGTAAAATAGGAACGTCATCAGACTGCTGTTTTCCGCATTAGTACACCGACTGTTAAATCTTGGGCAAAAAAATAAAATACTGTGTGTGGTATAAATAGTTCTAGAGATTTTTCAGGGGCACATACCCCTACTATAAAATGTGAAAGAGGGCAACATAAACCTTATAATCAAACTGATTCAGCCTGGCAGCAGCATAACAAGAAAGCACAAGAAATAGCATTGCAATCAATCAAATTAGGGATGGCACTCAGAGCGCTTCGTTTTCCGAAGTAGGCCAAAGTTTCGGCGACTTCAGGTGTCTTCGGAAAACAAAGCACTCCAAGTGCCATTCCACCAGTGATTTAGATTCTGCCGGCGGGGAGGCAGTTTTGGGAGATTAGTCGCCCGAAGAAGAGGCGGTTTCTCGCTGGGCGACTTATCTCCCCCAGTAGCTTCATGTGCCCCTGCCCTAAACAGGGTTTTTAGGTTACTATTGGGGCAGTTCATGCATTTGCAAAGGATTTGCTCTACTGACAATGTGTTTTAATGCCAATATTGTTTGCTGCAAGTCAGAATTTTAGCTCTGGATACCGTTATATAGCTAGAACATTTGGACAAGTTTTCTGTAGTGTGGTAAGAATGTTTTTTAAAGGGTTCTGAGCTTGATGTTTCTCTTATAGCAGATCAGATAACATTTCCTGGGATTGCTTGTTCAAAATTCTAGCAGTTCAATAAGGGAGCTTGTTCATTCTGTGAAAAAATAGGTGTTAATTATGGCCCTTATTTATGGAAGGAAGGCAGCAAATGTGCATGCTGGTTATACTGAATCTCTCTCTGAAAATCTGAGCAAAATGGGTTGTTCTAGACATTGTTCAGAAGAACAGCGTACTTTGATAAAACAGTTGATTGGAGAGGGGAAAACATATAAAGAAGTGCAGAAAATTATAGGCTGCTCAGCTAAAATGATTTCAAATGATTTCAAATGGCAACCAAAACCTGAAATACGTGGAAGAAAATCGAAAACTACCATTCGAATAGATAGAAGAATAGCCAAAATGGCCAATGATCAGCTCCAGGAAGATCAAAGAAGGTATAAAGTTACCTGTGGGTTCTGTTACAATAAGAAGACGCCAATGTGAAGCCAAACAATCGGCAAGATGTGCTGAAGAGATTACAATTTGCCAAAGAACACTGGTCTAAAGAAATATGGCGCAACATTTTGTGGACTGATAAAAGCAAGATTGTTTTCTTTGGGTCTAGGGCGCAGACAGTTTGTCAGATGACCCCAAACACTAAATTCAAGCCACATTATATGGGGTTGTTTCTCATACTACGGTGTTGGGCCTATTTATCACATACCAGGGATCATGGATCCGTTTCAATACATCAAAATACTTGAAGAAGTCATGTTGCCTTATGCCAAAGAGGAAATGCCCTTGAAATGGGTTTATGTCACGATTGGGACCCTAACCCAGAACTAATGTCAGGCTCCCGGTCACAGCTCACTCTTCTGCCTATAGCAGACACCTTTGGCTTTGGGAGGAGCCCCAGCTACACAGATGTCACCAGGTCTTTAGTGTGAGAGGAGCAAGGCAAGAGTTCTGGGCGGGCAAAGGTGCAAATTCGTTGCGGATAGGTAGGACAAGAGGAAACATCAGCTCACCAAGGAAGATCGGTTGGCAGGATATTCACATGGTCACTACAAGTAGTGGTTAGATCAGGCAGAGTTCAAGCAAGGTCAGTCAGTCAGGGGTCGGTCCAGGCAGAGTACAAGCAAGGTCAGTCAGTCAGGGGTCGGTCCAGGCAGAGTTCAAGCAAGGTCAGTCAGGCAGGGGTCGGTCCAGGCAGAGTTCATGTAAGGTCAGTCAGGTAGGGGTCGGTCCAGGCCGAATTCAATCAAGGTCAGGCAGGCAGAGGTCGATTCCAGACAAAACACAAGAAGGAGCATTGGATTGCAGCTAGTGACTGGTTTAAATAGGAGATTTTTGCGCCAAGGTGAAGTCACTCACTCACCGACTTGCGTCATTGCCTAGTTACGTTGCATCATGTGGAAGACGCAAAAGTTCGCCCGCATATTTGACACCAGTAATCGAGCAAGATATTGGTTTCAGACCAACAAGATTGATGTTACGACCTTAATCGAATAGAAAACTTGTGGGGTGACATCAAAAATGCTGTTTATGAGGCAAAACCAAGAAATGTAGAAGATTTGTGGAATGTAACAGGTGCCAGAAGTTGGTGGACTCCATACAACACAGATGTGCAGCAGTTCTCAGAAACACTGGTTATACAAAATCAAGCAAAATCTTGAAACATTTCTCATTTTATACAGTGAATGTTTGAGTTGATAAAGAAGAATGCAGATACGATATTTTTTTAACAGTCTAATATTCCCTTTTCCTCACTTTCTGTAATGATGATTTCTTCTTTACTTGGGTGCACTAATCCATTTTTTATTTTGTGGATTTATCTTCATTACCCTACTGCTACAGTTCTTCTGAGCCCTGTGACTGAGTTTTGAGGGTTACATGCTGAGGCCAATACCTACTGTGTGGGTTGTTGCACAAGCCCCTAACAAATCAGCATGTCTGTTTCCTCTGAATGTCACCTTAATGGTAGGCTGCTTTTTACAAAGTCTATCATTTACAGCCCTGAAGAGAAAAACAAATCACTAAAAAGATCAGGTCTCTTGTCTAGGAGGAGCACAGTGAATAAATTCTGTGAAATTGGACATGGACTTGCTGCTGCTTTGGTGTTAAGCCCAGCTTAATGGATGTTACACCATATTTTTACCCACCAGAACATATACTGCAACCTAATATGGTACTGCTCCATAACTACAGAGAGTGCACTAGTTAAAGATGATACTTTACATGAAGTGACAGCAGTGTCCTGGCTTTTTCCTTATGGAGCCTTGTGCCGTTGAGTGGTAGATATCCAATCTGCTGACCCTGAGCATACAAGAGGAACGTGCCTGTTGCAGGAGGGGTCACATCAGGACGTGGAGTTGGATGCATGGTTGGAGGTGCTACTGTGGGTATACCTATGAGTGTACAGAGAAAAAGTATGGATGTAATAGTGCAGGTGTATCTTTAGCTTTCAATGCAGCTCGAGCTGATAACTTATTAAATAATGCTTTCCTTGATATATTTCGGTGAATTATATAGTATTTTCTGGCTGGGTTTTTGGCCATAGGTTATCACAAACATTGTATCCAAAAAGTGTGAGGGTCTCCAAAAATAAAGAAACAAATGTAAAAAGTAGAAAATTTATTAGGACATGAAGACCTAACGCGTTTCGTGCCTATAGGGGCACTTACTCATAGGCACTTACTCATGAGCCTATGAGTAAGTGCCCCTATAGGCACGAAACGCGTTAGGTCTTCATGTCCTAATTAATTTTCTATTTTTTACATTTGTTTCTTTATTTTTGGAGACCCTCACACTTTTTGGATACAATGTTTTTGGTTTCTGCACCTTGGGACTGAGGTGAACTGTGAGTGTTTTCCTCCTTATTATTTCTTTCATTATACATTTTTGTATCTTTATTGATTTAATATTTATTTTTGTAAAGTGGTACCATAGATACTTTTATTGTGGCAGTTGCACAAACCAAAGTATTTTCATAGGTTATCACAACAAATTCCCATAACTCAACAATATTAAAAATCCAGGATTTATTCAAAAATGTATATCAAAAAACATTAGGTGGATACTTAGGTGGAGTATCATGGGGTCAGTATGCGGAATGTTTTTTAATACACATTTTTGAATAAATCATGGATTTTTAATATTGTTGAGTTACGGGAATTTTTTGTGATAACTTGTGAAATGTGCCTTGGGAACCAGCACATTTCCTGTTAACTTAGGTCCTCTTGGATTGACCATTCGGTTACCCCTAGTACTAGGATTGTGATTTTTTTTGGCCATAGGCCTTGTGGTTTCTGAGTTTAGTTCAAAAACACATTTCTAGAGCAGGAATGTAGCCAGTGCCCATCCAATCACATGGAACTACTAAAAAAAGCTGGAGGGCCACAGGTTCAATATCTTCATACACTGCTAAGCAACAAATGTGAGCATCCCAGTGATCTTTTAACTTAAATCTAAAAACAAAAAACATTAGCATTCCTGTATTAACCTGATCCGTCTTATAATCTGCATAGAGGATTGTCACAGAAAACAAGAATGCCCATAATCACTGCACCCATTGACAAGCACTTATTTGCAAACTTACATGCTGGAGTCATTCCAGGTTCTGTTCTAGATCCTTCAATCTCTCTGCCTTCTTTACCCACACACCAGCAATAGCCACTGTTTCCATGGCATTGGAGAGGGCTGAAGTCACCATATTGATCACACTGAGGCACATAATGTTCTCCACTTGGTTTCCCACCATAATGTTCAATAAGACTCTGCTTCCACCTCTCGCATACTGTCTGAGGTCTCTGAGTGGGCTCTGAAAAAAAATAATGTTTCAGGCATTTTGTTCTATAGACAAATACAAGAGTCCTCTGCACTCAACCCATTATCGATATATTTAAGACAGACATTTTGTGCATACTGCTACTGAAAAATGCCTTACCCTTTAAAAAAAACAGGGATTGTTTGTCCATATATTGCAATATATTTAAGCTGGCCAACTACGTCAAAGTCGTAGTCATTTTGTTCGATAGCCTCATTTCACGGGGGCAGGGGACCAAGATCAAATGTATTCTAATGTGTTTGTGTGTTTTTCTTAATTTACCTGTATCACCACAATTTGGGGATGGCCTTCCTGGAGGTGTTCTTGTTCCAGAAATCTCTTCACCTGATTTGTCCACACACCAACAATGACCGGTGCTGCCATGACACTGTAGTGGTACATAATTGCCCTCTGCATCACACTCTGGTACAAACTGTCCAACGACTGGACGAGGGCCTCTTGGATTCAGCTGTCCAAGTAACTGCTGGCGCTTTTCTAAGCAATGGGTCCTCAGAGGCTCAGGACCTGGAGACAAAATTTTAAATTTTTTTTTACATACCAGAGATTTAATTATGTGCAGTCTATGTAAGCCTTTCAGTTGCTATTTGCTGAATAAATACCATTTCCCTTGATTTGCACTACATGGCAAATAAATGTGAATAGACATGATGGTCTCTGCAAATAGAATTACATTACACTGTAACTGCATTTGTCTGCTTAATAGGAAATAGAGGGTAAAAAACTCAATTGATGTACAGACTTTATTAAAGGTGACAAAGCTGTGACAAAGAAGATTATGCAACACTTCTATATATCTATAGTTCTTCTCCAGGAAAATGTATATATAAACATAAAAATCTAACTTACCTTTGTCTCCACAATTTGGGGATGGCCTGCCTGGTGGTGTTCTTGTTCCAGAAATCTCTTCACCTGATTTGTCTACACACCAACAATGGCCGGTGCTGCCATGACACTGTAATGGTACATAATTGCCCTCTGCATCACACTCTGGTACAAACTGTCCCACGACTGGACGAGGGCCTCTTGGATTCAGCTGCTGGCGCTTTTCTAAGCAAGGAGTCCTCAGGGGCTCAGGACCTGGAGACAAAATTAAATTCAGGTACATAAAAGAATGTTTAATTATGTGCATTCAATGGAAGGCTCTTATCGGTTGGAGCTCATTTATAAATACTGGGCAGATTTGCCCATGGGCAGTAACCCATAGCAACCAACCAGTGACTGGCTTTTTTTTAAGCCCACTGCAACTTGAACAATGAAAGCAAACATCTGATTAGTTGCCATGGATAATGGTCTAGGTACAAATTTGCCCATACTTACCCCTTGCCACAGATTCTCCAGCGAAGTTCCATGCGTCCATCTTCCGGCTCCTCTGTTAGCTGACTGAGAGATTGGTATTTCTGTGCATGCGCAGTTGGAGCAGTTTGCCGGTTTGCGACAACTGCGCATGCGCGGAATTACACGGAAATTGACGATCTCCCAGTCAGCTTACAGAGGATGCGGAAGATTGATGTGTGGAACTTCGCTGGTAGAATCTGCAGCGAGGGGTAAGTATGGAGTATTGGGCATTTCCCCAGGGGGCAGTTAGCCTGGGGGGAGGAGGGAGGGAGGTCTACGGGTTTTTTTCCCACAGGTTGAATTCTCCTTTAAAGGCTCCGAATCTCAAGAAAAACCCTAACATTTATTCACTTGACTTGACATGATAATTTATATCAAGTATGTGTAAGAGGTGGAAGTACTCATATCACCACACATGCAGACATGATATATCTGTATATATTGAATAGATAAGCACATACCCATTGCTTTCAAAAGATATAATACAGTGTTATAGAACTAAAAGTCCTTAGGGCAATTGCATTCAGTGCAATTCCCAGTGTTTTGCCACCCGTGCAATGTGCAGCCCATCAGTTGACTTGAATGGTAATTGCCTGGATCTGCTGATGGATTTGCAGGTCAGGCGATTATCAGTCAGAAAAGCTCACTGCTATCCAGGCTCCACACAGGCGGAAAAACCCTGGGAAATACCTAACATGTCCCTGCCTTACTCACTTGAAATGATGCAGAGCAACTTAAGCAAAAGATGTACAGTAAAAGCTCAATTTTAAGTACCCTGATTTTAAGTTTGCCTGCATTTTACATTTTAATTTGTGGTCACAACATTTATAATGCATTTCAATAGGTGTTTTCCCCGATTTTAAGCAATGTTTCCCCCAATTTTACATAAAAATGTTGTCCTGATGTTCCCAAAAATTGCTGTGTGTACTTTATGAATGTTTTTATTAGTAAAATAAAGAGGTACCAGATGTATATTTTGCAATGGTTCTGCCTGTAAATAGTCAATTAAAATTAGTCTGCACCTCACACAGTCCTGCACCAATCACTTATTGGTTTAGGTTGTGTATGTGACTGACAGAGGCTTTGCACATGCCCCCCCCCCACCATAGTGTAACATTAACACTGCAATACTTAACCCTTGTAACTATCCAGGAAATATTTAATTTCAAAGTACTGACTGACTCCTCTGCTATATCCTTTCAATACTTGAAAAAATGTTGTTTTAACAAATTTCCCCGATTTTACATTTTCCCAGATTTCACATAATTTGCATAATTATTTTTTCCTGGTCCCCTAAAAAACCCAACATGGGGGTTCTACTCTAAATTCATAAAGTGACCATACAAAGGCAGATTTAAGCTGACAATTTGGCATCTTCAGACCGTTTCTGCAGCTTATTTGCCGATGTATGGGGCCCCCAACGGACCTAACCAACCAAAAATGAAGGTGGCCATAGACGTAACAATTACGATCGTTCTTGGAAAATATCTTTCCAAGAAAGATTGTTTGTTTCAATACACACGTGTAGAGCTGAATCGTCATACAGGTAGAAACAATAGAATTCTACCTGTATCTGACGATTCAGCACTAACAATGGCTAACTGATATCCAAGTCTTCTGCTGTTATCGGTCGGCTCTTTTCCTACCATACACGCACCGAATATTGCATGAAAATTTGTTTTGTACGATATTATCTGTGCGTCTATAGCCACCTATATCGATCAGGAAGTTTGATTTTCCTGTCGGACCAAACCATCAGATCGGCCTGATAATGCCCATCATATTGGTGAAAGAGTAGCATGTTCTCTCCAAACAGACAGATCTTATAATATGTGGCCAACTTTACTTAGATAACCCCACTAATGAGCTTACTAATAACAAGGCTATATAGTGCTTGTAGCGACAGCATTCCCTGCTTTCCGTCTGTACCTAAGATCTGAGTACACTGGAAGCCATCTCCTTCATAACCGCTGTTACACCGACAGGAGAAAGAGCCCAGGGTGTTGGTGCATGAGGCATCTGGATGACATCTGCGCTCAGTGCATTCATCGACATCTGTAGTAGAATAAAATACATCAGAGTGAAATGTGTAACAGATAGCAGTGTAATTATATGCACATGACTAGTAACGTGAAATGGGAATGATGTGCAATGCAAAAACCATTTGGCACCCACCGAATCCTGACCAGACATAACCATCAATTTACAGATTTGTCTGACACATCTCATGTACATTCCTATTATTTTACATCCGGTCACATCTGAGATGTACTGTTTTTCATGCCTGCTAATTGAGAATCCATCCAACTGCAGAGAACTTGTGCCTGTCACTCTGTCCTTAAATACAGGGCTGTGCAGATGCCTTGATCAATGGGACTGTGCTCATTCACATACCTCACTTCTATAGCACAAGGGCTCTCTCAGCCTCAGGGGCCTTTATGCTATTTTATGCATGGACTCTACAAATCGGCCTCATTCTAACAGGCTATGGGAAACATCGTTACATTTCACGACCGTGCCTCTGTATTTAAAGGGGAACTATCTGGAAAATGTAATATAAGCTTCCTCATATTGAATTAAGAAACTTTCTAAATAAAATTAATTAAAAATTCTAGATTGTTTCTGAAATAATCACTATCCCTCTCTCAGCATCTGTCTCTCTTCATTCTGTCTTCATGCAGCAGTTGGGTGTCAGATGAATGATCCAATATATCTTATAGGGGGGCTCCTTTCCTAGCAGATGTATTAGAGCTCACTCAAATAACTGATTCCAGTACAAACAAAATCTAACAAAATAACTGCCTTTTGCACAAATTCTGCATGTAGACAGACAGGATTTCTGGTGATTTTAATAGAGTGAGCTCTAATGCATCTTCTAGGCAAAAGGAGCCCCCCTATAAGATATTGGATCATTCATCTGACACCCAACTGCTGCATGAAGACAGAATGAGGCGAAACAGATGCTGAGAGAGGAATAGTGAAGATAAACATGTAAAAAAAAGAAGGGTTTGTTTTACAGTGCAGCTATAGTTTATTGTGTGAATACTAGACTTTTTCACCTGCACCTTCTAATTCACGCATGAGGTGAAGTAGCCATAATATTTTCAGCCACGTTTGAAAATCATCAAGTGTTATAAATACTTAGAGGCACATTTACTTCGACCCCCTACTTCGCCAAGTAAAACCTACCGAACATCAATGTTAGCCTATGGGGAAGGTCCCCATAGGCTTTCTAACAAATTTCTGGTCGAAGTATAATTGTTCGACCGATGGATTAAAATCCCTCGATTTGAAGGATTTAATCGTTCGATCCAACGTTTTTTCCTTCGATCGTTCGATCGAATTGCGGTAAATCCTTTGACTTTGACATTCGAAGTCGAAGGATTTAACTTCGACAGTCGAATATTGAGGGTTAATTAACCCTCGATATTCGACCCTAAGTAAATGTGCCCCCTAGTGTTAATAAATCGCTTCTCTAAGAAGAAGTTTTAGCTTTACTTTACCCAAGGGGAGCAATATTGCAGTTACCCCACACATATGTACAGATACAAATATACAAAGAAAAGAAATTCAGGGAACATAATACATCACAAGAAAATACATGGAGGATATCTCCTACTTGAAGCTTAGTTTTAATCGGGCACCTCAAGAGACTCTTGAGATAACTATGTGCAGGAGACCATATAGTTAAACCCCTCAAAGAAAGGGAAGGAAATGATATGGATCTGTTATATGATAAGGCTTTGATGCTAAGTAAGATAATGTTGTTATGT
Organism: Xenopus petersii; assembly: GCA_038501925.1. NCBI lineage: Eukaryota > Metazoa > Chordata > Amphibia > Anura > Pipidae > Xenopus > Xenopus petersii. Next base: position 95,434,296 of record CM076687.1, on the reverse strand, counting down.
CTTAGAGTGTTACCAGATTGCTACTGATATTATGTCTGTAATTTTCTAAAGAATTTCAATCCCCTTTAGCCTTCATGCAACACATCATTACTTGTGCAACGTGTAGGAGAAAAAGTCATCTTAGGCTTCCCTGGTGCTGTTGAGAAACCCTACTTTACCTCCGGTTTATAAAGGCATGATGTTGTACAGGTATGGGATGTGTTATCCGCAAACTCGTTATCCAGAAAGCTCCAAATTACGGGAACACGACTTCATTAAGCAAATGATTCTAATGTTTAAAAACGGTTTCCTTTTTCTCTGTAGTAATATAAAAGTGCCTTGCAATTGATCTCAAATCCTTATTGGAGGCAAAACAATCTTACTGGGTTTATTTAATGTTTAAATTATTTTTAGAACAGTATTATGGAAAGATCCCTTATCCCTTCTGGATGTACCTTTCCAAACTGCTTCAGGCTCTCTTATGTCTCCATTTTCATGTGTTACTCTGCAATCGTTCCCAGTTAAACATCATGTATCATAGCTGTCATTCGCATAACAGGATAATAATATGAGTAATCAGTCTATGGTTGTCTATGATGGAAAGCTGCAGCAGCTCTAGAGCCAAGTGCTGGCTACAAGATCTGTGTAATGGCAAGTTTAACACTGTTTGGAAGAAATGCCCCTTTGTAAGTGATGGACAAGACATCATCTTTAATCCTGCACCCTATATACCGAGCAGAGATCAAGTGGAAAAATAAGCGGAGTAGGGCATTTTACTGTTACTGCTATATTTTTTTTTCTACAGCATCAAACCATTCAAAGCAATACAAGACTTTGAAGTTGATTGATAACTCTGCTACTGTTTTTCCTCTGAAAGATTTTATAGCCCTCTCCATAAACATGTGTAATCTGTACAGGGGTCCTACACTATGTCCACCCCATCCCTGCGGAGTATTATGGTTAGGTCTACTACTTCATTCTCTGATTTAAAGGGGAAGTAAAGTCTAAAATAGAATAAGGCTAGATATGCTGTATTTTGTATACTAAATATAAACATGAACTTACTGCACCACAAGCCTAATCAAACAAATGATTTATGCTTTCAAAGTTGGCTACAGGGGGTCACCATCTTGTAACTTTGTTAAATATCTTTGCAAGACAAAGACTGTGCACCTGCTCAGTGTGGTCTGGGCTGCTTAGGGATCGTCATAAATGATCAAAACAGCACAAGTCATATAATATCTGCCAGAAGCCGATACAGCAAGACTGATTAATAATCAGAATATACAGACTGCACTGGGTCCTGTTTTGTCATGTAATCTAATGTGGATTTTATAGTTTTTTTATTGTTTAATACAAACTTTCACCAACTCTGCAGAACCAGTGGCTGCAGCAAAATAATCCTCCAAATAGAATCCCAGTTTATCTTTTTAAATCTGGCTCCATGATCTTTGTCCCTGTAGCTGGAGTTGCAAACAGTAAAGGGGATGTAAAGGCGAAAATAAGATCCAATACAAACCGCAACACAGTCGCCGACTGCTCTACAGGGAAACAAACAAAGCTGCTTGAGTTGGGAAGTAAGCTTGGGAAGGGCTCCCCCTGCTGTTCATAAGTATGATTGTTTCCCTGCAGAGCAGTTAGGGACCATCTGACAATTCCTATCCACAGCAGTAAATGAAGGGAGAATTTCACTGCATACAGTCAGGTTTCTTATAAAAACGGTACACATTTTTTTATTAAGGTATATTGGAGATAGGTTTCTTATTCATTAAAGAAAATAAAAATGGGATTTTATTTTTTTGCCTTTACATGCCCTTTAATAGGATTTGACCTAAACTAACTAAAATCATTCAACCTTCCACGTATGCTCAGGTCTCCATCCCAGGCTTCTAGTTGTGCTGCAACTACCAGAATGGCCTTATCCCAAAATGGTTAGGAAGGGCATTGTTTTAGACCCATACATGGTCCAATAGGCCGCTGATAAGTCAGGGTTGGCTGAATTAACAGCCAATGTCAGCCCATGTTTGGGCAAATTCAGCTGAAGTCCTTCTATCCTTCTTTAGTCTTACATAATCATTTGAACTGATGAAAAACAATTCACAAATGCAAACTAGAGGAAATACAGAAAACTCCACGAACTGATGATCAGGTAAAATTTCCACATGGCACCAACAGTGCTTTGCCTGTTTATTTCACACTGTTGCGCTACAGATAATTATGGGTACCCTTTAACACCCTGTGAAAAAGTCAAGCCTGTGACTCACATAACAGAACGTGTGATTGCATCACAAACCAGTTCTTTGAAGTTCATCTGTGTTTGTTTTACTAATGCCCCCCCCCCCCGCAGACACATTTTACAAGTACGTGTGGAGTCTAGGGAGTAACAGTCTAGGGACCCTGGTGTAAGGAGATAGATAACTGCTTCTCGGTGAGGCATTATTAAACCTCCGGCATGGTTACCTTTAGAGCAGCAGAAAGTTCAAAAGAACATGTAGCAGTTTGTAGATGACTTGAAAATGCAGAACTTCACACGCAGTACACATAATTACTGTAAAAGTCATATATCACTTCAGAGAAAGAAGTCATGTTCAGTAGAGGGTCAGAACACTTGAAGGCACGTTTATCAAAGGTTTATCAAGTTTAAAAAAACTCCCCTAAATTCGACCAATCGAATTTATCAATAAAATCTAATTTTTAAAACTCGGATGGATTGAACGACCTGAAAACTCGAATAGAATTTGATTCGATTTTAAAAAAATTCGATTCGAGTAAATGTCAGGAAAGCAGCAAACAACTCAAAATTTATCCCAGAACTCCAGTTGACATTAACACCAAAAAAAACTAACAATAAAAACTTTTTGTGAAAAAAGTTGGTTTGACCAAAGTCTCTGAGTATTTTCCCTTTGATTATCCGACCCAACAATCCTCGTTTCTCCTCGAGTATAAAAACAGTCCAAATTTTCTTAAAAGGTCAGCGCTAACTAAAAGCTCAGGGAAAAAAAGTATGAAAAAAGAGAGGGATAAAAAAAAAAAAAAAAAACTCTTATAGTGTAGTATTTTGTAGGGAGTTGTAGTTCCACAACCAAAAAATTTTTTTCTATTTGGTGCAGTTACCCTTTAAAAATCACCACAGGTGGCTAGTAGATGGGTACTTACAAACGTTCAAAATTATCAAGTGCACATCGTTTGTTGAATGATGTAGAGTTGCAAAATGTTTCTTCTATGCTGAAAGAGGTTAAAAGTGCGCAGAAATAGTGTAAAATCCCTTTTATTAAATATTTAAAGACCAATCGGTTACACTCACATTTCAGTAGTAAAAACCAGGCATATAGTCACTTTTCCATGTAAGTCCGTGCTGCTGCAAGTCTCTTTTAACAGATGCTGTTGGGGTCCCGACCAGCGTTTCCTCCAAAATCAGCTTGCTGCTTGTTTCCCTTCCGGACGCTTGGATGTGACGTCTGCTTACTTTGCCTTACGCGTTTTGTCGCTTTCCGACTTCATCAGAGGCTTCCGTACCTGTAGTTCCTGCTTCGCCTCTTAAGCAGATATGGTTGTTATGGTTACGCGTCCACTCCTCACTCGCATCTGGACTTCCGTCTTTTCAGACGCGTCTCCATGGCAACCCTGCGCTAACCTCTAGTGCGATTTACATTTCTTCCACATGTGTCCCTAAAACTTTCATCTGGCTGCTATTCTCTACAACATAGCTTCTAATCAAATATATATTTCATGAAATCGTTGCTAAGCCATTGTTCTCGATACTCTTTAAATCCGATTTTATATGTTTTAAACTATATATTTTTCAGATACACGATATATTTTTATTCTCTCTGAGATGTTTTAGTTAATTTAAATTTAGAAAATTTTTTTAATAGTTTTTAATAGTTTTTAATGATTTTTAATAAATTTTATATGAATTTGGAATTTTTTGTCCAGTTTTTTAACAATATCTTTAAATTGTACTTTATATTTAATCAAAGTATTGAGAATTATGGCGAAGCTCACTATTCATCTTTATACAATCTTTGGTATCCCAAAATCTCACATGTTTTAAAAAACTGTACATTAATTTCTCTTACTTATAAAAAAGCTTTTAGATTAAAATCTATATTTAGGCCTTTTGGCTCTAGAGTCTGTAGTGTGTAGATCCACTTACTTTCAATTCTAAGTGTATGGTTTATCAGATCACCTCCTCTCCACTTTTTATTTGTTATTTCTATACCCCAATATTTTAACCCTTTGGGGTTTTTTCCGTGATGTAATTTAAAATGTTTAGAAACACTATGAGTATCGAGCCCTTTTTCTATATTTCTAATGTGCTCTCTTATTCTATCGCTTAGCTTCCTGTTTGTTTTACCGATATATTGTAGGCCACAGGGACACTGTATGCAATAAATTACATTTTCTGTTTTGCAATTGATGCATTGATTTATCTTAAATTCTTTTTTTGTAACCGTGGATGTAAAAGTTTTTTTCTTTTGTCCATATTTACATGCTTTACATGAGGCACAAGGATAGAAACCAGCCCACTCTTCCTTGTCTTCTTTTTTCTTTGTTTTTTTAGTTTCCACGTAGTTTTTTGTTAAAATTTGTTTTAGATTATTTGTCTTTCTAAATACTACTGTTGGTTTTTCGGGCAGCATAGTTTTCAGATCCTCGTCACATTTTAAAACTTCCCAGTGTTTATTCACAATTTTCTTTATGTCTTTAGCCAATGAATTATATGTTGTGGAAAAAACTATTGTTTCTTTGGTTTCTGTTGTTTTTTCTTTCTCTTTTATTAAGTTTTGTCTATCAATTTTTTGTACTTTTTCATAAGATTTTCGAATCATATCTTTGTTATATCCCCTCTCTTCAAACCGGTTGCTAACAAAATTTAGTTGTTTAGTTGATATTTCTTCTTCAGTGCAGTTCTTTTTAATTCTACACATTTGTCCAAAAGGTATATTTTGTATCCATTGTGGGTGATGGTTACTAGTGGGGAGTACATAGTTATTAGAATCTACTTCTTTAAAAAACGTTTTGAAATTAATCTGAGATTTTTTTATATAGATTTCTAGATCTAAAAAGTTTACTGATTCTTTACTCTGCAAAAGGGATAATTCCAAATTCAAATCATTCTTATTGAGATTTTCTACATAATTAAATAGGCTTGTTTCTGTTCCTTTCCATATTAATACAATATCGTCAATGTAGCGCCGCCATAGGAGTAGGTTCCCGCCTGCTTTTATATTGGGTAGTATGTGACATTCCTCCCAATAGCCCAAATGTAGATTGGCATAGCTAGGCGCGAACCTAGTTCCCATCGCGGTGCCACACGTTTGGAGATAGAACTGATCTTCAAACCAGAAGAAGTTATGCTCCAAGATAAACTCTTACGCGTAAGGCAAAGTAAGCAGACGTCACATCCAAGCGTCCGGAAGGGAAACAAGCAGCAAGCTGATTTTGGAGGAAACGCTGGTCGGGACCCCAACAGCATCTGTTAAAAGAGACTTGCAGCAGCACGGACTTACATGGAAAAGTGACTATATGCCTGGTTTTTACTACTGAAATGTGAGTGTAACCGATTGGTCTTTAAATATTTAATAAAAGGGATTTTACACTATTTCTGCGCACTTTTAACCTCTTTCAGCATAGAAGAAACATTTTGCAACTCTACATCATTCAACAAACGATGTGCACTTGATAATTTTGAACGTTTGTAAGTACCCATCTACTAGCCACCTGTGGTGATTTTTAAAGGGTAACTGCACCAAATAGAAAAAAATTTTTTGGTTGTGGAACTACAACTCCCTACAAAATACTACACTATAAGAGTTTTTTTTTCTTTTTTTTTTTATCTCTCTCTTTTTTCATACTTTTTTTCCCTGAGCTTTTAGTTAGCGCTGACCTTTTAAGAAAATTTGGACTGACTTTAACACCAATTTGGCAGGTTTTAGGTGGGGAATTAAAGGGCCTGGGTATGATGAATCTCGAAAATCTAATTTGAATTTTTTTAAAAACTCAAATAGAATTTAAATAAAACCCTAGTCAAATTTGACAGTTTTGACCATAAAAAAAAATTCCTTGATAAATCTGTCCATATATTTTTTTTGTTAATTTAGATCCTTACGTCAGGCTAGCGGCTAGCGTTTGTAGGGTTAGAGATAGTGAAGTGCAGTATGTTATCACAGACTTTTATGGCACAAAAGTTTTACTGCCGTTACACGATGTCCAACAGAAAATCAAATGTCATTGTGATAAGTGCAAGATACCATATTAAAAGGCCAGAGTCAGTACTGACAGTTGCATTCATTGGTACCTACCAACACACTCCTCTCCATTCTTAATAAATCCAGGGAAACATTGACACGTGTAAACGCCATCTCCACGGGGAACACAGAGGGATGTGTCTCTGTTACACACGTGACTTCCATCTTCACATGGGTTTATTAGAGAAGCCACTAAATGTAGAAGTAAAGACACGGCATAGCATCAGTTACTATAGTCATGCAGGATACACCAGTATGCTGAAAAACAGAACAGAGCAGTACTGGTGTAATTTTCTAAACATGTTTCCTTTGCATAGACTTCTTTACAGAAGGGAAATTAACAGGTGAAATGCAGGAATGACAGGAATGACTTTATTGTGTGACTAAATGGAGGCATCCGAGCAGCAAGGCAGGTTATCAGAGGACTGAATTGAACTAAAGAACCGGGAGACCACATCCTAGTACATACACATTTTTGTCTCATTGATGTGGAAGAACTATAACAGTCAAATCCCAATAAGCTAGGAGCACTTACAGATGCAGTTGTGCCCATCTCCAGATAAAGTGAAACCACTGGCGCACTCACAACGGTAACTCCCCTGGAGGTTGACACAAACCGTGTTCTGGCCACACCGGGTAAAGCCGACTTCACATTCATTTACATCTAGAAGTGATGTCAGAATACAACAAGATTTAGCAGACTCACAGCAAATTAAGAGCTGTACTATGTTTAGACAGCTCTACTGTCCAACACATATACATGATATATACATGTAAATCCAAGTACAGTATATGTCAATAATATATATATATATATATATATATATATATATATATATATATATATATATATATATATATATATATATATATATATATATATATATGTCAAGTTTTAACTTTCAGACTAGCAATTTTAGTGGAAAGTGATTTTTCTTGAATCATAGATATTTCCATAAATCTGGCCCAAAATGTTTAACTAGATGCTTTAAAGGAAGAAAATATTAGATTCGATCAGTTACACCTGAGACTGAAAACCTGGAGGTATATACAAGCCAGCAATGCTTAGGCAATATAAAGTCTCTAATCTGGGATTATAACTATGTTAAAATATTTAACAAAGAATAGCTGTTTATGCTTAGTTTTACTGTTAAAGTCTTTTCCTTGTTTTGTGTTTGTGCACATGGTAAGGAGTCTGGATTGTAAACTACCCTAGGCTGGCAGCAGTCTATGCAAAGCTGTGCTATATTCTCTGAACTGCTGGTTCACTTTCTTGAAATGATGTAGCAGAAGCCATCTGATTATCAGACCTGGAGGAAAGCTGAATGCTACATTGCTTACAGTCAGAGATAGCAGTGGCTGCAAAGGACAGAAACGGTGTACAGTACAATGACTACAGGCCCGGGCTAGCAATATAGCTATATATAGTGGGCCCGTGGGGGACTATTTTGGGCCTCTGTTGCCTTAAAATGCCAAAACCTATTTTGAATCCCAGTGCGTGCCTAAAGGAGAACTAAACCCTTGCATGTCCTCAGCCCCCTCCACTACTTCTCCTCCAAACTTCCTCCCTGCAACATCTATTCTGTTTAAATGTTGGGCAACAGAGGTCCAAGTTCCTGAGGTCCGACCTGCCATAGATCCGATATGAATCTTGTAGGAGCATGCACAGCTAAATCGATATCCTAAATCAGATTTGATTGTGCATCCTGCCACAAGATCCGTATCGGAGAAATGACAGATGAAGATACGAAGATGGCGGGCGGCTCAGGGGAACTTTTTAATAGAATAGGTGTTGCAAGGAGGGTTTAGTTCTCCTTTAATAACAATTATATTTGCAAATAATTGTAAATATTCATTTATTTTAAATGTATATTGAAAAGTAATTTAGGATTACATTTTCTTTCATTATGAAGAAGCAATTTTGTTTTCACAGAAATTCCCCTTAGTGCCCTCGCTGCTGCATAAAGCAGTGATCCCCAAACCAGTGTCTCGCAAGCAACATGTTGATCATCAACCCATTGGATGTTGCTATCACTGGCAGGTGCTTATTTTTTAATTACAGGCTTTGAGGCAAATTTTAATTGCATTAGATAAGCTACCAGTCCACATAGGGGCTACCAAATAGCCAATTTTTATGCTTGTGTTGCTTCAACTCTTTTTACATTTAAATGTGTCTCACGGGTAAAAAAAAAAAGGTTGGGATCCCTGATCTATACCTTCCTAAAAAGGACATATCTTAACGGTTATTCTCTACCTCCTACAGTCAATCATTGTTATAATGGAGCAAGCTTTACCTCCCTCATAAAAGACCTTACCAGTGCAATCTCTCCCATCTCCTTGATATCCAGATGCACAAACACAAATGTATTCTAGTCCACTGCCAGGCTGGCATTTGGCTCTTGTGTCACACAAGTGGGTACCATCATAGCATGGGTTAACTTTGAGCTCTTCCTGTCCAGTCGAATCTGTAACAAAAGAAAATGTTAAAGGGATCCTGTCATCGGAAAACATGTTTTTTTCAAAACGCATCAGTTAATAGTGCTACTCCAGCAGAATTCTGCACTGAAATCCATTTCTCAAAAGAGCAAACAGATTTTTTTATATTCAATTTTGAAATCTGACATGGGGCTAGACATTTTGTCAATTTCCCAGCTGCCTCCAGTCATGTGACTGGTGCCTGCACTGTAGGAGAGAAATGCTTTCTGGCATGCTGCTGTTTTTCCTTCTCAATGTAATTGAAGGAGTCTCAGTGGCCCTGGGACATGGGTTTTACTATTGAGCATTGTTCTTAGATCTACCAGGCAGCTGTTATCTTGTGTGAGGGAGCTGTTATCTGGTTACCTTCCCATTGTTCTTTTGTTTTGCTGCTGGGGGGAAAAAGGGAGGGGGGTGATATCACTCTAACTTGCAGTACAGCAGTAAAGAGTGATTGAAGTTTATCAGAGCACAAGTCACATGACCTGGGGCAGCTGGGAAATTGACAATATGTCTAGCCCCATGTCACATTTCAAAATTGAATATAAAAAAATCTGTTTGCTCTTTTGAGAAATGGATTTCAGTACAGAATTCTGCTGGAGCAGCACTATTCACTGATTCATTTTTAAATATTTTTTTTTCCCATGACAGTATCCCTTTAAAATATACGGAGTAGGAACTAAAAAAGTTAGAATGAAACCAGTAATACAGAGCCTTTCTGAACAAAAAGCTAAATAACTCAAGAACCGCAAACTACAACATGTCTCAGAATATCAATGCTTACAAAATGAAATGTAACTATCTCTTTAATCTAAATGACTCAAATTGTTCCCTTGCATAGGGAAGTGTAAAGGTTACCAGTAACTCAGCTATTCTGTCATGTCGGTCATTTGTGGCCAATATTCTTGATATCTTTATAAAATAGCAATCAGACCACTCAGGAGACACATTGTTTTGGCTGTAAAGTCATTCAGATGGGTATTAGGAACAACATGAAAATGATTGTTTTTGGTAAAATGTAGAATAGAATAGTTTCCTGGTCTCATGTATACTAGACTTTCACTTGGATCCAGCTTCAGTAGCCACACAGATTTGCAGAAAGAATCTCTTTTTACCAGTGACAAAAGAATTAAAACATTAGATACGTGCCTATTTTTAGGGATTCTAACAGAATCACTTACTTAATAGAATGACTATGTCTCCCCTTTAACTAAAATGTATTCTGTAAAGTATTCTGCAAACCTGTTATCCGGAAAGCTCTGCATTATGAAAAGGCCTTCAACCCTCAGAGTCCCTTTTAAGCAAATAATTCAATTTTTTTTAAAAAAAAAAAAAAGATTTATTTTTTCTCCACAATAATAAAACAACAGTTTGATCCTAATGAAGCTGCATGAATCCATAATGGTGGCAAAACAATTCTATTGGGTTTATTTAATTTGTAAATGTTTTCTAGCGGCTTAAATGAGAAGGAAAGATTAAAACTAAGTAAGCTTCATCAGAAAGGTCTATATGAATACACAGAAAACCCTCAAAGTAATGTTGCTGTCGGTCAAAAGAAACAATGCATTTCTTTCCTTCTATTGTGTACACATGGACTTCTGTATCAGACTTCCTGTTTTCATCTTAAACCTCCAGGGCTTGGGCTTGAGCATGCTCAGTTTGCTCCTCTACCCCTCCCTCCTCCCCTTACTGCTGTAATCTGAGCTCAGAGCTAAGAGCGAGCAGGGAGAGACTCAAACAGGAAGTGATGTCAAAGCAAGCTAATATGGCAGCTGCTATCCTAAACAAACTGACACAGTGTCTAGAGCTGATTACTCAGGTATGGAAAAGCATTTTAAAGAATAAAAATGATGTTCTAGCTTGCACTGTTGTGGCTAATCTCTTTGCAATAAACTGCCTTGGTAGCTTATCTTCTCCTTTAAAGGTATGGTATGCTGTACCCAACAAAACTCACACAGGAAGGAAAATTTTGCAATGTAATATAATTTGTTTTAAAAAAACCACTGCAACACATTATTTATTTTACTACAGACAAACTGCTTGAAAGTGCCATCTTTTTGTTACAAAATGTTGTTTTAGTGTAAAAAAGATATACACATGATGTGATACATGTTGTGCCCCTTCATGCTCTTCCACTTACATCCAAGACTAAGAAATTCGGCCTGATGTTGAATATGTAGGCATTTTATCATTTAAACTGGATGACTGCTGCCTGTATCTTCGATTGCATAACAATTGTGCAGAATCTCATCGACATATTGGTAAATCTGATGACTTGTAGCCACTGAGCTGATGAGTGACTAATGAAATTGTTCAAAGACTAGACAGTGATAATATTGGTGCTTATATAGATTAATGGCAAATTGCAGCTGGTCAAACTATTAAAGCAACTTCTGTTCAGGGAGGGCCTGTCCTGGTTAATTTGGCTACCAGTATGTATAGCCATGTTGTCCTGCAATATGTCCTTTTGGGTCAAACAGTCAGACCAACCAGCAAATCTTTAGAAAGAAATGTGTACAATCCAGTAAAATGTAAATAGACCTCAAGAATCAGCACACAACATCACAGAGCAAACATGGGAAGCATATGGAGTCTTCGTTAACTTTTTCACACTTTTCGACAGCATTTGATAAAGTAAAAAAAGCCTTTGGAGCAGGCACTCAATGAAGGCAAACTTTCACCAGGCAGATACATTCAAGTGAAGAGTTTATTGTGTCCACAGCCTTACGCGTTTCGTGTCATAAACACTTAATCATAGGCTATGATTAAGTGTTTATGACACGAAACACATAAAGCTGTGGACACAATAAACTCTTCGTTTTGAATTTATCTGCCTGGTGGAAGTTTGCCTTCATTGAGTGCAGGGGCGCTTTGCCAATGAGGCGAGTTGAGGCTGTCTCCATAGGCAGCAGCGCCCCACTAGGTACCAGGGGCGGCAAAAATGCTGCTCCTAGCACTTTAAGAGCCGAATTTCTGGTTTTCTGGCCGCAAATTTGGCTCTTCTAGCGCAGAGAGCGCAGTTAGGCTCTCTGTGCTAGCGTACTGGCTCTCTCTGCCGCTCTCGTGGACCCCCCTAGACCCCCTCAGGCACAAAAAGATAAGCGCACGGGGGATGCGGCAGCACCTGCTGCTGCCTCAGGCGGCTGAGGGGCCAGGATCGCCCCTGATTGAGTGCCTGCTCCAAAGGTTTTTTCGGTTTGTCGGCTTCCCGTGCTGAGGGCTCAGGGCGGTGCACCTGGGCCTCTTCCCTTATGTGGTGAGTAATGACTCTCTACTTAGAGACCCTAAACTCCAGATTTATTATTGAGCTTGTGATAAAGTGTCTTTCAATCACCCTTAAATCTACAAGCAGGGCAATTGCCAGCCCTCCTGTTATACTCTGTGCTTGTCTACACATTCTTCGAAATTAACTCACAAATGAAGGCACCATTACATTTTCACAACCATGTAATTTGCCCTGACACTTCCTACAGGCTTTGTCTCCTGACATTCCCAAAAGGATCTTTATCTGATCCCCTTTGTGTTTGCCTAATGAATAGGAGCTTTCCTCCACAGGACACTTTATGATTCACATTAAGTTGCTTGACTTCCTGACCCAAGAAGTGGAGTCAGATTACTTATGTAGAACTAAAAAAGAGGGGATTTGTTACTTGAACAAGAAGCTAAATACCCACTCCCTACCCACTCAAAGTACACATAAAACTAACTGAAAGAAGTTTTGTTTTCAGCCCCTTTTATTGCTTTGTGTCAAATCAAAGATCTTTTTGATGTGCATCAAGAGGTATTTGTAATCCTGAAGATCCCTGTAATGATTACAAGAGAGAGACTGAGAGAGAAACAACATAGTCATTTTATCAGGTGTTGGAGCAGCTGGAAAGAGATGAATTCCAACTTTCCCTATGACAAAGACTGTTTGTACAGAAACATATAAAGCATTATTCTGGTGTCTGAAAATACACTTCATTCATTCTTGCTCTGCTCCCTCGTCTTACCTCAGAGTGTACAAGCGCAGTCAGTTGTGGTTGCAAACCATACACATGGACAGTCTTGACTTTATACAAAGATAATATCACTTTACATGATTTTCAAGATTTTTAAACCCTGAAGGATTTTTGAAGGATGTCAGTTGCTCCAAACATGTACAAGCATCAACATACTCAAATGGGTGGCAACTAAAGTGCAACAATGCATAACATTATTGGTTCAAGTATTGTAGCATAGAATTAAGATTTTTCAATGCTTTTTTTTAAATCTTATTAAAAATCTTATTAAAACACAGCACTTTGGAGATACGTAGTTCTCCACTATTATAGAAATAAAGTACATTGGGTTTATCTAGCAATTACTATAAATGTAGAGGCCTACAAACTATGCCACCAAGTGTATTTTATGGTGACCAGTTTCTTCAAGACTTAAGGTGGCCATACACGGGCAGATTAAAGTTGCTGATTTCGGTCCTTTAGACCAATTCGGCAGCGTATCTGCCCGTGTATGGTTGCTTCCGATGGGTCTTCCCGATCGATATCAGGGCACGATATCGATCGGGAAGGTTTAATTTTCATTGCTCCTCGTTGTAATCCGATCGTTCGGCCTAACGGATTACTCCGATATAGCCCTGCCATTAGTGAGCATATCGGGGAAAGATTCGCTCGTTTGGCGATGAGCGGATCTCTTCGTGTATGGCCAGTTTATCAGAGATCTTTCTGTGGGATTTTACGTACAAACACACGGGTACAAAAGATAACTAGCCTACTACATGAAAGATATTGGTCAACACTGAGCAAAACATGGGCCCAGTCGCTCTAGAACAGAGGTTCTCAAACTGTGTGGCTTGCCCCTTTGGATGGACCTGAAGTGGTGGCAGTAGGGATGGGCGAATTTTTTCGTCTTGTTTCGCCGTGGAAATGACGCCCATAGACTTGTATGGCGGCATGCGTCAAAAAAAAAAAGACGAGTGTCAAAAAAAATTTCGACTTTAATGGGCATCGGCGACAATTCACCGGTGGCTAATTTTTGGCGAAACGGCTAAAATTTGCCAATCCCTAGTGGCAGGCTAAGCCTGTAAGAATGTTAGGGCAATGGCCCATGTCACCTGCATTAAAAATCTCCCTGAAAATGCCTTGCCATTAACATACCTTGTAATCCCGGCAAGTAAATTACTTTATTCTGTCCTAAGTATACTTGAAACAATGGCTGGCTAACAGCATTGCTTTCCTATTTCTATAACCTTATTATGTGCCAAGGGAACAAAAGTTTGCTCCTCCAAGGGCATCTGAACTGAAAAAGCCAAACTATCTCTATTCTAACAGCTTCTATTAATTGTATATTACACCAAGGAGGTAATTTATAAAGTTTGATTTTTTCTGGTCACACTTTTAAAGGGGATTTATTAAACCCTGATGGTGTTAAAAGTCAGAGTAAAAAAAGAACTCCAACTCAGACCTGCCGAGATCATGTAGAAGTCAATGGTAGATGTACCGTTGATATCCTGATCTGCGCTGGATTTCGTTCAATAATCCGAAGAAAAAAAAAGTCACAAGTTTTGGGCGTCAAATCGGAAAAAGTCACAGTTTTCGGTGACAAATCTGAACAATTTGTACAATTCAGATTTCCGGAAAAATATATTGATAAATAGGGGGGGGAGTGAAGTCCATGCGGATTTGGTCAGAGTACTTTTCAGAAAGCAGTGATAACATTTCGGATTTTGATAAATAACCCCATGTTAAAAATACAATTCGGATATATCCTTAAAAAACAAACAGTTCATTAATTATGTATAAATTCATTAAATATGTTTTCTCTATATATGTAAATTCATCTCTTTCTTTCAGATAATCCAGATTTCAATGTTTTAGGGCTCTTACACACGGCCGTTCCGACCTGCGCTCCCCTGCGTTCCGTTTTTTGGCGTTCAGCCGCAGGGGAGCGCAGGAATAGACGCAAGTAATTATTTGAAATGGGGCTGTACTCACTCAAGCGCGTGTAGGCGCCGAACGCAGGAAAAATGCAGCATGTTGCGTCTGAACCTGCGTTCGGCGCCTACACGCGCCTGAGTGAGTACAGCCCCATTTCAAATAATTACTTGCGTCTATTCCTGCGCTCCCCTGCGGCTGAACGCCAAAAAACGGAACGCATGGGAGCGCAGGTCGGAACGGTCGTGTGTAAGAGCCCTAAGGATACTTTTCATAATTTCATTTAAATCACTTGTGTTACAGTACTACCTTTCAAATTGATACAATTATAGTTACATTCCATCCTGAACAAGTTACAATACTAGATGCACCCGGACCAACAGAAGTGAAGGGTGAGCCCAAAACCGGCACTAGGCGTAATTTAAATAATGAAATAAACTAATTAATTGTAATAAGAGTTTATCGTAGGACTTATAGGTTAACCTTTTGAATCCCAGAAGTATTGCTGAACATTCTTTTTTGTGATATAGCCACTAATGTTCTAGACTTAAGAAAAGATCCTGCATTTCCAGGAAGCATGTTAAGACATTTATGCAACTTTCATATCCTGATATTATTTGTCCTTTAAAATAGAAAACCTAGACCTCAGAAAACATATCATGCCTGATATAGAGGAAACACTACCTGTAATGCCTGCAGTTAACTAATTAGTCTCTGCCCAGTGCAGGTTGCAATCTAAGGTCCTTATTACATTTACATAAGGCTAATGCCACACAAGGCTGCTTCTCAGGAATATAAACGTAGGTGGGAAATATTCAATTCACTCCCAAGAGTCTTATATGCAGTTGACAAAAGCAGCCTGTCAAAAATCTGCTTCTGAATGAAAATTCTATTGATGTGAAAGCAATTAAGTAACATAGATGAGAACCCTTGCGTTAACAATTTATAGATAATTAGTGGGTGAACTTACCATGCACTGATCCAATGTAGTTTGTAACTGCATAACGAAGGACCTTCTCCTCTTTATTGTACAGGGCAAAGATACGATCGACATAGAGCTTCTGAGCACTAACAGACTGTTTCCGGGAATGGCTGCATTCTTGGTAAGTGACATTTTGCCGTAACCGGTAAGATAGTGTTTGTTCTTCGTTTGATTCTGAGAGGACTGTGTATTCTCTATATGCTGTTGAAGTTACAACTAAAAACAACCAAAATAAATATTACATATATTTAGTAATATAAGGATTAGTATATAATACACAAAAGCCATAAATATCTTGTAAATTATATAGGGATGCACCGAATCCACTATTTTGGATCCGGCCGAACCCCCTGAATACCGAACCGAATCCTAATTTGCATATGCAAATTAGGGGTGGGAAGGGAAAAACATTTTTTACTTCCTTGTTTTGTGACAAAAAGTCACGCGATTTCCCTCCCGCCCCTAATTAGCATATGCAAATTAGGATTCGGATTGAGTTCGGCCAGGCAGAAGCATTCGGCCGAATCCTGCTGAAAAAGGCTGAATCCTGGCCGAATCCCGAACCGAATCCTGGATTCGGTGCATCCCTAAAATGATATCCTTACAAACGGTGAGTACTGATGTCATCAGTTATAAACGGTGAGTAGTGATGTAATTTCTGTCACTTGACTCACTGAAACTTGTGTATTATAATAAATAAAGTATCCCCTGTTGAGAATATTAGAAGTTACCTCGGAGTTCCATGATCTGTATCAAAACACTCTGCCTTTGGCCTCATGTTTTTATATGGTCATGAAACTCCTCGGTAACTTCTAATATCCTTATAATTTACAAGAGGGGGTACTTTATTCACTATATATTATATCAGTATACAGAGCAACTGTATAAATATGTAATTTAATACAATTTTGCGATACTAGTCAAATCAAGAAACTTTGTGCATGAATGATTAAAAACAATGCATTACCTGAGCCAGAGTATTGATACAGTTCAGTATATGGAGAAAGCTTGATGGTTGATGTCTCTGGGATATAAGGAATTTTACCCTGAATTGCTGTCTTAAGATTCATGTAACCCTCAGAATCAAAGCCATCTGCTGTTTGAGTAATATGAACAGTTTCTTCTCCAGGGTAAAATATCACATCAATGTTGTGTACAAACTTGGCACCTTAAAAACCAGGAAATATGGATAGAGATAATTCAGCCGTAAGCTTCATGTGATCATTATTTAACAATTCCATACATTTACATTTTCTCTTAACCTCTCTAGACCAATGTTGGTCAAACTTTTTCAGTTCAAGCCCCACTTGAAGGTCCAACATTTGACCAGGTTTGGATGTCAGGTGTATTAAGAGAAAAATGGCCATTCTTCCCAACTCTCACCCTAACTGGCATTCAGGTCCCCTCTGCCACTGCTCCGTACCACCCCCTACTACTCTAGACTGTAAACTCACACTAAAATGGAAACACCGTTTGCTCTGGTTTAGAACCTATTCTGTGCTCTGTTACCTCCCATACTGTACTGAATTCTCATGCAAAAAGAGTTGGCCAGCATTTGTCTGGCCGAAATCTGTGACCACCAGGCCCAGACAGGATCTTAAAGGCTTTACATAATTGTGTGATTAGTTCACTCATATATTACAAAGTAAAATAATGTGCAATTTAGAAAGCACTTTTGCTCCTAGTGAATTTAGAGCTACACACAGATGTTTTGGAGCACAATACTGTGATATGAGGCTAAAGATAATCCTGCATTAACTGATTGTTTAATAATCAGACTGTAATTTGGCCTCCTTTGTGTTTACCCAATACACCGCAACCCTGTAATGTTGCTTGAGCAAGAAATGGAAGGAATGCTTGAGAACTGTGGACTTCTTTTACTGGCTAAGGCAGTTGCCCTGTACATGCTATCAAAAAGGTCATCATAAACCAGATTTTTGCTTCTGAGCATTAAGTCATTGCATTTTGCTATCAGAGCATGTATGTGTGGCCCCACACAGAGAAGAGGTTTGTGAATCTTGTTGAAAACTTCCAACTGGCCCATCACTACATATATCTCTGTAGCACTCATGCCTCCGGATACTGCATAAAGCAAACTATAAAATCCCTTTTCACATATAATTCTGCAATATTGTTTCTATTACCATCAAGTAATGCATATATCTAATACAACATGCTTACCAGTAAAGCTGAAACCATTCTGAAAGTCTGGTTTTTCCAAAGCAAAAAGCCAGCC
This sequence comes from Xenopus petersii, assembly GCA_038501925.1. Classification (NCBI taxonomy): domain Eukaryota; kingdom Metazoa; phylum Chordata; class Amphibia; order Anura; family Pipidae; genus Xenopus; species Xenopus petersii. The sequence continues at coordinate 95,416,461 of CM076687.1, read as the reverse complement.
AAAGAGTCCCCCAATTGGAGCAAGAGGAGTCAAGGACCAGGATGCAGGGTCAGGAACATGGCTGATAGCTGTGTATGCTCTTCCATCATTTGCCACAATGTATGCGTGCAAGTCGGCATCAATTAAGTTAACAGGTGTTTGCCCGACTAGGATGTTTCCACTCACTTTGCCATTCACACGATGTGGAGCTCCTACCGTTAACAAAATATGGCATTACTGGAGACAGCTTTTGGGAGCAAATTCAGAAATGTTGCATTTTGTACAAACACACATTTACCTTGGTGGTGTACTGTATCCCAGATGCAACTTTGGATTCAGCCAAATCCAAGCCTTTTGTGAGTGCATAACGAACTAAACCCAAACCCTAATTCTCACCTCATTCTTAAATTGGAATGTGACTTTAGACCAGAAATTAATTTTTCTTATTCTGAAAATGTTCCCTGCTAACTTGTACATGCAACTTAAGGTTCGGATTTTGTTCGGGATTCAGCATATTGTTTTCTGGAGGATTTAGTATTTGGTTGAATTGTAAAATGTATTAATACAGGTATGGGACTTGCTATCTAGAATGCTCGGGAGTTTTCTGAATAACTGATCTTTATGTAATTTGGATCTTCTTAAGTCTACTAGAAAATCAAGTAAACCAATAGGCTGCTTTTGCTTCCAATAAGGATTAATTAGTTTGGATCAATTACAAGGTACTGTTTTATAATTACAGAGAAAAAGGAAATACATTTTAAAAATTTAGATTATTTGAATTTAATTTAGTTAAATGGGAAACAATGTTTCTGTAATTCAGAGTTTACTGGATAAATGGTTTCCTGATAACAGGTCCCATACCTGTACTTGGAATCATCTGTACTCTTGGCTGTTAGATCATTTGCACAGAACACGATTGCCAGTATACAGTCTGCAGTATTTACTACATATAAAGGATCACAGGCGAACATTGTCCAAATAAAATATAAAATAAATACAGAGGATGTGATATAAAGTTCGAAGGGGTGAAGGGGGTGTTTCAAAATGTATAAAGTCCTGCAGAATTCCTAGCTATTTGATTGTTGCTAGAATTTTGATCAAATTAATCAAACCAGCCTATCAGTTTGATCAGTGTAGAGTAATACAATCAAAATTATTTATCACTGTCCACTGCCTTTATAAAATCTTATCTCAGACTCCCATAATAATTAGTAGTTGGAGATCTCAAATTCCAATTTTCTTCTGATTGATCCATGAGAATCAATTACTCCATAGTGATGGAAATCTAATGCCTTGTTTATTATCTACACATGCCGATAAAATGTTCTGCACCCATATTGCTGTGTTGGCACATTAAATATGACTTATTTTTAACACATTTAATATTGGCCCTTTTAAAGTCAAAATACACCACATTTATTAATAGATTTCATGCTCTTTTTTTTAAATTAAGCATAAACTATATGAATATATGTTCTGTCCACACTGTAAGCTGTCTTCTTTGCCTAGAAATATATATATACTGGAGACCATATTGTTGACTGAACAAATATAAACATCAAACCTGGGCAGCAGTTTAAAATCATTAGTACTAATGTTTACTCATTGTGACATCAGTGTGTTAGAAGAGAAAATGACAGATGTGTAAAAGGCATTTATCTATCTATTATGATTACTTTCAAATATACAGACTATAATATATGTCATTGAATTTTAAAGGAACACCCTTAGTAGGCCTTACCTTTTGGCAAACAATGGACTCCATTTCCATAATAATCTTCTTGGCAGTGACAGCAGTAGCCAGCAGAGTAATCGGCACAAAAAGCAAACCTAGAACACTTCCCGTGGTTCCTTTCACATGTCTCCTTGCCCACAGGGTTAAAGGAAAACACTGGGTATAAAACATAAAATTTAGTAAGTAAAATCAATCTGATACTTTTTTTAAAAAATGTTCAAACGCATACTCAGTTTGCACCGTGAAGGGATTATAATTGCTGTAAAGATAGTGATACTGAGATTGTTTTTTAACCATGGTACATAGCCCGTAGCTTGGCGCTTATGTTTTTCTTTATAAAAAATATAATCTTGGTACAGCTGCTGAAAACCTTAGGGTAAGGGCACACAGGGAGATTAGTTGCCCCGGCGACAAAACGCCTCTTCTTCGGGGCGACAAACTCCCTGAACTGTCTTCCCCTTACCATCCCGCCGGCTATAATGAAAAATCGCCATCTGTATGGCACTCGCGCCCCTTCGTTTTCCAAAGTCGCCTCATGAAGAAACTTCGGGCGACTTTGGAAAACGAAGGGGCGCGAGTGCCATACAGATGGCGATTTTTTGTTATAGCCGGCGGGAAGGTAGTTCGGGGAGATTGTCTCCCCGAAAAAGAGGCGATTTGTTGCTGGGGCGACTAATCTCCCCATGTGCCCTTACCTTTAACCCCTCACCTGACCCATCTGCATTGACTTTTTAGTGCCACAAGCTTAGTGGTTACATATTACACCATTGCTATCTGTTAGTGTTACAGTAAATATTCCATAAAGTCACACTTTACTCAGGAATAATGCTATAGGCGTATTATCCCTTACCATCAGTTTGAAGTCCAGGATCAGAATCAGTCTGCTTTCTTTCAAAATTATTTTCCGGTTCTGGGTGACTGCCCACAAGAACTGCACTTTCAGGATATATTGGGAGATCTTCAGAATTTGATGGTATTAAATCATGAGCGTTATGGGATGGCAGATCATCAGTCAATAATGTGTCTCCCCTTGTCCGATCTATATTCTCCCCTGTCTGTATTTGAGGTTCCTGTAATGGCCCATCCCGGTCAGTCTCTGATTCACTGTGTGTGTAGGGTGTCCAGTTAGGATTCTGATGTGAAGACGAATGCACAACAGATGACGTAGCTTTCTGTTCATCATCTTCATGGGTCAGTTTGGAAGCTTGTTCATCTATGTCTAAGTATCCTTGATTTCCAGTGCCTGGATCAACTTCTTGGTGTGCATCATGTGTTGGTGTGGCATCACTTGTATTATCTTCCAGCTCATCTTCGCTCTCCTCATAAAAGGACTCTGGGTAATCAATACTGTCTTCACTTTCATGATTTTCAGATAGTCTGTGCTCTGGGAAACTTGTGTGCGATTGTTCCTTTGTGGGAGCACCAAAGAATTTCGCTGGAATTACATTGTCTAACACCCAAATGCTGCCTATGTGAAAGACCCAAATTCCTGGGACACCGATGTTGCCTGTTCTATTTGAAAAGTGGAAAAGTACACAAACAAAGTCATCGACAAATAAGAATTGCCAGGTAACATAAATACATGAAAATACACTTATTTTACACTAAACTGGTGCCACTGACACCAGTGAAGTACGTAAGACATGGCCTTTCTGTAATGTCCAAATATCAATAGACAATGACATTATTATTTATTAATATTATTTAATTCTTAGGTTTGTCTCATACAGAAAGTTGGTAGCTCCTATCTGTAACTTGATAACATAGATTTTTTTTTTCTAAGGCCTGGACGAGTACAGAGAATTTTACAAAGTGTTTGAAGGGGTGGTTCACCTTTACGTTAACTTTTAGTATGTTATAGATAGGGATGCACCGAATCTAGGATTCGGTTCGGGATTCGGCCAGGATTCTGCCTTTTTCAACAGGATTCGGATTCGGCCAAATCCTTGTGCCTGGCCGAACCGAATCCTAATTTGCATATGCAAATTAGGGGTGGAGAGGGTAATCGCGTGACTTTTTGTCACAAAACAAGGAAGTAAAAGAAAAATTCCCCTTCCCACCACTAATTTGCATATGCAAATTAGGGTTCAGATTCGGTTCGGTATTCGGCCGAATCCTTTGCTTAGGATTCGGGGGTTCGGCGAATCCAAAATAGTGGATTCGGTGCATCCCTAGTTATAGAATGGCTCATTCTAACTTTTCAATTGGTTTTCATCATTTATTTTTTATAGTTATTTAATGTCTTCTTCTTGTGACTCTTTTCAGCTTTTAAATGTGGGTCACTGACCCCATCTAAAAAAAAATGCTCTGTACAGCTGAAAAATTATTGTTATTGTTACTTTTTATTACTCATCTTTCTATTTAGGTCCTCTCCTATTCATATTCCAGTCTCTTATTTAAATCAATACATGATTATTAAGGGTGTTTTTGGACCATAGCAACCAAATTGCTGAAATTGCAAACCGGAGAGCTGTTGAATAAAAAGCTAAATAACTCAAAAAACACAAATAAAAAACAAAAATGAAACCCAATTGCAAATTGTCTCAGAATATCACTCTCTACATCATACTTTTTAGTTTTAATTTAAAAGTGGACAACCCCTTTAAAGCAGCATGAAAATCACTTAAATTGCCTGGCAGCATTAGCTAGATTGGTAAGTATGACTAGCACAGACAATTTTCCCATCCACAGAATGCCAGTCAGTTGGGACAAGCTGAGCTTTGATGTATAACACTTTTCTATGGCCAAGTGCTATATACCAATCATACAGGGCTTAACTGCCTTTAGATGTGTGTACTTGGTGACACAAAAACTGCCTTGAGCTCTACCACAAAATCAACAGGGTGACCTACCCACCCTAAGCAGTGGATAACCGTGTTATCTATAACTATAATGGGCTTTTAGGGCAGGCCAACATTGATATCCATCTGACCATGGGCCAAATGAATGGATATCGTAAGAGAGGTCATGCATTGCATGGCCACCTTTCTATTGTTCCAATTGTTTGGATCAACACATGGAATACACTATGGTTCCACTTCATTTCCTAATTTGACAATAACTATTCACTGGCAAATATGGTGCGGCAGGTTCGATTTTCAAGCATGGCCAATTAACAAACTGACAAATTCATAGAACATGGATATCAGTTGGGATTGTTGTGTGGCTTTACACAATATTATGTATGTATGTATGTATGTATGGCCAGCTTTAGCATAAAGCCAATGACACACTGGTCATTTTCTGTTCACATGGGTATGTCCTGACAGGAATGGGATAAAAATGTTCAAAACAACTTGTTTATATCTATCTCTGACTAGTTATCAGTCAGGTAGGCTGTTGTCAGGATTGGCTCAGTCACTGGACAATTTCATACCATTTATGGGCAGATATAAAAATGAAAGCTGCTAATATTAGATTTAAAGCGGACCTATCACCTACACATAAAAAGCTGTATATCAAAAGTCTTTTGCAAATTGAACATGGAACCCAAATTGTTTTTTACATTGAAGCATCAATACCTGTTATAAAGGCGTTTAAATACCTGAGCTGTCAATCAAATATTACCTGCCCCGCCTCTATATCTGAGGCATAGAGGGGCAGTCAATTACTTTCCATTCAGCACTTCCTAGATGTCACTGCTCTCCCCACATTCCCCCTCCCTTCTCCCACTCTATAATTGGTTAGAGCAATGGGCATTAGGTCCCCATTTGGGCACATAAACAAGATTTTGGGGTGACACACAACTAGTCTTAATAACAGTGTCCACAAAATGGCTCCTGACTGCTTGCTGTGATAATTCCAAGACTGAAGGAAACAAAATGTAAATAATAAATGTAGTGTAAGTTTTATTTTGCTCAACAAACATGATTAAAAATAATTTGGAATTATTTCTTAGGGTGACAGGCCCCCTTTAAGGCAACAGTCAAATTAATTTAAGACTTCAGCACAACAAATTGCAAAATTCTCCAAGAATGGGGTTTATTTGAACTTACTGATACAAGTTCTTCACGGACTGCTCATTACTTGTTACACTGTAGTAAGGTCCTGCTTCTGATCGGCTAAAGCCTACTCTGGCGGGGAGCTCAATGTGCACATTGTAGGATTCCTTAGGGCGAGTTCCAAAAAACTGGAGTCCATCTTCAGGATAAAGGAATATAGCGTAAGCATCAGAATGATCATATGCTAGTACCACCTGGAACGTGTTTCTCTAGAAAAAAAAAAAAACAAAGCAAATAAATTATTTGCACCAGCCTTAAAAATCATCTACATAATCTTCCTTTAGCTTGTTCTTACATTTAGACCAAAGAATCCAGTCCTTATCTACTGGAGGCACATTCTGCTAGCAAACTTCTGCTCTCCCACTGTCCAGTTCACTACATGCAGGTACTTTGTTTTCCGAAGTCGCCCGAAGTTTCCTCGTGAGGCAACTTTGGGCAACTTCGAAAAACTAAGCACTCCGAGTGCCATCCTGATGGCGATTTCCATTCTAGTCGGCGGGGAGGCAGTTCGGGGAGATTAGTCACCCCAAAGAAGAAGACATTTGTCACCGGGAGTCTAATCTCCATGAATCATAGCGTGTGTCTCTGCCCTTATAGAGCAGAGGAAGAGGAAGGTAGAGGAGGCAGTTCGGGGAGAGTAGTCGCCCCAAAGAAGAGGAGATTTGTTGCCGGGCGACTAATCTCCCCGAATCGCAGTGTGTGTGTCTCCCCTAAACCCCCACCGAATATGTAGGATATACAATGAGATAACAGTCCTAAGTCTCTGGAGACAAAAGGAATAAAAGGTTATCTGGGGTTTTTCTAGTTTTGGCTGAAGATATTTTCACACCATTGCTATAATTGCCATTCCTTAAGAAATTATGGTTCAGTGCCAAAATAAATATGTTGCCAAATGTCTTCTTGGAAAAGTCAAACATATTAGTGCAAGGAGATACATACACGGTTAGTTTTTCCCAGCTACAATTTTACAGTACCGTGCTACTTATAACTGAACAGATGCCTCAACACTGGGCAAAGACCCAAACCCAAGCTTTACTGGTAGAAAATACTACAGAAGAAGGAGGGTGAGAGAGGGATCAGCTCTTTGCCAAACCTGCTGTCAACTTAGTAATTGAGAACATAAACTCATTATAGGAAAGCTAACAATGTCCTGTCTGTAATATCCTGAGGAAAAGGATTCTATTATACCGAAACAAACCCTGCTCCTGTGTTAGTTATGAGCATAAATGAAGCACTTTGATCCTTCTCAAGTTGACTAACGTTACATTAAATGGACAGATGAAATAAGCTTCAAAACATTCTAAATGATACATAAGCATGCAGCAAATGTTTCCCTATGGTATGGATTGTGCTTTTTTGGACAAATCATTTAATATAATTATTCCCTGGTGTATGTCATAAGTTTGCAGGCTTTTACGAAAAAGCCTTTTGTGCCAATGCAATATACTGCTGCATATTGATTTGAACTCCTATTTATTTATTAATACACTTTCCCCAAAATCTTGTTTGTGGGAAAGAATCCGAAAGAATCATGAAAAACACAGATTTTTTTCAGATTTATGCCCGGAAACCCTCAAAATGTCAGATTATTGCACGAAACGCAGCACAGATGAAAAAGTCTTTGGGACTTCTCCCATTGACTTATATGCAACCTCGGCAGGTCTGAGATGCAGGATTTTTGCATTCGGACTTTTTCCATCCTAGACCATAATAAATTCTGAAAAATTCAGGATTTTTTTTTCCACTAAAAATTCTGATTTTACACTAAAAAACAAAATTTTTCTGTTTTTGGCATTTGGAGGTTAGTAAATAACCTACTAAGATTCCTTGGTGAATTAATTTGGGTAGAGAGAAGAGTGGGTGGGACAGTTGACAGCTGCATTACTGTTTAGCCATTTAGCCAGACAAGTTTCCTTCTTGCCACTCTGTGTAAATAACTGTTGTCACATCTGATTCTAAAAATCCTGTAAACCCAATTTTTTTTTTTCTATTATTATTATTATTTTTAAAAGGATATTCATTCTTTTCTGATATTTGTACTGCTATTATTAGGTAGTTCCTTCTATGGATCTAGTCAGTAAGAGAGTAGAAACTGGTAGGGAAGGGGTCTTCGGGGGGCAGACATGGCACAGAATATTTTGTTATAACTGACAGCAAGTAAACATCTGCATTCAGCATTCTAACTACGCTGGACCAGTCTAAGCCTCTGTATGTCATTGCATTTCATTGCTGCTCACATCTTGTGGTTAAAATCATGTTGGCTGGATTTTAATATGGGACCTACTGCTTTTTGGCTGCCTTCCGAACTCTGCTTGAAATAATACATCTGCTGGTTCCCAGCACTTATACAGCTTTGTTCTGATATTACTTGTATAAAATATGGTACAATTCCCCAAAACTAAGCCCCCACCCACAGCTGTTAAGTATTTACCATAAGGTGGAACCTGTTAGGTCCCTTGCTTGGGAGTTTATGGGTGAATCCTAATGATTATTTGTTTACTGGTCTTTCTTTTTCTTTAAACGGCAACTTTTGTCAAAAAAAAATTATATAAGCTTCAGCATACTGAAATAAGAAACTTTCTAAATACAATCAATTAAAAATTCAGTATTGTTTCTGAAATAGTCTAGTTTATTTTCACTATTACTCTCTCAGGATCTGTTTCTCCTCATTCTGTCTTCATTCAGGAGTTGGGTGTCAGATGAATGATCTAATATACTGTATCTCATAGGGGGGCTTCCTTTTGCCTAGAAGATATATCAGAGCCCTCTCTATTAAAGGAGAACTAAACTCTAAAAATGAATATGGCTAAAAATGCCATATTTTATATACTGAACTTATTGCACCAGGCTAAAGTTTCAGCTTCTCAATGCAGCAATGATCAAACTTGTCACAGGGGGGTCACCATCTTGGAAAGTGTCTGTGACACTCACATGCTCAGTGGGCTTTGAGCAGCTGTTGAGAAGCTAAGCTTAGGGGTCGTCACTAATTATCCAGCAGAAAATGAGGTTGGTCTTTAATATAAGATGACGTTACAGGGCTGATTATTAAATTCTGATGCTAATTGCACTGGTTTCTGTGCTGCCATGTAGTAATTATCTGTTTTAATTACTAATCAGCCTGATATTGTGACATTTCTATTCTATGTGTACTGTATATTGTGAGTCGGTCCCTAAGCTCAGTAAGTGACAGCAGCACAGAGCATGTGCAGTGAATCAGCAGAAAAGAAGATGGAAAACTACTGGGGCATCTTTGGAGACACAGATCTTTACTGCTAAAGGGCAGCCTTGGGTGAGTACAAAACACAAAACATAATGTACAACATTTCTACCTTCTTCTTTAGTTAGGGTTAAGTTCTCCTTTAAAATCCTCAGCCTGTTAGTGCAATGTTTTATGTGTTATAACAGTTTTGCTAATGAAGGTGAATTGCCCTTAAGCTGTGAGTCTCAGTTCTCCCACGAAACCTGCTTATCTTAAATAGTTACAATTGTTTCTTTGCTTATCTTAAATTGTTACAAAAGTATCCAAGTGCAGCTGCTGGCTGTTTGGGGCTCTCTGCCAAAAGGCATCTTATTTTAATTACATTTCAGAAACTTTGTATCTTTTTCTCGAGTGCAGGAGATCAAAGAGAAAGTCAGGACATTTCAGTAAGAAACCAGGGACTGCAGGCTGAGCCTTGGATCCTTTCCTGGTCTTTGTCTATCGGGAACAACTTTTCAAATACAAATAGGCAAATGAGATTCTCAACAGTTTATCAGTGCATATGTTCCTGAGAATAATGGCAGCAATAAAGCACCATATTCCCCTCTGTATTTGTGGCATCACAGGGCCATTTGCACTAATTGTCACTTGCTCACACAACAAAACTGTCATCTCAGAGCCATGCTGTTCTAAAAATGAAACAAATTCCCAGGCTTTCTAGATTTATTTTTCCAGTGTCCTCAAGTCATCTCTGTCTACACTTTCAACACAAGTGTTTTTTCCTCAAACATAGCAGAAATGTTTTCGTTTACAGAGCCCTGAACAAATAAATGGTGGGTCTCCAGAGAATAACAAAATCTGTTCATTGTCCTTCAGATTCAACTGCTCTACAACATGTGGGTTTAATCCTGACAGGGGGTAACAAACACATACAGTAATGACTTTCTTCTGTTGAGAACATATTAAACAGATAGTCCTTCCATACTCTTTAAAGTGACAGTAACAAATTCAATAACATACATCAAACAGATGCAGAAGTGAGAGGCATTGCCATTTGCTCTCACTCATTAAGCCCGACAGATAAGTAAAATTGGCCATCTTGGAGGTTAACTATTATTATTAGAGTCATTTTTTATGTAGCGCTCCACAGAGCTTACACATTGTTAACATAAGTGCCTGCCCTATGGTAGACGCCATGGTCAGTCTTATAAGAGCCAATTAATCTGCTGTATGTTTTTGGCGTAAGGGAGGAAAGCAGAGTACTCAAGGAAATCCATGTGAGAAGGGGGGACACACAAACTTGTTGCAAATAGTGTTGGAATCAAATCTAGGACCCCAACACTACAAGGCAGAATTTCAAACCATCGCACCACAATGATGCCCCTCTAGTGTTTCTTAAAGGAGAACTAAAGCCTAACTAAAGAAGTAGCTAGAAATGTTGTACATTATGTTTTGGGCTTCTGTATCAGCCCAAGGCAACCACAGTCCTTTAGCAGTAAAGATCTGTGTTTCCAAAGATGCCCCAGTAGCTCCCCATCTTCTTTTCTGCTGATTCACTGCACATGCTCTGTGCTGCTGTCACTTACTGAGCTTAGGGACCCACTCACAATATACAGTACAGATAGAATAGAAATGTCACAGTATAAGGCTGATTAGTAATTAATACAGATAATTACTACATGGCAGCACAGAAACAAGTGCAATTAGCATCAGAATTTAACGATCAGCCCTGTAGCATCAGCTTATATTACAGACCAACCTCATTTTCTGCTGGATAATTAGTGACGAGCCCTAAGCTTAACTTCTCAACAGCTGCTCAGAGCCCACTGAGCATGTGAGTGTCACAGACACTTTCCAAGATGGTGACCCCCTGTGCCAAGTTTGAAGTCCTGGATCATTGCTGCTATTGACAAGCTGAAACTTTAGGCTGGTGCAATAAGTTCAGTATATAATATATGACATTTTTAGCCATATACATTTTTAGGGTTTAGTTTTCCTTTAAAAATAAAAAGACAAACAGCACAACTTTTTATTATCTGGAAGGGCTTTATTGGGGAACACTTTCCTACACTTGCAAATTCTCCATTTTCAAGTTTAAAGCTGTATTTAATAGAATTTGCAAATATTTGCTACATCAGACCCTCAGTCTGGATTATAACTACAGATAAAAACCAAGTCTTGGGGCAATGACAGACAGGGTGCTTTGTAGCCCACGGAAAATCTCAGGCGATTGCAAGAAAATGGCTTCTTCCTCGTTGTTGTGCTATTAACAGCATATAAATTGTTTTACATGTGGCTATTCCAAGTATTTTCAAGTGCTTTGTAGACTGCGGGAGAGGAAATGTCCCATTGGTGACAATGCTTCCCCTCTGTCATGGCCCTAAAGCTAAATATCAGCCATTAGCAGCTGAGAAAACACGAAAGTAAAATATATGTGCAAAAGTTAATTTAGATTGAGTATCTCATTTCTACATAGTGGACCAGCAGAAACCAAATAGCAGAACAGTCCCTTGTGTTAAGACATTACTGCACTGAAACACTCGGCTGAAAATTCTCAATTCTACAACATAACAATATTGAAACAAATTTACAAAGCATCAGTCAACTAAAGCCTCCAGTATCCAGGAATGTGACCAGATTCACCCCTCGACCCTTTAACAAACAAGCAACTGTTTTCCCAGGGACCAAACCCAAAAAGCAAACAGGGGTGCTGTAAATTCCAAACTGAATTCAGTAAGTACATGTAACAGAGAGCTACAGTGTGGCAAGATATTTAAAGACATAGGTCTACTTCAACATGTAGAAGTCAGGTCCTTGATAGACTTTGCATTAGACTCTGCATTCTTGGCAAACAAGCAGTTAAAGGAGTTGTTCACCTTTGAGTTCACTTTTATTATGATTTCGAGAGTGATGTCCCAAGACAATTTGCAATTGGTTTTATTATTTTAATTATTTGTGGTTTTTGCATTTATTATCTCTTTGTTCAGAAGCTCTCCAGTTTCAGCAATCTGGTTGCTTGGGTCTAAGTTATCCTAGCAACCATGGATTGATTTGAATTAGAGACTGGAATATAAATAGAAGAGGGCCTGAATAGAAAGATAAGAAATCAAAAGTAGCAGTAAAAATAAATGTGGAGCTTTACAAGGCATTTGTTTTTTAAATGGGGTCAGCGACTATTATATGAAAGTTGGAAGGAGTCATAAGACAGCAAATAATTAAAAAAAAACAAATAATGAAGACCAATTGAAAAGTTGCTTAGAATTGGCCATTCTATAACATACTAAAAGTTAACTTAAAGGTGAACCACCCACCTTTAATACATTATTGGGGGAATGTAATAAAAGCCGCGAAGAGCAAAACAATTTGCACCAATAAGAATAGAAATCCACATCTCGCAATGTAATATTGTTTCTTCAACTGTTATTGCATTGTGAATTTTAATTGCGCACTCTTAAGAAGTGCTTGAAGGTGTCGTAACATAACGACTTTTTCAGTAAGAAGTTTTATTACATTGACTGCGCATTGGCGCAAACTCTAAAATTCGCAAACAGTCTTCCACTGTCGGAAGTGGTCGCTAAACAGTTTCCGGGTTCCCAAAAGCTATATTAGAATGTGCAAAACAAAATTTGTTCGCGCAAAGGCATAACTTTTCGCATTACGAATATTTTTTTTACATTCCCCCGTATGTTACATATTGTTTTTCTATGCACACCATATACCGTGCATGCAGTACTGTCCCACCATAGTATGAAATGTTTCAATAAAACTCTCTCTCTGGTTAAACAAAAGCTAACGTTAAACCTTCCAGCTGTTGCAGATTATCACCCAGCATTCTCTCACCAGCTAAATTGATGGGGGTTGAAAAGAGTTGTAGTTTTACAACAGCTGGAAGCTTATCTATGCCTAGCCATGTATCTCTGCTCTTTTTTAGCAAAAGATACTAAATTAAGCAGAAAAAGACAGTTTTGCAAAGCTGTTGCATATGTTTAAAAGCATAATGGCCACTTTAGCACCCACAGCTATGCAGCTTCCCATATTGCAATAGACCCCATCGGAACTCCGGTTTCCTCCCTCTTTTTCCTCAGCCTGTATTGTGATTGGGTGAGTTTTCCTCATCTCTTTGGATTCCATTCAAGAATTTTCATCTCCAGTTACTCACCTTATCAGACGATGCCGAGTGACGGGTCGCCTCTTCATAGGCTCCGACATTCTCCCAAGTCACAAGGAAGGCATGATTAGGAAAAAATGTCGCTTCTGGGAAGCCCCTCCGGATCTCTCTGGCTGCCTGATTGAGAACTGGTTCAGAATTGTCCTGCCGATAAAAAATCTTTCCTTTGCCGTTGCTGGTGTCTATATCTGACAAGAATGGAGCAATAACAGGGAAGTCAGTAGGGAAGCCATCATCCACATACTGAGTTTCTCTGGGGAAGTCCTGAGTGGAAATAATTCCATTGGTTCCTACCTGTAAAGAAAGAAAAAAACACCAGTATTTAATATTTATAGTTGATTTAAACAATGCTTATTTATTTTATACAGCATGTTTCATAGAGAGCAACATAATCACAAAACAAAATACACTTTAGTCTTACACTGCAAATCCCTTGAAACTGAACACATAAATAAACAGCAGCTTTATTCTCCTGCAATATGAGCAACACACCAACACATTCATAAATATAAATATATACACTGCCTCCAGTGGCAAACTATCATTTGAATCTTAAAGGGATTCTGTCATGATTTTTATGATGTTGTTTTTATTTCTAAATTACACTGCAACTAATTCACTCTACAATATAGAATTTCATTCCTGAACCAGCAAATGTATTTTTATTAGTTGTAATATTGGTGTGTAGGTGCATCTCAGGTCATTTTGCCTGGTCATGTGCTTTCAGAAAGAGCCTGTTCTTTAGGATGGAACTGCTTTCTGGCAGGCTGTTATTTCTCCTACTTAATGTAACTGAATGTGTCTCAGTGGGACCTGGATTTTTACTATTGAGTGTTGTTCTTAGATTTACCAGGCAGCTGTTATCTTGTGTTAGGAAGCTGCAAGCTGCTTACCTTCCCATTGTTCTGTTGTTAGGCTTCTGGGGGGGAAGGAAGGGGGGTGGTATCACTCCAACTTGCAGTACAGCAGTAAAGAGTGACTGAAGTTTATCAGCGTACAAGTCACATGACTGGGGGCAGCTGGGAAACTGACAATATGTCTAGCCCCATGTCAGATTTCATAATTAAATATAAAAAAATCCGTTTGCTCTTTTGAGAAACAGATTTGAGTGCAGAATTCTGCTGGAGCAGCACTATTAACGGATGCTACCTACACCTTGCAATCTAATCTTGTCAATGGACAACCACACAGATAATGGCTCAGCATGGGCCAGCATGGGATTCTATATGATCTAAATGTTGGCCCATGAAATTAATATTCTGATCTGGCCAACTGGATCTGCCTCTTGAGTGGTCCAATCAGGAACTAATCAGCTTGAAATAATGGGGATTTCCACCTAAAATTAGTTTTTTGATAGGGTAAATTAAAGCAACTTTCCAATATACAGCCCCTTCGCCTGGATATCATATATATATATATATATATATATATATATATATATATATATATATATATATATATATATATATATATATAGCAGCGGCATGGACAGCTCCACATTTCTAAATATACTTTGAATAGAATTTCATGCTTAGCATTCTAAGCAAGCAATGGCAGAAAGCTTGGCTAGATCCCCCTAGAACTGTAACAAAGAAGCTACTGTTGCTGGTACTGTGCTCATGTGTGTAATAAAACATCACAATATTCCACACGCCAAAGCTGGGCCCCTCTAAATATTGCTTATTACAGTACAGCCAGTCAAACATAATCTAAGGATGTAGGTAATTTAGACCAGTAGCACTCAGGGGACACAGGTTTTTCTTCAGAAAGCTACTGCTATCTCTATAACATGCTCCCCCAAGTATGAAAATGAGGCAGGTGACCGGGAATTTTAGGTACAAACACTTCCTGCACATACTGGAATAACATGGGGCTGCACAGAAAAGAGGAATTTGTGGAAAAAGCTTGCAAATGTAAGTCAGGTAGAATTACATCTATAAATAAGCTTTCACTGTCAGCAGGTCTAACAATTTTAGAAAAATTAAGTTATGCTTATAGAGGGATTTATTATGTTTTCTCAAAGCTCTATTCTCATTTCATAAATATGTTATAGAGGAAAGAATGATGAAATTATTGAGCCATATATTTATCCATTTATTTCCATATCTATAAAAAGAGTATGCAGTAACGGAACTAGTACTTCCCCAGCCCGTGAACCTGGGATCCCCACCACCCCCACCCAGCAGCCTAACAAAAGAACAATGGGAAGGTAACCAGATAGCAGCTCCCTAACACAAGATAACAGCTGCCTGGTAGATATAAGAACAGCACTCAATAGTAAAATCCAGGTCCAACTGTGGCACATTCAGTTACATTGAGTAGTGGACAAACAACAGCTTGCCAGAAACACTTGAAACATTTTTGGAAAGTTAGTCCGCTAGGTTATGATTCTTGCCGATCCCCTCACAGTCTCTCCACTGCCCAAAGAAGTCTTCAAATGCAAAAAAAATGGCATCAGCACCTATGGCAACAGAAATTTTCCTCTGGAAGCTCTGAGAAACAGTGAAATGTGTCAGGCGAAGGGGGACAGCACACAAAGTTGCAGGAAGGACCACGAGGTGAATCTAAAACAGCCGGCAAGATCACCCTTTGGGACATTACGCAACTCCAATTGAACTGTATGCGACCTACCCATAAGAGTGAAATGTGAGGGTAACTGTAAAAAAATACTTTTTAATACAACTGTATTACACTATATTTGGATTTTATTTCCATATTGGAGTCGGAAGAGTTGTGTGTATGTGGAGGGAGACCATTGTGAGGAGTCAGTATATAGGCCTTACCAAATCACCGGTCTGTAAGTAGGCATTTTGGCCAAACTGGTGAAGGTATTCTTGGACCAAGCACGGAAACATTTAATTGTCAGCACAAATCTGTAAACTTTGTTTTAAATTCCTATTGTGACTTTTTTAAGGGTGTGAAGTGGACACTCCTGATATAATCCTTTTAAACACTGGGTGATGCCCATGTAATTGTACATATTACACCATATAGTTTCTAATTTCTGTTGCCATAGGCGCTGATCCCATTTTTTGCATTTGGAGTTTGCCAGAAAGCAGTTCCATCCTAAAATGCTGGCTATTTCTGAACACATGATCTGGCAAAATGACCTGAGATGCGCCTACACACCAATATTACAACCAATACACTTGCTGGTTCAGGAATGAAATTTTATATTGTAGAATGAATTATTCGCAGTGTAATTTATAAATAAAAACTACATCATAAATACCATGATAGAATGCCTTTAATAAGAGTGGCTGATGCACTGCTAACTGCCAATACTTACCATTTTTATTTCAGAAGTCCGTAGTTGGGAAAAACAGCATAATATATTCATAGAGTCACACTACAAATTGCGGTTCATTGTTTTTTGACATCCTGTACTCCATCATCATATATTGTAAGTAATTCCATAAAAAAATGTTGTATTAAATAAAAATCACTTATTTGAACTCTCCACAGTTCATATAGTCATATTTCATAATACACAGTGCAGCCCTGTGGACATGGACCCATGGCACAACACAGGGAATTCTGAGTATTACATTGGGCACGGCTCTATGACTACCAAGTGCTTGGCTTGTCTGTCTTCTTAATCCATGAGAAGTGATGCAGCCGTGTTTGTTAGTGGCTCAAGCTGTGGTAAATAGTGCTAGTCTAATAAAAGACTCAAGTTTGTACCAGGTCTACATGCCCATAGCAGACATTCAGTTCTTTACTTTTAAACAGATGACCAGTAAATGCTACCCAATGGTCAATTACTATAGGTTTATAGAACTGGTGTATTATCTGCAGTAGGAATGCACCGAATCCAGGATTCGTCCTTTTTCAGCAGGATTCAGATTTGGCCAAATCCTTCTGCCAGCCGAACCAAATCTGAATCCTAATTTGCATATGCAAATTAGGGGCGGGAGGGAAATCACACGCCTTTTTTTGTCACAAAACAAGGAAGTAAACTGTTTCCCCTTCCTACCCCTAATTTGCATACGCAAATTAAGATTCGGATTCTGTTTGTTATTCAGCGTTTTCTGGCACATGCACAGTAGAGGCATTTGCCGGCACGGAGCTACTGCGCATGCGCCTGAAAGCCACAAAGTTTCCGATTTCTTTTTTCGGAAACTTCGTGACTTTCAGACACATGTGCAGTAGCTCCGTACTGGCAAATGCCTCTACTGTGCATGTGCCAGAAAACGCCTCTGAATCCAGGAAAAAGAGCGCTCAGGAGAAGATGGCTGCTGTGAACTCAGCAGGAGAGGACCTGCACGGCGTACGTACGAACTTCACCTCAAGTGAATGGCTGGCTGTTTGTGTATTTTACTGCATATGGCCCTTGGTGAAAAAAGTTTGGACACCCCTGCTTTAGAACATACATTAATAAACACAGAATATCTGCCAAGTAAGAAAAGTATGAAGACCTGGAGATGTAAACAATTGAAGCAATCACATATAGCATTTATTGCTAAATGTTACAAAGAATGGGGCTCTATGGTAAATGGAATTTGTGGATGCAATGTAAGTCCTGGGGCAAATTCACTAAAGAGTGAATTTTCAACAACGAACGATCCGGTTCGCCACTTCTCCAGACGCAAATTCGTAGCCACTATACTAATTCACTCAAACACGTAGTTGCGTCTCAGCAGCCGAATGCTGGCAAAGTTTCGCTAACGTTAATTCGTCAGCATGACCATTTCATGTCGACCTTTTGCTAGCTTTCAATTCTGCTGAATGAAACTTCGTTAATACTCTTACGCTTATGCATAAGGTGGGTACATATAGGCTATATCAACGTCTTTATTAGAAATGTTGGTGCAAATGCTTGAAGCAGCTACTTTTTATTAGAAATGTTCAAGGAAGCAAAATAAAGACAAAAAAGATCCTGAGCACACCCTAAAACAAATGTGGCATGCCCCTCAAATGGTTGGAAAAAACACAAAAATCTTTAATAGTCAGGAGTTTTGAAGACAATCAGGGCCGGAACTAGGCACATGCCTAGGGCGCAAAGGTGGAGGGGCGCCAGGCAGGTACCTCTTGTGCTGCCTTCCCTTAGCTCAGACCCTTATGTCTCACATCTCGGGCAGCTCCTCTTGTCTTTTTAGTGTGTGCCTGCACTCTTCCGCACAAATGCGCACACACATCGGACTCGCGTCCCCCATCGTCTGGCATTAACGTCAAGCACGCGATTGTGCGCAAGCGCGCGCACACATGCTTGAGAAGAGGGCTAAGTAGTCAGCCGGGTTGACTTGGACCGGCACTGAAGACAATCCCGCTTTAAAATATGAAGAAACGCCAGTGTGTTTTAACTTTTATGACTTTCCGGCATACAGGATATGATGTCACTGACATAAGATTAAGGAGGATGTAGCATCATCTTATCAGTTCACCAGGTCTAAGGTAGCGAAGGAAACACCGGCAAAAGAGGTAACATTCTGTAAAATTTGCACTTTATTTTTGCAGAGTAACGATCGTTCGCCTGAGTGAAAATGCACCTGGCAATAGGGTGCGAAACTGCGATACCGACGGTCTCTTTCGGTAGAGAATTGTCCTCTAGGCCTGTCAGTTAATTGGCGATGTCCCTGCGGATGAGATTTCTGGCGATTTTTTGATAGCGACAGCCACTTTGACCTTTAGTAAATCTGTCCCATGGTTCAATAAGACTCTTGAATGCTTCTGCTGGCAAGATCTGACACTTTTTTTTCTACAGATCAGATCTAACTTCCCAAACTGGGTTATTGCTATATACTTGTTCTTGCTAAAACATTCTATCATTGCTAGGGTCTGAGGATGAGACAAGACTGCAATTTGGATCTGTTTACAGAGCTCACCCTGCAGCATGCTGTGTTTATTGTGTTACAAACTAGCTAAGCACACATCCTTTCTTCTGGGGGTGGGGGCAGCACAGGGCCCTGTCAAATTCCTCAGGAGAACCAGAGGTCACAGAAAAAGGAACAGGACAACAGGTAAGGTATGAATGGGTCAAATGATTAACACAACCCAATAAACTGGGACTGTGCTTAAAGGGGAATTCCACAAAAAATAATGAGCTTTTTGAAAGTAAACATAATTTCAAGCAACTTTGCAATATACATAAATTAAAAAATATGCAGACTTTTTTTAATGGTTTCTGACAGTTCCCCAAGCCTAGTCCCCTGCTCTCCTGCTGATCTGTCTGACTACTTTGCTGAGCTGACTGACTACTGTTACTTTGTATCAGCAGCCATCTGTCCTTAGCCTGCCTCCTCCAAACCCCACAATTCCCTGCACACGTGATTTCAATAAGGAACAGACCATCATAGTGCAATGCATTGTGGGTTATGTAGTTCCTGCATGCTGTCTGTAAGCTGTGGAGAAGTTGTTACAATTTGTAACATCAGTGTTTTAGTCCCTCCTTCTCTGCTGGGATTTCAAATGATGCAGAAAGGGAAGAACTGTTAAACAGCTGGATTGCAGCATAGAAAATTAAATTTTTTTAATACTTTTTGAAGAAACATGTAACTGTGATGGGAATATTAGGGGTTTCTGTGTTATGTGGGCCTCTTTATCAAATTTTGGTTTGGAAGCCGGAGTTCCCCTTTAAGATGATTCAAATAAGTTCTTAGGCCTACTGATATGTTTTTCTAGCAAGCACCACGGAGAGATCTTCTTCCCGATTCATCGGTTTTCAAATTTCCCGGGGCAGCCGCATGCGCAGTAGAGCGAAATAGTCGGCTTTTTCTACTGCGCAAGCACAACTGCAAGAATACCCAAAGAAGCTGGAAGAGAATCTCTCCATGTTGGTTGTTAGAAGAACTCCAGGCTGGTGCGGTTTTCTGCTGATAGGAGTGCCGGCCCGGCGTGTCAGGTAAGTAAAAGTAGTCACTTGGGGGTGCCTAACCCCCAAGTGTAAAATGCTATTCCTTCTCCTTTAACCAACTGCCATGTACATTGGAAGATGTGTAGATCCCCCAGGAGGCAAGTTAAACAGACAACTGTGGTAACCAGAGAGCCAATTAATCAGGAGCTACAACTACAGTCAATGAAAATAATTTGTTAAAGTTGTGGTAGCAACTTACCAGCCATTTGTTATAATTTATAATAAACAGATGGTCATAAAAAAAACCTAGTATTTTCATATTTTACTGATCCAGTCCAATATACTAGTTACTAACGTTGGAGCATAATGGAATGGTTTTTTTGTGATCCACTTATTCCACCACTTGGTTAAATCAGCACATAAGCTCAAACTCAGCACCCATTTGTATTTCTAAACTGCACGTGATCCCCTTGCTTGACCAATCAGCCAAATATGTTAATATCAATGTTGTGTGACAACCATTGATCAAAAAAATGTTTTTGTCCGTAAAAGTCTCACTCCATCTCCCCATTTACCAGGCCCTCTGTCTTCTAGTTAGTCCCAACATCTACACCTACAGAACTGTACTTGCACAGACTGGCAACTCAAAGGAGTTTGGTGTGCAAAACAGACACAAGTGTAAAGGTGGCCATAGATGCAAAGATCCGCTCGTTTGGCAACATCGCCAAGCGAGCGGATCTTTCCCCGATATGCCATTAACAAACATGGCTATATCGGGTGTAATCTGATTATTCGGCCGTATGGCCGAACGATCCGATTACGATGTGCCCTGGGTTCCGGCGGGATCGGTCGGGTCAAAATCAAACCTGACCGTTTGACCAAACGACCGATCTCCGCCGGACGAAAGATGTCGGCACACGCCACACACGATCTGAAAATCGTATGAATTGCCACCTTAACAGAGAGCACCAGATGCTTTCAGGACCTGAATACTCAATTAGTGGAAACAGGGGCACAGAAATCACCATCAGGATATCCACCATCAGCTTTTACAAAAAGCAGCACGCTATGGACAGATTTAGCAAAATGTGAGATTGGGGCTCACCACTCACCCACTATTCATTCACGTCTATTCATTCCTCTGGGTTTTTTGAACGTTTATTTATCAAATGAGGAACTCTAACTCTTACCCATTGATAAATACAATTCTAAAAAATAAAGCCCTTAGAAATGAATAGAAAGTGGGTGTGTTTCTGTTGAGGCTTAATTTCACACTTTAATATATCTGCCGCTATATCTGATGTAATTTCCATTCTATCGCCCCTTTATCTGTAAAGCTCTGCTTGCACAAACCGTGCTAAATAAAACAAAACACACATATACATACATACACAATTTTCTCTCAGAACTTTACAGACTAATTTAAAGTGATACTGACACTAAAAAAACTTATTTTCAAAATATTAATCTACATTAAAAGTTACCTATAGGTTCATGTTGTTTTTTGCTGATAGATCTGCTTTTGTAAGTAATTGTCACTTGAAGTTCCTAAACCTGACTGTTTTGCCAACCTGACTGTCCCTTCTTAACCTGTCAGTTAGAGTTTCTAATGCTAATGGACTCCTGCTGCACCAATATAGAACATGGGTATAAGAAAGGTAATATAAGAGCATCAGGCAAATACTGTTATGGCAAAATTATAAATAGCATTCAAAAACAATGTTATGATAGATATAAAAAAAGGTTATTTTCTGATGTCAGTATCTCTTTAAAGGGATACTGTCATGGGATTTTTTTTTTTCAAAACAAATCAGTTAATAGTGCTGCTCCAGCAGAATTCTGCACTGAAATCCATTTCTCAAAAGAGCAAACAGATTTTTTTTATATTCAATTTTGAAATCTGACATGGGGCTAGACATTTTGTCAATTTCTCAGCTGCCCTAAGTCATGTGACTTGTGCTCTGATAAACTTCAATCACTCTTTACTGCTGTACTGCAAGTTGGAGTGATATCACCCCCCTCCCTTTCCCCCCCAGCAGCTAAACAAAAGAACAATGGGAAGGTAACCAGATAGCAGCTCCTAACACAAGATAACAACTGCCTGGTAGATCTAAGAACAACTCAATAGTAAAAACTATGGATGCACCGAATCCACTTTTTTGGATTCGGCCGAACCCCCGAATCCTTTGTGAAAGATTCGGCCGAATACCGAACCGAATCCGAACCCTAATTTGCATATGTAAATTAGGAGTGGGAAGGGGAAAACATTCTTTACTTCCTTGTTTTCTGACAAAAAGTCACGTGATTTCCCTCCCCACCCCTAATTTGCATATGCAAATTATGGTTTGGATTCGGTTCGGCCGAATCCCGAACCGAATCCTGGATTCGGTGCATCCTTAGTAAAAACCCATGTCCCACTGAGACACATTCAGTTACATTGAGAAGGAAAAACAGCAGCCTGCCATGGGCCTGACATGGGGCTAGACATATTGTCAATTTCTCAGCTGCCCTAAGTCATGTGACTTGTGCTCTGATAAACTTCAATCACTCTTTACTGCTGTACTGCAAGTTGGAGTGATATCACCCCCCTCCCTTTCCCCCCCAGCAGCTAAACAAAAGAACAATGGGAAGGTAACCAGATAGCAGCTCCTAACACAAGATAACAACTGCCTGGTAGATCTAAGAACAACTCAATAGTAAAAACTATGGATGCACCGAATCCACTTTTTTGGATTCGGCCGAACCCCCGAATCCTTTGTGAAAGATTCGGCCGAATACCGAACCGAATCCGAACCCTAATTTGCATATGTAAATTAGGAGTGGGAAGGGGAAAACATTCTTTACTTCCTTGTTTTCTGACAAAAAGTCACGTGATTTCCCTCCCCACCCCTAATTTGCATATGCAAATTATGGTTTGGATTCGGTTCGGCCGAATCCCGAACCGAATCCTGGATTCGGTGCATCCTTAGTAAAAACCCATGTCCCACTGAGACACATTCAGTTACATTGAGAAGGAAAAACAGCAGCCTGCCATGGGCCTGACATGGGGCTAGACATATTGTCAATTTCTCAGCTGCCCTA
The DNA here is from genome assembly GCA_038501925.1 of Xenopus petersii. Lineage (NCBI taxonomy): Eukaryota > Metazoa > Chordata > Amphibia > Anura > Pipidae > Xenopus > Xenopus petersii. The sequence continues at coordinate 95,393,505 of CM076687.1, read as the reverse complement.
AGTCATGTGACTTGTGCTCTGATAAACTTCAATCACTCTTTACTGCTGTACTGCAAGTTGGAGTGATATCACCCCCCTCCCTTTCCCCCCCAGCAGCCAAACAAAAGAACAATGGGAAGGTAACCAGATAGCAGCTCCTAACACAAGTTAACAACTGCCTGGTAGATCTAAGAACAACACTCAATAGTAAAAACTAGGGATGCACCGAATCCACGTTTTGGATTCGGCCGAACCCCCGAATCCTTTGTGAAAGATTCGGCCGAATCCTGAACCGAATCCGAACCCTAATTTGCATATGCAAATTAGGAGTGGGAAGGGGGAAACATTCTTTACTTCCTTGTTTTCTGACAAAAAGTCATGTGATTTGCCTCCCCACCCCTAATTTGCATATGCAAATTTTGGTTTGGATTCGGTTCGGCCGAATCCTGGATTCGGTGCATCCTTAGTAAAAACCGATGTCCCACTGAGACACATTCAGTTACATTGAGAAGGAAAAACAGCAGCCTGCCAGAAAGCATTTCTCTCCTAAAGTGCAGGCACAAGTCACATGACCAGAGGCAGCTGAGAAATTGACAAAATGTCTAGCTCCATGTCAGATTTCAAAATTGAATATACAAAAATCTGTTTGCTCTTTTGAGAAATGGATTTCAGTGCAGAAGTCTGCTGGAGTAGCACTATTAACTGATGCGTTTTGAAAAAAACATGTTTTCTGACGACAGAATCCCTTTAAGTACAGTGCAATTTGCCCATCAAATTGCACTTAATGTGTAACACAGTGTCTGAGGCACAGGGGAATAAAGTTCCTTTGCAAAATGTCTAATGCCATCCAAGAAGCCACCACCTCCAAGCCAATACTTCAGTACAGACACTACAGGGTTTCCTATCCCTATACTAAGCTAGACTAGAATAATTGTCTCTTTCCATAGCCAGTTAATACATGTGATTTAGCAGACAGAAGGACATTCTATTAGCACATGCCATGATCTGACTGTAATCAATCATGTAAATGTGCTTCTGGTTTGCTAATGAGATGTAGAATGAATCCAGAACTCTCGATACATTACAAGCGACCACAAAAAAAATGTTTCAATTATATTCTCAAGTTAAGCAGAATTCCATGGCCAGTGTGAAATGTATAATTCTAAACATTGTATTGGGGGAATGGGGGTTTATAATAGGGATACCGAATCCAAATTTGCATATGCAAATAAGGGGTGGAAAAGGGAAAACATTTTTTACTTCCTTGTTTTGTGACAAAAAGTTCAGCGATTTCCCTCCCCATCCCTAATTTACATATGCAAATAAGGATCCGGTTCGGCTGGGCAGACGGATTCAGCTGAATCCAAATCCTGCTGAAAAAGGCTGGCCGAATCCCGAAACGAATCCTGGATTCGATGCATCCCTAGTTTATATACAAAAACCTTACATTAAAGGGGTTGTTCACCTTCAAACAACTAGTTGTTTTCCAATAGATCAACAGAAATAATGACTTTTTCCAATTACTTTCTATTTTCTATGTGTCCACATTTTTCTAATATTGAAGTGTAAAGTGTCATTTTTCACCTTCTAAAGCAGTTCTGGGAGGGGGTCGACGACCCTGTAAACTGTTTTAAATGGATACATTTAGTTGATACATTTCTTATCTTTGTCGCTGCTGAGCAGAATCTCTGGGTTCTTTACAGGCGGCTGTTCGAATTGATACAATAGTTGCTAATACTCCAGAGATGCTGCTGAGAAATTTATCAACTAATGCTGCAAAATTGTAACAGTTTAGAGTCTGCACCTGGAAGCCCTTGAGGAAGTCGATAGACGAAACGCGTCGGGCAGTGATGTCATCTATACGCGCACTGGGACACACGAGGCGGTCGAGACGCCGGCAAGTAACAACTATACCGGCTGCCTGAGTGACTCCTACAGATGGCGGACTGGTGACTTGTATTTTAAATGCGATATTTTAACAGCAACATTGTGAGTGTGATTTTATCGATATTATTGAGATTAAAAAAGTGACGTTTTTACACTATGTCAGCGCATTGTTTTTAAGCCACAGAGCCTGGAGAAAATTGAGGGGATGAACATCTAACTATATTTCTAAACGCCCAAACTACGTTTAAACGTTCGTGAGTATACTCACATGAGTCTCACCTCAGTGTGTAAATTCTAAGCACGGCAAATAGTATAATCTGGAGGAGGCACCTTTTTAGAAATAATTTAATTTCACAAGGGGTGTAATCCATCTATATAAAAAAATTACTACACTATATGAGAATAAATTTCTTGCTCCCTTTTGTTTTGCCTATACCTCGCGCTGGATGAGCGCTGGTTTCAATTTACAGTTTTGAATTGAATTACTGAGCTGCCAGACTCAAACACCAGAGACCCGAACATTCAACTTTAAACTTAAAAAAACGGTAAAAAATAAATAATGGAAAGTAATTGAAAAAAGTCTTTATTTCTGGGAAACAATCTGAAAACAACTGTACTGAAAAAAAGTGTTTGGGAAGGCGAACGACTCGTTTAATTTCAAGTAAATTGGCAGTAAAGTAAGGGTTGGGGCAGACGGGTAGATTCGGAGAGATTTAGTCGCCTCTTCTGCGGGGCGACAATCTCCCCAAACTGCCTTCTGTCTGCCTGCTTGAGTGAAGAATTGCCTGCGCTAATGCACTTGCGGCGCTTCGATTTCCGAAGTCGCCCAAAGTTTCCTCATGAAGCAACTTTGGAAACCAAGGCGCCGTGAGTGCATTAGCGCAGGCAATTCTTCATTCAGGCAGGAGGAAGGCAGTTCGGGGAGATTGTCGTCCTGCAGAAGAGGCGATTAGTCGCCAGGCGACTTAATCTCCCCGAATCTGCCCGACTGCCCCAACCCTAAAGCTGCACAGGCTGGGAATGATATAGCACTTACAATGAATGATAACAGGAGCCAGGGTTACAATAAGCAAAGTAAGTTTGGGAAGTAAAGGGCATAAACATGTAGTACTGATACTCTATTCCATAGAATGCAAGTGTCAGTTCTGCAGCAGCTGTGCCCACTGCCACTATATGACTGGAATGAATAAATGGCTGGCAGCAGGAGAGGTGCCATACTTACATATAAATTGCTGAACTGGGCTTCATAGAAGAGAAGCGGTTGGGAGAGTTTCACCACCTCAGAAGTCTCATCGTCCCCCTCCTGCAGGAGAACATCTCCCTTCAGTTCCCCATAGGGGAAGAGCTCCTGGCGGGATATAGCAGCAGAGAAGGCCAGCAGGCAGTGCAAGGGCAGGAGCAGACGCACACTTCTGTCCCACATGGCGGTGAATGGCAGCAGCTGGACCCACATTCAAGGCAAGAGGATATGCACCGCGCCCCAGTGTGCTGAGCAGTTCTGACCAGGGAGCTTCCACATCCGACCCCAAGGCAGATCCCAAGGTGGGCGTGGCTGTCGCTGACCAATAGGCACGGGAGCGCGCGGTACACACAGTCGAATACAAGATCTCTGCTGCCTCTTCTTTTCGGGGAACAGTTACTTACTGCGCTACTGCTCGGATTGCACAGCTGCCGGGCACAGGGAAAGTGAGATGGCAGCAGCTGTGAGGTGTTTGTTCTGCACCTTCAATGCAAGTGTGTGTGGAGAGTGAGCCCGCGCAAATGGAAAAGTGACAAGGACACGTGGGGCTCATTTATCAACGCTGGGCAAATTTGCCCATGGGCAGTTACCTATAGCAACCAATCAGTGATTAACTTTTTGAAACCAGCTGCAAGTAGAACAATGAATGCAGCCCATGGGCAAATTTGCCCAGTGTTGATAAATGAGCCCCACTGGTTAGAAACTTATCGACACACTGGGCAAATTGGCCCATGGGCAGTAACCCGTGGCAACCAATCAAATTGCTGCATTTCTTGTTTTACTTGCAGCTGATAGGTTGCTATAGGTAACTGCCCATGGGCATCAGGGGGGACATGTGTACCGGGCACAGGCCTGAAGGGGGGCCCGGAAGTGCTGAACTTCTGAAAGAGCACCAAAGCCGTGCCCGCTCCTTCTGAAGTCCTGAATTCGGAAGTGATGAACAGCCGACGTCCCGAATTGGCGAAAAAATGCGAAGCCACAAAAATACCCGAAGTCACGAAAGGAGGTGAAGTTGAAGTCCTGAAGCCACAAGTTAAATTCTACTGAACCAATGTGTGTATTTTTGTTTTTTTTTTTGTATCCCCTGGCCACCAATGAATTATTTTAATACTCTATAGGCCCCTGCTACAAATGTTTTTTTTAAAAATATTCTTTGGGGCCCCAATTTTTTTTAACTTGTAGGGGGGGGCCTGGTCACTAATAGCTTTATTACTTGTGTGTGGGGGGTTATCTTTTTAGGCGCTGATGTCTGTGTGGTCTTTTAACTGTGATGTGAAGTGGGCGGGGGTTGGGATTGGGGACGCCAGGGTGGACAATTTTATTGTATAGGGCCCCCGTGATTTTCTTTACAGAACCAACATCTGCTTGAACTTCAAATTTCCCTTTATGACATTGTATTCATCTTGTTGTGCTGCATCCATCTCCCTAGTCATGTCAGATAGTGATGGAGTAGTAACATTACATCTGAACTGCTGATCTGTAATAACCACACTAACCCCTAATAATTAATATGGCCAAAAATGCCATATTTTATATACTGCAGTTTTATGTACTGCAGTTTCAGCTTGTCATTAGCAGCAATGATCCAGGAGTTCAAACTTGTCACAGGGGGTCACCATTTTGGAAAGTTAAACTTAGTTGTCACAAATTATTCAGCAGAAAATGAGATTTGCCTGTAATATAAGCTGATGCTACAGGTTTGCTGATTATTAAATTCTGATGCTAATTGCACTGGTTTCTGTGCTGCCATGTAGTAATTATCTGTATTAATTACTAATCAGCCTGATATTGTGACATTTCTATTCTATGGGTACTGTATATTGTGAGTGGGTCTCTAAGCTCAGTAAGTGACAGCAGCACAGAGCATGTGCAGTGAATCAGCAGAAAAGAAGATGAGGAGCTACTGGGGCATCTTTGGAGACACAGATCTTTACTGCTAAAGGAATGTGGTTGCCAGAAGCCCAAAACTTAGGGGCCGATTCACTATGGGTCGAATATCGAGGGTTATAGAAATGAAAAGAAGTAAAACCCCTCTCTATTCAATTGACCACCAATTAAAGAAAATTCAAGTATTAGTGCAGCAGTGTCAGAGTTTATTAACAGTTTCGTTAAAGGTTACTAACCCAGTGTTGCTTCAATTATTGGGCAGCCATTGCTGGGTTACCCAATAAAGTGCTATGTGCTAGGTGCTTTATTAGCACTTTATTGGGTAACCCAGCAATGGCTGCCCAATAATTGAAGCAACACTGGGTTAGTAACCTTTAACGAAACTGTTAATAAACTCTGACACTGCTGCACTAATACTTGAATTTTCTTTAATTGGTGGTCAATTGAATAGAGAGGGGTTTTACTTCTTTTCATTTCTATAACACATTATTTTGGTAATCACACCTCTTTCGTTCGGAAAACGTATTGCTTTTTTAGGAAGGTACACTGAACATTCTTTCTTTATGAATATCGAGGGTTAATTAACCCTCGATATTCGACTAGGAACTAAAATCGTTCAACTTCGAACATCGAAGTCGAACGATTTAGCGCAAATCCTGCGATCGATCGATCGAAGGATTTTTCATTAGATCGAACGATTAAATCCTTTGAATCGAACGATTCGAAGGATTTTAATCCAATGATCGAAGGAAAATCCTTCGCTCAAAAAATCCCAGGCAAGCCTATGGGGACCTTCCCCATAGGCTAACATTGACTTCGGTAGCTTTTAGCTGGCGAAGTAGGGGGTCGAAGTTTTTCTTAAAGAGACAGTACTTAGACTATCGAATGGTCGAATAGTCGAACGATTTTTAGTTCGAATCGTTCGATTTTCGTAGTCGAAGGTCGAAGTAGCCCATTCGATGGTCGAAGTAGCCCAAAAAAACTTCGAAATTCAAAGTTTTTTTAATTCGAACCCTTCACTCGAATTTAGTGAATCGGCCCCTTAATGTAGAACATTTCTAGTTCTTTAGTTAAGCTTTAGTTATCCTTTAAGTTACAAAGCTAGACTAATATGTTGATATGCCAGTGTAGTCATCATTGTCATAGATCATGTTCTGAGCCCTCAGAGGAAAAAGTGTAGCAGATGCTACGTAAATTAAAATAGTATTTAATAGGTTTTCCAAAAGAGAATCTAACTACTGTATGAGTAGTGTGCATCCAAGACTATGGCAGACTTTTTGTCCTTAATCAAAATAAACAAAAACAATTGTAAAAACGTTTTTTAATGTTTACTACTGCATTTATTCTTTTTAAGACTCTCACACTATAACTTTTTTTTTTTTGGTTACTACCTATTACCCTAAGACTGGTGTTTATCTGTGCGATTCTTCTAACTTTTAGCCAAACTGGCTACTTTCAAGATTAGTTATAATTCATTTATAGAGCAAACATACATTGTTTTAGCCCTAGACTTTTTGCCTTGGCTCATATATTCATTGCTCAGATTCAAATCACCCTGCCCAAATTATAGGGTCCCTGCAGAAGTCTCTATTCAGGTTTGTTAAAAAAAAAACCTGTTCCAAAGTGTCATCTTAGTTTAAAGGTTTTAAGAATATATATACAGGTATGGGATCTGTTATTCGGAAACCCGTTATCCAGAAAGTTCCGAATTACAGAACTAACATCTCCCATAGACTCCATCGTAATCAAATACTCCAAATTTTTAAAAAGGATTCCCCTTTTCTCTGTAATAATAAAACAGTAGCTTGATCCAAACTAAGATATAATTAATCCTTATTGGAAGCAAAACCAGCCTATTGGGTTTATTTAATGTTTACATGATTTTTTAGTAGACTTAAGGTATGAAGATCCGAATTACGGAAAGATCCATTATCCAGAACACCCCAGGTTCTGAGCATTCTGGATAACAGGTCCCCTACATGTATACTGTATATATATTGTAATATATAATAGGCAAGTTATAAAAATCACTCATCATACAAGTACAAATATTATTTTGTTCTTTTTTATCCGTTTTCTCAGAAAGACAGGAAGGAAGAAAAATGTGTTTAGCTTTGAGTTCCTTTTCCTTTGTGTCTTAGATTAGACAAAAACATTGCACCATATTGAGCTTATTTCTGGCATGTTTGTGTGCATGGGATTGTGAGTTATGCTTTCTAGAAGTACTGTTTCCTATCCTATTTTAGACTTTTATAGCCAGAGTAGCTATACTACTTAAAATAAATTAAATAAAGTTTATCTTCCCAGTTTTGGTTAATGTGTATGTCCATCCCAGCTCTCTCTTTGGGGAATGTGATATGTTTTGTTAGTGCATAAACCATTCGCAAATACCTTTGTGTATGTCAGCCGCCATGTTTGCTTCTTTTTTGACTGATTACAGACCTCAACGACTTCCTCGCAAAGTTTGCGAAAATGTACAGTTTATGTAATAAAACCTGGCCAACACCATAAAATGAGATAATACAAAACTCTGATTTTTAGCTATAGTTCCTTTCAGAAATAAATGGTGATTAGAACTATTTTTGGGGTGATGTTCTGGACCGTATTTGTACTGCTGCATTAAAAAAAATAACACAAGGAAGCAATAACATTACAGTGGCCATTTTGTAAATGTCAAATTTGTTTGACAAATGTGCTTATGCACTTTGGCACAATGGTTAGCACTGCTGCCCTGCAGCTCTCGGGCAGAGATGTATTTAGGCCTTATGCCACCTCGGTATATATATATATATATATATATATATATATATATATATATATATATATATATATATTTATAAATATGGCCCTGCTCTCATGTCCTAGGTTCAGTTCCAGCCAGGATACCATCTGTAAGGAATTTGTATGTCCTCTCTGTGCTTGCATGAGTTTCCTTCAAGTACTCTGGTTTCCTCCCAAGCTCCAAATACATGCAGGTTAATTGACTCCTGTTGAAATTTAACCTAGTGTGTGTGTGAAGGTGACAGGGACTTTAGATTGTAAGCTCCACTGGGACGGGAACTGATGTGAATCATATAAAATCTCTGTAAAGCACTGTAGAATATGTGCATGCTCTATTAAAGTGGACCTGTCACCCAGACACAAAAAGCTGTATAATTAAAGTCCTTTTCAAATTAAATATGAAATCCAATTTCTATTTTTTATTAAAACATTCATAGCTGTTGTAAGCTCATTTAAAAATCTCAGCTGTCAATCAAATATTGTCTGCCACTCCTCTATGCCTTAGGCAGACAATTACTTTCACTTTCCATTCAGCACTTCCTAGATGTCACTGCTCTCCCCATATTCCCCCTCTCTCTTTATTTAATTGTGTAGCCAGTACATGGGGATGGACATCAGGTCCCACATTCTGGTGGACAATCAAGATTCTGAGATGATACAAGACTTGTCTTAATAACAGTGTCCACAAAATGGCTCCTGCCTGCTTGTTATAATTTTGAAATACCAGACTGAAGGAAGCAAGATTCAAATAATTTATATAGTGTAATTAAAGTTAATTTTGCTTGACTAATGTCATAAAATACGATTTTGAGTATTTTTTTTGGGTGAAGGGTCCTCTTTAATCATTCATTTTACACAGTGCTAGCACAGTGTTACTAATTATACACAGTACTGTACATGTATATTCGTACAGATTCCTCCATCATGAATAGGTACTAGGTCTGCCACACAGAAAAATTGCCAAAAAAGTGCAATATTCTATCATCAAATATCAGTTGCCATTGATAGGAAGACTACCCAAATACTTATGTACTTCTCTCGAGTTCAGTTTTTGAGATTGAATTTTACAATGGCAAGGAACTGTACATGTCTGTAAACCCCCATTGTCTAAGGCCTAAGTGGATGTTTCCTCTCCGATCTGGGAAACATTCCAAATGATAAGCATATCTCTGTTATGTGCAGTTTACCGAGCCCACTCGTACTTGGAACTTATGAGACTTGGGGATGTTTCCATACAAACATTTGGCTTATTTTTAAGCCAAAGTAAGAGTATCTTACATCACCTTTTAGGCCTTTGTATGTGGAAAAAACCTCCTGATACTTTTTACAAGTATCAGGTTGAAAAAAATTGACAATGTAATTATTTCTAAAGGTAGATGACATGAGGGCAGAAAACATAGACCCCTGGACACAAAAGCCCCCAAATGATTCCTGCTGCATATTCTGATTTATTTGGTTCAATGTCTTCTCCTTTGTTGGGTCCCATTAATGTAAGTTGGAAGGCATCCCCTTTACATTGGTTCATACAGTGGCTGTGTTGCTTCAACCAGGGGTCGGCGTGAATTTATTTCTTTGGTAGCAAGCAATACGCAGCTTTCTCCAGGACAGCATTTATTGTTTTGTGATTTATTGGAGTTGGTCAAGTTTTATTCTTAAGACAAAAAATTAATATGAGCACAAACAGAGGTAAATAACAGAACAATGTTGAATGAGACAGTAGGTGACTGATCCCCAGGGCACATGTGCTGGAGCACTAGAGCACAAGTGCACCCCTTAGGGCAGGGATCCCCAACCTTTTGATCCCGTGAGCAACATTCATCAGTAAAAGGAGTCAGGGAGCAACACTAGCATGAAAAATGTTCTTGGGGTGCCAAAAAAGTGTTGTGATTGGAATTTTGGTAGCCCCTATGTGGATTGTCAACCTACACAAGGCTCTGTTTGGCAGTACATCTAGTTTTTTGCATCCAGCTTGCCTCCAAATCAGTAATTCAAAAATAAGCACTTGGTAAGAGGCCACTGGGAACAACATCCAAGGGGTTGGAGAGCAACATGTTGCTCACGAGCTTGTGGTTGGGGATCACTGCCTTAGGGGAATGCTGCATTCTGTGCCAGCCACCAGATTAAAAATTTGGCACTATTTAAAACCTGCAGACAGCAATGTCAGTAGGTGCTGGCCATGGATAGGAAGTAATCAGCTCAACAAGTAGTTACATTACCCAACTGCAACAATGGTAGGTTGAAAACTGAAACAGCACCACAAATAATAATTAAAATGCCTTTACTGCATAGTTTGGGTATTACAGCACTAATGTGGCCCTTTATCAAGCTGGCCAGCCCTGTCCTTACCACCTGCCATAGCTAGTGTAAAGACAGGGCCCAGTTTCAATTTGTGCCCTCTGTACACTTCTTAACCATGTCTAAATGACGTGCAAGTATGGGGGCATGTTGGGGATACGTACACCCTGCCCTTACCAATACCAATCTTACTAAAGTAGTCAGGGCTGTTTTTGTGGGGGAAACACCAGGCCCACATTCCTAAGTAGCCTGAAGTTGCATCATAAGGAATTATCGGGCTACTACACATGGTGACTAGCATGACCCAACTAAGGGTGATTTGTCTGTGGGTGGCAAAACTTCCCATGTGCCATAGCCCTTAGATGGCAAGGTCTGAGCCTTTTCCAATGCCAAGACATACAGGTGATTTTCTAAACAACATTAATTAATAACTGGGATTTTAGATTTTTTAAATTATATTGTTACTAGATATTAAAGATATTATATATTTTAATTGACAATGTAAAAAAACAAAAAAGCTATTACATATGTTTAATAGTTTAGGGAAAATTAAACTTAAATTCTTACATACTGTATGTGTTGGAGCTACCATATTAAAAAAGAGGAAAAAGTACCCCACTAGCTTCCAACTCGCTCAGCAGTCTCTGGTAGTTTAAGGCTACCTAATTATAATAATCTCAATTGCGTGCAAATTTACTAATTACTTTATAGTAATCTTATAAATTCAAAAAGTGCTTGTGCTATAATTTAACCAGTTAAAATCCCAATTGATTATGAATTAATTAAATAAATGTAATACAATTCATTCTATTATATATGCAGGGGTTAAGAAAAATTGGTACTAATATGCCCTTAGCTATAATCAATTCTATTTCACAATAGTGTATATCCTTTTGCAACAAGGTGTATTAGTCTTAAAATTAATAGTAACCCCCTCCAATCACTTTAAGTTAAAAAACTTTAAAGTGCAAGTGCTTAAACAATTAATGAGGACTAATAATCAACATAAATTCATCCGGACTGAACAATAATTCATAGAATTGACAGTGCTTGATAGTGCTTTACAATAAATTATAATTGAGATAATTAATTAAATAGAGACCGCAATAGATAGGATAAATATTAAAAACACACAATGCTCAGGTTCAGAAATTAAGTCAGAAATGGAAAAGAGGAGGAGGTGGAGTTGTCCCAAATCTACTGCCTAATTTTTTTCTATCCCTGGGACACCACAAAGATAGTCATATAATAGAATGAATTGTATTACATTTATTTAATTAATTCATAATCAATTGGGATTTTAACTGGTTAAATTATAGCACAAGCACTTTTTGAATTTATAAGATTATTATAAAGTAATTAGTAAATTTGCATGCAATTGAGATTATTATAATTAGGTAGCCTTAAACTACCAGAGACTGCTGAGCGAGTTGGAAGCTAGTGGGGTACTTTTTCCTCTTTTTTAATTCATTAACTTGTACTGACTAAGGTCAGACCTCCGCTTCTACCGCAGGATAAATTTATTTAAAAAGGGATCACTTCTTTTGTTTGATTGTTCGGAGCTACCATATTGTTTGTTTGAACAGAGATTAACAAAGCTCCTAGCATTTTCCCAAACAGCTGTTTTCCTAATTTGTTGCATGCTTTGTTCCCTCTAGAAAGAATGTAAGAAATTTAAAATGGAATGTTCCCAATGATATCTTACGGACTGTTACAGGCACTAGAAATCAAATCTAATTATCTATAAGATAAATGGACTCCATCCTAACATTTGTAAAGAAAATTTCGTTTTATCTTTCTAGTTATCATTCTGTTCAACTATCTCTTATATTGACTTCCGAGGGCACCAATGGCAGTAATTACAGGAGCAGACAAAAGAGAAATTTAAATTATTTAAACAGGCAGTATACCATTTATTGAACATGAGTTCCAGCTTGTACTGGAAAGGCATGCAGGGAATTAAAGTTATTTCATGTTTGATCCTTGCAAGGTAGATCATTAGCTTCATTTTTTGTTGTGACTGTTTTGCAAGCTTCAGTTGAGGTAACAATTATTTGGTCTGTTTGTTTTGTCCTTTTTTTCTATGTATAATCTTGTATATTCCTTTACTCCTATATTTAAAAAAACAAACAAAAATGTTAGTTTACCCAAGCTAATTAAGACCAATTGCAAGATGTCTTTGAATGACATGAGTGTCAATTAGCCCTTTAGTGAATTAGCCGTTTGTCTTCAAGTGACTGACATTGCACTAAACATTTGCTAACTATTGTATTTCCAAAACAATTCCTTAATCACCATTGCATGGTTCCAACACAGCTTATGTCCAAATAGATGGCAGGATCATATTACTATTATACCAGTCTGTAGTAACAATAGAAGCCTTTGTCTATGCTAACTTGCAGAATTAAATATATAATATATTTTTTTGTATGTTCCTGGAATGTTCCAGTAAATGTGTTAATAAAATAGGGAGGGTTCAGAAGGAATGCTGGACAGAAAGTGTAAATTCCAGTAGGAGAGGAACAGATGTTCCCCCTATGATATAACACTACTTACTTTATGTTCTGCTCCATAAAGAACTCATCTGAACTATGTAGTTATAGTAACATACTCACATAAAGGAGTTCATGTAAGTTCCTCACTGTCCCCAACATTGTTCTTCTTGCAGGTAAGTCCAAATCTTACCTTGATTGCAGGGTTGCCACATTTGGTTGGTAAAATACTGGCCAAGTGGCAACCCCCCTTTTTATTTCTTGAAATGGCATCTGGAGGGTGCACTGAACTTTAGGGTGCATGAGACAAACTATGACTTTAAGACAAATTAAATCTTTACAGAGGATGTATTTGAAAATATAATACGCATCTATGTTTTATATAAATAGGTGAGAGGTGGGACACAAGATGATTTTATAAGTAAACAAGTTTGGAAAATAACTAGTCACTGCCCTAAATGTGGGACAAAAGTAAAAAGTAAAAAGACTGGGGAATATTCTAAATATTCTCATGTAGGGCAGGCAGTGAAACATGATTCAGTTCCATTTAGAGATGCAAGAAATGGCATTTTTATTATGTGACCTTTTCCTACATAAGTAATTGTTCAATATGAAAGAGTTTCCTAATATGGAGTAAGTATTGAGAAACTGGAACGCCATGCCTAGACAAAGTCACATTGCAGCTATAGAATGTATTACTTTGAGTTGAAATAATAGTAATTTGATCTCACTAATACCACAGTAACAACAATAAAATAATTTTCTCAGTGTCAGCAATAAAAGGTTCCACAGATTCCTAAGTTGGAAAACTGAAGAAGTTGCATATCTTTCAGTTGGTGGGGCATCAATTTCACAGGGTTGCTATATGCAAAGAAATTGCCAGCATTTCCAATCTCTGGTTGTTATACAAATACAAATGTATTACAGCTGTTGGATGCCTTTCTTAAGTGGGAAATTCCATTGTTGGTTTTATCAAGGAGGAATTACTCACATATTGTCTAGCCTATGTCAGTGCACAAGACAGTATGGTATTTGTATACCTTCTCATATCAATATAAAATTGACACCAGAGCACCATGCCATTCATTAGTGCCTCAAAAAATGGTTGTTTAGTATTAAACATCCAAGAAAGGGCAGTGGCAGATGGGAGATGTCACCCTTGAATATTTATAAGTGACTGCAGGCGACAAATCTCTAGAAAATGCCTCTCCATTTGAAATAATTAAAATCGCTGATGTTATGACCAACATATCGCTAAGTCTCCTGAAGTTTCCTCCAGAGGGAATTTTGGGGAACTTAGCATTATGTTGGTCATAGCACCAGTTCCAGGCGACAAATCTCCCCTTCTGCCACTGCCCTAAACTACAACATCAGAAGAAGCAGAGTTTAGCAATTTCTTCTCTTTCAATATTACTTTGGGACAAATTCACTAACCTCACACTGTAACACTTTAGCAGTCGTAGATTCGCCAGGACAACGCTAATTCACTAAAATATGAAGTTGCGTCCGGGCGCTGAACCCTGGCGAAGTTGCGCTAGCATTACTGCGGCAAGCGAAGTTGCGCTAGTGGTGCCTATTTTGCATACAACGGGAAGTTTAAGTTGAATGGACGTATATGTTGCAACAAATACATTACACTACACAAGCCCGGGAAACCTTAATAAAATAAAATAAAGTTGTTATATTGCCCTACACATGAGCCCAGTGTATAGTTTTATGTGCCATATGTTAGGAAATGTAGGGTAAGCAGGGTACCCAAGAAAAAATTTACGAATTTTTGCAGCGCATGCCATCGTTTTTTGGGACTTAGAAAAATGTTCAACTATTTTTTGAGGAAGTCCTATCTACTCTATTGCACTTCGCCTGGTCTGAGGTGGCGAAGTCAAGTCTGGCGCAAGAGGTAACATTCAGTAAAATGCGCATCTTAGTGAATTTGCGTAGTTACGTCCCTTCGCCAGAGCACAACTTCGCCAGGCATAAAGGAGTGAATTACCGTTACAATCTATCTCCTTCGTTAGTGAAGTTACGCCTGTGCCCGTTAGTAAATCGGCGAAGTAACAAAATGACGTCACGCTGGACAATATACGGTAGTGTATAAACTGCCCCTTTAGTAAAACTGCCCCTTTGTCTCTTCCAACTAGTTTCGAGGAAACTTCGGGCGACTTCGGAAAACTAAGTGGCGCGTGTGCTTTAGCGCAGGTGACTTTTCATTATAGCCGATTGGAAGACACGCAAATCAGTTCGGGAAGATTGTCGCCCAGAAGAAGAGGTGATTAGTTGCCAAGCGACAAAATCTCCCCGAATCTCCTTGTGTGGACTAACCCTAACACTGCAAGAGTAGAAGATGTTTAACATCCAATTGAAAAACAGCTGTTGGGACTCTTTTTAATGCATAAAGCACAATACAACAGTTTTTTTTTGTCAGAGAAGAATGCAACAGCAGAGGTTTATCAGACCTAAAAATGTCTAGTCATGTTTATACTGAGCCAAACATTCTAGACCTTTCATTGTAAGAATCATATTCATCCGATACTAATAAATTCTAGCTGATGATTGTTATGGACCATGTTTTACAGACCATAGTACAACACAAAAGAGTTCTCTGAATCTTAAATACACTCTTGCAACTTGCAAGAGCTCACAGCTGCCTCTAAGGTCTAAACCCTGACACAGCATAATTGTGTTCAACATTGCAAAACATATTGTCAAACATATTCTGACAAACTGACTTGATAAAAGTCAGGTACCGGTATGTGTTATTTGATAAATGTAATAGTAGTAGAATGGCCTAGTTTGAATTTTCTTAAAGCTACTCTCAAGTTTCCAGATACTTTATCTAAATGTACATAGTTTGTTACAATTATGGAGTTATTGAACGCAATAAGAAATGTACTAAACTAATACAATGTCTTGGCAATGCAGTTTAAAAATGTACACAGTTCCTTTTACTCATTGCCTTTGCTTGCATTGCCTTTATGAATTGAACAAAATTGAGTAGCACAGCTCAGGAAAAATTATTTTTACTGAAGGAAAATATGCGATGATGAAGACTCACTTTATATTATTGATTTCCATGGAGAAAAGCATGTGGATAACAAACTGTGTAATTCTAGGCAGTGTCATTCAGTGGCTACTAATGCAAATAGTACTTAAAAAAAGCATTAACTGAAGGGATGAAAACATAATTCTGGCTCTAGGTTTGTCTTGGCCTGGTAAAGCCTTCCCTCGAGTTGTAGTGCTATTTTAAAACATTCAAGACATTAATGAGCCGGTGAGAATCCAGAGATGTGTAAGGGCTGGAGTGGAGGGAACATAATTTCTCTTTACGTGTACATTGGAGGGGCACATTTACCTAGGGTCGAATATCGAGGGTTAATCAACCCTCGATATGCGACCGTCAAAGTAAAATCCTTCGACTTCAAATATCAAAGTCGAAGGATTTACCGCTATTCTTACGATCGAAGGAATAATCGGATGGATTTTAATCCATCGATCGAAGGATATTCCTTTGATCAGAAAATTGTTGGGAAGCCTATGGGGACCTTCCCCATAGGCTAACATTGGCCTCAGTAGGTTTTAGGTGGCGAACTAGGGGGTCGAAGATTTTTTTAAAGAGACAGTACTTTGACTATCGAATAGTCAAATAGTCGAACGATTTTTAGTTCGAATCGTTCAATTCAAAGTAGAAGGTCGTAGTCGAAGGTTGAAGTAGCCCATTCGATGGTCTAATTAGCCAAAAAAAACATTCGAAATTCGAACTATTTTTCCTCTATTCCTTCACTCAAGCTCAGTAAATGGGCCCCAGGATGACATTATAAACAGATAGCAGGGGGTATTGTCTCTCACAAAAAATATCAACATATAAGAGGCCACTCCTTTAGGAACAGAACTTGCATTTGAAGCAGCGAATGCGGTTCTTCACTGTAAGGGAGATTGTGAAATGCCCAACTGGTGATGTTGTGATAGCAGGTTCTATTAATTCTGTTAAGAGTGGCTTGGACGATTTCTTGCACGAGCATAATATCGAAGGAGTTTTGTGATCTTCGGATCTACAGTGAGTTTAGTGTAGATATTTGTATATACTAGTTAAATAGCTAGGTCTGTATCAGTGTGTGTGTGTATATATGTGTACTGGGTTTCGTTTGGAGGGGTTGAACTTGATGGACTTTGGTCTTTTTTTTCAACCCAACTTAACTATGTGAGGATATGTAGCATAGACAGACATTGTGATCCAATTGTTGTGCCCTAGGGCTCACAATCGGATCAGCCCGATATTGCCCGCTCAAAGGGGCAAATTCACTAAGATGCGAAGTTGCACCAGGCACTTCGCCACACTTCGCCAGGCGCCAGCGCTCCGCAAATTCACTAAAATCCGAAGTTGCGCACAGGGGTAGCGTAAGTTTTCGAAGTTGGGCTAGCGTTAATTCGCCAAGCGAAGCGAAGTTTCGCTAGCGATGGTTCATTTGCATATGGAGGAACACGTATCACCACTTCAAATGCCTAGAAATCCTTCAAATCAGCAAATAAAAATTTTATTTTGCCCTACACATGTGCCCACTGTCTAGGTAAGTTGCCATGAGTCAGGAAATGTAGGGGGGAAGGAGGGGAGCCCCAAAAATATTTTAGATCTTTTTCAGCCTATCACCCATCATGTAGAAAACACGCCAGCGTTTTTTGGGACTTTTTTTGAAACAATCCCTATCGAAGGAAGTCTAGAGTAAAAGATAGCGTTCAGTACACTGCGCAAGTTAGTGAATTTGCGTAGTTACGTCGCTAGTGAAAATTCGCCTGGCGTAAGGGTGCGAAGTAACACTAGCGAAGTTACGCCAGCGTTCGTTAGTGAATTTGCGCACTAACGAAAAATGCCAAACGCTAGCGAATTAACGCTAGCGTTCGGCGCTTAGCGAATTTGCGCCAAAGTGAGCATATCAGGGACAAATTTGCTCCTTTGGCGACTTTTCCAAACAAGCATATCTGCCCATGTAAGGCCAATTTTACCTGTTAAATTGGCTCCCTCCAGACTGTGTTGGTAGCTTATTATATAAGCTATAGCTATCATATGGGGCCATAATGATGGCCTGTCTGACCAATATCTGAACAGATATCAGCGATATACAGTTGGAAAGGTTGGTTTTAAAGTCCAATCAAGAAAGGGCTAGGTTAAGCTATTGCTGTGGCCTATCCTAGCAGAACTTCAGAGGTTCCTATTAAGATGTGTTCATCAATATAGAGAGAGAATCCAACACCATTGCACTATAGTGTAAATTGGATTCTGCTAAAAGTCTTCAGAAGTTGTTTCCAGTGCTTTTGAAGCTGAACGTCACCTTTCAGGTTTTTAATAAAACAGCCAGAGAGCATTTACTTGTATTACTGTACATTAGTGAAGAAGGAAATGGGTGGAAAGAGGAAACTTCCTGTTTCATGGATGGTTTTTATTTATAGCAATTGATAAACATTCCATGTAGAGTTCCTAAACTCAACTGAACAGTGTCATCAACACTGTCTTTATTTATACTCTGCTTTACAGACAGTGGAACAAACAGAGAAACAGAAAAGTCAGCCAGAAACATATGCTGATAGGAGTCAAATGATACAGTGAGGTGCAATGGAATTTCTTTGTCATGAGAAGAATATTGAAGGGTATTTTTGGGTTTACATACTGAAATGTATCAACTGAAATTACAAAAAGGTTTAAAACCACTGAAAATGTTTCAAGAATGTATAAAGTTGCTTAGAAATTCATTTTCTATCACTATAGTGCATAATGACCCTTAAAGGGATCCTGTCATCGGAAAACATGTTTTTTTCAAAACGCATCAGTTAATAGTACTACTTCAGCAGAATTCTGCACTGAAATCCATTTCTCAAAAGAGCAAACAGATTTTTTTATATTCAATTTTGAAATCTGACATGGGGCTAGACATATTGTCAGTTTCCCAGCTGCCCCCGGTCATGTGAGTTGTGCCTGCACTTTAGGAGAGAAATGCTTTCTGGCAGGCTGCTGTTTTTCCTTCTCAATGTAACTGAATGTGTCTCAGTGGGACATGGGTTTTTACTATTGAGTGTTGTTCTTAGATCTACCAGGCAGCTGTTATCTTGTGTTAGTGAGCTATTATCTGGTTACCTTCCCATTGTTCTTTTGTTTGGCTGCTGGGGGGGAAAAGGGAGGGGGTGATATCATTCCAACTTGCAGTACAGCAGTAAAGAGTGATTGAAGTTTATCAGAGCACAAGTCACATGACTTGGGGCAGCTGGGAAATTGACAATATGTCTAGCCCCATGTCAGATTTCAAAACTGAATATAAAAAAATCAGTTTGCTCTTTTGAGAAATGGATTTCAGTGCAGAATTTTGCTGGAGCAGCACTATTAACTGATTCATTTGGGAATTTTTTTTTTCCCCCATGACAGTATCCCTTTAAATGAACAGCTATGAAAATAATCACAGTTAAGGCATCTGGAGGGCATTTCTAATGCATATGATATTGACTGTTTCTTTTATTTTTCAGTTCTTGCACTTCATTCATCATTATTTTTTTTCTTTTGACCAGTGACCAAAAAAATAAGCTGAAATTGCATTTTGTAGATTTTGTGGAGGTTTATCTAATTACACTTTTCATTGTAAGATAAATATGCCTCTTAATCTGCTTTCTGGTGGTATAGATCACTGAGCTCAGCAACTGGCTTTTCAAATTCCGTTTATTTGGGAAACCTAATAATACAGACACAAATAATAAACATACACAAATAATAAAATATAAATATCAGTTGGAAAGAGTCTGCTTACAAGATATTTAAATTAATGTTAGGGGCACCCTTATTTCAAATACTTTAAACAATTCTAGATTGGTTGTCTAATTAGCTGTGTAAGAGAAACTTTAAGCAAGAAATCTTTATCTGTCTCACAGCTTTAGCAACAGGCACATTCCGATCCAACATCTGGCATATAAAAATCTTCCATAACTATCACCTCATCTCTCACTGATAACTCTCTGTTCACATTCTAATACTTCATCTGGTCCTTCAGGCCTACAGATGATTTATTTTGAATTTTACCCTTCTATGTCAGAATTAATCAAACAGCATACATCTTATTCTTAGCCCCAGGAATGTATTTCCTATATGGGCACCCGAGGGCCCCTGCCTAGGGCAGCAGCCCTCAGTACCCTACATAGATTTATTTTCTAAAGCTTTCTAAGACTAAAGCCATTGGATGACCACTCAACTCCTCTCCATGATGTTTCTGCATCTGAAGGCACAGACACAGATGCCTGGGTGCAGACACACTGACCAGATTTTGGCACAAAAGAGAATGCATTCTCCTGCTCAAATCTCTGTGCTCTGTGTGTTTGCACCCAGGACTGTGCCTTCAGATGCAGAAACATTACGAAGCAGAGGTTTCCAGAACATTTCTTGGTCTTCATTCATCTATATTACAAATATTTATTCAAAAGAATTTAGTCACACATGTTGTCAAAAGTATGAGACAGGGAATCTAAAATAGAATGCAAAAGGAAGTGCACACAAAGGTGGTTATTTATCAAGGTCTGAATTTAGCTCAGTATTTCTAAGTTAAGCTGGCCATAGACACACAGATCCTATCGTACAAATCGAGGATTCGTACGATCTTCGCATCGTGTGTGGCGTGTGCCGACATCTTTCGTCTGGTGGCCCGACCGATCCCGTCGGAGCCCATTGCGCATCGTAATCGGATCATTCGGCCATACGGCCGAACAATCAGATTACCCCCCGATATAGTTAATGGCATATCGAGGAAAGATCCGCTCGTTTGGCGATGTTGCCAAACTTAGTACCGACCCAGGCCTTGGCAGGTGTTTTACCGGCTAGGCCGGTAAAATACTGGCCGGATGGCAACCCTAACTGTGAGGGTAGCAGGCATGGCTCAGCAGGAAGACTCTGGGAGTCCTAGTCCTGGGTGCCATGTGCCTTTAGGTCCCTTATGTCCCTATGCCTCAAACATCATCTTTCACCATGAGGGAAGAAAAAACTAAATATACATTTACCCAAAGTGTCTAGAGTCTAGACCAGGGATCCCCAACCTTTTGAACCCATGAGCAACTATCAGAAGTAAAAGGAGTTGGAGAGCAACACAAGCATGAAAAATGTTCTTAGGGTGCCAAATAAGTGCTGTGATTGGCCATTTGGTAGCCCCTATGAGGATTGGCAACCTACACTGACCACAACCTATACTGTTTGGCAGTAGACCTGGTTTTTATACAACCAAAACTCCAAGTCTCCAAGCCTGGAATTCAAAAATAAACCCCTGCTTTGAGGCCACTGGGAGCAACATCCAAGTGGTTGGAGAGCAACATGTTGCTCACGAGCTACTGGTTGGGGATCACTGGTCTAGACTCTAGAATACTGTGTTTGAATGCTCATGCCTAATCGGTGAATACAATAAACCGTCACACCTCTGGTTCTCTTGCTATTGTTGTACACAAGTCTAATGTTTGATCTCTGTGCTCAGAAAGCAGCAATATGTGTACTCCATTTTTCTGCCTCATCATTATTTAAACCACAGAGATTTTATCAGATAAAGATCATTTAATAACCTGTGTCCACATTGCAAAAACCAATAATATTAATAATTATTCATGGGTCAGGGACCAACATATTAAGTTTGTTATTCTAAGGAGCTACCTCAAAGTAACTGAAAATTGAATCCATTCCACTCGTACAGTTCACAGGTCACTGAGCACTCAACCCTTATTTCCTGCAGAAGAGGAGGAGAGGATGTGGAGAGGAAAGAACTGTACAGTACAAGCGGCTGTATAAACCATCGTCTCCCACTGAGTATTACTGTATATATTATATTAGAAGAACAGCTTCACTGCACCAGTAAATAAACTTCAGGAAGTATAATTTACTATGTGAACACTGAGGCTTTGTTTAACTGAAGGTGGTCACCTTGGGGCACGTTAATCATTGCAGAAGAAACAAAAATGCATTATTTGTGTGTTTAACAGAATAAAACACAAACCAGCACCTGGCCACAAAACTCTTCAGGTCAAGGACAAGAGCTTCCTCGTGGTTATCAAATATTGATTCAGTAGCAACAGGCTTTTAACAGATTATGGGAACAGACACTGGGATATTTTATTTCAATCACTTTAGGGCAGAGAAACACGCTCATATTCTGGAGATTTAGTCACATGACGATAAACCGCCCCTTCTTTAGGACGACTAATCTCCCCGAACTGCCTCCCGCCGGCTAGAATGTAAATCGCCGGCAGGATGGCACTCGTCATGAGGCAACTTTGGGTGACTTTGGAAAAC
Source organism: Xenopus petersii (assembly GCA_038501925.1). Lineage (NCBI taxonomy): Eukaryota > Metazoa > Chordata > Amphibia > Anura > Pipidae > Xenopus > Xenopus petersii. The sequence continues at coordinate 95,371,649 of CM076687.1, read as the reverse complement.
AAAGCGCACTGATTGTCATCCCGCCGGCGATTTAGATTCTAGCCGGCGGGAGGCAGTTCAGGGAGATTAGTCGTCCGAAGAAGAGGAGATTTGTCGCTGGGCGACTAATCTCCCCGAATCTGAGAGTGTCTTTGCCCTTAAGGGGTTATTTATCAAACTCCGAAATGTTCTCACTTTTTTTCTGAAAACCACTCCAACCAAATCCGCACTGACTCCCCCCCTATTTATTAACACATTTTCACAATTGTGTCTTGTGCGATAAAAGGCACGATAAAATCGTTTCAAAAATTTGAATCCTACTATTTTTTCAGATTTTGGGCTTGAAACCTATGATTTTTTCGTAAAATCACCCGAAACCAATGATTTTTTTTGTAAAATCACGCGAAACCAATGATTTTTTTCGTAAAATCACCCGAAACCTATGATTTTTTTCTGAAACCCAGCGCAACTCAGGAAATCTTCCAACTGTTAATGGGACATCTGTCATTGACTTTTACATGTTCTCAGCAGGTCAGAAGTTGGAGTACTTTATTCATCGGACTTTTAACAGCATGTGAAAAAAAATAATTTTCCCTTTTAAAAGTCTGAATAGTAAAATTCGGAGCTAACTAAATAACCCCCTAGGGAGCAGATTTATCAAGGGTCGAATTTTGAGGGTTAAAAAACCCTCGAATCCGACCCTCGAAGTAAAATCCTTCGAATTCGAATATCGAATTCGAAGGATTTTAGCGCAAAAGGTTCTAATAAAAATCATTAGAACGATTTTTAGTGATCGATCGAATGATTTTTATTTCGATCAAAAAAAAACTTAGAAAAGTGCTCTGGAAGGTCCCCATAGGCTAACTTTGCAATTCGGTAGCTTTAATTTGGCGAAGTATGAAGTCAAAGTTTTTTTTAAAGAGACAGTACTTCAATTATCGAATGGTCGATTAGTCAAATGATTTTTACTTCGAATCGTTTGAATCATTCGATTCGATCGAATTCGATCGAATTTGACCAATTGACCCAAAAAATTACTTTGAAATTCGAATATTTTTGCATTCGAACTATTCACTCGAGCTTAGTAAATCTGCCCCGAAGTGTTGGGCACACTTTTCTCAAGAAGAGGGGCTTTAATGGCATTTTCATGTATAAGAGCATTAGGGATATATATGCCTAACAATATTCTACGTACCCTTTTGAGAAATTATACATTATTCGCATCAGCTCCTGCCCCAATGCAGCCTGAGGTCATTATCACATTCACATGTAGTAGGGCCACGTCAGAAGCTAAAGTGTGGGTAGAAACATGAGTGTGCAGAAGAAACCCACCAAGCACAGCAGGGAACATATAGGGGCAGATTTATCAAGGGTTGAAGTGAATTCGAGGGATTTTTCGAAGTAAAAAAAGTTGAAATTCGAAGTAATTTGTTGGATACTTCGACCATTGAATAGGATACTTCAACTTTGAATTTACTTTGAATTCGATTCAAAGTAAAATAGTTTGAATATTCGATAATCAAAGTACTGTCTTTTTAAAAAAAAACTTCAACTTCAATAGTTCGCCAAATTAAACCTGCCGAAGTGCTATGTTAGCCTATGGGGACCTTCTAATGCATTTTTAAGCCTTCATTCGATTCGATTCGAACGATTTAATCTTTCAATCGAACGATTTTACTTTGATCGTTCGATGGCCAAATTCGGTGAAAAAACCTTCAACTTTGATATTCGAAGTCAAAGTATTTTAATTCGATGGTCGAATTTCTAAGTATTTTTTACTTCGAAATTCGACCCTTGATAAATCTGCCCCTTAAACTCCTTGTAGATAGCGCCCTAGCTGGAACTGAAGCAGAACTGCAAGGAGGCGGCTCTAACCTTCTGAATGTGTTCATGTAGATACGTACTTGGACAATGTATATGATATTATGTACTATAAGTATAAAAAAGCATGGTATATGCCATCCAAGGGCCTACAACTTACACATCTAACAATGCATTTGCCAAAACATTTGTATTTGTCTCTTTATAGACTTGCATTCTGGATCTGCCATGCACCACGAGGTCAGGCGATTAAAATTGCTCATTTATGGTAAACCCTGTAAATGTAGGGGCAGAGATTGGGCAATTACAATGCAAGTCTATAAAGGGTAAGGACACACTGGACGATTTGTCGCCAACGTTTTAAAAAAGTAAATCGCGGCGACAAGATGATCGTCTTTTTTGAACAGACGATTCACAGCGACTATTGGCACAGAGCGATTTGTATCCCATTACTCTGTGCGGTACGTGCTCCACCCAAACTGGAAACGGTTTGTGCTTCCCGCTGTAACCTGGCGTCTTTGCGTTCTTGCGTCATTGCGTTCACATTGTAATTTGAATACAATCGCTGCTACTTATCTGTATGTGTGTGCGTGTCTAGGAGATTTCAGTGCTTTTCTAAGTACATGCTATTTCTGATAAATCGCTCAGAAAAGGGTCTCGGTGCGTTTTGGAGCTACAGGCGATTCACAAACGCGCTGTGGGCACAGGAGCTGGCGTCTTTCATTTGTTTTTATTCAGAGACAAAACGAGCGATTTGTCGCCGCAATTTGCTTTTTAAAAAACGTTGGCGACAAATCGTCCAGTGTGCCCTTACCCTAGATGACAACTTCAGGCATTTTGCTGCATATCTGCTGAGCTGGAAATTGTAAGTGTGACATAACTGTGAAACTAATTATATTAAATCCCATACCAGCATACAATTATTTGTATTACTTTTATAAACTACCGTCAACCACTTTGACATTTTTTTCCCAGTTTTTGTTCTCTGCAGGCATAGGGCAAAACATATTCTGATGTTCCTGCTATTCATAATGTACTTGAGTTGGCGTTCAGATAAAAGCCCCAGCTTCTCTGGAAGCTGATAATGCTGGTCATTGTTGCTCTGAAATATCATGAGAGCTACAGAAGAGCACTCTCTGGTTTTGTGGTTGTCATAACAAGACATTTCATAATTAAAGGGGAAAAAGTTGGAATAACCATGCTGAGAGTATGAGACATGCTAAAGGAATGCAAGTACAATTGATTACTGCGGCCAAGGTTTCTATGAATAATTTGGTTGTACAGAATATGCAGAACAGAGCATTTTTTCCAGGGGTGTGTCCTCAGATCATTGTTAGTGTGTGGGGAATAAGGACTCACAGTGCAAGCAATAATTATTTCACTATTTCAGTCAAAGCTAAAAAATAGCAAACATTGTGAAATAATGACTAGCTGGAAATTTTTAAATTCACTTGAATTTTTTTTTCACATACAAAAAAATGTTCTTAGTTGCGGTGTTTTATGTAAAAGCATGTGGATATTATTATTCCATTAAAGGAAAACTATACCCCCAAACAATGTAGGTCTCTACAAAAAGATATTGCATAAAACAGCTTACACGTAAAAACCCTGCTTTACCTTAATAAACAATTATCATAAAAAAAATAGAACATTTTAATTTTAAATATTAAGGACAGCCCCCTGGGATCATACGATACGATTCACGGTGCACACAATCAAACCAAGGGCGCACATACATGTTAGGTCACGTCAGCCAATTAATGGACAAAGTTCTGTCTTTTACTCCAACACTTGTTCCTGTTACAGTTAGAGCTGTGTCATTTCTGGTCAGGTATATTCCAGTTTGGGAAGATTCTTTAATAGGCCTCTTAATATGATATATGACATGGGTCCCCAACTTTTTTTACCTGTGAGCAACATTCAGATGTAAAAGGTATTGGGGAGCAACACAAGCATGAATAATGTTCCTGGCGGTGTCAAATAAGGGCTGTGGCCATTTAGTAGCCTCTATCTGGACTGGCAGCCTACAGGAGGGCAAATTTGTTAGTATACCTGGTTTTTATACAACCAAAACTTACCTACAAGCCTGGAATTAAAAAATAAGCTCCTGCTTTGAAGCCATGGGGAGCAAAATCCAGGGCCACCATTAGAAATCACAGAGCCCCGTACAACAATCTGCCCACCCTGGTGACCAAGCCCCGCCCCAGACCCCGCCCGCTCCACAGTTAAAAGACCACACAGACATCAGCGCTAAAAAATTAACCCCCCACACACACAAGTTATCAAAAGCTTTTGATGGTCAGGGCCCCCTTATAAATTTAAAACAAAAAAACATTGGTGCCAGCCCCCCCCCCTTACAAATTAAAAAAATTGGGGCCCAAAAAATATTTTTTAAAAAAACATTGGTGGCAGGGGCCTATAGAATATTAAAATAATACATTGGTGGCCAGGGGATTAAAAAAACTCGTGGCTTCAGGACTTCAGCTTCGCTTCCTTTCATGACTTTGGGTCTTTTAGCCGCTTCGGGACTTCGGCTTCGGCTATTTTTGTGGCTTTGGGTCTTTTCGCCGCTTCGGGAGTTCAGCTGTTCGGCTTTTTGGCACTTCCGCATTTTCGGCTGTTCAGGCTGGCCGCAGGCTTCGGCACTCGCAAGGGGGGCCCGGATCTTTCAGAACTGCAGCACTGCCTGGCCCCCTTGATGCCCGGGACACTTGTCCCCCCTGTCCCCCCCTAATGGCGGCCCTGGCAACATCCAAGGGGTAGGAGAGCAACATGTTGCTCATGAGCCACTAGTTGAGGACCACTGTTATAAGCTATTGCTATAATCTATTGGTATTCATTTTGGGGGTACGGTTTGTTTTTAAACTGGTTACTTTTTGTTCCTAATGAAAATAAAGGCAGTGATAAAAATAAAACAAAAAAATGATGTGTAGTATAAATAAAAAAAACTAGTTAACATATCCCTTGGCATATTGCTATCTCTGAATACACTTTCAGGGGCCACAAATTCAAGCGAGTAGGTTTGGGTTTCATTGTGCAGCTCCCTATCATCTGCCTCTAAAGTCATAAAGTGACCAATGCAGCTGTGACTAATGGGATCACTGTGTCTGGAGCCTCAGCCATCACTACTGCTGGGATCAAAGGGATAGTTGAAGGGACATGTAGTCATTAACAGCTTCTATGTATTCAGCTGGGCTGAACCCTGGAGCAAATTAAGACCCTTCAATGAAGGTTCAGTACATGGTGCCCTTAAACCATTAAGGCTAGGGCCACACTAGGCGATAGCGCCGCGATTTGACTCGCGGCGACTTTTCGCCGCGACTTTTAATCCGCAATCGCTGGGGAAACTTTTGCGCTGGCGTCTATGGGGAATCGCGAAAAATCGCCAGCGTAAAAACACACGCGGCGATCTTTTTTCTACTGTCGCTCGAAATTGCCTCGCTAGGCGATTTCGAGCGACAATAGAAAAAAGATCGACGCGTGTGTTTTTACGCCGCGATTCCCCATAGACGCCAGAGCAAAAGTTTCCCCAGCGATTGCGGATTAAAAGTCGCGGCGAGTCAAATCGCGGCGCTATCGCCTAGTGTGGCCTTAGCCTAATAGCTGATGCAGCAGACATCCTAGAGTCACTGTCAAAATTTTTTGTACAGCAAACGTTCCCTCATTTTGCATCTGCAATAGTAGGTAATGTCAGACATGGCAATTTCTCTACCAGTGGAAAAACACTACGTGAGAAAATACTTGTGTGATTTTTTTGGCTAAAATGATCCCTGTGTGCACAGTGACAGCTGTGTACCATTGACAGCTTTGTATCATTGAATGGTCCAATCGTGGAACCTAGGGCCAACAATCAGATCATAATGCAGCAATAGGAGCTTTCGGATCCCCTGCCTGATCGACATCTGGCCGACTTTGACCAGATATCGATCGGGGAAGCCTGTCTAAGGGCCCCATGCACGATAAGCCAATAAGCTGGTGACTTGGTCTGTCAGGAGCTTTTATCAGCCCGTGTATGGCCACCTTAAGAGGCACAACACTCCCACAAGCTGCAGTTGATTGTTTCTTATTGACATTTGTCTCCTGGATACAACGTCTTGCCTAAAAAACAGCCACCAAAAATTGTACCATCACTCTTGAGAAACAGATCAAAGAAAAGTACGTATTTAAGGGGGTCTGGTCTGACTTTTATTTTTTTCGTAGAAAAAAACTTGAAATTTTCATGATTTAACCCTGATGGTGTTAAAAGTCAGAATAAAAAAGTTCTCAAACTCAGACCTGCCATGTTCATGTAAAAATCAATGGCATATGTCCAATTTATATCCCGATCTACACTGGGTTTTGTTCAATAATCCAAAGAGAAAAAGATGGCTGCCATGAACTCCGATGCCATGAATCTGCACCGAGGGGTAATTAAAAAGTTAGCGGCATTTGCCCAGGCTTGCAGCTAGGTTGGGGTCAGGAGAGGAGGGAGGGGAGTCTATGTAGGGTAGGGTGGTAGGGTTTTTTTTTTTAATAAAAAGTTACATAGAACTGTGACTTGTGAACACTCTTGCTCTTTATTGTCTCTAGTACTTTAGAGCAATGTAAAAACACCACAAAGTAGGAAATAAAACCAGATTATTTAAGCAGCTCATCAAAGACCTCATCTATAACATGTGGATCCCCAAATCCCATTAACTTCCAGAAGTCACTAACTGTGAAGGAATAATTTTGGAGAAGCTCAGGGCATTGCAAAAGTGTTTTTGAATAGAAGTGAATTTGAACAAATTTAATAAAGCTTTTGCGAACCTGGAAACCTCCGACAGTGAAATAAGGTATGCAGATTTTATATTTATATTTTATATAGTGCACAGTGAATGTAATAAAAGTTGTTACTTTTGTGCCAAAAGATTACGCCTTCAAGCCTTCGTTAAAAGCGAGCAATTAATATTTGCAATGCAATAACAGTTTAAGGAAGAATATTACATTGCAAAATGCTAATTTTTATTCTGATTTGTGAAAATCTTTTTTCTCTTCATTACTTTTGTTACAATCCCCCAATAATGGAGCAGTTGTTCCCCCTAGTGGTGTTATCAGAGGCTGCAGAAGTTAAAAAAACTTGCAACACAGTTGTACAAGTATAGGATCTACAGGACATTACATTTGTGCATAATGTTTCCATTAAAAACTTCAGTTACATTTCCCTGTAAAGTAATTTTTAGGATAATCACGTATACTCCTCAAAGAAACAAACCTCCTCGGTCTTCTGGTGGCAAGTTACCGGAGCAGTAAAAAGCTGCCACTGATAACTTTAAGAGCCAAATTACACTCTTTGTAGTAGAAGACCTGATTTCTGGTTTAAAAAAAATGAAAATTTAAACTGTGGGGCACTGTAACGTAACTATCCTCTTCTGGGCCTGGGTGCAGAATGTGCCCCTCCACCTCTTTCCTTATCATGTTTGCTGCGGAGTGGTCTCTGGCGGACCCGGAGTAGCAGCAGGCCTGGGTGCAATCTCACCCCTCGCTCCCCCAGATTCCTAGCAGTCCAATCTGTTTTTGGATTTAGGAAAACTTTCCTGACAGTCCCACTGACACTTTTATCAAACTTTACACCTGGTTCTGTCAGTTAGTCAGACTATATGAACACAAACGAGGACCAACACTAAAAAAACAGCAACAACAAAAGGAACAGATTGACTAATATAGTGTAGTATTCTTAACCTTTGATTTGAATGGTGTTAAGGTGAGCACATACGCTGAAAGTATGTGGACAACCATTCTAAATATTGGATGAAATTCTGTGCTTCCTAATTTCTGGCACAGTTTGGGAAGGCCCATTCTCATTTCAGCAGAACAATAAACCCATGCACAAAGTGATGTCTGTGCAAAATTTGTTTGTTGAGGTGGAACTGGAAGACCGTTCCAAAAAGTTAAGACTGCACACTCAGTAAAAATTCAAAGAAATTTTATTCCATCAAAAAGGCCCCGTTTGCACAGGCCTTACACGTTTCGACCGTTAAGGTCTTCATCAGAGGAAAATATAGGCTGCCTTTTCTTTTCTTTTTGTATATTTTTCCCCTGATGAAGACCTTAAAGGGACCCTGTCATCAGAAAACATGTTTTTTTCAAAACACATCAGTTAATAGTGCTACTCCAGCAGAATTCTGCACTGAAATCCATTTCTCAAAAGAGCAAACTGATTTTTTTATATTCAATTTTGAAATCTGACATGGGGCTAGACATTTTGTCAATTTCCCAGCTGCCCCTGGTCATGTGACTTGTGCCTGCACTTTAGGAGAGCAATGAGTGTTGTTCTAAAATCTGCCAGGCAGCTGTTATCTTGAGTTAGGGAGCTGTTATCTGGTTACCTTCCCATTGTTCTTTTGTTTGGCTGCTGGGGGGGGGAAGGGAGGGGTGATATCACTTCAATTTGCAGTACAGCAGTAAAGAGTGATTGAAGTTTATCAGAGCACAAGTCACATGACTTGGGGCAGCTGGGAAATTGACAATATGTCTAGCCCCATGTCAGATTTCAAAATTGAATATAAAAAAATCTGTTTGCTCTTTTGAGAAATGGATTTCAGTGCAGAATTCTGCTGGAGCAGCACTATTAACTGATTCATTTTGAAAAATTATTTTTTCCCATGACAGTATACCTTTAACGGTCTTTATATGTTTTTATCTATATGATGGAATAAATTATATTTGTTTGATGGAATAAAATTGTTTGAGTGTGCAGTCTTTACCCTTTGGAACATTTCCTGTAAGTATTTCACCTCACAATTATTTTTATTGGGTGTGCACTATGTGATCCTGCATGCTTTTTGGAACTGAAAGTCCCTGACTGGCCTGCACTGAGCCCTGACCTCAGCCTGATTAACATCTGTGGGTTGAACTGGAACACTTTTTTTTCCCTATTATGGGCTTGCACACTAAAAAAAACAACCAAAACAAGGTGGTATTACAAAAGGAACCTCTTTATATAAGAATCAAAATTAATATGTATCTTATAAAACAATATTTGTTGTAGATTGTGCACATCGATCATATAGATCAAATTCTAAAGGCTATTGAGCTGAAATGTCAAGTTATTCTCATACTTTGGCGAGTGTAACTGTTTCTTGTTCTTTTTTGCCTTGATTATGATTTGGGTGGTATGTATTCTCACTATATTATTGAATTGGATTGATTTATTATAGTAATAATGTTCAGTTTCTTGGTTGGAGACATTATTAAATTGTCTATTTGAAAATTATATGATAAAAGGAAATGCATAGTAGTAGGGGTATTGAAGTCTTACCCCCATATAGTGTAGAGCAGTGATCCCCAACCAGTAGCTCGTGAGCGACATGTTGCTCCCCAACCCCTTGGATGTTGCTCTCAGTGGCCTCAAAGCAGGTGCTTATTTTTGAATTCCTGGCTTGGAGGCAAGTTTTGTTTGTATAAAAACCAGATGTATTGCCAACCAGACCCACCTTTAAGCTGCTAGTCCAGATAGGGGCTACCAATAGCCAATCACAGCCCTTATTTGGCACCACCCAGGAACATTTTAATGCTTGTGTTGCTCCCCAACTCTTTTTACATCTGAATGTTGCTCACAGGTGAAAAAGGTTGAAGACCTCTGGTGTAGAGCATTGCCATACTATATTTCCATTGTCTTTCAACTGGCCTTCCACTAGGTGGCAAAAAAGCCAAACAAAATGCTGATTTATTATGTGCTTGCTATATTCTCTTTGACGTACTTGACACTGAATGTTTTATTATTTTAGTGATTGATGGGCTGCAGAGTGTTTCATTTTGTACAAAGGTTTTGGAACTGTTCTGGTAACTTCAGGTTTCATGGTGGCACTCATAATGATAAACAATATAACAAATGAAGTTTCTTTAACAACAACAGATCCTGTTTATTTTAACGCTATGTTTTATGTACCATATGTTTTGAATTACATACTGTAGCCTCTTATAGAAGTGCTGTTTGTTCCTCTGCTGCAGCACCCAGATATTCTCTAGCATTCTGATTGGTTTAAAAATGGTAATATAGGATCTGACCGTGTCAACTTTTACTTGGCCAAGATTGGCAGTAAAGGCTTTTTTTTACACTTAATAAGTCTCACATTTTTAGAGATTTTTAGAAACATAGGAAAACCTCAAATTTTTCATGATTTGTGGGGAAAAAAATCGCAATTAGATTATTGTTAGTAAAGCTTTATCAACGATCGAAGTGAAATTTCGAATTAAAAAGATTTCGAATATAGAGCTAATTTTTGTGTACTTCAACTAGGGAATAGTCCAAATTTGATTCGAATTTGAAATAAATCCAAAAATTAGAATTACGAAATCTATCATGTACTGTCTCTTTAAAAATTCAACTGCGACCATTCGCCATCTAAAACCTGCCAAATTGCTGTTTTATCCTAAGGGGGACCTCCTAGAACCTCTTTGGAGTCAATTGGTGGACTTTGAAAAAGTGAAGTTTTTTTTTTGGGAAAAACTTTGATTCGTATGAAATGGACCTATTCTGCCAATTTAATTTTGGTTGGTCTTCTTAAATTCAAATTTCGAAGTTTTTCAAATTAGAAATTTGACCCTTGATAAATCTGTTAGCAAAAAGAGAACTGTTTTGGATTTTTTATTTGCATACTCGGTTACCACTTGGTCTGAACTACGAGTTTGATGTAACATGTTTTACTTAAATCATAATGTAATTGGATATATTTATAATGAGGTGGATATAGAGATATATGGGGCAACTAAGATAATGTGATATATACAAATAATAATATCAGGATGGAGAACCTAACTTAATGAGGCAGTGATTGCTAGTTAAATGTTTATTTGAATTTGGGTATCCTAATATGTGAATTGAATAGGTTTGAGATATAACAGAGTATAGGCAGAAAAACAATGTTAATATGACCAAATTGATGAGATGTGTATGTTGCTTTAAAAAAAGAAACGTGAGGTGGCAACACGTGATTGGTTTTAACGTTTGGGGAGGGATTTCCTGGGGTATAAATTTTGTGACCAAATGTAACAACAGTAATGCCTATGAATAAGTGCCTGTGGGTGCGAAACGCGTAAGGCGGAGTATCAATTGGTCTGTATGCCTACTTTTTAATATTTATGCTGAATAAAGAGTGACTTGTTAACTTTGAGAGAATTGATTTGGAATATATCTTTGGATTTTTGCCTTGATAAATCTGCCCCTAAGTGTTATAGCTAGTTTGGGGCAGAAATGGAGCTCTAAAAGCAAGGCAAGTTTAGGGGGTAATTTATTAAAGTCCATATTTTTACTGATTGTACTTTTAAAGGGGAAAAATAAAAATATTTTCGTGGAAAAAAAAATTAATTGAATTTTTTTAGTGATTTATTAAACCCCGATGGTGTTAAAACTATGAAAAGCACTCCAAGTCAATGGCAGATGTCCTGAAGATATCCTAATTTGCACTGGGTTTCCGAAAAAAGTCTCGGTATTCAGGAGTTAAAATCCAAAAAAGTCACGGAATTCAGGTTTCACATCAGGCAAAAAGCCACGAGATTGATTCACTAGTCTAACCTGCTTGCAAAAAAAAAAATCACTTACAATGCTTTGTTTGCAGATTTTAGCATGTTTAACCGTGCACACATCAGAAAGAAAACATGAAACCACAGAAAGTGCTGACCTACATTTATAGCATGATATATTGGGCATAGATAAATGATGTATTTTTTTAAGGAAACTAGAAAACTATTTTGTAAACTAAAATAATTGTTCTATTTCCTGTGCTCATACAAGTATACAAGATGTATTTTGCCTCTTTCTACAACTTGGATTTATATTACGGGGCAGATTTATCAAGGGTGGAATTGAAAATTTGAATTTTTAAAGTCAAGTTTCTAGTTTAATTTACTGTAATTTGGGGAATAGTCCAAATTCGATTCAAATTTTTTTTTTTTTCCATTAATCTTGAAAAATTTGTGGTTTTCCTATATTTCATAAAATCTCAAAAAATTGGAGATGTATTAATTTTAAAAAACCACGAAAAACTTGAATGTAAAAATTCGCTAAGTAAAAGTTGTCAAGGTGCTATAGAAGTCAATGGGAGCTGTGCTGATCTTATTGCACCGCTTTTAATCAATTCGGACTTTTAGGGGTTTTCAGTTTTTTTTCACTAGGAATTGGCCGAAAAACTCACATTTGTAGAGATATTCATATTGTTTAGCACATCGTTTATTGCTTTTTTTGTATGTACTTTTTATATTTGAAATTGATATTCCATGACATTTGTGGTTATAGAGAATGTGAGTTTAGTTGTGGTTTCAACAACTTCTAAAACACTAAAATGAGAATTGATAAATAAGCCTCCACATATACAGGCAGGTTTAATTGCCTGCTGATGCTCTATCAACTATTGGAACATGTTTTAGGGCGAAAATTGTCATGTATCAAGCCATCATCTGATGAAGCAAAGACTTATGTTCCACCCCACCTGTTAGTCAGCATTGATAAACAACCTTGTGCTGATATAACAATCATAGATAATCTGCTATACAGTGGGCTATTCTCATATTCCCGTCACTACATTTGAAAAGCATTTTCATCCCCTGTGAAATTTTCTTTATAAAAAAAATAAATAGCCTTGTATTATAAAGCTACACAAATTCTCTTTACCTGACAGTGATTCAGAAGCTTTGGTAAAATAGTTTTTGGTCTTTTCTTTCCCAATAGAAGAAATTAGAATGTTGCTCCGCAGCATCAGTTGATTGTTCAAAAGCATATATCTTTATTTGTCTGCATCAAAAAAACATGAAGCATGTTCCGCCTGACGCGTTTCAGGCTTTTCCACACTTAAGCATAGGCTTTTCTTTCCTAATACACTTTAAGTGGTAGAATTATCTTCCTTTAGCAAGGAAAGGCAAGCTGCTACCTGCTTAAATGAATACATCCAATGTGCTCAGTATGTTACGGCTCTCACACTCTATATTTAAATCTTTTTTGCTCTGCTGATTTTCTTTTATTTGACATAGTAGGATTTTGTGCTTGCTCTGTTAACTCTTTTAGTGGGCAGGTAGGAACTTGCCTTTTCTTGCTAAACTTCTTTTGTTTGCCCCATGCTGTTGATCTTCACTGAAATGACAAAGCACGACTTACTTGTAAATGATACACCGACTCTGTCTTGTCTCTTTCATCAAGCTTTTATCTTTTCTGGGTAGTGGTTTCTGCTCATTGAACTGACATAGATTCTATCCAATGTGCCCACTTCATTACGAATGGTTGTGTGAAACTTGGATGTCCTTACAACAATAGAATAAAGTGAGAGAGGAGTGTTGGTAAGTAATAAATGCAATTATGTATGAGAACCAAAAGGCCTGGGTGTCCGCAACCAAGTAAATCTATGTACACAACCCTATAGGACTTAACCCCCTGCCCAAAGTTTCAAATACACTCAATAAGAATAGAACATATTGTTGAAATAAAAGGCAATATTTATTGAACACTAAGCCAAAACACTTCAATTAAAATCAATTAAAATAATAAGCAGCGCTGCATATGGACGGGGATCCCCTTAATACACATATATTTTATGCACTAGTGCAAGATACATATATAAATGTGTGTATAATGAATTGCTACCCAATGGGACATGCATCAATACACTGAGCACCGCAGTGCAAAAGTAGAGTGAAGCAACCAATGTTCAAATTGGACATGTATCCTTCAAGTACCAATATTGGTATCCAAAGCAAATTGCTACAGGTGCATAATCTTATTATCATTATGCACCTGTAGCAATTTGCTTTGGATACCAATATTGGATACTTGAAGGATACATGTCCAATTTGAACATTGGTTGCTTCACTCTACTTTTGCACTGCGGTGCTCAGTGTATTGATGCATGTCCCATTGGGTAGCAATTCATTATACACACATTTATATATGTATCTTGCACTAGTGCATAAAATATATGTGTATTAAGGGGATCCCCGTCCATATGCAGCGCTGCTTATTATTTTAATTGATTTTAATTGAAGTGTTTTGGCTTAGTGTTCAATAAATATTGCCTTTTATTTCAACAATATGTTCTATTCTCATTGAGTGTATTTGAACCTTTGGGCAGGGGGTTAAGTCCTATGGGGTTGTGTACATAGATAAACTTGGATGTCCCTTTTGTCTGTAAAATATCCCTCAACTGTTTAGAGAGAGAATCTGCTCTATCCACCGATGTTCTCTTAGATATCTCAAGTTCAACTTACTTGGTTATTTGTTTTACTTCTGCCTTAGCACAAACTGGAGGTTCAATGCTGTTTGACAACTTACTTGTTCTGTCTCTAGAATCTCTCTCTATATATACTGGGGTTCTAATATTTTATTTCTTCGTCAGAAGTCAGAAGGTAAAGGTTTCGACATACTCTTGATGCCACTTTCAGGATATTGTCTTGTCTTTCAGAGGAGACGTAGCCTTTGTATATATGTGCTGTATATAGGTAACATGACTATGAATATTTTCATTCATCTAGGTCATAGTATATCTAGTATAGGTCAATCTAAAAACAACTGGACTTGCTGAGTAATCAATGAAGACGTTTCACTACTCATCCGAGCAGCTTCTTCAGTTCAACTGACTGGTGTGGGAAGTTCTCGGCATATAAACTCTTCCACTAATCCATTTACAATGGCACTGTAAATGGATTAGTGGAAGAGTGCCATTGTAAATGGATTAGTGGAAGAGTTTATATGCCGAGAACTTCCCACACCAGTCAGTTGAACTGAAGAAGCTGCTCGGATGAGTAGTGAAACGTCTTCATTGATTACTCAGCAAGTCCAGTTGTTTTTAGATTGACCTATACTAGATATATAGGTAACATTCCACTGACATAAGGGTCCTTGTTACCCATATACTGTATGTAAGCAAAAAGAATCTAGAAATAAAGCAGTAAATAATACAACACACTATAAGTATGTCTTTATTTGACACTATAATAACACAAATAAAGGAATTTTTGCAGCAGAGCACTGCATCAAACTGGTCTGTTCCACTCAACACATTAGTATTCTTCTCCATCCTGACCATAGGAAAGACTTGTGAAGGAGGCAACTTGCTGTGGACCCACAATTCCTCCATTTAAAGAAAAATGTTTGTCCCCATCATTGAGAAAAGGCCCTATATCAGGAGTCCCCAACCTTTTGTTTTATTAAGATGCAAAAGGAGTTGGGGAGCAACACAAGCATGAAAAATATTCCTGTGGTGCCAAATGAGGGCCATTTGGTAGCCCGTATGTGGACTTTCAACCTAAAAGAGGCTCATTTTGGTAATACACCTGGTTTTTATGCAACCAAAAGTTGCCTCCAAGCCTGGAATTCAAAAATAATTGAGGCCACTGGGAGCAACATCCAAGGGGTCGGAGAGCAACATGTTGCTCACGAGCCACTGGTTAGGGGCCACTGCCCTATATGGACCAGTCTTTAATAAAAAGGGGTTATATGCAACATGCTGCACTGCCACTATACTGTATATATTTTGAGACAGTAAGGTGCATGGATGGCAGGACCAGCACTTTCCATTAGATGCCCTCTCAGCACAAGTATTAAAAATCCCATGTATATGAGTCGAAATGCTAGGTAAAGGAAAAAAAACCTATAATCAAAATGTCAGACCTTGTTGGCAGGCCTTATGCTTTCTCAAGGCTAAAAACAACGCATTTGCTCTCAGTGTGATTAGGTTGGTCTTGTGCTTTGCCACTCCTTCTTTTGGCAGAAAGACTGGTATGGATAACCCACAAAGTGCTGGCATGCAGTTATCCAGGAAAAGAACATTTGCTTCCCTACATTATGCTATCTGCATATTTACATATACAGTATATATATATATATATATATATATATATATATATATATATATATATATATATAGTTTATAATTACAACAGCCAACTTAAATATTAATTTTGCACAATGAAAACATATCTGTCTAGAATGAAAATAACTATATGACTGACTGTGGTTCTTCAAGTATGTCAGTTTGCTTTTCTTTTATATTTCTGCACAAAATCATTCCCGGTATGATAATTGTATCCATCTGGGTTAGGAGAAATTTCAGAATGAAAAATTGGAAAGCTGATATAATATTATTGCAATTACTTGTCTCTGATTCAAGCCTACCCTTTTGTTATGGTTACAAGCTTTGCAGTGAAGCTAACTATTCATATGCAGACATTTAGAGGCAGATTTATCAAAGGTCGAGGTGAATTTTCGAACGAAAAAAAATTTGAATTTCAAGCTATTTTTTGTGTACTTCTACTAGGGAATAGTCCAAATTCAAATAGAATTTGAAGAAAATTCGAATATCGAAATATATCAAGTACTGTCTCCTCAAAAATTCAACTTCGACCATCTAAAACCTGCCGAATTGCTGTTTTAGCCTATGGGGTCAATTGGTGGAAAAATCAAAGTTTTTGGGGGGAAAACTTTGCATCGAATTTGATCGAATGCGCTATTCCTTCTATTTGCACGATTTGAATTCGCCAAATATGGACCTATTTGATCAAAAACTGACCTATTCAACCAAAAAAACCTCGAATTCGAAATTTGACCCTTGATAAATATGTCCTAAATTGGCACAATCTTTCTTTCCATATCACGTAACAGGGTGTCATGGGAGATGCCAATGTGTCAGTTGTGCTCTTTACTAAAAGTCTTAGGTGCAAGGTGTTGAGGCACTATATTTTACATCTATTTTGCCCAGGTAGAAAATGTCTGGCTTCCTTTGAGCAACACATCCATACCTTTGCACAATAAAAAAGTGCACTTTTTGCATGCTTTGCTGAAACCCCTCTTAGATTACAGCAATAATGATAGGATACATAAAATTCTATGTTTACAGTCACCCTGCCATAGCCAAGAATATCCAGTGCCTACTTTCAAGACGCCCAATCATTGGATTTGGGCTCCTTGAACGCCAAATAAACAGTTTTGGAACCTTTCCTTTAGGGCGGTGATCCCCAGTGGCTCGTGAGTAACATATTGCTCTCTCAAACCCCCTGGATGTTGTCCCAGTGGCCTCAATGCAGGTGCTTATTTTTGAATTCCAGGCTTTTTAATTGCATGAAAACGAAGTATAGCGCCAAGTAGAGTCTCTTGTAGGATGCCAGTCCACATGCCAATCACAGCTCTTATTTGGCAACACAAGGGACTTTTTCTTTTTACATTTGAATATGGCTCACAGCCAACTTGCACCTTAAAGATCACATACAGAATTTTGACATTGAGTGCTGGAAATTATGAAATTCCCCTAAAATTGCATCTTATTTAGCAAAACATGCAATCACAATTGATAAATCAAGAGCAATTGCAGCAAATGAAGCACTGTATGTGACCGCTGTAAGTCATTAGGCTGCCTATATAACCCTCTGCTCTGCACTGACTCATTGCCAAACAGTAGCTCTATTTCCTGGTAGTTCCGGGAAATGATTCATGTCTGATTTCTGTCTGATTCGTGTTTGGTATTCTGTTCCTGACCTTTGCCTGTTTTGACCATTGCCGTATCTCTGCCTGGACCGACCCTTGTTTGTCACTGACCACTCTTCTGGATTCCGACTTTGTACTGTGTTACCAGTGAATTCC
This sequence comes from Xenopus petersii, assembly GCA_038501925.1. Classification (NCBI taxonomy): domain Eukaryota; kingdom Metazoa; phylum Chordata; class Amphibia; order Anura; family Pipidae; genus Xenopus; species Xenopus petersii. Next base: position 95,354,269 of record CM076687.1, on the reverse strand, counting down.
AGTTAGTTTGCACCTATGGCCATCCACATATCATTTATTGAATTAGGTTGTGCATCTGGCCCTCAGTGTGGTTCCATTAGGTAACATTAATGCTGCTCTGGTTAAACCTTGTCATTAATACAATAATGTCCTGTATTTCAAAGCAAACTTCTGTGTTTATATTCTTTCAAGTTTAAGTCTCTTTACCACATTTCCTGAATTTTACAGCATTGTTTTTGATCCACACCACATTCACAGTAAGTTATTGGCTAATACATGAGTTCCACTTTTAGGCTTGCTCAGAAAAATCCCACTTGAAGCAATTTTAGCAACTGACAACAAATACATTAATTATTGACACATCTTTCCATTTGAAAGTCCAAAAGGTAATTTTGTATTTATCCAACAAATTCTTCTTCATTGTGGACATACTATCCACTAAGCATTTCAGAGAAAGAAGTAGAATATAATAGTAAAACTTCAAATATTTTTGCCAGTGGATTGAAAACTTTAAATAACATATGAGTATGGTATTTGATATAATTAAAATGTGTTTTGTAAACAATACACAGTGGGTGTGGCTTTGCTTCTTTTTATGGAGCATTCTGGATAATGGCTTTTGAGATAATCAATCCAACACACTGTAAGGAGTAAAACTTAATGGGCCTCCTTTATTATTCCAATAAGTTAAAGTACAGCAGCACTAAGGGGTGCAAACGTGAACCCATCCACAGAGCTCTTGTGTCCACAGGATTTGCTGCTTTATGCACCTGGTGTTACATGAAAAATCCAGCACAAGGAGTGCAGTGCTCTTGGGTGCTAAAAGTCTTCTGCACCTTTCACCATTGGGGACCCAGCCCTGCTGGTTACACTTCTGAGTTACAGAAGTAACATCTTCAGACAAGTCTGTGAATACATTCCCTACACAGGACTGCCTGCACCTATGTAGCTCGTTCACTTGTGTTCTAGCTGGAATTCATTGGGTATGTTGGCTATGATGCAGTTCTTCACCAGCCACTTTCATAACACAACTTACCTAGGACTTGGCTTAGCTGGAATTTTTTAACCATGGTTCTCTTTTAGCCATGGTTTTGGGGTATTTCTAAGCAGGCGCTGCTCCCCTTTACCCTCGATCTGAAGTTCTAGCAAATATAAACTGGCAGGGTCAGCTTTTTGGCACAGGACCGTGCAGAGGGTCAATGTAACAGGCACACCCCCTTAATACAGTATATTTATATGCAAAGTTCTTCTTGCCTTCTTGCTATTAACCTCTAGATCAGGAAGATATAGCAAAAAAGTTGCTACTTTGATTTTGCTGAAATACAATAAGTAGTATTATAGCCTTGTAACAGGATTCTAAGATTCCATCTTTAAAGGAATTGTTTAGTGTAAAAATTAAAACTAGGTAAATACATAGGCTGTGCAAAATAAAAAATGTTTCTAATATAGTTAGTTAGCCAAAAATGTAATGTATAAAGGCTGGAGTGACTGGATGTGTAACATAATAGCCAGAACACTACTTCCTGCTTTGCAGCTCTCTTGGTTTCCACTGATTGGTTACCAGGCAGTAACCAATCAGAGATTCGAGGGGAGGCCACATGGGTCATAACTGCTGCTTTTAAATCTGAGCTGCATGCTAAGGATCATTTGCAAACTCACTGACTAACTCAGTAGGTATTAGGGATGCACCGAATCCACTATTTTGGATTCGGCCGAACCCCCGAATCCTTCACAAAAGATTCGGCCGAATACCGAACCGAATCCGAACCCTAATTTGCATAAGTAAATTAGGAGTGGGAAGGGAAAACATTTTTTTACTTCCTTGTTTTGTGACAAAACATCACGCAATTTCCCTCCCCGCCCCTAATTTGCATATGCAAATTAGGATTCGGATTCGGTTCGGCCAGGCAGAAGGATTCGGCCGAATCCGAATCCTGCTGAAAAAGGCCGAATCCTGGCCGAATCCCAAACCGAATCCTGGATTCGGTGCATCCCTAGGAGGTATGCATTAAAGAACTCCCAATCAGTGTAGGCAGAGATTCATCTAGAACCCTCCTTCATAAAGCAACCATCAAAAACAAAGTGAGCTACCTAGTAAAAATATTATTATCCTTCAAATGTTCTTCCTGCAAAGAACAAAAGATTAGAGACACTTACCAAACAATCCTGGATATTACCACTGCTGCTTTGGGTAATGCTGGCCATAGATGCAAAGATACCATTGTACTAAATGAAGGTCTGCACGATTTTTGGACTGTGTATGTGGAGTGTCCCAGCATTTTTGGTACCATGGCAATCAGTTTTTCAGTCGATTGGACAGGTTAAAAGATTTATATCTGCTACTGAAAATATATCTCTGAATGTACAGTATTGACAGCCTATCTGACGATATCAGTGGGAGATTGTCACTTTTTCTTGTCGGACATAAATTTCATGAGATTGCTGTCAATTAATGGACCGAGCATTGTGGGATTTGTTCCCTTTACTACTTTATATTAATCTGAATGGTTAGTTGCAGGTCATAAGATTGGCACGGACGATCGTTCGCCCGACATAGGCTATAATCTGCACGTTTATGGCCATCTTAAAAAGTCATCACATAGAATGAATTGGATGTGATCAGACTCTTGCAAGGACACTATTTAAATCCCTATAAAAAAAAAAAGCTTTTGAGGGTGGGGAAAACTCTATGTAATTCTCCTCACACAAGTTAAAAATTTTCTCACAGACTACAAATTACTTTTTGGAGAAGATCTGCCTTTTATATCCAGGCCAAGACCTCCAAGATAACCCTTTCAGTTGCAATTTGATAGACCTGCATGGAATATTTTTGTAAGTATCTTGGGAATCAAGATAGACCTGGGACAGACATAGCTGACTTTTTTCTGGTTGCAAACAACCAAGTATGCAATATTCTGAAACACAATAATAGATTTGTAACATTTTCTGCCATAGCCAAGATCTTGGGCAGAAATGGCATAAACTAATTATTAAAGAGCCTGATTACATTTTCATCGGTTTAGTCTTTAGGTTCTCCTAGACTTTAATGTTGCGAGCCATAGTGGGCCATATAGTTGTTTGCAACATAGGAAGCTGCACTCTTTCTTTAAGTAAGAAGTTCATTGTTGGGTAATCTCTGCTTGAGCTTTGCAGACCACAAAGTTGCAGAGCAATCTAAATGATCCATGTGTCATTCTTTGGCAGAGAACTACAGTTCAAAAGGGAGTGTGTTTGTGGCTAGAAGTGAATCTCTGATGCCTTCTCTGATATCAAGATAACAGAAGTACTTCTATATTATAGACACATAAAGTGGAATTTACATATCACAGCGCAGAAGTGCAAAGCACTAAGGTGGAGGGCATAGGCCTGCTTTGACCTTACAGCAATTGTAACCTGGATCATCTGTCACTCTGTAACTTTAGTGACTGAATGATGAGGAAATTAGAAGATTGGTAGAGGGTGGGAGGGATGATGCCTATGTGCTTCCCCCACTCCTGCCCCTGATGAGTATAGTACTAATGTTTAGCACTATATTCTTTCTGGAAGCCCCTGGGGGCAAATTTATTAAAGGGTGCAGTGACTAACACGGGCGAAAATGTCCTAACTTTGCTAGCGAAGGAGATAGACTCTGGCGGTACTTCGCTCTCTAACGCCTGTCAAATTTGCGCTCTGGCGAATGGACGTAACTGTGAAAAATCAGCGGATTTTACTGAACGTTTCCTCTTGCGCCAGACTTGCCTTCGCCACCTCAGACCAGGCGAAGTGCAATAGAGTAATAAATAGTTGAAAATTTTCCTAAGTCCAAAAAACATTAGTGTCTTTTCCTTTTTCAGGGTGATAGGCTAAAAAAGAGCGTAATTTTTTTTTGTGGGGTAACCAGCCTTCCCCCTACATTTCCTAACATATGGCACATAAACTATACACTTGGGTCATGTGTAGGGCAATATAACAACTTTATTTTATTTTATTAAGGTTTCCCGGGCTTGCGTAATGTAATGTATTTGCTGCAACATATACGTCCATTCAACTTTAACTTCTCGCTGTATGCAAATTAGCCAAAACGCTAGCGCAACTTCGCTTCGATTGGCACAGTAACGCTAGCACAATTTTGCCAGCATTCGGCGCCCTGGATGCAACTTCGGGTTTTAGTGAATTTAGTTGTCCTGGCGAATCTACGCCTGGCGAAGTGTTGCGCTGTGAGCAAAGCCGTCGCTGGTGAATTTTCGGAGGTTAGTGAATTTGCCCCATGGTCTCTGTGGAACAGTGTACAGAAACATGCAGAAATTTTGGTCTAGGAGGTCATAAATGATCCCTATAATCTGTGCACAAATTTATACAGTGATCAGTATGAAACCCTCTCTGGCTGTTTTTCTGATTTTTACTCATTTTTGTCTGGCTGTAACTGATGAGCTGTGAGCTGTATCATCATGGAATAAGTGTACATGTGTATATGAGACAATTTTGTCATTGATGAAGTATGTAGCATTTTGTCATTAAATACATATATGAAATCATAACCAGATTTTTTTTTTTGCGGTAGCTTGAGTAACATACTAGTGATTCTAAAATACCCTGAGAAATTCCCCCAGAGGGAGGATGCTAATTATAATTACTCTTACATTTATAGTTACTCTTACATTTACAGTTTTTTGAGAAACATAAACTGTAGCAACAAAATGTGGTAGCACTTCTTACCTTGCAAACAGTAGTTTAATAAATAAATTATTACATAAATTATAATTCATAATTATAATATATAATTATTAATAAGGACAAGATAATCCTTTTATTAGCTTAAAACAAATCCTAATAAAAAGTGGTGCATTATTCCCCTTATAGGTTAAAACTGCTAGATAAAAATAACTGAAATAATTCTTACATTAGTGCCATATACATCTGTACCATAGAATCAAAATGTGTTTATAATCAATAAGATGCTCTGCAGTAGCAACCTTCTCTATGTTATACCCTATACATTGGCCACAGCAATTTCTGAATACAGATATGTGGTTGTAATGCAATTCCACCTTTAGCTAAGCAATCTGCATTTAGTTCAACTAGGGCACACATTTTTAAACCACTTCCACTTTAAACCAAACCAATTTTACCACAAGACTATGTCCACATTAATTGTAATAGTACACCAATAAACCAAATGATTGGTGCTCATTGCAGGGATATCACTTATCACTCATATGTCAAAAAAGTTGTAATATTAAGACATACCCTTAAATCCATATGCCTCATCCTCCCCTGTGGATAACACAGCACCCCCCCCCCCCAAGCACATGATTAAACTCCTTAGGGGCCCCTAAGTTTAAGAATCTATGGATATTTAACACATTATTAGTGATGAGTGAACCACAGCAAATTTGAGACATTTAGCAGAATTGCTCTGCAACTGTGACATTACATCGCAATGAAAGCATTTCTAGCTCTGCCATTGCATATACATTGCCCTACATTATTAGGGAAGCAATCTGGTCGGCCTGCTATTTCCTAAAATGGGATGAACAGGTATTATTTTTTGAATTTTAATAAATGGCTTTCTGGTTCATGAAATGATGCCCCTTTCCTCAGGAATACTGCACAGCTGTGTATACAGTAGTCCGACCCCTGTCTGCCATTCCTTGTTTGACAGGCTTTTTTTGCTAACAGATCCAAGCCTGCAGAAAGGACAGTAAGATGTAGAGATACACTTTGAGTCACCATGTTTTGTAATAGGTCAATGGTGGTTGGTTGAATAACCAAAATTTCCTAACATTTATCGGAAAAAAGAAGTAACTGCTTGGCATGCAGTCAGATTTGTGTCTGTTTTGAAATAGTTTATTATAGCCTGTGGCCTGAATTTACTTGAGGGATATAAATGAAAAGGCTGCTTCTTTTGTCCTGCCCAGGACATAACTTCAGCAAACATCCCTGACACTAAATTATATTATCATCAACATGTAGGAAATTATAGTTCTAGCCTCTGACATTTCATAGTATCCAAGTTAAACAGTGACTCCCTTGCAGATCATTTATGAAATTTTAGTCCAGTGCTTTCATTTGAAAACTTGCTTATTTCACCGTTCCTTTATCATCACTCAATATTAAATAGAAGCATTTACAGTCAATTAGGTTGGAAATAAATCTGTCAGTTAACACATACACTTACAAAGATACAGTATGTTCAATATATTTAATCTCTGGCATTGCTTGTAATGCTAATGCTAATTATCAATGTTTTCTCACCATAAATATTTAAAAAACAGAACTAGAATAAAATAAATCCTTATGAAGGATAAAATTAATTGTCAAAGGGCACCCTACTATAGAGAAAGCGAACAAACAATATAAGGGCAATGGCACACTTGGAGTATAATCACTAGCGATAAATCTTTGCTTCTGCTGGTGACTATTCTCCTGATAGGGCAGAGACAGACGCGAAGATTCGGGGAGATTTAGTAGTCCGGCAACAAATCGACTCGTCTTTGGGCGACTAATCTCCCTGAAAAGCCTTCCCGCTGGCTAGAATCGAAATCCTCGGTGGGATGGCATTTAGAGCGCTTTGTTTTCCGAAGTTGCCCGAAGTTTCCTCTGCAGATTCGGGCGACTTTGAAAAAAAAAGCTCTCCGTGTGCCATCCCGCTGGCGATTTCGATTCTAGCCAGCGGGAAGCAGTTTGGGGAGATTAGTTGCCTGAAGAAGAGGCAATTTGTCGCCGGGTGACTAATCTCCCCGAATCTTCGCGTGTGTCTCTGCCCTAAAAAGTTTCCCACTGGCAATAATGTGATTCACTGGTGGTAAATCTGTTGCTCCAATGCTCCAAAAATCTCTTGAAGTTGCCTCAAGAGGCAGAAACAGAGATTAATCACTGGAAATTAATCTCCTTGTGTGCCATTGCTATTAACCATATGGGGTCAAAAAAGCCTATGATTAAGGGAATTCTTCCCGAAACACATCAGGCTATTTGGATCCACCGTTTATTGCAATAAATGTTTTCCTTATTTTATCCAGAGTGCCACCTAAATCCATTTTGAATTACCTTAACCACATAGAGTCATGTTTATCAAAAAATTTTTATAGTATTTTAATAAAAAAAAGTCCAACCAAACTAGAATCCAGGAGTGGACCTTATTTACTTTTAAAAAAGCACGACAAACATGAAAAAATTGTCCGAAATCCGAATTGTTTGTTTTTTTCTGAGGTTTTTCCTAAATCGCTTGATTTATTTGGGCTTTCTCCTGAAAATAGTTGGATTTTCAGGTTAATTCCAGCGCAGACCACAGAAACCTCCAGATAATATAGGGACCTCTCCCACTGAATTATATACAACCTTCGTAGGTTTGAGATTGTTGAAATTTTGGATTCTGACTTTTTCATCTTTTGGGGGTCACTGTGTTTTAAAATCAATTCAGACTCAAGACATCTTAATGGAGTGATGCATTGCCAAAAATAGGCCAACTTTTTCTTTTAAAGTAGAAACAATTTGGCACAGTGGGCAGTGCTTTACCTGTAAGGGACCCATTTACTAAGCTCGAGTGAAGGAATAGAGGAAAAAAACGTCGAATTTCGAATGTTTTTTTTGGCTACTTCGACCATCGAATGGGCTACTTCGACCTTCGACTTCGAATCAAACGATTCGAACTATAAATCGTTCGACTATTCGACCATTCGATAGTCGAAGTACTGTCTCTTTAAGAAAAAAACTTCAACGCCCTAGTTCGCCACCTAAAAGCTACAGAAGTCAATGTTAGCCTATGGTGAAGGTCCCCATAGGCTTTGCTAGCATTTTTAGGTTGAAGAAAAATCGCTTGATCGATTATGATCCCTCGATATTCGATGTGACCTATGGAATGTGGAAAAAACCCATGCAAGTAAAGGGAAACATACGGATTGCGGATACTGCCCAGGCTCAGAGTGAACCTAGAAACACAGTCCTGTGGTTAAAGGAAAACTATACCCCCCAAACAAATATACATACAGTATATATATGATCAATTTAGTGAGGTTAGTGCAAAACTAGTTAATATATCATGGCTGTTATTCTCAACAGTCTTAACCGTACAAGGACCCTGCATGGCTACGTCCACTACCACAGAGGTGCTTTATTATATAAATTGTATCAGAGCCTCTGAAGCAAACACAGTTGTTTATTAGCACAGGGTAACAGTGCATTTTAGTTAAATATACCACTTTTTTGTGTTACTAGCTCTTTAAGTAACCGAGGTATAACAAGAAAGCAATTGACAATCTAATCTGAGATAATCTTTTATGAAGCAGAAAATTAAACAAACCTATTCATGTATAACAGTGTGGGAGTTTGGCCAATAATCTTAAAATTGAATTATGTGTTTTATATTTGTAATTCTCAAAATAAAATCTGTTGCTTGCCCAGGGTAAACTCTTGCTTTTTATAGAATATCATTTAACTGGTTTGTAAAGTGTTTTCTGAAGAATATGTTTTTTCCCAAGCTTTCTCTTATTCCATGTGTTCCAATACATATATGGAATGAAAAAAATTGTGTATTAAATCAGTGGCAATAGCAGAGTCACCAGCCCATGGGCCAGAGACTCTATAGTTACTGTTGCATAGTTACAATATAAGTGCAAAAAAATCAATAAAAGAATAGATGGATGTATAAAAGCTACCCATATATACTCGAGTATAAGCCAACCCGAGTATAAGCCGAGGTACCTAATTTTACCTACGGAAACTGGGAAAACTTATTGACTCTAGTATAAGCCTAGACACAACTACAGCCCTGTCTCCCAGCAACGCACATTCCACCCAAGCGACCCCCCCCCCAGCGATCAACCGGACTTCTTTGCAAAGTTGATGGTGACAGAGAATTGCCAAACGGATTACTGTGTGCACTGTCCTACTGTCCCACTACCATGTGCAGAGGGTGCTGTGTGATATTGCCATCACTGTTATTCTTTCATATAACCAACAGATGGCGCTATGTGATATTGCAGTCACTGTTATTCTTTCATATAACCAACAGAGGGCGCACTGTTATTCTTTCATATAACTAACAGAGGGAGCTGTGTGATATTGAAGTCTCTCCCCAAGCGAACTGTTGGTATAGGAATAATTAAAAGTGACTGCAATCTCAGCTACTGCCCGCTGACTCGAGTATAAGGCGAGGTAGACTTTTTCAGCACATTTTGGATGCAGAAAAACTCGGCTTATACTCGAATATATAGTAGAAAGAGGGATGGAAGGGAGGAATTAACAGATAATTGGAGAAAGAATGGGATGAATGGATGGATGAATGCCGAAGGGAAAAATACAGGAACGAGTGGATGGATGTGAAGAAGAATGTTTTTAGATAACAATGGATGAATGACTGGTTTAACGGATACAGGTGGTTGTGAAACTTTATAAAATATGGATTCATTTATCAATCCCGTCATGAATTTCTCTAGCACAGTAACCAAAAGCAACCAATCAGCAATAATGAATGATTTATATACTGCAGGTAGAATAATTTGAAAAATAACCCCCTTAGAAACATTTTGTGGTTTTATTAAAAGCACAAAAAATCCTAATACAAAAATGTGCCAAGTAAAAGTTGTTGAGGTCCTATAGAAGTCAGTGGGAGTTGCAATGATCTACTGGCCCATTTTTAATCAATTCGGACTTGTAGAGATTTTTTTTGCTAGCTTGAAAAACTTGAATTTTTAGGGGTTTGACAGGTATTCATATTTTTTCTTTTCTAGATAATTCCGTGCTTTTTCTGTTTGTACTTCTTAAATTCCGATCTTTTAATAAATTCCATGGCATTCGTGGTTTTAGAGAAATTGAGTTTATTTCCGGTTTCACCACCTCTAAAACCACTAAAATGGGAATGTTTTTAAATCTGCCCCTTAATCACACACACAAGCTGCGTGATTATGGGGTAAATTTAATAATGTTCATATTAAGGTTTTACTAATCATATTCTTAGCAATAAAAATCATGGATTACACAAATTACTTAAAACCACAAAAAAATCATAATTTATTAAAAGAAAAACCTACAAAAAACACTAGGGGGCCGATTCAATAAATTCGGGTGAAGGGTTAGATTAAAAAAAACTTAGAATTTCGAAGTTTTTTTGGGCTACTTCGACCATCGAATGGGCTACTTCGACCTTCGACTACGACCTTCGACTTCGAATCGAACGTTTCGAACTAAAAATCGTTCGACTATTCGACCATTCGATAGTCGAAGTACTGTCCCTTTAAAAAAAACTTCGACCCCCTACTTCGGCAGCTAAAAGCTACCGAAGTCAATGTTAGCCTATGGGGAAGGTCCCCATAGGCTTGCCTGTGATTTTTTGATCGAAGGATTTTCCTTCGATCGTTGGATTAAAATCCTTCGAATCGTTCGATTCGAAGGATTTAATCGTTCGAAAAATCCTTCGATCGATCGCAGGATTTGCGCAAAATCGTTCGACTTCGATATTCGAAGTCGTACGATTTTAGTTCACAGTCGAATATCAAGGGTTAATTAACCCTCGATATTCGACCCATAGTGAATCGGCCTCTAGGGGGCCTAACAATCGATTTCTATTTTTTCAACAAATCTTGAAAAATTTGTGTTTTTCCTATATTTCTTAAATTTGAGATTTATTAAGTGTAAAAACCACAAAAACCTCTAATGCAAAAATTTGCCAAGTAAAAGTTGTCAAGGTCCTATAGAAGTCAATGGGATCAATCCAGACTTTTAGAAGTTTTAAGATTTTTTTTTTTTGCTAAAAATTGTCCAAGTCTAAAACTCAAGGGTCTGCCTCAAGCATTTACTCTCACAAACACTCACTCATGTTCTCTTTAAGACTCATCGATTTATCTCTTAAAGGAGAACTAAACCCTTAAAATAAATATGGATAAAAATGCCATATTTTATATACTGAACTTATTGCACCAGCAATAAGTTTGTCAATAACAGCAATGATCCAGGACTTCAGACTTGTCACAGGGGGTCACCATCTCAGTGGGCTCTGAGCAGCTGTTAAGACGCTAAGCTTAGGGGTTGTCACTAATTATCGACCGAAAATGAGGTTGGCCTCTAATATAAGCTGATGGTACAGGGCTGATTATTAAATTCTGATGCTAATTGTACTGGTTTCTGTGTTGCCATGTAGTAATTATCTGTATTAATTACTAATCAGCCTTATATTGTGACATTTCTATTCTATGTATACTGTATATTGTGAGTGGGTCCCTTAGCTCAGTAAGTGACAGCAGCACAGAGCATGTGCAGTGAATCAGCAGAAAAGAAGATGTAGAGGTACTGGGGCATCTTTGGATACACAGATCTTTACTGCTTAAGGGCTGTGGTTGTCTTGGGCTGATACAAAAGCACAAAACATCATGCCTACTTCTTTAGTTAGAGGGGGTACTTTATTCACTATATCATTTACAGGATATTAATGGCTTTTGTATATTATATACAGTTGGGCCCATAAATCTTTGGACAGAGACAACTTTTTTCTAATTTTGGTTCTGTACATTACCACAATGAATTCTAAATGAAACAACTCAGATGCAGTTGAACTACAGACTTTCAGCTTTAATTCAGTGGGTTGAACAAAAAGATTGCATAAAAATGTGAGGAACTAAAGCCTTTTTTTTAGCACAATCACTTCATTTCAGGGGCTCAAAAGCAATGTTCATTTCTGATACTTGTTTGAAAACCTTTTGCTGGCAGCGACAGCCTGAAGTCTCGAACTCATGGCTACTTGATAAATCATGAATATTTCATATAAACACATAAAGGATAACAATAATGTCACTTTTCCTCTGCTGCCATGAATTTACCCATTTGTTACACACTATGGTATTGCTGTATGAAAATAACAAAGTAATTACTTCATATCATATATTGGATGTTCTAACCTACATGTTGAGTCTGGGCAGGTGCTGTGTTGCTCCCTGTTTCCTTTATAGTTACACCACTGTCTCCCATGGTATTTGCAAGATCAACATGAATGCCATTAACACAAACTCAGATTTGCATGCATTTTCATTTCTTTCGAGAATGTGGTTGCATTCCTAAATAAGCTCTGCTGTGTGCATGTTAATTATCATACATCTGAAACATATTGCTCATGTGAGTACCTCTAACCATAGATATAAATTTAACTTAAAGAATATATAATTCTGACCAGCTTTTCTGTTTCATTGATATTATCACTGATTCATACAGCTTAAAGGAACAGTACAGAAAGTGTTTAAAATGAATGACAATATAATTTAGTGTTGCCCTGCACTGATAAAACACGTGTTTTTGCTTCAAAAAACACAACTATTGTTTATATAAACAAGCTGTTGTGTAGCCATGGTGGCAGCCATTCAAGCACAGGATATATGGTAGATAACAAATAAAGGTGGCCATAGACGCACAGATAATATCGTACGAAATGAATTTTTGTACAATATTTGGCGTGTTTATGGTGGGAAAAGAGTCGACCTATATCGCCAGAAGACTTGGATATCGGTCGGCTCGTCAATCGGGCTGGACGCGAACATTTTGATCGGGCACCTTTGAAGGCACCCAAACATCGGCCATTGTTAGTGCTGAATCGTCAGATACAGGTAGAATTCTATTGTTTCTACCTGTATATCTGACGGTTCAGCTCTACACGTGTTAATTGAAACGAACAATCATTCTTGGAAGGATCTTTTCCAAGAAAGATTGTAATTGTTATGTCTATGGCCACCTTAAACTGTGTAGAATCCCATTTTATACTACAGAGCTTATCTGTTATCAGTTGTGTATCCTGTGCCTTTTCTCCTTTTTTAGCTTTGAATGGCTGCCCCCATGGCTACACAGCAGCTTGTTTATAGAAACTATAGTAGACAGTGCAGTTTCAGAGGAAAGAGAACTTTCCTGAAAGTTGTGAGGGATGACTGTCAAACAAGTCGTGAAAGTACTAATGACAATATTGTCCGAGTAGTTAGCAGCATTTCAATTACTTTAATCACATTATTTACTGTATATTCCCCTAATGGGGCTCATTTATAAACCCTGGGCAAATTTGGAACTGGTCAGTAACCCATAACAACCAATCAGTTACTTGCTTTTTTTCAGCCAGCTGCAGGTTGAACAATGAAAGCAAACATTGATTGGTTGCCATAGGTTACTGCCCAGGTGTCAATTTGCCCAGTGTTTATAATTGAGCCCCAATGTGTTGCCAAGTCTAGACTAAGCCTGGGACCATATAGTTCACTGACATTTTACTCAGAATAATTCAAAGTTCTTTACAGGCAAAGTAAGAAACGCCAGTGAGTTGAATAGTAAAAGTAATTCCTCAATGGGATTCATTGGGAAACTGCACTAGAGCAATTTATTGACATGAGTAAATCAGCCACAAATAATAATTCATATACTCCTATATCATAAAACTGTGTGGTACAAAGGAAGCCCCTAGCTCTGGGCTAATCCAGTGGGGAAAGTAAGAACAGTCCGAACCCCGCGCCTCCCTGCCCTCTCCAGTGGTTGCGCCCGACGGTTCCCAGCAGCCTCTGCGGTCAGTCGGGATATATAATAAAGCCCAGTGGCAGCTGAGGGAACCCGGGTCGGCAAGTGAGTAAAGTCGGCGCAGAATGAAGTCCATATGAGTGTAGGGCGGGGTGAGCGGCGCTGCTGATGTCACAGCTTCCCCACGTTGTGAGTCCCGAGTAGGGAGACGGTACAGGCTACAGGGTCCCTGTCATGAGTTCGGACGCAGAATCGCGACGGACAGGGGGTGGCTGAAGTTTGGGCGCTATTATCACTGAGGCAGGATGAGGGACAACGAGAGCGACTTATGTGAGTCCAATTGCCACTTAAACTCAGGGGAGAGTCCGGCCGTGAGCGCTGTGATGTTCTCTGCCGGGGTGCTGGGCAACCTGCTCGCTCTGGTGCTGCTGGAGAATCGCAGGAGGGCCGTGCGCGGCACAATGTCTCTCTTCCACATCCTGGTCACTGGCCTCGTCATCACTGACCTGCTGGGCACCTGTATGATTAGCCCTGTGGTGTTGGCTTCTTACTCCAGCAACTTGACTCTCATTGCTTTGGGGGGCAGTGACAATCGCATTGTCTGCTACTATTTCGCCTTTGCCATGACTTTCTTCAGCCTGGCTACTATGCTGGTGCTGTTTGCTATGGCGCTGGAGCGGGCGATGGCCATTGGACACCCTTACGTCTATGAGAAGTTCATCAGCAAGCGCTGCGGCCTGGTTACATTCCCTGTCATCTACTCCTTCTGCATCTTCTTCTGCCTCTTCCCAGCCATGGGGGTCGGGGAATACATCCAGTACTGCCCTGGCACCTGGTGCTTCATGGACATGAGAGGCCAGCACATAAACGGCTCCACCAGCAACGTCTACTCCACTTTCTATGCCACCCTCCTGCTCATACTCATCATTGCCGTTCTGACCTGCAACTTCATCGTCATCGTCAGCCTGGTGAGGATGCACAAGCGCCAGAAAGCCCGGAGACTTGTCACCAAGCGAGAGCGCATGTCCATGTCTGAGGAGATCGACCACCTTATTCTTCTCTCCCTGATGACTATCATCTTCTTTATCTGCTCAGTGCCCTTCACAGTAAGTTCCTCTGTTTTCTTTTTATTGCAGGAGGTTATGGCAGATAAACTAAAGCTGGCCATAGATGTAAAGATTTTCAAAAGATCTTTTCTTTATTGTAAGACCACGATTATCTCGAAACGATCGTTTAAATGTACGATTTGACCATCAAATAAAAAGACCATTTCAAGCGATATTGCCATATTCTAGCAGGCAGAAGACAGGGGGAAGCAGTTCGGGAGGAGTATTAGTCGTCCCAAAGAAGAGGCGATTAGTCGCCTGGCGACTAAATCTCCCTGAATCTAACAGTGTGAAATTACCCGTAGACATACAGCCACGTCCACTTCAGAAAAGATTTCACAGGAAAGGCAAGCACTTCACCACTTCTTGCTTGTGAAAATAATCCTCCCTGACGAAGGTAGGCGCAAACCCCCCGAAATGTTGTTCTGTACTTGGAGTGGTAAAACTGGCTAAAATAAGAGATTATTTGCACAGCAAGAAGTTGTGAAGTGCTAGCCTTTCCTGTGAAATTCTGCTGGCACATACCAGACCACACTCCTTAAGTTGATGTAGTTAAAAAGTATTTATTTAGCAAAAGACATCACAGCAAAGCCTTTCGTGTTTCGTGCCTTATGGTGGCCATAGACACACAGATCCGATCGTACGAATCGAGGATTCGTACGATTTTCGGATCGTGTGTGGCATGTGCCGACTTCTTTCTTCCGGCGGAGATCGGTCGTTTGGACGATCGGTCAGGTTTGATTTTGACCCGTTTTCTTTTTATTGCAGGAGGTTATGGCAGATAAACTAAAGCTGGCCATAGATGTAAAGATTTTCAAAAGATCTTTTCTTTATCGTAAGACCACGATTATCTCGAAGCGATCGTTTAAATGTACGATTTGACCATCAAATAAAAAGACCATTTCAAGCGATATTGCCAGGAAAACTGAGGGTAGCTGCCTGCTTGGCCCAGCAAACATAGATAGATTTCACTGGGGCCGATAATTTTTTTTTTTTTAACCTGGCCGATCAATTTTCTGACAGATGTCGGGTGAAAAAGCGCAGGATGCATGATCGTTCGATTCCCACTAACTTCACGATAATTTGACGGATTGGTCGTATTGCACTGAAATCAGTCGTTCACCAATGAAAGATCTTTGCGTCTATGGGGACCTTAACTCACATTCTTACTAAGAATAATTAATTTTTGGCATATAGCAGTGTTAGATTTGCAGGGTACACATTTATTTAAGCCCTGAGATCCTAAAGCAAAGTCATATAACAGTTCCCTGGGCACAGGAGACTTGCCCAAGGCTATAATAGGCCAGCCCAGGAGTCAAACCTAGCTGTCCTGCAAGTAGATAATGAAGGGCTGGCACATACCAGTGACAAATAAGAGATATGGGGAGCACTACTTACACTCTTCAGGTGTTGTTGCATACAGTGGTGCTATTCCTTAGGGTAGGGTCACACTGTGAGATTCGGGGAGATTCAGTCGCCCGGCGTATAATCGCCTCTTCTTTGTGGCAACTAATCTCCCCGACTTTGGAAAACGAAGCGGCGCAAGTGCCATGCTGCAGGCGTTTTTTCATTCTAGCAGGCAGAAGACAGGGGGAAGCAGTTCGGGAGGAGTATTAGTCGTCCCAAAGAAGAGGCGATTAGTCGCCTGGCGACTAAATCTCCCTGAATCTAACAGTGTGAAATTACCCGTAGACATACAGCCACGTCCACTTCAGAAAAGATTTCACAGGAAAGGCAAGCACTTCACCACTTCTTGCTTGTGAAAATAATCCTCCCTGACGAAGGTAGGCGCAAACCCCCCGAAATGTTGTTCTGTACTTGGAGTGGTAAAACTGGCTAAAATAAGAGATTATTTGCACAGCAAGAAGTTGTGAAGTGCTAGCCTTTCCTGTGAAATTCTGCTGGCACATACCAGACCACACTCCTTAAGTTGATGTAGTTAAAAAGTATTTATTTAGCAAAAGACATCACAGCAAAGCCTTTCGTGCCTTATGGTGGCCATAGACACACAGATACGATCGTACGAATCGAGGATTCGTACGATTTTCGGATCGTGTGTGGCATGTGCCGACTTCTTTCTTCCGGCGGAGATCGGTCGTTTGGACGATCGGTCAGGTTTGATTTTGACCCGACCGATCCCGCCGGAGCTCATGGCACATCGTAATCTGATTGTTCGGCCGTACGGCCGAACAATCAGATTACCCCCGATATAGCCATGCCTGTTAATGGCATATCGGGGATCTTTGCATCTATGGCCACCTTTAGTAAAATCCAGAATCGAAAATTAAACAAATGAGTAATGAAATATACAAAATCAAGAAAAAGCTAAATGTTATTGAAGGATGGTCTCTTACCAGGGTAATCCCCAGTTCAAGGGCTTGCCAATTTTTGGGAAAACACAAAGCATGCAAATGTAGTAAGAGGTCATCCTGTAGTAAAGCAGTGTTTTTATAAAAGAAAAAAAATCTTTATTAGGACATGTAAGGCTTACATATGTCCTAATAAAGATTTTTTTTACTTTTCTAAAAACATTTTTGGCTACTGCTTTACTACAGGATGACCTCTTACTACATTTGAAAGCTTTGTGGTCTTGTATGTGCCAGCCTTTCATTATCTACTTGCATATCTTTTTTCTCCCAGAGCTGAAGGTCTGGGGCTTGAGCACCTGGACCCCCCTTTTTTCTGGCTAAGTTAACCCCTATTCCTACTGTACTCGACACTGAACGCTCTTCTAGAAGTTATTTGTCATATGTTCTCACTTGCATTGTTACTGGGGGAGACTATTTGACACTTGAATAGATGTTATGCACCTTACATTGGTGTGATTACAGAAAAGTTACAATATGTTTCTGTCAGATGAGGTTGGTTCTTGAAGATGTGAAAGTGTCGCTCACCTCTATACACACCTGGAGGAAATGAAAACTTGCAAAATTTGTCTATAATGGAAAAGAATTTATAAAAATAAATTATACTGTTATATGGAATACCATGCTGTATTTAGAAAAAGAAGCAATTAAGTGGAAGTTTTTTGCCTTTTTTTGCACTAGTTAACTTTTTCTTATCTCTATTTTGGAACTAAAACCTAGTTACTAGGATCCCTCAGTTTAAGGTTCTCAGGGTCGAGAAACTAGCTATCAGTTTGAATATAAGACTGGACAATAGTAGAGAGTATAGTGGAGATAATAGAAAGCTAAGTAATATTAAAAAAAAATACACAAAAAAATGCAGAACTAACATCCCCACCAACCAGATGGCATTTTGAATTTTAAGTTGGACAAAACAAAGAAGAAAACAAAGAATAGGGAACACTTGGTTGTGTATATGGCTAACCTTATCGAGAGAGAAAGATAATTTCCTATTACATATTTGTAATCATTGCTGCCAGTCACGAATGTGTAAGGACTTGTTCACTAAAGTGACTTAGTTCCTTTGACTAATGCCAGTGCTTTGGTCCCAATAAAGGGCATTATGTCGGGCACCTATAATATATGGTCACATGATCGCTTACCTCATTTCTACCCATACTCCTCAGTGCCAATGAAAAGGAACAGCTGAAATAAATTATCATTACCGGTCTACTGTTTTGATTTGACATTGTTTCCATTTTTTATTCCAAGAATGCAGTTCTGCATTAATTAATAAATTTTTCTTTAAATTAAGGACTATTTGGAATTCGGCCGAATCCCTGAATCCTTGGTGAAAGATTCAGCCGAATACTGAACCGAACCCTAATTTGCATATGCAAATTAGCGGGAAAAAGTGGAAAAAATCTTCTTTTGTGATGGAAAGTCATGTGATTTCCCTACCTGCTCCTAATTTGCATATGCAAATTAAGATTTGGTTTGGCCAGGGATAAGGATTCAGCCAAATCCGAATCCTGCTGAAAGGCCGAATCCTGGCCAGATCCTGAACCAAATCCTGGATTCGGTGCATGCTTATTTTAAAAGAATGGGAACCAACCAATCAAGTGAACTATGTGCTAAACTACATGGGATATGGTGTCAGATCAACAGAACACATTGCACAACTTGGATGCAGTCGCATGGGTCAAAATATAATGGGATTGATACAAAAATCGTACAGTGTGTAAAATACAGGTCTGGGACCTGTTATCCAGAATGCTCAGGACCTGGGCTTTTCTGGATAACGTATCTTTCCTTAATTTGGGTCTTCATACCTTAAGTCTTCTAGAAAATCATGTAAACATATCCAATAGGTTGGTTTTGCTTCCAATAAGGATTAATTATATCTTAGTTTAGCTCATGTACATGGTACTGATTTATTATTACAGAGAAAAAGGAAATCATGTTTAAAAATTTGGATTATTTCATTATAATGGAGTCTATGGGAGACAGCCATTCCGTAATTGTGAGCTTTCTGGATAACGGTTTCCGGATAACGAATCCTATTCCTGCACAAGGAAGATTTGTCAGTCGATGCAATGCACCTGTCAGATGGGAACAGAGCATACTATTTCTTCATGAAACGAGATAAAATCTGATGGTGTCTTACAGACTTTACATAGACAAACCACACGATCCGATCAGATTTTGTAGGAGCCAACAAAATCTAGTGCTGTTGTGTGGCAAGAAAAATCGGACCCACAAAATCGGTTCAAAATCTCCTTTGTGGTTTAGCCTTTAAATAACGCTGCTCTGCCATGAGAATGGAGCCAAATTAGGGCAATGTATATTAGCTTGTTTCTCCAAAGTAATTGCACACATCTATGCAGGATACATAGACATATCACAAGCAGTGTGTGTAAATAAAGTACATTCCAAATTCTCATCACTGTGGTTGCTGAGGCCAAAGGTTAAGCCAAAAGTAAGCTGTTCATTATAATTTAGACTCAGCTGAATGAAGAGCATGGGAAGAACAGACATTTACTACTTGCTATGATAAACAGGAAACTACTATGTCTTCTAAAAGAAAGAGTCTTTTCTATGCCTGTCTGTTTTATGACCTATATTGGTTTGTGAAATGGGTTTAAATGATATATATGTGTTGGAGAGTTTTTGTGAGGTATCAGTAGCATAAGGAACACATCATATTATACAGTATGTCATTTAATGTAAATAGAAGAATGAAGTATGCAATAATAATAATACTCTATAAAAAGCCAAATTATGCAAACAACGGTCACTCAAATTAGAGTCCTGAACTGGGTCGGGAGTCTCCGACTCCCTGGGTGTGCAGTCCGTGGGTAACCTGGCTGGGTAGCCAACAAAGATGTGGGCTTTATCCCACCCTCCCCTCCTCTTGAAGTTTTCTATCTATTTTTGTGCAGATCCGGCACTGGAGTGATGTCACTTCCGTTTTTTTTGTGCCCCTGTGTTGGAAGGCCTATTGCGGGTCGGCTCAGGTAGCGGATCAGTTGGGGAAAATTGAGGGTTGCAGGTCTGATTTGCAGGTCACGGGTATCAGGTATGGGTCAGGTAGGGGTATAAGAAAATAGACCCACGTAGGACTCTAACTCAAGTTGCCTTTTAATAATCATATCCAGGACTAGTAGCCTTTACATCCTTATAAACTGTGCTGACCTAGCCTTTCCTCTGTGTATAGAGACACCTATTACATTTTAGAAATATATCCCTACCTATGACCCACAACCATCTTTTTATTTATACTTTTACATGTAACGAATAATTGCATTTGTTTAAACTGCAAATGGCTTGTGTCTAACTTTTGTTTGAGGAAGTAACTTGTGTGATCAGCACTGCTGCTTGGCCTATGAGTATTACTGGCTTTCTGCTTTAGAACCTCTAGAATCGATTATTGAAGAGAAGCTTAAGCTTTAGTGCTTATGTATCGTTACTTGTTCCTTAAACCTTTTGGTGAGCAGAATACCATGAGTTTGTACCAGCATGGTTTTATGCATAATAGATCTTGCCAAACTAATTTAATTACAACAGACGAGGAGTGAGCAGGAACTTACTTTCTAAGGGGTAAATTTACTATGTGGCGAATCCAGGGCACCGAACGCTGACGAATTTTCTCTAGCGCTACTTCGGCAATGCAAGCAAATCCTAGCGCAACTTCGCTAGAGGTCTTCACTTAGGCTAATTTGTATACGGCGAGAAATTTAAAGTTGAATGGACGTATATGTTGCAGCAAATACATTACACAAGTCCAGGGAACCTTAATAAAGACAATAGTGTTGTTATAATGCCCTACACATGAGCCCACTGTATTGTTAATGTTCCATATGTTAGAAAATGTGTGAGGAACCTGGTTACCCAAAAACATTTTTAAGGACTTTCGCAGGCTATCACAAAAAGGAAAAGACGCCATCATTTTTTGGACTTTTTCCACTAAAAAATATGAAGCAAGTAACAGAAGAATGAGGAAGATCTATGCACTTCACCTGGTCTGAGCTGGTGAAGGCAAGTCTGGCGAAAGAGGTAATGTTCAGTAAAATCTGCATCTTTGTGAATTTGCGGAGTAACGTCCATTCGCCAAAGCGAAAATTCGTCTGGTGATAGAGTGCGAATGAGCACAAGCATCTGTCTCTTTCTCTAGCGAAGTTACGCCTGCACCCGTTAGTAAATAGGTGAAGCCCCTATAAATAGAAACGAAACGTCGCCAGCGTTATTCACTTCGCCCTGTAGTAAATCTGCCCCTAAGATGGGAGTGGAAGGGAACTACATATAAATAGTTGCCAAAGTCTTGCTAAATTCATGGACCCCCTTCCCCTGACCCGGCTTGAGCGGGGAGCAAATTAAGTTAAGGTTATTTTGCTCCATTTTATAATCTCTTTTGGTCCTTGATTTAAAGCCGTCTACTGAGTTACCACCTGTAAAAGACAAAAAGGGCACTGTGCTATTTTATTAGAAATATTACACTATAAAGATATACTTCTTGTCTCCCTTGGGCTTAGTGTGTGTAGGCTCTTTCTTTTAGATATTTAGTGGATGTAATCTACTTAGGGGGTGGTATTTATTAAACACCGAATGTAAAAATCATGAAAAATGTATCAGACTTTTAAAAAATCACAAATTTTTCGGAATTTGATAAACCCAGAGGATGGAAAAGTCCAAATCAGAAAATCCGGCATCTCAGATCTGTCGAAGTTGCATATAAGTCAATGGGAGAAGTCCCAATGATTTTTTGATGTGCGCTGGGTTGCATGCAATACCCTGACGTTTTCGGGTGAAAATTCCAAAAAAATTGTGAAAATCAGATCGAAAAATCTGAAAAAAAACCATGAAAATAGGATTGTTTTTTTTTTCTCGCAAAGCAAATTTTTGGGAAAATGTAATGATAAATAAGCATAAAAAACCCGAGCGGATTTGATCGGAGTTTGTAGCAGAAAATATTGAGAACAGTACTTTTACTTTCACTTAGTACATATTCTCCTCTCCACTTGTTGAACTCTTGGCCTACTTAGACAGAGGCTGCGTGTGGGTTTATGTACAGAGAACAAACGTATTTATAATAGAAGAGGAGACACACATTGATAAAAGTCTGTATTGCTTTCTGATAAAACATCTTTACAGGCAGAAAATAACTTGCTTTTCTACAAATTAATATACTGTATTTTTAAGACATTAACGATTAACTTCTGTTAATCTGAAATAAGTAGTTTTGGATACATCAATCCAGGGGCCAGGCTGGATAACTTTCTCTTATGAACATGGATAAATGGGCCATTGGTTTTTCCACAAATCAGAAAACAATCATGGTTTTCCTATATTTCTAAAAAGCTCTAAAAATGTCAAAAAAACACGAAAGCTTTTAATGCCAAACTTTGCCAAGTAAAAATTGTCAAGGTGCTGTAAGTATGTGGAAAGTGCACTGATCCTGTCGAATTTTTAGAGACTTTCGATGAATTCATTTTTTTTTTTTTGGATCGTTCAGTGCTTTTTTGTATTTGTTCTTTTTATAATAAGAACTTTTAATAAATTCATGTTTTTAAAGTATGTGAGTTGGTACAAATCTTACATTCAGACTTTATCAGTTCCCTTCTAGGCAATTAACTATCTGCAAGTGTCAGTGACTCTGAGAACTTAGCAGTTTCATGCCAAACACGAAGTACAGAACTATAAGTTTAATTACAAAATGAATGAAAACCAACTGCACATCATTACAACCAAGGTGGCCTGAACCATATCTCTGGTAACAAAATGCAAGTACGATATTTGAGAAGTTCAGATCACACGGTTGTACTATTATGATAGACCGCACACAATGCACTAGTACAACACAATGAACTGCATCTACTGTAAATTCCCTTGAAAACCATAAGTCATTCTCCCAAGGTTCAAACAATAGATAAAAGGTGGATTACGAAACCAGTAAGTTAAAATGTAAAATTTATTAGTTATACAAATTCTCTAAAACACTGGCCGGCCAGGAAATACAGTGAATAAATTAGGAATTAAATACATAAAGAAATTATAGATTCAAACCAGCTGGGTAATCACTTTTTTTCTGTAAGGAAAATATCACGTAACTATTCCTTGGTTGAGGTGTATGCTTATAGTTTTAAAAAGAAGGAAAAAAAGTTGTGAGTTGTAGTGTAACAAGATGAAAAAAGTTCTTTCAATTGGGGTTGTGACCAAGATCTTTTTCTCCCAATAAGGTGAAGCAATGAGGTATGCAGAGTGCTTTACTGAGTGGATAAGCCGGTAGATCGATGAATGGCTAAATGTAGAGAGCTAATTTTCTAGGGGATGTATTGGGACGTCCCCCACTGCTTGCCAGCTGTAGAAGCCCCCCAAAAATAGATTGGAATGGTCTCACCAGATTCTAAGTTCCAGAATTCCTCAAGGGCACAGCCGGGTTTGAACTCTCAGCAGCCTTCAGCCTGTTTCACGAATTCACCTCTCTGCAGATGTCTTTTTCAAGAGGGTCCAAGATGGCGCACAGTCTGTTATAGTGCGTGCACTCAGCAGCGGAATGCAACCTCCAAATATTTTTCTCGACCTTACACTGCTTTACCGATTTCACGAACTAGCGGGTCACAAAGTGAGAAAGCCCATGTGTGGTGAAACGCATTGCAGTATCCAGGTGGGATCACTCCTTAGGTTGGAGTTTCATTCTTGTATGCTTTTATTTTAAACAACGATAAAATCGTGAAAATTTGGGGATTGAAGGTGTGTATTCTCGACCAGTAAGATAATCTTCACCTCTTTGTCACAAGACCCTTATCTACTTTCTCCCAAGGTTCATTCACTCTACTCATGTAGATTTATGTAGGTGTTGCACCTTTGTCAGTTGTGTACAACACAAAAGCTTTTAGAATCTCATTTATATAGCAACTAACCTCAGGCTATCTTCAGTAAAGTATACAGTAGTTACTTCAACACACAAATCTTTTTCTGCTACAAAAATGGAATATAATTTTTGCAGGGGGGCCCAAGGGAAGTGAAGATAGCACCCCCTCTGATATTCTTACTCCTTGAACTCTTTAGTTGCAGTATGATATATATTTCAGTGAAAACTTTGGTTCTGCAAGGAAAGCCTTGTGTGGATAATTATTCATAAGGATATTCTTTTGAACACACATATTGGCTATTGCCTTCATAGATTTTAATGAATTAGTACTGTAAAGTGGCTGAATTGAGAAAAATCTTAGTTTAACACTTCTGCCTGAAGGGATGGTTCACCTAATCCACTAAATTAACATTGAATTTGTTATAAAATGGCCAATTTAACTTTTTGCAGCTTTCAAATGGGAGCCATTGACATCATCTAAAAAAAACAAATGCTCTGTAAAGCTACACATTTAGGGGGTTAATTAAAGTTTGAATGGTAACATTTTTTTTGAGATTTATTGTACCCCGAGGATGCAAAAAGTCAGAATCCGAAAATACTCCCATCTTCAACCTGCTGAGGTCCTGTAGACGTCAATGCCTACAGTATTTGCAATTTGAAGATATTATTGTCTGCACTGGGTTTTGTACAATAATCCGAAAATCTTTTGAAAAATTTCACGGAAAATGTGGACTTTTCGGGAGTCAAATATGAAAAATTAGGCTTTCCCTGCGACAATCTGAAAAAGTTGTGTTTTCCGTTCAACAATACAAAAAAAAAATCTGTTTTTTTTTTTGTGGATTTTTAATGATAAATAAGGATAAATCGTGGATTCTAGATTGGTTGGACTTTTTTTAATTTGAAACATCAGAAAAATTTGTTACTGCTACTTTTGATTACTCATCGTTCTATTCCGGACCTATCCTATTCCTATTTCAGTCTCTTATTTAAATCAATGCATGGTTGCTAGGGTAATTTGGATCCTAACAACTGGATTGCAAACTGAACAAAAAGCGAAATAACTGAAAAACCGCTAAAAATAAAAACTATCTGCAAATTGTCTCAGAATATCACTCTCTATATTATAGTAAACGTTAACTCATGAACATCCCTTTTTATACAGCACAATGTATATGTAATAGGGATGCATTGAATCCAGGATTCGGTTCGGGATTCGTCCTTTTTCAGCAGGATTCGGATTTGGCCAAATCCCGGCCGAACCGAATTCCAAATCCTAATTTGCATATGCACATTAGGGATGGGGAGGGAAATTTGTGACTTTTTGTCACAAAACAAGGAAGTAAAATTGTTTTCCCCTTCCCACCCCTAATTTGCATATGCAAATTAGGATTCGGACCTGGTTCGGTATTCGGCCGAATCTTTCGCAAAGGATTTGGGGGTTTGGCCAAATCCAAAATAGTGGATTCGGTACATCCCTAATATTTAATAGCGTTTTCCAGAGATGATATGTCATTCATTATATGTCATCAGTATATAACCTAGTGGAGCTTACAATCTAAGGTCCCTATAACACACACACAGGAGGGTCAGCCTTATCAAGAGCCTTTGAATCTACCTATACGATTTGGAAGGACACTGGAAACCCACAAAGACATGGGGAGACTATGCAAACTCCTTGCAGAGCACAGAAGTATTTTTATAGACACGAGGATCCATTTGGAGAGACGTAAAAAAACAAATGCATCGTGATAAGACCAGACATTGCAATGTGTTGACTGAGAAACAAAACTAGCACTACCCAAGATGTTTGCTTAAAGTGCTTTTAAGATTAGCTAAATGTCCCTGAATCGGTAAAACAGGAAAAGACAGATGTTTATGTACCTAGGCGAGGGCACTAATAAACTTGGAATGGATTGAAGTTGTTAGTTACTACAGCAACAAACAAACATTGGTTGGTAATTCTAAGAAATGAATCATTTGTTACTAGAAACGTAACATTAGCATTGCAAATTTTTTTCTTCATTTTTTCAAATTAAATGGAAATTCACATCAAAATAAATGTTCATGATCTATTGCGATCTATTAAATCAGCTGCATATTCTAATAAGTTGTTTCATTGATCAATATCCAGGAGACCTAATGCCAGAGATGGAGACATTCTCACCCTATATACTGCTATAATGCTACAGATTCAAACATTTTAGGGCTGAAATATCAAATTTAGGAATTCTGAATGATTTTCTGCAGTTTCATAACTTTCCCATTCATGAAAACTTTTCTGACTGTCAGGGAACTTTTTAACAAACTGTCACATTTATTTAACGTCATTCCTGTCTAAGTTTGTCATAATGCGTTTGACTGCATTGAACAGTTTAGAAAATATGAGGTAGGGGTCTCACCACATTTGGGAAGTGACCCAGGTGCACCGCCCTGAGGGAGCAGACAACCAAAACGTCTTTAAAGCAGGCACTCAAAAAGGCAGACTTCCACCAGGGAATGGTTTTCAAAGTGAAAAGTAATTTATTGTATCCATAGCCTTACTCGTTTCGTGTTAACAAACACTATGGGGCACATTAACTAAGGGTCAAAGTGGATTCAAAGTGAATATTCAAATTCAAAAACTTCGAATTTCAAACTCATTTTTGGGTACTTCGACCATCGAATAGCCCGAGGGCTGCATGCGGCCCAGGATGGATATGAATTCGGCCCAGCTTGAACTTCCGCCAATGCAGGAAACGTCATGTAACAATGTCACGCACAGAGCGTGTATGTGCTCTGTCGCTAATTGTGTGCATGTGTGGTTTACATTTTTACATGGGGTGTATGTTGTGTGGCTTTCTAGAGCAGGAAAAGCGGTTAACAAGTGAGCGTTCAGTTACTTACAAAGGCAGGTAAGCATACTTCAGCGGCATTGCCCACTATGCTAGGGATGTATGCAGCATCTACATTTGTGAGCACATTTTTTCAAGAATGAACACACTTGGGGGGTTATTTACTAAACTCTGAATTTTTGTATGAAATCTGACTATGAAATCACAAATTTTTCCGGCATCTCAGACCTGTCGAAGTTGCATAAAAGTCAATTCTTAGAAGTCTCAAAGTCCCCACAGTTTTCTGAGTTTCCAGGCAAAAAGCTGAGTTTTTGGATGAAAAATCCAAAAAAAATCGGATGAAAAAATCGTGAAAATAATTTCAGGTAAATATAATAATAAATAAGTGCAAAAAAACTGACCAGATTTGATTGAAGTTTGTAGCAGAAAATATTGAGATAAATTCGGACTAAGAGTAAAATTAGAACCAAATTATCTGATGAGCACCTTAAGAATTGCAACTACTTCCATTGAACCAGATATTGATACATTAGTTTCTCAAACACAATGTCAAAAATCCCACTAGGTTTATGATACCCTCTTTTCTTTTTACTTTTACAATAAAATACATCAAAAGCTAGTGTTTGTGTGTATTTCGAGTGTGGCCCCAGAACATTTTTCTTCTACCAATGTGGCCCAGGGAAGCCAAAAGTTTGGACACCCCTGATTTAAAGCTTTAGCTACCTTCAAGGGAATTTTTGTGCCATTTTTAGTATCTCTGTGTTCAACATTTTACCTTAGGAGAGCCACATATTTCACCTGATGTTTCTATTGTGTTGACTGTGTACATTTAGAGGCAGCAATGAATATTATTGGATCTATGGCAGGTTTTTTTTTAAGTATTGGGGACAACTATTTCAATAAAAATTGTCAATGGCAAGAATTTCTAGGCTGTGGACAATTCAAAATTGACATTGTATTAGATAAATTACCATATGATTTCTTCTCTTCAGTTCACAGGTCTGCAGACACTGCACTATAACTTCATGTTTATATTTATTTTGCAGGCCCAGGTATACATGAATAGGTTCTCTCCGGATCGCCGGAATGACAAGAGGGACCTTCTAGCTCTAAGATTTATCTCAGTCAATTCAATTATTGATCCCTGGGTCTTCACCGTCTTAAGGCCATCTGTTCTTCGGCTAATACGTTATGTTTTGTGTTGTCAGAAGCCATTTAAAATAAAAGAAATTGCCAAGTCTCCATCTTTGACCAGTCGACTATCAAATACTAAATTGACCATTGTGGACAAAAAATATGAAAGTTCTCAGAAGAGTCAACCTGATGACCATGATAAAATACCTCCTGGAGAGAACACTTAAGGGCGAAACATTGTCCAACTGGATTTATTACCACAATGATTAAATGTGGCTTTTTGGTTCTAGTTTCAGGCAAGGCAAATGTAAAAGAGCAGATGGACTGTCTTAGATTTTGAGACCACTAAAATGAAGCTATTATTACTGTTTGTATCATTCAACGGTGTCAATATTTATATGTTTTGTTTAAGTTCCAGTAATCAAGGGTCACATAAAGACCTTATTTTACTGATATTTTTGCTAGAACGTTGCAATATTATTGGAACTGCTCTTACTGATTGCATCGTAGACGTACCCACAGTATCAAGCCTTGCACCATTTTCCAGGAACCACTAATGGTTCACTTATTCATTTCTCAAAGAGAGATATATTTACTTTAAAACAAGTTATTGCTTTTTTTTTTTTTAGGGAAAAGAGGTAGGCAGTGTTGCTTCCAGAAAATCTGATATACATTGTTAAAGGAGAAGGAAAGGTATACAGAATAGATAGGTCCTAGCTTCTCTCCAAAAACGCCATATTGGTTTTTTTTGTAAGTACTTATTCATAAGCAAGAAATTCACAACATTACTATACTAGTATATTGAAGCTGTCCTTATTCCTGCATGTGATGTCACTTCCCCTGGGAACCAAAATCGAATGCTTTCCTTTACAGACGGATAGACAAGCAGACGTAAACGCTTATATCGTTTTAAATCAGTGTAGATTCGTTTGCATCGGAAAAAGATCAACACTATTCCTTAGCAATTTTTAAAAAAAATCAAATGTAGACTTCCCATACCTGTGTGTGTGTGTATATATATATATATATATAGATATAGATATATAGATATATATATAGATATATATATATAGATATATATATTTATTGGGGATGGACCGAATCCACTATTTTCGGAAAGATTTGTCTGGATACATATGCAAATTAGGGGTGCGAAAGGGAAAAATTTTTTTACTCCCTTGTTTTGTGACAAAAAGTCACACGATTTCCCTCCCCACATCTAATTTGCATATGCAAATTAGGATTTGGTTCGGCCGGGCAGAAAGATTTGGCCAAATCCGAATCCCAGACCAAATCCTGGATGCGGTGTATCCCTAATGTTTATAAACTCCATGGTATGACATTAAGCATACTCACAGACAATTTGTATATTATACACAAACATGAAATCCAGTTGGCCTTAATGTAAAAGTATACATATTTGATTTACTGGCAACGACTAAAACCGGTGTATTTTCTGAAAATGAACCCATTAAAGGACATGTCAACCCCTGCAAAGAAAATGTTATCAGTCAAATGCCTCATTACATTTTTTACATACCGAGTATTCAAGTCCTTGACAAGCGATCCACTAAGCAGCTTTGTTGATTTAGGCTTCATGCTTCTTTCCACCACTGTCTGCCCCTCTCCCCCCTCCCTTCAGAATGAGTGACGTCACTTGGCGATATGCACATGCGCATTTGTGTAAAATAATTTAGCACATGCGCATTGGAGTGGAATCAGCTTAGGCTAAAGCTTCCAGCCGCATCCATCAGTGACCTCTGAAGACACGACTGTGTATTCAATGCGCCAATAGAAAAATAGCATTGGCAGTTGCTATGGGGACTTTTTACTTGTAAGGTTTATCTCTCCGCTCCCCCGCTTCTAGGACATAATTCTTATGCTGACTGCAGGGAGCGGAGGGAGAGAGCTGAGATTTTAACTATCGCACTGCCCTTTCAAACCAGAATAACTATGTAAGTCCAGTAACTTCAAGTTTTATTGAATCAGACGCTACAGTACAGAGGTCAGACGGGTGGGATTATTGGCACATGCGCAGTGTATACAGGAAGAGCGCAACCCGGAAAAAATGGCCGCCGGGTTAATGATAATGAAGAGAGGCAAAGAATGCATCCGTGCAGGGAAGTGGAGGCGAATTGCGAAGCGAAAATAATGCGGTACGGGTTGGGGTTAGGTAAGCTATACATACATGGCAATATTGAAAAACGGCTTGACATTTCCTTTAAAGATATGTTGTTACATTGGTTAAGTTAGGTTACACCATTCACATATGCCTTTCTCTATAGGAGGAGATATCTGTATAGGTCTGGTAAAAAGGGTAAAGGCAACCTTAGTACATGGCAGCTCAGAAACCAGTGCAATTAGCAAAATCAGAATTTAATAATCAGCCTTATAGCATCAGCTTATATTACAGGGGAAGCTCATTTTCTGATGGATAATTAGTGACGAGCCCTAAGCTTAGCTTCTCAACAGCTGCTCAGAGCCTACTGAGCATGTGAGTGTCGCAGACACTTTCCAAGATGGTGACCCCCTGTGACAAGTTTGAAATCCTGGATCATTGCTGCTATTGACAAGCTGAAACTTTAGGCTGGTACAATATGTTTTTTTTAGGGTTTAGTTCTCCTCTTTTATTATGTTATAGAATTGCTAATTTTAAGCAACTTTTTAATTAGCCCTCATTTTTTATATATTTTTTTTGACTCTTCTGACTCTTTTACACCATCTAAAAACCAAATACTCTGTAAGGCTACACATTTATTGATATTGCTATTTTTTATTACTCATCTTTTCATTCAAACCCTCTCCAATTCATATTTCAATCTCTTATGTAAATTAAAGCATGATTGCTATGGTAACTTGGACCCTAGCAATTAGATTGCTGAAACATCAAACTGGAGAGCTGCTGAATAAGCTATAAAACTAAAATAAAACCAAGTACAATTTGTATCAGAATATCACACTCTACATTATACTAAATCATGCTCTTTTCTTTTTTTTTTTTTTCATATGCATAATGGGAAAAAAAAATCCCAAATAATAAATTGAGTTGGTTTTAGGGATGGGCAAATTTGAGCCATTTCGTGCCGCCAAAGTCTACAAGCATCAAAAAAAAAATTGTCGTGCGGCGAAATTTTTTTGATGCGCATCTTTTTTTGAAGTATACGGGCGTCATTTCCACGCCGAAACAAGGCGAAAAAATTCACCCATCCTTGATTTGGTTTATATAACAATATATTGTACCTGAATTTCTCCATGTTATGATCTATATTATTCATTCCATATGTTTCCATAGCCATAGAAGTAGATATTGCTAAAACAAGAGGTTTTCATGAGTAGCAGAACAGACAGTAGAGTTCTACCTCATTTAGCTCCCAAAAAACTGAAGGCTTTCCTTTGTTACGGGTGGTCAGTATACCTGTAAAACCATTTCAGAACATTCCCAAATGTTTGGTGCGTACACTTATTTATTCACCTCCTCCACATACACAATTAAGTGCTATATATAAATATAATACTATGTTTGTATGTATAGTTCCATTGTATGATGGACTCCCAAGCTGTTGCATGAGTCAGCCAGTCAAAAGACACTAAATAAGAACAATTCCATTTTAATTTAGTATTACTGCATGAATGGCCTTCATTATAAGAAAAATGAACAGGAGATTTTTTTTTTTATAATCAAAAGTAATACATCAACTTTCATGTGAAATCTTTTATCAGTTCTATGTATATTAAACGTGTTATTTAAGTTTGATTTTATAATTGTTGTGTTTTGTAATAAAAATGTTTAAACCTAAAAAGCATTGCGTGTGTCTGTCTATTAGAGTATAGCAAAGATATTGTTGTGTTCTAAAGTGCACTCCACCAATCCATTTGTGCGAACCACACTCTACCCGATCCTGTAGCCAGTTTCCTATCCATATAAAGCCCAACAGACCTTAGTTTAGAAAGTAGTTGTATGTGGGTATCAAACGCTTTGGCAAAATCCAAATAGATCACATCTACTGCCCCCCCCACTTACTTACCTCATCATAAAAAGCAATCAAATTTGTCTGACATGACCTATCCTTCATAAAGCCATGCTGATTGCTGCTCATAATGCCATTCACTAGGACAAAATTTTGAACGTGATCCCTTAACAAGCCTTCAAATAATTTGCCCACCACAGATGTCAAGTTTACTGGCCTATAATTGCCAGGTTGAGATCGTAATCCCTTTTTAAATATTAAAATCAGCTTTTCTCCAATCCATAGGTACCATACCAAATGAAAGGGGATCTGAGAAAATCAGAAATAGAGGCCAGTCAAAATCTGAACTAAGCTCTTTTAGAACCCATGGTTGTATTCCATCTGGCCCTTGCACATTGTTCACTTTAATTTTCACTAAAGCTTTATTAACCATATCCCGAGTCAGCCACTGGCTAGACTGAGCTGAGCCAATAGTGCAGCTATGAGATGAGTGTGACTCATTTAGCACATTTGCTTTTTCTGTATCTGTTACAACCATACTGTTACCATTATTTAATGGAGCAACACTCTCAACCTGCATCTTTTTACTATTAAAACACTTAAAGGGATCCTGTCATCAGAAAATATGTTTTTTTCAAAATGCATCAGTTAATAGTGCTACTCCAGCAGACTTCTGCACTGAAATCCATTCCTCAAAAAAGCAAACAGATTTTTTTATATTCAATTTTGAAATCTGACAAGGGGCTAGACATTTGTCAATTTCCCAGCTGCTCCTGGTCATGTGACTTGTGCCTGCACTTTAGGAGAGAAATGCTTTCTGGCAGGCTGCTGTTTTTCCTTCTCAATGTAACTGAATGTGTCTCAGTGGGACATGGGTTTTTACTATTGAGTGTTATTCTTAGATCTACCAGGCAGATGTTATCTTGTGTTAGGGAGCTGCTATCTGGTTACCTTCCCAATGTTCTTTTGTTTGGCTGCTGGGGGGAAAGGGAGTGGGTGATATCACTCCAACTTGCAGTACAGCAGTAAAGAGTGATTGAAGTTTATCAGAGCACAAGTCACATGACTTGGGGCAGCTGGGAAATTGACAATATGTCTAGCCCCATGTCAGATTTCAAAATTGAATATAAAAAAATCTGTTTGCTCTTTTGAGAAATGGATTTCAGTGCAGAATTCATTTTGAAAAAAAAAAATTTTTCCCATGATAGTATCCCTTTAAAAAACTTTTTTGGGGTTAGTCTTAGCCTTTGCCGCAATGCACTCCTCATTTCCTATCTTTGCCTTCCGGATTGTGGTTTTACAACATTTATTTGAATGTTTATATTCATTAAATACAGCTTCTTCTTATGTCTTATTTTCTTGTAACTTCTTGGAAAAGGGTAAGCTACATTTTTTTCATTTCAGTTTTATATCCTTAAGTAAAAAAACAAACAAAATACAGTACATCCTTAGATTAAAAGTATCATGTTAAAAATATCATAAAATATTTTCCATTATGTTAGTAGGATGCAAAATCATATAAAACGTCAGATGTTGATAGATAGACCATACACATAAACATTACCCCAAAAAAGAGAAGCTATAATGGAGAGCAAGGCACCCTACTTTGAGATAAATGGCACATTCTAATAAATCATTGTGATTTCAGTTAAAAAGAAGCACTTTTTTTCTTATTGAAGTGTTTTCCCTCATTTTGGTAAATAGCCTAGTGCGCTATAAGTGTTCTGTTGACTTGTGACATTCTCTGTTCTACATCTTTCCACTTGGAACAATCATTCCTCATAAACATAAGCAATGGTTGTGTCCGTGTGGCGTAGCCACTGCAGTGTCCATTATTACAAAGAGGGGCATAAAGCTACAATTTGTGATGTTGTGCAACCACAACCTTTCCTGATTAAATTTGCTGCAACACTGTAGTTGAAGTAATTGAGGTGTTGCAAAGATTGAACAAACTAAGCATTTCCCAAAAAGCCTGGTGCACGAGGAGATATAGCCATGGCAGAGGGTTTGCCAAACATGGGATGTGCAAAAAGTTATAAAGCAGAAGACATTATTTTTCTAGGCAGTATAAATCCTATGAATAAAATGCAGTCACAATTATTCACAAAGTTTTCTTAGGAGGGTTTTGTTGCCCTTAAAGCAAAATATCATGCTCCCTTGAAATGAAGCAGAATTTAGTAAACGCAGTAGGCAATCTTATTATAATGACAATTATAGATATTTGAATAGTTTGTTGATCCATCCCATACCAATTATTGCTGAGATATTACGCCTGCAATATCATTACATGTAACAACTGTGGTCCATTTGTGCTCAAAAAGAGCTTAAAGGCAAAGGGCCAGGTCTGCCCTGCTATACACAAGGTTCCAAAGAATAAACTGGAAAGGACTACTTGTTCCAGTAATATTACCGTTCCCTGTTTACGGACTGGCAAGGATATTTTGTTCACAGCAATTATTCTGTTTGTGTTGTTAACAGTCCATATCAATCACCAAACCAATTGTGGCAAGACCTAAGCAAGGATAGTATAGAGCAGACCACGATGATCAAACAACTATCCACAAGCATGAGATAGAGTCAACTTGTTTATTTGATGATGGCTCTAGCAATTGTGACCTACAATAAAATAATAACACTGGCACTTGGACATACAGTTAGGTCCATAAATATTCGGACAGACAACTTTTTTTTCTAATTTTGGTTCTGTACATGACCACAATGAATTTTAAATGAAAGAACTCAGATGCAGTTCAACTGCAGACTTTCAGCTTTAATTCAGTGGGTTGAACAAAACTATTGCATAAAAATGTGAGTAACTAAAGCCTTTTTTATTGCAATCACTTCATTTCAGGGGCTCAAAAGTAACTGGACAAATTAAAAAAACTAAAAATAGAATGTTAATTTCTAATACTTGGTTGAAAACCCTTTGCTGGCAATGACAGCCTGAAGTCTCGAACTCATGGACATCACCAGATTCTGGGTTCCCTCCTCTCTAATGCTCTGCCAGGACTTTACTACAGCGGCTTTCAGTTGCTGCTTGTTTGTGGGCCTTTCTGTCTGAAGTTTAGTTTTCAACAAGTGAAATGCAGCTCAGTTGGGTTCAGATCAGGTGACTGACTTGGCCATTCAAGAATATTCTACTTCTTTGCTTTAATAAACTCCTGGGTTGCTTTGGCTGTATGTTTTGGGTCATTATGAAACACCTCCCAATCAATGTGACTGCATTTAGCTGGATTTGAGCAGACAGTGTCTCTGAACATCTCAGAATTCATTCTTGTGCTTCTGTCCTGTGTCACATGATGGATAAACACTAGTGTCCCAGTGCCACTGGCAGCCATGCACGCCCAAGCCATCCCACTGCCTCCCAAATGTTTTATAGACGATGTGCTATGCTTTGTATCATGAGCTGTTCCACGCCTTCTCCATACTTTTTTCTTGCCATCATTCTGGTAGAGGTTGATCTTGGTTTCATCTGTCCAAAGAATGTTTTTTCCAGAACTGTGCTGGCTTTTTTAGATGATTTTTAGCAAAGTCCTCTATTTTTGATGCTTATGAGTGGCTTGTACCCTGCAGTGCACCCTCTGTATTTACTTTCCTGCAGTCTTCTCTTTATGGTAGACTTAGATATCGATACACCTACCTCCTGGAGACTGTTGTTCACTTGTTTGGCTGTTGTGAAGGGGTTTCTCTTCACCATGGAAATGATTCTGCGATTATCTTCTGTCTTCCGTGGACATCCATGTCTTTTTGCGTTGCTGAGTTCACCAGTGCATTCTTTCTCAGGATGAACCAAACTGTAGATTTTACCACTCGTAATATTGTAGCAATTTCTTGGATGGGTTTTTTCTGTTTTTGCAGCTTAAGAATGACTTGTTTCACCTGCATGGAGAGCTCCTTTGACCACATGTTGTCTGTTCCACATACAAGCACCTCCTCAAATCAACTCCAGGGCTTTTATCTGATTCATTGATAATGACATTACGAAGGAATTGCCCACACCTGCCCATGAAACTGTTGACTCAATTATCCAATTACTTTTGAGTAATTTTTTTGAAAAAAAAAAAAAAATACTGCGTTGAAAAAGCGAAAAATCCTCTGCAACAAAAAAAATTGTCTCACGTCAGAATTGTCAAAATTATTTTGACACACATTGACTTCAATGCATTTCGCAAAATTTTGCGGTAAATTCGCCCATCACTATTTAAGTCTCTTATAAGAGGATTGGGCTAACTGAATGGCAAGCTAAGCATTCCTTTCAGACTACAGAATACAATACAAAGGTTGTCTCATCTTGAGCAGAGTAAGAGGTGCAAGCTCATTTATTGAAAGTGACAAAAATGTGCAAAAGCCTCATGTGCCATAAATGCTCTATGCAAAGCCTGTCTGTGGGGGAGTTGTGAACTGTTGTAGTATTCAATTGATGCTCCACATTTGTAACTGATCACATCCAACCAATCATGATGGACTCCAATGGAGCATCAAAACAAAGTTTATTTGCTTTACTCCCCATGAATGCATTTAGCAGTTTATGAAACACATCATAAAATGGTTTTTGGCATGAAAGAGGAACAATTGGAAAAAGCTAGGAAAAAGCTAGTTAGAACAATGCATCTCTTTAGAGAGACATTTAAAATAAACATATGCTGAACTAGTTGTAAAGAACATTCAGACGTTTTTGCACTCAAATTAATATTTAAAAAGTTACAAAGCTAAACAAAAACACATTTGCTTTGGGAAGAAGTTAAACGCCTTAAGGTCAGATCTTAATATTAAAAAAAAAGAGTTTGTGAGTTTAGTCGTGGTTTCAAAAATGTCAAAAACCACTAAAATCCAAACGTAAAGGGGAACTATTGCGGAAATGAATAAATCTTTCTAAATACAATCTATTAAATATTCTGTACTGTTTCTGAAATAATCAATTTTATCATATATATATATATATATATATATCAATTTTTATCAGATATTCATTGCCAGTTAGATCCAATATATCTTATAGGGGGGCTCCTTTTGCCTAGAAGATGTATTACAGCTCACTCTATTAAAATCACCAGACATCATGTCTCTCTACATGCAGAATTTGTGCAAAAGGCAGTTATTTTGTTAGATTTTGTTTGTACCGGAATCAGTTATTTGAGTGAGCTCTAATACATCTTCTAGGCAAAAGGAGCCCCCCTATAAGATATATTGGATCATTCATCTGACACCCAACTGCTGAATGAAGAGAGAATGAAGAGAAACAGATGCGGAGAAAGGAATAGTGAACATAAACTTGATTATTTCAGAAACGATTTAGAATATTTAATCAGTTGTATTTAGAAAGTTTCTTATTTCAATATGATGAAGCTTATATTAAATTTTCATTTTCGCGATAGTTCCCCTTTAAATAAGTCTCCATGTGAAAGGTGAAAAATATCTAAAGAATGTAACATATTTAAGTATAAAACTCAACAAAGGTTTATATTTTATAAGGTTTTGTTGTCCTTCCAGAAAGACTTAAAGTGGACCAATCAAAAAGATTATTCCAAATCCTATTTTATAATGTTAGCCAAGCAAAATGATCTTTAATTATACTGTATAACTTATTTAAATTATTGTTTTCCTTCAGTTTGGGGATTCAAAATTATAACAAGCAGGCAGGAGCCATTTTTGTGGACACTGTTATTAAGACAAGCCTTGTGTCATCTCAGAATTAATGATGGGCGAATTTGCTTTGCCGAAAAATTCACGAATTTCGCGAAACGGTGAAAAATTTGCGAAACGGCGCCCATTTTTTGATGCCGGCGTGCGCTTTTTGGGAAAATTTTTTTTTGATGCTGGCGAATTTTTGCCGTGAATTTTCGCTGGCGTTTCGTGAATTTATTTGCTGGCGACGAATCGCGCAAATTTGCCGTGAATTCGCGCCTGCCAAATAAATTCGCCCATCACTACTCAGAATCTTATTTCTGCACCAGAATAGGGGACCTGATGTCCATCCCCATGCCCTGGCTATACAATTAAATGGTTAAGAGAACAGGGGGGAAGTGGGGAGTCCAGTGACATCTAGGAAGTGCTGAATGGAAAGTGAAAGTAATTGCTGCATAGAGGAGGGGCAGACAATATTTGATTGACAGCTGAGATTGTTAAATGAGTTTACAACAGCTATGAATGCTTTAATAAAGAAAAATTGGATTTCTTGCTTAATTTGAAAAGGACTTTTATTATACAGCTTTTTATGTCTGGGTGACAGGTCCACTTTAACTAAATAATGGTACAGGTATGGGACCTGTTATCCAGAATGCCTGGGACCTGGGGTTTTCCAGATAACGGATCTTTCCGTAATTTGGGTCTTCATGGCATAAGTCTACTAGAAATTCATTTAAACATTAAATAACCCCAATAGGCTGGTTTTGCTTCCAATAATGATTAATTATATCTTAGTTGGGATCAAGTACAAGGTACTGTTTTATTATTACAGAGAAAAAGGAAATCATTTTTAAAAAATTTGGATCATTTGGATAAAATGGAGTCTATGGGAGCCATTCCTTAATTCAGAGCTTTCTGTATATCAGGTTTCCGGATAAGGGATCCTATACCTGTATATGTTGTTATTTGCATCCAAAGAAAAGTTTTTCTTGGTTATTATAATTTAGGCACATTGAGTCCATGCTGATAGCTCAAGTTTTGGGGCCTAATATTCTGCTGAATCACATGACATGCCCAAGGTCAAGGTCAAAGTATTGAGCTGGCAACGGTCTACAGTTTATCGCTGTATCCGGTTGTCGGAGGGGGTGGCGTCAAATTGGGCCCACCACGTTCATGGTTAGGCGGACCAGTTTAGGACTGTCTGCGGCCCAGTGGTTGGGGACCCCTGATTTACTATAACCCCAGACACAAGTGCCAGAGCACCCTTGGGTTTACACATGGGTCGGGCGGGTTCAGCCCACTTCCGCAGTACGTCCTCAGGCCGCGTGTGGGTTCGGGCTGTACTTTAGCCTCCATTCTACCTGCCCACAGCCTTCTTCTGCCCCACTTCCGCCTCTGCGTGTGCCTTTTTATAAACTCACACATTACCTTAATAAGTTCGGAATTTATTTTACACTTTATTTTTACACTGTTTTTCCTGCGAATTTCATTTTATACAGTATAATAAATAGGCCCCTAATTGTATGGATAATTAAATACTAATGATAGCTACGTACTTCAATAAAAAACATTACAAAATGTTTTAAACTTTGAATAATTATCTGATAGATAATTATACTTCTTATAACCCATTTATGAAGGACTAGCACAGCATTGTATTCAGTATGCAAAATACCCAGTGAAAAGCAATATATAGGGGCAGATTTATCAAGGGTCGAATTGAAAATTAAAATTTTTACATTTAAAAATTTTAATTTATTTTAGTGTAATACGACTAGGGAATAGTCCAAATTCTATTCGAATTTAAAAAAAAATCGAAAATGGAATTTTGAAATTTATCTTGTACTGTCCCTTTAAGAATTCAAATTTGACTATTCGCCATCTAAAACCTGACGAATTGGGGGCAGATTTATCAAAGGTCAAGGTGAATTTTGGAATGAAATTTTTTTTTTGTGTACTTCAACTAGGGAATAGTCAAAATTGGAGTTTGAAAAATTTTGGTGAAAAAAATTGATCAAATGCGATCCTATTCGATTTCGATTGGTCTTTTTTTCTAATTTCAAGTTTATGGGTGTTGATGGGAGTTTATAGAAACTCCCATAAACTCTAAATTCGACCCTTGATAAATCTGCCCCATAGTCTAATTGTGCACACTATGGGGCAGATTTATCAAGAGTAGAATTTCGAATTTGAAAAACTTCGAAACAAACGAAATTGAATCAAAGTTTTTTTTTGGCTGAATCGAATTCTAAATGTATGAATCGAAGTAATAGTGCATTCAAATCGTACAATTCGAAGTTTTTCACCAAAAAACTTTTATGATTTTTCAAAGTCCACCAATTGACTCCAAATGGGTTCTAGGAGGTCCCCCATAGGCTAAAACAGTAAGTCGGCAGGTTTTAGATGGTGAATGGTTGAAGTCGAATTTTTAAAGAGACAGTACATGATAAATTTCAAAATTCGAATTTTCAAAGCGTTTCCTGGTCAGCGGTTTGAACACAAAAAAATTGATTGTCTGCTATAAGTTCATTGATGTGGGCAAACGTAAGATTTTTTATTATTAAACCCTGTTTATATAATTCATATAAAGTTTCCACATAGTCCAAAAATATAAACTGTGTGTGTCTTTTTTTTAATCTTTTTGTTTTGACTAAAAAATGACATGGAAATACGGTAATCCACATAAAGACAGAAAATAGAAATAATGTTTGCGGAATCACTATGATGGCAGAGTTCACAACTTTTCCCACTGCTCTACTGCAATTATTTAGATAGAGATTAACTTTATGCCAGAAGCCCAGTTTTAAACAGAAGGAAAATAAAATGAATTACAAGCAGCAGTCACGAAACCATTCGGAAGTTCTACAATTAAAATTTCATGGACTTGGCTCTTTCTTATTATGGAAAAGTGGAAAATGTGCACATATAAGGTATCCGGCATCTGTGCTTGATATATACACACCAGTCTCCTAACTGCCACTTTATTTAAACACTACCAAGGCAAGGAGTCTAGGACATTGACAGGAGGGCCGTTTCCCAATTTAACATGGAAAAACTGAGCATCTAACAGAGTTTCACTAATAACATTAGAAAGGCCCAATGAAGCTCCCCCTCTACTTCCAGTTCATTGAAGCAAAGTAAGAACCTGTCATTGAAAAAGGCAAGTAAAAATTATAGAAGGCTTGTAACCAACCCAGGACGGGACTGAAAGTAATTGTGTAACTGAAGTAGGGATGCACCGAATCCAGGATTCGGTTCGGGATTCGGCCTTTTTCAGCAAGATTCGGATTTGGCCGAATCCTTCTGGCCAGCCGAACCGAATCCTAATTTGCATATGCAAATTAGGGGCGGGGAGGGGAATTGCGTGACTTTTTGTCAGAAAACAAGGAAGTCAAAAATGTTTTCCCCTTCCCACCCCTAATTTGCATATGCAAATTAGGGTTCGGATTCGGTTCCGTATTCGGCCGAATCCTTCGTGAAGGATTCGGGGGTTCGGCCGTATCCAAAAAAGTGGATTCGGTGCATCCCTAAACTGAAGTTAACAAATACCAAATAGGTGCTGCAAACTCAATTAATTAATTATTCCCTTTGGCGTCTCTGTGTTTAACAATTAAATAGTTATGGTTCAGACGCTCACCAAGTTTGAAAAGTGATTTAGGTGCAATTGCCCACGAAGCCGCCAATTACTTAAGGGCAGATTTATCAAGGGTCGAATTGAAAAATAGCATTTTTAAATTTGAATTTCGAGCTAATTTTAGTGTACTTCGACTAGGGAATATTCCAAATTCTATTCCAATTTGAAAAAAAAATGTGAAAATTTGATTATCGAAATTTATCATGTACTGTCTTTAAAAAATTGACCAACTATTCGCCATCTAAAACCTGCCGATTTACTGTTTTAGCCTATTTGGAGTCATTTGGTTGACTTTGAAAAATCCAAGTTTTTTTTTTTGAAAGTACTTCGAATTGAATATGATCCGAATTCGATTTGAACGATCGGTACAGCCTATTCACTCGAAGTAAATTTTTTTAAATTATTTTAATAAATTTTGGTCTGTCTTTTTCTTTCGAATTTCGCGTTGATGGGAGTTTAAAAAAAACTCCCATCCCCTCGAAATTTGACCCTTGATAAATTTGCCCCGTAAAAAATTGACCTACTGTACTATGCGCCATCTAAAACCTGCCAAATTGCTGTTTTTGCCTATTTGGAGTCATTTGATGGACTTTTTTTTTTAAAATACTTTGAATCGAATTTGATCAAATACGATCCGAATTAGATTCGAACGATCGATGCAGCCTATTCACTCAAAGTAAAAAAAAATTCAATTATTTTAATACATTTTGGTTGGTCTTTTTCTTTCGAATTTCGAGTTAAAGGGAGGTTAAAAAAAACTCCCATCCCCTCGAAATTTTACCCTTGATAAATTTGCCCCATAATCTTGTATACAGTTTCAAAGTCAGGGTCACTCACCATTCTCTGTTGGTGGTCGGGTTGCTGCGCCCCGAATCCGTAGCTTAGGGGAAAACACGTTACACCACAGTTCCACTTTAGACGTTTACACTTTCCACTTAAGTCATTTACCTATGACTACGTGTGGACACACATGAAGCGCGTAAGGTGTTTGGTTACTTTATGTGAAATAAAGCTTTTTGGATCTTAACCGCTTCCGAGGAATTTGTGGAGTGCGCGGCTAAAATGGAAAGGTGGTGTAACGTGTAACTGAAGTAAATCCTAGTAACGTAATGATTTTAATACTTTGTTGGTAAAATGTTATTGCCATTTAAATTATTATTTAGCATTTTAGTATATTGAAGTCTAATCAAACAATATGTAGTGTGAAGGCCTGCAGAGCTGCCTATAGCTCATAGGTGCTACACAAGAGGAGGCCCTTGCACTGGGGAAGAAGTGTGAGATAAGCTGGAACTTAAAATTTAATTAACTAGAGAGCAAAATAAATACTTGGCAAATTTTTAAATACCAACAGCATTTTAATGTTATTTTTTGTAAATGAAAGAACCAGAAAGGGTAAGGTGGGCTAAACATAGTAAAAAATGGTATGTTCAACTTGAATCACTGCACAGAAGATCATTCATATGAATTGTAGTTTATTATCTTGTAGGGATGCACCGAATCCTTTGCGAAAGATTCAGCCAAATAACGAACCAAATTCTAATTTGCATATGCAAATTAGAGGTGGGAAGGGGAAAACATGTTTTACTTCCTTGTTTTGTGATAAAAAGTCATGCGATTTCCCTTCCCGTCCCTTATTTGCATATGCAAATTAGGATCTGGTCGGGCCAAATTCGAATCCTGCTGAAAAAGGACGAATCCTGGCCGAATCCCGAACGGAGTACCGGATTCGGCACATCCCTATTATTAAAAAAGTGAAACACAGAACATTTTTCCATAATGGCATCTATGATGTAAAAGAAGAGGAAAAACTTCTCAGAATATCATTTTTCCACAATTCATTTTGTGTTCCACACACCATTCAGAGCATAACTCCGTGTGACTTCTGAACTTTTTTCCCTGTTCTATAAACGTTGGCACAGTTCCACGTAAACTTGAGGATATTGTTTGGCTTTGGTTTCTTCTGCTTCAGTTCCCTCTATGGAATCTTCTACTTTTTGCCTTCTGTTGGGCTTCATCTGAACATGTATCTTTTGTGCAGCAAAGTCTGGGAATTCTGTGTCCATCACATGCAGAAAATTGTAATTGTTAAGTGGTGGTTTCCGGTCTTCGTTGGATAAACTATCTTAAACGACAGAATTTACTGGTTTTCAAATAATGTTAAATATGTTGACAACATTTTTTAAAAGTGTTTATCTAGA
This sequence comes from Xenopus petersii, assembly GCA_038501925.1. Lineage (NCBI taxonomy): Eukaryota > Metazoa > Chordata > Amphibia > Anura > Pipidae > Xenopus > Xenopus petersii. The sequence continues at coordinate 95,311,126 of CM076687.1, read as the reverse complement.
CACTCTGCCAGGCGCAACTTCGCCGCACTTCGCCAGGCGTATTTTCGCCAGCGCTCCACAAATTCACTAAAATCAGAAGTTGCGCACAGGGGTAGCGTAAGTTTTCGAAGTTGCACTAGCGTTAATTTGCCAAGCGAAGCAAAGTTTCGCTAGCGATGGTTCATTTACATACGGCGCGAAATTCAAATTTCAATGGAGGAACACGTATTAGCTCTTCAAGTGCCTAGAAAACCTTCAAATCAGCAAAGAAAAATTTTATTTTGCCCTACACATGTGCCCACTGTCTAGGTAAGTTGCCACGAGTCAGGAAATGTAGGGGGGAAGGAGGGGAGCCCCAAAAAAATTTTCGATCTTTTTCAGCCTATCACCCATCATGTAGAAAACACACCAGCGTTTTTTGGGACTTAGAAAAAATTTTGACTTTTTTTGAAACAATCCCTATCTACTCTATTGCGCTTCACCAGGTCTGAAGGTGGCGAAGGAAGTCTAGCGTAAAAGGTAGCGTTCAGTACACTGCGCAAGTTAGTGAATTTGCGTAGTTACGTCGCTAGCTAAAATTCGCCTGGCGTAAGGGTGCGAAGTAACACTAGCGAATTTACGCCAGCGTTCGTTAGTGAATTTGCGCACTAGCGAAAAATGGCAAACGCTAGCGAATTAACGCTAGCGTTTGGCGCTTCGGCGCTTAGTGAATTTGCGCCATTGAATGAAACAAGGTGCTTAATCCATTTAATACAATTGTCAATGTTCAGACTAGTGTTTTTGTCTGTAAATACCATAAATGAAATGTGGGAAAGGGAAAAAGCTCTGAGCAGCATAAAAATGAGATGCAATGTTTAAAATATAATAAATTAGTAATAGCAAGATTCACTGATTAAAGTCCAACAATTGTCTTATACCAATCCAATCGTTGACTTCTTCTCATAACAAGTTTGCAGTTCTATTAAATTAGTTTATGTTGGTTAGTATACGTGGGACCATGACCCTTTAACATAGGGAGCAGTAATATCCAAAAATATTCAAAGGCTTGGCACCATTGTGACCACAAAATATGAGTTAAAAAAAGTAGTTTATTCAAAGAAAAAAAAACGACATCTCATAAGACAATAAGGGACAAATTTACTGAAGGGCGAAGTGTCTAACGCTGGCGAAAATTTGCCAGCGTGAAGTCATTTCGGAACTTTGCCGATTTACTAACGGTCGCAGGCGTAACTTCGCTAGCGAAGGAGATAGACTCTAGCGTTGCTTTGCTCCCTAATGCCAGGCGAATTTGCGCTCTGGCGAATGGACGTAACTACGCAAATTCACTAAGATGCGGATTTTACTGAACGTTACCTCTTGCGCCAGATTTGCCTTTGCCACCTCAGACCGGGTGAAGTGCAATAAAGTAGATAGGAGTTCCTCAAAAAATAGTTGAAAATTTTTTTAAGTCCCAAAAAACACTAGAGTCTTTTCCTTTTTTCAGGGTGATAGGCTGCAAAAGAGAGTAATTTTTTTGGGGGCTAACCGGCTTCCCCCCTACATTTCCTAACATATGGCACATAAACTATACACTGGGCTCATGTGTAGGGCAATATAACAACTTTATTTTATTTTATTAAGGTTTCTCGGGCTTGTGTAGTGTAATGTATTGGCTGCAACATATACGTCCATTGAACTTTAACTTCACGCCATATGCAAATTAGGCAACGATAGTGCAACTTTGCTTCGATTGGCGCAGTAACTATTGCGCGTCTTCGCCAGCGTTCGTGCCATGGACGCTACCTCGGATTTTAGTGAATTAGCGTTGTCCTGGTGAATCTACGCCTGGCAAAGTGTTGCGCTGTGAGCAAAGCCGTCACTGGCAAATTTTCAGAGGTTAGTGAATTTGACCCTAAAGCTTTATATCTATGTTGCATATAGATAGGTATAAAAGATCTGGAAGAACAGTCAAAAATACAAAAGAGATGCAATTTATGCAATGTAATACCAAAACATATTAAACAAACTGATTCAAGTCTCATGGTTGTCTAGAATGAAGGCAAATGTTTCATTCCACTTCTTCTTTTGATAACTTTGAAATTCTTCCAATCACGGATCAACCAGAACACTCAAAAAAATAACTACCTACAGCTGTTTTGACTATATATATAAATTCATTGATCGTTCTATTACAACTGTTAAGTCAAGCAAATTATTTATTATGTGTTATTTATAAATCTCCAGCATGATTTAATCAGTTATTCTTTATCTCTGATGGAGGGATGATATGTTAATTTTAAGCTTGCAACATGTTTAACAAAGATATCAGGTATTATGGTCATTACACTGATGATGTTACTCATCTGGCCAAGGAGTTACAACCAGTTTTATGAATTCTTCACATACTGTATAGTAATGACAAACCACCTAATTTACTATCCTTTAACACTCACACTTCAGATTTTTAACATAAATTTTTATAAATATAACTTTGAAAACAATAGCAAGAATTGTTATACAGAAAGTTTTCTAGACAATGCCATCTTAAAGGGGAACTCCGGCTTCCAAACCAAAATTTGATAAAGAGACCACATATCACAGAAACCCCTAATATACCCATCACAGTTACCTGTTTCTTCAAAAAGTATGAATAAATGCCATTTTCTATGCTGAAATCCAGCTGTTTAACAGTTCTTCTCTTTCTGTATCATTTGAAATCAGGGAAGGAGGGACTAAACACTGATTGTAAACAACTACTCCACAGCTTACAGACAGCATGCAGGAACTACATAACCCACAATGCATTGCACTGTGACGTTCCATTACTTATTGAAATCATGTGTGCAGGGAATTGTGGGGTTTGGAGGATGCAGACTGAGGACAGATGGCTGTTGATACAAAAAAACAGTAGTCAGCCAGATCAGCAAAGTAGTCAGAGAGATCAGCAGCTGAGCAGGGGGCTAGGCTTAGTAATTAGGAACATACTGTTCAGCCACATTCCTTCATATACTGTATGCATATATTATTCTAAACCTAATGCAAGCTTACATACACCCAGATCCAGCCTATTTAAAAGATATAAAATATATATTACCCCTGAAAATATATATCACCCACTGAATTCACCCACTGTGCATTTTGGAAATGCTGCTATTTTATCCTGTATGTATGTATTATTATTATTATTATTAACATTATTAACACAGATAACCAACATATCCTGTAGCATTGTACAATAAATGGGCATATACTTTGAATATTCAGATATACACACAAAATCAACCCATAACTGATACAAGAGGTAAAGAGGGTCCTTCCATATATAAGCAGCACTTTTTTTTCCAATTCAAGAACAATAACCAAAAATCTGACCACTCTATGGACAATGACATTTAGTTTATATACAGTCGTGTCCTGTGTTAAATGTAAAAGGGATGTCTAAGCGGGTTATTTATCAAGGTCCGAATTTATCTCAATATCGGCTGCTACAAACTCCGATCTAACCCGCTCTGGTTTGTAACACTTATTTATTATTAGACATTTGCCCGAAAGTTACCTTTGCGGGAAAAGCTCCGATTTTCACGATTTTTTCGTGAGTTTTCACCCGAAAGCTCAGAGAACATAGTGAAGTTGCCCAATACCCCCGACACAACCAAAAATCAATGGGACTGTTCCCATTGACTTTTATGCAACCTCGACATAAAACTTCAAAATTCAAAAAGACCAACCAAAATTAAGTCAAAGTTTTTTTGGTCAAATAGATCCGGTTTGGATCGAATAGGTCCATATTCGGCCGAATTTGAATTGTACGAATCAAAGGAATAGTGCATTAGATCGAATTCGATTAGAAGTTTTTCCCAAAAGTCTACAAATTGACTCCAAATAGTTTCTAGGAGGTCCCCCATAGGCTAAAACAGCAATTCAGCAGGTTTTAGATGGTGAATGGTCGAAGTCGAATTTTTCAAGAGACAGTACATGATAAATTTCGATATATATATATTGCTTAAATATATTGCAATATATGGACAAACAATCCCTGTTTTGTTTAAAGGGTAAGGCATTTTTCAGTAGCAGTATGCACAAAATGTCTCTGTCTTAAATATATTGATAATGGGTTGAGTGCAGAGGACTCTTGTATTTGTCTATATATATTTTTCATTACACCCCCGCCTAATGGTTTTAATAATTAGTGGTGAGCACACCTTTCCCTTGTATATATTTATTGAACAATACAGCAGCCCGTTTCAAATTTACACCAGCCCTCAGCCTCCATCATGAAATGAATAATAATGCATCCCACCAGCACAGTGCAATCAGGAATCGTGTAGCCGTAGCAGTAATATTTGGGCACATTAGTAAAATGATCTGCCACTTGGTCTATACGGCTGCCTGTGTGCTGAAGGAGTTAGTAATAGACATGTACTGGCACATAGTGATACACCTACTTCTTTAGGGCTGAAGTTGTCAATAGACATACTGAAGTGCCTGTACAGTAAACTAAAGACATATGCGAGAGCAGCACTTCACTATGTGCCAGTACGTGTCTATAACTAACACCTTCAGCACATAGGCAGCAGCATAGACCAAGTGGCAGGTCATTTCACTAATGTGCCCAAATATTACAGCTATGCAATTCCTTGTTTAAATGAGTTAAATGATGTTAATGGTTCAAAGAATGTCAGTCTGAATGGTCGGCCCCCACACATTTTCACCTCACCTAATCTGGCCCTCGTTGCAAAAAGTTTGACCTACACAGAACGATGTACTCTGTTCACAACTGTGGCTCCTTAAACCATTGCCATCACCTTCAATAACATAGACGCAATTACTAAATGATCAAACCTGATAGAACATATAATGAAAATCCTAGCACATATAAAATCATGCCAGATTTAATAACTTCTGGGATCCATAACTGGTAGTAGTTTAATTACTATACTGGCATTCAGGGAAACTCCTTTGGTTTGCTAAGCTCAGTCAGTGTGGTCACAGCCTAATTGCACCCCCACCTAATGGTTTCAAATTGTTTAGTAGTGAGCGCAACTTTCTCTTTCTGCTAAAGCTCAATCAGTGCCAGGAGATGATTGCCCATTATTCTACACTCTGATTCACTCATTGGCAGGAACAAACGCAATGGGTGTCTATATGCGCATGTGTTGTATCTACCTGAGCATGTATTATTGGGTGTTTTTCCACTGTCTAAGAAAAATAAATACCTTGCAGAGAGGTGATAAACAGAGCACACAATGAATAATATTCTAATGGATTATTATGTGATTGTGGCAAATAAAATGGAATACGTTTTCTTACAATAACTATTACTCACAGGTTTAGCCGGCAAGCCAAATATTGATCCAGATACCTTGGGCTCACCAAGCTCAAAATGTGCTTTTCATCTCTCTGGGATGGATTACAACCAGAAAATAAAACCGGTAAATGCTTCTTTTGCATGAAGAATGTTGGGGAAATTTCCACTGTGATTTCTGGCTGGAAAGAATGATCGCATTATCCTTTTTTTAAGACCTTAATGATTGGCCACATACGATGTTTGATATGCTAATGAAAGGAGAATGAAAGCTACGGAGGCATTTTATTGCCAATAGATTAGCTGCAATAGTGCAAGCTAGAATGCTATATTTATTCTGTGGAATGTTTTACCATACCTGCCTAAAAAGCTCTAGAAACTCTCTGTTTGTTTAGGATAGGAGCTGCAGTATTAATGTGGTGTGACATCACTTCCTGCCTGAGTCTCTCCCTGCTCTGGGCTCAGATTACAGTAGAGAAGGGAGGGGGGTGGGGAAGAGGAGCAAACTGAGCATGCTCTTGCCCAGGGCAATGAGGTTTAAGCTGAAGGCAGGAAGTCTGATACAGAAGCCCATGAGTACACAATAGAAGGAAAGAAATGCAGTGTTTCTTTTGACAGGGGACTCAGAGCAGCATTACTTTGGGTGTTTACGGGTATATTTAGATGGACCTTTCTGATAAGGCTTACTTAGTTTTAACCTTTCCTTCTCCTTGAAGGAACAATAAACTCACGTGACAAAACTGCAGTTCAGGTGCGTCATTTTTACCTAATGCGTGATAGATAAATAACTTTGGAGAAGTTCAGGTAATCTTGAGCTTAGCAAGAAGCTTAATAATGTTATTAGAAGAGCTAACACAATGATTCCATTTCAGTAGGAGTAAGATTTAGCTGATACTCACACAGGAGCCTCTGAAGTGTTGTACTGTGTGGCCTTTTTCAGTCTGTCTCAGGGTGCCACACTTCTGTTGTGATTTTTATGATGTCGTTTTATTTCTGAATTACACTGTTTACACTGCAAATAATTCACTCTACAATATAAAATTGAATTCCTGAACTAGAAAATGTATTTTTTTTGTTGTAATATTGATGTGTAGGTGCATCTCAGGTCATTTTGCCTGGTCATGTGCTTTCAGAAAGAGCCAGCACTTTAGGATGGAACTGCTTTCTGGCAGGCTGTTGTTTCTCCTACTCAATGTAACTGAATGTGTCACAGTGGGACCTGGATTTTATTATTGAGTGCTGTTCTTAGATACCAGGCCCTCCAATTACATATAGCAGAAAACTGTACTGGGCACAAAACCCTAAGGAGACATACCACAAGAGGAGCATCTGTGAGTTTCAGGAAGCGATGAATATTCACTGTAGTCATTGGCTGTTCTAGCAGTTATTCCTCTGCAGTGGCTAAAAAAAGCTTGCACTGTGTGACAAACACACATATGTATGGTTAAAATGGGGAAAAGCATAATCATACTTTACAACAGAAGTTATTAAAAAATATTTATCAAACATATTCTACAACACCATGTACCTAGTTTAGTATGTGGAGAAATCCAAACACTAGAATTGTAATGTTGGTAGTGATGCTTAAGGTAAATAAGGGGTGTGCTAACTTGTGAGGCCTTGATGAAAAAGACTGAATAACTGAACTAGACTACGCTTCAGCTGTTCACAGAATAAAACTGGAGTGCCCTCTGCTGGATGTAATAGACAAACTTAAATTAACAATGTGCACCATATTATACATTTTAGACAGAAAATAAAAAACCTTTGGCCATTAAGGGGGTTATTTATCAAAGTCCGAATTTATCTCAATGTTTTCTGCTACAAACTACAATCCAATCTGCTGGGGTTTTTTTACGCTTGTTTATTATTATTATATTTTCCAGGAAATTTGCTTTGCGGGAAAAAAAAATCAGATTTTCATGGATTTTTCTGACTTTTTCATCTGATTTTCACGATTTTTTCGTAATTTTTACTCTAAAACTTCAGGTATTGCCTGAAACCCAGTGCACCAAAACATCATTCGGACGTCTTCCATTGACTTATATGCAACCTCGACAGGTCAGAGATGCCTGATTTTCAGATTCAAACTTTTCCATCCTCGAGGTTTAATAAATTCCAAAAAAATTGTGATTGTTTTTTTTTGCAGATTTTATAAAAAAAAACTGTGAGAACTGTAGCTCAGTGCACACTAAAAACTGTGTCCGGTAGCTGTTTGATCCTGTGTCATACAGTATCTTTAGCAGGAAAAATAACAGCTTTGGCCAACCACAAAACACAGGAAAAAAGTCAAAAGCACATTTTGTTACACTGGTCATTTCTAAAAAATATATTGTGAACGATAAGAAATTTTTGGCAAAATACCAGAAACAACACCTCTCAACTCACTTTAAAGAGGTTGTTCACCTTTAAATAAATTTACTTATAGGAGAGGACTCGCACCAGGTTAGGGGCACAGAAGAAGGGTTCGGATTTGGTTTAGGATTCGGCAGAACCCCGAAAAGCAGGGTTCAGAGCATCCCTAGAATAAATGACGGCCAATCAAAATTTGCTTAGAATTAGCCATTCACAAACTTAACTCAAAGGTGAACCACCACTTTAATCTAAAGGCAGCATTTGACTGGTAAAATAAAAATTCCTCTGGGTTCAGACGGTAGCTTTAATATTGAGCATTAAAAGGAGTTCTGGAAAGCATACCTTATGTTTTCTAATAACTTTGTTTCTGTGGTTAAAATACATTTGGATCCATGCACTATAGCAGTCTCCATGACTGAACTATGTTCTGTGAAAAACAAGGATAAAGCAGCAAGTTTGCAAATTAGTTGTCACAATGATGTCCAAACAAGTCCTCACAACACTTCAGTGGTGGAAACCACTTGTGCAGAGATCAATAACTACTTGTGTCATGAGAACAAATAAGCATAACCTATATATCTGCATATCCATATAGCTGCACAAACAAATCAATTGAACACTACCAACAAATTCCCACTGTACTAATAATTTAAACCCCCAAAAACATATGTCTAAAGAATACTAGGGATGCACTGAATCCAGGATTCAGTTCGGGATTCAGCCAGGATTCTGCCTTTTCCAGCAGGATTCGGATTCGGCGAATCCTTCTGCCTGGCCGAACTGAATCCTAATTTGCATATGCAAATTAGGGGTGGGGAGGGACTTTTTGTCACAAAACAAGGATGTAAAAAATGTTTTCCCCTTCCCTAATGTGCATATGCAATTTAGGATTTGGATTCGGTTCAGTATTCAGCCAAATCTTTCGTGAAAGATTCGGGGGTTCGGCCGAATCCAAAATAGTGGATTTGGTGCATCCCTAAAGAATACACATGAAAAGCTTTGGCTCCACTGCTCCAGATAAGCTCCCTGCCCCTGCCACCTTGATCCACATGGAAGCACACACAGAGGAGCGGAGCAAATGTCAGCCTGAAAACGCAAAATTAATTTTCAGTCCAACCTCCTCTTGCTTTACTGAATTTGTCTGCACTCAAGCGGAAGCTGCACTATTCAGTGCTGATCAACGGAGCTGAGAGCAGTGAAGCCAATGCTCCGTCTGCCCTAGCCCTAAAAACACCACATTTGTATTAGATTTTAATACATGATTGTGCTTTTGTAGATACATGGATCTACATGGAGTACAACACAGGAAACACACTTTTTACATCATACTTTTAACAACACACATTCTTGTTTCCCAAATGAAATCAGAGGAATCCAAATCCAAACTACACTACCTGGTATTCCTTTTGCTTGAAAGTAGGCAAAAATTACATCTATTTTCCCTTTCATAGCACTTTCAATATTGTGGTGCTCCACAGAGGTGGTTATGTATTTAACTTCATTATAACTTCACAACACTGAAAGAAAAATAATTCTTAATTATTTGCATTGCTAAAGTTTGGTGATAACTAAATTGTATACAGGTACTCATTCCTGATAACTACATTTCATACAGGTGCTATTTTTTTTCTTTAAAATAAGTCCCACAGCCAACAATTTTAAGTCTCTTTTCAGAAGTTTTCTAAAGTGATGCTGACATGCATGCTGTCATAAATATGAATGTATTAGTATAATTTTAATAGAAATTATGTAAAAGAGATCTTTTTGCTCTGCACAAAAATTAAACAGCAAGATGAATTTCAAAGTGAAAAAAACGTTGGAATTCGACCATAGAATAGGGTAGTCCAACATTCAAAGTCGAAGGATTATTAAGATCGTACTCCGATCGTACGATCGTACTTCGATCGTACGATCGTACTTCGATCATACTTTGAATCGAACGATTCAAACGATTTAATCGTACGATCGTACGATTTTACTTCGACTTCTAAAAACTTAGCCAAATGTTGGCTAAATGTTCTAGGAGGTCCCCATAGGCTAACATAGCAATTCGGCAAGTTTAAGGTGGCGAAATGTCGACGTCAACGTTTTTTTTAAAGAGACAGTACTTCGATTTTCGAATGGTGGAATTTGTGAAGTATTTTCACTTTGATTCGAAGTCTAATTTGTCATATTCTATGGTCGAAGTACCCAAAAATTACTTCAAAATTCTAAGTTTTTTTTATTCGAAAATTCACTTCGACTCCATATTGTATGGGTATTAAAAACAGTGGGAAAAAAATTATTGGCAGAAAGTTATTACTGTCAGAAAGTAGTTTCATCCTAAAGTGCAGGCACAAGTCACATGACTGGGGGCAGCTGGGAAACTGACAATATTCTAGCCCCATGTCAGATTTCAGAATTGAATATAACAAAATATTTTTTCTCTTTTGAAAAATGGATTTCAGTGCAGAATTCTGCTGAAGCAGCACTATTAACTGATGCGTTTTGAAAAAAACATGTTTTCCCATGACAGTATCCCTTTAATGACCAAGAGGTGGGCATTGAAAGTTCTGTTTCTATTTTTGCTGATGATACTAAATTGTGCAAAACTATAGGTTTCATGCAGGATGCTGCCACTTTGCAGAGAGATTTGAATAAACTGGAAAAATGGGCAGCAAACTGGAACAGCCAGGAGACACTTTTCCAGGCAGCTACTGCCTGACAGGCATTAGTATGTGTGACTGTCAGGAAAACACACAATTTTAGGGTACTGTTGTTGGTGCTTTTACTCCACAATTGTTCTCCTACTTAAAACACAGCACTTAAAGCTGTGACAGGTGGTATCCATTTATAATGGACAGGAAGCATGTGGGGGTATTGGAGGTGAGCCACAAGCCTTACCATCTTGAAAATCCTGCTTGAGTAGCTGTCAAGATACACATGTTTGCAATTTTCAACAATTTTAAGAGCATTTCTTAAATTAGAAAGCAAGAGGCAGCTAAATAAAGTCAGAGATACTTTTATGGCAGTGACAAATTCTTACCATATATTCAAATGATTTCACCAAGGTGACAGAGACTACGTATCCGGAGCAGCAATTTGCTCATCCACTAAAAAAGACTTTAAATATAATCATGTTCAGTTGCATTTACAAATAAAGTGGCAGTTGCACATCCAACTGCAGTTACATGGTATAAAGAAAAACATGGCTGACAACAGATCTAAGAACAGCACTCAATAGTTAAAAGCCAAGTCCCACTGAGACAGGGTTGGCAGTTTTCTATCCAAATTGGACTACTAATTTAAAGCCCAGGTGGGTTTTGAAAGTACAAACTAGCCAAGGTACAGATTTGGGCTGCTTTTTGGGCCTTTTTTCTTGCCCTAATGTGAAAAGCCTGGGTCTCCCAATGCATGTTGGGTAATGTTGTTTTTGTTTACCAACTGCTAAGTAAGACTACAATACCCATCATGCAATGGGAGTTACCAGATTTTGGGCTCTGTACCCCAGTCTCCCATCACTCTTAAGCATTCTCACATTTTCTGGTGACTTTTCTCAATTTCAGACAAATCTGCTGAAAACGTTGAATTGTTTTACCAATATTTATTGAAATTGTATGTGTATTAGGGCCTTATACCTCCCGGGCCCCCCTCGGTCCCATTTTGCTTCATGGAAAAATGTGAAAAAGGCATGTCTTTATATATATATTCGTGTATTTTTTAGACTTTTTTTTTGTGCTAATTTTGAAGTGACTCTTCCTATCCCAGGGTAAGGTCCATATTGTGTGGTGAGTTTTCCTCTGGGACTGGAAGCATCCTACTTCCGGTATCCCCTTTTCCCTCACACCCCCTGGATGCGCGCGCAGCCCTCCTGTCTCGTGCCTGTCCCTATGTTCATCGTCGCCCTTTCGTCGCTCCTTACACTTTATGAGCGACCATTGCTTTGAAAAGTACAACAAAATACAACAGCGTCCACTTATACCAAAGTCAGTCCCCAAGCAATAAAGATTAAATAGCGGCTAGACAAAGAACTGACAGACGTTTAAGCCTGCCAATGAACGTGAAATGTTGCTCTAAGCAGGGCAACCCCCCTCCAATCAACGCAGCCCTTTAGGCAGACCAACAATGGACGGCTCATCCTGTTTTGAAATGACAGCAATCACGTCCTATGAGAAATCTAACTTTTTTTGGAGGCGGGGCTTCGCGCGGCCAATAGGAACGGCGAGCGCCTGAAATGGTCTGGCTCAGCTGATCTCTTCCAGCGGAGTTGTTTTGAACAGAAAGAGAACTGCAGTAGGAGGAGAGGAGACAAGGGAATAGCGGGACAGAGAGAGGGAGAGTGTGAGGGGAAGGAAAGAGAGCTGCTTTCTTTGGTGCTTTTTAATTGGCTGAACATCAATTGTTCACTCAGCGTTTTAAAGTGGCCTTTCTTTTTCAGTTTCTTTGTTTTTATTCCCGTCACGGATTAGCACACGCCCCCCTGTCGGGCAACATTAGCGCCTTCCAATGTTAATATCTGCGTGAGAGAGAGTTCCCCGGGGCTGACCATGAAATCAGCCATCCCTTGGCCAGTGGAACTGGGACTGACGGTGCTGTACTCGGTGCTCTGCTGTGCGCTCTTCCTCGCCACATACGTGCAGCTCTGGCTGCTTTTACACTACAAACAGAAGAGGTTCGGCTACCAGAGCCTCTTGCTGTACCTGTGCCTCCTCTGGGCATCTTTTAGGACCGTTCTCTTCTCCTTTTACCTTAAAAACTGTGCCCAGTCCAATGACCTGCAGCCATTCCCCAGCTGGCTCCTGTATTGCTGCCCCGTGTTCTTGCAGTTCTCCACTTTGTGTCTCCTTAATGTTTATTTTTCGCAGGTAAGTTGCCTTTTTCCCTTTGCTTTTGCCCCATTCACTTGGGGTGATATCACTCTTTAACCGCTTGTTTACCAGGGTATCTTGCTGAGACTGTAGGGGGAGTATATATATAAATACATGTTAATAATAATAATAATAATAATAATAAATAGGGGGAGCAAGTAGCAGGCAGTTTGTCTTGTCTATGACTTCAGTCTCACACCCCCTCCGCGTCCTTTTATTTCTATTGTGTATAATACATATTTCCAACCAGCTGCTAACGAACTACAGCTCCCAGCAATACTTTCATTGAGTCTCTAAAAGGGAACTGTAGTTCAGCATTGCTTGGTCCTTAGTTTTTGGATATAATCTCATGCTAGCCCTGATTTCTGGCATGTCAGCAGCTATGAAATGCTTTGGGGGAACAGTCATGTCGTGGATGGGGTTCGTCGTAGACCGGGCCTTTATTTTGCCCCTTTCCAAGTCTTCTTGTTCACCTTTAGTATAAGGGTCAGGGCACACGGACAGATTCGTGGAGATTAGTCAACCAGTGACAAATCTCCTCTTCTTTAGGGCGACTAATCTCCCTGAACTGCCTTCCCACCGGCTAAAATGTAAATCGATGGCGGGATGGCACTCGGAGCGATTCGTTTTCCGAAGTTTCCTCATGAGGCAACTTTCAGCGTCTTCGGAAAACAAAGCGCTCCAAGTGCCATCCCGCCAGCTATTTACATTCTAGCCGGCGGGAGGCAGTTCGGGGAGATTACTTGAACCGAAGAAGAGATTTGTCACTGGGCGGCTAATCTCCCCGAATCTGAGCGTGCGCCCTGACCCTAAATCTAATATTTGAAATTGTTTGTTTGTATTGGTAATAGTCCATAAATCCAGGGGCGTAACTACAGAGGAAGCAGACCCTGCAGCTGCAGGGTGGCCCAGGAGGTATAGGGGCCCCATGAGGCCCTAATTCATATACTATTGGTAAACCAGGTCAAGCTCTAGACCGGTGATCCCCCAACCAGTAGCTTGTGAGCAACCCCTTGGATGCTGATCCCAGTGGCCTCAAAGCAGATCCTTATTTTTGAATTCCAGGCAAGTTTTGGTTGTTAAAAAAAAAAAACAGGTACAATGCCAAACAGAGCCTTAATGTAGGTTGAAAATCGACATAGGGGCTACCAAATGGCCAATCACAGCACCTATTTGGCACCCAAGAACATTTTTCATGCAAGTGTTGCTCTAGACATTTTGGGGGCCTGAAAAATAATTTTCTGTGGGGCCCAGTAATATCTAGTTACGCCACTGCAAAAATCCAAGTGCTTTTTCCCCAGCACATGATGATGACTTCAGTGGCACAAGTTCACGAATTTGTACAACCCTTTTTGCTGACTGTATACCTGGATAGCCTTGCACCCCAAATCCTTCCCAAAGAATCCTAAATACAAAGTAATAATAACACATTTTATATTTTTAAGGTACTGATTGTAATCTTGGGCCCACAAATTGTGATCGCACTATAATTTATTTAATGTTCAGTTTCAGTGCCGTTTTCCCAGAATTGTTGGGGCCCCATATGGCCCTTAATAGCAACATCACCTTTTATTACAGTATATTTATACATTTGCTGTAATCTCTTATTTCTAACATTGAACTTTCTTTTACAAGACTATATCCTTTTCTATATGCATTTAATTTTGTATAACTTTTATTCATATATTATCAATCCTATTGAGTGCTCATCAGCCATATACTACCGGCTGCCCTCCAGTTGCTTGTTGTTGGATTGTTAATACTATATATTGTGCAGTGGTGCAGAATATGTTGGCTCTATTTGAGAATGCTATATACCGTAGTAGGAGCTTATCTATTTTAATACAACAGCTCTCTGCTTCACTTAGCTTGAGCACCAACCATTTGGTTTTTTGGTGTGCTACCACCGTTAATGTGGATATGATCTTAAAAGTTCTTGTGGTAATATGGGTGTGGTTTACAGTGGGTGTGGTTTAAAAGGGGAGTGACCAACACTGACTTCCATTATCGGCCCTCCCCCACATAGGCCAGTAAAATTTTGGCCCTCGGTAGCACAGAACATGGACAGCACTGGGCTAGAAGATGTATTAGAACTCACTCTATTAAAATCACCAGAAATCATGTCTCTCTACATGCAGACTGTGCAAAAGGCAGTTATTTTGTTTGTACTGGAATCGGTTAAGCAACTCCAATTGATCCCTGGATGTCTCCCATTGACTTAGCAATTCGGCAGGTTTTAGGTGGCGAATAGTCAAATTTAGATTCTTAAAGGGCCAGTGTATGATAAATAGCGAAAATCGAAATTTGAATTTTTATTAAAAAGTCAAATCAAATTTGAATAACTCCCTAGTTGCATTTGACAGTTTTGATCATAAAAAAACTTGAAAATTCAAATTTCGACTTTGAATTTTCAATTCGACCCTTGATAAATCTGCCCCGTAGAGTTTTTATCTGTTTATCCAGCACCTACAAGTTTATCTATTAGTTAAGTTGAAATCTGATTTGGATTCATCGTACACAGCTTATTACTTACCTGCTATTGTGCCCTACAGCTCTAAATGGCTGCCACCATGGCTACATTGCAGCTTATTTATATAAACTATCAGTACACAATGTTTAAATGCATAGCAAAACTTTTTTTTTTGGTGTTACCAGTTCTTTTCACAAAGTTCACCAAAAAGCCAATTCAAATTGAGTGCAGACAAATTGAGAATTATATGTAGTGTCTTTTTACGGAGTTACTAGCTTTTTACCAGCGAATGTATTGTACTGAAAGTTAATTTTAAGGCTTTTGTCTGCTTCATACAAAGAAATTAAAATGTGGATTATCAAATTTTAGAAAGAACCGAAACACAAAAACATTAGAATTGCCAAGAGTATTAATATGCTGGTACTGTCCTTCATATATTACCTTTAACCAAGGACCAGTGAACAGAATTAAATAATCTGTTTAGTGGGAAGTACATGTTCAGATTTGTGGGATTGAAGCAGGCAGGGAGCTGATCCTGGAGGTCAAAAATGCTAGGGCACAGTTAGTTCCCCTTTAATGGCTTCACAGGCTGCAGTTCTGAGCTCTGAAAGAAAGAGTATTAGTCTATTGCTATTTTTTATATCTGAATGGGCATCTGCCAAAGAAAGCCCTCCGCTTATACTCCCTGTATTGTCTGTAGTGGATTGGTTACCATATTGGCAGTCGTATAACTGGAGTAATTGGAGATCGTTTGAACTATGTGTAGTAATATTACAACTAACCAATATAAAAAATGTTCAGGCAACATTGCATTAACATTGCTTTCTCAGAGTGTTGCATATTCCAATAATTGTGCTAAATGATTTAGGGTATTAGCAACTCAAGGAAGAACTCCAATGTACTCCAGGCCCAAAGATTGCATTATACATCCATACAAAAACCTTTATGTTTTTCTTCTTTTATTTATAGAGTCCTGTCATCCATCCTACAACTTCCCAATGCTCTGATTGTGTAACATTTTGACCCACTGTTTAATATTCCCAGAAAAAGGCAAACATTTACAATATTTAGAATTAAAGGAACAGTAACCTCAAAAAAAGTGTTTTAAAAATATAATGTAGTGTTGCCCTGCATTGGTAAAACTGATGTATATGCTTCAGAAACACTACTATTGTTTATATAAATAAGATGCTGAGTAGCCATAGAGGCAGCCGTTCAAGCACAGGATACACCGTAGATAACAGATAAACTCAGAAGTAATCCATTGTAATCCCATTGTAACCACAATGGCTGCTGTGTATCCTGTGCCTTTTCTCCTTTTTCAGATTTAAATGGCTGCCCCCCATGGCTACACATCTGCTTGTTTATAGAAACTATTGTAGAGTTTCTGAAGCAAACACACCAGTTTTATCCGTGCAGGGCAATACAAAGTTATGTTTTCATTACTTTAAAACACTTCCATTCTTTAGTGTTACTGTTCCTTTAAGATGTGGACCACCAGCACTGCACTGTTCAGAGATCTCCAGAAAGCTCTAAATTATAGGAAGGCCACCTACCATAGACTCTATTTTAATCAAATAATTAAAATTTTAAAAATGTTTCCTTTTTTTTCTCTGTAATAATAGAACAGTACCATGTACTTTATCCCTACTACAGAATAATTAATCCTTATTGGATGCAAAACAATCCTATTGTATTTAACTGAATACTTAATACAAAATAATTTTATTCGGTTTATTTTGTTTTATCTTTTGTTCTTCCTCTCTCAGGTTATTTTTAAAGCCAGGTGTTCTCCAGAGTTTAACAAATACAAGTAAGTTCATCACTATACCTAGAATCAAGCTGAAGTGTTACTATAATCTGAAATGCTTAATGTGTTCATTTCAAGGATTACTTTGATTCTTTTTGATTGTAGAAATCTTTAACACAAGCTTTGATTAAAGGGGATGTGCACCTTCCAAAGGCTTCTTTTGCTTCAGTTGTTTTCAGACCAGAAATAAAGGGGCAAATTCACTAAGATTCGTAGTTGCGCCAGGCATAACTTCGCCGCACTTCGCCACACTTCGCCAGGCGTAGTTTCGCCAGCGCTTCGCAAATTCACTAAAATCCGAAGTTGCGCTCAGGGGTATCGTAAAGTTGCGAAGTTGTGCTAGCGTTGATTCGCTAAGCGAAGTTACGCTAGTGATGGTTAATTTGCATACGGCTCCAAATTCAAATTTCAATGGAGGAACACGTATCAGCACTACAAATGCCTAGAAAACCTTCAAAACATCAAATAAAAATTTTATTTTGCCCTACACATGTGCCCACTGTATAGGTAAGTTGCCATGAGTCAGGAAATGTAGGGGGGAAGGAGGGGAGCCCCAAAAAAATTTGCGATCTTTTTCAGCCTATCACCCATCGTGTAGAAAACACGCCAGCGTTTTTTGGGACTTAGAAAAAATTTTGACTTTTTTTGAAGCAATCCTATCTACTCTATTGCGCTTTGCCTGGTCTGAGGTGGCGAAGGAAGTCTAGCGTAAAAGGTAGCGTTCAGTACACTGCGCGCGTTAGTGAATTTGTGTAGTTACGTCCGTAGCGATAATTCGCCAGACGTAATGGTGCGAAGTAACACTAGCGAATCTACGCCAGCGTTCGTTAGTGAATTTGCGCAGTAATGAAAATGCCAAACGCTAGCGAAGTAACGCTAGCGTTCGCCTCTTCGTCGCTTAGTGAATTTGCCCCTAAGACTTTTTCCAATTTACTTTCCATCTTTTATATTTTACTAGGGATGCACCGAATCCAGGATTCGGTTCGGGATTCGGCCAGGATTCGGCCTTTTTCAGCAGGATTCGGATTCGGCCGAATCCTTCTGCCCGGCTGAACCGAATCCTAATTTGCATATGCAAATTAGGGGTGGGGAGGGAAATTGCGTGACTTTTCGTCACAAAACAAGGAAGTTAAATTATTTTTCACTTCCCACCCCTAATTTGCATATGCAAATTGGGGTTCGGATTCAGTTCGGTATTTGGCCGAATCTTTCACAAAGGATTCGGGGGTGTGGCCGAATCCAAAATAGTGGATTCGATGCATCCCTATATTTTACCATCTTCCCAAAATTGAAGTTTAAAGGGCACCAATCATGACCAAAATCATTTACTAAGTAAATACACTATGTGAAAGTTCAAGAAATCCGATTTTTAAAGCAGTTAGAATTGTTTGTATAATGTAAATGATCAGCTCACTATTCCTTCTGCAAGATCTCCCCTATCTCCACTGCAGTTGTAGCTGAGGCAGCCATCTTGGATTTCACTGGCTCCTCCTACCTATATCTTCCCAGCCAACTGTAGCTCTGAAATCTGGCACATGCTCAGTTCAAATTCCTTGTTTGCTTATCAACCCTTCTTAGCTATTTTCAAATCAGCCAAACCTGTGTGTTAGCTGCTGTACAGTAGTGCTGCCACCTGCTGGAAGTTAGCAGGTGGCAGCACTTCTAGTGGATACTTCTAGTGGAGGAGTTTACTAAAACAAGGCATTCTGGGTAGAATACTCAAAGCAGTGTTACAATCTGAGCATGCTCCTGAAATTTGCACATTAGAGTCTCTGTTAGAGTCTCAATATGGCCTCCCTCAATGAAATAACCCATTTATCAAAGTAAGGGATTTTTTTAAAACCTGCAGTTTTTTCAAAAAACTATATATGTAGTTTGATTAAACGTGTTTAGCTTGTACTGGTCAGATTGTTAATATGTGTTTGATTTTGGCTGTGATAGGTGCCCTTTAAAGTTGAATGTCTCTAGTGTCAGTAAATCAGGTGCAGATTCTGAACTGTTACAATTTTGCTACATTTAGTTGATATATTTCTCAGCAGCATCTGTGTAATATTCGCAACTATTGTATCAATTCTAACAGCTGCCTTTAATGAAACTCAGGGATTCTGCTCAGCAGGGACAAAGATAACAAATGTATCAATTTAGAACAGTTAAAGGGTATGTGACTAGAGTCCTGCACGGAACCAATTTGTTAAACCCGAACTGGACCCGCAACACGCATATTTAGCCACTTGGATCCGCTACCCAACCCACAAGTACCTTATCCGCAACCTGCTGACCATCAAGAAACAGTGCGGTCATTGTAAACCGGAAGTGACATCATTAGAAGTAGGCGTGGTCATAATAAAGGAGTAAAACTTGCTCTTGAGAAGACCCGCGGCCCACAAACCCGGAGAACCACCGACCCGCATCTATACCCGCTCCCGAAACTTCTATCTGTAACCAGCAGGGTACCGTAGGTTTTCTGCGACCCCCCTCCTTCCCAGAGCTGCTTTAGAAGGTGAAAAATTAAACTTTACACTTCAATATTAGAAAAACACAATGCCCCATAGCTCTATGGCCTGATGTCAGTATAATGACTGACTTTCTCATGTCTCCTTGAAGCAGCTCTGGGGGAAGGGGAATTGTAACTGAATCTGTAATTGTGATTTGGGTAATGTTTTTCTAGAGGAAATTGAACCCTTTTTATGTTTTACTAAATAAAAGGATGCTATAAAGGGGTTGTTCACCTTTAAATGAACTTTTAGTATGGTGTAGAGAGGGATATTCTGAAGCAATTTGCAATTGGTTTGAATCTTTTATTATTTGTGGTTTTTGAGATATTTAGCTTTTTATTCAGCAGCTCTCCAGTTTGCAATTTCAAATATCTGGTTGCTAGGATCCAAAATGTATTTATGTAACAAATTGTACATTATTTGCTGTTTTCTACGTTTCTCCCTGTATCTTTGCAGAACTCCACTTCGTTTGGGATTTTTATTCACATTTATGGCTTTTCTGATTGTCAACCTGTGCTGTGTCCTGATTACTTATGGCAGTTTATCGGCTGACCAGCAAGGATGGATAACCATGACAAGAACGATAGTTAGCGATTGTCTCTTTGTGGCTTGTTCAATTACATTGGCCAAGAACACCTACAAAATTGCAAACTTGTCCCCGGCCAATGTCTACCTAGAATCTAAGGTTTGTATATATGTGAGTTGCTAGTTTAATATAAACATCTGTGATCCTTTTACCTCCATAAGTTTATGCTTATCAGCTATTTAGCTGCAAACAGTCTCTCAAAAAATACTAATCAAATTAAACTGTCCTTCTAAAAAAAATGCCAAATGCATTTCAAAGTGGGCAAAGAGTCCTCTTCTTTTTCAGACTTCCTCTGTTTAGGATAACATTAAGAACCTTACATTTACAACCACCCTCTGTACCCAATCCTGTAGCCAGTTTCCTATCCATATGCAAATGACATTAAGCTATCAGACCTTAATTTAGAAAACTGTACTTTGCGGAGCACTTTATCAAACGCTTTAGCAAAATCACATCTAATGCTCCCCCACTGTCCAGCATCTTACTTACCTCATCTTAAAAAGCAATCAGATTTGTTTGACATGACCTATCCTTCATAAAGCCATGCTGATTGCTGCTCATAGTACAATTCACTGGGACAACATTTTGAATGTGATCTCTTAACAAGCCTTCAAATAATTTGCCCACCACAGATGTCAAACTTACTGGCCTGTAATTGCCAGACTCAGATCGAAATCCCTTTTTAAATATTGGAATGATATCAGATTTTCTCCAATCCATAGGTACTATATCAGGTGAAAGCGAATCTGAGAAAATTAGATTTCAAATAAACCAGATGAGATAATGAGATTTTACATGTGTTTTTTCCCTTCATCTAGGGCACATCTGGGCATCAAGCAGTTTTAACAGGCTCTGTAATTAGCTTACTCTATATTTTGAGGGCCTGCTACAATTTGGTTGTAATCTCTATATCACCAGAGAATAAGCCAAGCCCTTTTAGTTATGGATGGAATGGTGTCTCTGATCATGTAAGTACTAAACACTATTTTGCCACTGGCTTTAGGCCTACTAACTAAATAATTAAAGCAGATTTAGCACAAATGACATGTTGTTTATTGTTAAAGACACTGTAATTACACGTTGCAGCAGCCCATCCTCCACACCTGCCTTCATCAATTTTTGGTTCTATGAATGATAATGCAGAAAGTGCCCTCACTGACCAGTAAATTATTATTCTTCTCTGAACCAAAATTCTATTCTTAGTTTTCAAACAGTTCACCGGAAATTAAGATTTTTTTTAAAAAAAAAAAGACTTTCCATATTCTGTTGTGTAATCCTTTTCTATTACTGAAGTTTAAAGTTTTAATTTTCTTAATTCTCTCTTAAGCAGCTTGAGGGGTGGGTGTTCACCTATTCTGTTAACTGTTCTAAATCGATACATTAGTTTGTACATTTCTTAAAATTTGTTTGTGAGTACAGTCCCTGAGTTTCATTAAAGGGCACCTGTTGCCAAAATATATCATTCCCAATTAAAAGTGCCCACACTCCGGATGGGGTAACAGTAATTTGTTTGTTTTTCTTTTAAATTGCCTCCGCCAGCTCTAGGACACTCGCACCAGGAGGGAGCTACCGGTGCGAACAGCCATGACCGTCAGAGCACATGTGCATGTTTCTGACATCACACGCATGCACATAATGAGCAAGTTGCAGCATTCTCCCATTATGTGCATGTGTGTGCCCCAACATGCTGTTCAAACTGGGACCTCCCTCCCTCCACCTGCTGGTGGCCTAGCACTGGTGGGGGAGGGGGCATTTAAAAAAATACTGTTACCCCCCAACCAGAATGCACCCTTTATTACCCTGCACCTCTGGTTGGGGATAATATTAGGGGATAAAATAGTTGCTAATATTCCACAGATACTGCTGAGAAATGTATCAACTAAATGTAACAGATTGTAACCGTTCAGAATTTGCGCTTGGATTACTGAGCTGCCAGATTGAGACACTAGAGACAGGAATATTAGACTTTAAACTTCAATTTAGGTAAAATGGTTAAAAAAACAAAAAGCAATTGAAAAAAGCCTTTATTTTTCTGAAAACAAAAATTGTTTGGAAGGTGAACAACCCCTTTAAGGCAGATCCTTGCTTGATGTCATCATGAGCTCCAGGAGAGGAAGAGAAGCAGGCAGTATGGACAAAGTGTGTTCAAAGCTTATTCAATCAGGCAATGCAACTGAAGCCAAGAAATGCTTAAAGGGATTCTGCCATGATTTTTATAATGTCATTTTTATTTCTAAATGACACTGTTTGCACTGCAAATAATTCACTCTACAATATAAAATTTCATTCCTGAAGCAGCAAGTGTATTTTTTTTTTTAGTTGTAATATTGGTGTGTAGGCGCCATCTTGGGTGATTTTGCCTTTTCATGTTCTTTCAGAAAGAGCCAGCACTTTAGGAGGGAACTGCTTTCTGGCAGGCTGTTGTTTCTCCTACTCACTGTAACTGAATGTGTCTCAATGGGACCTGGATTTTACTATTGAGTGCTGTTCTTAGATCTACCAGGCAGCTGTAATCTTTTATTAGGGAGCTACTTACCTGGTTACCTTCCCATTGCTCTGTTGTTAGGCTGCTTGGGGGAAAAGGGAGGGGGTGATATCACCCCAACTTGCAGTACAGCAGTAAAGAGTGACTGAAGTTTATCAGAGCACAAGTCACATGACTAGGGGCAGCTGGGAAATAGCTGATCCCATACCTGTACCCAGGCACAGACTGGCAATCTCTGGGTTCTGGCAAATGCCAGAGGGGCTGCTATAAGGTCCCATAGCAAATCAGTATTTAGTGGGCTGTGGGACTGTTTAGGCCTCTTTGTGGGCCTCTGTGTACCTGAAATGCCAAGGCCTATTTTAATTCTCAGTCCGGACCTGCCTGTACCACCTGCAGGTCATTTCATGTTACTATACAATCAAAGGCATCTCCCTCCTGAGCAGAAACTTCTGTTTACGTTCTGAAGGTATATCTCTGATTGTCTTTCACTGTACGGTTACAGGAACTGACAGGCAGGTGGAAATGTTACAAAATGCATTACATTGGTAGATAATAAAAACATAATAGCTCTGACACTAATGTAAATTGCAAAAGTACTTCAAAAAGGATCATAAGCAATTTTATACTTCTGTTTTGCAAGGTTTACTTATTCTTTAAAGTTATTGGAGGTTTGCATAGAATGACATTATCTTCCCGTAGTGACCATATTTTGGATGGAGACCCCCTATAATTTTCAAACTCTTATCAAACCCAATTTGTTACTATTCACTAGTTGTTTCTATATACGGGAATGTTGCTTATAGAGTGTTGGGAATTTATGTAGGTGAAAGACTCCTGCGCCTAAAGACAGGAGAGGTTTGTATCATTTATAGGAACAGTTTAGTATAAAAACTGGGTAAATAGATAGGCTGTGCAAAATAATAAATGTTTCTAATATATTTAGTTAGCCAAAAATGTAATGTATAAAAGCTGGAGTGAGCAGATGTCTAACATAATAGCCAGAACACTACTTCCTGCTTTTGAGCTCTCTAACTCGGAGTTAGTCAGTGACTATAAGGGGGCCTGGGACATACATGTTCAGTGAGTTTGCAATTGATCCTCAGCATTCAGCTCAGATTCAAAAGCAACAGTTATAAACCCATGTGCCCTCCCCTCAAGTCACTGATTGGTTACTGCCTGGTAACCAATCAGTGGAAACCAAGTGAGCTGAAAAGCAGGAAGTCATGTTCTGGCTATTATGTTACACATCCAGTCACTCCAGCCTTTATACATTTTTGGCTAACTAACTATATTAGAAACATTTTTTATTTTCAATGGCCTATCTATTTACCCAGTTTTTATACTGAACAATTCCTTTAATGCTTCAAATGTGTATCAAATTGAACTCTATTTTCTCTCTTCTTAGGCTGTTACAGAGGATGTGATTGGTCTAGAATATCTGCTGTTTGGAATTCTTATTCTGTTTTGTGAACTGCTGCCAATGGGCTTGATGGTGTATTTCTTCCGTGCAAAAAGGTTAAGCCAAAACCTGGTGGGTGTTTATTTTTGTGTAAAATCATTTCTTTTGAAATCACACCATTTCTACCTTGTCATTTTTCTATGTGTTCTCCTATATAGGAAGCTGCAGGGATGGTGAACAGTCATAGTTTTGGATCCAGGGCATACTTTTTTGATAATCCTCGAAGGTACGATAGTGACGATGACTTGCCAAGGCTTGCTTCTGCAAGAGGAGAGCGAGGAAGGTAATGCTGAACAGAACTAGTGAGGGATTGTCATACTGTGTTGTTTTGCAAGATATCTCTTAAAATACAGTAGGTGAAATATGCACCTTTTTTGTTGTGTTGTAATGCTGTTCTAGTTTTATCTTACACAGTGTTACATAGTTACGTAGTTAAATCTGGTTGAAAAAAGACAAAGTCCATCAAGTCCAACCCCTCCAAATGAAAACCCAGCTTCCATACATACACCCCTCCCTACTTTCACATAAATTCTATATACCCATACCTATACTAACTATAGAGTTTAATATCACAATAGCCTTTGATATTATGTCTGTCCAAAAAATCATACAAGGCATTAACTGAATCAACATCACCTGGCAGTGCATTCCACAACCTCACTGTCCTGACTGTGAAGAACCCCCTACGTTGCTTCAAATGAAAGTTCTTTTCTTCTAGTCTGAAGGGGAGGCCTCTGGTACGGTGATCCACTTTATGGGTAAAAAGGTCCCCTGCTATTTGTCTATAATGTCCTCTAATGTACTTGTAAAGTGTAATCATGTCCCCTCGCAAGCGCCTTTTTTCCCAGAGAAACAACCCCCTACCTTGACAGTCTCCCCTCATAATTTAAGTCTTCCCTCCCTCTAACCAATTTAGTTGCACTTAGTCTCTGCACTCTCTCCAGCTCATTTATATCCCTCTTAAGGACTGGAGTCCAGATGAGGCCTTACCAGGCATAATTATGTTTTCATCCCTTGAGTTAATGCCCTTTTTTATGCAAGACAGAACTTTATTTGCTTTATTAGCTACAGAATGACACTGCCCAGAATTGGACAACGTGTTATCTACAAAAACCCCAAGATCCTTCTCATTTAAAGAAACTCCCAACGCACTGCCATTTATTAGTGTATAACTTGCATTTATATTATTTTTGCCAAAGTGCATAACCTGCATTTATCAACATTGAACCTCATTTTCCAGTTTGCTGCCCAGTTTCACAACTTAGACAAATCACTCTGCAAAGTGGCAGCATCCTGCATGGAACCTATAGTTCTGCACAATTTAGTATAATCTGTTGTTGATCATCTGTGTTTGTATGCATAAATTCATATTGTCCAAGTGAAGTGTTCATGGGCACAGAGTGTGAAAAGTATGCATTCATTTGCCTTATTTTTTTTCTGAGCATCAGCCAAAACTCCAGTAACTGTACTCTGTGGGCAGAGACACGCTGCGATATGGGGAGATTAGTCGCCCGGTGACAAATGTTCTCTTCTTCAGGACGACTAATCTCCCCGAACTGCCTATCGCCCTCAGGATGGCACATGGATCACTTCATTTTCCAAAGTCGCCTGAAGTTGCCTCACAAGGAAACTTCGGGTGACTTCGGAAAACAAAACGATCCGAGTGCCATCCCACCGGCGATTTCCATTCTAGCCAGTGGGAAGGCAGGGGTGGCAGTTCAGGAAGATTAGTCGCCCTGAAGAAGAGGAGCTTTGTCACCGGGTGACTAATCTCCCCGAATCGCAGCGCGTGTCTCTGCCCTGTATCTGCAAGATAAATATTTGCCCCTTCTGAGGTAGAACTGATTTGCCCACATAATGCTATGCTACTGAATTCTATGCTACTGAATATATGGTTAAAATTATCTTTGCAAACTGGGGCTTGTTCATCAATTAAGTTTATGCAGTGGTCCCCCCAAGATTTCATTGCTGATGACTGATGGGTTTGAAGGGAAAGGCCCGAGGCAGACATATTCATTCACCCATTGCTTGCGGATGGGACTAGGTTTCGTCTTCAGACTGGTAAAATATTTAAAGCTCAATTCTTGCTTCATGAAAACCCCCTTGGAAAATACCTGCCCATCAAAACCAGGCCCGGACTAGATATCTGTGGATTCCTGCATATGCCAGAGGGGCTGCTGTAAAATTCCACAAACAGGAAAGGGGCGGGGCTGTTAGGGCCTTTGTGTACCTGAAATACAAGAGCAATTATAGTATGGGAGATAAGGATGCCAAATCCACGATTCATTCCGTATTCGGCCTGGATTCGACCATATTCAGAAGGATTTGGCCGAATCCTTGTGCCTGGCCGAACCGTATCCGAATCCTTAAAATCATGTGACTTTTTGTCACAAAACAAGGAAGTAAGAAAAAAATTCTCTTTCCCTCCCCCTCACTGATTTGCATATGCAAATTAGGATTTGGTTCGGTATTCAGCGGAATCTTTCGTGAAGGATTTGGCCGAATCCAAAATAGTGGATTCGGTGCATCCCTAATGGGAGCACCAGCCATCGTATAGAGAAGTAGTGGTGGTGTGCAGGGTCAAGAGTAGTAAACATGATTATGGAAGAATAAGGTAATGAGTGACCCCTAGTGTCGGACCTTCCCACCTAATGGTCTGTGATTCTCTTTTAATGAGTAAAAATTAACAGATTGAGAAAATCAAAGTTAAAACTACTACTATTAGAAGTAGCATTAATGGGAACATGCTCATGGTGCATAGAGCTCCTAGTGTTCCCATTAACGCTACTGCCTACAGTAGTTTTAAATTTGATTTTCTCAATCTGTTAAGTTAAAGGAGAAGGAAAGGTTAAAACTAAGTAAGCCTTATCAGAAAGGTCCACCTAAATATACCAGTAAACCCTCAAAGTAGTGCTGCTCTGAGTCCTCTTTTAAAAGAAACACTGCATTTCTTTCCTTCTATTGTGTACACATGGGCTTCTGTATCAGACTTCCTGCCTTCAGTTTAAACCTCCAGGGCAGGGCTTGAGCATGTTCAGTTTGCTCCTCTACCCCCCCCCCCCCATTCTTGGCTGTAATCTGAGCCCAGAGCTATAAGTGAGCAGGGAGAGACTCAGGCAGGAAGTGATGTAAACACCAAGCTAATACTGCAGCTGCTATCCTAAACAAACAGAGCTTCTAGAGCTTTTTACTCATGTATGGTAAAACATTCTACAGAATAAATATAGCATTCTAGCTTGCGCTATTGCAGCTAATCTATTGGCAATAAAATGCCTCTGTAGCTTTCCTTCTCCTTTAAGTTTTACTCATTGAAAGAAAAACCTGGACCATTAGGTGGGAAGGTGCAACACTAGGGGTCATTCTTTTCCCCTTTCTTCCATAATCTTGTACCTGAAATGCCAGGACCTATTCTGAACCCCAGACCTGATCTAAACCATACCCATCAGTTGTGATTGTTACTTATAACCCTAATGTGCAATACTGATATGTACATGTAGCACAATAAAATCCATTAATGTTTTCCTTTTTTCCCCCTCTTTTTTTTTTTTCAAGTTTGTCTTCTACCCCCAAAACTTCTGCATGGTATGGAGCAATATGTCCAAGTAACGGCTGTGCCCTCTCACCACCTCTGCTCAATGGACCTGCTTCAGGGACTCCTATACTGTTTACATGTGGAGCACAAACACTGGCATAGCTGGTGTTATTCACTGCACCATTAGACTGCACCTTTTCAGCTGTCTATTATAGACAACAGGCAGCTCGTGTTTTTGTTTACGTTTAAAAAAAAAAAAATTACCGCATCGGCACATACATTCCGTTTCCAAGGCCGCTCAAACCTAGCTTTTGTTACTAATAAGCTCAAGACTCGATTTCAGCACTATTCAAGGCACTGAGGCAGCTGGGTCGGCTCTTGCCTATAAAAGTATACATTACTGCGTATTTGCACCTGTGTGTATCCCTTTAAAAAGCTCTACAAGCACTGGGAACACTTGCAATCCGGCCAATGCAGATGGAGTCAAATCTCGGCATCTCAAGCAGCTCTCAAAGAACAACGGCTCTGTGATCTGTAATGCAAGGAGATTTTTTATTATTTTAAGACATATCTGCTATTTATTCAAAGTGACCTTTTCACTTTAATGCAACATTCAGTAT
Organism: Xenopus petersii; assembly: GCA_038501925.1. Lineage (NCBI taxonomy): Eukaryota > Metazoa > Chordata > Amphibia > Anura > Pipidae > Xenopus > Xenopus petersii. The sequence goes on along the minus strand of CM076687.1, from coordinate 95,283,204 downwards.
TAGAGAATTGGTAAATCTCGTACCTTAAAGCTTCCTTTTTGTTTTCACTGCTGTTTTTGTATTTGAGGAGAACCTCTCACTTAAAGGGGTGCTTCACCTTTAAGTTAACTTTCAGTACGCTATAGAATGGCTTATTCTAAGCAACTTTTCAATTGGTCTTCATTATTTATTTTTTATAGTTTTTAAATTATAAGCATTCTTCTTTAAACTCTTTCTAACTTTCAAATGGGGGTCACTGACCCCATCTAAAAAACAAATGCTCTGTAAGGCTACATATGTATTGTTATTGCTACTTTTTTTTACTCATCTTCCTATTCATACCTCTCCTATTCATATTTGTCTCTTATTCAAATCAATGCACAGTTGCTAGCAACCAGAGTGCTGAAACTGCAAACGGGAGCTGCTAAATAAAAAGCAAAAATAACTCAAAAAACACAAATAACAAAAAATTAAAACCAATTGCAAATTGTCTCAAAATATCACTCTTTACATCATAGTAAAAGTTAATTTAAAGGTGAACAACCCCTTTAACTCCGTAAAGAAAAGTTATGTAACATCTAAATACTTACATGGAGTCAGTGTCGGACTGGCCCACCAGGATACCAGGAAAAACTACCGGTGGGTTTCTAAGCATTTCATGTTCATTTCTTAATTCTATATGGAAACAAAGGGCCAAATAGATGGAAAATATATAATGTAATGGAAAAAGTACTAAGAAAATTAAAAAGATTAAGGGGTATATTTATCAAAGAGTGATGTTAGAGATTGCCACAGTCTGCTAGCATGAAATTCTGCCTCTCTCCGTTCATTTCTATGGGATTTTTTTTAGAGGCGTATTTATCAAATGGTGAACTTTCACCCTTCGATAAATATGACTTTAAAAATCCCATAGAAATAAATGGAGAGAAGCAGAATTTCACGCTAGCAGACTGTGGCAATCTCTAACATCACTCTTTGATAAATATACCCCATACAGTGCTACGCAATATGTTGGCGCTATATAAATACATGTTAATAATGTTAATAAATAGTATCAACCAGGTGGCATAAGGGGGTATATTTATCAAAGAGTGAAGTTGGAGATCACCACAGTCCACTAGAGTGAAATTCTGCCTTTCTCCATTTATTTCTATGGGATTTTGAAAGGCATATTTATCAAGGGATGAACTTTCACCCTCTGATAAATATGCCTTTAAAACCCCCATAGAAATAAAATAAAAGAGGCAGAATTTCACTCTAGTGGACTGTGGTGATCTCAGACTTCACTCTTTGATAAATATACCCCTAAGGGAGAAGCGGAAGAAAATTATCTTGGAGAACGGGGAGCATGGTATAAAGTTTTCTGGTGGTCCCCTGGCATCCCAGTCCGACACTGCATGGAGTGCCTTGTTTATAGAAGATGCACAGTTATGAGTTATTAAAGGGAAAGTATCACAAAGATTACACGTGCCACCAACAAGAACTGAGGGGACAACATAAGTGCATTCTTCAACACTTTGTGGGGGTGAGTCCAAATCATTGGAATCAATAAGGAAAATGAGCCTTGCGTCTAAAACATCAAACCATTTTAGTTTTACATAGGGATGTACTGAATCCACGATTTTGGATTAGGCCGAATCCTTTGTGAAAGATTCGTTTGAATACCGAACCGAATCCAAATCCTAATTTACATATGCAAATTAGGTGTGGGAATGGGAAACGTTTTTTACTTCCTAGTTTTGTGGATTACGAGTCGGATCCAGTTCGGTCGGGCAGAAGAATTCGCCGAATCCTAATCCTGCTGTAATAGGCCGTATCCTGGCTGAATCCCGAACCAAACCCTGGATTCGGTGCATCTCTAATTTTCCACTTTATGGATAAGACATTTGCAAGTTTTCTGTGATACTTTCCTTTTAAAATCAGCCCTTGAATGTGTGTCGTGTGCAAAGGAAAGGCAAACACTGATCCAACAATGATCCAAAATACTTTGTTTGCTTGGTCATTTGTTTACATTAATCATGTTTTTTTCCTTTCTACAGGCTTAAATAGTGCTGATGTTTTCTGTTCCAAAAAGTTTCCATGTTTTTCTAAAATGAATGTTGGGTTCTCTGGATTGTGTGCTCTACTATATGGGAATATTGGTTTATTTTTCAACTTTCTATTTCTAGAAAATATTGTAAGGGGAATTAAGCCAGAAATCTCAGACTGTTGTCTTAAATATCCATCATGTCTAGAAAACAGACTAGCTTGTCACATCACTTGCACATCTGGAAAACCTTGCATCTGCATTGTTTACATATTGCGAAGCAGCAGATTTCCCCCATCTCCGCTGCTGTTTGCAAACTCTAAATAAGGGTTGTGTGTGTTTGTTTTCTTCTCATGGCAGTGGATAACTGTCTAGACAAATTGCCATTAATTTGCTTGGCTAGTACCTGTAAAACTGCTGTCATAGCTTTGGGTTTGACCTGTTCTTCAGCCAGTCTAACATTTTATTACTGTAGTAGAGTATGAGCAATCCTACAACCCCTCCCATCCCCGCACGCAATGGTTTAAAAACATCAGTTCTGTATTTGGGGGAATTGGTACTTGCTAGATATGGTATTGTGGTGCAGTTCTTTTGTTATAGCTTAAAACTATTCTTAAAGGGATACTGTCATGGGGAATTTTTTTTTTATATTTAATTTTGATATCTGGGGGGAAATCCCGACCCACATATCACAAAGCAGCTGCCTGGTAAATCTAAGAACAACACTCATTAGTAAAATCCGAGTCCCACTGCGACACATTCAGTTACATTGAGTAGGAGAAACAACAGCCTGCCAGAAAGCAGTTCCATCCTAGTGCTGGCTCTTTCTGAAAGCACATGACCAGGCAAAATGACCTGAGATGCACCTACACACCAATATTACAACTAAAAAAAAAAAAATACACTTGCTGGTTCAGAAATGAAATTTTATATTGTAGAGGGAATTATTTGCAGTGTAAACAGTGTCATTTAGAAATAAAAACGACACCTTAAAAATCATGACAGAATCCCTTTAAAGGACCAGTAACATTAAAAAAATTTGTTTGTACTCAACGAAAACAAAAACACAGACGCTTAACTAAATTCGCAAAGTCTTTTTATTAAGAAAAAACTTACCGATTCTATACTTGTACTCCTCCTCAGAAAAAGCGACAGGGTGATGATCCATTGTGCGGCGCTCGATTTCTCCTCCCTGGCTATCTCCTATAGAAGGCAGGGAGGAGAACGCGGCACGATGGATTGTCGCCCTGTTTCTGAGGAGGAGCACGATCGGAGAATTGGTAAGTTATTTCTTAATAAAGACTTTGCGAATTTAAAGGTAAAATTATGTATGTTGGTGTTTTTTTTTTCCGTTAAGTAGAAACAAATTTAAAAAAAAAAATGTTTTATGTTACTGGTCTTTTAAAGGTTCAGGATTTGCAAATGGTCCTCTTTATTAATGGCAAAAAGCAGGTTATAGGCTATTTAAAATGTCTATATATGAAACATTTACACAAAATGAAACCATACCTTTTTAATTGTGAGAGCCAGCCTGTGGCTTGATGTTTTGCTGGCAAGACATGTTAAACAGGCTTCCCAGATTTGCTTACGCTAATTTTTCTAGTGAAATAAATGTTTGTGCATGCATTGCAATTCTGGATTTTTGTACTTGCCCAAAGGTCCCTTTTCTGGTGTTGGCCTGGAATTTTATACTGGAGAAATAGAGAAGCCCAACTCCACTCCAGAAAGGTGACTGTCTGTATTAATACAAGTCTCTCGCATACACTGTTTGTAACAATACATTTTGGCTTGTGAATATTTAATATTTGCTTGAGCAATATTTCAGTGTGCTGCTTTTCCATTTGTCTCGATTAATATTTGAAATGAAAATGTGAGACCTTTCTTGGAAAGCACAATGGATACTTTTTTTGGTGAAAAATTCTTCAGGAACAGATGGAGGTACAAAATTTTAATGGAGACCGCTGTAGTGTTGTGTAAAACGAATATTGTTGGCATACCGGGTTTTTTTCCCGCAGCCCCAGTCCGACGCTGGGGATGCACAGAATCCACTTTTTGTAAAAGATTCAGCCGAACTGAATCGCAAATTAGGGGCAGGAAAGGAAAAACTGGGAAAAAATGTTTTTTACTTCCTTGTTTTGTGACAAGAAGTGACGTGATTACCCTTCCCACACCTAATTTACATATGCAAATTCAGATTTGGTTCAGCAATGCACAAAGATTCGGCCGAATCCTAGATTCGGTGCATCCCTACTGAGAACCCTTGTACGCAAAGCTAAGTATGAAGTTGTTATTGTGTGACTACTGGAGTTGATAACAAGTAAATTGTAGCTGACATTGTTTACAGTTCTAGCATCTATTGTCATAAGCAGTCCCTGATCACGTATATATTACATCAAACTTCATTTTCCCTGTGCGTTTGTAAGTTTTTGTTAATCAGGATAGTGATAGTCGTATGAATGCTACTCTATAAAACTGCCAGCAAATCTTGTTCAGGTTATAGCTAGCAGTTTGATGCTGTAATTCAGTGACAGTTTACTTATGTCTGCTTAAAATGCTCAGCAATAGATTTTATTTCTGATTCTCAAAGGAAATCTATTGTATCCCAAACTTTTAAATGACACATTTCCTTTCCATAGAGACTCATCATACCTCTTAAAGGAAAACTACCCCCAAAATGAACACTTAAGCAACAGATAGTTTATATCATATTAAAGAATCTTATCAAACTGGAATATATATTTAAGTAAATATTGTCCTTTTACATCTCTTTCCTTGACCTCCATTTTGTGATGGTCTTTGTGCTGCCTCAGAGATCACCTGACCAGAAATACTACAACACTAACTGTAACAGGAAGAAGTGAGGAAGCAAAAGACACAACTCTGTCTGTGAATTGGCTCATGTGACCTAAGACGTATAGTTTGTTTGTGTGCACAGTGAATCATACGATCCCAGGGGGCGGCCCTTAATTTTAAAAATGGCAATTTTCTATTTATGATTACCCAATGGCACATACTACTAGTAAAGTATATTATTATGAAAATGGTTTGTTTACATGAAGCAGGGTTTTACATATGAGCTGTTTTATGCAATATCTTTTTATAGAGACCTACATTGTTTGGGGGGTATAGTTTTCCTTTAAGGCCCCGGGCCAATAAAAGCGGCTGACAGACCAAGTTGGCAGCTTATTGGCCCTTGTGTGGGGTCAGCCAGATCTCAACCGGGCAGGTTAAAAAATCCCATCTGTGCGTTTATGCGGCCCCGCAATCCGACCGTTCGTATCAGGTGCATTATTATCCAATGGTTGGGCCCTAGGGCCCACGATCGGATCAACCCATCTCAATGTGGGCATATCGAGGAGAGACGTCTATGGCCACCTTTATTTATGCTATGGCACATTAGTCACAAAAAACTCATCCTCCCTTCACCAAAGAGTACAAAAGCGAGAAGTGAATTTTTGTCTTGAAGCACTAGGTGCACTTTAAGATGGAGGAAAAAAAAAGTATGAATCTGTTGTTCTTCCATCCTGTAATTAAAGGTGAGCTGCAAGTTCCTAATGTCTTGCTTGTACAGAACGAGGGTCTGCTCCAGCGCTGATCATGCTTTACTTTTATTTTTAAGGTGGCCATAGACATAACATTTTCGATCTTTCTTGGAAAAGATCTTTGCAAGATACAATTTCAATACAGAATCGTCGGATATTCATATAGAAACAATAGAATTCTACCTGTATCTGACGATTCAGCACTAACAATGGCCGATGTTTAAAGGCGCCCGATAAAAATTTTCCCTCCACCCCGATCGACGAGCCGACTGATATCCAAGTCTTCTACCGATATTGGTCGGTTCATTTCCCACCATACACGCACCGAATATCCTACGAAAACTTGTTTTGTATAAATTATCTGTGCGTCTATGGCCACCTTAAATCTTTAGAACAGAAGATTTGCCTTATAGAGCTTGTTTTTCTCTTGTATACAAATTCTAGTAGGCAGTGTTTATAATATAAAAGGTGCTACCCCAGGCAGAGCAGAGGTGACTTGTTAATATGCTTGAATATTGTCACTATGAGTGTTGTTGGTGCCATCCCACTACCCAACATATCTGCCTGCCAGCTGATTATCTCCAATGCATCAGTCACTGGCAAGAGATTGCCTCTACCCACAGCCAAACCTGAACTTATCTAAGCACACTGGGGCTGTGACACTCTAATATTAAACAACACTTTCCAGCATTTCTAACGCTGTTGTAGGCTTGGGATCATGGTGGTTATTATTCAGCAACACCGGAGAGTTACTTGGCAACTAAAAATTCGAAATGCTTAACACTGGTACTAAATAAGCAGCGTCAAAATGTAATTGGCCAATGAATGTATACATTTTCACCAAACTGTAATGAAGCACTACCATTTGAAAATAAAGTTGTATCTGCGCTCAGACTGTATCGATTGATTTGCAACAATAATGAAATATCCCGAGTATATAATATCACACAATGGACTACTTCTCTAGCAACAGGATAAAGTCAACATACTGTATGTTGTGAAGAATTTATATAACATACACCGATCAAATAAAGTGCAATGTGATACAAAATAAGAAGGATCTGTGAAACCTAGGGGGTAAATTTACTAAGCGGTGAAAAATTCACTTTGCAGCCATCGGTACACTTCACCAGGTGAAAATTCACCGCTAATTTACTAATATACGAAGTTGCGTCCATGGTGCTGAATGCTGGTGAATTTTCACTAACGATGGGCAATCAAAGCGTTTTTTGGACTTAGAAACTTTATACACTACAAATGTGATGTAAGTGACAGAAGATTGAGGAAGATCTGTGCACTCCAGTGCACTTCACCAGGTCTGAGCTGGTGAAGGCAAGTCTCAAGAGTGAGTTTATTGTCATTTCATCCATATACGTTTGTACAGTACACAGTGAAAGGAAACAACGTTCCTCTAGGAATGGTGCTACACACAACATAGATGTACCGGACAACAGACAAAAAGTGCAAGTGCAAAAATATGCAACTCCTGCAAGACAGGTCAGCACAGTGCAGGGACAGGACAATACAGTGCACACTCAGCAGATGTGATATGTTAATTAAATAATGCTAAACGTCAGACATGATGGGTGTATCATTGTGATATGATAGTAGTGAGAACATGATAAAGTGCAGATGTGCTCATAGAAAACAATTGTATCCAATGTTCCAAAAAGGTCAGATGGAGAGTGTGAGAGAGACCTGTCCAGTCCCTGAGTATTCAGGAGCCTTATTGCTTGGGGGAAGAAACTGTTACACAGTCTGGTAGTGAGGGCCCTAATGCTTCGGTACTTTTTACCAGATGGCAGGAGTGTGAACAGTGAGTGTGAGGGGTGTGTTGGATGAGCCACAATGCTGGTGGCTTTACGGATGCAGTGAGTGGTGTAAATGTCCGTGATGGAAAGAAGAGAGACACCTATGATCTTCTCTGCGGTCTTCACTATCCTCTGTAGGATCTTGCGCTCCATGACAGTACAGTTCCCAGCCCAGACAGTGATACAGCTGCTCAGGATGCTCTCGATAGTCCCTCTGTAGAAGGTTTGGTGTATGGATGGTGGGAGATGGGATTTCCTCAGCTTGCGCAGGAAGTAGAGGTGCTGTTGGGCTTTCTTGGCTAAGTAGCTGGTGTTGTGGGACCAGGTGACGTTCTCCGCCAGGTGGACACCAAGGAATTTTGTGCTTTTGACACATTAGAGCGTAGATTAGAAAGTCAACAACCATCTCCTTTGTTTTGTCTACATTGAGAGACAGGTTGTTGGTTCTGCACCAGTCTGTTATCCGCTGCACCTCCTCTCTGTCTGGTATTGTGTCATCATCGAACTTTATGATGTGATACGATGTGATGACGAAAGAGGTAACATTCAGTAAAATCCGCATTTTAGTGAATCTGCGGAATAACGTCCTTTCGCCAGAGCAAAAATTTGTCTCACGATAGAGTGCGAATGACCACTAGCATCTGACTCTTTCGCTAGCGAAGTTACGACTGTGCCCGTTGGTAAATCGGCAAAATCTGCCTCTAGGTTTTTTTTGTGACCCCCAGAAGCAAACCACCGGCAAGATTTTAGTTTTTACCTTTTTTCACCACCACCACAGTTACTGTAGGGTTGGCAACTTTTACTTCTACGTGGTCTGGAGGGTCCACGTGTCCCAAATTTTCATTAGGATTTTTTTTTACACTAGAAGGTACTTTAAATAAACAAAAACATTATATATAAATATATATATATATAGTGCGGGCAGAATATGAATCGTTTTCAAGGGAGCAGATTCAGTTCCTAATGAGTACATGTGTTTATATGCAGTGATGAGCGAATCTGTTGCGAAAATGTTAAAAAAAAATTCGACTTTTTTGTGCTAATGCATCAGTCAATGGACGTTTTTTTTTAATGGTGACTTTTTTCTCCAAATGAATTAAAGTCAATGAGCATTTTTTCTTACGGCAACTTTTTTTTATCCTAATGCATTGAAGTCAATGGGCGTTTTTTTTAATGGTGACTTTTTTCTCCAAATGCATTAAAGTTAATGGGAGTTTTTTCTTATGGCGACTTTTTTTTTTTTTTTGTCCTAATGCATTAAAGTTAATGGGTTTTTGTTCTTATGGCGACTTTTTTTTTGTCCTAATGCATTAAAGCCAATGGGCGTTTTTTTTAATGGTGACTTTTTTCTCCAAATGCATTAAAGTTAATGGGGGTTTTTTCTTATGGCGACTTTTTTTTTTTTGTCCTAATGCATTAAAGTCAATGGGGTTTTTTTCTTATGGCGACTTTTTTTTTGTCCTAATGCATTAAAGCCAATGGGCGTTTTTTTTAATGGTGACTTTTTTCTCCAAATGCATTAAAGTCAATGGGTTTTTTTTCTTATGGTGACTTTTTTTTTCTCCAAATGCATTAACGTCAGTGGGCATTTTTTCTTACGGTGACTTTTTTTTTGTCTTAATGCATTAAAGTCAATGGGCGTTTTTTTTTAATGGTGACTTTTTTCTCCAAATGCATTAAAGTTAATGGGGGTTTTTTCTTATGGCGACTTTTTTTTTTTTGTCCTAATGCATTAAAGTCAATGGGGTTTTTTTCTTATGGCGACTTTTTTTTTGTCCTAATGCATTAAAGTCAATGGGTGTTTTTTTTTAATGGTGACTTTTTTCTCCAAATGCATTAAAGTTAATGGGGGTTTTTTCTTATGGCGACTTTTTTTTTTTGTCCTAATGCATTAAAGTCAATGAGCATTTTTTCTTATGGCGACTTTTTTTTTGTCCTAATGCATTAAAGCCAATGGGCGTTTTTTTTAATGGTGACTTTTTTCTCCAAATGCATTAAAGTTAATGGGGATTTTTTCTTATGGTGACTTTTTTTTGTCCTACTTAAACGGCCGTTTTTTTCTTATGGGCGTTCTTTCATGGAGAACTTTTTGCTGCAGTTTCATAAAAAAAATCACACATGGCAAAATTTGGAATTTTTCCGCTAATTCATGGCTGGATTCATCAGTATTAAAGGGGTTTTTCACCTTTGCGATAACTTTTAGTATGATGTAGAGACTGATATTCTGAGATAATTTGCAATTAGTTTTAATTTTTTTATTATTGAAGGTTTTTGCGTTATTTAGCTTTTTATTCAGCACCTCTTAATTTTGCATTTTAAGCAATCTGGTAACTAGGGCCCAAATTGCCCTAGCAACCATGCATTGATTTGAATAAGAGACTGGAATATGAATAGGAGAGGCCTGAATAGAAGGATCAGCAATAAAAAGTAGCCTTATAGAGCATTTGCTGTTTTACAAAAACTGCTGTTTTTTTGAAAGCTGCAAAGAATCAGAAAGAAAAAGTCAAAAAAATTATTAAAGAAAACATATTGAAAAGTTGCTTAGAATTGGTCATTCTATAACATACTAAAAGTAACTTTAAAGGTGAACCACCCCTGTAGACATTCCATTTATTTTTAAATAATGAATTTTGATTACTGGATGGCACTGCAGCACATTATACCAACAGACTTTATGGGAATGCTGCTCATTAATAAAGAAATCTATAGCTGGGAAGTGAAACATGCTGCTGTTCAACAGGCTGGAGGGGAACAGGTTTGAAAATGAAACATTTACTACAGGGGCAATGGTGCAAATGCCAACAACAGATCACTAGGCATTGTCTCAAATTGCTTTGCAGGGCTCATTGGCAATTAGCACCCAAAGTCCAGCAGTTTTCCTGTGCTCAGACATGACACATGCACAACAACAATTCTGGAGATTTGCTGCTGATTTTTCTATCCAAGTTTAAAACCCTGCATCCACTATTGCCCTATAGGTGAAAAAGAAACAAACCCTTAAAAATAAACAGAAATGAAAATGTCATATACTATCTGTATTAATACTCTTACATCACTATTGCTCTCAGCTGGGTATTTCTAGCATGACTTCCATGACTTACCTAAATGTAAAGTGGAATATATTAGTGTAGTTTAAAAGAATTATTATAAATAAGATATTGCCGGTCCTGATTTTCATTAGGCTGATGTAGAGTCCTGCGCGGAACCAATTTGTTAAACCCGAACCCGACCCGCAACCTGCATACTTACCTGCTTGGACCAGCGACCCGACCCGCAAGTACCTTATCCGCAACCCACTGACCATCAAGAAACAGAAATCACTGTCATTGTAAACCGGAAGTGACATCATTAGTAAAACAGGAATTGCTGTCATTGTAAACCGGAAGTTACATCATTAGTATAACAGGAAGTGCTGTCATTGTAAACCGGACGTGACATCATTACAATTAGGTGTGATCAAAAAAAAAGGAGTAAAACTGGTAGTGCTGTCATTGTAAACCAGAAGTGACATCATTCGAAGTAGGTGTGATCATTGCTGTATCAAAAATGACAAATTGTTTATACAATCCTAATGTCTCAATTGTACCCTAACCTTTTAGTTTGTAAACCCTATTGTATTCTGTAATCCTTGTCTGTTATCCACCATTTATTCCCTGTTTGCTATAACTGCAGTAAAGCACTGTGTATCTTGACAGCGCTATAAAAATAAATGATGATGATGATGATGATCAGAAAAAAAGGAGTAAAACTCACTATTGAGAAGACCTGCGACCTGCGACCTGCAAACCCGGAAAACCGAGACCCGCATCTATTCCTGCTCCTGAAACTTCAACCTGCAACCCGCAGGGCACCGCAGGTACCCGAACCGCTGCAGGACTCTAGGCTGATGTAGGCTGTTTATAGGGGTGTTACTATAGATGAAGCAGACCCTGTGCCTGCAGGGAGGCCCAGGAGGTGTAGGGGCCCCATGAGGCCCAAGTAATGAGCAAGTTCAACATCTGTTGGTAAAACAGGACAATCTCTGGATGTCAGAGGCCCTAAAATTAATTTGCTGTGGGTTCCAATAACATCTAGTAACTCCACTGTCTGTTTCTATTGGTGCTCATTGAGTGTAGTGTATTCCAATACAGACTCCTTGCAGTTTATAGTGGACCACAGAAATATACTTGTTTAGCATGTGCAAAGACCGAGACTGAATGGAGTGAGGTTGACAACAAAGCTATACCTCAGATATACCTAAGTGTTGCTATAAAGCAGTATGCATGAAATGCAGTATTTTGTCAGTTAGGAGAGGAATTTTAGGATTTCTTTGGATTTCTTAGGATTTCATGCAGTTAGGTTTTGGGTGACCCAACACTGCAGAATCAACAGGGAAGACATGATATTTTTGCTGGTGCCATAGATTCTACAGTGGGTCTTGTAGAAAGAACTCAGATCTATCATTTGCTAATTATTTGTAAAATATATATATTTTTTTTAACTCAACATTTATAGCTAATTAATAATTAAGGCTAGTTTGGTTTGGCAAGGACCTTAGCACATTAAAGGAAAACTATACCCCCAAGATCGTTTATATCAAATTAAGTAGCATATTAAAGAATGTTACCAAACTGAGATAAGTAAAACTTTAAAATATGTGAATGTAAAATTGTGGAGAGTGCACTTCTAAGAACTTTTGTCATTTACATTCATTATTTATTTTCTTTTTATTCCAAGATATTAAGGGATACATATGCTGTTAATATGAATGAATTGTGTTACAACAGCGCCACCTGCTGGTCATTTTCCAACCAGTCTGACCACCGAATAGTCAAGGAAGTTGTCAGGAGAAAGAGGCTGCTCTGCTTAGGGAAGATATGAGAACAGTTTCTAATTACTTTCCTAAGCAGATGAACATCAGAGCAGCCTCTTTCTTTCTCCTGACAACTTCCTTGACTACTTGGTGGTCCAAATTCATCCATAGTGCAGAACTATAGGTTCCATGCAGGATGCTGCCACTTTGCAGAGTGATTTGTCTAAACTGGAAAACTGGGCAGCAAACTGGAAAATGAGGTTCAATGTTGATAAATGCAGGTTATGCACTTTGGCAAAAATAATATAAATGCAAGTTATACACTAAATGGCAGTGTGTTGTGAGTTTCCTTAAATGAGAAGGATCTAGGGGTCTTTGTAGATAACACGTTGTCTAATTCTGGGCAGTGTCATTCGGTGGCTACTAAAGCAAATAAAGTTCTGTCTTGCATAAAAAAGGGCATTAACTCAAGGGATGAAAACATAATTATGCCTCTTTATAGGTCCCTGGTAAGGCCTCATCTGGAGTATGGGGGCAGTTTTGGGCTCCAGTCCTTAAGAGGGATATAAATGAGCTGGAGAGAGTGCAGAGACTAAGTGCAACTAAACTGGTTAGAGGGACGGAAGACTTAAAGGAAAACTATACCCCCCAAACAATGTAGGTCTCTATTAAAAGATACTGAGTAAAACAGCTCATGTGTAAAACCCTGCTTCATGTAAATGAACCATTATCATAATAATATACTTTTTTAGTAGTATGTGCCATTGGGTAATCATAAATAGAAAATTGCCATTTTAAAAAATAAGGGCCACCCCCTGAGATCGTACGATTCACTGTGCACACATACAAACCACATGTAAGGTCACATGAGCCAATTAACAGACAGAGTTCTGTCTTTTGCTTCCTCACTTCTTCCTGTTACAGTTAGTGTTGTAGTATTTCTGGTCAGGTCATCACTAAATGGTGGTTCAAGGCAAGAGATGTAAAAGGGCAATATTTATGTAAATATATATCCCAGTTTGGTAAGATTCTTTAATATGTCATTCAATTTGATATAAACTATCTGTTGCTTAAGTATTCATTTTGGGGGTATAGTTTTCCTTTAAATTATGAGGGGAGACTGTCAAGGTTGGGGTTGTTTTCTCTGTAAAAAAGGCACTTGCGAGGGGACATGATTACACTTTACAAGTACATTAGAGGACATTATAGACAAATAGCAGTGGACCTTTTTACCCATAAAGTGGATCACCGTACCAGAGGCCTCCCCTTTAGACTAGAAGAAAAGAACTTTCATTTGAAGCAACGTAGGGGGTTCTTCACAGTCAGGACAGTGAGGTTGTGGAATGCACTGCCGGGTGATGTTGTGATGCTGATTCAGTTAATGACTATAAGAGTGACTTGGATGATTTTTTGGAGAGACATAATATCAAAGGCTATTGTTATACTAAGCTCTATAGTAAGTATAGATATGGGTATATAGAATTTAATTAAACGTAGGGAGGGGTGTATGTATGGATGCTGGGTTTTCATTTGGAGGGGTTGGACTTGATGGACTTTGTCTTTTTTCAACCCAATTTAACTATGTAACTATGTACTATATTAACAGCACATGCATGTATCCCTTAATATCTCGGAATGAAAAGAAAATAAATAATGTACATTACAAAAGAGCACTCTTGTCAATTTTTCACTTGTTTTAAAGGCTTACATATCCTTTTAAGTAAATATCGTGCTTTTACATCTCTTGCCTTGAGCCACCATTCCGTGATGGTCTGTGTGCTGCCTCAGAGATCACCTGACCAGAAATACTACAACTCTAACTGTAACAGGAAGAAGTGTGGAAGCAAAAGACAAAACTGTCCGTTTATTGGCTCATGTGACCTAACATGTATAGTTTATTTGTGTGCACCATGAATCCCAGGGGGCGGCCCTTATTTCTTAAAATGACAATTTTCTATTTATGATTAACAAATGGCACATACTACTAAAAAGTATATTTTTATATAAATGGTTTATTTACATGAGGCAGGGTTTTTACCTTTTAATTAGTAGATGCACACACCACAGCTATATAGTTTATTTGAGGCTAAAGGAAGCCACACACATGGGATTTCTTTGATCCCATATTTATCCATTTCCATTTTTTCTGGTTTCTGCCCTCTTTAATTGTTCATCTCTGCTCTGTCCTACAATGTTACTGTCACCCTTATGTTTCTTTCCACAAAACAAACCCTTACTGACCTGCTGCTGCAGTCATAGGTGTCACACCCATTGGGGGTAGGTGAGTTGCTGGGTCACTTCAGTGCTGCTCCTTTTTGCCTCTAAAGTCCCAATCAAGGAACCAGGAAATGGATTCGCTAGAGGGAGAGTCAGTGTTCACCCTTCAGCCAATCAGATTTCTGAAGTTGTACCGGGACGTAAACATTAGGGTCAGGGCACACAGGCAGATTCAAAGAGATTAGTCGCCTGGCGACAAATTTCCTCTTCTTCGGGGCGACTAATCTCCCTGTACCGATCTCCAATATACTTTGATTAAAAAATGTGTACCGTCTTTATAAGAAACCTGACTGTATGCAGTGAAATTCTCCCTTCATTTACTGCTGTGGATGGGAATTGTCAGATGGTCCCTAACTGCTGAGCAGGGAAACAATCATACTTATGAACAGCAGGGGGAGCCCCCACCTTACTTCCCAGTCATGCAGAACTCAAGCAGCTTTGTTTATGACGATCCCTAAGCAGCCCAGACCACACTGAGCATGTGCACAGTCTTAGGGGTTATTTACTAAACTCCGAATACCCAAAATCCGAAAGATTTGTGATTTTTTGTTTTATAATAGGCTTAAAAATAAATCACAAAGTTTTGGAATTTATTAAACCTTGAGTGCTAAAAAACCCGAATATAAAAACGCAGCATCTCAAACCTGTCGAGGTTGCATAAAAGTCAATGGGAACTGTCCCATTGATTTTTGTTTGTTTCGGGGGTTTCGGGCAATTTCACGCTATTTTCTGAGCTTTCGGGTGAAAACTCCGAAAAATTCAGAGTTTTCGGGCAAAATTCACAAAAAAATTGTGAAAATCTGAGCTTTTCCCGCAAAGGTAATTTTCGGGAAAATGTAATAATAAATAAGATTTCAAAACCCGAGTGGGTTAGATCAGAGTTTGTAGCAGCCGATATTGAGATAAATTCGGACCTTGATAAATAACCCGCTTAGTCTTGCAAAGATGTATAACAAAGTTACAAGATGGTGACCCCCTGTGGCCAACTTTGAAAGCATAAATTATTTGTTTGATTAGGCTTGTGGTGCAGTAAGTTCATGTTTATATTTAGTATACAAAATACAGCATTTCTACCCTTATTCTATTTTAGACTTAACATGCCTAAAGGTACCATGTATTAGAAAATACTTGAACTGCAGTCACGGAGGCTTAGGGGCAGATTTATCAAAGGTCGGGGTGAATTTTCGAATGAAAAATATTCAAATTTCAAGCTATTTTTTGTGTACTTCGACTATTCCAAAATCGATTTGAATTTGAAAAAAAATTCAAAAATGTGAATATCAAAATTTATCATGTACGGTCTCTTCGACTTTGACCATTCGCCATCTAAAACCTGCCGAATTGCAGTTTTAGCCTATGGGGGACCTGCTAGAACCTATTTGGAGTCAATTGGTGGACTTTGAAAAATCTAATTTGATCGAATGCGTTATTTATTCGATTAGAATTTGGCCGAATACGGACCTATTAGATTGAAAACTGACCTATTCGACCAAAACTTTGACTTAATTTCGGTTGGTCTTTTTGGAATTCGAATCTCGAAGTTTTTTCAATTCGAAATTCGACCCTTGATAAATATGCCCCTTAAAGTAACCAGCTCCCACAGTAACAGTCACACTACACAGGAACTGTTACACATGGGACAGCTGGAGGCTTTTCATCCTCGACTTTGCAACAATTATCCTTCTTACCGTATATACTCGAGTATAAGCCGTCCCGAGTATAAGCCGAGGTACCTAATTTTACTTCCAAAAACTGGGAAAGCTTATTGACTCGAGTATAAGCCGAGGGTGAGAAATGCAGCAGCTTCTGGTAAGTTTCAATCAAAAAATTGAGGGTGTCTGCTCCCATTGGAGGTGCTGGCGTCTCATTTTTGGATGCCGGCGACCATTCTTGGACGCCGGCGAATATTCTTGGAGACTATTTTTGAACGCTGGCGACTATTGTTGGACGCTGGCGACTATTCTTGGACGCCGGCGACCGTTTTTGCGCTTGACCCGAGTATAAGCCGAGGTAGAGTTTTTCAGCATATTTTGGGGGCTGAAAAACTCGGCTTATACTCGAGTACTTTGTTGGCAGGTTTGGGGAGGCTTAGCCTTTTAAAGGGGTAAATACAGAGTTAACCACAAAATGAACTCGAAGATAACTCAGAAATTCAGGTAAAAGGGCCTGTGAAATCTTCTTTAGGAATTCGTTGCCGGAAATAAGAAAAGTAAACACTTGGTCCCAGCAATCCTTTAATATTAAAAGCCATGCTGTTAAAATGATTTTTGGCATGTGGTTATGAATATATTTCCCATCTTCTGTGAAAATAATGCAACAGAAGCAAACGTGTCCAGAAAGCAGCTATACAAATATAAATCAAAACAATCAGTGCCTTGCATACAAAATCTAAAAATATGGTATATCTTCTTTACACAAAAGAGAGGCTATAAGAATATTACAGAGGCCAATTGGTTGACTATTCATCTTAAGGACAGAGACACACGATCAGATTCGGGGAGATTAGTCGGCCGGCGATAAATCTCCTCTTCTTCGGGCGACTAATCTTCCCGAACTGCCTTCCCTGCTGGCTAGAATTTAATCGTTCCGAGTGCCATCCGGCTGGTGATTTACATTGTAGCCGGCGGGAAGGCAGTTCGGGGAGATTAGTCGCCAGAAGAAGAGGAGATTTGTCGCCCGGCGACTAATCTCCCCGAATCTGACCGTGTGTCTCTGCCCTAAATCTTCACTCCGTAAAATAACAAATATGAAGACTTACAAAGTGGTAGAATAAAGAAGCTACTATAAGTTTCTAAATAAAACATTATTCGTTGATTTGTCACTCGGTCCTTCCAGCATTTCTTGATTAAAGATGACCTATAAAAAAAAAAGAAAAGAACTAAATTAATGTGAATTTATAGATTTGATAGATCACAATGATGGCACACAATGTCCTTCTCTTTTCTCAATTATAGCCACAAATCTAGACATATTCTGGGTAGGGATGCACCGAATCAGTTTGGGATTCGGCCAGGATTCAGCCTTTTTAAGCAGGATTTGGATTCAGCTGAATCCTTCTGCCTGGCCGAACCAAATCCTAATTTGCATATTCAAATTAGGTGCGGGGAGGGAAATCAAATGACTTTTTGTAACAAAACAAGTAAAAAATGTTTTCCCCCTTCCCACCCCTAATTTACGTATGCAAATTAGGATTCAGAGGGTTCTGTCGAATCCAAAATAGTGGACTCGGTGCATCACTAATTGTGGGCTCTCAGTTTGCCTGATAATAATAATAACTGCAGAATCAGCAGGGCACCAATTACAAAGAATGTTTTCTAGGAAAGAACATCCTTAATTCATCAGAAACTTTAAAACAGAGTGAACTGGATAGGCAAATACTT
The DNA here is from genome assembly GCA_038501925.1 of Xenopus petersii. NCBI lineage: Eukaryota > Metazoa > Chordata > Amphibia > Anura > Pipidae > Xenopus > Xenopus petersii. The sequence goes on along the minus strand of CM076687.1, from coordinate 95,265,397 downwards.
TCAAGGGAATAAGCCAATACTAAAGCCTAAATCTGGCATGTGATAGGCTGTTCCCACTGAAAATAATGCATGGCTTGTGCCTTTGTGGAGGCCCTACTTTGAGTATTTTTTAATATAAATTTGATATAACTCTGGATTCCTAAACTGCTTACACATTAAAACTCTAGAGCATTGATGCAGAAGGCAAACACTAGATTCAGAGCTTCACTAGATAACCTTTAATATGTTACGGCATGTCTTATTACTAATAACTTTTTAATCCATCAATAGTATATATATATATTCTTAATTATTTACCTTCCTCTTCTGCCTCTTTCTAGCTTACAAATGGGGGTCACTGACCCCAGCAGACAAAAACTATTGCTCTCTAAGGTTACAGTTTTATTGTTAAAAGGGATGGTTCACCTTTAAGTTAACTTTTAGCATGTTATAGAATGACTAATTCTACGCAACTTTTCAATTGGACTTCATTATTTATTTTCTATAGTTTTTGAATGATTTGCCTTCTTCTTCTGACCCTTTGCAGCTTTCAATTGGGGGTCACTGACCCCTAAAAATAAATGTTCTGTAAAGGCTACAGCTGTATTGTTATTACTACTTGTTATTAACTATTTACTTAACTATTCAGACCTCTCCTATTCATATTCCAGTCTCTCATTCAAATCAATGAATGGTTGCTAGGGCAATTTGGACCCTAGCAACCAGATTGCTGAAATTGCAAGCTGCTGAATAAAAAGCTAAATAACTCAAAAACCACAAATAATAAAAGATGAAAACCAATTGCAAATTGTCTCAGAATATCACTCTCTACATCATACTAAAAGTTAACGCAAAGGTGAACAGCCCCTTTAATTTGAACTATTACTGGTCTTCCTATTCAGTCCTTTACCAATTCATTTTCCAGTCTCTTATTCAAATCACTTCCTGGTTGCTAGGATAAATAAGACCCTAACAACCAGATATCTACTTAAAGGGATACTGTCATGGGAAAAAAAATTCAAAATGAATCACTTAATAGTGCTGCTCCAGCAGAATTCTGCACTGAAATCCATTTCTCAAAAGAGCAAACAGATTTTTTTATATTCAATTTTGAAATCTGACATGAGGCTAGACATTTTGTCAATTTCCCAGCTGCCCCAAGTCATGTGACTTGTGCCTGCACTTTAGGAGAGAAATGCTTTCTGGCAGGCTACTGTTTTTCCTTCTCAATGTAACTGAATGTGTCTTTGTGGGACATGGGTTTTTACTATTGAGTGTTGTTCTTAGATCTGCCAGGCAGCTGTTATCTTGTGTTAGGGAGCTGCTATCTGGTTACCTTCCCATTGTTCTTTTGTTTGGCTAATGGGGGGGGGGGAAGGGAGGGGGTGATTTCACTCCAACTTGCAGTACAGCAGTAAAGAGTGATTAAAGTTTATCAGAGCACAAGTCACATGACTTGGGGCAGCTGGGAAATTGACAATATGTCTAGCCCCATGTCAAATTTCAAAATTGAATATAAAAAAATCTGTTTGCTCTTTTGAGAAATGGATTTCAGTGCAGAATTCTGCTGGAGCAGCAATATTAACTGATTCATTTTGAAAAAAAAAAGTGTTTTCCCATGACAGTATCCCTTTAAGTACCAAACTATAAAAAGCTAAATAACTGAAAAACCACAAAAGAATAAAAAAATGAAAAACAATTGCTATCTGTCTCAGAGTATCGATATCTACAACATACTAAAAGTTCATTTAAAAGGTGAACCAGCCCTCTCACAGGGATTCTAAATATTTAAATCAACTTTGTTTTTCTTCAAAGCTACTTAAGCAGCTATTTAAACTAAAATGAACGGTTCATCATAAGATATATTTGTGCAATACTTTACGGATATATGCAGCGTGTTAAAAACACAAACAAGGTAATCCATTGTCTTTCCCTTCTGTATGTCCCTAGGTCTTACAAACATGAAAAATAAAAGTTACAAAGAAATTACTTACATGATGACACCCTGGTCGATGAAACAAATACTGGAGCATATTTATCATCAGGGATATGAGCCTGGAGCTGGGTAGGATCCAGGGGCTCCAGAGAATGGAACAGAGGGGCCTGGTCCCCACTGACCTGTAGGCACAGTTCCCCACGGCACTGATGGGAGAGCACCGGATCCCTGGCCAGGAGATGCATATGGCCCACTTGCTGGATATGGCATGTTTGGAGGTGCTGGGTACTGCCCACCTTGTGATCCCCATGAGCCAGAACCCCAAGGATCAGCAGGTGATGGACCTGATTGACCAAATGGAGCAGAAGGTCCAGGATAGGGCATATTGGGTGCAGGGTATGGACCACCAGGAGTATTAGTTGGGCCGGAGCCACCAGCGGGGCTTGGATGTTGTGCTGGTGTTCCAGATGGCGCTGAAGGATAGGATGCAGCTGGATACTGCCCAGAAGGTGCTGTTGGGTAAGGACCTGTAGGTGCTCCCGGGTGCTGTCCAGCAGGAACTCCTGGATAAGGCCCACAAGGAGCATTCGGTGCTGAAGGGTGCTGACCAGCTGGGGCTCCTGGATAAGGTCCCGCAGGTCCAGTCGGGGCATTTGGTGCTGCTGGGTATTGACCTCCAGGGGCTCCTGGATATGGACCAGCTGGTCCAGTAGGGACATTTGGCGCTGTGGGATACTGCCCAGAAGGTGCTCCTGGAAAGGACCCTGTTGGTCCAGATGGGGCATTTGGTGCTCCTGGGTAATTTCCAGCAGGAGCCCCTGGATAGGGTGCAGTTGGGCCCGAAGGTGCATTTGGTGTGGCAGGCTGGGGTCCTGTAGGAAAACCTGGGTATATTCCTCCTGGAGCTTGTCCATATGGTGCATGTGATGGAGCAGCACCAGGAGCAGAAGGTGCAGGTCCTGAACCTGGTGCGGGACTGGGGGTTGAACCCCAGGCATTAGACCCTGGCCAGTTGTTTTGCTGCTGGGCACCTTTTGGGTTGCTTACATCTGCTTTCTTAGCTGGTGTAGTGTCCCCTAAAGCATCTGCCAACTGAGAAAACACATACAGAAATATAGAGATAAATGGCACAGAAGGAAGGAAAATATTGGCATTTGCATATTAAAAAAGTGGAAAAGGGCTCATGAAGTGGTAACCAGTTAAAACCATACTTCTAGTGAAGCACTTCAATGCTCTGTTCTTAGATCATTTACTTAAATTTCATGTATTATCAATGACCAATGAAGGAGATACCAGCATCTTATTTTCTCTAATTGCTTTCTGTGCCCTTATTTGTCAGTGAAGTTAAGTTTTGGTAAAGCCAGTTGGGGAGGGGGAGGTTAAAATTCATCCATCCTCTACTGGGAAATAACGTCAGTCACAAATGATCATACAGAAAGCTGTGTAGGGGGAAATACATGCAGACCCCCTGCCTGGCTAATCCAAGTGCCGCATGGCTGGGCCCCTTTCAGACCCAAAAACCCACCAGCATACAGAAAGCTGTGTAGGGGAAAAAATAGGTCACCTTCCAACACTTTTCAGTTGTTTTGAGATAGTTCAGCAGAAAGACATTTTCAATTACTTTCTATTTGTCACACTGAAGTTTAACATTTAATTTTTCACCATTTTATGTCATCCTAACATAAGCTCTGGGAGCGTTCCAATTACTTTCTATTTTCTATGTGTCACAATTTTTCTAATATTGAAGTGTAAAGTGTAATTTTTCACCATCTACAGAAGCTCTGGAAAGGGGGGGGTCGACAACCCTGAAAACTGTTCTAAACTGATACAGTTCGTTGATACATTTCTTATCTTTGTCCCTGCTGAGCAGAATCTCTGAGTTTCATTACAGGCAGCTGTTAGAATTGATACAATAGTTGCTAATATTCCAGAGAGGCTGCTGAGAAATGGATCAACTAAATGTTGCAAAATTGTGACCGTTTAGAGTCTGAACCTGAATTACTGAAACACCAGAGACTGGGACATTAAACTTAGATTCTGGAAAAACAGTAAAAAATAAATAATGGAAAGTAATTTTAAAAAAGTCTTTATTTCTTGGAAACAAACTGAAAACAACTGTACTGAAAAAAAAGTGTTTGGAAGGTGAACAACCCCTTTAAAGGAGATAAATAAAAAACAAACAATTTTGTAGGCAATAATGTAAACTATATGGTGTTGGTATTATTTTTTGACAAAAAATTATTTTGTCTTTAAAAAAAAAAAAAGGCCCCTTTATTGGAGCTCCCTATAGATCTGATATGGTCCCTGTCCAAGTTTCAAATGAGGGGTGGGCGTATCCTAGTGGTCCCTGCAAGAAGCACAGTAGGAGAGGAACAGCCAATCACAGCCCTGCAGTCACACAAGCATAGACTGATTTCAGTTCCCTATAAGGTCAGCCTAGCTGCTGATTGGTTCCTGTCCTACTGTCAGCGTCGGATTGGGAGGCCCGGGGTCCACTGGGCTGCTGTTGCATTGGCCCCTGCCAGGACCTCCACCAAGTCGCCCCACTGCACAAGCGCGCACTATCTAGTTGCCGCAATCTGTCCGATAAAGGGAGTTTGGGTCAGAAAGATTCAGCAGGGAGCAGGTCTGGACCGGTGGGGCCCATAGGAGCCAGGGGTCTATCTGTTTTTTTCCCAGTGCAGAGCCGGCCCTGCCTACAGTGCAGTACTGAGTGCAGCCAGCTCCCCTGCACAGCCTGGGAAAGGAGGCAGCAGAAAGTGGAACAGAGGGGCGGGCAGGGTCGGACTGGACTTTGGTGCGGGTTACAAACCTCCGGTGCCCACATGAGCATGTGCAAACGGTGCTGCTCAGCGGGCATGTGCAAACGCTGTTGCGTGGTGCTGCGATTCGTTTTTATAAGGGGCAGGCAGGTCAGGAGAAGGGCATGAGCCGGGGCCCACCAGGTTTCTCCCGGTGTCCTGCCGGCCCAGTCCGACCCTGGGGACGGGACTAGTAGGGTTTTTGCAGCAATTAACAATAAAGTAACCAGAAACACTACTTTTCAAAGCACATTCCTTCAATATCTAAGAGTTTAATTTTCCTAACCTGCTTTTTTTTTTTTTTACATTATAAGTCTCCTTTAAACCAGTTCGGAAAAACTGTAAGAAATAAAAGATGGAAAGCAATCGAAAAAAAAAGGCTATTTCTGGTGAACAACCTGAAAACAACTCAACTGAAAAAAAAAATGTTTGGAAGGTGAACAACCCCCTCTGAAAACTTTCAGCATATAATGAAATCTTCAGCAAATCCAGTTGATGGAAGGGGAATTATAGGACTCACGGGGTGAGGCAGAACATTACTTACCGAAAAGTCATCTCCAGACATGATTCTGAAAACCAAAAGGGAAAAAGATTTAACTTATTTTTTTATTCAAATATATGAGACATGTAAATTGCTACATCCCATTCTACACAAAAGTGTTGGACTGGGACACCAGGGGCCCACCAAAAACCTTAGACCCACTCTCCGTACTATTATCCTTCCTCTCCTCACTCAAACTCTATTCTTTATATACTATAATCTATTCTTCCCCTTGTTTACACCTCCCAACTGTCTTCCGTTTTTACAGGGACAGTCCCTCTTTTGACAGCTCACCTGCAGTCCCTCATTTGTACTGGAAAGTCCTGATTTTCTCTGCACTGAACAGGTAGAAATAGAAACTTAACTTAACTTAATAGGCTTTTGGCAGAGAGCCCAGAACAGCCACAGCTGCAGATAAGATACTTTGGTAACAAGTTTGAGCAAATAAGTAATTGTAACAATATAAGATAACAGGTCTCTTGGGAGAAGTTAAGGTGGCCATAGACATAGAGATCTGCTCATTTGGTGATATCGCCAAATCTGCGGGTCTCTCCCCGATATACGCACATTGAAGTGGCCGATATCGGGCTGATACGGGCAGTGAGATCGTGGGACCGTATACACATATAGACACGGCCGCGATCTGACAGGATTTTTTACCCTGCCAGATCTGCCAACTTTCGGCCAGATATCAATCAGGAAAGCCCGTCAGACGGCCCCACATACAGGCCAATAAGCTGCCAACTCGGTCTGTCTGTAGCTTTTATCGGCCCTTGTATGAGGGCTCACAGCTTAAAGGGCAATTCACCTTCATTAGCAAAACTGTAATAACTGGAAAAAAAACCAAAATGGGTTCAAACTTTCATAACCTGCCAAATTTTGTAAAATGAACATGGTAATTAGGGGGTGTGGCCACAAAATGGGCGTGGTCACAACAATTTCCACTTTGTCCCTCTTTTTAATGTTGGCAGGTTTGTGTTTAGCCTCTTTGTCCTCATAAAAATAGGGAATGGCCATGGAACAGGCCAAATGTTTAGCAGCACAAGGGACAATTATGTTCCTGGTTCCAGACGGGCCAGTCCGACACAGAACAAGTACATTTATAGAGCGACATGATGTAGAGCAGATAACTCGCTAGTCACAAGTATAAGGGGCCCTGCCCGGAAACTGTGACATTGTAGCAAACGAATGAAACCGATCACATCAGTTATATAAAGCTCAGCAGCGACTAAATAAGCCTCTGTGTTACCTGACACTTCCTTTACCTCCGAGTCCTGCTGGCCGCTGCGTTCAAAGCTTCCAGGACCGAGTGCGTAGCTGCGTGCGTGTGACGTAGTTGAGGGAGACGTAGTGCTGGCAGGAAAAGACTAATAGGGCAGAATGCTCAGTACGCACGTGGGTGGGGGAGAAAGGGCGAGGCTCGAAGGAAACGTCGGGTGCGGCCAGCTCTGAGCCTGCAGAACTCTGGGAAGCAGAGTAACAAAGTACACGGCAGCAATGTTGTGATTAAAGGCGCGGCCTGTCACTTACACTCTGCTATAAACCTGTATTAGCCAACTGCCTTTAAACCCATCACCAATACCAGAAATACAGACTATGAGGAGAAGGGGATCCTTGCTATCATTCCCGGACTGGCAATCTGTGGGTTCTGGCAAATGCCAGAGGGGCTGCTGTAAGGTGCCATAGAAAGTCAGTATTTAGTGGGCTGGTGGGGGCTGATTGGGCCTCTGTGTACCTGAAATACCAGGGCCTATTTTAATTCTCAGTCCTGACCTGCTTGCTATGATTTACTTTGATTAAAATAACATCCTTGAACAAAACATTGTTTCTGTAATTGTAATAAATAAAATGTTAGTGGTTTTTAACAAAACTTGAAACTCCAGAAAGTCATTTGTCTGACAGCCACTGTGCGTGTCCTGCTGAACTACAAAGGGTTGTACATGTAGGGGCCCAGTTATCACGCCCTATAAATACTGGCGACAAAACTCTCTGGTGCAGTGGCGGAACTACGGGGAGAGCAGGGGTGCGAGCGGGCCAGGGCCTGCACCCCCTCAGTTCGCTCTCCGCTTATTTCCGGCCAGTTCCGGGCGTACGGAGGGGGGCGGGGGGCCCAGCTGCGCGTCCTGCGCCAGGACCCGCCCCCCTCTAGTTACGTTTCTGCACTGGTGATGTTGCCCCTAACAACCAATCAGACTTTTGTTTTCTGACTTGTAGGTGATTGTTAAAGGACAACCCTTTTCAAATAAAAAATAACAAAGTGGTATAAGGGTGACACCTTTATTGGCTAACTAATATAATCATAGAAAGCTTTCAGAACTTTTTAGTACCTTTTTCAAGCTGATCACAATGAAGCTGTGGTGTTCTGTGGTACATCTTCAGCAGGGTCTTCAGCTTCATTTGTGTCCGGTATAGCCTGGTATCCTCCATTTAGGGCCCAGCCGGTAAAACACCTGCCAAGGCCGGGGCCGGTATTACAAATTACCGGCAATGTAGTTGCCGGTAATTTGTAACACACTTAAAAAAAAGCTCTTGGCCCGCCCCCAATTCACTCAGAACTTACCTTTTTTTAGGCTTCTGGCCATCACGCATGTTGTTCCACCGCCTTTTGCATCACCGTGCGTGGCTCTGCCCCCTTTTGCCTCATGGATCGCCCCCTTTTGTTCCCACCCCCCCACCGGCCTGTAACATTTTTTAGAAAAGGTGGCAACCTACCTCCATTGTAATTGCAGGTAAAGTTGTACTGTGTTAGCCAGTAAAAAATGTTACAGGGCAACCCTTTTAAAATAAAAAATAAAGTGGTATAAAGGTGATACCTTTATTGGCTAACCAATATAATAATAACAAGCTTTCAGAACATTTTAGTGACCTGTAACATTTTTACTGGCTAACACGATACAACAACTTTACTTGCAATTACAATGGAGGATTCCAGGATATACCGGACATAAATGAAGCTCAAGAACCTGCTGAAGATATCAGTATCAGAGGAAATCCTGACCGGTTTTCCTAATTTGGTAAAACAAGCAGGCAGTTTTGACCTGGGCAGCCCTTCAAAAAACCGGGCAGGTGGCAACCCTACAAAGTACTGTTCAGAAGAACAATAATAGTAGAAGAAAGAGGGAGCCATTACATTAATAAGTATAAATAAGTATAAAAAATACAATACACATTAGTATAAAGTACAGATTAAGTGCTTATTGTCAAGGAGACAAAAGGATGGAGGTCCCTTTCCCGTAGAGCTTACAGTCTAAATAATTGTACACCAGTAGGACACTGTGGACTCTGCATTTGTACTGCCAGTACACCAGAAGTATAATATAGTTTTGCTGGGAGTTTACAAAAATCTTGGTTTATGCTATCACTGTATATCTTATCTTATAAATATATATATATATATATATATATATATATATATATATATATATATTTATATATATGGACTGAAATTCAAAATAGACCCTGTCATTAAAGGAACAGTAACATGAAAAATGAAAATGCTTTAATTTTCACTGTTCCTTTAAAGAGGCCCAAACGGCCCCCCACCAGCCCATTAAATAGTAACTGTGGCATCTTACAGTGGCTCATCTTGCATTTGCCAGAACCTACAGATTGCCAGTCCAGGTCTGAGCTGCATGACTGGCTAGTCTCAGGTATTATGCCCATTTATCAAGGCACCATCAATTGGGCTTCTTTGGAATAGTTCACAAAGCCCAATATACGGTAGTACCGACCTGTGTCGATTTATATGTTATAGTACAGCAATTGCCGTGTTGTAGTAATATTTTGTCTCTGGACTTTTTCATGCATAAAACTCATTGCACTCTATTCCTGGCTTGTTTAGGTAATTTGCACACAGCTTGTTTCTGTGTCTACAGCCACGTTCAACCATCGGTCTCTGAGAACGCAACAAAAAAATGAGTGGTGCTACAGAATGAAAAGGTAAATAGCTCACCAAGTTGATTGTGTGGTTCAGGTGCACCAGCCCCAGACCCCCAGCTTCAGGGAGCAGCAAACCAATATACAGAGGAAAAACTCAGACGGATCCACAGGGCCAAAAGTATAAAAGTTAAAAAGCATCTTTATTGATCATAATTAAAAGTATAAATGCATATGCCCTACGTGTTTCGCACCTACATGGTACTTAGTCATGGGCTCATGATCAATAAATGATTTATGATCAATAAAGACGCTTTTTAACTTATACTTTTGGCCTTGTGAATCCTTCTGAGTGCCGGATAGCCCTATCTTTTTTATATCGGTCTCTGAGAATGACCAAGACAAAGCTCATGTGCATTACAGTGCACCCTATCACCATGGAGGAGCCTGTGCAGAAGAGCCTCTTGAGATCTCATTCATTGAAGCGGATAAAACTATTGCCTTCTGAAATCCCGTGTAAATCATCAGTGAATAGCAAACGTCAACTATGGTTACTATAGAAATGTGCCAATTCTTATTTCAAAACATTACCGATCTGCAACCTTTTTGGTTTTTTTCAGCACAGACCAGTGTTATCTCTGTCTTCTGCTGCTTCCCCTACTTCAGGCGCATTATAATACAGTAAGAGGGATTCAGTACTTTTCTCACATGCGCAGAAATAGCTCAACGGCCATTTTTACTGTGTAATGGAAGGCAAAGTGGCGGCTGCAAATTCAGCTGGGGCAGAACACTTCAAGAACAAAGATCAAGTATGCATTAGGGCTCATACACGCGGGCGGTTTTATCTGCGCTCCCCTGTGTTGTGCTTTCTTGCGTTCAGCCGCAGGAGAGCGCAGAAGTAGACGCACTCAATTATTGTGAAGGGGGCTGTACTCACACAGACGCATATATGCACCGAACGCAGGTGAAATACAACATGCTGCGTCCCACCTGCGTTTGGTGCTTACATGCATCTGTGTGAGTACAGCCCCCTTCGCAATAATTGAGTGCGTCTACTCCTACTCCTGAACGCAAGGTATCGCAACACAGGGGAGCACAGGTAAAACCGCCCTTGTGTAAGAGCCCTTATATTGCTTTAATAAGTTAGCAAGTAGGGAAAGGGAAAGGTGTTCAAACAGATAGCGAATAATTAAAGTATTGAAATAGACTTTAACATGTCCTTTAAACTGGCCGTAGACTAATGAGGGATTACACCATCCACCCAACAACCACAAGGGTTTACACATCCACAAACCAAAGGTCTATGGATTATATAAATATTTTCTCTGAATTCCAGTAAGATTACTCATTAGGTTTTATAGATATTGACATTTAGCATTGCATTCCTCTGTTAAGGTTTGCACTGAAAGAATTATGGTGTATGCAGCTCACAAATACAGTTTTAACATGTATAAGCAATCAAAGGGCTGAGAAAAGTTGGAGAATCCCCCCCAGATGAAAACTTAGAAAATAGATGTTGTGAGTGTCTCAAAAAGGCAGTAGCTATAAAAATGAACAATTTATTTAGGATATATAGGAAGCCTAACAGGTTTCACACCATTTGGCACACTTACACTTAGGAGCATATTTATCAAGAATCGAATTTGTGGGTTGTGAGGGTTTTTCTACTCCGGATAAACTCGAATTTCGAATGTTTGGGTATTTATGAAAAAATTCGAATGTAAAAAACTCAAAGGAAAAACTATGGGGAAAAGAACTGTAATGATCAAGATCATGGGGCATGTTTACTAACATTGGAGATAAATATCTGGAGAGATTTCTGGAGATGTTGCCCATAGCAACCAATCAGATCTTTGCTTTTGTTTTTTAACTTGGCTGTGGCTGTTTAAATCTAATTGCTGATTGGTTGCCATGGGCAACATCTCCAGAAATCTCTCCAGATATTTATCTGCAATGTTAGTAAACATGCCCCCATGTCCCAAAAAAATTCAAATCGCTTGAATTGATCAAGTTTATGTCTCAAAAACTCAAATTGATCGAGTTTTTAGATAAAAACTCTCAAATCAACCAAAAAACGTTGCTTTGCCTAGGACAATTCCCTTTGACTTCTATTTGAGCTCGCCAGCTTTCAGATGGCGAATTTTTACATTCAAATTTTCACGTTTGTTTTTCCTTAATAAATACTAGACATTCAAGTTTTTGAAAATATAACTCGATTGCGTAAGTGTGGGTGCAAATAAAATTAGAATCTCGTAAAAAAAAATAATAATTTGATTTTTGATAAATCTGCCCCAGAGAGTCATCTGAAAGGTATAAACCTAAGTAGTTTAATATAAGAATACAAGTTCAGTGGGCTTTCCTTGTACTTTTACGAACGACCAAGTATTATTACGGCATAGCAGCTCTGGGAATCTTATGTGAACCAGGACACTATACTGATTCGATTTTGTGGGTCAGACTTTATCATTAAACACATCCGCATGAGTTTCAGAGGAATGATGTAAAAACCTGATCCCAGTGTAAAGTGAATTGGATGAAGTCAGATGGTGTGTTTTGTTCCTGCATCTACTTCTGACATTCAATGTATTTTGATTTTATATTGTTGGATGCAGACACAGCAGGCAGCATTCCCTTCCAACAGGCGTGTCACGTTGGACAGCAAATCTTATCTATAGTTTACACATCAGATTTTTATATCAGTCCCACTATTTTTTGACCTGTATAACTTCAGACTTGTAGGTTGCAATCTGTAGATCCAGCACCGTCCTATAAAAGCTTCTTTGTAGCTTAGCCCTTAGTCTTGGGCAGAAATGCAGGTATTTCTCAAAGCTGCTCACCTGTTCCCTCCACCCCTATCCAAGTATTGACAGTTTCAGCTCCTGCTGGGTGAAGCTTGGTGAATGTATCATGTAAACGAGGTATGAGCAAGCTGTGGTGCATCATATATCACAGAGAAGAGAATTCATATTACTTTTTCTTTAACACAGGAGATCTTACAGTGTCACTTACCTGTGTTAGGTGATCCAATCAAATGCCCAGTGTAACGAGCATTCCCCACGGTCCAGAGTTCAGAGACCCAACCCCCGCCCTCTAGTGGAGACCTACATTATAACAGTTAGAATGTGTGGGCTGCGCTACTGCTGCAATAGTGCTCTGAGCAGCCTCAGTGACAATACATGCTTATGGCACCCCTGCATTGCCTTACCAGCATTGAATAACCCTTATATCAAGGCTTAGGGACAGATTTATGAACATTTGTAGAGTGTTCGTTTCTCCGAATCTTACTTTTTAGCTCAAACAAACAAATTTTTCATATAGCTAATTAATATGCAATTTTATGACAACTAAAAGCTGTTGAGGTCACGTAGAAGTCAATGGAAGTTCCCTTTCTTTTCTTGCAAAGATCAGCCTTTCGTTCATGGTTTTAGAGGTTTCCCGAGATCAACATGTTCGGTGTCATATGAATTTTTCACGAAAAATTCATGGTTTTCAGATTTTTTTGGCAGCTATTTTTGTTCATACTTTTTGTATTCGTACCTTTTAATAAATTTCAAGGCATTCGTGATTTTAGAGAAATAGAGTTCAATTATAGCTTTAAAAACCTCTAAAACCATTAAAATGAGAATGTTTATGAATCATCCCCTTAGTATATCTAACTTTGAAACAATTTACAATTACGGTCGCTATTCTGTAACCCTTCTATTAACTGAAAATACTTTTAAATAAAATGTAGTGGTGCTAGGATCATCATGACATATATAACATTTAGCACTATCTACTGTATATCTTATTTTTGAAGGTTGGACCTAGGAGACAGAAACTGATCATTTTTATCTTTATTTGTATAATTTATGGTTAGATACGTATGCTCCATTGGGTCATGCAGACATGCTTATAGTATTCAGTCCATGTAGTGTTTAATGTGAGGTAAAAAAGAAATGAGAAATGCAGAGGAGCTGCAAAAGAGCTGACACCAAGACTGCTTTAATGAAATATCTCTATTTTCCCTTTTTTGTCAATTGCAGATGTATCAACTCACTGCAATCTTTTAGACGCATGTACTGCTTCCCGTTAATTTGCACAGGCCAAGGGTGTAAGGGCCAAGACAGTACCAAAAACCCACCATAGTTGACGTCTATGTATTTGGCAAGAGCCAACCAGCCAGTAGTCCCGATAGCAGTCCTTTCAGCCAGTGTCTGGCTGGGACACCAGGGGGCCCACCCGAAAACCTTAGACCAAGGGCCCACTCTCAGTACTATTTTTTTTTCCTCTCTTCACTCAACCTCTATTTTCCTAGTCTGTTTTCTTTACATACTATAATCTATTATTCCATCTTTTTAGCCTATTTTTTAAATTTAGCCTAGAAATAGGGAATAGCCATGAAATAGGCCAAATGTTTAGAAGCAGGAGAGCCCACTGACACCTGGGCCCACCGGGAGGGCCAGTCAGACACTGCTTTCAGCTGCCAGTTTGGTGAGCTTCCGATATAACCTTTTTTTATATATATATTTTTTGTTTTATGTTAGCTTTTTGTTGGAACAAATGCTAACTAGAGCAGTGATCCACCAACCCCTTGGATGTTGCAGTGGTCACAGAGCTTCTTTTTGAATTCCAGGCTTGGAGGCAAGTTTTGGTTGCTTAAGAAACAGATGTACAGCCACATAGAGCCTCTTGTAGGCTACCAGTCCACATAAGGACTACTGGATAACCAACCATAAGCCTTATTTGGCATCCCCTGGGTTTTAATACTTGTGTTGCTCCCCATCTCTTTTTACATTTAAATGTGTTTCACGGGTAAAAAAAAAAAAAAGTTTGGGACCCCTGAACTAGAGGAAGCTATCATCTTAAAAGATGTTTTTTTTTTTTTCTTGTGGTGTCCCATGTAGGTTCTGCTTGCTTGTGTCACAGCTCTGAACACAATTTAAGGAAATCTGTAGGATTTCCCTCTACTTGACATAGGCGCTACCCATACCCAGTAACTGAAGTTGGTCATTGTGATATTCCCATCACTTTACTCCATGACAAATAATTGTAGTGTGCCACTTTTAAAATGAATAAGTCAAAAGCACTGGGATGGAAATGTACCTCACCAAGCCTAGAGTTATGGCATGGTCTTAAAAAATAGTATATATATATGTATGTAGTTGTACTGTATGTAAGTATGTATGTATAGAGTACAAAAACTCTACGAGAAGAATTTCAGGTCTTTTCAAGGACGTGTACAGTCCACCGTCTATTGTAGAGGCTGTTAACTCCCTAATAAGTTGGCCTTGATTCCTTCTATTATAAAAAGTACACTTTGTGAAGAGCTGTATAGTCAGTGTAGTTCAGGTGTAGGATCCTTTTTCTGGAAACCCATTATCCAGAAAGCAAAAATACACAGGCTGACAACAGCCAAAGCCAACAGCCTGTGTGCCCATAGCCTAAAGAATCTGTAATCACAAGGGGCTGCGCAGTATGTTGGCGCTCTATAAATACATGTTAAAAATAATAATTTGACATATGATCCTGACCTACGCCCTCGACCTCACAACAACCCACGACTAAGAATAATGATGTATGTAGAGGAAATATAGGTTAAGACCGTAGAGAATCTTTTCCTCATGTATTGGTTATTGCTTGATTTTGTCATATGTAGGGATGCACCGAATCCACTTTTTTGGATTCGGCCGAACCCCCGAATCCTTCACGAAAGATTCGGCCGAATACCGAACCAAATCTGAACCCTAATTTGCATATGCAAATTAGGGGTGGGAAGGGGAAAACATTTTTTACTTCCTTGTTTTCTGACAAAAAGTCACGCAATTTCCCTACCGCCCCTAATTTGCATATGCAAATTAGGATTCGGTTTGGCCAGGCAGAAGGATTCGGCCGAATCCGAATCCTGCTGAAAAAGGCAGAATCCTGGCCGAATCCTGGATTCGGTGCATCCCTAGTCATATGTATTCCTGTATGTTTATTTTATGCACCCATTTGTTGTACAACGCTGCGGAATATGTTGGTGGCTTCATAACTATTTGTTAATGAAATTGTACTCTCTACACAAGCAATGCAACTCCCTTTGACCTGCTCAGAACGCAAGTGGTGTCTGTGGTGGCATCAGGCCTGCAGTAAAACAGCTTGTAACAAAGCAGCTCATCTGGTCTTTGTGAATGTTACTTCATTTAAATTCCAAATACAACACAAAGCTGCAAGATATCTCTGCAGTACAAGAAAAACCTGAATTACTTGGACACTGAGTGTATTTTCACAACTTAAGGGGTGGTGTTTGCATTTTTGTAATGGTTCTGCCTTTAAATTGTCTATTCCGAATCGTCACCTTATAGAACCATACACAAATCACTTATTGCTTTAGGTTTTGTATGTGGCTGTCAGAGAGGTCTTGCAACTGCCCTCCATGGGGGCAAATTCACTAAGATTGGTAGTTGCACCAGCGTCCGCTTCACCGCACTTCGCCAGGCGTATTTTCGCCAGTGCTACGCGAATTCACTAAAATCCGAAGTTGCACTCAGGGGAGCATAAGCTTGCGAAGTTGCGCTAGCGTTAATTCCCCAAGCAAAGCGAATTTACGCTAGCGATGATTAATTTGCATACGGTGCAAAATTGAATTTACAAAGGAGGTATATGTAGCATCACTACACAAGCCTGGCAAACCTTCTAAACAGCAAATAAAATTTTTATTTTGCCCTACACATGAGCCCACTGTATAGTTAAGGTGCCATGAATGTAGGGGAGAAAGAGGGTAGCCCCAAAAAAAATTTCGATCTTTTTCAGCCTATCACCCATAAAAAGACTCCAGCGTTTTTTGGGACTTAGAACATTTTTTTACTTTTTTTGAAGCAATCCCTATCTACTCTATTGCACTTCACCTGGTCTGAGGTGGCGAAGGAAGTCTGGCTTAAAATGTAGCGTTCAGAAAAATGCCCGCGCCAGTGAATTTGCGTAGTTACGTCCGTTACGCAAATTTGCCAGTACGAAGTAACACTAGCGAATTTACGCCAGCGTCCGTTAGTGAATCAGCGAATTAACGAAAATGCGTTATGCTAGCGTTAGGCGCTTCATCCTTTAGTGAATTTGCCCCATAGTGTAATATTAAAGCTGAAATGCTTAACCCTTGTCATGCTTAACCCCTAGCCATATTCCTTATTACTTTCCTCATCCCTGCTTCTTCCTGACTTTTTTCCATGAGAAAACATTTATATCTATAGACCAGCACCTCTAATTTAATAGGTATCAAATACTTGCTGAATTCAAGCCCCTACTCCCTACCCACAGTTGTGTTCAGAATAATAGCAGTTCAGACATCACTAACCTGATCAATCACTGTTTTTGGAAGAAATTATATTTTATATTTTTACATGGTAAATAATTTACTAGTAGGTGTAGTAGAGTCATAGAAAACTAACAGACCCAACAGTCATGACATGTATGCTGCTAATTCTGTGTCATTAAATCATTAATTGAGGCTTGTTCCAAATAATAGTAGTATGGAGTTCAATTATGGAGGTCTTTCATTTTGTTGAAAAACAGATGTCAATTATGGCCCTTCATTAAGGAAGGAGGGCAGTAAATGTTGTGCATGCTGGTTATAGTGTATTTCTCTCTGAAAATCGAATGGGTTGTTCCAGACAGTGTACTTTGATTAAAAAGTTGATGGAGAGGGGGAAAACATATAAAGAAGTGCAGAAAATGATAGGCTGCTCAGCTAAAATAATCTTAAATACTTTGGGGTGTTTTGGGGCTCCTTGCCGCCTGATGCAGCCTAAGGGGGGGGCCATATCGCTAGTGCAATTGCGCTCTCTGCACTAGCAGAGCCCAAATTCTGATTTAAAAATCTGAATTATGCTCCTAACTTTACCAGGAGCAACTTTTTTGCCACCCCTGCCGCCTGAGGTGAGTTTCTCAACTCGCAACAGCGCCCCTGTAAGTGATTTAAAATGGCAACCAAAACCTGAAAGACGTGGAAGAAAACAGAAAACTACCATTAGAAATGGATAGAATAATAGCCAAAATGGCAAAGACTCAGCCAATGATCAGCTCCAGGAAGATCAGAAGAAGGTCTAAAGTTACCTGTGAGTAATGTTACAATTAGAAGACGCCTATGTGAAGCCAAGCTATCGGCAAGAAGCCCCCGCAAAGTCCCATTGTTAAAAAAAAAAGACATGCTGAAGGGTTAACAATTTACCACACAACAACAACACACTGACTGGCCTAAAGAGAAATGGTGCAACATTTTGTGGACAGATGAAAGGAAGATTGTTCTTTTTGGGTCTAGGGGCCGCAGACAGTTTGTCAGACGAGCCCCAAACACTGA
The DNA here is from genome assembly GCA_038501925.1 of Xenopus petersii. Classification (NCBI taxonomy): domain Eukaryota; kingdom Metazoa; phylum Chordata; class Amphibia; order Anura; family Pipidae; genus Xenopus; species Xenopus petersii. The sequence continues at coordinate 95,247,950 of CM076687.1, read as the reverse complement.
ATTCAAGTCACAGTACAGAGTGAAGACAGTGAAGCCGGTGGCACAAGCATCATGATATGGGGATGTTTCTCATACTATGGTGTTGGGCCTATTTATCTCATACCAGGGATCATGGATTAATTTCAATACATTAAAATACTTGAAGAGGAAATGCCATTGAAATGGGCGTTTAAACAAAAAAATGACCCCAAACACACCAGTTAAAGGGCATGTAAAGGCAAAAAAATAAAATCCCATTTTTACTTTCTTTAATGAAAAAGAAACCTATCTCAAATATACTTTAATTAAAAAATGTGTACCATTTTTATAAGAAATCTGACTGTATGCAGTGAAATTCTCCCTTCATTTACTGCTGTGGATAGAAATAGAAACGATCCCTAACTGCTGAGCAGGGAAACAATCATACTTATGAACAGCAGGGGGAGCCCCCGCCTTACTTCCCAGCCATGCAGAACTCAAGCAGCTTTGTTTATAACGATCCCTAAGCAGCCCAGACCACACTGAACATGTGCAAAGTCTTAGTCTTGCAAAGATGTTTAACAAAGTTACAAGATGGTGACCCCCTGTAGCCAACTTTGAAAGCATAAATCATTTGTTTGATTAGGCTTGTGGTGCAGTAAGTTCATGTTTATGTTTACTATACAAAATACAGCATTTCTAGCCTTATTCTATTTTAGACTTTACATGCCCTTTAATGAGCAACATCTTCATTCCAGCCCAATAAAAATTTATTTATTTATTTGTTTTTTTTTTTTTCACTTAAAAAAACAAAACTTTCAGTAGCCTTTTTGGGCTTTGGTATAAGGTAGTATGACAGCATGCCTTTCTGGAGCTACAGAAATGCCAGAGGGGCTGCTATAAGGTGTCATAGAAATACAGTATTTAGTGGGCTGTTTGGGCCTCAGTGTTGGCTGAGTGGGCCTCTGCGTACCTGAAATGCAAGGGCCTATTTTAATTCTCAGTCCAGGCCTGGCTTCTTCAATGTATCTTTCACCACCGGAAGAGAAAATAATATCATCAGTGTGCAGGAGTATGGAAGTATGGAAGTTGGGGTGGAAGTGATGTCAGTTGCAGCATTGCATTTCCAGGAATCAAGTACATGGAAGTTACGTTAGGTGCATAGGTGAAGTACTCATTGTATTCATTGTGGCAAGTGGATGGAAGTCCAAAAAGGTACACTGGCACACAGGGCAATTGAAAAAGCAGGGTAACCCCTTGCTACTTTTATTTAAGCGGACGTGCGACGTTTCGGGGTTCCTACCCCTTTCTCAAGCATACAAACAATGACCATTGTGCAGTGTATAAAACAGGTGTGCAATTAACATAATTAGCTTATTAATGACATGCTGTGTATATTCTCGAGGAACCTGATCCTTCAGCCAATGTGATTGGATTATAAACCCATTTAGTTTTAAAACCTAATAAAAGGATCCAAACAAGTGCATAAAACATGTATAAATAAGTATACATTAAAATGTCCAGAATGTGCTAAATCCAGCTGGTGATAGTGCTGTAAAAGATACTGAAAAAAGAAACAGTATAAAAATACAAAATTACAAAAAAGATTGCTTATCACTAACACAGTTTACACCAGTTAAAACGATACAAAAGGTAAAAGATTAAAAGATACAAAGTATCAAATTTCAAATTTCAAACCACAAACTTGCCCTACTGGAATAAATTGATCGTACCTGTCCCTGGAGTCTACAAGAGTGTTCTCATCTGAAAAAAAATGCGAAAAAATTTTTTATTATTGTGTTCAATTCTTCAAATTACAGGAGGATCAATTACTAAGCATAACTCTGCTTCATAGAAAACATGATAGATTATATTCCTCGTTGAGTCCCCTCGGGTGTCTAGATTGTAAACACCATATCCAAAAGCATTCCCTCTGTAATAGCTTACGTTTATTATCCTGTCCAGAAAATGCAGTTACTTTCTCCAAAATTTGCCATCTTAATTGTGCCACTCTATGGCCCTGTTCATAAAAATGTTTCGCCAATAAAGTTTCTTTTTTTGTTTTACTTGTTTCTTCCTCCTTACTTTTCTTTTTTTGGGGATGAAGCCGGCAGGGGTTTATAATATAATGTTAACTTATATGAGAAAGAGTCCAATAAGGTTTTAAAAAAATTTTTTGGATAAAGGATATGATAAAACACTGCTAGAGTTGGCTAGAGATGAAGTGAAAAGCTTACCTAGGGCACAGCTATTGGCTAAAAAACCTATTACCTCGAAAAAAACGCAGAGGATACCATATGTCTCTGTGTATGATAATAATTCTAAATTGTTTCGTAAAATTATCATGAAGTATTGGGGTATTTTAAGTTCTGATTCGAAACATGGACACTTGTTTCAGCAGCCACCACTGTTCTCTTACAGACGTGGGAGAAATATTGGGGACTTTGTAAAAACCAACAAAAAAGAAAGAAAAAGTGGGATTTTTCCTGTTAAATCTAATTTGAATGGCACATTTCCGTGTAGAAATTGTGGCCATTGTAATAGTATCATACCAGGGAATCATGTAACACACCCCCACAAAGGTTCCAAACATGCTATACATGGCTGTTTTTCTTGTGACAGTAAAGAGGTCATTTACTGTTTAAAGTGTCCATGTGGACTAGCCTACGTTGGTCAAACCTCCCGATCAATGAAGGTTAGATTAAATGAACACAAAAGTGTACTCAGAAATTATAAACCCCTGCCGGCTTCATCCCCAAAAAAGAAAAGTAAGGAGGAAGAAACAAGTAAAACAAAAAAAGAAACTTTATTGGCGAAACATTTTTATGAACAGGGCCATAGAGTGGCACAATTAAGATGGCAAATTTTGGAGAAAGTAACTGCATTTTCTGGACAGGATAATAAACGTAAGCTATTACAGAGGGAATGCTTTTGGATATGGTGTTTACAATCTAGACACCCGAGGGGACTCAACGAGGAATATAATCTATCATGTTTTCTATGAAGCAGAGTTATGCTTAGTAATTGATCCTCCTGTAATTTGAAGAATTGAACACAATAATAAAAAAATTTTTCGCATTTTTTTTCAGATGAGAACACTCTTGTAGACTCCAGGGACAGGTACGATCAATTTATTCCAGTAGGGCAAGTTTGTGGTTTGAAATTTGAAATTTGATACTTTGTATCTTTTAATCTTTTACCTTTTGTATCGTTTTAACTGGTGTAAACTGTGTTAGTGATAAGCAATCTTTTTTGTAATTTTGTATTTTTATACTGTTTCTTTTTTCAGTATCTTTTACAGCACTATCACCAGCTGGATTTAGCACATTCTGGACATTTTAATGTATACTTATTTATACATGTTTTATGCACTTGTTTGGATCCTTTTATTAGGTTTTAAAACTAAATGGGTTTATAATCCAATCACATTGGCTGAAGGATCAGGTTCCTCGAGAATATACACAGCATGTCATTAATAAGCTAATTATGTTAATTGCACACCTGTTTTATACACTGCACGATGGTCATTGTTTGTATGCTTGAGAAAGGGGTAGGAACCCCGAAACGTCGCACGTCCGCTTAAATAAAAGTAGCAAGGGGTTACCCTGCTTTTTCAATTGCCCTGTGTGCCAGTGTACCTTTTTGGAAGCCTTTACCGAGGGGGTTGCCGAGCCCTCTACCCTGAGCACCGGGCGTCATTGATCACACTGAGGAGTGTGCTCTACTTCACCATCTATTCTAAGTGGATGGAAGTGACACCAGCTGCAAAGGTGCACTGCCTGGAACACCTGTTTTGGAAATGCCTGGTAAAGGAGTATTAGATTCTTGTCCCCTGGCTACATACCGTCTCTTTGACAACACATACCTGCTCTGGTGCCTTAGTGGTTGTCTGGGCCCCTGGCTCTGTAAACCCTACATTTTACTAGCAAGTATGTATACAAGTTGGGCACATCTCATCCATCTGAACCACATCATCTGTACTACATATATCTGCTCCATTTTTCAGCCATTAGTAATCTGAGAAGAACTGAGCATGCTCAGTAGCCAACAGCTAAAGTAAATTCCCAAGTGGGGGGACAAGTGGGTTAGTGGAAAAGAAGGAATCCTAATCGATTAAGTGGATGCTGCAGCCTTACTATTAACCTTTTAACAACTGTAATAGCAAGTATTTAAAGATTTGAAATAAACTTTTCGTTGAGGTGGAGCTTCAATTTATATATGAGGGAGTTGCAGTTGTCATGTCTGCACTGACAGGTAGGGCCAACTTTGACAAATTCACCTTATTTGCATGCGGGCTATACACTGCACCATAGTGTAGGGAATATCAGCTGTTTCCATAAAGCACAATCTTTTAAAGGGGCCCTGTCATCCTAAGAAATAATTTCAAACTCTTTTCTATTGTGTGTGTTAAGCAAAATAAACATAACTTACATTATATAAATTATTTCAACCTTTGTTGCCTTGTGGCTTAGAATTCACAATCACAGCAAGCAGTTAGTGGTCACTTTTGACACTGTTATTAAGGTAAGCTTTGTATCACTCCAAAATATTGTGAATGCGCCACAATGGGGAACCTGATCCACTGGCTACACAACTATAAACTGTGAGGAGAGGGCAGGGGAGATTCAAGGGTCCCAATGCTGCCCCCTCGCCCCCTCCTCACTTAAAAATTAGTGTCTGAGCGGGTCAAAGGAGGGCAGCATCGCTAGTTCAATAAGCAAAATAGCAAACCACTCTCTGCACTAGCGGAGCCAAATTTCCGGTTTAAAACCCGGAAATTCGTCTCTTAAAGTTACAGGCGGATTTATGTTCTCACCTTGCCTCTTGGCAGGAGCGGCCATCTGTATGAAGTGTAGAATGGAAAGTGAAAGTAATTGCCTGGCCTGCCTCTATGCCTGAGGCTTAAAGGAGAAGTAAAGCCTAACTAAAGAAGTAGGTAGAAATGTTGTACATTATGTTTTGGGCTTCTGAACCAGCCCAAGGCAACTACAGCCCTTTAGCAGTAAAGATCTGTATCTCCAAAGATGCCCCAGTAGCTCCCCATCTTCTTTTCTGCTGATTCACTGCACATGCTCTGTGCTGCTGTCACTTACTGGGCTTAGGGACCCACTCACAATATACAGTACACATAGAATAGAAATGTCACAATATAAGGCTGATTAGTAATTAATACAGATAATTACTACATGGCAGCACAGAACCCAGTGCAATTAGCATCAGAATTTAATAATCAGCCCTGTAACATCATCTTATATTAAAGACCAACCTCATTTTCTGCTGGATAATTAGTGACGACCCCTAAGCTTAGCTTTTCAATAGCTGCTCAGAGCCCACTGAGCATGTGAGTGTCACAGACACTTTCCAAGATGGTGACCCCTTGTGACAAGTTTGAAGTCCTGGATCATTGCTGCTATTGAGAAGCTGAAACTTTAGGCTGGTTCAATAAGTTCAGTATATAAAACATGGCATTTTTAGCCACGTGCCGATAAAAGCTGCCAACAGACCAAGTCAGCAGCTTATTGGCCCGTGTGTGGGGCCCTCTGATGGGCTTCCCTTATCGATATCTGGCCCAAAGTCAGCAGGACTAAAAATCCCGTTGGATCGCAGTTCATTGATGCGGTCCCACGGATCTTTACGTGTATGGCCACCTTTAAGGTGGCCATAGACATTACAATTACGATCTTTCCTGGAATAGATCTTTTCAGGAAAGATCATTAATTTCAATACACACGTATAGAGCTGAATCGAATCCTAACTGTATCTGACGATTCAGCACTAACAATGGCCGATGTTTGGGTGTCTTCAAAGGCGCCCAATCAAAATTTTCCAGCCAGCCCAATCGATGAGCCGACAGATATCCAAGTCTTCTGCCAATAATGGTCAGCTTGTCTCCATACACACCAAATAGTGTACAGAAATCTGTTTCATACTATATTATCGGTTCATTTATGGCCACTTTTAGAGGCAAGGCAGGCAATATATGATTGGCAGCTGAGATTTTTAACTACGTTTAACAGGCATGGATATTTTAAAAAAATGGTTTCATGTTTAATTTAAAAAGGATATCTCTTATACAGCATTTTACTTATGAGTGACAGGTCTCCTTTAATGACCAATTGGATTGATGCCTATAGACTGTCCCCAGATGAACAAGCAACCAACATGGCATTTAAAACTCATCAGTTTCTGTATGAATTTAGATAAACTTAGAATAGATCCTGTTTGGCACACAATCAATGAACTCAAACTTTATAGGGAAAAAAATTGGAAGATTAATTTTATAAATAGTATAAATTGCTTACAAACTATTCAAACCATAACTTCCTATAATACAATTTCTAAGTCAATCATATCTTCTGAAAACCAAATAAAACAGGACTATTAACACAAAGATATTACCCTGACTTTTCTATATCTCTTTACTATATCAAATGCAAATGTTAATTTTGTTCAGAATTTATAGAAATATAGAAGTGTTTTGTCTCTATGGATTATTAGATATTGGATCGTAAGAAAGAAAAATGACGCGTCTGCCTACAATAGCCCACATTTGCAATGGCTAAGTCTCTAAAGGTCACTGTTTCACAGGAAGGAAATTGTCATTACATTACTTGATCCATGAAAATGAGTGGAGCACTAGCAAGGCAGGAAGCTGATAATTTGATTTATCATCCTAATGGAAGTGGTTCATAAATGAATAGTTGCAGAGGCTATTCATCTTTCCTGTAAAGCAATTGAAAGAGAAAGAAAATTCAATGAGTCTATAGAAGATATCCTTTGGTTTCCGTATTTATTCGAAACAGACAACAGCCTGTCATACTGTATCTGCAAGTAGAGCCTTGCAGCCGATGTGACTTTGCTCCACTGTTCTCCTATGTTCCTTGCATTCTCTGTACAGCACTTTATAAAGCTCCAAATATAATTTTCTATTGTTTGTACAAGTTGTAATGAAAACTACAAAATTGTGAATGTGCAGAGCAAGATTTAGGGATGAGGGGGCCAAAGGCAAAGCATGGAGACTGGGCCATACATGTGAGAAACAGAAATATCCATATCCTAAATAAAAAGCTTTAGTGTGAGTTTGCCTCCCTAAAAGGAGACCACCTGCCATATGCATATACAGTATATATTTAAAAGCCCTTTCATGGAAAGACATTTTGGTTACCATCGCCATTCATAAATTTTACCCGCCTCCCCTAGGTAAACCTGTAATAAACCTGTGAGCACTAAATTCCAGCACCTTTGGACAGCCATTCGGCTACCAGAAGAATTATAGAAGTTATAGTTTTCTAGTGAAGGGCTAGAGATTGGAAATTATTGACATTAAAGCTGAAAATAAACTTCAGAATACTAAGTGCCATCTACCCGGCGGGAAGGCAGGTCGGGGATATTAGTCGCCCCGAAGAAGAGGAGATTTGTTGCGGGGCGACTAATCTCCCTGAAACTGACCGTATGTCTCTGCCCTTACAAAACTTCCACAGTTCTCCGCTATCTTGAGCATGCTGGAAGCTGTAGTCCAACGCACACTGAAGAGAAGAATATCAGATTGCAATTCTAGAGAACAGATGTTCAGCTTGTAGTTTATTTTAAAATTATTTTGTTAGTTTATTCCATGCATAGGCAATCTTTGCAAATCTTTGGATCCTGCAGAACTAAAAATAATTCCATTGTTACAACTCAGCTGGAAAAAGAATGTTGGAAGCTGTAGTTTTCCAGCATCTAAAGCAGGGAGTCTCCAGCCTTTTTTTTTTACCTGTGAACCACATTCAAATCGGAAAGAAGTTGGAGAGTATGTTGAAAATTCTTCAGGGTGCCAAATATGGAATGTGATTGGCTGATGGTCATCCCTATGTGGACTGGCAGCCCTCAGGAGGTTCTGTTTGGCAGTGCATATGGCTTTTATGCAACTAAAGCTTGTCTTCAAGAATAAGCACCTGCTTTGAGGCTACTGAGAGCAACATTAAAGCGGTTGATGAGCAACATGTTGTTACTGAGACAGCGGTTGGGGATCACTTCACTAGAGAGTACAGTCTTTTCAATACAAGTAAATACTTTACATCATATCCCTGATGTCCGTGTTGCACTTCATGATCTTCTAGGATACAAAAAGATTGATAATGAAAGCTACAGACAGCCTATCCCTGATCTGAAATCAGGAGTCGGCAGTGATCAACAAAGGTATGCCAGTCAATAGAGGGCTGCTTCTCCTTCTAGCTAAAGAAAATATACAACAAATTCAATGCTTCCACTTTTTAGCATTCATTTGGAGACATCTTGTCTGAGATAAGGCTTGTGACGTAAGACAGATTTGTTTCCTCCGACAGCTGAAACTCCTTTAAAAAGCATTAATCACAGACATCATTCTTAAAAGCCACAATTGCTTAATAGGTTTAAATTCAGGAAAGAACTGCTCACTGGATCAATAGATTCATTGCTCTGGGACACAGAGCATTTCCTTCTTTTGGACTATAGGATTTCATTTATAGACTGCATCCCTGTCAAATTCATTGAGCTTTATCCTTGAGAGTACATTTCTGTTGTGAATATAAGAACCAAGGTACATTTTATCAATGCACCCTTTTGGTGCTCTTAATGTGCAGCTATATGGGTTACCATAACCAGGTAGGTCTTTCCAGCTGACGTGAGGTCACCCATTCTGATTAGAAGAAAGGAGCTTCCGCCTAAATATTTGGAAGGGACTCTTTACAATGAGAGCTGTGAATATGTGGAATTCTCTCCCTGAATCAGTGGTACAGGCTGATACATTAGATAGCTTTAAGAAGGGGTTGGATGGTGTTTAGCAAGTGAGGGAATACAGGGTTATGGGAGATAGCTCTTAGTACAATTTGATCCATGGACTCGTCAAATTGCCGTTTTGGAGTCAGGAAGGAATTTCCCCCCCTCTAAGGCAAATTGGAGAGGCTACAAATGCCTTCTTCTGGATCAACTAGCAGTTACGCAGGTTATATATAGACTTAAAAGGTTGAACCTGATGGGTATGTCTTTTTTCAACCTGACTTACTATGTTACATCATTTATCCTTTTAAATAACTTTTTTTCAAAATAAGTGCTATAGGGCTTTTCTCCAAGTGCCTTTTTATTTGAAGATGCCCCTTCTGCCTACCAGTGATTTAAATATGAACTGGCTGACACTGGTAATAGAGAGAAATCTTGGCCTAAAATGCTCTGAGTGGACTGAGAATAGGGTTGCCACCTTTTCTGGAAAAAAATACCAGCCTTCCTATACTGTATATTTATCTTTTTTCCCTATTAATAACATTGGGATCAACCATCATTTCCCAGGTGGCAAACCTAACGGAGACCACCTGTACCAGCAGTTTCCACACATGCCAATGGAAGGTGACAGAGCTAGTTTTGGTCACCTCTCTGTTATCAGCCTAAAACCTTAAAACCTAAAACTGACAGTTTACTGCAAAAGAACTACAGCCATCAATGATGCATTGCAAAGGAGCAAGGTACTTTCTATATGGATTATTTGAGTTGTGGTCACTGTTTTACACCATACTAAGATCACCCCAGTTACTGATGAAACAAGATATAGTTAGATTTGAGGTAGCATTGGAAAAATTAAGCTCTAGTAGCCCAGATTGGCACGGAAGGAACTTCTCATAACACTTTATTGAGTATCTTGACTTTTCTCCCCCCCTCCCCTTTTTTTCATGTTGCAGTGACATAAACAACAAAATTCCTCCATGTTTTTGTGATTTGTGGCATTTTCAAGTAGAGTCTGATTAACTATTGAAGGACCAATGATCTTAAATACTATCAAAGAATACTATTGGCAAGACATACAAGTAGAACTGAAAGCTAAACATCCACAATAAAAGAAACGTATTGACATTTATAGGTCCAGTGTTTTTTTCTAGTAATAAATTATTTGCAGGTGCATACATTAAAATGTTTTTAAATGTTAAACTGAATCCTACTTTGCATCCAGGATTCAGTGCATCCCTACAATTTTTAAGTCTGCCAATCAAAGTTACACAAAGGTGGCATGGTCCTAGTCAAGATATATATATTAACTATTAAGGTTGAAGACCTTAATAAGCTAACAGCTAGAAAGCAGAATTGAATTCAGATTTTCTCATTTAAGAATCTGAGCAATAATGGCAAATTTGTGTTGTTGTGTTTTTGCCCTCCAAGAAAAGGAGTGAACATTAGAAGCTGGCATATATGTCCTTGCTACAGCTTTACTTTTTAATATAAACAATACAATAATTACACATATTGTGTAAAAAAAATGTGCAGTTTTTTGAAAAATCACAGAAAAACAGCTGGAAAGAAAATCTATGATAATTAATTACCAGTTGGTGAATTGCCAGGAAACACGTAAATCTGTTGAGATTATTTATTTTGTTCTTCTTTGGAAAAGTACATGTTATTGTGTTTATGCATCAATATGTATAGAAACGGTGGGTATTGGAAATTAAAGTTGCTTGTTTGGTATAAGCTTGAAAAAAGGCTCTGTGTAGCCTGAAATGTCGATAAGGGCTCTTACTGACGAGCGGTTGAAGCTGCACTCCCCTGCGTTCCGTTTTTCTGCGCAGGAATAGACACATTTAGCTTTTTCAATGGGGCTGTACTCACACAGGCGCGTGTAGGCGCCAAACGCAGGAAAAATGCAGCATGTTGCGTCTCAACCTGCGTTCGGCGCCTACACGCGCCTGTGTGAGTACAGCCCCATTGAAAAAAGCTAAATGCGTCTATTCCTGCGCTCCCCTGCGGCTGAACGCAGAAAAATGGAACGCAGGGGATCGCAGCTTCAACCGCTCATCAGTAAGAGCCCTTATCCAGGTCCTGCCAGTGTTCCTAAAAAAGGCATATTTATCCAAGAAAGATTTGTGGTGCTGTACTTCAAGTAATCTATTGGAAATTAAAGTGCATAGGAAAAGAACATTGTATGGACAGTGCAAAACAGCTTCTTAGTAAGTCCGACTTGTACAATTTTCATTTATAAACAAAAGGGTTTCAATTTTGAGTAACATATTAACCATTTAAGCAAATACAAGTTCAGTATGAAAATAAGGTAGCAGTTACAAAGGATTATGGGAAGACCACTGCAAAGCAGAGTTCCATCAAGTCTGAGAAATGTATTTAATAAACCCATTTGCTATTTAGGAAGCCAGCATTCACAGGTTTCCTTGGCAACAGGGTTGGGTTAAAAAAAAATTAAGATAATATATAATTATACATCTTATGAAAGTTCTAAAATCGTTTCATGTTTCGTTGTTCTGGTACATCCACTCGCCGAACCCGCACTTTGGACTTATAGTGGTACTCTTTTAAATAAAGTTTCATGGAAGAAGGGACAGGGAGAGCATCAATCCCATCATAATTTGTACAACTAGAGATGGCGGCTCTGCATATTTGCTGTAGGGTAAAGGGGAAAGTTCTGTTTAAAGGGCTAGACAGGAGAGGTTCAAAGAACATGCAAGAGCTTGGGTCTTTATAATGTTCTAACAAGCCAGTAACATTGGGAGCATGAAATACACATGGATCATGAGCATCAAAACTAAAATTGTGATTCCATTGTTCAATTCGAGCATGTAATGAGCGACTATAGCGCCTGAAACTAACAGAAAACAAATAATCTTCCTGTGCAGAATCTCGAAGTAAAAAAGTACCCTCGGGTTTCCCTTCCAAGAGGGCCTCAGCTGCATACCTATCCATTATTCCCCAATAACATGGATTGTTATTGATCTGAAAGAGGTCTGGGACAAGACAATGGACATAGTCAATCTGGGTATGGTATTTAGGAGGTGTTTCTGCCTGAAAGCTCTCATCGTCCGTTTCCCACTTTGGCTTGTTTCTTTTTCTTGAACTTGAACACAATGTTACTGTTTCATCATCTGAATCAAGATCACTCTCCTCTTTGATGCTTCTAGAACCTTTGGTGGCAAGTGATTCTACCTTGCCAATGTTCATTTTATAAGGTGTGGCATGTCCATCTAACAAACAGTCCTCGCCACTATCAGAATTCTTGACTTTATCTTGGGTTTCCTTACTATCAAGATCTAAGCTATCACTGATTACACTTTCTTCTTTAGTCTGATTCACTGGTGCTGTGTGTCTTTTAATTAAATGCCATCGATAAGCCAGATCTGATTTGGGGGGAAAGGGGCACTTATCTAGCATCAACTCACTTATATGGATTTTTCGTTTGGAAGACAATGCAGAAGAGTGCCGATTGCTGCAAGTTTTGATGGGAAAACACTGTCCCACAGCATCCTGCAACTTTTGCTTCAGAGAACGGCCTAAAATTTTATGTCCACATGAGCGATCAAAGTCAAGTTCAATAGAAGCGCAGCTGTGCTTTCTTCCTTGGCTTCGAGAGGGACAATCCTCATCTTCAACCACATTTATCTTATCCCTATCAGATGAGTGTACCCCCTTATTCAACCAAGAAAGTTTCCTTCCACTCCAGACATACCCATCTTTTCTGTCTGTGCTTCGACTGCGGCTGCTCTTTGGTCTTACATCAAGCTCATTGAGTTTATCCTCAATATTTTCAGCCATGATCACCCAAGAGGTCTTCCCGTCTGATGATTGGCTAACTTGCTCTTCTGCTCTAATTTCAGTTAGGTAACTGGAAAAAGAACATCCAGAATGTAACTTGATATAATACAATACACACACACACACACACACATATATATAATATGCACATTATATTTTTTACAACAGTACTTGTTTCTAATATATTAATAATATGGGCTCCACATCTGCCTTCTACACAGCTAATGGTTCTGTAACACAGGATGTTTTTGTTACCTGTACTTAATTTCCTCTAGTGCAGGCAACAAAACATCTGATAGTGCCTCGCATTTTGTCTCAGGGACAATTACCAGGTTCATAGATGACTTGAAAGCCAGTCTGGTAAAGGTCAAAAATAGAATGTAAAGATTTGACTTGTGGGTTTTTTCACTTATCCTATGTGACTCCTTTAAAAGTCCTTGTGATAACGTCATTGTCTTTTAAAGTAGGGAATCCTTGTACCTGCCCGAACCAAATCCAAATCCTAATTTGCATATGCAAATGAGGGGAGGGAAGGGAAATCATCACAAAACAAGAAGGTAAAAATGTTTTTCCTTTCCTGCCCTTAATTTACCTGTAGTTAAGCTGTACTTCTCTTGCAACTAGGCAGATTTGGCAGAATGAAAGACAAATAGACAGATAAAGAGACAGTATGAACAGAATAAAATAAAAGTCTTGCAGTTAATGTGTTTATGGTTGCTGTTGTTGTAAAGAGAAAGGAGGATAAATATTAGGGCTAATCATTTTCAAAATGAAAGACCTATTGAAACATTGCATAAATCATAACCATCTGTAGTTGAACAGCCCTTAAATTGGACAAAATTTCTACGTTGGAACAATGGACTTTTTTCCTACTTCTTTTGGCAATTGATTGGTGCAATCTGATGCATCTACAGTAAGTGTATGACCTAAGTGCAAGCAATTAATTGCATAGGAATTGGCCCTCAAATGCCAACTGGCACTTTTTAACTCTCTTATTTATTATATACTGCTAACACAGTACTACCCTCTTCTTAAATTACAATCAGCAAACATGAGGTCTATCGATTTCATGATAAGTGCCAAGTGAACTAGAAGATTCGACAGCCCAGACATTATCTCGAATGAAGCCTGATGACTACTGATCAACTTAAGTAATACTCATCAATTGAAATAAGTACACTCAGAAACTTTCTGCCAAGGAGCACATCTTACAGCTTCTGCATAATACATTCTCCCCTGAATATCTTCAGTCACATAACAGTCCATCAGATCCATGTAGTTTGTATGAAAACTCTGGTACAAATTCTGAAACATTTCTGTTCATTCATCTATTTCCCCACTTGTGAGGGCACAGAATACAACTGGCAAGAACTGCTGCATTACAAAAAAATTCTAGTTTACAGCTTTAAAGGCCATATCCCATAGACTCTCCCATGATCCGAACTAAGTTATTATTAATCTTTATTGGAAGCGTAACCAGCTGTTAACCTTTGAATTAACTTTTTGTATCATGTAGAAAGTAATAGTCTAAGATAATTTCCAATTGCTTTTCATTTGTTATTATATATAGTTTTTGAGTTATTTAGCTTTTTATTCAGCAGGTCTCCAGTTTGCCATTTCAAAAATCTGGTTGCTAGGGTCCAAATAATTCAAAAACTATAAAAAAAGAAAAAATGAAGTCCAATTGAAAAATAAGCCATTCTATGAAATTCTAAAAGTTAAATTAAAGATGAAGCATCCTTTTAAGGTATGAAGATCGAAATTACGTAACGATTCGTTATCTGGAAACCCCCAGGTTCCAAGCATTCTGGATAACAACTACAGTTCTATGTACCACAGGTGCTGCAAGCTATTTAGAGAATATGGTGAGATGTCATTAAAAAAACAGTAAGAGAGATCAAGACACCCAGAATTATCATCTGTTATATACATTGTATCAGTTAAAATTATAAATAGCATTCAAAGACAATGTTATAATAGATAATAAAAAAGGAGAAGGAAAGTCACCCTGCACTTGTGGGTGCCAAATGTTAGGCACCCCAAGTGAATGTATTTACTTACCTGAAACCTAAGTCAATACAATCACTTGGGGTGCCTAACATTTGGCACCCCAAGTGCAAGAAGACTTTCCTTCTCCTTTAAGAAATTATTTGCTGAAAATAGACTTTGTGGGAGATGGACTTTCCGTAGTTCTGAGCATCCTGGATACAGTGTTTCTGAATAAGTGTTCCCATACAGGGGTGTAACTACAGAGGAAGCAGACCCTGTGGCTGCAGGGGGGAGGCCCTTGAGATATAGGGGGCCCCATGAGGCCCAAATAATAGGCAATTTCGCCATACATTGGTAAAATAGGACAACCTCTGCATATGTTGGGGGCCCTAGACATAATTTGCTGTGGGGCCCAGTAACATAGTTACACCATTAATCCCAGACCTGTACAATACTGTAGTAAAATCATGAATAACAGAAATAAGAAGAGAATTGCAATTGCTTATTCCCAGCAAAGTGAAAGTAATGTAATTAGCAGACAGTAGATTGTTATATCCCAATGACTATAAAACCCCAAGATCAAATTGTATAGCTGTAGTGCTCTTTCCTTTACATTTGTGATTATATATATATAGTGAATTATAAGGATATTATAAGTTACAGAGGAGTTTCATGACCATCTCTGCACTGTCCTGCTGTAGGGATGGCTGCGATCAAGTCTGATCATGTCCAGGGACACAAAGAAGCATTGCAGCTGGAGAGGAGGATCTACAGAAAAATAAAAAGCCCCAAAGCCACAATAATGGGACATGCATGACATCTGAACTGGACGGACGTAATTAAGGCAAAGCAAATTGCAGCACAAAA
Source organism: Xenopus petersii (assembly GCA_038501925.1). Lineage (NCBI taxonomy): Eukaryota > Metazoa > Chordata > Amphibia > Anura > Pipidae > Xenopus > Xenopus petersii. The sequence goes on along the minus strand of CM076687.1, from coordinate 95,232,599 downwards.
AAGAATTAGCCCAGCTGTGTTCCCAAGGAGTAGGGGAGAAAAGACACCCTAGAAATGCACTCACTGACATGGGTGGGAGCCATTCCTTACCTTCCTTGACAGCAGAACAGAGTCTGGCAATTCAGAGCGATTCTATGGAGCCATCGAAACAAAGAAAGTGCTAATTGCAGCAGCAGCAGAAAGGGAAGAGTAACAGAAGTCTGAACAGGCAGCAGCCATTTCCTGCCTCTGCACAACTACATTACCCAGACTCAGGCACTTCCCAACATGCACTGCAGCAGCTCGTAACTCATCACTGTGTGAGCTGCAGGCTCTGGTTTCTTTCATTCTGGTTCCAGTACAGCAGAGCCAGGGTCTGGGAGGAGGAGGAGGAGGAGCTGGGGGTGTCTGTAAGGCAAGGATAATAAAAACCATCAGAAGAAGAAAGCTAGAGATGATAAAAACCGTCAGAGTATTGTTGCTTTCCTGAAGCACTACCCTAGTGTTGTGTGAGCAATGGCAGCTGCAGAAATATTCATTTTTTGGGACAATGTCCTTACAATTGAGTCCACATCAAAGCTTATAAATCGGCAGTTCCAGATTTGTGAAAAGGCCATCAAGGCCCAGGCTTAGGGCGTCAGGATTTTAGAGAAAGGCTTGCTGCATCCATATTGGTTCAGAATTAACACTGGGGATCCTCAGGAGGTACAATGGTTTTTTTAAATTTCCCAGGCGCCAATTTCCATTGCTCCGCTCCCTACGAAAATTTGAGCAACCACATTGCTGCGAAATATGGTGGCGCTATATAAATACATATTAATTTTATATATATATAGTATATATAGGATACGAAATGATGGCACTCGCAGGATTTTAGTAAAAACAGACAAAAAGTGTCAAAAAAACAAAAGGTTTATTTATCCAACGTTTCGGTCCCACACAGGAACCTTTGTCAAGGAAACCGATATATATTTATCTATATAAAAGAGTTAAAGAAAATATGCCCGGGTGCTGGTTCAAAATACATACATAATGTCTAGCCCAGGCATGTCCAAAGCACGGCCCGCATGCCAATTAGGGCCCATTTTCAAATTTACACAGGCCCAGAGCCTCCATGAAATTAATAATAATGTGGCCCGCCAGCACAGTGCAATTAGGTAATATTTAGGCACATTCGTGAAATGATCTGCCACTTGGTCTATACTGCTGCCTGTGTGCTGAAGGAGTTAGCAATAGACACGTACTGGCATGTAGTGACGCGCTACAAAAAATCTGCTCCTGGTAACTTTAAGAGCCAAATATTCGGTTATTATTTTCTAGCGAAGAGAGCGCAATTTTGCTCACTGCGCTAGCAATGCGCCCCCCCCCCATTTCGGACGACGCCTCAGTCGGCATGACATCCTGAAAAGGCCCTGCCAGTTTGTCTCTATTGCTAACACCTTCAGCACACAGGCAGCAGTATAGACGATCATTTCACTAATCATGTGCCCAAATATTACTGCTACGGCTAGACAATTCCTTGTTTAAATGAGGCACGGAGAATAAGTCCGAACAGACTCCAGTTCTCCACTTCCTAAACGTTGTGTACGCGTCAATCTCCAGGAGTGAATGATCCTGATCACAAGCTAGCGACCCCTGGAATGGATGTCAGGCTGAATGGTTGGCCCCAACACATTTTCACCTCACCAAATCAGGCCCTTGTTGCAAAAAGTTTGGACTCTAGGCAATAACCGCACTCACAGGTCTTTCTCATGGTGAAAACCAAAAAAAGTTTATTTCAACGTTTCGGCCCCTATTTGCGGGCCTTCTTTAGGATTATGAAAACACTGTCCAAACTGATTGTAAATGTAAAAGTGAAATGGCGCCAAAAATGTATTGTAATGACTTCATTAGTGGGAGTGAACCATTACAGTGACATCACAATACATTGTTTACTGCTGTATATATGTACATTGCCCTTTCTATTTACAGTGCAAACCACATATGTGCTACTTCTGTGTCTTCAAGTGAGTAAGTGCTGATAAACACCAACATACATTAGTGGAAAATAAACAGACCATTGTCCGTTCCGTGTAATAAAAAAATTCTGGTATCAGATATCTATGGAAACAATCTATTTTCCCTTACCAGTGGCAGATCAGCCGTTATTTGTAGGTGCCCTTGTAGCCCTTCTATTGATATCCGATACCAGAATTTTTTAATATACATTATATATATTTACCGTATATGTAATGAGCACAAAGGCAAGGAGGGTGTCCTTTAACAAGGAATTTATTCAGGGTTAATTATCACCTACATAGCAGGGTCTTATATTAATACCATAATCGCTTGGGAATGGCATTTCCACTTTTTGCATCTCTCTGGATAATGAGTGTCCAGATAACAGACCCCATATCTGCATACATGCATACCACAAACATTGAATATATACAATCGTAAAAAATTGTATAGGTTTTATCATTCACTTTAGATGTTTTTGAACTAGAACTGGAAGAAATGATTCCAGGAAGCAATGTGATGACTCCTAGCTCCCTCTGGAAAACATAAGATATGATTTTTGCAAGAGGAATTAAGAGAGCAGTGAGTCAGGCCCTTTGAAAAACATGAATCTCACAAATTACTAAAACGTGTTTGTTTTTATTCAACATTTTATTGGAAGAGAATACAAAACTGATGTAGCAAATTATTTTAAAACATTGAAGGACAAAATATTTAGTATATAAAGTTGGCCAGGGTTGGACCACTGGCGTACCAGCAAAAAACCTGGTGGTCCCTAGGCTGGGACAGTGGCCCTTTTAACCAAGATGTGCTGCCACCTTATCTCCCTGATTGGCCTCCTCCAATACTTTTTGACCAAGTACTTTTATTTGGGAAACAGCTCAGCCAAATTTTGTAACTGTCGCCCTGATTTTATATACACTCGGCTCACAGATAAAGGGGAACTCCACAAAAACACAACTTACGCTTTTTGAAAAGTAAACATCATTTCAAGCAACTTTGCAATATACATCAATTAAAAAATATACGGATTTTTCATGATTTTTAATGGTTTCTGACAGTTCCCTAAGCCTAGCCCCCTGTTCTCCTGCTAATCTCTCTGACTACTTTGCTGAGCTGGCTGACTACCTTTCTTTGTATCAGCAGCTATCTGTCCTTAGCCTGCCTCCTCCAAACCCCACAATTTTGGTTTGAAAAAAAATGTAACAGCCCAGTTACTCTCTTTCAGTAATGTGCACCAAAAATCAACCTACTGCCTTGGATAAAATGCACTGAAATGTCACCTGAATCTGGGTACCTCTGAATTTTTGTGTACACCTCACCCACAAAAACTATCCCTGATGAGATAACATCACTGATTGGGACTGGGTTCCTCAAGGTCAGGTTCCCTGGTAAATTTCAGGTGCCCCAGAAGTGTGTATTTGAAAGAACGGAATTTCTTGGTGCATCATGTCCAAGGTACCCCAATTGATCCTTGTAAAACACCTTGAATCCTGGACTGGCCAGAACCTTCAAATCATAGAGAGCTTTAAAGGTTTATTGGCCTTGCAAACTTCTATACAAGAACATATTTTAAGTTATTGTACTTGTCAATGATCTTACTTGTAGCACAAGAACATTTTTATGGATCCCAATACCACAGACTGCTTTTGAGATTGTCAAAGGGAGATTCACCTTTGAATCAATCTCAGTACCTCTCTCAACATTGATGTGGATGCTTCTGCAATTACTACTGGGGAATTCCTTTCACAAAATATAGGTTCTCTTGGATGTCTTTATCCAGTAGACTTTTTCTCCTCCAGGAAGCTTTCTCCCTCTGAAAGAAATCATTATATTGATGATGGGGAAGTCTTCGTAATCAAGTCTGCTCCAGGAGTGGTGCCACTTCTTGGAAGGAGCTTTCAATCCTCTTCTTGTCCTTTCTAACCATAGAAGCATTGCCAAAAGTCTCTATCCTCAGCAGGCTAGGTGGGCATTATATTTCTCTAGATTTAATTTCTATATGACCTATATAGACCTAGTTCTACTCATTATTTTTTTCCTGCCCTCAGAGTGCACTTTGATTGTCTGAGTGAGTGGTGAAGGCAAGAAAAGATCTGCTAACTGGCAAGATAGAGATTGCCTTTTTTCTGTTGCACAACTGTTCTGCAGGAGCAGGCAGTTGCATGCCATTTTTTGGAAAAGGGACACGGTATACACCAATTAAAATTTTGTTGTAGATGGAGTCCCTAAGATGCACCGTCGAGGTGATAGAGTTAAAGAGTTGTTAAAAAAAGAGGCGAGATGGATAAGATTATTGGGGACCCTTTCACCGTCAGGTTTAAATAGGGAATATGAATTACACAAAATCTTTCGGTAAATTCCTTTTTAATAGATTTTACATTGTTTTTATATTTTTCAGACATTAAACTACTGGACTGGTGTAGGAAGCGTGGACATGCTTCCACCATATTAAGGAAGAGAACAATTATAAGATGTTGAAATGTATATAATGACACTTTGTAACATTGTGACTGATGTATTAGATGGTACTTCACCTGTTTGTATTTAAGTACTAAGTAGCCAATAGATGGCGCTATACCAAATTGTATAAAATGTGTTCACTTATGTGCAAGCTTGAGGAAAGGCTGGTGTAAGCCTGAAACGTTGTTGAACTGTATTCTTGTCTGAGATGAAGCCCTTCAAATAAAGGCTTTTTAAGAAAAAATACTTTGGATGGTGCTGTCTATATACAAAAGTTGCTGTTCTGGTCATGCAGTTTTATTGCGCTACATCGGGTGAAAATTGTTACAATGTTTTTCAAAAGAAACCCTGTTAATACATCTCTACATGTAGCGATATATATCCTGATACAATAGACTGGGGGGGGGTGTGTATTATCATATATATATATATATATATATATATATATATATATATATATATATATATATATATATATATATATATATATATATATAAAAAACAAACAAGGGAAAGTTGTGCAATGAGGCTGTGACCACAAAATACATATAGACAAATACAAGAGTCCTCTGCACTCAACCCATTATCAATATATTTAAGACAGAGACATTTTGTGCATACTGCTACTGAAAAATGTCTTACCCTTTAAACAAAACAGGGATTGTTTGTCCATATATTGCAATATATTTAAGTTGGTCAACTACGTCAAAGTCATCCCATATCTGGCCAGTCCTACGCTCAATTTTCATCTGATTCATTAAGAATTCTATTGCTTCATTATATATTTTACAAAGGGACTAAGGGGCATGTTTACTAACATTGGAGATAAATATCTGGAGAGATTTCTGGAGATGTTGCCCATGGCAACCAATCAGCAATTAGATTTAAACAGCCAGCAAAGATCTGATTGGTTGCTATGGGCAACATCTCCAGTAATCTCTCCAAATATTTATCTCCAATGTTAGTAAACATGCCCCTATGTTTTACCTGCAACTTACTTGCTGCTTTCAAAGTAAAACTCCCAAACTTGGCTGCCCTTTTATATATATATATATATATATATATATATATATATATACGGAAGGTACCTGCACTCTGTCTCCGACTTACACTTCACAGGTGCTTGGCCAAGTAAATATATATAATTGTTCAAGAGGGATCAGCACAATGATTTTTTTTTAAAAAAGTCACCAAATATTTATGGCAACATCACTGTACTTCCAGCGTTTCAGCCCACATTGGGGCCTTTATCAAGAAGTGTTTAGTGATAAATCAACAATTTAAATACCCATGAAACCCTCCAAAAAGGCACCAAAATAACGTAATTACCATGACAATTGTGTAATCAGCGCAGGTAGTTAAAACCATTATATATAAAAATCACGTTTAGCAATTACACCACTAGGTGTCACCATACTGTTGTGAATATAGTGTATTCAATCCATTCAGAATTTTTTTTTAAAAGTTCAAATATTGCTTAGTCTCCAGAATCAGCAGATCCATAGTAACATCACCTGTAAATAGAAAAAGGCCATTTTCATACTACTGCAACATATGTTTCAACAGATACGAAAACAATCATTTACAATTGTAACATATTTCAAATCTTAACGTACTGCCTGGGGGAACTGGGAAAAATCACTTTTGAGTTAAAGTGGTTTCACGTTGGTGCTCTCTCACCCACGTGAAAATTCAACCGTGTGCATCCACTACTCACTCCACCAGATCGTGCCAAGGTTCCTTCTGGTACAGCGCGCATAGCTTGTGCGTCCAGCGGAAGTCGTAAAGTGAAGGGCTATTCACCGTAACTCTTCAATTCCTCCGATTGCATCCATCCACATAACCACTCCGGACCTTGCTAGAAATATGGGCCATAGACATACCTCCCAACTGTCCCTTTTTCGGAGGGACAGTCCCTCTTTTGACAGCTCAACCCGCAGTCCCTCATTTGTACTGGATTTGTCCCTCTTTTCTCTGCACTGAACAGCAAGAAAAAGAAACAACTTAATTGGCTTTTAGCAGAGAGCCCAGAACAGCTAACAGGTGCAAATAAGATACTTTGTAACAATTTTGAGACACAAAAACACAGTTTAGATAAGGAGGAATATTTTCAAACTTTCATAACCTGCCAAATTTTGTAAAACAAACATGGTAATTAGGGGGTGTGGCCACAGAAAGGGGTGTGGTCTAAAAATTGCTGCGCTACATGCGTAAAAAATTTTTTGTCCCTCTTTTTACTTCCAAAATTTTGGGAGGTATGCATAGATACTGATATAAAGAGGGGGTCCTGACTCCTGAGAGCCTTAGTAGTTACAGTAATAGAATGGGGACAACAGGTGTCTTGTTTGATAGGATTAAGAATAAGGTGAAAACCTCACTTTGAGAACATATATATAATAGTGTGGTAATATGTAATGTATTTGGATTTATAGTTTAGTGGATGTGATTTTGGTATGCTGTTTGCTATCCGGGGGGGGGGTTGTGGAAGCACTCCTAAGGCTAAATCAAGTATATTTAAGTATAATGGAAGTGCTATTTACAATGCACTTCCCTGATCCCCTGTCTCATATGTAATTCAGTATAAATGCAAGTGCATAAGTTTACAAAACAGGGGTTTTTAGTTGCAAATTTATGATCATAAAGTTGAAACGCCACCATACCACGTCAAGGTAAACCCCATATGGCGGTCCCTAGCTTGCTTATTTAAAATGTGTGTTGAACCTTGGTTTCAATTTGAAGGCTGAATCCTCCCCCGCCAGTAAAGGCTTTTAAGAGAGAGGGATTGCCCAAACCAACGCCCATATTTAAAAGCATAGGACTACCATTAGTATTAAGGGGTGGGTATGGGGTGCTATTAAAAACCACATAAAGCTACGCCAGAGCTTCAGGCCAATATACAATATTTGGGGGGGTTGTGGAAGCTTTCCTTCTCCTTTAAGGGATTCTGCCATGATTGTTATGGTTTACTTTTTATTTCTAAATTACTTTGTTTTCATTGCAAATAGTTCACCTTACCATTAACATTTTTATTCTTGAACCAACAAATGTATTCTTTTTAGATATAATATTGGTGTAGGGGCCGCCGCCTCAGTGTATTGTGCTTGATTCTGAGCTTTGAGAAGGAGCCAGCACTTCAGGCAGGGTGGAACTGCTTTAAGATAGCTATTGTTTCTTCTCTTCTCATTGTATTTACCACGACCCAAGTCATGTCCCCAAGCATCACCTTGTGGTAGACATAAGAATAGCACCCAAGCAGGAAAAAGACGTTTTTTTTAAGGGTTGTAGGGTGATGGGAAACAAGACTTACTGTAATAAGGATAGGTGGAGAACACACAGGAAGAGTTCACATGCCGTATTATTTTCTTTGAAACAATGGTGTAATTTTAATTAATTTCTGTATGTGCTATGTGTGCTGTGTAACCAAGGGTATATATTCACACATATATATATATATATATATATATATATATATATTCACACCTGTTTTCCCTATTTATATCATTGGGATCAATCATCATTCTTACCGGCCAGGCCCGTGAAATACCGGGTGTCAACCCTAGCTGCACAATCAGCCTACCTAATTTTGAACTATATGTGTGCCTGCACCCTGCTGATGGGAGTGCTTCCAGGTGCAGGAAAGAGAGAAGGCTGATGCCAGTGTAGTGGATAATACTCAGCCTACATTTTCTTTTGTAGGATGCGAATCAGCCAGTTGTCCAGAATGAAATAGATGTACCTTGATGATGTAAACATGTGTGTTGTGCTGTCAGATCAATTGAGTTACTTATCTTATCTATGATTTACTGTTTATTCTGGCATGTTATACAGGTACCATTATGTCTACACAGACAATTGAAGCAATGTTGAGTCAGACCCTGAACTCCAGTAAATGAATGCTGTTTTTGGGAATTTCCAAGCAGTACCATGTTAAGGAGATCATACACAGGCAAATCTCCTATAATATTTGATTGACAACAGGTGGGGAGCAAATTAGGATCCTCACATGGTATGACTACCTTTCTACTGGAAAGTGAAGAGGAGCTTAATGTTCCTTAAAGGACATGTAACACCCCACAAAAAATGTAATTAGTGAACAGCCTCTTTGACATCTTTAGAAATCTGCCACGCCAGTTGTTTATTTTATCACTTAGGTTTCATTCTCCTCCTCTAACCCACTCGGCCCCTTCCCTTAAGAATGTATCTGGCTATTGGCTACTATGCATGCTCAGTTCTTCTCAACTCAGATTACTAAACACACCCTCCAGACTAGCTTCCAATAAGAGAAGGCATTGCTGGTTCCCATAGAAACTCTGCTCCCCTCCTCTCCTGAGATCACAATCCAAGCAGGTCTTTTTATCAAAGTAAGTTGTGCCTGTGTATGCCTGAATTGTTTACTGTGTGAACTTTACAGGGCACACATGCACTTTGCAGGTTCAAATGTCACTGATGATGTGTCAGAGGCAAAATGGCTGCCAGGTGAAAGCTATTTGTTTTAGAACAAAGGGGATATATACAGTAGATGAAGATGAAGCTTGGGTGGGGGAGATGTGACCAACATATACATGGAGGGAAAAGGAGGGTTTACATGTTCTTTAATGAATGTAAAAAATGTAAAAAGTATAATAATGAATTTTTACAGCAAACAGCAATTCAACAGGTTTTAGATGGAGAATAGTCGAATTTGAGTTGTTAAAGGTCCTGAGTATGATAAATCTCGAAAATTAAATTTGAATTTTTAAAAAAAAACTCGAATAGAATTTGAATAATTCTCTAGTCGAATTTGACAGTTTCGACCATAAAAAAAACTAGACAATTCGAATTTTCAATTCGACCCTTGATAAATCTGACCCTAAATGCTGAGGTCACTATAGCCCTGGATATTATGCTTGTCCCAGAAGTTCTCCAAGCCCCTCTTAAAAGCATTAATAAAACCTTCCAACACATCACCCAGCAGGGCATTCCACAACCTCACTGCCTTAACCCTGAAGAAGCATTTGGGTTACTTCAAATGGAAATTATGTTCCTCAAGTCTAAAGGGGTGGCTTCTTGTGTTTTTTTTTTTATTTGTTTTTTTCTATGTAAAAAAAGATCCTCCACCAAGCCCACATTTGAGGCAAGACCACAAACGCTCAGGCCTAGGGCGCATAAGTAAAATGACTTGATCTTTGAAAACCCAGTGGGCCCCCGCCGGCCCAGACCTGCTCCACCATAAAGAAATAACGATGTTCGTGAAGTTTTCGCCATGTCCACGTATCATGCTGTGTTTGTGCATGTGTGCGCATCTCGCCATGTCCACGTATTTGCGCATTGCGGGTACTGCGAGGAGGGCCCTTTGTTTGCAGCCCCGGTGGGCCCCAAAGGCTCCAGTCCGAACCTGGGGGTAAGGGCCAACCGCGACTGCCACATAAGGGCCCCCCTCCCCAGTAGCAAACCCCCTTCCCCAGTCAAAAACCCCCTTCTCCTGCCCCCCTCATGATCGGGTGGGGGCAGAGGTCAGGAGAGGAAGAGGTCAGGCTCTGTGTAGCAGGTCTGGGCCAGTGCTGCATCGCTTCACACCAGTTAGCCGTCAGCATCCAATACCGGCTCCGCTCTCAATACAGTCTGGCTGGGCAGATTTCAGGGTGTTACATTTCTCCTGCAATCACCGCACTTAGCAAGAGTAGAGTGATGCAGGCGGGAGGGCTGGGTTGGTGGTGAATGTGCTCATTGGTACTGAACAGCTGGGTCTTCTGGCACTAATCATGCAACTAGAGGGCCAAGGGTCCACCAATACCAGGGCCAGGGTCGGACTGGGCCGGCGGGACACTGGGAAAAAACCCGGTGGGCTTGTTGATCCAGGTGGCCCAGATCCACACCCAGATCTGCTTCTTAATGCCTTCCTTTTTTTCAGTGATCGCGGCAAAAAAAATCCACGCGTATTTGTTGCAGTGTGCAGGCACACAAATGCGGCACAGCGTGGCAGGGGGGGGGCCCAGGGCCCACCAGGGCTACTTTTTTTCCCGGTGCCCCAGCAGGACAGTCCGACCCTGGCAACAGAGGATGCTTGCCTTCATCTGCTGCTGCCGTCAGGCGAAATTAGGCCCTGTCTCCCACTATCTGTCTATGACAGGGGTGCCCAAAAGTTAGACCGGGATCTACCAGTAGACCTTTAGCTGGTGATCAGTAGCTCTCAAGATACTTGACAACAAACAGCTTGTCTAAATCACCCTCCTGTGTCATACTTTTCATTCAGATATTTTTTATGTTAAGGTTACATAAGAAATAAATGTTTAAATATCACAATGGACATTTTCTCATAAATCAATATTTAAGTAATATGTTTTGCTTTTATGGATGTAGATAATAATGGGACATCACTAAAAGTAGACTCTGCATTAGTAAAGTGTGGGCACTCCTGGTCTATGATGTCCTCAGGCCCTGATTTGTGGCAAGGTCACAAAGGCCTGACCCTAGGGTGGCACATTTGAAGGGGCGGCATGTCGCCCTGCTGCATCTATATTTGAGGGTTCCAGCTGGACACTCGGAGCAGAGTTACAGTGGGATTAAGAAAATTAAGAGGTGAGTTTTCGTTGTGAGCTGGGGTAGGAGGGACGTGTGCACGTGCATTGGTGATGTGCGTCGGGGTAGTGCGCGTTTGTGCATCAGTGGGGTAGGGGGCATAAAAGTCACCCAGCCTAGGGCAGCCTTTTTCGCAAACCCAGTGCTGGATGTCCTCTAATGTACTTGTAAGGAGTAATCATGTCTCCTTACAAATGCTTTTTCTTTTGATGTGATAAATACTTTACCGTTTTTTAACTTGAGTGTGCAACCCTTCACTTGATTTTTGCTCTCTGGGTGTGATGACTACAGGAATTGTTTGGCTAGGGGGGCTTAGAGGCATTTGTATACAGGAAGATTATGGTAATATGGTTTCTAGTACCACCTATTTTCAAAGGCACCAGTATCACTTTACATATGTGACACATTCAGTGGAGCCAGACATTGAAGCTACTGCAACCCTGAATATATTAAATAGTTGTCCCTTAAGGGCAAAAGAAGATTCGGGGAGATTTAGTTGCCCAAGCGACTAATCTCCCTGAACTGCCTCCCGCCGGCTAGAATCTAAATTGCTGGTGGGATGGCACTCGGAGCGCTTCGTTTTCTGAAGTCACCTGAAGTTGTCTCACAAGGAATCTTTCGGCGACTTCGGAAAATGAAACGCTCCGAGTGCCACCCGATGGCAATTTAGATTCTACCCGTCAGGGAGGCAGTTCAGGGAGATTAGTCTCCCGAATCTTCTCGTCTGTTTTTGCCGTTAAGAAAAGAGAAGTAGATCCATCTTGTCACCGTACCCCATGTAGCATGTGCTAGATTGCCTTATTATTAAATAGTTTTCTTGTAAAAGGGGATGTAAACCAAAAAATGAAATATTGCCTAATTAAAGAAAACCTGGTCATACATTAGTTAACAGTTTATTAGTAAACATGGCTGTATTGAAAGCAATATATGCCTGTTCCTTCCTTTTCATTGTACTCCTGGTTCTGACTAGTGATGGGCGAATCCGTGTTGTTTCGCATTGCTGAAAAATTTGTGAATTTACCCTGAAATTGAAGTCAACGGACGTCAAAATAATTTTGACGCGAGTGTCAATTTTTATACACACGACTATTTTGGGGCCCCAATTTTTTTTTAACTTGTAAGGGAGGGCCTGCCACCAAGGTTTTTTTTAAAAAAATTTTTGGTGCCCCAATTTTTTTAACTTGTAACTTTTTTTAACCTGGCGCCAATGTTTTTTTAAAAAATATTTTTTGGGGCCAAAATTTTTTTTAACTTGTAAGGGGGGCCCTGGCGCCAATGTTTTTTTTTTTTACTTATAAGGGGGCCCTGACCATCAATAGCTTTTTATAACTTGTGAGTGGGGGGGGTTACTTTTTTAGCGTTGATGTCTGTGTGGTATATGGGAGGGATGGAGTGAGGCTTGGCTGGAGTGGGCGGGATCTGGGGTGGGGCTTGTGCAAAGTGGGTGGGGCCTAAAAAAATTTTGTTGTACGGGCCAGTGATTTCTAATGGTGGCCCTGCTTGCAACTATATATTAAATTAATATTTTTTAATGAAAATGAACTGAATGTTGCTGAGAATTACATTTTCTTCCATCAGGGGGGGACAGGGGGGACAAGTGTCACGGGCCTGAAGGGGGGCTAGGCAGTGCTGCAAGACCCGAAGTCACGAAAGGAGCCGAAATTTAAGTCCTGAAGCGGCGTAAAGACCCAAAGTTACGAAAGGAGGCGAAGTTGAAGCCACGAGTTCAATTCTACTGAACACCAGTTTGTGCCCCAATTTTTTTTTACTTGTAAGGGGGGCTCTGGCACCCCTTAAATTTTAAAAATAATTGTGCATTTTTTTGGGGGTCCCAATTTTTTTTAACTTGTAAGGGGCCCTTGCCACCAATGTTTTTTTTTTTTTTTAAAAAATTAAAACATTTTTTTTTTTAAGTCCCAATTTTTTTTTAACTTATAAGGGGGCCCTGACCATCCATAGATTTTTATAACGTGTGTGGGGGGGGGTACTTTTTAAGGAGCTGATGTCTGTGTGGTCTTTCAACGGTGATGTGGAGTGGGCGGGATATGGGGTGGGACTTGGGAGTGAGGGTGGGCGGGGCCGTGATTTCTAAAGCCGGCCCTGCTTGCTACTGTGTTGTAGGAAAGCTGATATTCTGTAATTGCCCATTATGTTTCACTAGTTTTTATCGAAGGCACAAGGAACTGTAATACGTGGAATTCCAGTCACATTTGCATAAGAAATGGGAAAGTCCAATACTATAGAAGCGAGGTTGTCTGCTTTGAGGGGAGCTCGCCTGGGGCCGATAACCAGTGAAACGCAGGGTCCCTCCTCCCTGTCTGTCTCCCCGCACACCGACACCTCACATCACAGCCTCCTTTACTCTCTTTGATCCTGAGAGGAACAGTCCTCCTGTGACGTACACGGCGCCGCGGCCAATGGGCATCCACTTTAGGTTCGGCTAAGGGGAACTGTATAAAAGGAGCCGGGAAGGGAGCGCTAGTGAGAAGCTTGGGTAGAAGTGCACTAGAGGGCACAGGAGAGGGACGGGAAGCTTAGCACAAGGCGCTGTTCTTTTAGCACTTCGAGCGCTTGGGAGGGTTTGGCAGCGGCACATAAACTTCCATTCCAAGTTGTGTAAGAGTTTGTCGCCTCAGAATTCTCAGTATTCATTCAACGCCCTGGGATAGAAGCGAATCAGTGCGGGTGTGAGTGTCGGGCCATAGAGCGTTGGCAGCAGAGGGCACCGAACACCCACAGACTGACCTGCCGAGCAGTGTCCGGCCATTACTAACGCGCAATCCTGTCGCTGTTATGAGACAAGTTTAAGGCATTACAGGGAGTAGTTCGGCTCCGCAGTCTCCCAATCACTGTCCGGCCATAGAGAAAGCCCAGGGGAGCGGAGAGTCCCACGAGATGGATCCCGCCAGGTCCCGGGCACCGATAGAACAGAGAGCGCTCAACTGTAACGGCTTCTTGCGGGAGGAGAAGAAGGAGGCGGCGGGGAGCCGGGGGGATGTGGACGGCAGAGATGACAGGACAATCCCGGATACCCGGAGAGAGGAGGACAACGAGCTCAATCTGCCGTCACTGACCACGGCTTATGGCACCATCCTCCGGGCACTGGGAGAGGATCCTGACCGGCAGGGATTGCGCAATACCCCCTGGAGAGCAGCGACCGCCATGAAGTACTTCACTAAGGGATATCAGGAGACCCTGTCAGGTACATTCCCTCCCCAGCACTGGCCCCCACCGGCCTCTGTCTGTGTTACTGTCTGACTGGCTCCTCCTCCTCCTCACAAGGTCACTGTCTGACTGGCTCCTCCTCCTCACCAGGTCACTATTACCTGTCTCTAGTAACAGCTTCACCCAGTCTCTAGTACAGGGATCCCCAACCAGTAGCTTGTGAGTAACATGTTGCTCTCCAACCCCTTGGATGTTGCTCCCAGTGGCCTCAAAGCAGGAGCTTATTATTGAATTCCAGGCTTGGAGGCGAGTTTTAGTTGTATAAAAACCAGATGTACTGCCAAACTGAGTCTCTATGTAGGTTGACAGTCCATATAGGGGCTACTAAATGGCAACTAAATCACAGCACTTATTTGGCACCCCAAGAAAAATTGTCATGCTTGTGTTGCTCCCCAACTCCTTTTACTTCTGAATGTTGCTCACGAGTTCAAAAGGTTGGAGAACCCTGCTCTAGTAACTAGCAACAGCATCACCCAGTCTCTAGTAACTAGCAACAGCATCGTCCAGTCTCTAGTAACTAGCAACAGCATCGTCCAGTCTCTAGTAACTAGCAACAGCATCGTCCAGTCTCTAGTAACTAGCAACAGCATCGTCCAGTCTCTAGTAACTAGCAACAGCATCGTCCAGTCTCTAGTAACTAGCAACAGCATCACCCAGTCTCTAGTAACTAGCAACAGCATCGTCCAGTCTCTAGTAACTAGCAACAGCATCACCCAGTCTCTAGTAACTAGCAACAGCATCACCCCGTCTCTAGTAACTAGCAACAGCATCACCCCGTCTCTAGTAACTAGCAACAGCATCACCCCGTCTCTAGTAACTAGCAACAGCATCACCCAGTCTCTAGTAACTAGCAACAGCATCACCCAGTCTCTAGTAACTAGCAACAGCATCACCCAGTCTCTAGTAACTAGCAACTGCTTCATCCAGTCTCTAGTAACTAGCAACAGCATCACCCAGTCTCTAGTAACTAGCAACAGCGTCACCCAGTCTCTAGTAACTAGCAACAGCGTCACCCAGTCTCTAGTAACTAGCAACAGCGTCACCCAGTCTCTAGTAACTAGCAACAGCGTCACCCAGTCTCTAGTAACTAGCAACAGCATCGTCCAGTCTCTAGTAACTAGCAACAGCATCGTCCAGTCTCTAGTAACTAGCAACAGCATCGTCCAGTCTCTAGTAACTAGCAACAGCTTCATCCAGTCTCTAGTAACTAGCAACAGCTTCATCCAGTCTCAAGTAACTAGCAACAGCGTCATCCGGTCACTTGTAACTAGCAACAGTGTCATCTGGTAACTAGCAACAGCGAGTCGTCTAGTCTCTAGTAACTAGCAACAGCATCATCCCGTCTCTAGTAACTTGATCTGACTAATTGTAAATTCTCCACTCAATGACACAGACTATAAATTCAATTGCAGATAGTAATGGTGCACTTACAGTATAACAAATCTACAAAATAAGTGAAAGCAGCTAATGAAAATGGTATCTGGAAATGTCATGTATGTTCAGGGTTGTTGGGGCTCTACATAATAGGGTTTATGTGTGGTATACTATTGGATACTGGGAGTAACACCTCCCACTGATTGGTCCATAGCAAAACACAAAACAAAGGGTAACTTTCCCTCTCATAATGCAACTAGCTACTGTGTTTTACACACAGTAGCAAGATACTGACATTCTGAGAGGGAAAGTTACCCTTTGTTTTGTGTTTAGCTATGGACCAATCGAGTGGGAGGTGTTACTTTTCAGGAGAGAGTACAGTTTGATTAAATGAAGGCCAAAGGTTTGTTGTTGCCCTAATGACCGTGGGGATGTGTGACTTGCCATGAACCTGTTGCTCATAGTTCTGTTTTTTTCCCATACACTGCATACCTTGTGTTTTATATGGATTTATTTAGTGGCTTCCTCACATGTATCGTTTTCTATTAGAATAACAAACAGCGCTGATGAAGGGCTCAGGTGCAGCTGTCACCTTGCCAAATAATGCTAAGAGATTTTCATTGTCATTAGTATCTTCATTGTAGTGTGCCAAAAAAACTTGTTCAAGTCTAACTGCCACACTGCACTGACGTATTTCTAAACTGTAAGTGATATTATTTCAGGGTATAGTTTATGCATCAAAGGGCAATAGCATACAGGGCTTTTTTTTTTTTTTGCAGTTATAAAATAGGACAGTTTTATATGTGGCTGTTCATATGGGCCTTTATACATTACATTTTGGGCTAATTAACTATATTAGAAACATTTTTTATTTTGCACAGCCTATTTATTTACCCAGGTTTTATTTTTACATACAGTAAAAGTGATTGCTGCCAGTTTCCCAAGGGCTGAACTCCACAGGCGTTGGATCATCTAACGGCGACAAAACGCATACGATAAGTCCGATGTAGTCTCGGGCGCAAAATATAATGGAACTGAACTAAAAGTGGCAGGTAAAAACCACATTCCATCTGACACAACTGTCAGATGTGAACCCAGAAAGCTGCGTCTTCATCCGACAGTCTTATCGTGTAGTTTTGACCTGCGACTTTTCGTTCAGTCCCATTATATTTTGACGGCTGCAGCTACATTCGACTTGTCACCGAAAATCACCCGTGGAGTTCAGCCCTAAAGGTCCATATGCCTTAGAGTGCCTTAAATATTTCTTAATTAAAGCAACAGTAAAAAAAATGATGTTCTATTCATTGAGGTCTTGCTGAAATGGGTATAAAGTCCCATTCAGTTCAATGGTAACATCAAGATCTTTTTACTAGGGATGTACCAAAGCCACTGTTTTGGATTCGGCCAAACCCCCAAATCCTTCACGAAAGATACCAAATCCTAATTTACATATGCAAATTTAAGGGTGGGAAGGGGAAAACATTTTTACTTCCTTGTTTTGTGACAAAAAGTCACGTCATTTCCCTCCCTGCCCCACAAATTGAATGCAAATTCGGTTCAGCCGGGCAGAAGGATTCGGCTGAATCCTGTTGAAAGAGGCCAAATCCCAAACCAAATCCTGGATTCGGTTCATCCCTACTTTTTATGCGCCTCTTAATCTTTTGTACACTGGTATTTTCTGTGGAATGGAGGTCTTTTAAAGGAACAGTTCAGTATTAAAATAAAAGCTGGGTATATAGATAGACTGTGCAAAATTAAAATTTTTTGTAATATAGTTAGTTAAGCCAAAAACATAATGTATAAAGGCTGGAGTGACTGGAAGTCTAACATAATAGCCAGAACACTACGTCCTGCTTTTCAGCTCTCTAACTCTGAGTTAGTCAGTGTCTATAAGGGGGACATAACTGTTTGGTTACTGCCTAGTAAGAAAGGCAGGGGGGAAGGCAGTTTGGGGAGATTGTCGCTCTGCAGAAGAGGCAATTAGTCGCCAGGTGACTAAATCTCCCCAAATCTGCCTGTGTGCTTGAAACCTTATTTGTCTAGGCGCATACAATCACATGGAATCTGTTATCTGCCTGTCAAGATAGTTTTTCTCTGTGACCAGTATTTCCTTGGGATTAGCATAGTGCCAGGAGCCACTGCACAAGTTGCTTTTGTTTGGGCTAATAAAAGAGTTAAGCTTACAAAAAAAGAAATCGATATATTTGCCCTTTAAGTGAAGAGACCTCTGCATAGGGAAATTTGTAGAACTGCAAACATGTATTGTCAACATTTCGACAATACCCTTCAAAAAGGCAAGAACAGAATGAATGCGAGATTTTCAGACCCTGTGTGGAGAGTCCCAACATTTTCCGTCCCACGGAGATTGATTGTTTGGACGATTGGCCAGGTCAAAATATTTCTGTCGGCTGCCGATAATATCTCTGCATGTATTGCCGATCATACGATTTTCAGTGGGAGACTGTCACCAGCTTTTGTCGGACGTAAACTTTCGTACGATTACTGTCAGGGGCAGAACATCGGCTGATCTGTTCTTTTACTACTTTATTTCAACTGAAGGTTAGTGGCAGGTCGGGAGATGGGGAAGTCAGATCGTTTGAGGATTCAACAATCGGATCTTTGCACTTATGGCCAGCTTAACCCTCCCCAAAGGCTACAAGGATCCTCCTAGAGCTGAGCCTAAATCTTATTTAGGCCCCCCCCACCACCACCACCACCAAGCATAGATAATGGGTTAAGATTCTCTGAAAAAAGAACAAAATTCTAAATCTAATTTTAAAATAATCCATGCCCATGAGCTATAAAATGCAGCGTTTCTCTCAATTTAGGGCTTTTTGCCAGATGTATTTTCGGTGACTGTTTCATTGACTAGAATAGAGTTCTTGGAATGGTAGTTGCATGGAAGCTGTACTAGAATGATAAAGAGAAGGAACACGTTGCTATGTGGGGATGTATTAAATTCATGTGTCTCCATAACTGTAAGTGCAGAGAAACCATCTGTCTTTCTATTTTCCCTCTTATCCACTTGTCACTGTGTTCATAAAAAAAAAAAAAAAAGCGTATGTGTTTTCTGTCCAGGAACATCTGGTGTTTGTTTAGTTAGACATGAAATGTTACCTCTTGGTTTTCAGATTTGATACTCTTTGTATTGGGGGATGATCACTGAGATGGAAACATACAATGCTTTGGGAAGAACCAATACAAACAAAGGACATACTTGCAGATGGTTTGCTGGAATCAAATTTAGGACCCGTCATTGCCTCGACGTTCTACCCATTTACTCTCAATTGCACTCGAATAGAAAATGGCAAATCTGTAACTGAAAGATGAACAACTCATAGACCCCCAGCTCTATGTCTATCAGCAGATTCTGCAAGTTGTAGTTTAACAATAGCTGTAGAGCCATAGTGGCCTCATACTCCAATCCATTTGTGGTCAATTTTCCAGTTTTAAAACCACACGTATTTGTCATAAACAAAAAAAAAAAATATTTTGGTCAGTTACAATTAAAAAAACAAACAACCCACAAAATAATAAATGAAGCCCACCATTCATCTTTTTACTATTGCCAAGATGAATAAAGCAGTTTCTCTAAAAATAACCAGAGGATATTGTTTACCTTGTTGCCTGCTCATTTCAATCTATTGCTCAGTTTCCAGTCCCACTAATTCATTCTAAAAGGAAAGGCAAATAGCACGTGGCATTCATGTTGGGATTCATGTAATGAAAGAGATGAAAATGACACTGTTTTGGTTTTCCACCGTTACCAGGGCTGGCTGATGGCATACAGGAAATTATATTATATATGGTATCATATTGTGTCCACTTCCACAAACCAGGCTCAGAGATATGAGAGTGGGGGCTGTGACTAAATTAAGGGTGCTGAATCAAGGCACCAGTATTTCAATTTAACTTCTTGCCTGTCCTGCTACATATACTGTATATTACACATCTTCAGATTATTAAATGTGGCATGAGATAAATCTTTATTAATCCTTAGACTGTGAGCAATGTAGTCATAATGCTGTCACTGAAATGGGATTTGTTGCGACATTACAGAAACAGACTTTGGGTTTATTTTGGAGGCATGATGCTCTTATTTGCCAGTATCGACAAAAGTGACAGTAACACAAATGCAGGAATTGTTACATAGTTAGTTACATAGTTAAATTGGGTTGAAAAAAGACAAAGTCCATCAAGTTCAACCCCTCCAAATGAAAACCCAGCATCCATACATACACCCCTCCCTACTTTTAATTAAAATTCTTTATACCCATACCTATACTAACTATAGAGTTTAGTATCACAATAACCTTGGATATTATGTCTGTCCAAAAAATCATCCAAGCCATTCTTAAAGGCATTATCTGAATCAGCCATCACAACATCACCCGGCAGTGCATTCCACAACCTCACTGTCCTGACTGTGAAGAACCCCCTACGTTGCTTCAAATGAAAGTTCTTTTCTTCTAGTCTAAAGGGGTGGCCTCTGGTACGGTGATCCACTTTATGGGTAAAAAGGTCCCCTGCTATTTGTCTATAATGTCCTCTAATGTACTTGTAAAGTGTAATCATGTCCCCTCGCAAGCGCCTTTTTTCCAGAGAAAACAACCCCAACCTTGACAGTCTCCCCTCATAATTTAAGTCTTCCCTCCCTCTAACCAGTTTAGTTGCACTTAGTCTCTGCACTCTCTCCAGCTCATTTATATCCCTCTTAAGGACTGGAGTCCAAAACTGAACTGCATACTCCAGATGAGGCCTCACCAAGGACCTATAAAGAGGCATAATTATGTTTTCATCCCTTGAGTTAATGCCCTTTTTTATGCAAGACAGAACTTTATTTGCTTTAGTAGCCACAGAATGACACTGCCCAGAATTAGACAACGTGTTATCTACAAAGACCCCTAGATCCTTTTCATTTAAGGAAACTCCCAACACACTGCCATTTAGTGTATAACTTGCATTTATATTATTTTTGCCAAAGTGCATAACCTTGCATTTATCAACGTTGAACCTCATTTTCCAGTTTGCTGCCCAGTTTGTGACATATACACTTATTTGTATTTAGATGTGCAAATCCCAAGAGATATGTTTGTGGTTATTCAGCAGGAAGGGGGTCTAAAGCTCCCCATAGACACAACGATTCTTCTTGCCGAACGACCGATTTTAGGGAAGTCCGACCAATCCTTCGAAATTATTGTGCGGTTAGTGGGATTCGAACAATCGTACATCTTATGATTTTTCGGCCGACATCTGTCAGGAAATTGATCGGCTACGTCAAAAAATCTTTGTCGGTCCCAGTGCAATGTATCTATGTTTGCAGGGCCAAGCAGGCAGCTCCCCTTTGTTTTCCTGCCAAATTGGTCTTTTTAGTTGATGGTAAATTCGTACGATCGTGGATCTGATCTTTTAAAAATCTCAACATCTATGGCCAGCTTAATAGGGACAAAGGTGGAAGATGAAGGTTTAAATCACTTGTTCATCCACTCAAAGACTTCTAAAAATTTGATTTATGAAATTACTGTGGTAGTGCTGGTGTAGGTTTAATGGGGGGGGGGCAGGGCTGGGAATAATGCATTATAGAGAAGGCCCTCAGGGGCAAATTTACTAAAGGGCGATGTGACTAACGTTGGTAAAAATTCACCAGCGTGACATCATATCGGAGCTTCGCTGATTTACTAACGGGAGCATGCGAAAATTCGCTAGCGAAGGAGATGGACTCTAGCGGTACTTTGCTCTCTAATGCCTGGCGAATTTGCGCTCTGGCGAATGGACGTAATTGCGCAAATTCACTAAGATGTGGATTTTACTGAACGTTACCTCTTGCGCCAGACTTGCCTTCGCCACCTCAGACAAGGCGAAGTGCAATAGAGTAGATAGGAGTTCCACCAAATTTAGTTGAAAAATTTTAAGTCCCAAAAAAACACTGATGTCTTTTCCCTCTAAAAATTCCATTTTAAGTTTAAAATCAGAATATTTTGTGCGAAAAAAAACTAATTTTTCGAGATTTATTATACCCTGAGGCTGCAAAAAGCCAGAATCCGTAAAGCCGCCATCTCAGACCTGCTGAGGTTGGATATAAATCATTGGGAAAGGTCCCTTTCCTATTTGGAGGTTTCTGTTGTCTGCACTGGATTTAGCCAGAAAATACAACTGTTTCAGGCTTTTTTGGGCAGAAATCCTAAAAATGTGGGCTTTTTCCCAAGGAAAAACAAAATCATACAATTTGGATTTTCGCTCCAATTTTTCCCCGATCCGATAGTATCAAACTTTTTTAATAATTAATAAGGTCAAATTGTGGATTCTAGTTTGGTCTGACTTTTTTTTTTTTTTTTTTTAAATAAAATAAGAAAAATTTGAATTTTGATAAATAACCAGTGTCGGCCACTCAGTATATAAGGGGCTGTAGGGCATAAATGGACTACCTAGAGGTTAATAATGGACCTTCATTCATATATTCGCTGCCCTCAAACCAAATTGGCAGGCAATATGTGCCCCTATATGGGCATGTTAACAGCAATTAATATTTTGGTGAATTTTTAGAGAACAGAATATCACTGTTCTAGAATCTTATAATCAATTCCATATTTCTTTCTTTGCAGATGTATTGAATGATGCCATATTTGATGAGGACCACGATGAAATGGTGATAGTTAAAGACATTGACATGTTTTCCATGTGCGAGCATCATTTAGTCCCATTCATTGGAAAGGTAATATAGTGACTACAGAAAGATTTCAGTAATTCTAATTAGTGCTGTTTTCTGAAATTGATTAAGAAATGACTTTCCCATCTTTTGTTACACATCTCTTTTCCAACTACCCCATAATTATAAGAAACAAGGTTATACCTGTTTATTGAGCTGTGTTCTGGGAAGGAAATAAACAAAAAAGCAAAGCTAAACGTATCATTTATTTTCCATTTTCTCTACCTGAAGTAAAAGCAATGTTTTTAGGGGAAAAAAAAAAAAGATTAAAAGTCTTTGTATTAAACCCACAATGTTTAATCTGAAAGGCTACACAGATTAACATAGATACAGAAGTAACACAAGCACTGACAAAATACTGTATGTTTAATTGTAGTTATATGATAGGAATCCAGTGCTGCCGTCTCCAATAGAAAAAGGCAACTGGATCACTTTCCCTTCAGCATTTCCCCTTTAAAATTATGTGAATTTGTGAGGTTTTAGAGTTTTATCCTTTGAATATACTTCCAATTAAAAAAAAACTAGAATGACTTTTTATTTATTAAACAATCTGAATATAAAAACCTCAATTGAATTGTGAAAAAATACTTGAAAGACTCAAGTTCTGCCTACCCCTAGTTCCGGCCTTGGACAAAGCCCATTGATTGCTTAATAAATACCAAACATTTGAGTTTTTGAAAATATAATTCTAATTTGTGATTTTTTGTGCAAACAAATTTTTGAATTGTGGTACAAATTAAAATATGAATGTTGATAAAACACCTTATTCTTAGCAAAAACTGATAGAATAATCTTTGGGAGAAAAAGGAACCAACAATACTGTCCTGGTTCTTTGCTGTTTTTGTGACCTGGCCTTTCCTTCTATCTGTGGCTAATCTAATAGCTACTGACATTTTTAAATTAAAAAAACATTTAACGAAAACAGAGCCTGAGGGTTAACTCTGATATTAAACCAAATTACTCCCTTCTAGAGACCTTATCAAGGGGTCAAATTAGACTAGATTAGCCTAGACAGGCTTGATCTTTTTCTGTTTCCAATTTGGGCATCTCTGACTGTTTCCAGACAAGTAGAAAGGCAACATAAACTGGGTTGAATCCGTACAGTGATAATCCATCAATAACCAGTGTAATATCCTGTTTAGGGTCAGAGCACACAGGCAGATTCAGGGAGATTAGTAGCCCAGCGACAAATCTCCTCTTCTTCGGGCGACAAATCTCCCTGAACTGCCTCCCCTGCATTCCCACTGGCTAAAATGTAAATCGCCGGCAGGATGGCACTCTGTGCGATTCGTCTTCCGAAGTCGCTGGACGAGTAATCTCCCTAAATCTGCCAGTGTGCCCTGACCCTTAAAGGAGAACTAAAGCCAAACTAAAGAAGTAGTTAGAAATGTTGTACATTATTTTTTGTGCTTCTGTACCAGCCCAAGACAACCACAGCCCTTTAGCAGTAAAGATCTGTGTCTCCAAAGATGCCCCAGTAGCTCCCCATCTTTGTTTCTGCTGATTCACTGCACATTCTCTGTGCTGCTGTCACTTACTGAGGGATCCACTCACAAGATACAGTACACATAGAATAGAAATGTCACAATTAGGGATGCAACAAATCCTCTATTTTGGATTCAGCCGAAACTGGCTACAAAAGGCCGAATCCTGGATTCGGTGCATCCATAGTTACAATATAAGGCCATTTAGTAATTAATAAAGAAGATTGGGAGTGGAGCAAATCATCTATATATCCAACGCCTGCATTAACTCATGTTTTGTGGGTATAATATACCACCGGGAATAGTGTGGTTTTAAGTTCTGGTTTTCACTAAATTACAATACAAGCCTTTGGCAGCACTGTGGAGTGTGGATCCTATTTTGACACTTTTTTCTAATTTTTTTTCTGTTTTATAATTTGTTATTTTCCTTTATTTTTGCCATTTTTTTTATTCACTTACTAAAATCACCATATGATACTATTTTTTCACTTATGGAGGATTAAATATATAAGAAGCACCAAAGGGTGTCCCAATTTTCTTTTTTTTTTTTTATAAAATAATATACTATTATTTGTATTTTCTGTTTTTCCCCTCAATAATCTGTGGTTTTTGAGGTATACAGCAATCCAATCTTTTATATTGTCTTTCGTGGGCATAGGAGAGCCCTAGTGATCGCTGGACTGGAAATCAACGCTCCGGAGATTCGAACTTGTAATTTGACAATTTTCAGGGGTTCAGATCACTGCATATTAATGTGATTATCACAATTCTGCAGATTTTGCTCAGTATTCATTTGGGTTGTGAAACATGCATATGCACATACCAATAAATATATTCGGGAACAAATACGCCAATGCAGGAACTATGCTGCTATATTATTTATTTAAGTGTTAAATAAATAATGTAGCAGCATAGTTCCTGCATTGGCGTATCTGTTCGTGAATATATTTATTGGTATGCAACTTCACTTTGAGGACATAAAGTTTGGGAACCGGATATCGGAATCACAACCTGATCCAGCAATTCCTGTATTATTAAACATGCAAATGACATTTGTGTGTTTTGTAACATTTGTAGGTACACATAGGATATCTTCCAAACAAGCAGGTGCTTGGCCTCAGCAAACTTGCCAGGTGAGTGACACATTTGTCAGATTTTAATGTTTAATCTTTGATTTTAAAGCCACGACAGAACTCTTATTTTAAAGGGGTTACCATATATACTCGAGTATAAGCCGAGTTTTTCAGCCCCCAAAATATTCTGAAAAACTCTACCTCAGCTTATACTCGGGTCAAGCGCAAAAATGGTCGCCGGCGCCTAAGAATATTCGCCGGCACCTAAGAATATTCGCCGGCACCTAAGAATATTCGCCGGCGCCTTAGAATAGTAGCCGGCGCCTAAGAATAGTCATCCAAAAACGAGATTGAAACTTACCAGAAGCTGCTGCATTTCTCACCCTCGGCTTATACTCGAGTCAATAAGCTTTCCCAGTTTTTGGAGGTAAAATTAGGTACCTCGGCTTATACTCGGGACGGCTTATACTCGAGTATATATGGTATTTATCAAAATCTGATATGTTGTCTCTATTTTCTGAAAACCACTCCGACCAAATTCACATGGACTTCCCCCCTATTTATCAATAAATTTTCATAAAAAAATGAAAAATTTGTATTTTTCCCCTTTAAAAGTCGTAATTTAATAAATAACCCCACTAAGTATCTTTCAAAAGTTGTAATTCAGCCACATCTTAGTTCAGTGTGCTACTGCATGTAAAAATGGACAGAGCCAGTAGCCTATATATAGTAAAGTCATTTGTATCTTTATAGATTTGTTTTGCTCTCAGATAAATATACCCCTAATTATGATGTACAGGCAACCTGTAACTATCTGTGCTGGTCTTTCTGGGGGCAGGGGAAGAAAACAGATGCCATCGTAGGAGCTGATCCTTGGCCTGCTTTTTTCTGCAGGCCAAGATCAGCCCTCATGTGGCATTAGCTTTAGTGCACTGCCAGTATTAGCCAGATGTGGGATTTCCTGAGCTGATAGTACTGCAAGTAGAAGCAGCTGCTTAAAGGAACAGTAACACAAAAAAAAAAAGCCTACGTTGGCCTAAAGTAATGAAAATATAATGTATTGGTAAAACTGACGTATTTGCTTCAGAAACACTACTATAGTTTCCATAATCAAGCTGCTGTGTAGCCATGGGGGCAGCCATTCAAGCACAGGATACACAGTAGATAACAGATAAGTACTACTATAGTTTATATAAACCACCTGCTGTGTAGCCATGGGGGCAGCCATTCAAAGCTGAGAAAAGGCACAGGATACACAGCAGATTACAGATAAGCTTGGTAGTATACAATAGGATTCTTTAGAATTTATCTGTTATCTACTCGATGTCCTGTGCTTTAATGGCTTCCACCATGGCTACACAGCAGTTTGATTATATAAACTACAGTTGTTTTTCTAAAGCAAACACACCAGTTTTGCCAGTGCAGGGCACCAGTACATTATAATGTCTTTCCTTTAAAACACTTTCATTTTTTGGTGTTACTGATTATTTAATACAGCACAGATTTGGGGTTGCAAGTGCCACAGTAACCATGCAAGGTGGCAGGCATCCACATTTTCTGTTGTCTTTTGTTCAGTCTTTGTTCATCTTATGCTGAAAGAAAGATTATTTGCTTAAGATTTTCCCGTTTTTGCTACATTTGACCTACACAGTGTTGGCTCTTTCCAATTAAGTTTGACATTTACTATTACAGTAGCATGCAAGGAAAGAGAATAGGTCAGCATTAAAGTAGGCACAAAGTGGCAATGTTATAGAATTCAAGTTTGTAGTCATTTTCACAAGAAATCAGTCAGGCTCTTTTACTAATATTTGGCAGATTTGCATATACCCATAGCAACCAATATGTGAATACATATGTTAACCCGGCTGCTCAAAGAATTAAAATTAAAAAAAAAAACAAAAAAACCTTTGGTTGCCATGGATTATTGCACTATATGTAAAATGTGCTAAATATTGGTAGATGCCTCCTCTTATGATTACAGGTATCCTTTTATTTTTCTGCAGATCATTTTTTTTTATATAATGCAAACCCTCTATAAATGCATCTTTGTGTTTATTCTCAATGCTAAAGAACGGTCTAGTGAAAGAAAGGGAGAATCATCTTTTTCAGTAAAGAAAATGTATTCTACTTGTATTTAAAGGACACAATATTGTATTAATTTAGTAGTCAAAGGTTCCTTAAATGTTGATTTGCCGCAGGGAAGGTCAAAGAGATGGACAGGACACAGCTTGAAAGTCATTTATGTCATCTTACAAACCATATTAAATAACCAGATGCTTGTTTTCAAATACCAGTAAACACTACTCTTGTTTTCTATGGGTTTCAATACCTGGGGTATACTTTGTATCGGTTGTTATCTACCATTGCTTTAGACTAGGGCCACGCACACCCAAAAACAGTCTGCTGAAATCCGCAGTTCACACAAAATGCGAAGTCTTCCGTTTCTACGGCGAAATCCATCGATTACGGTAAGTTCATGCTAGAGCAGACACAATGGTTCTGGACGCGAAAAAGAAGGAGGCTTTTTGCAATTAGTTTTTATTTTTTATAATTTGTAGCTTTTGAGTTATTTAGGTTTTTATTCAGCAGCTCTCCAGTTTGCAGTATTAGCAATCTGGTTGCTAGGGCCCAAATTACACTAGAAACCATGCACATCAATATGAATAGCAGACGTCCTGGATAGAAAGATCCGTAATGAAAATGTGGCAATAACAATACATTTGTAGTCTTACAGAGCATTTGCTTTTTTGAGGGATGCACTGAATCCACTATTTTGGATTCGGCCGAATCCTTCGTGAAAGATTCTGAGCTGAATCTGAATCCTAATTTGAATATGCAAATTATATGCAGGAAAGGAAAAAGTGGAAAAAATGTTTTACTTCCTTGTTTTGTGACGAAAAAGTCACAATTTGCATATGCAACTTAGGGTTTGGCCAGGCACAAGGATTTGGCTGGATTCCAAATCCTGCTGAAAAAGGCGAATCCTGAGCCGAATCCTCCGTGCATCCCTATTTTTTTTTTTTTAGATGGGGGTCAGTGACCCCCATTTGAAAGCTGGACAAATCCAAAAGAAGGCAAATAATTCAGAAACTATTGGAAAGTTGTGTAATATTAGCTATTCTATAACTATATACTAAAAGTTAACCGCCCCTTTAAACCAAGAGCAAAGTTCAAGTCTATGATACACTGAATTATCTTAGAAAATGAAAGCAGTTATTGGTGCATCTTTAGGTAACTCTTCACCACACTTCCTGGGCACAGTTATAGAAGGTTCAATGCATTATATCAGGCAACTGAATGCAGATACCTAGATGAAACATTTATGTGGGCACTGTAACAATCACTAAGGGGCTGATTCACTAAGGGTCGAATATCGAGGGTTAATTAACCCTCGATATTCAACTAGCAATTGAAATCCTTCGACTATCAAAGTCGAAGGATTTAGCGCAAATACTGCGATCGTACGATCGGAGGAGTATTCCTTCGATCGAACGATTCGAAGGATTTTAATCCAACGATCGAAGGAATATCCTTCGATCAAAAAAATTTAGGAAAGCCTATGGGGACCTTCCCCATAGGCTAACATTGACTTCGGTAGCTTTTAGCTGCCAAAGTAGGGGGTCAAAGTTTTTTTTAAAGAGACAGTACTTCGATTATCGAATGGTCGAATAGTCTAACGATTTTTAGTTCGAATCCTTCGATTCAAAGTCGTAGTCGAAGGTCGAAGTAGCCCATTCGATGGTCGAAGTAGCCCAAAAAATACTTCGAAATTCGAAGTTTTTTTACTTCGAATCCTTCACTCGAATTTAGTGAATCGGCCCCTAAATGAGAGGAGTAGAAAATATGACAAAAACATCATAAAAAAATACTGTAACCTCTCCCAGTCCCTTGGCATTAATCAGTATGAGCTCCAGTTAACTGCTTGGGACATTTGTAATCCTCAGTAACTCGGATTAGAGCACAATATAAGGTACTGGATAATCACTGACATTATGTGTTTATTGCTTGATTAATGCAGGGAACTCAACTGGTCTCAGCACAGTCTGTACAAAATGCCTTTGGTTCTGAATGTAAGGAAAACGGAAAGGGAATCCTACAATTTCACTTTTAGTATGGAATGCAGATCATGTTCTCTAATCATATGGGGTCTCAGATTTTTCTGTAGGAACTAGGGATGCACCGAATCCAGGGTTCGGTTCGGGATTCGGCCTTTTTCAGCAGGATTCGGCCGAATCCTTCTATCCGGCCGAACCGAATCCGAATCCTAATCTGCATATGCAAATTAGGGGCGGGGAGGGAAGTTGCGTGATTTTTTGTCAGAAAACAAGAAAGTAAAAAATGTTTTCCCCTTCCCACCCCTAATTGCATATGCAAATTAGGGTTCGGATTAGGTTCGGTATTCGGCCGAATCCAAAAAAGTGGATTCGGTGCATCCCTAGTAGGAACCAATCATTTCTAGTTACGCCTATTTGTACAAGCACAGATTCACTGGATGAAGTATATCAGTGGGGCAGATAATAGGTGTGCCTGGTGGATTACTGTAACACTGTTCTATAGCCATATCACTAATAAATCATTTCTTTTGTTGTAAGGATTGTGGAAATATACAGCAGAAGATTACAAGGTAAGGAACTTGACATTATACACCTTTATTGCTTATGACACAGATAATACACTGCCAGACACTTGCTCATTTGTCACAATAGTGGTTCATCACCTGTGTGATACGTCGGATTCTCTAAGATAACAAATGTATCAACTAAATGTATCAATTTAGAACAGTTAAAATGAAACATTATATTTCAATATTAGAAAAATAGTCACAAATAGAAAGTAATTGCAAAAAGTCTTTATTTCTGGTGCTCTACCTGAAATCAGCTTAACTAAAAAAAAGTGTTTGAAGGTGAAAAAACCCTTTAAGGGTTAAGGTGGCCATACACGGAGAGATCCGCTCATTTTGTCGCCAAATGAGCGGATCTCTCCCCAATATAGCAATGGGCTGTTGGATCGCGGGACTGCATCAACGAATAGATGCGGCATCGATCCGACGGGATTTTTCATCCCATCTGATCGAGATAGATCTCGATCGGTGAAGCCCGTTGGGGGGCCCCATACACGGGCCAATAAGCTTATCAGCCCGTGTTTGGCCACCTTTAGTTCACACGAGGAGATTCGGGGAGATTTTTGTTTATTCTATAGTCGCCACTATAGAAAACGCATTGCCGCGTGTGCATTAGCGCAGGCGACTTTTCATTGTAGCCTATGGGAAAAAACACTGAGGCAGTTTGGGGAGATAATCGCTCAGAAGACGAGGCGATTAGTCACCAGGAAACAAAATCTCCCTGAATCTCCTCGTGTGAACTAACCCTAAATCACAAAACAATTTGTCCCGTCTCATTTGCCTAGATCTAAAAGTTTAAAACATATCGGATATAAAATAATGCTCCGTTTATCTATCAAATAACTAGGACCTTCATGTTCAGCCCAAAAGTGCTGGTTTAGGTTCTGATTAGATCAGGCATGGTAAAAAAAAAATGACCATAGCAACTGTGCATTGATTTGAATAAGGGACTGTAATATGAATAGGAGAGGGCCTAAATAGAAAGAAGAGAGATAACAAGTAGCAATAACAAAACATTTGTGTGTTTGTTTTTCATATGGAGTCATTGATCCCCTTTTGAAAACTGGAAAGAGTCCAAAGAAAAAACTATAACATATTAAAAGTTATCTTAAAGACGAACCACCCCTTTTAGAAGCCAATATAGTATTTTATATTATAATTTTGGAATTGTTCATACCATGGACAGCTAACAAGGCTTTTTCTGCACAGAGAGCGTGCACTATAAAGCTCTACTGTTTTATAGTTATCAATGCCCTTGCATATGTGTTGCATGATATCAGAGCCAGCCCAGGCTGGCCAGTTGCCCTAGGCATGTGCTGAAGCACAAATACACGCCCAAAAAGAAGAGACTGTTGGAGAGCGGGGGACAGACATGGGGTAGTCAACAGGTACTTGCCTGGCGCCCCCCTAGCTTTTGTGCCCTAGGCACATGCCTCTCTGTCTACCCCTAGTTCCGGCCCTGCATGATATTGATGGGACGTTCCCATAACTGCACTGGCCCATGAAAGTAGTGCCAGAAGTGACCATACCTATTTTTATTTTGGTCGCAATGGACATTGGAAGAACTTACTTTTATTTGTTTATTTGCTATTTTTTCAGTTCAAGAACGCCTTACAAAACAAATCGCCAAAGCAATTACAGAAGCCTTGCATCCCTCTGGGGTTGGAGTGGTGATCGAAGCAACGTAAGTTGGTACATTATTTTTAAACATATAAGCGAAAGGAGTAAAATCACATTTCATCCAAATAAATTCACACAGAGTTTTAGGCTAAGGCCACACTAGGCGATAGCGCGGCGATCTTTTTTCTATTGTCGCTCGAAATCGCCTAGCGAGGCAATTTCGAGCGACAGTAGAAAAAAGATCGCCGCGTGTGTTTTTACGCTGGCGATTTTTCACGATTCCCCATAGACGCCAGCGCAAAAGTTTCCCCAGCGATTGCGGCTTAAAAGTCGCGGCAAAAAGTCGCCGCGAGTCAAATCGCGGCGCTATCGCCTAGTGTGGCCTTAGCCTTAGTCATGTTCATTTTTTTTAATGTGTCATTACATTAGTAATGCAATGTTATAATTTACCCACATGGGACATTTTGCCTTTCTTTGTGCACTTCTTCTTCTGTATAATAAGTTCCTCCCCCATAACATAGACTTAAGTAAATATGGAGAAACTTATTATACTGTATATAGAGAGGGGATTATTTCAGCCCAATTCCTCTCTGCTCTCCATGCATTGAGCCATAAGTGATAAAAGCTAATCACATCAGTCTTCATCTGATAAATAACATGCAGTTGCTAATGATTGGAAAGATCATATAATATATTTTAACATTTCTTTTAGGCACATGTGCATGGTAATGCGAGGTGTCCAGAAAATGAACAGTAAAACTGTAACAAGTACCATGCTCGGGGTCTTTCGGGAAGATCCAAAGACTCGGGAAGAGTTCTTGATGCTCATCAGAAGTTGATTCCCATGCCAAAGGCCTCAACCTGCTCAAAACATTGTATTGTATACTGGAACTGTCTGATTTTATTTACACCTGGCTGCATTGTTTGTCCTGTCTGTTTAAAAAAACACAGTGGCTAGCCACTAAAACATAAGGGTAGTGACACACAGGGGAGATTTGTCGCCAGTGATTTTTAAATAGCGAGTTTCGGCAACAAGGCGATCATCTTTTTGCAAGCAAAGATTTCAGGCAACTTCAGCCTCCGAGCGATTTGCATCCCATAGTGCACCACGGTGCTTTCTCCGCCCACTCGGGCTGGATGTTCTTCAACAAGATTAATGAGCCAGGGTCAAAGAAATGCTTTAAAAAAGGCATTTTCTGCGACATATTGTCGCACGAGTATTATGCGTATCTTCGTATGCGAATGATGACTGAGCATGCGGTCGCTGGAACAAAAAATGCAAAATTGCCGCCCTAGAAATTACGTCCATATGTTCTTACATACTTATCACATGCTGCGCACACAAGAATTTGCATATGATCATGGCTACTAGTCTCCTTGTGTATTTTACTAGCACAGATTTTCACTACTTCTGAATAGCCATGCTATTTCTGATGAATCACTCCAAAAAAAAAAAAAGGGTTTCTGTTGGGACTACAGGCAATTTCAAATTGCATTGTGTGTAGTAGCTGGCAATCTACATTTATCTCTATGGCAAGACAAAACAAATGACTTTAACTCGCTTTTAAAAAATGCGGGTGACAAATCTCCCTGTGTGTCACTACCCAAGGGCAGAGACACGTGCTCAGATTCGGGGAGATTAGTCGCCCGGCGACAAATCTCCTCTTCTTTGGGGCGACTAATCTCCCCAAACTGCCTACCGCCGTTAGAATGTAAACCGCCGGTGGGATGGCACTTGGAGCGATTCGTTTTCCGAAGTCGCCTGAAGTTTCGTCATGAGGCAG
Organism: Xenopus petersii; assembly: GCA_038501925.1. Classification (NCBI taxonomy): domain Eukaryota; kingdom Metazoa; phylum Chordata; class Amphibia; order Anura; family Pipidae; genus Xenopus; species Xenopus petersii. The sequence goes on along the minus strand of CM076687.1, from coordinate 95,199,714 downwards.
CTTCGGAAAACGAAACGATCTGAGTGCCATTGTGCCGGCGATTTACATTTTAGCCGACAGGAAGGCTAAAATGAGCGTGTGTCTCTGCCCTAAGGGTAAGGGCGCACCTGGCGATTCGGGGAGATTTAGTTGCCCCTTCTTTGGGGAGTTGCCCTTACCTTAAGGAGTATCTCCAGTAGATAAAACTATCTTATCTTGACAAGCCTCTTTATATTTCATTCCTGGAAATGTTTCAGATTAAACAGTGGTTTTTAGTACAGCTGGAGAAACTACTCACTCCTGAAAAAACTCCTAAAAATACCTGAGGTGTGTTTACATTTTAGTATATACGTGTAATGTTTTGAGTGATAAGCTTCTGTCTACATTCCTGTGATTAATTGCCAGGCCATAAATGAAGATTATATGGAAATCCATTGTCTCTTTTAAAGGAGAAGGAAAGCTATGGAGGCATTTTATTGCCAATAGATTAGCTGCAATAGTGCAAGCTAGAATGCTATATTTATTCTGTATAATGTTTTACCATACCTGAGTAAAAAGCTCTAGAAACTCTCTGTTTGTTTAGGATAAGAGCTGCAGTATTAACATGATGTGACATCACTTCCTGCCTGAGTCTCTCCCTGCTCTGGGCTCAGATTACAGCAGAGAAGGGAGGAGGGCGAGAGGAGCAAACTGAGCATGCTCTTGCCCAGGGCAATGAGGTTTAAGCTGAAGGCAGGAAGTCTGATACAGAAGCCCATGAGTACACAATAGAAGGAAAGAAATGCAGTGTTTCTTTTGACAGGGGACTCAGAGCAGCATTGCTTTGGGGGTTAACTGGTTTATTTAGATGGACCTTTCTGATAAGGCTTACTTAGTTTTAACCTTTCCTTCTCCTTTAAGCACATTGCAAGGTTATAAGAGCACAACCCCCACGGCCCCATGTACTCGTTTTGCTTCAATATTGTGCACAGGCTTGAGTACAGGCTCTGGGTAAATTTAAGGAGCGGTTTTTATTATGAAGATTATTTTACTACAGGAGGACTGTGGCCAGGCAGCCTGCAAACAATGCAGCGTTAGTATCACCTATAGGCCTTTAGCACACAAGGCCTTTTGATGGATGATGTACTTTGGCAACAAAATGGAACCTATCTGCCTCTTATTTCCTTCAGTAATGGTATTTTAGTGAGCAGTAAAAAAGCCTTTCGTTTTGTTAGTTCAAAGACTCTCGGGATTTCATTTCATAAGTGAAATAATTATATATTTACTTCTTGACAAACAAAAGGTAAAGTAAAAAAGAAAATATCATTGCTGAGTGGTATGGGAATTGCAATTCAGATGATGGAAAGCCAAAACCCTACCTGCATCAGCGGATATTACAAACCTGATGTAAAGGATAAAACGAGCAGCCAGTCTACCATTTTTCAGTGTATTAACTCTTGGTAACACACAGCAGTGCTGCTTAGCTCTTGTCATTTGTCTTAAGCTGGCCATAGATGTTGAGATTTTTAAAAGATCAGATCCTGATCGTGAGACCACGATCTTCTCAGAACGATCGTACGAATTGACCATCAACTAAAAAGACCAATTTACCAGGAAAACAAAGGGGAGCTGCCTGCTTGGCCCTGCAGACATAGATACATTGCACTGGGACCGACAAAGATTTTTTGACCTGGCCGATCAATTTCCTGACAGATGTCGGCCGAAAAATCGTAAGATGTAAAATCGTTCGAATCCCACTAACCGCACGATAATTTCAAAGGATTGGTCGGACTTCCCTAAAATCGGTCGTTCGGCAAGAAGAATCGTCGCATCTATGGGGAGCTTTAGTCAGAGCCACACTTTTAGGATTATGTCTTGTAGCATTACACTATTTAGCCCACCACAAAAGGTTTAGTGGAAAGTATAATGTTATCTTTTAGTGGACCGCCATATTATCATTCATGACACTAACCAATAGGGCCTTCTTATTCCAGAAAGAAAGATCAGCATAAAACGTAACCGTTTTATCCTGAATGCTACAAAATGCTTTTACATAAAACGTGGCATTTAACTTTAGTATCAGTTTGTTATTTGCAACACGAGGAAATCCTAAACACATTTAAACTGGGTGCTAAAAGCAAGCAGGGCGTATCAGTGATAAACGCAATGGGGCAAATTCATTAAGCGCCGAACGCTAGCGTCAATTCAAATTTTCGTTACTTCGCAAATTCACTAATGGACGCTGGCGTAATTTCGCTAGTGTAACTTCGCACCCTTAAGCCTGGCGAATTTGCGCAACGAACGAAACTACGCGCGCATTGTTCTGAACGCCACCTTTTATGCTAGACTTCCTTCGCCACCTCAGACCAGGCGAAGTGCAATAGAGTAGATAGGGATTGCTTCAAAAAAAGTGAAAATTTTTTCTAAGTCCCAAAAAACGCTGGCGTGTTTTCTACATGATGGGTGATAGGCTGAAAAAGATCGAACATTTTTTTTGGGGCTCCCCTCCTTCCCCCCTAAATTTCCTGACTCATGGCAACTTAACTATACAGTGGGCACATGTGTAGGGCAAAATAAAATTTTTATTTGATGCTTTGAAGGTTTTCTAGGCATTTGTAGTGCTGATACGTATTCCTCCATTGAAATTTGGCGCCGTATGCAAATTAACCATTGCTAGCGAAACTTCGATTCGCTTGGCGAATTAACGTTAGCGCAACTTCGCAAACTTACGCTGCCCCTGTGCGCAACTTCGGATTTTAGTGACTTTGCGGAGTGCTGGCGAAACTACGCCTGGCGAAGAGTGGTGAAGTGCGGCGAATTTGCGCCTGGCGCAACTACGATTCTTAGTGAATTTGCCCCATTATGTTTCCTACTTGTGTGTTTATGAAGACCTACAGTTATTTGCCTGCTAGTGGCATTCTACCCGATGTACCAGGGATAAACCCTTAGCATGGGGCATTCTTAACCTCAGCTCACAGGATCTGCAAAGACAAAATGTTTTTAACCACTACTGACTTGGTATGACTTGGTGCTGTTAGGACGTTTACAGATCATTGTTACAATTCACTGTTTAAATTTAGAAAACTGAAATAGAAAGTTTGTTATACATGAACTGTGCTTCTGTGAAGCTTTAAGTTTTATTATTGCTCTTTCGAATTATAATGTAATTGCTCTTCCAACAGTACCTCACATTATAAACACTGACTTTAAAAGAAAACGAAACCCCCCACAATGTTAAGTCCCCATTGGCCCTGCTCCCTGCCTCCCCGCTGCACAGTCTTACCCCCAGAATTCTGTCCCCTCTTGAAATAGTGAGCGCAGTGGAGCTCACGGGTGCCATCTTTTTCTCTACGTGAAGTGAGTGGCATAATGGCGCATGCACAGTTGGAGCAATCTTCTGGTTCGTGACAATTGCGCATGTCCCAAAAGAGATGGAAATTGCAGAAGGGGAGGAAGAAGACACAAAGATTCCTGAAGATAAGAAGATGGCGCCTGTGAACTCTGCTGCGCTCACTCTGCAAGTGCGGTCACTATTTCAAGAGGGGATAGAATTCTGGGGTAGAGTCCTGCAGCGGGTCGGGTACCTGCGGGTTACCCACAAAAACCTGCGGTACGTTGTGTGCAGAAGTTTCCGGGTGCGGGTATAGACGTGGGTTCTGCGGGTCGGGCCGCGGGTCTTCTCAATCGCGATTTTTACTCCTTTTTTTCTGATCACGCCTACTTCTGATGATGTCACTTCTGGTTTACAATGACAGCACTTCCTGATTCTTGATGGTCAGCAGGTTGCGGATAAGGTACTTGCGGGTCGGGTAGCGGGTCCAATTGGGTAAGAACGCGGGTTCAGGCTGCCGATTGCAGGTTGTGGGTATGGGTTGGGTACGGGTTCCAAAAAATGGACCCGCGCAGGACTCTTCTGGGGTAAGACTGTGCAGGGAGGGGGCCAACGGAGGGGCGCCAGTGGGGACTTAACATAACTGGGGGTTTATTTCTCCTTTAAAGGTCAGGCAAGAGCTCCCAATAAAATGGCATGAAATTATACAATACAGTAGAACCCCCATTTTACATTTTTCAGGGGACTAGAAAAAAATTTAGTTAAATCCAGGAAAATCAGGGAAATGTATTATGCATAATACTGTATGTAGGTGAGACCACAAAACAATAATTTAAAATGAGGCAAAACAAAATCAGGGGATGTAAAGTGGGGGTTCTACTGTATTTTAGTAGTTTCCTTCCCCTGTAATGTTGTTCCCAAACCAAAATCTTCTCACCTACCGAGAACAGTTTAGTAATAGGATTACCCACCACTACGCTGCTTCTTATTGGCTTTGCTTTCAAGAGAAATACGCTCTATTTCCAGGACATAACTTTGTCCCAAAATTCCTAAATATATATTCTATGGGGTACAAGCTGAAGGTACCTAGTATTCTTAAGTCACTGCTCTATTTATAAATGGAAATGGACATAATCCAAGATTCATTTCAGGATCTGACTGTTGGGGATTTTGAGTGGTCCAATTAATTAACTAAAATTGAGACTGACACAAAATACGAGTGTAAATTCAATAGATTATGTCCAACTGCTAAGAGCCCAACTGCGGCAAATCCAATTGCAAGAAGGGATTAGGGATTTGAATAAATCTTCTCCATGCTGGGACAAATTGTTCCAGTGAGGAAAGCAAATTGTTGAATCTATAATGCTCAATGTGTTTTTACTAAACTATAATCCTCATTACTGATCGGCAAACACAGTCAAGCGTGAATAAATTGCACCAAAGAGTATATGTATAGCTAATTTGAACCTGTTTGGTCCCATGTGCAGTTCAGTAAACTACCGACTTTGAGGCATATTTATGGAGAACGCCACCATCCGCTAGAGTGAAATTCCTCCACTCTCTATTCATTTCTATGGGATTTTTAAAAGAGTATTTATCAACGGGTAAAAGTTCATCCTTTGATAAATACGCCTATAAAAATCCCATAGAAATGAATGGAGAGTGGCGGAATTTCACTGTGGCGATCTCTAACTTCACTCTTTGATAAATATACCCCTCAGTCTCTGCCAATGGAGTAGCTTATATACACTACATTACATACAGTCCCACCAAATAAGTTATTGTATCATGAAACAGACGGAAAGTCATAAAATGTAAATACAGGTATAGGATCCCTTATCCGGAAACCCGATATCTAGAAAGCTCCAAATTACGGAATGGCACGGAATAATCTCCTATAGACTCCATTTTATCCAAATAATCCAAATTTTTAAAAATGATTTCCTTTTTCTGTGTAATAATAAAGCAGTAGCTTGTACTTGATCCCAACTAAGACATAATTAATCCTTATTGGAAGCAAAACCAGCCGAACCCTTCGCAAAAGATTCTGCCGAATTCCAATCCAAATCCTAATTTGCATATGCAAATTAGGGGTGGGAAGGAGAAAATTCGCCAGCGTGACATCATTTCGGAACATCGCTAATTTAACAACGAGAGCATGCGAAGCGAAGGAGATAGACTCTAGCGGTACTTCGCTCTCTAACGCCTGGCGAATTTGCGCTCTGGCGAATGGACGAAATTACACAAATTCATTAAGATGCGGATTTTACTGAACGTTACCTCTTTCGCCAGAGTTCACTTCACCACCTCAGACCAGGCAAAGTGCTAAAAAGTAGCAACATCTTCTACAATCTTCACTTATATCCTGTGTGCCGAAAATGCATTAAAGTTCCAAAAACACTGGTGAATTTTCCCTTTTTTTTTGAAGCGGAATTGCCTGCAAAAGTCCTGACAAACTTTTTTTGGGTAACTGGTTTTAACCAGACATTTCATATCATATGGAACATTAATTTTACAGTGGGCTCATGTGTAGGGCATTATATTAACTCTCTTGTCTTTATTAAAGCTCCCTGGACTTGTGTAAGAAAAAGTGGTAACTTCAAGCATTTGCACCAACATTTATAATAAAGATAAAAATACACACTAGGAGGACTTCACACAATAAATATATACAGAGCTCATATAAGGACACAGAGCTTACATACTATATGGTAAGAGACATTTATTCTGACTTTTAACAGCATCAGGGTTTAATAAATCATGAAAAATATGATGTTTTTTCCCCTTTAAAAGGCCAATGAGAAAATAATCAGATTTTAATAATTAACTCTCTAATTTTTTTCTTGAAGAGATTTGGAGAGCATTTCTCATGGAGGAATTCAGGGATGGAATTCCAGAGGGAAGGAGCAGCAAGAAAGAAAGGTTTGAGATGAGAGGTGGCAGTGGATGTGAATGGTGTGAAAAGAAGGAGACTCTGAGAGAAGCGGAGAAGACAGCCAGGAATGTATAGTAAGACCAGAGAAGAAATGTAGTGAGGAGCAGAGAAGAAATGTAGTGAGGAGCAGAGAAGTGAAGGGCTTTGAATGTTTGAGTGTTAGAAGAAGGATTTTATATGTGATCATTTGCATAACAGGCAGCCATACTAGGGATTTTAGTTGGGGTTGAACAGGTTCCCTCTTAAGAGAGAGCAGGAGGATCCTGGTAGCAGAGTTTAAGATTAATTGGAGGGGAGAGTAGTGAAAGTCAGGAAGACCGGCTAGTAGGAGATTGCAATAGTTTAAATGGGATAGGATAAGGTCATGGATTAGTGTTTTGGCTACTGTTTCTGAAAGAAAGGGGCACATATTGGCTATATTGCAGAGGAAGAAGCAACAGGTTTTTGCAGTATTATTAATATGATTAGAAAAGAAGAGGACTGGTCAAAATGACCCCAAGCAGCTTGTTGAGTTAACAGGGTTAATGGTCATGTCAGCAGACGTAATGGAGAAAGGAAGAGATGGGCTAGGTTTGGGAAGAAATGAGCTCAGTTTTGGCCAAGTTGAGTTTAAAGGGATACTGTCATGGGAAATTTTTTTTTTCAAAATGAATCAGTTAATAGTGCTGCTCCAGCAGAATTCTGCACTGAAATCCATTTCTGAAAAGAGCAAACACATTTTTTTATATGACATATTGTCAATTTCCCAGCTGCCCCAAGTCATGTGACTTGTGCTCTGATAAACTTCAATCACTCTTTACTGCTGTACTGCAAGTTAGAGTGATATCACCCCCTCCCTTTTCCCCCCCAGCAGCCAAACAAAAGAACAATGGGAAGGTAACCAGATAACAGCTCCCTAACACAAGATAACAGCTGCCTGGTAGATCTAAGAACAACACTCAATAGTAAAAACCCATGTCCCACTGAGACACATTCAGTTACACTGAGAAGGAAAAACAGTAGCCTGCCAGAAAGCATTTCTCTCCTGAAGTGCAGGCACAAGTCACATGACCAGGGGCAGCTGGGAAATTGACAATATGTCTAGCCCCATGTCAGATTTCAAAATTGAATATAAAAAAATCTGTTTGCTCTTTTGAGAAATGGATTTCAGTGCAGAATTCTGCTGGAGTAGCACTATTAACTGATGCGTTTTGGGGAAAAAAAACATGTTTCTGATCACAGGATCCCTTTAAGGTGGTGTTGGTTCATCCAGGAGGAGATAGTTATTAGGCAGTCTGTGATCTGGGTCTGAAAGTCAGCGGTTAGGGAAGAGGTATCTAAATATATCTGGATGTCGTCAGCATACAGGTGGTATATAAGGCCGAATGAATATGCTCGTGAAGATTCTCATTCATTCAGGTCATGGTATATCGGTAGTAATAAGTCAAATGACCTGGACTTGCTGTGTTTTGGCATGAATAAAATAACATGTGTGTGATTTAGTTGGTTATTTAATACCATTTTCAGCACCTTTCCTTATTGCAGATTTGCCAGCAAAACATTGTTATAGTGTAAGTTCAAAATGTGGCTTTTTATATCTGCATTTTTATTTGTTTTGCCCTAAAGCCTTTGTGCCCTCTGTTTACCTGCCTGTTAGAATCAGTGGGCTGAACCGAGAGCTTTAGCCTTCAGTCTAATCCACTGATCTGCGTCTCAAGTGTTTTGTGCAATGGTTCATCTTTAACCCCTTGACTGCCAGCAGTTTCACCACTATGGGAACAGCTGCCAGGAATTATGCTTTGCCCATTGGGCAACAATGCAGAACTGTGTGTTTGGCAAGAAAACCATTTACATTTAAGCAGTAAAATTTTATTTTGCTTGGTTATTATTTTTACTTGCAATTTTGAGCAGAAAATTCTGCGTTCAGCTCTTGTGATGTGATGACATTGGAAGATATTTATTACAACACACGCAGCCTTCCATGTGAACCCCATGAGCATCTAATGTGACTATAGGGGGGAGGGGTGATCATGCTGTCAGTCAAAACAGAATATTCAATAAAAATGAGCTAAACAATGTTTTTAAAATGTGCCATGGGTTTTTTTCAACAGTTGAATTTCATTCGATATTTGGAACATTGCAACAACAATAATAAAAGTGAGGCACAAATGTTGTGATCAATGACACTGGGGTCAATGCCAACCAGATCAGAGCACTTTCACTTTTTTAAAGAAGCCGAATAGTAAGGTTAGAGCAGGTTCATGCAAACAAATTAAACGTTCCGCATTAACAATGGCACAAATTGTAATATATATATAGGGCTGCCATCAGAAATCATCTTGGCCCCTATCCCCACCTTACAGAGACTACACAGACGTGGTAAATAAAGGAAAATAAGGGCCATTTTTGCCAGGGCCACCTACCCATTCAAAAAATACATTGGTGGCCAGTGCCAGATAAAATAATAACACTGGAACTTACCTTTAAAGGAACAGTAACACGAAAAAGTGTTTTAAAGGAATGACAATCTAATGTACTGGTAAAACTGGCTTGTTTGCTTCAGGAACCCTACTATAGTTTATATAAACAAGCTGCTGTGTAGCCATTCAAGCACAGGACACATAGTAGATAATAGATAAGCTGTGTAGAATCCCATTGTATGCTACAGAGCTTATCTGTTATCAGCTGTCTATCCTGTGCCTTTTCTCCTTTTTCAGCTTGACTGCCCCCATGGCTACACATCAGCTTGTTTATATAAACTATAGTAGTACTTATCTGTTATCTACTGTGTATCCTGTGCTTGAATGGCTGCCCCCATGGCTTACACATAAGCTTGTTTATATAAACTATAGTAGTACTTATCTGTTATCTACTGTGTATCCTGTGCTTGAATGGCTGCCCCCATGGCTTACACATAAGCTTGTTTATATAAACTATAGTAGTACTTATCTGTTATCTACTGTGTATCCTGTGCTTGAATGGCTGCCCCCATGGCTTACACATAAGCTTGTTTATATAAACTATAGTAGTACTTATCTGTTATCTACTGTGTATCCTGTGCTTGAATGGCTGCCCCCATGGCTACACATCAGCTTGTTTATATAAACTATAGTAGTACTTATCTGTTATCTACTGTGTATCCTGTGCTTGAATGGCTGCCCCCATGGCTACACATCAGCTTGGTTATATAAACTATAGTAGTCTTTACGAAGCAAACACACGTTTTACCAGTACAGCGCAACACTACTTTATATTTTTCATTACTTTAAAACATTTTCATTTTTTGATGTTACTGTTGCTTTAGGGTAAGGGCACACGCTAAGATTGGGGGAGATTTAGTCGCCCGGCGACAAATCGCCTCTTCTTCAGCCTCCCTGAAAAGTCTTCCCGCTTGATAGAATCTAAATTGTCCGAAGTTTCCTTGTCTGGCAACTTCCGGCGACGGGAAAACGAAGCACTCAGAGTGCCATCCCGCCGGCAATTACGATTCTAGCTGGCTAGAAGGCAACTTAATCTCCCAGAATCTTTAATTTTTTTTCATGTCACTGTTCCTTTGGGTAAGGGCACACACTAAGATTCGGGGAGATTTAGTCACCTAACGACAAATCACCTCTTCTTCGGTGACCAATCTCCCCGAAAAGTCTTCCTGCTCAATAGAATCGAAATCGCCTGAAGTTCCCTCGTGAGGCAACTTCGGGCGACCGAAAAACAAAACGCTCCGAGTGCGATCCCACCTGGCGATTTTGATTCTAGCTAGTGTGAATGCAACTAAATCTCCCAGAATCTTTGCTTGTCTCTGCCCTTAGAGTTCTCCTCCTTGGTGGGCAGTCTTCTTCATTCTTCTCTGGTGCCACACCACGTTCTTCTGCAGGACGGCTGGGCCCCCCTTAGACCTAGAAATTTTCCTGGGCCTGGGATGTCTGTCACCCTTGTGGCATATATATATTATATATATATATATATATATATATATATATATATATATATATATATATATATATATATATATATATATATATATATATATATATATATATAGAATAACTTGCAATGTAGAAGGCAGGGTACAATACTAAAGCACTGTCTGCTTTTGGAGGTACAAAGGGCAGGGGTGTGTGAAGACACCTATACCTCTTCTATACCACTTCCACCCCCCACGCCTATATAAACTGACAGTCATTTAGGAGTTCCAGTCTGGGAGCTGTGGCAGAAGCAGATACTGAACACAAAAAAAAATATTTTTAAAATATGAATCGCCTTCAGCGCCAGACGGGGGTCGGTGGGGGGTCCACATCGCTAGTGCAGAGAGCGCAATTGCGCTCTCTGCACTAGAACAGCCGAATTTCCGGGTTTAAAACCGGAAATTCAACTCTTAGTTACCAGGAGCGGCATTTTTGCCGCCCCTGGCAACCAGGGGAGCGCTGCCGCCTGAGGCGAGTGCCTCAACTCGCCTCATTGGCGGAGCGCCCCTGGATTCGGTGCATCCATAAATGCTAACCGGCTACTGTCAGCCACCTCATAGAGGAACATGGGGGTAAGAAAGGTAATTGAACTTGCAAAAGGGCCAGAAGCCTGAAACATTGTATTGTTGCAGATCATAAAGGCTTTTTAAACTTTAAATTTCTGAGCGGAGCAGTGTCATATATTGGGGTAAGAAAGGTAATGTAAAAGCATCAGGCAAATACTTTTATGGAAAAATTATAAATAGCATTCAAAGATAATGTTATGATGGATAATAAAAATTATTTTCTGGTGTCAGTATCTCTTTAGTAAGGACAAATATATATAGATACACAGTTGCCCCTGTTTGTACGTGGGATGTGCTTGGTGTCCACTTTCTATCAGGTTCCACTGCACTTACTAGTTTGACCTGAGGAGCAGGACATTTTTCAATGAATTTGTATGTTGGAAGATGTCACATCAAACCAATTAAAGTCTGTACAAAGCTCTGCTCTTGCCAGTCAGCTTGTTACTCTACTAGCAGGTAGTTTAGAAAGGAACAAGCAGTTATCAGCAGCATCTGTAATGATAAGGTTGGACTCTCCCCTCTGGGATTAGCAAAAAAAAGTGCTGACAAGCAAATGGTAATTACCAAACAGTCTATTGAAACAGGGATCAGATAAACCCCCCCAGACTTTACCTCCAGCACAATCAGCAGAGACTCAGAAGCTGCTCCTTCTCCACTAGTGACCCTTGTCATTTGTCTGCCTGGAATGACACAATGAGCAAAACTGGATGCACCTGTCATTCAATTTACATTTATTTCTATGGGAGGCTTTGGGTACATTAGTGCAGCATATTTGGCTTACTTAAAGGAACAGTAGAAAGTGTTTTAATGGAATGACAATATAATGTAGTGGTGCCATGCACTGATAAAAAATATGGGTTTGCTTCAGAAACACAACTATAGTTTATATAAACAAGCTGCTGTGTAGCCATGGGGGCAGCCATTCAATCACAGGATACACAGTAGATAACAGATAAGTACTACTATAGTTTATATGAACAAGCTGCTGTGTAGCCATGGGGGCAGACATTCAAGCACAGGATACACAGTAGATAACAGATAAGTACTACTATAGTTTATATAAACAAGCTGCTGTGTAGCCATGGGGGCAGCCATTCAATCACAGGATACACAGTACATAACAGATAAGTACTACTATAGTTTATATAAACAAGCTGCTGTGTAGCCATGGGGGCAGACATTCAAGCACAGGATACACAGTAGATAACAGATAAGTACTACTATAGTTTATATAAACAAGCTGCTGTGTAGCCATGGGGGCAGCCATTCAAGCACAGGATACACAGTAGATAACAGATAAGTACTACTATAGTTTATATAAACAAGCTGCTGTGTAGCCATGGGGGCAGACATTCAAGCACAGGATACACAGTAGATAACAGATAAGTACTACTATAGTTTATATAAACAAGCTGCTGTGTAGCCATGGCGGCAGCCATTCAAGCACAGGATACACAGTAGATAACAGATAAGTACTACTATAGCAGGGGGCAGCCATTCAAAGATGAAAAAGGAGAAATGCACAGAACAAACAAAGCTGCTCGAGTTCTGGGAAGTAAGGTGGGAAGGGTACTCCCCCTGCTGTGTGAAAGTATGATCATTTCCCTGCAGAGCAGTTAGGGACTGTCTGAAGTCTCCTATCCACAGCAGTCAGAGCAAATAAAACGAAGGGGGAATTTTACTGCATAGAGTCAGGTTTATTATAAAAACGGTACACATTTTAAAATTGAAAGTATATTGGAGATAGGTTTCTTTTTCATTAAAGAAAGTAAAAATTGGATTTTTAAACCCACTCCATTGCTTAGACTCTCTAGGTTGTCCTTATTCCTCTCCAGCTGCTCTATAGCTTGTGTGTAGGGTTGCCACCTGGCCGGTATTTTAAATAAATGATGGTTGATCCCAATGTTATTAATAGGGAAAAAAAAGATAAAAATACTGTATAGGAAGGCCGGTATTTTTTCTCCAGAAAAAGGTGGCAACCCTACTTGTGTGTGAGCTATATACACAGATTGCAAGCTCTATGGGGCAGGAAGCTCTTTCTTCTTGTCAAATCAAATCAAATGAGCTTTATTGGCAGAACCAAATATATTAAGCATTGCCAAAGCAGGTAGAAGTCGTAGTGCCACATAAATAAATACATACACTGTCAGAAGCAGATGATTTATATAATTTATATTATTGTGATCCATATTCTGTGCTCTTAGAGTGCCACCTAGAGGAATGATTACGTAACGCAGAGCTGGTTTCATACAGTACATTATTAGCCTGCAAGGGGACTGGTATCTGCAACTGGAGGGTCTCTAGCTACTAGGGATGCACCGAATCCAGGATTCGGTTCGGGATTTGGGCAGGATTCTGCCTTTTTCAGCAGGATTCAGATTCGGCCGAATCCTTCTGCCCAGCTGAACCGAATCCGAATCCTAATCCTAATTTGCATATGTAAATTAGGGACGGGGAGGGAAATTGCATGACTTTTTGTCAAAAAATAAGGAAGTAAAAAATGTTTCCCCCTTCCCACCCCTAATTTGCATATGCATACATTTGCATATGCAAATTAGGGCTCGGATTCGGTTCGGCCGAATACAAAATAGTGGATTCGGTGCATCCCTATTAGCTACCTCCAAAAACACCAAACAGTCAATGGAATGATCTGCTTCTGCTGCTGCTTTTAGATTTTCTGGCAGATTTCTGGTCTCCGGTGTTCGCAGAGCAAATTATATGACATAAATATTTGTTTTATGTCACATTCCCTATAGGAAACACTCTAATTCACTGAGTATGTGTTACACTGACCAATGCCTGTTTGTACTGGAGTGTGTCACTATCACTTTAAAACATTTCCCATGGAACTTAAAAAAAAAAAACCCTTGCCCTCCTCTGCACTTTATTTGCCTTTATCATGTGCCAACTTTATTTTGTGCAGCCATCATGCTGGGTTTGGGGTCATCCAAAGACCCAAAAGACTAAAACAGTGATGGTGACCATATATTCAGCATGAGAAATGAATATAAGCTTAAGAAATACATCAGTATATATCTTCTAGGCAAAAGGAGCCCCCCTATAAGATATATTGGATCATTCATCTGACACTCAACTGCTGCATGACGACAGAATGAGAAGAAACAGATGCCGAGAGAGGGATAGTGAAGATAAACTTTATTATATCAGAAACAATGCAGAATTTTTAATTGATTGTATTTAGAAAGTTTCTTATTTCAGTATGAGGAAGCTTATATTAAATTTAAATTTTCACAATAGTTGGAGAAGAAAGACATCGTGTTACAGACAGGTACAGTAGGGCAAGTGTGAGGCCAAGGAAAAAAACATAAGGAATGTTTTTAAAAAAACACCATCATTTTCCATTAAAAATGTGTCAGGGAGTCACTTTAAAGTAGAATTTATTAAAGGGCATAAAAAGTGACTTATGAATTAAAGGGCAGGCATTATTGTTTGCTCCAGTGCAGTAACCCATAGCAACCAATGAGATGTTTGCTTATAAACAGGTGCCCATCAAATGATATCTGCTGATGGGTTAATGAAGTGACCAGCTCCATGTTGTAGCTCCCACCATTCCCAGCTATAGTCAGGTGATCCCACTGGTGTCTAATAAAAGGGCAGCCAAGTTTGGGAGTTTTACTTTGAAAGCAGCAAGTAAGTTGCAGGTAAAACTTAGTCTCTTTGTAAAATGTATAATGAAGCAATAGAATTCTTAATGAATCAGATAAAATTGAGGGTAGGACTGGCCAGATATGGGATGACTTTGACGTAGTTGTTCAGCTTAAATATATTGCAATATATGGACAAACAATCCCTGTTTTGTTTAAAGGGTAAGGCATTTTTCAGTAGCAGTAGCACAAAATGTCTCTGTCTTAAATATATTGATAATGGGTTGAGTGCCTTAAAGTGGACCTGTCAACCAGACACAAAAATCTGTATAATAAAAGTCCTTTTCAAATTTAAACATTTTTATTTAAGCATTCTTAGCTGTTGTAAGCTCATTTAAAAATCTCAGCTGTCAATCAAATATTGTCTGCCCTTCATTTATGCCTTAGGCAGACAATTACTTTCACTTTCCATTCAGCACTTCCTACATGTCACTGCTCTTCCAATATTTCCTCGTTCTTTTAACCATTTAATTGTGTAGCCAGTACATGGGGATGGACATCAGGTCCCCCATTCTGATGCACCAACAAGATTCTGAGATGATACAAGACTTGTCTTAATAACAGTGTCCACAAAATGGCTCCTGCCTGCTTGTTATAATTATGAATTCCCAGATTGAAACAAACAAGATTCAAATAATGTATATTGTGTAATTAAGGTTCATTTTGCTTGACTAATGTGATAACATAGGATTTTGAATATTTTTTTTGGATGAGGGGTCCCCTTTAATACATCTGGGTAGATAGAATATAATGGGTGGCCATAGAAAGTGGCGATTACTTTTGCATGAAGGTTATAACACACAAATAATATATTTGCTTCAAAGTGGCGCTGACGTTTTTTATGGCATTATTGTCACCAAATATATATACATCTTTCAGTTACATTAATCCAAACACTAGAGATCCTGCTTCAGTTATCTCAGTTGAAGCAATGACTAATCTTCCCCCAGCTTTGTATAATCCTACAACTCAGCAGTCACTATTGCAGCACATACTATTCCACCTCCCTGTTTCTCTGCATCTACCTGACCTGTGCTCACACATCTACTCTCTTATTTATGGAGACTTTATCGAATGTTGTTGCTAAGACAACGTCTGCCATGCACAGAATACGAGGATGGATATGGATATTTTTAGTCTGCAGTTTATTCCATATTCACACAGCAGGGGGCGCCCCCTTCTCAATGTGCCAAGAAAAGTGCAGAACATCCAGGCAGCGGCGGCTGCATTAATCAGAGCAAGGAAAAGGCTGCTCAGACAAATAGGAAAGATAACTGTATCATTTAAAATGTTAAGTAGATAAAGTGCTAAATATATATATATAAGAAGGAGGCCGGCTGGAAACGTGTAACATGGATTGGTACAAAACTGGAAGATAGAGCTGGGCCCTTGTTACCTCTTAAATTGCTCATTGGCTGTGTATTTTTGTATGTAATCTGTATGTTTGATGTATACACCGTTCTATTGTACAGAGCTGTGGAATATGTTGTTGCTTTATAAAGTGTTAATAATAATAATGTGAACAAATGTAAAGGCCCAGTTGACTTGTTTTCTAAACAAGGAGCCCATTTCCTTCCTGCTTTTCTGTACAGTTTAAGTACAACGACCTGTGGCTTTACATTACACACTGGCGACTAACTGACAGGCTTAGCAATGTGGGCAAGGACCTTTAGAAAAAATATATCAAATAATTAATTGGTAGATTTTTTTCATTTTCAGTATCACCCACAGTTTGTTGGGTAATTAGCAGACCCAGGCAAGGCAGATATACTGTAGGTTAAAGGAACAGTAACACTAAAAAAGGTGTTTTAAAAGAATGACAATATAATGTAGTGTTGGCCTGCACTGGTAAAACTGACTACTATAGTTTATATAAACAAGCTGCTGTGTAGCCATGGGGGCAGCCATTCAAGCACAGGATACACAGTAGATAACAGATAAGTACTACTATAGTTTATATAAACAAGCTGCTGTGTAGACATGGGGGGCAGCCATTCAAGCACAGGATACACAGTAGATAACAGATAAGTACTACTATAGTTTATATAAACAAGCTGCTGTGTAGCCATGGGGGCAGCCATTCAAAGCTGAAAAAGCAGAAAAGGCACTTGATTCCAAGCAGATAACAGATAAACTCTGCAGTATACAATGGGATTCTTCAGAACTTATCTGTTATCTATTGCTTGAATGGCTGCCCCCAACCCTACATACCAGCTTGTTTATATAACCCACAGTAATGTTTCTGAACACACCAGTTGTACCAGTGCAGGGTAACACTGCATTACATTGTCATTCCTTTTAAACGCTTACATTTTTTGGTGTAATTGTTCCTTTAAATGCTATGGTTAAACATGATCACGTTTGGGGGTGAAGATGCCGGATTTGTTTTCCTTGGCTTTCAAGCCTTTCTGCTGCCCCCCCCCCGATCAACTGTTATCTGATTGCAGAGTTTTGGGCAGCAGAGATTTTTGAAAACTATAAACCAAAACCCATTGAGAAGATAAAAGGGTCAATATAACTTATTCACTAGTTTGTGTGCCCAGGGCTGGATTACCCACAAGTAGGGTTGCCAACTTTACATAAAATTTCCACTGGCCGGTGGTGGGGACGGGAACAAAAGGGGCGGGCCTTGATGCAAAAGGGGTGGAGCCATGTCGCATGGGGAGGGGCCAGGCCTTTCAGACCAATAAAAACCAAGAGTGCGGCAATGCTTTTGGCAGAATGTCCCTAGTGGAGCAGATGCAAACACGTATTGATTCTTTCTGCTCCAACCTACAGCACTGCCTGTAGAACCCACACTCCTGCCAGGCTGAGATATTGAAGGAGATCTTCTTACAAGTAGGGATGCACCAAATCATCTATTTGGGATTCGGCCGAATCCCCGGTGAAAGATTCGGCCAAATACCGAACTGAATCCTAATTTGCATATGCAAATTAGGGGCAGGAAAGGAAATGTGATGAAAAGTCACATGATTTCCCTGCCCACCCCTAATTTACATATGCAGATTAGGATTCGGCCAGTCACAAGGGTTTGTCTGAATCCTTAACCTGCTGAAAAAACCCAGAATCCTGGCCGCAGGATCCCTACTTACAAGTAACATTTGTCTTACTGATCTAGATGTTTATTATACAACCATTTACTATAGAGAGGATCCACATATACCCCCTAATGAGACTTGCCTAAAGGAACAATACCAGCCTATTGATCTTTTGCAATACCCTATTCTAACTAGGGATGCACCGAATCCAGGATTCAGCCTTTTTCAGCAGGATTCGAATTCGGCCGAATCCTTTTGCCTGGCCAAACCGAATCCTAATTTGCATATGCAAATTAGGGGCAGGGAGGGGAATTGTATGACTTTTTTGTCACAAAACAAGAAAGTAAAAAATGTTTTCTCCTTCTCATCCCTAATTTGCATATGCAAATTAGGATTGGTAGAATCTTTCACAAAGGATTCAGAGGTTCGGCCGAATCCAAAATAGTGGATTCGGTGCATCCCTAATTCTAACATATCCGTGTATAAGGTGCATGACATTTTTTGCACACAGTACTGAACGGATACTTTATTTTTAGGAGTGATTGCTTAAAAAGGGGCCCTTCATGATACACAAATACTAATAAATGTGATTTTTTTTAAAGTGTAATTTTGTTGCACATAAATTATTTTTACCGTCGACACCTAAGATCCACTGGAAGGAGTGTTATATTTTTATGAATCAAGAAGATCTTATTGGGATAAGATCTCTGGGGGTAGTGGAGTTCTCATGGCAATTTGGGGTTAATGGAAAGGTTATTGGCCATTTCAGCAGTGATCTTATTGGCATGATGAAATGCAGGTGTCACAGTGTGTCTTGGAATGATGGGGTCACCGTGTCTCTGTTCTGGTGCACTTTGTGCTTCTCATGCTGTGTTGCAAACATGGGAAATGGTGATATTTTTTATTTATTTTTTTAAAGGGGGCATGATATGTGGGGGTGTGACCAGAAAGTGGGTGCTGTCAAGAACAAATGGCACCGCACTATGATCTCCAGCAGTGGGGGTCCCATAAGCAGTCTGACACCACTAACCTGATCAATCACTGCTTTTGGTAAAAATTATATTTCTACATGGCAAATAATTTACTAGTAGGTATAGTAACGTCATAGAAACCAACATGACATGCTGCAGATTCTGTGTCATTGATTCATTAATTGAGGCTTGTTCCAAATAATAGCAGTGTGGAGTTCCATTAGTGAGGTCATTCATTCTTTGAAATTGATTTTAAGGGCAACCAAAACCTGTATAAGAAAACTGAAAACTACAATTCACATGGATAGAAGAATAGCCAAAATGGCAAAGACTCAGCCAATGATTAGCTCCAGGAAGATCAAAGAAGGTGTAAAGTTACCTGTGAGTAATGTTACAATTAGAAGACGCCTATGTGAAGCCAAGCTATCGGCAAGAAGCCCCCGCAAAGTCCCATTGTTGAAAATAGACGTGCTGAAGAGCTTACAATTTGCCAAAGAACTCATTGACTGGTCTAAAGAGAAATGGTGCAACATTTTGTGGACTGATGAAAGCAAGATTGCTCTTTTTGGGTCTAGGGGCCACAGTTTGTCAGACGACCCCCCAACACTGAATTCAAGTCACAGTACAGAGTGAAGACAGTGAAAGATGGTGGCACAAACATCATTATATGGGGATGTTTTTTTATACTATGGTGTTGGGCCTATTTATCACATACCAGGGAGGATCATGGATCAGTCAAAATACTTGAAGTGATCATGTTGCCTTATGACGATAAGGAAATGCCCTTGAAATGGGGGTTTCAACAAGACAATGATCCCAAACACACCAGTAAATGAGCAACATCTTGGCTCCAGACCAACAAGATTGACTTATGAAGCGGCCAGTCCAATCCCCAGACCTTAATCCAATAGAAAACTTGTTGGGTGACATCAAAAATGCTGTTTCTGAGGCAAATCCAAGAAATGCAGAAGAATTGTGGAATGTAACAGGTGCCAGAAGTTGGTGGACTCCATACAACACAGATGTGCAGCAGTTCTCAGAAACACTGGTTATACAACTAAATATTAGTTCAGTCATTCAAAGGAAAACAAAATCTTGAAACATTTTTCAGTTTATACAGTGAATGTTTGAGTTTATAAAGAAGAATTCAGACACTGCTATTTTTTGGAACAGCCTAATACTTCCCCTTTCTTCACTTTCTGTAAAGGAATAAGAGAAATTTGAAAACTATTTCATGTTTTGATTTGGAATAGAATGTGCAGTGTTCCCAATGCATTTGTGTGTATGGAAATAAAAGTTATTATTAAGATTTTGAGCTTTATTCACTTTTCTAAACACCCTACTATTATTCTGAACAGAAATGTTTTTATGGCATGGCCTTTAAAGTGCCATCTAGAAACATATTAAAGTAAACTAGTAACAGCCAGCCCAAAACAATATATATATATTTGTATAAAATAAGTAGGGGCAGCATTTGTTCAAGTAGGAAGCAGCTCTAGTAAATTAGTCCCATTGTAGGATCCACTAGTAACTAGGCATTGAGTTCATTTAAACTAATAGAGACAAATTCCTGGGTGTTGGCAAGCTTGCACCTTTGTTAGTTAATGACAGACACTAAATCCAAATACTCTTTGGCCAATAGCTCCACTGCTCTCCTTCTATCTTCCAATCCACGACTTTCTGCACAGAAACAGGAATGAAACCGTTCTCCGAGAACCCACTCCATCCAAATATATTTATTTAAAGAAAGACAAGGCCTGTAAAGGAAGCTCAAAGTAATTTATCCCAGGCCTGAAGAACTGGCACCCAATCAAGTATGGAGTAATCAGGGGAAAAAAAAGATTAGTAAACTAGACAAATTCTTTTAAAGTGATTCATGCAGATACATTTAGTAGGGATGGGTCAGATTTACACCATGGAATGTTTGATTAAAACAATTAATAATAAACAACCCCCCCCAAAACATTTTTTTTAACTTGTAGGGAGTCGCAAAGTAGGAATTCAGACTCTTCCTCCCATTCTGGGAATCCTAACTCCTAATGATGGCTACTAGCCAAACCGGACATCAGCTCTCTATTAAAAGAGCCACATTACTGCTGATCTGCCCTACATTTTAAAGGGATGGTTCACCATTACATTAACTTTGATTGTGTTATAGAATAGCCAGTTCTAAGCAACTTTTCAATTGATCATTATTTTTTTTATTGTTTTTTTAAAATGATTTGCCCTTTTCTTCTGACTCTTTCCAGCTTTCAAATGGGGGTCACTGCCCCTAACTAAAAAACAAGTGTTCTAGAAGGCTACACATTTATTGTTATTGCTACGTTTTATTACTTATCTTTTTATTTAGACCCTCTCCTATTTATATCCCAGTCTCTTACTCAATCAGTGTGTGGTTGCTAGGGTAATTTGGAACCTAGCAAACAGATTGCTGAAATTGCAAATTGGAGAGCTACTAAATAAAAAGCTAAATGAATCAAAAACCACAAATAACATCGTACTTTGATTAAAAAGTTGATTGAAGAGGGGAAAACATAAAAAAAGTGCAGAAAATGAGCTCAAATGCTTTAAAACCGCAACCAAAACCTGAAAGGCGTGAAAGAAAATGGAAATCTACCATTCAAATGGATAGAAGAATAGCAAAATTGGCAAAGACTCAGCCAATGATCAGCTCCAGGAAGATCAAAGAAGATGTAAAGTTAAGTGAGTTAAGTAAGTGAGTAATGTTACAATTAGAAGACACCTTTGTGAAGCCAAGCTATCGGCAAGAAGCAAAGTCCCATTGTTGAAAAGAAGACGTACTGAAGAGCTTACAATTTACCAAAGAACACATTGACTGTCCTAAAGAAAAATGGAGAAACATTTTGTGGACTGATGAAAGCAAGTTTGTTCTTTTTAGGTCTAGGGGCCACAGACAGTTTGTCGGGCGACCCCCAAACACTGAATTCAAGTCACAGTACAGAGTGAAGACTGAATCATAACATTCTTGCACAATTCAGCAGTTTATTATGGAATGTGAAACTGTAGCATGACTTAAGAATACTTTGGACCTAGTGTACTGGAACAAGCATAAATGCCCCTAAAGAGAGAGAGGAATATAAAAGGAATAGAAAGATAAGCAATAAAATGTAGCAAATTGTAGCTTCACAGAGGAATGATTTTTGGATGCTGGGGCCACTGACCCCGTCTGAAATCTGGATAAGGTCAGAAGAGGAAGGTAAATAATTTTGAAAACTATAAAAAGCTGAAAAATTGCTAAGAACAGGCCATTCTATAACATACTAAACGCCATATATTTACACTCAAATAGGAGTGGGCATATTTGCATTATTTGAGGCAGGGACACAATCAGAGATCTTGGGACCCCTCAGAACTACTGTATATAACAGGCCAGCCTGCTTACCAGCTATTGTCTTGCCTCCCTGGAGGGTTTGAGGGGCCCTTTCTTAAAAAACCCTTCATCCTACAGCAGTCCTGGCCCAATGGTGGCCCTGAATGTATGCACTCTCCTTGCTTACATCAGAATATCCCCATGTGTTTCTTACCACCGGAGAATGCCGGCCTGATGAAAACATAACAGGCTCATAATAAAGGCGGAGATGATTTTACCAAGTCCCTTTATCACCCCAAAATGCACATCATGAAAGAATCCCAGTTTAACTGTCCCCCTTGTATGGTTTCGGATGATAAAATTGCTAAATATTGAATGAGCGAATTTTTCAAACAAAAATGGAGCTTGTACAGTATATGGGTCAGATTCACTAAAAGGGCGAATTGTCGCAAGCGACTGCTTCGCCATACCTTGCACAACTTCGCCAGGCGCAAATGCACTACAAATACGCTTATTCACTAAAATACGAAGTTTCATCCCGGGCGTCAAACACTGGCGACTTTTTGCTAGCGTTATTTCAGCTATGAGAGCATTTCATTTCGAAGATGCGCTAGCGTTCATTTGTGCCTTGTGAAAATTTGCTAGTGATCTTGTGCTTAGGTCAATTTGCATACAACGGGAAATTTAAAGTTGTATGGACGTCTTATTATAAATGTTTTGAAAAACGTTTTAAAACACGTCCAGGGAACCTTAATAAAGACAATAAAGACATATGTTCCATATGTCCTAAAATGTGCGGAGAAAACCGGTTACCCAAAAAAAGTTTGTCAGCCAAAAAAAAGTCAGAACTTTTGCAGGCAATTCTGCTTCAAAAAAAGGAAAAAGTCGGCAGTGTTTTTGGAACTTTAATGCATTTTCGGCACACAGGATATGATGTAAGTGACGGAAGATTGAGGAAGATCTGGCTGCTTTTAAGCACTTCGCCTGGTCTGAGGTGGCGAACAGGGATGGGCAAATCTGAGCCGTTTCGTTAAAAATTTGCAGCCGGCGAATTGACGCCGTCGCCCATTAAAGTCTATGGGCGTCAAAAATATTTTGTTGCGCGGCAAAATCTTTTTGACGCACACCACCATACAAGTCTATGGCGAAACAAGGCGAAAAAATTCGCCCATCCCTAGTGGCGAAGTCAACTCTGGCAAAAAAGGTAACGTTCAGTAAAATCCTCACTTTAGTGAATTTGCGGAGTAACGATTGGTCGCCAGAGCAAAAGCGAATGAATGCTGGCGACGTTCGACGCTGGCGAATGAACGCTGGCGCCAGTTAGTGAATTGCTGATGTCCCTGTGGGTGGCAACGCTGATGAAAAGTCGCAAGTGTTAGCCACTTCTCCCTTTAGCGAATCTGCCCCTATGTGTTCTGAGAACTTGCACTTGGGGACTTTTGTTTAAATTCCAGATTCAACTCCAACTGTGTCCCAAGATCCGGCTCAAAGTTCAGCAGCACTTTAATACGCACTGAAAATGACACACAAGTGAAAAAAAAGACACACACACAGCAGTGTTACCAAACATTGTATTAATCATCTCCCTTCACTATCAATACAATGTGAACTATAGCCGTGATTTGTAACTACATGGGAGGAAATGAGTAATAAATACATTGTAGCAAGTTGAAATCACAAGGGTGTTTCACCGGTAACAACATCTGAAAACTGTACACTATGCAAATAACAGCATCTCCAAACATTAGTGTGTGTTTTTTCCCTTAGATCTTTAAGCTTAAACACATGTAACAGACATGCTTACTTCATAAAAGACAAAGTTTAAAAAAATATGCATCACATGGCAACATTAACTAGCCAAAAATATCTCTTTGTGCACTAAACTGTATACGGGAGACCAGGACTTGCATGCATTTGCAACAGAGGGAAGCCTGAATTCAGCATGCAAAGAAAAAAAAAAAAGGAAAAGACAAAAGGAAATGTTCAAAAGTTTTATTTTTCCTTTTAAAAAAAAGGAGGCTTACAATAGCCATAAATACACACATGGGTGGGGTGTTGTATTAATAAGGGAGGAATAATTTGTTCACTACTAGTAACATTCCTGTTTTCTCTCTATTCCTCGCAGAGGAATACACATTCATTCTTAACCCTTTTGTAGCCCGAGGGGTCCGGTGACGATGAGCTGGGACACCCGGACCCTCTAGCAGCAGAAGGGTTAAGCAAAGGAATACAAAAAAATAAAACTTGCTTTGCAAAGTCTGATGAGTTCTATAAAATTAAGTTTAGTGCTAGAACAGCCGTGTGCAAATTGCTGCCTTTGCATGGTCTATGCTTTTTTTTTTTCAGGCACATTAAGAGAAAAGCCTAGAATGAGATGCTCATAGTATATGCACAATACCGAATAAAGCACACAGTATGTACATCATACAGAATTAAGCTCACAGTATGTGTACCATACAGAATTAAGCTCACAGTATGTGTATCATACAGAATAAAGCTCACAGTATGTGCATTGTGTACCATACAGAATAAAGCTCGCAGTATGTGTATCATACAGAATTAAACTCACAGTATGTGTACCATACAGAATAAAGCTCGCAGTATGTGTACCATACAGAATTAAGCTCAAAGTATGTGTACCATACAGAATAAAGCTCACAGTATGTGTACCATACAGAATAAAGCTCGCAGTATGTGTACCATACAGAATTAAGCTCAAAGTATGTGTACCATACAGAATAAAGCTCACAGTATGTGTATCATACAGAATTAAGCTCACAGTATGTGTACCATACAGAATAAAGCTCGCAGTATGTGTACCATACAGAATTAAGCTCAAAGTATGTGTACCATACAGAATTAAGCTCACAGTATGTGTATCATACAGAATAAAGCTCACAGTATGTGTACCATACAGAATAAAGCTCGCAGTATGTGTATCATACAGAATTAAGCTCACAGTATGTGTATCATACAGAATAAAGCTCACAGTATGTGTACCATACAGAATAAAGCTCGCAGTATGTGTACCATACAGAATTAAACTCACAGTATGTGTATCATACAGAATTAAACTCACAGTATGTGTATCATACAGAATTAAGCTCACAGTATGTGTATCATACAGAATAAAGCTCACAGTATGTGTACCATACAGAATAAAGCTCGCAGTATGTGTACCATACAGAATTAAACTCACAGTATGTGTATCATACAGAATAAAGCTCACAGTATGTGTATCATACAGAATTAAGCTCACGGAAGCAGATAGCTCATGGCACTAAACAGCTAGCAATGTAATGGGAAACCTATGTGGGGATGGAAAGATTTATTTGCTTGCCCCAAACTTTCTTACCATTTGTCCTCGAGGAAAAGCCTTGAGCTAAGCCAATTACCTGTATTTCTACATAGCCAGGATATTCCTGTTCTGGCCCTGATATACAGCTGTTTTGGAACTACAAAAGAAAATATATGCATACAAGTGATATTCAACACTCAGTAAAAAGGTTGTTCATGTTTAAATTAACTTTTTATGATGTAGACAATGCTACTCTTTTTTTCTTATTTGTGGTTTTTTGAATTATTTTGCTTTGTGTTCATTAGTTCTCCCGTTTGGAATTTCAGCAGCTATCTGGTTGCTAGTGTAAAATTTAACCTAGGAACCAGGCAGTGGTTTGAAAGAGAGATAGGAATATGAATAGAGGAGGGCCTAGATTAGAAAGATAAGCAATAAAATGTAGCAATGGGAATGGTTTTTGGCTGCTGCGGTCACTGACCCCATCTGAATGCTGGAAAAGGTCAGAAGAGGAAGGTAAATAATTAAAAAAAAACTATATATAAAAAAATAAATAAAACGACAGACTGAAAAGTTGCTAAGAACAGGCCATTCTATAAAATACTAGGGGGGTTATTTACTAAACTCAGAATGCAAAAATCATGAAAGTAAAATCTGACTTTTAAAAAAAAATCACAAATTTTTCGGAATTTATTAAACCCTGAGGATGGAACAGTCAGAATCTAAAAATCCGGCATCTCAGACCTGTCAAGGTTGCATATAAGTTAATGGGAGGAGTCCCAGTGATTTTTTGATGTGCGCTGAGTTTCGTGGAGTACCCAGAAATTTTCGGGTAAAAATTAAAAAAAAAAAAAAATTGCGAAAATCGGATGGAAAAATCTGAAAAATTTTTGAAAATCCAATTTACTCTCCCGCAAAGCAAATTTCCGGGAAAATGTAATAATAAATAAGTGTAAAAAAATCCAAAATCCATACTCTTTGGATTATTGCACGAAATCCAGTGCAGATCAGGATATCTTCGGAACTTCTCCCATTGACTTATATACAACCTCGGCAGGTATGAGATGCCGGATTTTCAGATTCAGACTTTTTCCATCCCCGGGGTTTAATGAATACTGAAAAATTCAATTTTTCTTTTTCACTAAAAATTTGGATTCTATAGCCAAAAAACACAAATTTTTCGGGTCTTTGGCATTTTAACTTCAACGAATAACCTTCTGAATGTCACACACATTCCACTCTACATACATGTAAAGGCATGCGTCACTGCAATATGCTACAAAAACCTTCTCCATTGTCCCAACAACACAAGGTATCAGTGGAAGGAAGTGCCTCAGTTAATATTGTCCACCATCTTGTCTGGCTTTTACTACGTAAAGGAGAATGATGACTTTAATAGCTCTTGCCGGGATTGTGCATGGGGCCTTTTGCTAAACACTACGCATTTTATAATACAGATATTGATAAATATGGATATCTTGGCCAATCAAAACAAACAGAAGGGGCGTAACTATAGAGGAAGCAGACCCTGCGGTTGCAGGGGGGCCCAGGAGTGTAGGGGGCCCAGTGAGACCCTAATTAATTAGCAATTTTAATATATCTTGGTAAAATAGGCCAACTTATAAATATTTTGGGGCCCTAAATTGAATTTGCTATGGGGCCCAGTAACAACTAGTTACGCCACTGGAAGCTGTGGCAATTATATCTGCCGTTCTAATTAGTATTGTAAATAACTACTGTACTGCCATAGGCCAGAGAAAAACTGTGATGCTACAGAGTTGAATTTTTTAAAGACCCCATTGTACACACACACACAATTATAGTTCATATATTCCTGGTAAGGCAGCAAGCACATCATCAAAGCACAGGAATTAGTTTGATGGTGCTGATACAGGGCAGCTTTAAGACGCGACAACAAGAATGAGACTGCGCGTTTCATTTCTATGGATTTCCTTTCCAGACAGAAAAGTCTACTAATAGTTTACTATCCTGTCCTTCCTTAGATAATTTTATGCCAAAGAAAGTAATCACCCAGCTACACAAGTGCAGCAGCCTACAGAAAATGAACTCTGGCAATAAAGTTTGTATTATTAGCAGTATCAGAAATCAGTATTCATCACACACTTGTAGTGTGACCTATAGTCGTTATTAGGAGCAAATATAATCATCTTATCAGCCAGGCTGATTCAGAACTTCATCAGAAATGACATTCTCTGCTTATTTTAATACATTTGAATATACTCACAACTCGAATTTACTGAATCTGCATAAAGTCCATTAGGTTCAGTAGCAGGGTCGGACTGGATGTTGGGGGGCCGGCCGGGTCACAAACCGACGGGGCCCCCTGCACGCACGTGGACATCGAGAACGCTGGCGCACATGCATGGACGACGCGAATGTGCATGCACAGACGATATGTGTAGCGACGTCGCAAATAGCATAGTGTACAGTATGTGGGTAAGGCAGATCGGGAGAGGGGGGTCTGGGCCAGCAGCGGCCAATGAGGATCAGGGCCCACCGGGTTTTTTCCTGGTGGCCCACCAGTCCAGTCTGACCCTGTTCAGAACCCCTAAAGGTTTTCTTCTACCAAATAATAGAGGCTGTAGTTGCATAATAGTAAGTGCTATTATTCACATATTTTAATAGGTTATATTGACAAAAAAAATACATAGGTGTTTAAAAAATAAAACATAACCAACAATAAAATAGCATAGCCCTCATTGAAAATATTTTACAAGTTGCCTTGGGCACCTTATAATAATAAAGCAATGCTGAAAGAACCAACCTGTAGCTCTTAGTCTTGTTTTACCAAGTCTACAGCACATCTGCTGCCATTATATGAGCATGGGAAATACTGTGTGTGGTGGGAGGTATCCATCAGAGCAATAAAAGCAAATAATTAAAATAAAGAAAAATACAGGACATGCCATTATTGTAGGGAGATCCCTTAATAGAACGACAGGCAGATGCTTGATGGAGTAGGAACTAGAACTATTTAGGGCTCTTACACACGAGCGTTTTTACCGGCGCTCCTGCGTTGTGCTTTCTTCCGTTCAGCTGGAGGGGAACACAGGTATCGACACACTGAATTATATATATTTTCATGCGTCTGCGAGTACAGCCCCATTGACGGCTGAACGGAAACAAAGCGCAACGCAGGGGAACACAGGTAAAAACGTTGATCTGCAAGAGCCCTTATGTATATTAAACTAGGTGTAGCAAATAATGCCAGCCCACAGCAGCAAAATATCCATACGTGGGAGAGTAATTATTTCACTTTACAAATCACTGCTAAGGCCCCATGAAGATTATGCAGCGCAACTTTGGTCTCCAATACACCAAAAAAGACATTATTAAATTTTTAGACAGTCCAGAGAAGGGTGTCTTAGCTAACAATGGGCATGGAAGGGCCCAATTAGAAAGGACTGGAGAAGGGTTATAATTACTGTGCATAAATATGGCAACCATGCCAGAAACTCCGGTGTACTTTAGCCATTCTTTAAAGAGATACTGACACCAGAAATCAAACTCTTTTTTTACATCTATCATAATATTGCCTTTGAAATCTACTTATAACTTTGCCATAAAGTATTTGCACAATGCTTTTACATTACCTGTCTGATGCCCCATTTTCCTGTGTGAGGGGGCTGCCATATTTGTGCAGCAGGAGTCCGTTAGCATTAGAAACTCTAACTGAGACGGGACAGAACAGTCAGGTTTAGGAACTTCAACTAACAATTACTGACAAAAACAAACCTCTCAGCAAAAAACAATCAACATGACCGATAGGTAACTTTTAATATACATTCATATTTTTAAAAGTCGTTTTTTAGTGTCAGTATCACTTTAAGATGATACGAAAGCAGACCGCATTATAACATGTGAAAAAAAGATTTTTACTGTGAGAGGTGTGACGGCGGAGACTTCTCTGCTGCAGTTCTACTGGCAGATTCATTAAATATTTTCAATAAGGGACCAATGAATTGAGAAAACTCAAAGCCACTGGGGTTAAGGTTTAGAATAAAACTTCTCCAAGGACAGCTCTCGCAGCAAATTGCTGAATTGTCCTTTTCAACCTCAACAATTGTATTTCTATTTTTTTCTGAAGAGTATCTTAGGAACACAGGTTGCTACAGTAATGGTGAAGGGCAATGGAATGACTAAGCAAGAGTCAAGCAAAGAAAGTCTGAAAAAGGTCCACATACGGCTACAGGGGACTTCCCACACCAGTTGAACTGAAGAAGCCATGCAGATGAGTAAAGAAACGTCTTCAATGATGTTTTAGAATTACTTATGCTAGATATACCATGACCTGGATGAATGAAAATCTTCATAGTCATATAGGCTACAGAGTATGTAAGAGATCAATGATTTAAGAACGAACAGCCTGAAAGAGGCACTTATTTCCTGCAGGACCACATATATTTGCTAAATTAGCCACAAGGACACTACATGGAGCAATGAAACTGAATAGAAGGAAGGCACTGACAATGCCAAGTCAATTCCCATCATATTAGGTCTAGAACTTAATGGCAGAAAAGTTATATTTGGATATAAACACATCTACAAGTGTGGGACTATATAGACCAAATAGGAATAACTGATGCTGATGGATTCTTTAACAACTCTCATAGGGTACAGAGTGAAAGCTGCCTTTGCAGTGCTTAAATAGCAGAGAGATGCTGGGATTCTTATTTCTACTACATGTGGAGCCTATCATCATACTCATAACCAGTAAGAGTCAGATTCACCCCAAATTGCTACTGACTAAAGGATAAAAAGTTTTGCTAGGAAGGATAACTAAAGTGATACTAACACCAGTTGTATAAATGCTTGTTTCACAAGTGCTCAATTTCCTGAAGATCATTTGTTTCAAAAACATAATATTTTTGACTTAAAAAGCCACAATCCTCCATTTTGAAAACAATAGTGTTAATGTAAACAAGAGATGTACTTCATAAAGGCTACTATGGTGTATCTTCCCGTTTTTGCTTCTAAACACCCACAACTGCCTCAAAAAACCCATAAAACAAGAGCGAAAACCTAGCACTCTAGAACTGACCAAAAGATTTCTTTAACTACACTGGGTGTTCTGCTTGGTTACTACCCAAAAGTCCTCAGAGGTGACTCTCCTGTGTCAAATATTGGCTAGATTGAACATATGTAATATGTCTACCTATTTCTGTGATTCAATTCATTGGAATTCCTTCTGTATTAAACTGGACTAAGTCTGAGCCTGTCTGCCGAACAGTGTCGGCCAATGAGAAATTCAATTTCTGAAAAAGTGGCTGACATTTTTGATTGGCTGTTATTTTGGTTTATACTCATACATATCTTGCTGCAAAGTGTGGTAAATACCGCTGTGTTCAGAAAAATAGCATTGCAACTGTAACCTCTTCAGCACGTCTTTTTTTCAACAATGGGACTTTCCTTCTTGCCGATAGCTTGGCTTCACACAGGCATCTTCTAATTTACTCACAGGTAACTTTAGACCTTCTTTGATCTTCCTGAGTCTTTGCCATTTTGGCTATTCTTCTATCCATTCGAATGGTAGTTTTCTGTTTTCTCACAAGTCTTTCAGCTTTTGGTTGCCATTTTAAATCATTTGAGATCATTTAAGGCGAATACAGGAGTCCTCTGCACTCAACCCATTATCAATATATTTAAGACAGAGACATTTTGTGCATACTGCTACTAAAAAATGCCTTACCCTTTAAACAAAACAGGGATTGTTAGTCCATATATCATTTAAAGCAACATCCTTTCATTTTCTGACACCTGTTTTTTCACAGAATGAAAGACCTCACTAATGGAACTCCACACTGCTATTATTTGGAACAAGCTATCATTATTTGGAACACTGTTATTATTTGGAACAAGCCTCAATTAATGATTCAATGACACAGAATCAGCAGCATGCATGTCATGACTGTTGGTTTTCTATTACTCTACTACACACACTAGTAAATTAATTTCTATCAAAAACAATGATTAATCAGGTTAGTGATGTTGGACTGCCATTATTCTGAACACAACTGTATGTAAAGGTTCAATTACTCTGATCCAGCTTTAAGGGAAAACAGTGGCACGTCTTTCTCATTTCATCTGTTGGGGCAGTGTTCATTTAGGTCTTTCAATCTGAAGGCAGGTCTTGCTTCTGAAGCTTGTCATGTGCTGTTCAAGTTCCCCCATGACTCACTGGCATTGGGCTACATAGGATTTCAGAGATGTTCGTGAACATGTACCAAGACAGTTATATCTTTCAATGGTTCATAATCGTTTGAGAACTGTACCCTGTACTAACAGTGCTTTTTATGAAATGCAATGAGCTGCACACTGCATCATTCACGGTAATATTGCCTTTTAAGTCACTAATGCACTGAGCTTGTTTGCAGGAAAACATGATACTTTTGGGGTTATGTAATATAAGGTGCAAAGTTTGCTACTGTTCTTATGGCCTACAGCAACCAATCAGCAGGTAGCATTTGCTGCTCATCTTATTGGTTGCTATGAATTCCTGCAAACTTAGTGCCTTGTTTTACATATAGAACCTGCTACTGTATGTACAGAACAGACTGTGTCTCCGGTAACACTAAAAATAGTTTTTTTTTTTTAAGTAATTCATTTATAATGTACTGTTCCCTGCACTGGTTACAAAGTTTTGTTGGTTTCAGAAAGACGACTATAGTTTATATCAGACATGTCCAAACTTTTGCCTCGCCGGGCCACATTGGAAAAAGAAAAATTGTCTGGGGCCACACATGAAATACACAAACATGTTTGATTTGTAAAAGTAAAGGAAATACACAGAAAAGAACTACAATGCCAGTTGGATAACCAGATGGAGCTATACACTGGAATATGGGACACCTGGATATTAAATAGATGTATTATATTATTATTACTACCTGGGCAATGGGCAGAGTCCCCCCTCCTCCTATTTCCTCGAGAACCAAGCGTTTCAAAAGCTGGGCGACATTCATATGCATCCTGGGCCGCATGTGGCCCTCAGGCTGCAGTTTGGACACCCCTGGTTTATATAACTAAGCAGCTGCGTAGCCATGGGAGCAGCCATTCAAAGAAGAAAAGGTTCAGGTTACATAGCAGATAACAGAAAAGTTCTGTAGCCTACAATGGGAACTTTTTGGTTATCTACTATTTAACCTGAGCCTTTTCTACTTTCTGAATGGCTGCCCCCATTGCTGCATAGAAGCTTGTCTATATGAACGACAGTAGTGTTTCCTTTACCAGTGCAGAGCAACAGTATATCATCTTTTAATTACTTTAAAACAAATTGATTGGTGTTTTTGTTCCTTTAAGCTGTATTAAAGTTTGAATCTTTTACATACAGCTTTTTTATGGTTACCATAAGTAAGAATCCCTGACCTAAAGGATTTGGCACACATCGGAGCTTGCTGTGTGAAACAATTTATCTCAGCAAGTCCCAAAACAAGGGATGCAGTGTGTCATGACAGGCATCTAATAGTACGCTGCTTTCATAATGTAATATAACTTTAAGACCAAATGAAAACCTCTATTAGAGGGAAAAACACACAATTACATCTGACTGAAGGCTTCTCTAATTCTTGCAGCTGCTGTTGTGTTGACTTGTGAGATGTCACATTAGCAGCTCACATTAGGGCTGTTCCATCGTTATAGTTAATAATGCAATCATTTATTAATCTAGGCCTAAGAAGCACTGTGTTCCCGTTCCACAGGGAATCTATTTCAATCCCATCAGCTTCAGAAAGAAGAGTCAAGCAAAAGAGATCCATAGAGCACACAGATGCCATTTTTGTTCTGAGAACACCGATTACATTGACATAAACCACAAGGAATAAAGCACCATAGATTAGGCAAAATATCATCTTGTTAGACCCAGCACATTTGTGAAACAAAACTCACTCTGAGCTTTGACAACATGTATAAAAACAGTTCCATTAGATGGGAGCAAATACACAAAGTATGAAAGGCATTGGCGCTTTCAACAGAACTTCACAGCTTCCTGCAGCAACTCTATAAATTAATCACCTTTGTGTAGAATTCAAGACCTGCAATCAATACAGGGGCTACAAATTTAACACTTTTACTGTATGGGACGAGGGGTTAATCGAAACAGTGTTTCTTTTGCATTTTTAACACTGACAAGGTAGAGAAAAAAAAAAAATAACCATTATTAAAGGTTTACTTTAAATGGTAGTTAAGGGAGTTATTTTATGGTTACCAGCCATAGCACATTATTATGAAACATACACAAAATAATATATTTATGTTCAGATAAACTAGGCAAGGAATAAATAGAACATTTTAACTGCTGAATAATTTCCTCATATGGCATCAAGAGGAACGTGTTTCTTCCCATAGTTCTTTGCTGCACATAAAACACAATTTATTATATTGGCAAAAAAAAAAAAAAATGTATATATATATATATATTTTTACAAGTCTGCTTATTTCAACTATTAATATGCAATACTGATAAAGTACTCCATCTCCAACTTCCCACAGCTCTCTCTCTCTCAAAGTCTTAACATTAAGTTCAAAACGTACCTTAGCACCTCATTATGATTCAGTTCATGACTGCAATAAAACAAGTTCCATGAATTAATCGGCAGTTTTTATGCAGAATATGCATGTATCTACATGGCGCACTGGGGTCAGGAGTGGATGGAGGAAATCTTAATTTACTTTAAAGGGGACATTTGTATTAGAAGTACTAAAGGGTAATGTATTATTAATCGCAATAGTTGCACCGGGTCTAATCAACTTCAGCAACCAGCCTGACGTTTGCATTCAAACAAGTAGATGGTACATGCTGGTTGGTTGCTATGGGTTACTAGACCGAGTGCAAACACTTGGGTGTGAGATTTTGCTTTTCCCACCCTCCTTGAACAATTTTGGGACGTGGCCTGACGTCCATTGGCGGACCAGCACCGATGCAACTGGGCTTCTGATCTGCAGATTTCAATGTGTATATAATCAATAAATGGTACCTGATCACTGGCTGCTATGGGTTACTAGACCTGGTACAACATTTGCAACTTGTATTACATTATCCCCTATTCTAAAACTTTCCAATTTGACGCTAAAACTAAGGAAGATATTTGCATGAGGGAAAATTAACAAAAACAAGAAACAAGCTACTTTAGATCACTGTGCTGTGAAATGTGGTTTGCAACACTAAGCATTAAAGGGGAATTAAAGCCCTGCACATGTTAAGCTTACTATACCAGAGATATGCTGTATGTAATGGGCCACTTGTAGCAGGATAAAGAGTCCTCTGTGGACAGAATCTGCCACAATTTGTAGAACATCTAGCTGGCCCAAAGAAATCAAAACTAATTTTATGCCTGTTTTAGGCCACTTTTGTGGCAAAGGCCTAAAAAAAGGATGGAAAAATAATAATTTCTAAGCATTAATCACATCAGATGTACAGCGGCATTATTTCCTGTACAACCATGTGGGGTTCACATAATTTACTAATCAGACCAAAAATAAGAGTCACTTTATGAGTACCCTGTGATTCGCCAACTATGTCTCTGATAGATCCCCGGGAACTTTGTACTTGAATGAGTGCCTTCAAACAGAAGAAAATGCTACTGACTAATTTGCCCTTTCTTTATGTAAACCCCTATATATTATGGCTCCACTTCTGCAGCACATCTGGTTCAGCACTGGCAGCTGGTGTGCCAGAAGTAACACGTCTTAAAGGAGAACTAAACCCTAACTAAACAAATAGGCTAGAAAAGTTGTACACTATGTTTTAGGTTTCTGTACCAGCCCAAGGCAACCACAGCCCTTTAGCAGTAAAGATCTGTGTCTCCAAAGATGCCCCAGTAGCTCCCCATCTTCTTTTCTGCTGATTCACATGCTCTGTGCTGCTGCCACTTACTGAGCTTAGGGACCCACTCACAATATACAGTACACATAGAATAGAAATGTCACAATATAAGGCTGATTAGTAATTAATACACATAATTACTACATGGCAGCACAGAAACCAGTGCAATTAGCATCAGAATTTAATAATCAGCCCTGTAGCATCAGCTTATATTACAGGCCAACTTCATTTTTCGAAAATTTGCAACGACCCCTAAGCTTAGCTTCTCAACAGCTGCTCAGAGCCCACTGAGCATGTGAGTGTCACAGACACTTTCCAAGATGGTGACCCCTTGTGACAAGTTTGAAGTCCTGGATCATTGCTGCTATTGAAAACCTGAAACTTTAGGCTGATGTAATAAGTTCAGTATATAAAACATGGTATTTTTAGCCATATCCATTTTTAGGGTTTAGTTCTCCTTCAACATATAGGCAGTTCCTGTTCATAATTAATAATAGGAGCTACAGGGCCATGTCTCGAGATATTCTCAACATCCACTCAAGATAAGTGCCATATCCTTTTATGCATTAGAGTACTCACAAAGTCGACAAAATGCATAGGCGTGGAATAGGTGTGACTACTTTCAAAAAATAACTTTCAGTAATTTCTTAAAAGAACAGGTAAACAAAATACAAGATTCAGCTGAATCTCAACAATTTTCGCAGGATTTGGATTCAGTTCAGCTGAACACAGTTACACCACTTTAAAGTTCTGGACAACCAAACAGGCATTTTTTGTGCACAGATTCAATAATGCAAATTAGGGGTAAAGAATTTGTAAAGCATTTGTGCAAATCTGGTAATTACGGATTCGGTGTATGCTACTTAAAAGTAAGTACAGGTATGGGATCCGTTATCCGGAAACCCGTTATCCAGAAAGCTCCGAATTACAGAATGGCCGTCTCCCATAGACTCCATTATAATCAAATAATCTAAATTTTTTAAAAATGATTTCCTTTTTCTCTGTTATAATAAAACAGTAGCTTGTACTTGATTCAAACCAAGATATAATTAATCCTTCTTGGAAGCAAAACCAGTTATTGGGTTTAGTTAATGTTTACATGATTTTCTAGTAGATAATCTATGAAGATCCAAATTATGGAAAGATCCGTTATCCAGAAAACCCCAGGTCACAGACATTCTGGATAACAGGTCCCATACCTGTATAATGAACAGGTGATTGCGCTGTTTGTTGGGTTTTTTATGACTTTCAATGCCAAATACAGCATTTGGGTTAACCTAAATTCAGAAAAAGAAAACCTGATGGACTTTAAGTAGCTCAATTAAATTATGGAAAACTTTTTTTTTATTAAACAAAACCTTTTATACTCTTCATTCCTCTTCAATATTTTTGTCACTTCCATTTTCCTTTCTTAGACATCCTTTAGAACATTTTCAACACCTTCAAAAATAAACTTCATTCATACATGGTCAAGAATGACTACTTGATGTCCAGGGCTCTACATACAAGCAGGGGGCGTTGATTCAAGGAATGGTTAAAGCTGGTCACATCTGAATGAAAAGATCTGTGGCCAGGCCAGTCACACATGAACATTGTAGCCAAATGGCAGAGATCAGGTTGTTAGCTGGGCTGAACGAACAGATCACAGGGGAGCCAATCGCAATCAATATCTGATTGTTCACAGTACATCTGTTTGGCAAAAAAAAAAACAAACAAACTGGCTAAGGGCTCTTACTGACAAGTGGTTGAAGCTGAGCTCCCCTGCGTTCCGTTTTTCTGCGTTCAGCCGCAGGGGAGCGCAGGAATAGACGCATTAGCTTTTTTTAATGGGGCTGTACTCACACAGGCGCGTGTAGGCGCCGAACGCAGGAAAAATGCAGCATGTTGCGTCTCATCCTGCGTTCGGTGCCTACACTTGCCTGTGTGAGTACAGACAGCCCCATTGAAAAAAGCTAAATGCGTCTATACCTGCGCTCCCCTGCTGCTTAACGCAGAAAAACGGAACGCAGGGGATCACAGCTTCAACCGCTCGTCAGTAAGAGCCCTTAAGGAATGGCCAGTGGGTTGGCAGCTGAAAGCATAGATCAGTTTTGGGAGAGGTGGCTACTTTGTGCCAACGCTTGCTAGTAATCACCCCTCCCCCTATACAATGTTATGGATGGTACAAATTGCAAACGGGCTAATAAACTCTTCCTCCCCCCAATAAACTCCTATAATTAAGGTAATAAAGGCTTAGCTGAATTATTTATGTACCCATTACAGTTGCATCCACGTTAACATAAATAAAAAGGCAATGGGGGGACATTTTAAATGAAAAAGTCCAAAACACCCTCAATTTGAGTGAAGTAAGCAACACAAAGCATTGACCCCTCTTTTTTTGTTCTTTTGGTCACACACACTGGTAAAACCACCAGAATGGGACAAAAGCGTGTATATATGGCAGTTCCTTTACAATAATAATATAATTTAACGGTTTCCTTGAAGACTCTGCTTTTCATTCAGGAAAACGATTCTAGCTAAAAGCACATTTTTTTTTTGTTTGTTTGAATTTTTATATATAAAATAACAAATATTCATTTTTTGTGATCCATTTGCAAGCACAGCTTATGCTTTCACAATATTTCAACTATTTTTGTTAAATCTCCTTCTAAAATAAACAAATAAAAAGGCAAATTGTGTGTTTGGCGTATCCGGGAGTGGGGTGATGATTCCTGACACTGCACCTGCAGTTCTCTGTGTCACGCCCAGCGCTTTCACAAGGTACCTTCAGCTTCTAGATTGTTGAAGTCCTGTCAACACCATCTGTAGAATCGAAAGGTAGACCTGTAACCAGATTGCAGCAAGCTATGTCAGCCTAAAATGTGGCCCTCTCACTGCAGGTCAGCTATGACATCTATCCTTCTCTGAAAACGAAAGTTGTTGGGGATGCTAAGGGCTGTTTTTACAACACTTAGAAGGATGGCTATACTAGATCTTCCCCATACATGATTTGATAGTTGTAACTAGTGATAACTGAATGTGTGAATATGAATGTATCTATCTGTTGTTAAATGTGGAAATTTGCAAACCGCCATGGGCATTTTTTCATGAGATTTTGCTCAAAATATTGGACCATGGGTATTTCGTCACATTGTTTTCTCAGAGCAAAATTTTGCCATGGTTTCTCAAAAAGATTTGCTGATGCAATAATGCAGAATTTCTCCACAAATCCATGCCTTCCAAAAAATTTCGCTCAACAATTTTGTACCAAAAACCTAAGAAATTTTTTGTTGTATTATTTCTCCTCCTGCCAGTATATGTAAGTATTTAACCTCTTCATTCTAACTGGCCTTCAAATAAGATATCCCCCCTCCAAAAGGCATGGCCTCCCCTTTTGGGGTCTAGACCCATTGCTTGGAAAGCAGTTAAATATGTTCATATATTTTTAAATCTATTAATAACAGTATTCGTAAAAGGAGAGTCACGTGAATTAGTGATGTGCGGGTTGAGAATTTCTTGACCCGCACCCGTCCCCCCCTCTCAATCCGCACCCGGCACAGGCCCGCTGCTGCCCTCTATTTATAAACCTGCGTCCGACCCGCAGTGACGTCACAAAAGGTGCGGGGCGGGTGCAAGTCTATAGATTATGGCGCCTGAACTGCTAGGTCGCATGCCGGGAGAGCAGGAGAAGAGCTCGACTCTGACCTGCCCGCAACCCTAAGATTTTGTGCAGGAGTCGGCCAGAACCAGCCTGAACAGCAGGTAAACCCGCACATCACTAACATAAATACTAGGACATACACTGCCCAATGCAAAGATTTGCTTTCAAACCTCTTCCAGCAACCGCCTAACATATCATTACAATTCTAACATATGCAGGACAAAAAAAAAAAAGCATTCGATTAGTGTTCTTTCCAAACTAAATTCTTCCTTTTAATGAAGTCACAACTGATTCACTTCGTTATCAATGTAATACATTTTACCTGCAGTCTGCCTCTCCCCAGCTGTTTAGTCTACCCAGAGCCTATATTTGATTTGCTTACCACCCAAGGCATGTTCTGTCATACTCAGACACAAGGATTCCAGCCTATTATTGATATCTGGCTCTGTCACTGGTACCTGGAAATCTGAAAAGATAAAGAGTTGGTCTTTTTAATAAAAAGTGTGGAAATAAAAACCCACCACTGGAGGCACGAGAACAGAATATCACATAATCTGCCTTTGCTAGACTACAAAAGAATCGACAACAAAAACTTGCAGTTGTAGGTAGTAACAGTGTATATCTGTCCATTTTATACATTTATTACCTTTTCTTATGGTTTTAACATCATGAGTCAGTTCCATCTGGTCACAATGATATTTAACATTGTGTCTTATCACTGTGACATTTCAGCCTGTATAACAGGAGGATGGCATACATACAGTCATATGAAAAAGTTTGGGAACTTTGGAGTTTTGTTTATCATTGGCTGAGGAAGTAGTAACTTCCTTTTACTATATAACATGCCTTATGGAAACAGTTGTTTTTCAGCAGTGACATAAAGTTTATTGGATTAACAGAAAATATGCAATATGCATCATAGCAAAATTAGACAGGTGCATAAATTTGGGCACCCCAACAGAGATATTACATCAATACTTAGTTGAGCTCCTTTTGCAAATGTAACAGCCTCTAGATGCCTCCTATAGCCTTTGATGAGTGTCTGGATTCTGGATGGTGGTATTTTTGACCATTTGTCCATACAAAATCTGCCCAGTTCAGTTTAGTTCAATTTGATGGCTGCCGAGCATGGACAGCCTGCTTCAAATCATCCCATAGATTTTCCATGATATTCAAGTAGGGGGACTGTGACTGTGACGGCCATTCCAGAATATTGTACTTCTCCTTCTGCATAAATGCCTTTGTAGATTTCGAACTGTGTTTAAGTTCATTCTCTTGTTGGAATACAATACCCTGCTTGATGCTTGAACATTATCCTGAAGAATTTGTTGATATTGGGTTAAATTCATCTGACCCTCGACTTTACCAAGGGCCCCAGTCCCTGAACTAGCCACACAGCCCCACAGCATGATGGAACCTCCACCAAAATTGACAGTAGGTAGCAGGTGGTTTTCTTGGAATGTGGTGTTCTTCTTCCACCATGCAAAACACTTTTTGTTATGACCAAATAACTAAATTTTTGTCTCATCAGTCCAAAGTACTTTGTTCCAAAATGACTGTGGTTTGTCTAAATGAGCTTTTGCATACAACAAGCGACTCTGTTTGTGGTCTGAGTGCAGAAAGGGCTTCTTTCTCATCACCCTGTCATACAGATGTTCTTTGTGCAAATTGCGCTGAATTGTAGAACGATGTACAGATACACCATCTGCAGCAAGATGTTCTTGCAGGTCTTTGGAGGTGATCTTTGGGTTGTCTGTAACCATTCTCACAATCAGGGCCGGACTGGAGGTAAAAAGCAGCCCGGGCAAAAAAATTAAAGCAGCCCACATGTCCCTTCCCAGAGACTATTATCCACTGCTACTATAGACACCATCTCTCCCTACTATACCTGCTATCCTACAGTCACACTCCCTTCCCAGAGACTATTATCCACTGTTACTATAGGCACCATCTCTCCCTACTATACCTGCTATCCTACAGTCACACTCCCTTCCCAGAGACTATTATCCACTGTTACTATAGGCACCATCTCTCCCTACTATACCTGCTATCCCACAGTCACACTCCCTTCCCAGAGACTATTATCCACTGTTACTATAGGCACCATCTCTCCCTACTATACCTGCTATCCCACAGTCACACTCCCTTCCCAGAGACTATTATCCACTGTTACTATAGACACCATCTCTCCCTACTATACCTGCTATCCCACAGTCACACTCCCTTCCCAGAGACTATTATCCACTGTTACTATAGACACCATCTCTCCCTACTATATCTGCTATCCCACAGTCACACTCCCTTCCCAGAGACTATTATCCACTGTTACTATAGACACCATCTCTCCCTACTATACCTGCTATCCCACAGTCACAGTCCCTTCCCAGAGACTATTATCCACTGTTACTATAGACACCATCTCTCCCTACTATACCTGCTATCCCACAGTCACACTCCCTTCCCAGAGACTATTATCCCACTGTTACTATAGGCACCATGTCTGACACCCATATCACTTCACTGCGCTTGCCCCATAAACTCCACCGCTGTCACACTGTAAATCTATCACTTCCCCCTGTGTTTCAGGAATAGCTTCCCCCTTGCTGCAGTTGTAGACTGCTGCTGCTAGCTTAGTGGCTGTGATTGTTAATTGTTCCTCCTTCTGTGGGCTACAGCCCTGCCTGTCTGTGGGCTAGCACATAATGAGGCATTTGAATGATTACTGCTTGGCAGCTCCAGCAGCAGGAGGAGGAGGAGGCTCTGGGATTTGCATGGGCTGAAGGCTGAGTATTTTTACCTTGCGCGGTTCAAATCAAGACAAGGTGACACTCCTGATTTACTGGCCGAGCAAGTCCCCTTCCCTCCCCCGTGTGGAGCAGTAAAACAGACCTTTATTGTAGCCCCGCTGTCTCCTGTACTTCTTCTAACAATCGTCTCTCAGCCGGCAGGCTGCAAACAGCAGACGGTGTAATGTCGTGCGCACTCTGCAATCCACTGGTCATGTCTGCTGTTTGCAGCCTGCCGGCTGAGAGCCGATTGTAAGAAGAAGTACAGGAGACAGCGGGGCTACAATAACGGTCTGTTTTACTGCTCCACACGATCACTACAGGAGCGGCCCACTTATCAAAAATTAGAGTGGCCCTCTTAACAAAAATTAGAGCGGCCCCTCGGGCATTTTCCCGTACAGACAGATTGTCAGTCCGGGCCTGCTCACAATCCTCCGCATATGCCGCTCCTGTATTTTTCTTGGCCTGCCAGACCTGGGTTTTACAGCACCTGTGCCTGTGGCCTTCCATTTCCTGATTACATTCCTTACAGTTGAAACTGACAGTTTAAACCTCTGAGATAGCTTTTTGTAGCCTTTCCCTAAACATGATACTGAACAATCTTTGTTTTCAGATCTTTTGAGAGTTGCTTTGAGGATCCCATGCTATCACTCTTCAGAGGAGAGTCAAACAGAAGCACAACTTGCAATTGGCCACCTTAAATACCTTTTCTCGTGATTGGACACACGTCTATGAAGCTCAAGGCTTAACAAGCTAATCCAACCAATTTGGTGTTGCCAGTAATCAGTATTGAGCATTTACATACATTCAAATTAGCAAAATTACAAGGGTACCCAAATTTTTTCACAGCCAGTTTTTCACATTTGATTTAATTTCATACAACTGAATACCACTTCACGAAAAATTTTCGTTCAAAAAACACCCCAGTACTCAGATGTTCCTGGGAAAAGACATATCACTTATCATTTTTGTTGAAAGTGGAGTAAATTATTATGCAGGCTGAGAGGGGTTCCCAAACATTTTCATATGACTATACTATCCTCTTAGCAACGTGCATCACTAGGACAATACATGTAATGAGAGAGACATATTTATTGCAGTTGTGAAGTACAAGTTCTGCTTCTCTTTAAAAGGTTTTCAGGAAAACAACCTAATAAATTCCATAAACGTAACTTTTCTACCTCCCCATATTGCTCTGCACTATAAGCAGTGACTAAACAGTGAAGTAGATACCTAGAGAAGCAACAATTTGAAATATTGGCAAGTTCTGTTTCTGCCATAAGGCAAGATGAGGCAAAACCTCAGGTTAAAGTGGACCTGTCACCCAGACATAAAAATCTGTATAATAAAAGTCCTTCTTAAATTAAATATGAAATACAATTTCTTTTTTTATTAAAACATTCATAGCTGTTGTAAACTCATTTAAAAATGTCAGCTGTCAATCAAGTATTGCCTACCCCTCCTCTATGCCTAGGCATAGAGGCGGGGCAAGCAATTACTTTCACTTTCCATTCAGCACTTCCTAGATGTCACTGCTCTCCCTACATTCCCCCAGCTCTCTTAACGATTTAATTGTGTAACCAGGGCATGGGGATGGACATTGGGTCCCTGTCCCCTGGTGCACAAACAAGATTCTGAGATGATACAAGACTTGCCTTAATAACAGTGTCCACAAAATGGCTCCTTCCTGGTGGCTATAATTATGAATTCCCAGTTAATTTTGCTTGACTAGCATGATAAAATAGGATTTGGATCATTTTGTTTGGGTGACGGGTCCCCTTTAAAGTCCTGCGTGGGTCCATTTTTTGGAACCCGTACCCGCAACCCTCATTATTACCCTCTTGGACCCGCTACCTGACCCGACCCTCAAGTACCTTATCCACAACCCGGACCTGCTGACCATCAAGAATCAGGAAGTGCTGTCATTGTACACCGGAAGTGACATCATTGGAAGTAGGCGTGATGAGAAAAAAGGAGTAAAAATCCCTATTGAGAAGACCCCTGGCCCGACCTGCGACCCGTAAACCCGCAGAACCGCCGACCGAGTCTATACCCGCACCCGGAACTTCTACCCGCAGGGTACCGCAGGTTTTTGGGGGGAACCCGCGGGTACCTGACCCGCAGCAGGACTCTACCTCAGGTGGCAACAAGCCCGGAAGCCCCTGAATATTGCCACCAAAGCAACAAAGATAGAGACTGAGTTAAAGTATGATACCATTGTCTACATTGCTGGATACAAGGATCTAAACGGATTGTTTCTAGAATCATAGAAAGTTTTAGAATCCTAGAAAGTTA
This sequence comes from Xenopus petersii, assembly GCA_038501925.1. Classification (NCBI taxonomy): domain Eukaryota; kingdom Metazoa; phylum Chordata; class Amphibia; order Anura; family Pipidae; genus Xenopus; species Xenopus petersii. The sequence goes on along the minus strand of CM076687.1, from coordinate 95,156,121 downwards.
GTATCTGTCAGACTCCTGATTTCCACGACTGCAGTGTAACATTGTAGCATTATAATCTTCCCTAAGAGGTATGGAATCATGTGAGTGTATGTTTTAAACAAGCACAGAATATAGGTAAGAGTGCTTTACCTGGCTGTTGAAACATCAGCATTGTTTGTGGAGAGGTATGGACAGGCAGAGAACGAGTCCTCTGTACAGAGCTGTGTGATCGGCTTGGCATGCTGTTACTCCCTCCCGGGTTTGCAAACCACAGATTCTAGTTAAATAAGGACAGAAACATGAACAATCAAGAAAAACATGCATATTGCTATTATTACTGACATTTATATATTTTTAAAATTAGATCATATGAGCAAGTAAGGAAATATTCTCATATATATGCAACAGTTGAGATGTTTAAATAAGTCCCTTAAAGGGGTTGTTCACCTTCAAACACTTTTTTCCGGGTTTAGTCGTTTTCAGATTGTTCCCCAGCAATAAATACTTTTTGCAATCACTTTCTATTTTCTATTTGTGATCGTTTTTCTAATGCTGAAGTGTAAAATTAAATTTTTCACCTTCTAAGGGCAGAGACACACGAGAAGATTTGGGGAGCCACGAAAATACCCCAAGAGGTGAAAAGACCCAATGTCACGAAAACAGCCGTAATTAAAGTTGTGAAGCGGAAAAAAGACCAGAAATCATGAAAGGAGGTGAAGTTAAAGTCCTGAAGCCACGAGTTCAATTCTACTGAACACCAATGCGCGTTTTATTTTTTTTAATCCTCTGGCCACCAATGTAATACTCTATAGGCCCCACCCAACAATGATTTTTTGAAAAATATTCTCTGCAGCCCCAATTTCTTTTCAACTTGTAAGGGGGGCCCTAGCACCTATGTTTTTTTTTTAAACGTATAGGGGGGCCCTGGTCACCAATTATTTATTTTTTTAATATGTAGGGGGGCCTGACCACCAATTTTTTAAAAAAACTTTTATGGGGGGCCCTGGCGCCACAGTTTATTTTTAAAACTTATAAGGCGGCCCTGACCATCAATAGCTTTTTATAACTTGCATGTGTGTGTGTGGGGGGTTACCTTTTTTTAGCACTGATGTCTGTGTGGTCTTTTAACTGTGGTGTGGGCAGGGTCTGGCGAGGGGATTGGGGGCCAGGGTGGGACGGGGCCCCCAGAAAATATTGTTTTACGGGGCCCGTTGATTTCTAATGGTGGCCCTGATGGCACAGGCTGTGTCGGTGCTTTATAAATAGTCAGTATCAATAAGAAGACTGTAGAATTTTCCAAGCTTAAATGCACCTGGCTTGTTCCTTTTTTCACGTCTAACTTTCCACATCCCTTTTCAGTACCTCTCGACAGAGATTAGGGAAAACAGGAAATGCCTGCAGTCTGTTCTCACTACTCCGTTTTTTTTATCCTCTCTAAAAGGATCCAGGCTTGTGGAAAAAATAAAACGGAGTTAGGTAATATAGAAAATAAGAATGGAGAGCTGTCGTATGAGGAGGAGGAAGATTTGCGGTAATTTAGGGTAATGCACGTCATCGTTTAACCCTCGCACGTGTGTAGATTATTTTACACTGCAGGAAATATGGGCTAGCATAATCGGATACATTTTTGACGTACAGCAAATCCGGTGTTATATTGTGTCTCAAACTCCAAAGCTTTCAGCTACTGTTCAGGGATGAAGGGAGAGAAGGGACTCAGCTCGGAGACAAAGGGCATAATTCACTGTTCGGTGGTACTGCCAGTCAGCTCCTAATCATGTGATCAATCCTTTAGAAATCAGCTGGTGTCTGAGCCTAGTTCTGCCGTGGCAGTTTGATGATCCCGAAAAAAATCTTATCTTCTGGTGTTTTAGGGCAGAGACACACGCTGCTATTTTGGGAGATTAGTCGCCCAGGGACAATTCGCTTCTTCATCGGGCGACTAATTTCCTCGAACTGCCTTCCTGCCGGCTAGAATGTAAATCGGCGTCGGGATGGCACACGGATCGCTTCGGCTTTCCAAAGTCGCCCAAGTTTCCTCGTGAGGCAACTTCGGAAAACGAAGCGTTCCAAGTGCCATCCCGCCTGTGATTTACATTATAGCCGGCGAGAAGGCAGTACGGGGAGTTTAGTCGTCCGAAGAAGAAGTGATTTGTCGATGGGCGACTTATCTCCGGAAATAGCAGCGTGTGTCTCTGCCCTAAAGGAAATGGTCTCCCTGAGTTTTGGAATTAAAAAAAGGATGTTTTGGCAAGGAATTAATGCACAGTATTGTTATTGTTACAGTTTGGTAAAAGGAATGTAAGCTAGTACAGACAGTCTACAACAGACTATACAAACTTCACATTCCACAGACATTTCTCTTCACTACAGGCTTTTAAATCGCCACCCTACGGCATAACCATCATACAAGTGACAAAAGAACTGCACATCAATCAGTGCCTTTGTCTCTATGTAAAGTTATTTACACTTATTTTGTGAATTCCTCTATCAAAAGTGCAAAAGATCAGAAGCACAGAAAGTGGTTTATATTCATTTAAATATCGCTCACTATTGTCCTGCACTGGCAAAAAATGGTACAGGTATGGGGCCTTTTATCCAGAATGCTCAGGACCTGGGGCCTTCAGGATAACGGATCTTTCCGCAAACAAGCTGCTGTGTAGCCATGGGGGCAGCCATTCAAGCACAGGATACACAGTAGATAACAGATAAGTACTACTATAGTTTATATAAACAAGCTGCTGTGTAGCCATGGGGGCAGCCATTCAAGCACAGGATACACAGTAGATAACAGATAAGTACTACTATAGTTTATATAAACAAGCTGCTGTGTAGCCATGGGGGCAGCCATTCAAGCACAGGATACACAGTAGATAACAGATAAACAGATATAAACTATTGTAGAGTTTCTGAAGCAGAAACACCAGTTGCGCCAGTGCAGCGCAACAAAACATTACATTGTCATCACTTTAAAACACTTTTTGGTGTTATTGTTCCTTTAAAGGAACAGAAAGATAAAAAACCCTGAAAGCTTGGAGTAGTAGTAATTGATAATGCTATGACACATATGTCTTCACAAACAGCAGTAGGCTAAATAACATTAAGCCAAGTATTACCATCTGAAAGTGCTAAATAAGCTGCTGTGTGTAATATAGTGATATATCCTTATAGTACACAAAAGCCATGAATATCCTGTAAATTATATCCTTATAAACGGTGAGTTCTGATGTCATCAGTTATAAACGGTGAGTTCTGATGTCATTTCTGTCACATGACTCACTGAAATTTGTGTATTATAATAAAAAAAAGTACCCCCAGTTGTAAAATATGAGGATATTAGAAGTTACCTCGGAGTTCCATGACCTGTATAAAAACACTCGGCCTTCGGCCTCGTGTTTTTATATGGTCATGAAACTCCTCTGTAACTTATAATATCCCTATATTTTACAAAAGGGGGTACTTTATTCACTATATAAACAGTGACTACTAATGTCATCAGTTATAAATGGCAAGTAGTGATGTCATTTCTGTCACATGACTCACTGAAACTTGTGTATTATACCAAATAAAGTACCCCCTCTTGTAAAATATAAGGATATTATAAGTTACCGAGGAGCTTCATGACTATATAAAAACACGAGGTCTAAGGCCGAGTGTTTTTATACAGGTCATGGAACTCCAAGGTAACTTCTAATATCCTCATATTTTGCAACTGGGGATACTTTATTTATTATAATACACAAGTTTCAGTGAGTCATGTGACAGAAATGACATCACTACTCGCCGTTTATAACTGATGACATCAGTAGTCACTGTTTATTTACAAGATTGTCATGGCTTTTGTGTATTATACTGTATTAAAGCACAGACAAATGCACTCTAAAGGAATTTGTTGTAGAGACTGCTTTTATATAAAGATCAGTTTTGGGAAGAAATCCTCAAACAAAGCTTGGCTTCATTATTCATTTCATTTACTGCATTAATATGAACATGTGTCAGAACTGGCCCATGGCTTTTGCAAGCTTTTTGAGCAGTCTCAACTAACTTATAGTGCCAACACGTAGGATAATCTCAAAATCAGGCAAAGGAGCAACAGGAGATTTTTGTGTTTCTATATAGCGTGCTATATATGAACTATTTCAGGACATGGGACTTTAGGGGAGTCAGGGGCAGCTTTAATCTGCCGTGTATGGCAGCTATTTAGCCAAGGAAAGATCAAGAGACATATCTCCTCCTGTAAATATATATCTCCTGAACAGATTTACAGGATCCTCCACTTCTGGTTCTGATCAAATAGAACACCATGTGGGAAACTTGCAAACATCTTACCGCTTTCAACATCCAAACTCAGCTTTAGACTGTGGTTAGATATTTAGATCTATAGGCATTTTAAAATGGTGATATTTCGCTACAATAGTAGTTGGGCGCAAGCACGTGGAATTATCAGAAACTGCTTGGCAACATAGGCAAATGCACTTGAGCCCCTCATGGCAAACTTGTTCAGGTGCAAAATGTGACTTTAGGCTCTGTTGGGACAGGTGCTGGGCAACTAAATATATGTGTACCTTTATTCATTGTACAGAAATGCCAAATTTTGTAGTTGTTTTTGACTCATGGAACAAAGGGATGCATAGAACAAACTCACAGTACACATTTAGAATTGTATGTACTATTAATATTCGCTATTATGTACAGTAGGAACATGTTCTGGTAAGTTAAATGTTAAAATGGTAGTGTGCCTTTACTCTGTTGTGGTAGACTTAAATGATCTTTTGCCTTAGTGGACAATCGATCCGGAAACCTTGATGTATCGTGTGGTGATGTTGCGCAATCCCCCGGGAATAACGTCACAGCAGTCGTTCTTAGCTGGGGTCCAGTATTCTGCCTTCCTCTACAATGGCCAGTGGTGTATTATACACCAAGACAAAAGGTGGTCTTACAATATATCCAATCAATGAGCATGTTATGCTATGAATCAATTGGTGGAACCAGCACACAGACACATGTCCATAGAAGAGGGGGGGGGGGGAAAGGTAGACTGCCCTAGGCAAACAAAAGACACCAGGACAAAAGGCACTTCCCCCGGTAATATACATATACACAGACACAGTGATCTTGGCATGGCTTGTACTGATCTTGTAAAAGTACACCTTTGTTCAGTGGTCCGTATTCCTCAATCCCAACCGGCGCCACACCCGACATGCTGCAATCATGCCTGATGAACACAAATCAGATGGGAATCGAAAAGATCGGGCGACTGTGCAAAGGTCCAGCATCAGTGGCGGCCATATGGCGAAATATAAGAAATTTCCACGTCAGTCCCTCCTTTTTCACCATTTGTCGTCACAGCAACGGCCTCCTAACGCTACAATCACTCCAACCAAAGCTTCTAAAGGGTACAGAAAGAAAAGGGAACATGCTACACTACAAATGCACTAACAAGAAGAACCGGCCTAATATTCTTGATCTTCTTTATATCTTGATCATGAGGTCCAGACTGGCCTTCAGGGAGGTGATGTCATCATACAAGGTTTCTGGTTCGATTGTCCACTAAGGCAAAAGATCATTTAAGTCTACCACAACAACACTTAGAGGCACATTTATCAAAGGTTGAATTTCAAATTCATATAAGTTATGAAAAACTCCCCTAAACTCCCATAAATTTGAATCGAAATGTATGAAAAAAATGTAATTTTTCAAACTCTGATTAATTAAATCGACCTGAAAACTCGAATCGAATTCGATTCAAATCTTAAAAACTCGATTCGAGTTTTTTCTCCGAAAAAAACTTCAATGTCAGGAAGGGTGCAAACAACTCCAAGTTGATTTCTGGACATCTCTTATTAACTTAAAACAGCAATTCGGCAGGTTTTAGGTGGGGAATAGTCAAATTTGAGTCCTTAAAGGGCCAGAGTATGATAAATCTCGAAAATCAAATTCGAATTTAAAAAAAAAAAATCAAATTTGAATAACTCCCTTGTCAAAGTTGACAGTTAGACAATTTCGAATTTTCAATTTGACCCTTGACCAATCGAAATGTATGAAAAAAAATTTAATTTTTCAAACTCTGATTAATACATCAGCCTGAAAACTCGAATCAAATTCGATTCAAATCTTAAAAACTCGATTTGAGTTTTTTCTCCGAAAAAAACTTGAATGTCAGGAAGGCGATGAATCACATGCTAATTCAGAGAGTTCCTAACAATATAGAACTACCAAATGGAGAGAACCATGAGGATGGCAGGCTGGATCTGTTCTTTTATTTTTCAATGCATACGTTTGCAGACATTGATTTTTTTGCCTTTGAATGAAATATATATTAAAATGAACACACAAATATTGTCAGCAATTTCAAATGCAAGCTGAAATAATTACAGTGATAGTAACCAACCTGTCGTCCTTGCTTTAACATGGCAGGATTGCTGGGAGAAGCCCTCTGTGTTGCTCCTAGAAGACTGCTTGCGCCAAGCAGGCTAAGCCGAGTGCTAGGGAGATTTCGAGAAGGGATCTGGAACTGCCTGGGATTTCTTCTTGCTATTCCTGAACCTACAGATCCAGCTGTTGGTAAGGAGTTGGACTGTCCAAAGCCTCGGCTGCCAATGACCACATCAACACTAGTCCTGTTAATTATAGCGGCTCAGAAACTTAAAGTACAAATGGCAAACGTCTATTGCTAACAAAAACCTTTTACTAATGTTTAATAAACACTATTACAACAACAAACGGAGTATGCAGCTTTCCCAGAATGTGTCTTCAACTGAATAACTAATAAATCTGTTCTTCTACCCTCCTGAATGGCTACAAATAAGGTTAACAACATTTGTGGCAAAACTGTATGGCATAAATCCCTCCCTCCCAGCAGCAACCTTCCAGGACTAAAGGGCCCTAAGTGCAATATTAAGGACCAGTTGGTTTTGTAGGAGGTAACATCCAATGACATGAAAGAGCTGATTTATCAAAGTTAAATTTTTTACTGCCAGTTTTTTTGTGCACTACAGCACCTATGTCTCAGTATCAGTGTACATATAGTTTCTAAGAATTATTCTTGCTACCTCTTTAAAGGGATACTTTTATAGGAAAACATGTTTTTTTTCCAAAATGCATCAGTTAATAGTGCTGCTCCAGCAGAATTCGGCACTGAAATCTGTTTTTTAAAAGAGAGAACAGATTTTTTTTGTATTTAATTTTGATATTTGGGGCTAGACATATTGTCAGTTTCCCAGGTGCCCCCAGTCATGTGACTTGTGCTCTGATAAACTCCAACATGCTACACTGCATGTTGGAGTGATATCACCCCCTCCCTTCCTTCCCCAGCAGCAACCTATCAACAAAACAAGGGCTAGCTAACCAGATAACACCTCTGCTGAAGTATTTGTTTGCATTGACATGACATGAGAATGTCCAGAAAAAGCTTGCTTTTTTTCTGGTTGCGTGCCATCCTCTTGTCTACCACTAGGTAGGGCTAGGTAGCAGAACTTGGGTCGTGGCAAATACAATGGGGAGGGAAGAAACAATAGCTGTCTCAAAGTGCAGGCTCCTTTTCAAAGCTCAGAATCAGGCACAATGCACTGAGACGGCTGCCCTCCCACCAATACTAGAGTTATAAATAAAGAAAAAAAATTTTTGGTTCAAGAATAAAATTTTAAATGGTAGAATGAATTATTTGCAATGTACAGGCGGGCGCTAGGATCACATGGCCTAGGGACGCCTGTGTAGGAATTCCGGGCCTGACAATGTAAACAGTGTAAATTAGAAATAGAAAGTAAAACATGAAAATCATGATAGAATCCCTTTAAGTAGCATAAAATGAGTTTTTTTCAAGCTTTTCCAGTAAGAGATCTACTGGAGCTAAAGACTAGGCCATGGGCATATAGAAACATCAGCTTACTTTAGAGTAGGGATGCACCGAATCCAGGATTCGGTTCGGGATTCGCCCATTTTCAGCAGGATTCGAATTCGGCCGAATCCTTCTGTCCGGCCGAACCTAATCCTAATTTGCATATGCAAATTAGGGGCGAGGAGGGAAATTGCGTGACTTTTTGTCACAAAACAAGGAAGCAAAAAATGTGTGACCCATTTCCACCCTAATTTGCATATGCATATACAATTTGCATATGTAAATTAGGATTCGGATTCCACCGAATCTTTCGCAATGGATTCGGCCGAATCCAAAATAGTGGATTCGGTGCATCCCTACTTTAGAGTGACTGTCTAGTAGAACAGTCTTATTTAGTAATGTTCTTTATTTCTACTAAACAGCTGACAAGGGAAAAGTCAGCAAACAAAAACTCGTCTGCTAAAATGTTTCGCTATACGAAAGTCTCAGTGGGGGGGGGGGGGGGGGGCTGGAATACTGCATCCTTTCAAAGCATGACACAATCTTTTCTTAAATATTTTTTAAGGAACCCCAGGCCAAAATGACTCATGCACTGGAATTTAACAGAATTAAACGAACAGGAAAAAAAAAGGGTAGAAATAGAACTGGGTTTCCCAAGAATCGGATAAGATGCAGTCACTAAGGTAACAAGCACTCGGGGAGATCTGAACACAACCTACTTTCTCTGCTGCCGGTATCCAGCGACATCCAAAAGGGACTTCCGAGGAAAAGACCTAAAGAGCTTCTGCACTTGTTGTTTCCATGACAACAATCTCTTCTTCTGTGTCTCCGTAAATGCCTGAGCAAATACATAATTTCGTGATATTGGTATTGCACCCATTACAGGAGGAATGCAGAAGAAAATGAATCAGTCATCTGTTTATAGGCACCTCTGCTCATCTTACAATGATCTGCCTCTAGTGCTTGCTATTTTGTATAAAAGATACAATTGTAGTACATATTACATAGGGGGTTCCAGCCTTCGTCAAGCAGTCATACTGCTTTTGTGCCATGAAACTACCCTAATGATTTAGGGTAAAGCTGAAAATCACAGGCCAAGAATCAGACCAATTATAAATAGGTTATAAAGTGGAGGTACCCTCTATGAATGGCCACACTGGGTGGTAACAAATAAATATAAATGGAACTTATTGCAGAATCTGTGGCAACACTTGCCCGGGTACAGGCACAATGCAATGATTCCAGGTGCAGACAAGGTAGGGGGCTAATTCTCGGCCATGTTTTTCAGCAGAATGACTTTCAACCCTTATTGCTGAATAACCAGGCCAGGTAAAAGGAAAATTCACCCTCTAATTTGCAATTTCACCTAAGGGGGAGGGGATTAAAAAAATAAGGCTTGTGCAGAAAATACTGTTCTTGTTTTTGCAAGGTAGATATTTAGTTTATAAGTGCACAGGTACAAACTCTGCTAATTTACTTTTTATCTGTAAACCAAAACAGTCACAACACACAGGTGAAGAAAGCGCTTGCGTTAAAGGAGAAGGAAAGTCATTTAGCACTTGGGGCTGCCAAAAGTTAGGCACCCCCAAGTGAATGTATTTACTTACTTGAAACCCCAAGCTGGTGCTCCTATCAGCAGAAAACTGCACCAGCCCGGGGTTATACCAGTGAGCACCACGGAGCGATCCTCTTCCGGCGTCTTCTTTCTTTGCGCAGCTGCGCATGTGCATTAGAGAAAAAAGCTGAACTTTAACTTACAAGTTGGCTTTTTCATTCTACTGCGCATTCGTCTGCCCCGGGAAATGTGAAGCCGGAAGAGGAACGTTCCATGGTGCTCACTGGTATAACCCCGGGCCAGTGCAGTTTTCTGCTGATAGGAGCACCGGCCGGGGTTTCAGGTAAGTCAATATATTCACTTGGGGCTGCCCAACATTTGGCATATAGCTCATTTCAATAGACAACAAATCACTTACATATAAATAAAAACATTGGATAGGCATAGACTACAGTACTAACAGTAAAAAAAAAAAAATAGAAATGCAACTTGAAAAGAAGGAATGCACTATAAACTATTGTGGGTTTGCTTGCAAAGTAAAATTAAAATCATCATTTAGGATTGTTTTTGTAATAATAAAGTTTAAAGTTCACTCTGTTTTGTCTCACTAGAGCAGTTTTTTTGGGTGAGGCCCCTCCCCTTCCCGGTCCCACCAACTCGCTCCCCCTCCCGGTCCCACCAACTCGTTAAACTGCTCTAATTTCTTGTATGGAATTGTATATAAAATTTGATTTACACCAGAAGGAGCACTTTATAGGGGTTTAGTTAATCAGAAGGGCTTCATTTGGTTGGTAAACATTTAAGAAATAAAATTGATATATCTTCTGCAACTTACATCATGGGTGAGGCATTTGTCGATTAACTGCAAGTAAGAACTGATATTTTCTTCATCGGGTCTGGAAACCAAAAGCTGTGTACAGACTGACAAAAAAAATAAAATAAACAAAATTAAAGCATGTTTATGCCTAAAAAAATAAAATACCTGCCCATAGCTAAAGGTGATTAACAGACTTTAAAGGAGAAGGAAAGTCATCCTGCACTTGGGGGTGCCAAATGTTAGGCACCCCAAGTGATTGTATTGACTTATCTGTAACCCCGAGCCTCATCTTCCGGCGTCTTCTTTCTTCAAATTTCCCCAAGCAAACTCATGTGCAGAAGAGTGAAATAGCCGATTTTTTAATTAAAGTTCGGGTTTTCGCTCTACTACGTATGCGTAACCGCGCGAAGAAAGAGGAAGCACGAAGAAGATCGCTCCGTGGTGCTCACTGGTATAACCCCAGGCCCGTGCAGTTTTCTGCTGATGGGAGAACCAGCCTAGGGTTTCAGACTTTCCTTCTCCTTTAAATACAATGTTGATATTGTAAACTCCTGTATGTGTGATTTTTCAACCACCTTTTGTATTCTGAAAACAAATTTTTTACTAACATATGTCTAAAAAAAAAATAAACATAAAAACATACAAAAAGCCACACCTAAGTACCCTCTCAGCAAATAATGCTATATTACACAATGGTGCGATCATAAATATTTAAAGGGATACTGTCATGGGAAAAACATTTTTTTTCCAAAACAAATCAGTTAATAGTGCTGCTCCAGCAGAATTCTGCACTGAAATACATTTCTCAAAAGAGCAAACAGATTTTTTTTATATTCAATTTTGAAACCTGACATGGGGCTAGACATTTTGTCAATTTCCCAGCAGCCCCAAGTCATGTGACTTGTGCCTGCACTTCAGGAGAGAAATGCTTTCTGGCAGGCTGCTGTTTTTCCTTCTCAATGTAACTGAATGTGTCTCAGTGAGACATGGTTTTTTACTATTGAGTGTTGTTCTTAGATCTACCAGGCAGCTGTTATCTTGTGTTAGGGAGCTGTTATCTGGTTACCTTCCCATTGTTCTGTTGTTTGGCTGCTGGGGGGAAAAGGGAGGGGGTGATATCACTCCAACTTGCAGTACAGTAGTAAAGAGTGATTGAAGTTTATCAGAGCACAAGTCACATGACTTGGGGCAGCTGGGAAATTGACAATCTGTCTAGCCCCATGTCAGATTTCAAAATTGAATATAAAAAAATCTGTTTGCTCTTTTGAGAAATGGATTTCAGTGCAGAATTCTGCTGGAGCAGCACTATTAACGGATTCATTTTGAAAAAAATGTTTTTCCCATGACAGTATCCCTTTAAGCCCAATTTTTTACAAATTACATGTTATTATGAAAAAATGTGTCGCTAAAAACACTGCATAGTGCATTACAGAAAATAATCAGTCTACTGAAGCACTACTATGTACAGTGAAATGATGTTGATCTAATCACGCACTCTGTAGGATAGTTTAAAATGTACATTGATTTTTTTTTTAACTGTAAAAATAAGACTGGACGGAAAAAAAATGTTTATTCAGCACTGGTCCCCATCCTCTCCAGGTAGAATTTGTAGTCAAAACACGGGGCCATCAGGCGTGAGCAGTAGGAAATAAAAACTGAGGAAATGCTGACCAACACAGGAGGTAGACTGTTTTCCAATAAAACTTTAACTTACATGTTCTGACATAGCAATATACTGATTATAGGCCCGTCTGTACCAGTTTGTATGTGTAATATCTTTTAAAACAAAGCTTTGTTCCCAGTGGAGTTCATCAACTTATAAGGGGGAATTCACAAAAGTGTCGGGAACGAAAAAATGTCTTTAAAATGTCGTAGAAAGTGTCGTAGCAACAGCCGACAAATTCACAGAGCATTTCTCCGCCAATTTTCCGACATGTACGACACTTTTGAATTAGTGTCGTAAAAAAAGTGGGCGTGGTTTTTTTGACGCCACTTTTCCCGACATTTTTTTGAATTACTCGTAAACTCATTTTTTTTACCGACAATTTTTCAGACACTTTAGGCTCTCCAAAATGAAAATGTCAGTCAAATTGTCTTTTACAAAGTCTTGGTAAATGTCGTTTGTACGATGAAAAGATATACGACATTTTAGAAAATTGACAGACTTACGAGACATTCAGAGATGGTAACATCTGCCTTTGTGAATTTGCCATTCGTACAACATTTTACAAATTTGTCGACTGGCACTTCTGGGTCACTTTTTTTACCGACACTTTTGTGAATTCCCCCCATTGAGTCACGTTGACAGGTTACCAGTGTTTGGTGACATTTGCGGAAGAGTAAAGGGATACGGTCATGGGAATTTTTTTCCCCCCAAAACACATCAGTTAATTGAGCTGCTCCAGCAGAATTCTGCACTGAAATCCATTTCTCAAAAGAGCAAACAGATAATTTTTTTAATTTTTGAATTCTGACATGGGGCTAGACATATAGTCAGTTTCCCATGTGCTCTGATAAACTTCAGACACTCTTTACTGCTGTACCACAAGTTGGAGTGATATCATGCCCCAAACTCACATCCCACCCGCCTCCCCGCCCCCAGCAGCCAAACAACTGAACAATGGGAAGTTAACCAGCTAACAGCTCCCTAACACAAGATAACAGCTCCTGGTAGATCTAAGAACAGCACGCAATCGTAAAATCCAGGTCCCACTGCGACACATTCAGTTATATTGAGTAGGAGAAACAACTTGTTAGAAAGCAGTTCCATTATGAAGTGAACAGTACATCAGAAAAATCATGGAAGAATCACTTTAAGAACAAGCCAATTACTGACCTTTACCCATAACTCTCGTAAACTGGCCTGGAAGATCACTTTCAGTTAAGGGAACACCTCCGCTTTCACGCTCACAATTGCCAATATGATGCTGTTGGATTCCTCCTGAAGCAGAATTCTTACTTTCAGTTGCTTGGTTTTCAGCAGCCAGTAGAGGTGGCTGAGAATCTGCCTCCCGGTCATGTTCCTCTGTATTGGAGTTTTGTGGAGAGCAAGCTTTAATTGGGGTAAGGATTATCTGATGCAACTCCTGTAGAGGAACACGTAAATTGCCTCCTTCTAGAACGTCCTGTTGCATAAAGAAAATTTTTTTTCAGTGCTAGAGCATGTGTCCCCTTCACAAGGTCTCCAACAAGTGTTATAGACACATATGGTTTTTACACCACTAGGAGGACTACTTAGTAACCCGATATGCCTCTGCCTTTAGTATAAAATACTCTTTACTAAGATTTTTAAAACCCAAAAATAAATGGGAAAAAATAAAAAACTGTGAAAAAAACAATAGAATAATTGCAACAAAAAAAAAAGAAATGCAATCTCAAATGAATATATGATGCTGCAGTTACTGAATGCAAGTGGAAATTTGGACAACTTACCCGTTCTAAAGTTTTTAATAGATTATGTCTCTCTTTCAGCTTCTGTATACTGATGACTATTTTGTGCCTTGCACCTTTGGTGACATTCTGTAAAACAACATTAAAAACATGACTGTTTCTGTACATTATCTGTCAAAGCTGGCCATTATGTATGAGGGCAAGCATTTGTGCTAGATTTAAGCAGACTAATGCAATACAGCTGTATAAGAATACACAAAAGAATTAAATAAGCAATGGAATCTAATCATTAATTCTTTATACACATGCTACCACATCTTTATATAGAAGTATTATTTGTGGACTGCTAATTCGTTTTGTCAGCTTCTCTTCTGCAAATAGCAAGTTGGCAGAACAGGAAGCTGAAAAAGTGAAATTAGTAAAATTTTCTTTTTTAGAGCACAAAAAAAAAAAATCTGATTTTTATTTTAACGAACCTGAAAATATTTTATGCTAGGTCTGAGACACAAAATAATATTATACCTTATACCACAGCACCTTTTCCAAGGTAATCTATTATTTTTCATAGACTGCATCTTGTACATAAGGCAGTGTAGTCAGGGTCGGACTGGGGGGCCCAGGGCCCACCGGGACTGCTGGTCCAGGGCCCCCCTACTGCGCCGCACCGAGTTCGGCCGCTCGAACGCCATTGTGCGCATGCGCGAGCGGCGCTTATCGTGCGCATGCGCGAGCGGTGATGCACATCGGCGAAACCATTTTTTCCCCAAAATTTTGGGGGGTCTGGCCCGGCGGGGGCCCACCGGGTTTTTTCCCGGTGTCCCGCCGGGCCAGTCCGACACTGAGTGTAGTGTAGGTAATAAGTTCACCCAGTCAGCCCATAAATACCTGCCATGATGGGGCTACCAGGGGGAAGATTATTACTCTGTATTTATACTTTGTTAAAGGGGACCCGTCACCCAAAAAAATTATTCAGAATCCTATTTTATCAAATTAGTCAAGCTAAATGAACTTTAATTACACTATATAAATTATTTGAATCTTGTTTCCTGCAGTCTGGGAATTAATTATTATAGCAGGCAGACAGGAGCCATTTTGTGGAAACTTATTAAGACAAGCCTTGTATCATCTCAGAATCTGAATGGGGGACCCAACGGGGGAATGTGGGGAGAGCAGTGACATCTAGGAAGTGCTGAATGGAAAGAGAAAGTAATTGTCTGCCCTGCCTCTATGCCTCGAGGAGCGGAAGACAATATTTGATTGACAGCTGAGATGTTTAAATGAGTTTACAACAGCTATGAATGCTTTAATAAAAAATAGAAATTGGATTTCATGTTTCATTTGAAAAGGACTTTTATTATACAGATTTTTGTGTCTGGGTGACAGGTCCACTTCAAAAGATTGTATCCTTCAAAACATTTGGTTAATACATCTGCATAAGTTTAAATTGGCACGTCATGGGTATAATTTTCTTACCAATCCATGTGTGTAAATTGCAATTTTAGATGCAATTTACATGTTTTTACCTACAATACAGTATTTTCTCCCATAATCCCAGCCTCATTGCATCTGTATGAAAGGATGCACCTGATGCAACTGAGGCTGAAAAATCAGGCAAAATTACTATGAAAACTGGATGCAGGCCCTGTGTCTATGGATGCACTTTGCTAAATTCATAACCAGAGGTGGAATGAAAGCAGTCGCATCAAGTGCAACTACATTGAAGTGCAAGGAGCAGCTCTGGAAACTGCACCAAAGATTGTTTGGCTACAACTGCACTTACATCGGGGACAATAAGTATTGAACACGTCAATGTTTTTGTCAGTGAATATATTTCTAATGGGGCTGTTAAGAAATAACTTACCGAAACTCTGTTTGTGCTCCTATTCAGAAAAGGTGACACGGCGGTTGTGACAATCTATCTTGCAGCGCTCCATTTCTCCTCCCTGCCAGGGAGGAGAAATCGAGCGGCGTACGATGGATTGCCCGATCGTTTTCTGATGAGGAGCGTTAGCAGAGATTCGGTAAGTTATTTCTTAATGTTAAAGTTTAATTTGTGTTGGGTTGTTTTTTTTTCGATCTATACAAACCAATTGTTACTGGTCCTTTAATGAGATGATTTATGGGCGATCCTCCAAGTTTCTTATTAAAGGGATACTGTCATGGGAAAAATTTTTTTCAAAATGAATCAGTTAATAGTGCTACTCCAGCAGAATTCTGCACTGAAACCCATTTCTCAAAAGAGCAAACAGAATATTTTATATTCAATTTTGAAATCTGACATGGGGCTAGACATACTGTCAATTTCCCAGCTGCCCCAAGTCATGTGACTTATGCTCTGATAAACTTCAATCACTCTTTACTGCTGTACTGCAAGTTGGAGTGATATCACCCCCTTTTCCCTTTTTGAATATATAAAAATCTGTTTGCGCTTTTGAGAAATGGATTTCAGTGCAGAATTCTGCTGGAGTAGCACTATTAACTGATTCATTTTGAAAAAAAAAACATGTTTTCCGATGACAGGATCCCTTTAAGGATTGCCATTATGAAGCAGTAGCAAGCTTCATGGTGTCATATAGTGCACCTCTCTAAGAAATGTGTGCATGGTTTGTTTGTGTTGACTGTCACTTTAATTTCAGAATTTTTGCGCTCGTGCATGAATTTACAAACACTTATGGGTAATATTTATCAAAGATTTAAGTTAGAGATCACCACAGTCCTCCAGAGTGAAATTCCGCCACTCTCCCTTCATTTCTATGGGATTTTGAAAGGCATATTTATCAAAGGATGAACTTTCACTTTCACCCATTGATAAATACTCTTTTAAAAATCCCAGAAACGGAGAGTGGCGGAATTTCACTCTAGAGGACTGTGGCAACCTCTAACTTCACTCTCTGATAAATATAACCCACAAAGAGAGAGAGAGAGGTCCGAAGAGGTAAAATAGTAAGATAACATATTAGCAATATATTATATAAGAAATAAAATGCCTTGTTAGACAAGGTGTGTTAAAAAATAAAAAAGCCTTATAAGTTCCAGTTTAGTTCTAGCAC
The DNA here is from genome assembly GCA_038501925.1 of Xenopus petersii. Taxonomy (NCBI): domain Eukaryota; kingdom Metazoa; phylum Chordata; class Amphibia; order Anura; family Pipidae; genus Xenopus; species Xenopus petersii. The sequence continues at coordinate 95,139,496 of CM076687.1, read as the reverse complement.
ATAAATTCAATTCTTGCTTAGATAGCTGTAGGTCCAGCTGTCAGATATTCTGCCGCAATCAGAAATGTAAATGTCCACTACATTAAAGGGGTGGTTGATCTTTATGTTAAATTTTAGTATGTTCTAGAGTTGCTAATACTTAGCAACTTTTCAATTGGTCTTCATTTTTTATCTTAATAGTTTTTGAATTATTTGCCTTCTTCTTCTGACTCTTTCCAGCTTTCAAATGGGGGTCAATGGCCCCATCTAAAAAAACAAATGCTCTGTAAGGCTACAGATGTGTTGTTATTGTTACTTTTTATTAATCATCTTTCTATTCAGGCCTCTCCTATTCATATTCCAGTATCTTATTCAAATAAATGCATGGTTGATAGAGTAATTTGGACCCTAGCAACCAGATTGCTGAAATTGCAGCTGCTGAATAAAGAGCCAAATAACTCGAAAACCCCACATAATAAAAAAAATTAAAACCAATTCCAAATTATCTCAGAAATTCACTCTCTATATCGTACTAAAAGTTAATTTAAAGGTGAACAACCCCTTTAAGCCAAAACATACCTGCATATGATATACAAAATTAATATAATGATGATACTGTATTGACCTGTATATTATGATGCACTGGAATATCACTTGATTTTTACTACAGTACTTATCCATATAGGAGCAGAGTCACACAGAACTTTCAAACTAGGCTTACTAACTTGACACAAGATAAATAGAAGGTATTACCCCCAAGCTTTCGTGGCAATCCTGTGTCACAGCCCAGTTTTAAGATTCAAGGCAATTTCTAATTCCTCTAGAATATTTGATTGCACAAGCATATGCATACTTTCAATAATTCAAATACAGGGCAACAACGCAAAACAGAAAAGACGCACTTGTGCCTCCAGGTGACATTCATTCAACGACATCATTTCATCATAGGTGATATGGGAGAAGAGTGCTGCATACTTGTGTAGACGAAGACTTTTAAGCCAGGCAGGAACATCTGAAATGACAAACGCAACACCATAAGAATCACCATTCCTTAACATTAAGGGGCACATTTACTTAGGGTCGAATATCGAGGGTTAATTAACCCTCGATATTCGACTGTCGAAATTAAATCCTTCGATTTCGAATATCGAAGTCGAAGGATTTACTGCGATTCGTTCGATCGAACTAAAAATTGTTCAATTGAACGATTAAATCCTTCGAATTGAAGGATTTTAATCCATCGATCTAACGATTTTTTTTCGACCATAAAATTGTTAGAAAGTCTATGGGGACCTTCCCCATAACATTGCACCTCGGTAGGTTTTACTTGCCGAAGTAGGGGGTCAAAGTTTTTTTTTAAAGAGACAGTACTTCGACTATCGAATGGTCCAATGATTTTTCGTTCGATTCGAAGGTCGAAGTAGCCAATTCGATGGTCGAAGTAGCCAAAAAAATCATTCAAAATTCGAACTTTTTTGTTCTATTCCTTCACTCGAACTAAGTAAATGTGCCCCTAATTGTATGGAGAACTAAAGCCTAAAAATGAATGCGGCTAAAAATGCCATATTTTATATACTGAACTTATTGCACCAGGCTAAAGTTTCAGCTTCTCAATGCAGCAATGATCAAACTTGTCACAGGGGGTCACCATCTTGGAAAGTGTCTGTGACACTCACATGCTCAGTGGGCTCTGAGCAGCTGTTGAGAAGCTAAGCTTAGGGGTCGTCACTAATTATCCAGCAGAAAATTAGGTTGGTCTGTAATATAAACTGATGCTACAGGGCTGATTATTAAATTCTGATGCTAATTGCACTGGTTTCTGTGCTGCCATGTAGCAATTATCTGTATTAATTACTAATCAGCCTTATATTATGACATTTCTATTCTATGTGTACTGTATATTGTGAGTGGGTCCCTACTCCATTGCTCTCCCTTCCCTACTGTCTTCCTCCCCTCCGTCACTTACCCCTCTATTGGTTGGTTGGATGTCCTACCTCCCAACATTTGATACTCAAAAATAGGGACAAAAATGTATCGTCCATACCCATTTTGTACCATATTGATTTTACAAAATTTGGAAGGTTATGGAAAGCTTGGACACATTCCTGGGGGGTTTTGGGGTCATGTTTTATGTATTTTGCTATTGAAGGTTAAATTCCCCTTTAAGCTGCAAGTCTCATTTCTCCCAAGAGACTTGCTTATCTTAAATAGTTACAAATGTATCTAAATGCAAGTGCTGAGTATTCTAGGATCTCTGCCAAAAATACTCTTATTTAATTACGTATTAGAAACTTTGTATCTTTTTATGGCATCAGTGCAGGAGATCAAAGAGAAACTCGGGACATATGAGTAACGATCAGGGAGTGTGGGCTGAGCTGTTAAAATTGGGACCGTTCTACTAAAAAATGGGACAGTTGGGAGGTATGGGTTGTGGACTAAAGGTGGCCATACACGGAGAGATCCGCTCATTTGGCGATGTCGCCAAACGAGCGGATCTCTCTCCAATATGCCCACCTTCCTAGCGAACGGGAACGGGCGGTCGTATCGCGGGACTGCATCAACGAACAGATGCGGCTGCAATCCAACGGGATTTTTAGTCCCATCCGATCGAGATCTGGTCAACTTTCGGCCAGATCTCGATTGGGGAAGCCCGTCGGGGGCCCCCATACAAGGGCCAATAAGCTGCCGACTCTGTCTGTCGGCAGCTTTTATCGGCCCGTGTATGGCCACCTTAAGCCTACAGGGGGCTGTGTTTGGACAGACAGAATATCAAAGGCTATTGTGATACTAAACTCTATAGTTAGTATAGGTATGGGTATATATAATTTATGTGAAAGTAGGGAGGGGAGTGTGTATGGATGCTGGGTTTTCATTTGGAGGGGTTGAACTTGATGGACTTTGTCTTTTTTCAACCTGATTTAACCATGTAACTATTTACAGAGTTTAAGATAACATGATATGGCCGTATATTGGGCCATGAGTCAGTGAAAGAGTAGCATATCAAGACTGTGACCTTATATCTATTTACATACATTGATATAAACCTGGGCTTTATGGGAATAACTGAACAAAATTAACTTATAATGGGTCCCATTGTTTCCTTTATGTTCAAAGTTGCACTCACCTTTCATACCACTACCTTCGTCTTGGAATGTGTTGCAAGCAGTTGACTGTTCTTCTAAGTGCTCGCTCCCACCGCTTCCTGAAGAGGCTACGCTGCTTTGTGGTGACAGGGGGGCATGATCGGAGGGGATGCCCTGAGATCCTCTGGCTCGTAAATCCTCATGAGACATCCATCCATGTCCTAAAGGCTGGTTTGGCACATTCATGGGTGGAGTAAGGGATACAGATCTTTTCAAGGAGCTGTGATGTGTCTGGCCTGAGAGAACTTAACACAAAAAAAAAGTGTGTCATTTTGAATTCCCTGGTAATACTCCTTAACACATCCTAGAGACTGCATGGCTCAATAATGAGAAGATATTTTCAGAAGATCTGATGAATGCTGAACTAAGTCACTTTATTTACTTAGCTCTCAGGTAACCAGTCAATTAGGGAGTGGAAAATGCACGTCTTTGCATACATTAATTAATACAAATATTAGATAAGATGCATTGTAACCTCCCCAGAACACAACTGCACATTATTCAGGTTAGGCAGTGCAAAAACAAAATGTTCTGCTTAATTTATAGACTGTCACAATCACAGAAAACAGTTTAATTTAAATACACCTCTTTAACACTGATTATAACTTTGGGAGAATGGATGCAGATTTTGCAGGTTTTACGTTCATGAGCACATAAGAAATTACATCTGTACCATGTTTCAAGGGTCTGTTTGTTCACATGAGAACTAGGGATGCACCGAATCCACTATTTTGGATTCGGCCGAACCCCCGAATCCTTCATGAAAGATTCGGCCGAATACCGAACCGAATCCGAACCCTAATTTGCATATGCAAATTAGGGGTTGGAAGGGGGAAACATTTTTTACTTCCTTGTTTTGTGACAAAAAGTCACAAAACAAGGAAGTAAAAAATGTTTCCCCCTTCCAACCCCTAATTTGCATATGCAAATTAGGATTCGGATTCGGTTCGGCCGGGCAGAAGGATTCGGCCGAATCCGAATCCTGCTGAAAAAGGCCGAATCCTGGCCGAATCCCGAACCGAATCCTGGATTCGGTGCATCACTAATGAGAACCCTTTGTTCTCAGTTTGATTTTTGAATGAAGTTCCTTCTTAAAGGAGAAGGAAAACTACGGAGGCATTTTATTGCCAATAGATTAGCTGCAATAGTGCAAGCTAGAATGCTATATTTATTCTGTAGATGTTTTACCATACACGAGTAAACAGCTCTAGAAACATGTTTTATTAGGATAGCAGCTGCCATATAAGTTTGGTGTGACCTCACTTCCTGCCTGAGTTTCTCTCTGCTCACTTATAGCTGTGGGCTCAGATTAGAGCAGAGAAAGGAGGGGGGGAGGAAGAGGAGCAAACTGAGCATGCTCACACCCGGGGCAAGGAGGTTTAAGCTGAAGGCAGGAAGTCTGATACAGAAACCCATTTTTACACAATAGAAGGAAAGAAATGCAGTGTTTCTTTTGACAGGGGACCCAGAGCAGCATTACTTTGAGGGTTTACTGGTATATTTAGGTGGACCTTTCTGATAAGGCTTACTTAGTTTTAACCTTTCCTTCTCCTTTACATATAGGACAGCAATGGCAGTGGTCAACAGTTGGAGTTAAAAAACAAATTGGGGGGGGGGCTTTTTTCAGTGATCTTTATTGACTGGTGAAATGAAAAGCAGGCACAAAAGTAAGCTATGGTGAATAATATATTCACAAATATGTTCATAACTGGAAATTTATAAAAACAGCAAAACTAGACTTGGAAAGCATTCAGAGCAAAATAAAGGGGACAGTCTGTATACACAAACAAAGCCAAACAAAAGCTGATTTGTTAATACAGTTCTCAGAACTAAAACAAAGACTCTACATCATTCAACAGATTTCCCTAACTACACTTCACGACAGCTCAGCATGGAGATATAAAAAAACAAATATAGAAATCATTCTATCAACTTTATATGTATATAGTCAATTTTAATCCACAAGAGCATGGGCATTCCAGATCATCCATAATTGTAAAACAGATCTATTATTAAAAAAAACCCCAGTGTGTTTAGGCTTCTGCCTGTGTGCATATCCTTCGATGAGAGAGAGTTGATTGTGTCAACATGCAGCTCCAGTGGGGGAAGCATTTAGGGAACCATAAATACACTTTACAGGTTACAGATAAACAATGCGACCACTACATGTCACACTTCAAATGAACTATGAACATTCAAACCGGGAGGAAAAAACTGCTAGTCACCTAGAGCTCATTCATCAACATCTCACAAGCCCTCGACTTGGAAAATCTATGGTTTGAAACAGAAACTGATCTCTAAGGGTCAAGGCCAACAGGCAGATTCGGGGAGATTAGTTGCCCGTTGACAAATCTCCTCTTCTTGGGGGCGACTAATCTCTCCGAACTGCCTCTCCGCCGGCTAAAATGTAAATCGCCGGCGGGATGGCACTCGGAGCTCTTCGTTTTCCGAAGTCGCCTCACAAGGAAACTTAGGGAAACGAGAACGCAAAAAAGATGTGGGCAATGACATGGAAATGCCAATTGCACAGACATTTCTGTAGGAAAAAACAGAATATTGGATAAAGCAATATAAATTATATACAATATATATATATATATATATATATATATATATATATATATATATATATATATTACACAAAAGCCATGAATATCTTGTAAATTGTATCCTAATAAATGGTGAGTTCTGATGTCATCAGTTATAGACAGTGAGTTCTGACATCATTTCTTTCACATGACTCATTGAAACTTGTGTATTATATAATAAATTAAGTACCCCCAGTTGCAAAATATGAGGATATCAGAAGTTACCTCAGAGTTCCATGACCTGTATAAAAACACTCAGCCTTCGGCCGCGAAACTCCTAGGTAACTTATAATATCCTTATATTTTACAAAAGGGGGTACTTTATTCACTATATTATTATGTTCCTTTAGTAAGTTAGGTCTTTATCAGGGATGCACCGAATCCAGGATTCGGTTCGGGATTTGGCCAGTATTCTGCCTTTTTAGCAGGATTCAGCCGAATCCTTGTGCCTGTTGAATTGAATCCGAATTTGCATATGCAAATTAGGGGTGGGAAGGGAAAAATCACGACTTTTTGTCACAAAACAAGGAAGCAAAATTTTTCCCCCACTTTTTTCCTTCCCTAATATGAATATGCTAATTAGGATTCAGATTCAGTTCGTTATTTGGCCGAATCTTTTATGAAGGGTTCAGGGATTTGGCCGAATCCCAAACAGTGGATTCGGTGCATCCCTAATCTCTATCGACAAAGACTTTTCCTGTTCAGCACACGAGTAGTAGCCTTTAATAGCATCCACTGGCTATGATGATATTTTAGGGAAGGTATGTGAGCTGTTCCTTTCTCCATATATGATCATGTATGACTTGATAGTATAACCTTCCATTCTTGGAAGGAAAAGAATCTTGCAGTCCTAGTACGTCACTCACAATGCATTGTCCTTATTTTAGATAACACAAGAGCAAGATGTTTTTACAATAATCCATATTGCACTATAAACTGCATTTTTGTTTATTCTATAGAAAGCCATTAAAACATCAGGAGGGTAATCGCTTAGGGGGTTATTTATCGAAGTCCGAATTTATCTCAATATTTTCCGCTACAAACTCCAATCAAATCCACTATTTTTTTACGCTTATTTATTATTACATTTTCCCTGCTTTGCGGAAAAAACAAACAAACAGATTTTCACGTTTCACTAAATGATTTTTTCGGATTTTTGCCCGAAATCTTCTGGGTATTGCACAAAACCCAGTGCACTTTAAAAAATCATAGGGACTTCTCCCATTGACTTATGTGCAACCTCGACAGGTCTGAGATGCCGGATTTTCTGATTCAGACTTTTCCATCCCCGGATTTAAATAAATTTCTACATATTCGTGATTTTTTTTTTTTTTTTAAAAGTCTGATTTTATAATAAAAAAAAATCGCGAATTTTTTGTGATTTTTGCCATTGACGTTTAGTGAATAACCCCCTTAATGTTTATAGGCCGGCAATTACAACCACTTTTGATTATCGTTCCACATTACTGAAATGGAATTGGATCCATTATCCAGAAACCTTTTATTTCAAAAGCTCCAAATTATGGGAAGGTCATCTCCCAGAGTTCACACAAGTAATACACATCTTTAAAAAAGATTCCCTTTATCTCTGTAATTACGAAACGGTACCATGTACTTGATTCAAAAGAAGGAATAATTATCCCATTAGCCATATCTGAAGTCTGGATTATGCGTTGTCATCCGTGGAGAGAACGGTGAATGGACAACTGAAATGTAAAGCTGACCATACACATTAAGATCCACTAATCTTTTTCAGATTAGTATATCTACATGCTAAGTACATGCCGGGCCAATGACTGGATCATGACAGAGGCCTATGTAGGCTCATTGGGAGAGGAAAGCATTAATGCTCCAATACAGTTCTCACCCATTTGGGATTTTCAAACCTACCCAATAGTGATTTTCATATTTACAATTTAGCTATTTGCAATATTTCCCATTTAAATGTATAAGAAGCACATTTTTTTCATGTTAGCCATACACTTAAAGATGCCCAGTATGCCCCCCGCTACATCAAGCAATGCATACCATCTAGTTTGTTAGGTTGTTCACCTTCCAAACACTTTTTTTTAGTTCAGCTGTCGACAGATTATTCACCATAAACAAAGACTTTTTTCAGTTGCCTTCCATCTTTTATTTTTTTTTACAGTTTTCCCAAATTTTAAGTTTAAAGTTGTTCAGTCTGGCAGCTCAGTGATCCAGGTGCAGATTCTGAATGGTTACAAATTGCTACATGTGGTTGATACAATCACATTCATAGATCAGTACATCGGCAAAAAAAAAAAAAAAAAGCAAGGTCATCACTGAATTCTGGATTCAGTTCTAATTTACCTGAATCCAAGCCTTTTTTTTAGCAGGATTTGGATTCAGCTGAATCTGAGTGCCTGGCTAAATAAAATCTGAACCCTTACAATCATCTAACTTTAGACTGCTGGAGGATACGGATGCAGATATTTTTTTCATATGCAGATTTTGCTGATTTGGGTTAGGGTTTGTCACCGCGAAGAAGAGGAGATTTATCGCCTGCCGACTAATTTCCCCGAATCTGCCTCTGTGGTCAGACCCTTAAGGTTCAGATTCAGTCGAGTCTTTAGTGAAGGATTTGTTATTTGGCCGAATATAGGAGATTAAATCTTAATGGAGAAAAAAAATAATAACAGAATCCACGCTTAAAGTAGAATACACTGCAAAGCAGAAGAATACTGTCCAATCAATGTTAATACAGTTTCATCTTGTTTTTCAAACTACTATTGGGGCTTTTCCTAACTGGTCTGTGCATATAGGCCAACCTAGGACTGTTATTGCTCACATTTAGTTAACAGATCTATTGGCAGACAGGCTTGTGATACATTTTTATGCTTGGGAACAAATTAACTGCCATGGCATTGCTGTGAATTCATTCATTTAAAGCAGCCCTTCAACACAGTCACATTCGCTTCTGCAGTTTATTAGGGTTGTTGGCAGGCCACCTTTTCATGTTCTAATGGGGCTTGATAGTTACAAGGGACGGTCGAATTTTTTCGCCTTATTTCGCCACGGAAATGACACCCACAGACTTGTATGGCGTTGCGCATCAAAAAAAAAATTTGCAGAGCATCAAAACATTTTTGACGCCTATAGACTTTAGTGGGCGTTGTGACATTTTGTCAGCGGCAAATTTTTGTCGACACGAAACAGGTCAAATTCGCCCAAGCCTAATAGTCACTAATATCTGTGTTAATGGAATTCTCAGCAACCAATGGCTAACCAGAATGGATTTCAGTATGTATGTTAGAAAGAAAATTCAAAAGTCAGAAGCTCAGGTATCAATACAATCAGTCCATCCAATTGAATACTTTGTTTTTTTTTCTTTTATTACTCTTGTGCAAACACCGGCAAATCTGACATAACGGCCCAGTGACTTTGGTTTTGCAGTATAAGAAGTTTGTTATTGTTTCACCGCGAAAAGTCTGGGCACATGGGCAGATTTGGGGAGATTACTCGGCAGGCAACAAGTCTCCACTTCTTCATTAATCTTCCCGATCTGCCTTTTGCTGGCTAAAATGTAAATCGCCTGGAGGCAGGCACATGGATCGCTTCGTTTTCCGAAGTTGCTCGAAGTTTCCTCGTGAGGCAATTACGGGCGACTTCGGAAAATGAAGCATTTCGTGTGCCTGCCCCCAGATGATTTACATTTTAGCCAACGGAAGGCAGATCGGGGAGATTAGTTGCCACAAAGAAGAGGAGATTTGTCGCCTGGCGACTAAACTCACTGAATCTGCCCGTGTGGCCAGACCCTAAACTGCAATAATTAGTGAGCATGGATTGAATCATGTAGCGTCACGTTGTACAGATCAGACTGTATATGAACTATATGCCAATGAGGGAATGCTTTCCCGAAACGCGTAAGGCGATTATGTTACCCACCATGATACAATAAAGACACCTCTTTATACTTATCGGAGTGCTGCCTGAACATTTTTTCTTTTGTATATGAACTGACCCCACAAATTGATGGCTAAATTGCCAATGGGTCCAACAATTCGAAAAGTGCAAGAATTTCCCTGAAGTGTAAGCTACACAATTGGATATTTTTCATCATATGAAATAACTAAATAGTAAAATATGGATTTCAAGCAACATATAATAGTGCCCAGTAAAAACTCCATGCTAATTAGATATTGGTAAAACGTATGCAAACGTATGCATGGAAATTTATAAAGAAGTCTAACACTGAACTAAGTCATTAAAGAGACTTAAGATTTAAGGGAACTGGAAAATTGTGTATTACTTGGATTTTTATAAAGGAAGAATATGCAACATTGGGTGTTGTGGTTGCTGCACAATTACAATTCCCAGAAATCCTGGCCAGAAGAGTTTATTGAAGTTAAGTGGGGAGCTGTAAAAAAAAAAATAAATAAAAGTGTTTTAAAGTAATACAAATATAATGCAGTGTTGCTCTGCTGTGTGTTGCTTCAGAAACACTACTATTGTTTAAATAAATAAGCTGCTGTGTTGCAATAGGGGCAGCCATTCAAAGGAGAAAAGGCTCAGGCTACACAACAGATAAGCTCTGTAGAACATAATGGTGTTTGGTTATCCACTAATTAACCTGTGCCATATAGTCTTTTTTCAATTTCCACCATTGCTACACAGCAGCTTGTTTATATGAACTATAGTAGTGTTTCTGAAGCCAACAGATCAGTTTTACCAATGCAGGGCAACAATACATTATATTGTCATACACTTTTTGGTCTGTACTTGAAAAATACATGCCAGGTGGCAATTCTAGTAATGTTTAAACACATGACCATGTTGTATTTATTATACCTTAACTATAACAATGTTTGAAATAAGCATCTTCCCAATATACAGGCTTGAACTTAAAGTGGGGCACATTTATCAACACTGGGCAAATTTGCCCATGGGCAGTTACCTATAGCAACCAATCAGTGATTAGCTTTTTAAAGCCAGCTGCAAGTAGAATGTATGAATGCAGCATTTTAATTGGTTGTCATGGGTTACTGCCCATGGGCAAATTTGCCTAGTGTTGATATATGATCCCTACTGACTCATGATCAGGGTATGTCTGTTCCAACTCAAAATCTTGAGTTATATGGAGATGGTTCTTCTTGATGAGGCACAGGGGCTGATCCTGACCTCTCTGCCACCTGAGGCAGCTAACTGCTGCCCCCCCCCAAACCTTTTTGCACAATTGCACTCTTGACGCTAGAAGAGCCAAATTTCCAGTTTGAAAAATGGAAATTTGTCTGTTAAAGTAACCTCCTAAACAGTGGGGAGCTGCCCCCTTCTCATCTTGTCTCATTGGTGTAGCTCCCCTGATGAGGCATCAGCAGATAAGGAAATTTTATATGATGTCTTAAATATATTGATAATGGGTTGAGTGCAGAGGACTCTTGTATTTGTCTATATGTATTTTGTGGTCACAGCCTCACTGCACTCCCACCTAATGGTTTTAAAAATTAGTGGTGAGCACAACTTTTCCTTGTTTTTATTGCGAAAATACAGGCTGATGTTTTGTCCTACCCAAAGGCCTTTCTGATACACTTTGAGAATGGCCTTTGGGTAGGCCGAAATGTAAGCCTGTAGCTTCGCAATAAAAACATGTTTTTAAAACCTAAAAAGCCCTGTGAGTGTGGATCTCTTTGGAATTGGAAAGTATGTACAGTATATGTATATATATATCTATCTCTCGACGGCAAATTGCACCTCAACCATGTGTACTTGGAGAGCGCTAACAATATCAGAACCTTACACATCAAGCTTTAAGAAATCTAACAAACTGTAAGAGAACAAGTTCAAAATAACAGCAATAAAACCTGAGAAACAAGGCACTTTTTTACCAACAAAAAACATAAAGTCCACCATGATTCTCCTTACTTGTGCTTGTTCCAATAGCATTGATGGTGGAAGGGACAGAGGAGGAAGAGTACAGAGGCAAATGCCCATTCTCACAGCCGGTGTTTTTCTCTTGCCAACCAGAAGAACTGACGCATATCCCTGAATCTCGAGAATTTGGCCAGCCGTTCTGTTTGTCATCGGAGTTCTGTCTTTGGTGGTAATACTGCATCTGCCCATAGTCCAAAGAATCAGAGCGGCAGCGACTCTGGGTGCTAAAGTTTCCTGATGTTCGATCCTCCAGGTGGTTCAACCACATTGCCAGGGCACTCCTATCATCCAATGAGGTGGCTGGGTGTATTAATGCGTAGGACAGAAGCTGACGGCTTTCCTCTATATGCTGGTTATGTTCAATGGAATGAGCCAGGATTTTAGGCAGTAGTTTCATGTATGCCATTTTTGCATCAATGTTTCCAGGCTTCAGTAAAGGCAGGTGAGTTAACAACTGAGATATCACTTTGTCCTTGGATTCTTGCTGCCACTGGTTAATGATTGCTGAAAGAATTACAAAAAACAGTTAAATACAGCCAAGTGAATTTAGAATGGAACGGTAAAATGAATAGCTATAAACAGTATAAACTGGTAGTTCAAGGTCGTGATTTGCCAACCTTTGTTGGTCTAGAAAGTGCTAGAAGGTAAAATGAAAATAAAATATAAAATACATACCTTTACCAAAAATTATTGTAAAATTACCGAGATTATTATAATATCTTAAGGCTTTCATGGATCATTTCATATAGTCTTATTTAGTTATACATTAGTGTCTACAAATGAAACCCAAGATCTCAGTGCTCTGGAAGACATTTCACTGATAGAGATTTCAGTTGGTGAGAAGTATTTGAAGAGAAAGAAAATCAAAAATGGACATGCGATGTTTTAAATATTGCCAGAACATTCAAGTTTACTGTATTACAGTAAATTTATTAGGGATAGATAACCTGTTACACAAGTACTCCAGAAAAGCAAGTGGAAGTTGTTTCAGCTTCATTTGGAGGACTAGAGGTTGCCCACTCCTTATGTAGATTTCCAGAAAATGTTGGGCAGCCTCAGCACCTTTCCGGCAGGGGCACTTTAATCAATGTTCGGAATCTGGAATGTCCGCTCATCAACAGAGATCACATTTCCTCCTACCTTATGCCTCACCACCATATTTAGTTCTAAGATTAGAACTCACCACAGAAAAACTCAACTCAATTTATATTCAATCTTATGGGATTTTTTGAACCGTATTTATCAGTGGAGTTCACCATTTGATAAATATGCTTTTTAAAAATCCCATTGGAATGAACAGAATGTGAGCGAGTTTTTCTGCCCCCTAATGTTGAATGGTTAAATGGATCAGTACTATACTAAGAATTTTGTCTGTCCCACTAGCACCTCTGTATAGTGGAATATGTTTAATAAAGTTAACCATGTTTTAGATTTGCTTTTATTTTTTATATTTGTTATTTTTATTTTATTATATTTTAAATATGTGCAGTGCACAATGGTATAGTAATAATTATAACGCGGTAAACCCTACTGAAATTCCAAAAATATTTTTTCTTAAGCTTCTTTATTCTCTATTAAATACAGGGAATTTTTGTTTGGAACTGAAAGGGGACCCGTCAACCAAAGAAATTATTCAAAATCCTATTTTATCACATTAGTCAAGCAAAATGAACTTTAATTACACTATATAAATTATTTGAATCGTGTTTCCTTCAGTCTGGGATTTAAAAATTATAGCTAGCAGGCAGCAGCCATTTTGTGCACACTGTTATTAAGGCAAGCCTTGTGTCATCTCAGAATCATGTTTGTGCATCAGAATGGTGGACCCAATGTTCATTTCCATGCCCTGGATACACAATTAAATGGATAAGAGAATGTGTGGAGTGCAGTGACATCTAGAAAGTGCTGAATGGAAAGTGAAAGTAATTGGCATAGAGGAGGGGCAGACAATATTTGATTGACAGCGGAGATTTTTAAATGAGCTTACAGCAGCTATGAATGCTTTAATAAAAAATAGAAACTGGATTTCATGTTTAATTTGAAAAGGACTTTTTATTATACAGATTTTTGTGTCTGGGTGACAGGTCCACTTTAATGTGACACAACAGCTAGAATTCTGTATTCTATATACAAACATGCACATGACACTGGTTCTTATAGCACATACAAAAAAGGAGGGACCTGACAATAAAAGCAGATAAACAATGCTTTACATCAGCAGTCCACAACCTTTTTTGCCCTAGGTACCGGTGTAAAGCCCTAATTTTTTTGCAAGGACCGGGGAGGGGGTCAACTGCATGTGGCCTATCAAATTTTGGAGCACCAGCTGCAAATTTTGTATGCTAGAGTGACCACATCAAATTCGGACTCAATGCCCCAGTTCAAGTATGTCCGCAGCCACAGCCCGGCTGTTGGGGACCCCTGCTTTACATGACTTCACCCAGACTTTTGTTGGGTACCACACAGGGTCTGACTGTCAGGGTCTAACAATAAGCCAGAGCAGGCAGAAAGAAATGCTACAGATTCCTTTTTCAGCAAAAGTTTTCAGAGATAAATATTGATGTACTGAACAAGCACAATATGTCAAGTGAACACCCACTATGTTGGCTCTAGAGAAAAAGTCCCGGCGGACAGATGGTAATGTAATCGGGAAAATCTGATGGAACATAGAGACGGATCTTTTTAAAAAGCAATAATCAGCAAGGTTATGGAGTCATGATCCATCCTAGTAATTATTTGCACACACAAACACAATGGGGAAAGTGGGCTGGAAAAATACCATGAGATGAGAAGCAGAGACATATGGGGGAATGTAATAAAAGTCACAAAGAGGAAAACTATTTGCACCAATACGAACAAAAATTAGCATTCCGCAATGTAATATTCTTTCTTAAATTGTTATTGTATTGCGAATTTAATTTAGCATTGCGAATTTTAAGTTGTGCATTTTAAGAAGTGCTTGAAGGTGTTGTAATCTTTTGGAGCAAACGTAACAACTTTTTCAGTAAGGGTCAGGGCACACAGGCAGATTCAGGGAGATTAGTCGTCTGGCAACAAATCTCCTCTTCTTCAGGGCAACTAATCTCCCCTGCCTTCCCGCCGGCAGGATGAGAGATTCGTTAAACTTCGGGCGACTTCAGAAAACGAATTGCATCGAGTGCCATCCTGCCGGCAATTTACATTTTAGCCGACGGCAAGGCAGGGGAGGCAGTTGGGGGAGATTAGTCGCCCTGAAGAAGAGGAGATTTGTTGCAGGGAGACTAATCTCCCTGAATCTGCCTGTGTGCCCTGACCCTAAGAAGTCAGAAGAGGTCACTAAACAGTTTCCAGGTTCACAAAAGCTATAATAAATTCGCACAAAGGAAAATTTGTTTGCGAAAATACATCATTTTTCACATTGCGAATGGTTTTTCCGTTACCGACTCTTATTACATTCCCCCACTAACGTTTCCTTCTTTAAAGGGATTCTGTCATGACTTTTATGGTGTAGTTTTTATTTCTAAATTACACGGTTTACAGTGCAAATAATGAACTCTACCATATAAAATTTCATTCTTAACCCAACAAGTATATTTTTATTTAGTTGTAATATTGGTGTGTAGAAAGCCATCTCAGGTAATTTGACCTGGTCATGTGCTTTCAGAAAGAGTCAGTGCTTCGCAATGTAACTGCTTTATGACTTGTTTCTCCTACTTAAAGGAGCAGTAACTTCAAAAAATAAAAGTGTTTTAAAGTAATGAAAATATCATGTAGTGTTGCCCAGCACTGGTAAAACTGATCTGTTTGCTTCAGAAACACTACTATAGTTCATATAAACAAGCTGCTGTGAAGCAATGGCGGAAATTGAAAAACGGCTATATGGCACAGGTTAACTAATGGATAGAAGGTAACACCATTAGACAGACAGAGCTAATCTGCTATCTGCTGTGTAATCTGAGCCTTTTCTCCTTTGAATGGCTGCCTCCATTGCTACATAGCAGCTTATTTTTATAAACAATAGTAGTGTTTCTTAAGCAAACACACCAGTTTTACCAGTTCAGGGCAACACTGCATTATATTTTCATTATTTTAAAACACTTATTTTTTGATATTACTGTTCCTTTAATGTTACTGAAGGTGTGGCAGTGAGACATAGATTTTTACTATTGAGTGCTGTTCTTATATCTACCAGGGAGCTGTTATCAGGTTACCTTCCCATTGTTCTGCTGATGGGTTGCTGGGGGGGGGGGGTGATATCACTCCAACTTGCAATGCAGCAGTAAAGAGTGACTGAAGTAGATCAGAATACAAATCACATGACTGGGGGCATCTGAGAAACTGACTATTTCTAGTGCCCCATTTCAGATTTCAAAATTAAATATAAAAAAAAAAGTTTGCTTTTTTGAAAAACAGGAGACATCTGCTGGGGCAGCACTATTAACTGATGCATTTTGAAAAAAACATAGTTTGCCATGATGGTATCCCTTTAGTGCTAATACAGGTAAACACTTACTTCTTAGTAGACTCATTTCTGTGTAACCTGTGCTGCTCTTGTTTATAAATGCAGAATTTTTATTAACACACAAAGAGCAAAGACAAAAAAAAAAAAAAAATCCACTTTTTATAAAGCTGTGGCTAAAAAATGCGATGCCAAAAAGCTAATGTGAGGTGCATTCGATTAGAATGTTCTATGATGTGCACTGCTGACTGTAGTACATTTTAATTTCAAATATTGATATTTTGGCATTATTAACTCTGTTACCCAACACTAGTCTAAATTGTGTGTTTTCTTTGGAAACTATATATAAACTACGCAGTTTATATGGATAAGAAGTGTTTGCATAGCAGATCTAGTAACAGATCTAGTGTATCAAATATATGTTAGCTAAGTGGATATTAATTATGGTTTAATGTGAATCAAGACCCTCTACATAACTGTCAGATGAATACAAATATAAAATAAGACTAGGAAATAATTTATTTGTAGGTACTAGACAACCACATTCAAGCTTTAAATGTGAATACAATGTTACTCGTTTCTCATACATAGACAGAATTTGCCTGCTGACCCCAAAGCTGGCAGCCAATTGTATCGACAAAAAATGATGATTGCCCAGATCAATAAAAAAACTCATTTAGATATCAGTGGCAAACATTCAGCTGATGCCCACACCAAGAGTGTGTATGCCTTTCTTGGATAAGGCCCAGCAAGAAGATGTCTTTGACCAGCATATACCAAACTTAAGCTCCCCATAGACACAACGATTCTTCTTGCCAAACGACCAATTTTTGAGAAGTCTGACCAATCCTTCGAAATTATCATGTGGTTAGTGGGATTCGAACGATCGCACATCTTACGATTTTTCGGCCGACATCTGTCAGGAAATTGACCGGCCAGGTCAAAAAATCTTTGTCGATCCCAGTGCAATCTATCTGTGTCTGCAGGGCCAAGCAGGCAGCTCCCCTTTGTTTTCCTGGCAAATTGGTCTTTTTAGTTGATGGTCAATTTGTACGATCGTTCCGAGAAAATCGTGGTCTCACGATGAGGATCGGATCTTTTAAAAATCTCAACATCTATGGCCAGCTTAACTCTTCCAGTGTGCTTACTTGAAAATGGATTTACATTCGAAATCTACCAGGGAGAAACTGAATGAATGAATGAAACAGCAAAAGTTTCATTGTGTGGGCTTAATACTACCTTAGCCAAATCAATTAAATTAAAATGCAAATGGAAATGGAAATGTCATCTGCTGCATTTATCACCATTGAGCTTTTTGTTTTCTCCTAGTGAAAGAAAGAGTATCTGTCGTTTTTTCCTTTCATTATTGCTTCTGCTCCAACTAAGTGAAACTGAGCATAACTATCACTAACTATAGTCACTCACATAACTATAGTTAATACTAGGTCCTTATTAAAACAGCATCCCAATTTATATATGTCCAACCCATTAGTTTGCATTTTATATTAGGCAAAAAAATATAAAGGGTTGGACGGGGAGAAAATTAGGGATGAAAACCACAAAAGGCCAGATGGTTAGAGGCAGAGATAAAGACAAAGGAGCAGATTTACTAAAGGGCGTTGCCATCAAAAATTGTTAGCAAAATTTGCCAGAAATACCATCCGCAGGGACATTACTAACAAGCGTAGAGGACAAATCGCTAGCAAAGAATTCATCGCTAATAAAAGCACGCCCTATCACCATGCAAATTTTCGCTCAGGTCAACAATGATTACTTTGCAAATTCACTAGAGTGTGAATTTTACAGAGATAACTTCAACAGTTTAGACCTGGAGAACTGATAAGATGAAGCTAGATCCTCCTTAACCTTATGTCAGTGATAAAACACGCTGGCGTTTTTTCATATCTTAAAGGGATTGTCTTTACAAGTTGTACCTATAATAAATATTTGTTTTAACATGTTTTACCACTTGAGGGGCATGCCACATTTGTTTTGGGGTGGGCTCATATCTAGGGCATTAGAGGATCTCTTTTTCTTTATTTTGCTTCCTTGGACCACTTCAAGCATTTGCACCAACATCACTAATAAAGACGTCTATACGACCTATATGTACCCGTCCTATTCAAATTTACCAAAGTGCAAGTGTACTAACAAAATTCCGCTAGGCAGAAAGAAATGTTAGCAAATTTTCGTTATGAAATGTTTGCGCTGACGAATTTACGCTAGCTAAACTACGCAGGCGTTCGGCTGCAGAGATGCACTTTGCATTTTAGTGAATTAGCGTAGTGATAGCGAATTTGCACCTGACAAAGTTGCACAAAGTGTGGTGGAACCTTCGCAGGCAGAAATCGGCCCCAGAAGAGAAATAAATAGGCAATAAGCGGGCAGGATAAAGAGGGCAGGACAAGAAAACAGAAGGGTAGAATATAAAAGGAGGGCAAGAAATTAATGGAAGGGGCAAGGAAAGTTAGAGTAGCTGAGCAAAGGAGGCAATTGGATGAAAGATCAGAGAGAATGGGAATGGAATTTGGAGGGGCACTAAAAATAATGGGGAAAGGAAGGGTTAGGGAACATAAGTGCAAATATAAAAGACAGTGGTAAAGGAAAGACTGCTGAAACCTAGAGAAAGAAACAAATGCAGAAAAGAGAGCAGAATGATAAGAGATGAGTGATGCAAGAAAGTGAAAGGATGGAGATAAAATATATATAGCGGAGAGAGCCCTAATTTAATAACACACAAAATCCCATGCCAGTCAACTACTTGCTTGCTGGAAGGAGTTATTGATCTAGAGGTGCACAGTTCAGTCTAAGAACTACTTTACTCGTATGTCTGAATGTTTTAGCATAGTTTATTTGTTTCATTAACTTGTTTTCTTGAATACAAGAAATTTACTGTCCCCTGACATCAAGATATTAATGTTTCGACTTGTCAAAAGACATTCCTTGAACAGAAAGAAAAAAAGCATAGAACTAAAAATAAAACAGAAGGAAATTACTGTTGATGGCAGTAACAAAAAGCCCCGTTTGTTTCTAGTTCTGTAGCGTTCATCCAAAAATAAAATTTTTCATGTATTGGAATCCAGGATTCGGTTCGGGATTCGGCCTTTTTCAGTAGGATTCGGATTCAGCCGAATCCTTCTGCCCAGCCGAACCGAATCCGAATCCTAATTTGCATATGCAAATTAGGGGTAGGGAGGGAAATCACATGACTTTTTAATCACAAAACAAGGAAGTAAAAAATGTTTTCCCCTTACCAACCCTAATTAGTATATGCAAATTAGGATTCAGTTCGGTATTCGGCTGAATCGTTCGCGAAGGATTCGGGGGTTCGGCCGAATCCAAAATATTGGATTCGGTGCATCCCTAATTGGTATCCCCCCCCAACAATATTTAAGTCTACTACATATGACTACATTCAATTTAGCAAGTAACTCTCATAACCGCTTCTAAATTAGATTCATTCGGTTTGATTTGGCCTCGGTCTCTGTCCACAGGGCAAAACAGAAGAGCTTTCTCAAATCACAATACTCTTCTTTTTAACCTGCCAATTCAAACCCAGCCAGAGTTGCATTTAGTTTCCCATGTTTTCTGTCTGGTGAGCTCAGAAGCAGGATGGAAAAACAGCTCGAGACGACAACAAAAACAAGGAAAGCAGACAAAAGTGCTAGTGACATTCAGAGGAAAACCTTAATGACTCACTAAGAGAACAAGACAAGTTTTAATCCGAGGCTGCCTAATGTAGCCTTGTTCTATAGAAAGTACTCAACTGACTTAAACACAGAACTTCAAGAGCTCTAGGCAAAGATGCAGAGCAATAAGACTATTAACAGTCAGGAGGCAGGAGATCCCTACACATACCATATTTTTTCCCTACTCTGATTTAAGGGCATGGTACACACAGAGATTCTAGGTCTCTTTTCTGCCACTGTCTTCAGTAGCTTTATTAAAGGAAAAATATACCTCAAAATTAACACATAGTTTATATCATATTAAGCAGCATATAAAAGAATCTTACCAAACTGGTCTATATATTTAAGTAAATCTTGCCCTTTGACATCTCTTGCCTTGAGCCCCCATTTTGTGATGGTCTGTGTGCTGCCTCAGAGATCACCTGACCAGAAATACTGCAGCTCTAACTGTAACAGGAAGAAGTGTTGAAGCAAAAGACACAACTCTGTCTGTTAATTGGCTCATGTGACCTAACAAGTATGATTTGTTGGTATGTTTGTGTGCACAGTGAATCGTACAATCCCAGGGGGCGGCCCTTATTTTTTAAAATGGCAGTTTTCTATTTATGATTACCCAATGGCACATACGAATAGAAAAGTATATTATTATGAAAATAGTTTATTTATATGAAGCAGGGTTTTACATATGAGCTGTTTTATGCAATATATTTTTATAGAGACCTACATTGTTTGGGGGTATAGTTTTCCCTTTAAGACCAAACTGCTATTGGTCTATATGAGAATGGCCTAAGAGCAAATGAATCTTGGGTGAATCACACCTGAAATTGCAGAAACTCTTGCGTGTTAATAATATTTTCATAGGGGTTAGAAGAGCAATTGCAAAACTGAAATTATACACTAAATTGACCAAACACTCATATACATTATACTACATGAAACAAAGTTTAGTACATTTATTGGTGTCTGTAGGGCTGATGGTCCTGAGTGATAGCTATTGTACACTGGTATTGCCTATGAACTGTCGGCCACCAAATGTGTACAAATTATCTATTATTGGGTGGGTTTGAAGATTAAATTCCCTCCCGCACAGCGAGAAAATGCTCGGATGCCCAAAGTACCATTTCCCTTAAAGGGGTTGTTCACCTTTAAATTAACTTTTAGTATGATGTTGAGATTGATATTATATAATTTATAATTGGTTTTCATTTTTTATTATTTGTTGTTTTTTGAGTTAACTTTTTATTCAGCAGCTTTCCAGTTTGCAGTTTCATCAGTCTGGTTGCTAGGGTCCAAATTACCTTAGCAACCATGCACTGATTTAAGAGACTGGAATATGAATAGGAGCGGCCTGAATAGAAAGATGGGTAATAAAAAGTAGCCATAACAATGGGGTCAATGACCCCCATTTGAAAGCTGGAAAGAATTAGAAGAAAAAAGGCAGAATTAGAAGAAAACGGCAAATAGTTCCAATAGTTTCAAAAATAAATAATGAAGACAAATTGAAAAGTTGTTTAGAAATGGACATTCTAGAACATGCTATATAAAATTAACTTCAAGGTGACCACTCCTTTAATGAATCGTAAGTCCAAGCATAAACAGACATTCATGTGGGTGAATTTTCCCCCTTAAAGGAAAAAAATACCACCAAATCAGGGATTACTGGCGCGTGGGACACCGTAAAAAAACCTGGTGGGCCCCGACCCTCATGGGTCCCCACTGGGTCAGACCCCCTCTCCCGATATTGGGTTGACTTAAAAAAAAATTCTCGGCGCCGTGCAGTGCCATCTGCGCATGCCTGCCGGTTGCGCGCATGCAGATTGGCGCATCACAGTAAGGGAGTAGGGGAGTCAGACACTGCACGAAATGAATACTTAGCAACAGTTATATCGTATTAAGTGACATATTAAAGAATGTTATGAAACTGGAACATTTATTTAAGTAGATATTACCCTTTTACATCTTTTCCCTTGAGTACTCATTTTATGAGCTCTCTCAAAAATCAGTTGACCAAAAATACTGCAGCTCTAACTGTAACAGGAAGAAGTATGGAAGCAAAAGACAGAACTCTGCCTGTTAATTGGCTCATGTGACCACCCAGGATGTGGGTATATTATTAAAAGTATATTACTACGAAAATTATTTATTTACATCAAGCAGGGGTTTAAATATGAAAAATATATAATATTTTTATAAAGATCTACATTGTTTGGGACTATAGGTTTCTTTTAAGGGCACTAGCACTTGTAGTGATGCATTTTGACACCTAGTTAATTAATAGCCTCTGCGTGGGCAACAACGTTTTTTTATCTATTTATTTAAAAGGCTTTTTTAAATAATTTAAAAAAAATTTAAATATTTTATCAGAATATGTAGTTGGATGCCTAGATCATGGGATTGGCACTTGGACTGCTCAACTTCCAACTGTCAATTGCTACAAAAGCCGGCACCAGAATCGGCTGTCCAGTTCAGACATTAGCACTCATCTAGTACTCCTTCCACGAATGTCTGCTCCTTTCTCTTTGGTATTTGTAATTCAGGACTGTCAAACTAGATGCTGTCACTGCCTAATCATAGCTCCTAATCTACCCACTGGCCACAAGGCTGCTTAATAAGATATTGTTTTAAAATAAAATGGACCACTACTTGGCATAAGTCAACAAATCAACCACTGGACCAAATGCCAAGAAAGGCTATTCAAAGTTATTAAAGAGCCAGGCATGATTCTACATTTTTTTTTAAAATAAGAGCAAAGCATAACCCTGTAACTGGATAAGGAAACCATCAGAACAGTTCTGGATTTAGCAAGCACATGATGGGCACACCAAATATATCTCTTGTACCGGACAGAGTTCAAAGAACGGGTGGTGAGAAATGTGTGATCTTCATTATGCGAGATATGCATAATATCATGTTCCAAATTGGCCTGAGGTTTATTGTAAAACATTAGGAACTGAAGAGGAGGGGATTGTATAAAATTAATCTGATTTTACACTACCATTCTTGTACAAAACATATACTTTTGTTCCTTATTTTATGTTATGGCAGGCTGTTCTGACACACAAAGCTGGAACAAAAAGATACCAAAAAAAAATGGGATTAATATTAATGCAACATCCTATAATGCCTCTGGAAGCTTCAGCGCTGGTTACTCCTCCTTATGTACTAGCAATGTTCCTACAAACATATTACATCTTCCAAAACAATGAGCACAATTATACTAATTAGGAAGAATTTAAGTCTGTATTTGCATGTCAACATGTGAGCCATGGCAATAGCACTCGATAGTCCGACACGCTTCTCAGGAATCCCCCTGACCCAGTTACAAAAAGACTTGACAATACCCCAAGAATGAGCTAAATCCATGCTGAACCAGTAAAGGACATTATTAAATATGCTGTTCTAGGGGGGAATGACATTTTCTTTCCTATATCAAAGGAAAATATATGAATAATCAGTTTCCACTTGTAACAACATCAATGAAAGTGAGAGAATGAAACGTTAATGTTCATTTACTCAGAATCCATTCTCTGGAGCATTACAAAGTTCCCTCAAACCTCGCAGCCTAGGAATGTACTGGCATACCACAAGCAGGACTGAAGAATGCACAGTTTCCGTACTGCTTCACAGGATCCCAAATGATGCTGGTCAGCCACATTCCTTCAATTTTAGATCACAATCCTTCTTATAAATAAGACATAATGGAAATGGACTGTAAAGGTCATCATGCCGGAAAAGGCTGCTTCTAATTTAGAAGAGGAGGAGGAGAGTTAATCTAGACTGATGTGGCTTCAGTATGAACCAATAAACTAGACATAAGGTAATATAGTAGCCAAAGAGGCAAATTCATATTAGATTTGCTTGTAAATCAGCACGTTACTGAAACACAAGAGTAGTTGTGGTTGTGCAAAGATGGGTGCAGTTGTGCGCACTGGCATCATTTTTAAAGGTACTTGGGTCTACAGTCTCTCCTTGCAGTTGCACATTTCAGCACAAGGCAACAATGTGATCTGTTCAGATGAATCTTGTGCAGTGTGCCTATTGCTGAAGGTGCCGGTAACTCCGGTGTTGTCACAGGGGTGCAATAGTCACAATAATACTGGAATTATAAGTAAACAATAATGCAATGTGGTAAAAACATTGGCAACTTGCGTTTGCAATTGCACTTTATACACTGCACTTGTGATTGTAAATGATCTATATTGCCATTATCAAATCTTAAACGTGCAAACCATTTTAAAACACCTGTCATAGACTAATAGGAAGTTAGAACATAATCAAGAGTATAAACCCAAAGGCTCTGAAACACTGATGGTCAAGCCAGAGCAGTATTGCGCTGGTATTATGGCTTTACACTGGAAATATTTGGTCTCAGGCTCACAAAGAGACCCTTGATTGGATATCCTACCAGAGGGCTATGGAAAGGTGATATCCACATCTGCCTTCTGAGACAATTTGGAGTCACACCATTTGGGCAGGGAAGCTGGGCCAGTAAGTTCCTTTTGATCTGTTGATCAAGAAAATGAGCTGTGAATCTGGAGGGGGGGGGTTTAGTTATGAGAAAATATATTGATTATAGGAAAGGATCTCCTCTGTCATAGGATTCACATTGAACTTGTGAATCCTTGAGGGGTTGAACTTGATGGACTTTGTCTTTTTTCAACAGTTTTAACTATGTAACTATGTATAACTCACATATTGGTTGAGGAGGTCACATACTTCCCAATGATACCTAACAGGGCCAGTCTAAAACTAACCAATATTATATTGGGGAATCTGGCCTGAAAATAACTACCCCCTACAGGGGCTCGTAAATGAAATGTTCCTGGGCACTCCTACCTCATGCATAAGATAATGAGGGGAATGTCCCAGTAGGCAATAATAAGGTGATAGACCCTGTACCCTATGTCATGCAAGGAGGTTCCATATCCATGGATTATATGCCCAGTGTTTCCCAACTCCTGCCTCAATTCCTAAACGTGGCTAGGGTTTTCTTAGTGCTTTTATTCCCTTTTATTTGATTTACTGTTTTGCAATTTTATGTTTAATGTATGTCTACGTTGTAACATTTTTTTATATACATGCACTGTTACTGCAGTAAAATGAAATATAATATTAAAAGTCTTGTCCTTGTGGCTTGTGCTCATCGCCCATATGAAAGCTTGTGCCCAAGTGTATTGACTCTTTGTATGTGTGTAAAGGGAAAGTTGCCTATTTATATGTAGAATAACTAGTATGGCTGGCAGGAATGAACCCTTTGGCTGCTGGAGTACTTGTTGAACTAGTGGGATCGAACCCTGACTATCTACTGTAGGAGATAGTGCTGATGCAATGTGAGATAACTGTTAGAGAGAGCAGGGGAATAGCCACATTAGGTTTCTATCGCATGTTAATGATAGATGGTGGCAGCAAATAAATTTTTTGGGTGCTGGTATGTTTTGGGGTATCTGATGTTAGTTTAACCTGTGTGTAAGGTGATTGAGAGACTGAGTGTAACCCCCTATTGCCAAACACAAGAGTTATGTGTGGTTGAGAATCCCGTTTCGTGACACTGATCATGTGCAAGCTATACGTAGCTTTTACTGTGTAGGCATTGCAATTATAGTTGGCTGACAAATTTGGTTAAGGTCCCTCTGCATCAGTGCAGTCCTTGCCCAATAGGATTTTCAAACCAGATAGATATATATCCATTATTTCACAAGATATTTATTGGGGAGGGCCAATACATGGGCAGATAAGGGGATGACTTGTTCTAAAGGCCACCTTAACGGAATATGAGGCGGGAAATCCATTTTTAGGGTAAGGGCACACTCTCAGATTTGGGAAGATTAGTCGCCCGGCAACAAATCTCCTCTTCTGCGACTAATGTCCCCGAACTGCCTCTCGTTGAAGTTTCCTCGTGAGGCAATGTTAGACATCCAGCCACTCCAGCCTTTATACATTTTTGGATATTAGGGTAAGGACACACTGGACGATTTGTCGCCAACGTTTTTAAAAAGCAAATCGCGGCGACATATCGCTCGTTTTGTCTCTGAACAAAACCAAATGAAAGACGCCAGCTCCTGTGCCCACAGCGCGTTTGTGAATCGCCTGTAGCTCCAAAACGCACTGAGACCCTTTTCCGAGCGATTTATCAGAAATAGCATGTACTTAGAAAAGCACTGAAATCTCCTAGACACGCACACAGATACAGATAAGAAGCAGCAATTGTATTCAAATTACAATGCGAACGCAATGACGCAAGAACGCAAAGACACCAGGTTACAGCGGGAAGCACAAACCGTTTCCGGTTTGGGTGGAGCACGTACCGCACAGAGTAATGGGATACAAATCGATCTGTGCCAATAGTCGCTGTGAATCGTCTGTTCAAAAAAGACGATCGTCTTGTCGCCGCGATTTACTTTTTTAAAACGTTGGTGACAAATGGTCCAGTGTGTCCTTACCCTTAGAAACATTTTTGTATTTTGCATGGCCTACCTATTTACGCAGTTTTTATTTTTATACTTAATTCCTTTCACCTTCATGTGCCGGAGTAGGTCCATGGGGCACCTCACTAATGCCGAGAGAGCAATTGTGCTCTCTGCACTATCCATGACAAATTTCCAGTTTAATAACCGGACATTCGTCTCAAACTTACCAGGAGTTTCCCAACTCACCTCATGACAGCAGCTCCCCTTTTTCAACAAAGCCATTGCACATATAGCTCAACTTCTTTTTAGCCACACTGAAAATATTTGGTAAACCGTGGACCAACCTTCTATTTTTCCATCACTAGTATAACAGCCCATCCTGTATTCTGCCAACAGTTTATAGCTCCTGTTATACACTCCTTTCATAACTTTGTAATCATTCCAATCATTCCTTATACTATAATACATTTTAGAAACACTATTTATACTTTATCTAGGGCATGAACTGAGGTTGTATCAAATGTCAGCATTCTGCCCGTTGGTGCAGCTGTAGATAAAGCAGACAATGCACATAAAGAGCTCCGCATTTCTACAGTGAGTATAAATGGCATATACAAGTGACAGTTGGCCCATCTAGGGGTACTCTTGGGAGTTTTCTGGTGATGCAGGGCTCGCAACTACATGAACATTAATGTTATAAATGTGTTTATTATTAACAAGCTTATCAGTAACAAGCCATGCTACCAGTTAAAATAAATTGAGTGGAGTAATTGGAAAACAGCAGGCAGAATTTTCTAAAGTGACCTGTAATTCAACTGTTTTAGTTGGTTTCTTAATAGCAACAAGTCTTTAACAGCTGTGAGAATTAGGAGAAAGGCAAGAGATATCAGTGGAATGTTCCAATTTATTTCTAACCTGCACAGACTGCAGCCATTTCCATGTTGTACATTCATGCCTTCCCCTTTCCCTGAAAGCTTGAGAGATGATCTGCCAGCATACCTTAGTGTATTAATAGCATTTGTATACTGTAACTGTTTAATACAGGTTATTTTTAGATTAAGCTTTTGGTTTATGGAATGCTTTCAAAATCCTAAACACCCCCAAATCTCAGGAGTTGAATATATGCATAGCTTCCATTTAACCTTTCATTTCTGCAGCACTTTTAGAATAATTTCTGATTTAAAAGTAGCAATATGGACAGAACAAGTCATGTATATTAAATTAAACATGGACATTTATTTAATTAAACTAATCCATTAATATAAATATGTTTCTGTACATGGGCCAATAAGCCGTCGGCAGCATTCACTGGCCTGTGTATGGCCAACTTTATTTGTAAATGTAACTGGAACCGGGCAAATTTCTGCCAATTTTGGTCCTGTCTCTAGAAACAATGTAGCAGGAGTCAGCTTTGCATGCGTCTGTTTAAACCAAAATTTCATAAAATATATTCCATTCCTGTACAGTTATGGGATCCATGAGCTGGAAACCCGTTATCCAGAAAGCTCTGAATTACAGAAAGTCTGTCTCCCATATCCAAATAATCCATAATTTTAAAAATGATTTCCTTTTTCTCTGTAATAATAAAACAGTACCTTGCACTACATCCAAACTAAGATATAATTAATCCTTACTGAAAGCAAAACCAGCCTATTGGGTTTATTTAATGTTCAGATGATTTTCTAGTATACTTAAAGGAGAACTAAAGCCTAACTATAGAAGTAGCTAGAAATGGTCTACATTATGTTTTGTGCTTCTGTACCAGCCCAAGGCAACCACAGCCCTTTAGCAGTAAAGATCTGTGTCTCCAAAGATGCCCCAGTAGCTCCCCATCTTCTTTTCTGCTGATTCACTGCACATGCTCTGTGCTGCTGTCACTTACTGAGCTTAGGGACCCACTCACAATATACAGTACACATAGAATAGAAATGTCACAATATAAAGCTGATTAGTAATTAATACAGATAATTACTACATGGCAGCACATAAACCAGTGCAATTAGCATCATAATTTAATAATCAGCCCTGTAGCATCAGCTTATATTACAGGGGAAGCTCATTTTCTGCTGGATAATTAGTGACGACCCCTAAGCTTAGCTTCTCAACAGCTGCTCAGAGCCCACTGAGCATGTGAGTGTCACAGACATTTTCCAAGATGGTGACCCCCTGTGACAAGTTTGAAGTCCTGGATCATTGCTGCTATTGACAAGCTGAAACTTTAGGCTGGTACAATAAGTTCACTATATAAAATATGGCATTTTTAACCACATTCATTTTTAGGGTTTAGTTCTCCTTTAAGGTATTAAGATTCAAATTAAAGGAAAGATTCGCTATCCAGATACTTGCGATACTCATCGACAATGATGTAGAATCTACGTGTCTGAACCTAAAGATATTGAGTGACTAGTGGCATAAAAGCTGTAGATTTTATGTTAATTAATGGGACTAAAAACACTTAAATATTGTGTAAAAATTTTATTACAAGGGGAAATGTATCCGCTTACTTTTCCGCTGCTGTTAGATAATCTATACAAAATGTCAAAACATTTTTCAAATTATCCTCATACACATCAGTTTTGACAGCATCAAGCCAATATTCATTCACACAACCAAATCCACTACATAGTAACGTGTACACAACAAGAAATTAAAATTGCACGAGATACAGCCTGCGAGGACAACATATACAAACAAATTAGGACAGATTTGATTTTCTCTCATTACTTTGTACCAATCTTACTGCGCTGGTTTACATTTACAAATGCATTTTGTAATTTAACGCATCGCTCATTCCAAAATTTCAGATGTAACTTATAGTATATATAGAAACAGTTCTGTTAGAGAAAAATACTTGACCAAATACTATAACGTTCTAGTCTTTACTGGGCAATATAAGCTCTCGTTTAACAAAAGTATTAGGGATGGGCGAATTTGACCCATTTCGTTTCACCAAAAATTCAAACCCGGCGAAATGTTGCAGACGCCCATTAAAGTCTATGGGTGTCAAAAAAATTGATGCGCATCTTTTTATTTTGACGCACAATGCCATACAAGTCTATGGGCGTAATTTTTAAAAATTCGCCCATCCCTAAACAATATAATGAACAGTGCTTTTGATTAACTTCCTTAATTATCTGTTTTAATTAATATTTATGCTTTGTTATTTCTTGCACTAAACTGTGCAAACAGGAAAACTACTACTCTTAACTTCCTGATTCTTCAATTGCTGGAGGAGGAAGAAGAGAGTTCATAATTTCTCATTAAACAAGCGATACACGGAGATTCACTAAATCCAGGTTGTAGATCTGGCTGAATCCCAGTACTTTGTTGAAACTGGCTGAATCCTTAGTGGTCAGCCTGGGGGAAGCATGCCCATTTATTATTAAACACATAATTATATTTAAATATAACAAAAAATGTATAAAAATGGTAAAACATTTATTTAACATTTTAGAATTATTATGTGTATATAGGACAAGCATCTCCTGCTGTGCTTTACAGCGTAAGGTTTTGCTTTAATAGTTTAGAGAGTTCTTAAAAAAATAATTTGAGCTATTATATATGTTACCACTCTATATTTAAATGTTATAATAATTAATTAAATGTAAAAAGTTACTTTTAAATACCACTAGGGGCTAAACAGTGGGAAAGTTACAGTTGCAGTAGCTTTAAAAATTTTGAAATGAACTAGACCACATACCGTATATACTCGCGTATAAGCTAACCCGAGTATAAGCCGAGGTACCTAATTTTACCTACGAAAACTGGGAAAACTTATTGACTCGAGTATAAGCCTAGACACAACTACAGCCCTGTCTCCCAGCAGCGCACATTCCGCCAAAGCAACCACCCAGCGATCAACCGGACTTCTTTGCAAAGTTGATGGTGACAGAGAATTGCCAAACGGATTACTGTGTGCATTGTCCCACTACCATGTGCAGAGGGTGCTGTGTGATATTGCAGTCAGTTATTCTTTCATATAACCAACAGAGGGTGCTGTGTGATATTGCAGTCACTGTTATTCTTTCATATAACCAACAGATGGTGCTGTGTGATATTGCAGTCACTGTTATTCTTTCATATAACCAACAGAGGATGCACTGTTATTCTTTCATATAACCAACAGAGGGCGCTGTGTGATATTGCAGTCACTGTTATTCTTTCATATAACCAACAGATGGTGCTGTGTGATATTGCAGTCACTGTTATTCTTTCATATAACCAACAGAGGATGCACTGTTATTCTTTCATATAACCAACAGAGGGCGCTGTGTGATATTGCAGTCTCTCCCCAAGCGAACTGTTGGTATAGGAATGATTAAAAGTGACTGCAATCTCAGCTACTGCCCGCTGACTCGAGTATAAGCCGAGGTAGACTTTTTCAGCACATTTTGGATGCTGAAAAACTCGGCTTATACTTGAGTATATACGGTAATGAAAGTTACACAACAGAGGACAGGTATGGGACCTGTTATCCAGAATGCTCGGGGCCTGGGGTTTTCCGAATAATTGATCTTTCTGTAATTTGGGTCTTCATACCTTGAGTCTACTAGAAAATCATGTAAACATTAAATGAACCAAATAGACTGGTTTTGATTCCAATAAGGATTAATTATATCATAGTTGGGATCAAGTACAAGCTACTGTTTTATTATTACAGAGAAAAATTAAATCATTTTAAAAAATTTGGATTATTTGGATAAAATGGGAGACAGCCATGCCGTAATTCTGAGCTTTCTGGACATCGGGTTTCCGGATAAGGGATTCTATACCTGTACAATTATTGACAGATTTTGATCCTTTGCCATGGAAGAAATGTCAACCTTCCAACAAATGATATGAAAGGGCTTATACGGTTTTAAAAACAGGCCATGCAGAGTACAGGACTGCAAGTCTGACATGCCAGAAATGACAAGATGTGTTAGGCCAAGCTAAAGCAGTTAAGCTAACTGTATTTCACCTTAAAGAGGAACTATCGTGACATAAGCCTCATCATAATGAAATTATTATTATTTATAAATACAAACAATTAAAAATTCTGCTTTTCTGAAATCAAGTTTATGTTCACTGTGCCTTTCTCAGCATATGTTTCTCTTGATTCTGTCTTCATTCAGCAGCTGGGTGTCAGATAGTCATTGACAGTTAGATCCAATATATCTTATAGGGGAGCTCCTTTTCTAACAGATGAATTAGAGCTCACTCAAGTAACTGATTCCAGTATAAACAAAATAACTGCATTTTGGACAAATCCTGCATGTAGAGGGACAGGACTTCTGGGGATTTTAATAGAATGAGCTCTAATACATCTCCAAGGCAAAAGGAATGAAAATAAATGAATATCTGACACCCAACTGTGATGGCACTGCCCCCTTACATTCCTGCTCCCTCCTCATTGTCTATAATTGTGTATCCAGTGCATAGGCATCAGGCCCCTCTTCCTGGTACATACACAAGATTTTGGGTTGATGCAAAGCTTGTCTTAATAACAGTGTTCACAAAAGAGCAGCTGTCTGCTTGTTGTGATTGGAAATTCTAAGACTGAAGTAAACAATATTTATATCATTTTTATAGTAAAAGTAAAGTAGATTGTGCCAGACTAGCATATTATAAAATAATTAAGAATTACTTATTACTTTAAGGAGCAACTCAAAGGGAGAGGATGACTGGGCTCTTAAAGCGGGTCTCTTGGTGACTACCGAATAGGGTAGGCCATTAAAATAATGGTCAGGTGGAAGCCTCACTACCAAATAATCTGTGTAAATTGACATGCCTAAACTAATAATAACATTATTACCATTTCTAAAACAGTTATGGTACTATTTAAGCACTCAGAATTAATGCTACGTGTTTTTTCCCAATTCAGAGGGGAAAAAATCCTTCAGAAACCGGTTTAGTGCTGGACACAAGGCTGTTCTGTTCACCTTAAGCAACATGGTAGATGAATGACCCCTTTCATTACAACATGCTGTTAACACTAAGATGATGATGATAGATCTACCTCATCTAAAACTGAACTGGGCTGGATATGTTGCATTCACGCAACACAATTTGAGTTTTTCGAAACACACAGCGTATATTAAGATTGGACTGAAAAGCACAGTATTTCAGTATTTAGAGAGGCATATAAATATCACCTAAAAGGAATAATGCACTAAGAACTTTGGTAAGCAGAAAAGGCATGTGTCTAGTGGACAATGCAGTGATGCACCGAATCCACTATTTTGGATTCGGACGAACCCCCAAATCTTTTGTGAAAGATTCGGCCGAATACCGAACCCTAATTTGCATATGCAAATCAGTGAGGGGGAGGGAAAAAAAAACGTTTTTTTACTTCCTTGTTTTGGGAAGAAAAGTCACATGATTTTAAGGATTCTGATTCAGTTCGGACAGCCACAAGGTTCTGGCCGAATCCGAATCCTGTTGAAAATGGCCAAACCCTAGCCAAATACCGAACCAAATCCTGGATTCGGTGCATTCCTAGTGCAATGATAGTGGGGGAGCTAGGACCTTGATAGATGGATAGATGATAGATCGATGGATGGATGATCAATATGCTGAGTGGGAAGTGATGGAAAGTTACTGAGCCAGGGGGATTGCCTTTATGTATTGGCCTAGCTGAACACCAGCATGAAGTCAAATGCCTTCATTGAACCTGTGTGGAAAGCCTATGATTTTGGGGGTAAGTGGATGACAGAAGTGCAGCACTTTTTCAAGCTCCTGGGTACATTGAACTTCAACACCTTTGAAGACCCCCTGCATTTGGTTGTACCCTATGTACTACTGAAATTCGACTGGTCAGAGAATGGTGGCTCAATAAATGTAGGATATCTAATCAAAATTAGAGGTTTTCTTTGGAATTTCTTTGATTCTCTAATGTTATTTTTTTTCCACATCAGTACAGGACTGCCCATGACTATATTCTGGAAAGAATTTCTGCCTATTTATAACAACTAATGGCACTACCAATAAATAATGATGCCATCATTATAATATTCTAAGAAAGGTAATAATGAGAAGCTCAGTGGCTAGCAATATGGCACCATGATAGGATTCTACCTTTTCAACAAGTCAGTTCCACTAATGTAAATACAGGACGTGGGGCCCTAGTGAAGGCCTTGCAGCCTGGCCCCAGCGGGAATGAGAGGGTGTGGGCCCTGGTGCGATTGCACCCCCAGTAGTTCCGCCACTAGTCAGTTCATAAAACTACTACATTCATTTTTTATACTGTCATAGGACATCTAATAACCACATATGCATGTAGACTACAAGAAATTAGAGGAAACACAGATGACAATGCCCTCTAATTAAGAAGCTATCACATGTGATGTTCCTTTCATAGCAATTACAATCCCAGCTATGAAGATTAGCTCGGTCTTAAATTTATACACAATTGCCCTTTTTGGTTTTGAATGGAGTGTAAAGAAACTTAAAAAACATTGAATTTGCGGTGATTTCCCGGGACAGTTCTTTTCCCATGATTAAATCCGTTTACAGAAAGTGAACCATTGTGTACTCTGTCAGTAGGGTGAAAGGGTGAATCATTTCCTGCTGGACCTCAGAACGGTGCTTTATAAAACAAACTACAGATTAGCTTCTTGTTTTCTTTCTGAAAGGTTTTCATTGTTATTTCGCAGATACTCATGCACAACATGTTTCGGCTACAACAGCCTTCATCAGGGGCATGTGAAGGCTGTTGTAGCCGAAACATGTTGTGCAGGAGTGTCTGCGAAATAAAAATGAAAACCTTTTAAACATAAAGGTGTGCTCTCCGGCTATTTTTGATTTACTTGGAATCCTTGCAATCTGGCACGGGGACTGCGGTTCGTTGAGAAGCACTGAAAACACGGATGACTACTATAAGGACAATTTTATATTTAATCTGATATTTTTTCTGAAAGAGTGAGCTAAAATGACAAACTTGCAGTAACAAATGGATGATGACAAAACACACTTGATATTTTGCTTTTGTGGTCGTGTCTAGTTGTTTGGCCCGATTACTGCCCTTATTCTGCAAAATAATACAAAGAACAGTTGTCTGCATTTTAAACAAAAGAAAAAAGTTAAAATAGTGGTTTGTCTTATTAAGTCTTTCCTTCAGAGAGGAAGAATGGTACACTGTAATAATCTTCAGCAGCAGTCAGATTAGGTTGGCCAAAACAAAATATCACATAAAAAAAGGAAAGCAAATATCTGATACAACTGTGGCACGGGCTAATTTTCGGGCGTCAGCTTCCTACCCCTCGCACCACTTCAACCGGAGCAAATGCGCTACGAATACGGTAATTCACTAAAATGCAAAGTTTCGTCCCAGGCGTCGAACACTGGCGACTTTTCGATAGCATTATTTTGGCTGAGCGAGCCTTTCATAGCGAAGATGCGCTAGTGTTCATTTGTGCCTAGCAAAACTTCGCTAGTGATCTTGCGCTTAGGTCAATTTGCATAGGGCGGGAAATTTAAAGTTGTATGAAGTTCTTTTTTTTTTTTTTTATAAATGTTGGTGCAAATGCTTGAAGTTACCACTTTTTCTTAAATGTCCAGGGAACCTTAATAAAGACAAAAGTATTTTTAAATTACCGGGTTTTATTCCAGGTAACCTTTATAAAGACAAGAGAGTTAATATAATGCCCTACACATGAGCCCACTGTAAAATTAATGTTCCATATGTTATAAAATCGGTTACCCAAAAAAAGTATACCTTAGGAGTTTTGCAGGCAATCCTTCTTAAAAAAAGGAAAAGTCGCCAGCATTTTTTTAACTTTAATGCATTTTCGGCTCACAAGATATGATGTAAGTGATATAAGATTGAAGAAGATCTAGCTGCTTTTAAGCATCTCGCCTGGTCTGAGATGGCAATGTCAAATCTAGCATACAGAATTTCATTTATGCTACTAATGACCTTTTATGCAAAGGAAGTTTAGTGTGTTCCTCACTCATCAAAGGAGAGTGGCTGTGGGAGTGGACACTCCACTCAAAATTGCAGAGATGGAAAGCTGCAACAATACAATATCCTGTGCTGCCCTTCACTAGTCAAGTCAAGCAGAAAGTACCCAAAAAAAATTATTTATGACTCCAACTTCACAGGATGCAATGTTTTTAATTATTGTGATTAATTAAGACTATGGCATTGATACAATAAACACTTCTCAAAGGCAATATAAACCTAAAATATATTTTGATGTAAACATATAACAGTGAAATTCCAAGCATTTGTGCAATTTACAAACATTTTCTAATTTAAGTGGTTTCTGGAATATCAGCACTTTTAGACTGCTAATAACAGACTTTCAGCTCAAAAAGTGCTCAGTCAGCAATCCAAGGGTAAACTCTGACAGCAGAGGAATTTTTATGATCTGTGGCAGAGAAAAGATTGAAGAAGAATAGTTATTGGTAGGAAAAAAAACTGTGTTGGTTGCTTCATTCTTTCATGCATTTAGTTTATATATTATAATTATAACTTTTGAATTATAAATGATGCACCAGTGTGCTTCCTCAAGCTAACATTTTTCCTGCTAAAAAGTCAGCCATCTTCTGTAAATTTGGCACTGAAAACCACTGACTCGTGAAATCAAGATGGAATCAGCTTGCAAGACCAGGGGGCAGATTCACTAAAAGGAGAATGGTCACCAGCGACCGATTCGCACACATCGCACCACTTCACCAGGCGCAAATTCACTACTATTATGCTAATTCACGAATATGTGAAGTTGTGCTCTGGGCGCCAAATGCTGGCGACTTTTCATTTTCGTTACTTCGGCAGTGCAAGCATTTCATAGCGAAGATGCACTAGCGTTCGTTTGTGCATACCGAAAATTCGCTAGTTATCTTGCGCTTAGGTCAAATTGCATACGGCAGGTAATTTATAGTTGTATGGAGGTATTTATTATAAATGTTGGTGCAAATGCTTGAAGTTACCACTTTTTCTTACATGTCCAGGGAACCTTAATAAAGACAAGAGAGTTAATATAATGCCCTACACAGAAATGTCTGGAGAAAAAAAAGGTTACCCAAAAAAAGTTTATCAGGACTTTTGAAGGCTATTCCGCTTCAAAACAGGAAAAGTCGTCAGCGTTTTTGGAACTTTAATGCATTTTCGGCACACAGGATATGACGTGACAGAAGATTGAGGAAGATCTACCTTCTTTTTAGCACTTTGCCTGGTCTGAGGTGGCGAAGGCAACTCTGGCGAAAGAGGTAACGTTCAGTAAAATCCGCACTTTACTGATTGTTCGGAGTAACGACCTTTCGCCAGAGCGAAAAGTTGTCTGGCGATAAGAGTGCGAAAGAACGATATCGATGGTCTCTTTCGCTAGCGAACTGACGCCTGCACCTGTTAGTGAATTGGTGATGTCCCTGTGGATTTGATTTCTGGCGAAAAGTCACTAGCGTTAAACACATCGCCCTTTAGTTAATCTGCCCCCAGGTTGGATATGTCAGCAACTCACACCATTTGTATGTTTGAAAAAGTATGAGGTAGAAAGACTTGATATTAAAAAAAATGTTGGGTTGCTTCTAAAGAGAAGAGGGGATTGCAGGAAAGTCATACATCATTCAGGTTATGCTGCTTCTACTTGAAAGACTTGAAAGATACATCTTGCTTTGCCCACTGCCTAGTAACGAACATGATTGCTTGCAATCTCCTTAAACATAGTCCAAAATCCTGCACAATGTCAAATTTTAGAAATTAGGAGCAGAACACAAAACATCAATGTACAGATTTATTGACCTCGAGGGATGCCGTGGGAAGTAGTTCCTCAGCTGAAGGGGCTAGAGAGAAGAAGCCTGCAAAATAATTGGCATTATGCTGCTCAGTGAAGGCAACCTGTAAGATAAGAACCAACATTGGTAATGTTTCCACTTCTGAAGAACTTAGTGAAATCTTTCATGCTCACAATAAATTACAAGTGCTTCCTTGACTTAAGTCATACTTCTGAAAAGTTCAGTCTTCTTTGAGCCAGTTATATACAATTCTACCACATGGCCTCTCTGGTGACTGACCCCAGAGAAAGTGGTAAAATTAACAGTATATTAGCAAAGTTGTGTTTTTCTCATTTTTTTAACAACAGGATTCTTGCACCAATCAGATTATCCATTAAAAATAACTGTCCATTATTTCTAAAGGTTTTATTTTAAGCATCTTAAATTCTGTACTAGACATCAACTCTCAGACCTTTTTCTAGACATCAACTCTCAGGCCTTTTTCATTAAACTTGGCCCTTCAGATCCATTATACAGTCAATGGTACGAATGCAGAGGGAAAGTAAATGCCTGGTGTGTTTCACAGTAGTAACGTGAATGCAGTTATTTTTGCTACATTTTACAAGACCATTGACAGTTACACAAACAGTACACAGTTATGCATCTACTAAAATCAATACACATCTCAATGAATATACTGAAAAAGTTGGTTAAGGCAAGACTAAAATTGAACTGCATGTCACCATTGTGGAAACTATGATACACATTAAAAGATAAATGTATGTCCCTCCCAATCCTTAATTTCCCACAGAAATAAATGTATATGCAAGTAACACAAAATAAATGTAAACAAATACAGGAAGAATTTCAACCTCATGAAAGATCTCCGACACATGCCCAAGAGAAAACAGGTGCATTAAATCCACTAAAGAAGATATTCCCAACAATGTGTGGTGAGGATCACACAGAGTCAACTCAAAATAACTACAAAGACCTATATTTCCCATCCATGATCAGACGCCTCCACATTCTCATACAGAGCAATTCAGTAACAGCTGCTCTATCAATGTTCTTGATTTTAATCTCTCACATATGCTGCTTTCAAGAAGCAATTTGCAAAACTCTGCTGTTTGCCTTGATGTATCTGTAATGCTAACATTTAGCAGAACTGCTACTGCTACTCTTGGGGAAGCCAAATATTAGGCACCCCCAAGTGATTGTATTAACTTACCTGAAACCCCGGGCCGGTGCTCCTATCAGTATAAAATTGCAACGGCCCAGGTTTATACCAGTGAGCACCACGGAGCTATCCTCTACCGGTTCTTCTTTCTTCAAATTTCCAGGGGGAAGACGCATGCGCAGTTGAACCAAATAGGCAACTTTTTAGTTAAAGTTCGGCTTTTCGTTCATGCGCAGCCACGCAAAGGAAAGAGGAATATGGAAGAAGATCGCTCCGTGGTGCTCACTGGTATAACCCCGGCCCGATGCAGTTTTCTGCTGATAGGAGCAGCGGCCCGGCGTTTCAGGTAAGTCAATAAAATCACTTGACACCACCAAGTCTTTCCTTCTCCTTTAAGATACTGACAATGAAATGCCTACTTAACTTTAGTGAATTACCCACGGTCTATTAAGTCTGTTTTCTGGCCCTACGAAAATGAACTAAACTCACCCTTAATGCACCAAATGTGAACATTTCAGTACACTGCATATTTACATGCAGGATAATGGTAAAATTATTAAGTCATATAAACAAAATCTACAAGTCCTAATGGCAGGGTGAGAGCTACAAAGCTAAAGATTCACATCATGGGCCCAGAGAGGGACATCACTGCACTACTTCTGTTTTGGTAAACAAGCTGACAAACATGCAAATGAGAGGTAAAGATCCCTATAGCCGGTTCTTGAAGTACAACTCGCAATATCCTTGGTCAGAAACATGGATTTGTTAAATAACAGCAAGAGGACTATGACTTCAATATTTCTGACTAATCTCCATCATTTTTTTGCCTTTATTCTTTGCACCATTATCTATGATTATATCAGTGCTGTATAATAATGCTAAAAATTTCCTAGACCAGTAAATTATAATAAAATAAATTTTTCAGGCTTGTGCTGAGGTAATGCCAAATAGAAATGTTTGGTTGGTTCCTATGGTTTAAGGGAGTGGGAGAATGGTCACAGAGGCTTTGCAGATGCAGAAATGGTAGTATAATGAGTGGCTCAGTGGGTAAAATGTCTGCCTTCAGTCTTGCAGCGC
The DNA here is from genome assembly GCA_038501925.1 of Xenopus petersii. NCBI lineage: Eukaryota > Metazoa > Chordata > Amphibia > Anura > Pipidae > Xenopus > Xenopus petersii. Next base: position 95,100,411 of record CM076687.1, on the reverse strand, counting down.
TGAGGTCCTGAACCAGATTCTGGACTGAACACTATCTGCACTACCTGTGCTTATGTGTTTTTTTTCTCTTGGTAATTCAATTTACTCATAACACGCCAAAAACACATAAAGGTGGGTAATTTGATAAACAGACCCTAGTGTGTGTTACTGCGGTAGGAAACTTAGATTGTAAGAGCCGCTTACGAGGAGAGTGATGAACAAACTATGTAAAGCACTAATTAAAATGTGTTGCATCATATTAAAAGAAAATACAATAGATAGCACTTCCTGCTGTTCTGATTGGTTGGGCTGACCACCTTAATGACTGAACAACAGAAAAGTGGACATATCACGTATATGCGATCAGTCAGAAACATACTGGATAGGGCCATCTTAAGGCAAAACGTCATCAAAATTTGATTTGATTCAGCCAGCTCATAATATACAAGAGGTGATTTACCATGCCATAGACATAAGCACAAGCAGTGTCAGCTCTAAGGTTCAGGGCGGCCAAGGCAAGTGCCCCCTGGCACCCACTCGTTCGCCTTTTGAGTGCGTGCCCCCTCTCTCATGCATGTATTACCGCCCACGTGTATAGCTTCTAATACGTGCGAGTACAACTCCTGAAGATTGTGCCCATGCACAGACTTTCCGATGACCAGAAAGGAGAAGAGGTATGTGCCAGTACCCTGCTATTGTTGTGCCCATAAGCATGTGCCTCTTCTGCCTACCCCTAGTTCTGGCCCTGAGTGCAAGAAAAGGGGGGACAAAATTCACTAAGCAATGTCAACCTCTGGTGCACCCTAGCATATGTATCTCAATGATGATGCACAGACTAGGGGAAGGCCAGGTGCCACACATCACCTATAAATACAGTATTGTTGAATGCAGGCAGAACAGTTTTCAGGTGAAGGTGCAGGTCTTAGCCCTGCGCTCTTGAACTAAACCAAATACACAGCATGCATTCATTCATAAGGTTAATTCGGTTTTGAAAGTGTGAAAAAAAAAATCAGGAAAGAAAAGAGAACAATGGAACATAGGAAGCAAAAAAGCAAAATAAAAACTCCACAAATGGTGACAGATATTGTGAATTACCAGCCTACCCGAATCTATTTTTATCTACAGCAGAAAATCCTTTTTTTTTAAAAAAAAAAAAATAAAAATAAAATAAAAAATGAATTGACCTTGCCCTGGCCTTACTCACTCATGTGAGAAGGGCTGGCTCAGATATATAAATATACAGTATATCACACACCGAATAATTCAGAAATTGCACAGGCCCATGAAGAGTAGAATAAAAATTCAACTGCATATCTGTTACATCAGGGGTCCCCAACCTTTTAAATGGTTTTTAATCAAATAATTTACATTTTTAAAAAATGTTTCCTTTTTCTCTGTAATAAAACAGTAGCTTGTACTTGGTCACAACTAAGATACACTTATAGGAGGCAGATATGCCTATAGGTATAATTAAAAAAAAAAACGATTTTTGAAGATCCAAATTATGGAAAGACCCCTTAACCGGAATACCCCAGGTCCTGAGGATTCTGGATAACAAGTCCCATACCTTGACAAGTTTTGATGAACCATGTGACAACAGACAACCATTATTAAGCAAGAATCAGGCGTACGATAAAGGAAATAATTTACTCCCAGTATTGAAAAATAAGGATCACTTGGCACAGACATGGTGTTCATGTACATAAGCAAATAGTAATATTTACCTGTTCTTTTTAACATGTTAAGACATGAAGAAGTAGCAGAGAGAGGGCACATAAGATTTGTGATCATACATGTGAGTAAAGCTGGCCATTGACATAAAGATTTTAGCCTCATATCCTACGATCGTATGTCGCAATCTTCCGACCAGATTAAACAAAGTAGTAAAAGAATAATAAAAGAACAAATCAGACAATCTTCTGGCAGTAACAGCAATTTTACGAAAGTTATGTCCGACAAATACTAGTGACAGTCACCCATTTGTATTGTCAGATAGGCAAGAGATGCAGAGATATTATCATTAGCCGAGAGAAATCTTCTAACCTGTCTGGTCTTTAAACGACAGATGTCGGGACTATCCACAAGTAGGGAATGGGCGAATTTGACCCGTTTTGTTTCGGCAAAAATTCGCCACCAGCGAAATGTCACAGACGCCCATTAAAGTCTAATGTCAAAATTGTTTTGACGCGCGTCTTTTTTTTTTTTTGACGCACAACGCCATAAAAGTCAAACAAGGTGAAAAAATTTGCCCATCCCTATCCACAACGTCCCAAAATCGTACAAAACAAATTTTGGTGTGACTTTGTGTCTATGTCCAGCTTACCACACAGAATAGAGATGAGGGTTCATATATCAGTGACCGAGTATGAGAGGGAACACACTGATGAGGGATGGGGAAGAGCACAGAAATTTGTAGGGGTAATTGAGTTTCAGGAAGATATTGTTATTTCCTAGGTTGTGTCACTAACAGTATGGCTCAATATGGGGCAGATTTGCTAAAGGGTGAAGTGACTAAAGCTGGCGAAAATTCACCAGCGTGATGTCATTCAGGCACTTCGCCAATTTACTAAAGGGCGCAGGCGTAACTTTGCTAGCGAAAGAGACAAAGGCTAGCGGTCATTCGCACTCTATCGTCAGACAAATTCTTCGCTCTGGCGAATGGACGTAACTCCGCAAATTCACTAAGATGAGGATTTTACTGAACCTTCGCCAGCTCAGACCAGGTGAAGTGCAATGGAGTGCATACATCTTCCTCAAATTTTTAGTGGAAACATTTTCTAAGTCCCAAAAAACCATGGCGTCTTTTCCTTTTTTTTCAGCGTGATAGCCTGAAAAGTTCTAAAAAATGTTTTGGTAACCGGGTTCCCCCATACATTTTCTAACATATGGAACACAAACTATACAGTGGGCTCATGTGAAGGGCATTATAACAACTCCATTGTCTTTATTAAGGTTCCCTGGACTTCTGTAATGTAATGTATTTGCTGCAACAGAAACGTCCATGCAGCTTTATAATTTCCCACCGTATGCAAATTAGCCAACGCTAGCGCAACTTCACTTTGATTGCCGAAGTAACGTAGGCGAAACTTTGCAGCGTTCGCCGCCCTGGACGCAACTTCGCATTTTCACAACTTCGCATTATCCTGGCGAATTTACACCCGGCGAAGAGTTGGGATCTCTGCAAAGCCGTTGCTGGCAAATTTTTGCCGGTTACTGAATTTGCCCCTATACATTTAAATAATGACACTTCAACACAAAAATCTATAAAGAAAAATTCCAGCTGAAGCCATTGTGATTATTCAGAAAAAAAAGCAGCCATAGTGTATATGTCCCCTTGTATACTCTGCATTCTTTTGTCCCAATCAGTACCCAATTGGCTGCCTTTAGTAATAAATTAGGAAAACCAGGCAGGATTCTCCTATATTGACGTGGTGTAGCCAATCGCCACATTACTGGCTCACCCCACAATGTTATCAGACCGTCCCCTTCTTGAAGAAGTGACAAGTGACAAAACAACTCTTCTGCCAGGTGCCTTAAACCACTGAAAGTAGCTTATTTCATTATGCAAAAACAACTGTTTTTGCCTAATGAATTCCACTTTAAAGTTGCTCTTCTTAAAAAGATTCTGGCATCTCAGACCTGCCGATGTTGTGTATAAGTCAATGCCAGAGGTCTCTATCCGAATTGGAAGTTATAATGGTCTGCTCCGGGTATAGCCCAAAAATCTGATCATTTTGGGCTTTTCAGACAAAAACCCGAAAAAACTGGGAAAAAGACAGAAAAAAAAAAATCATACAAAGGTATTTTTCATACGCTTTTTTTAGGGTTTTTCACCTGAAGTTCAAATCGGGTATGGGAGTTTGGTTGTGGTTTTTTTTCAATAAAATAATGAGATAAATTCAGATTTTAGTAAATAACCCTCACACTGTTAGTTTTTTTTTCCGGTTGACTTGCAAGGGACTTTTGAACAGTTAATGACCTACATGAGAACACTCCAGAGGAAGTGACTTGAGGCACTAAATTAGCAACTATTCATCTTTTTCGGTACTGGCTACTTAAACAGGAGGCATTTGCCAGATATAGCTCAGCATTAACAGGTCTCTAAATTTAACAGGAGCCAGTTTGTCCCAGGCATAGTAACAGACCATAAATCGAAGAAACAAAACGTTTGCTCTCTACTGCTTTTCATGTATCTGCGTGTCATAATGGATAAGTAAAGGCAATTGTTGGTGAAAGACTAAGCCTCAAAACTTTTTCATTGAAACCACTTTTTTTCCCCCATTAAATTAGAGATCACTTGAGGTAAAGCAACATATTATGAAATCAATTTAAATCATAATTTAACAACTGGGAGGGTAACCCCATTGCCAACCAGTCAACTTGCTATAAAGACACCCTGCCATTACACCACTGCCCCCTTTATAACAAAACTAGGGATGCAACGAATCCAGGATTTGTTTAGGGATTCTGCCTTTTTCAGCAGGATTCGGATTGGGCCGAATCCTTCTTCCCGGCCGAACCGAATCCTAATTTGCATAATCAAATTAGGGGCGGGAGGGAAATTACATGACTTTTTGTCACAAAACAAGGAAATAAAAAATGTTTTTCCCTTCCCACCTATGCAAATTAGGATTCGGTTCGGTATTCGGCCGAATCTTTCGTGAAGGATTCGAGGGTTCGGCCGAATCCAAAATAGTTGATTCGTTGCATCCCTAACAAAACCATTACATTTTTTACATGAATATATTAATAATAGTTTGTCAGAATTCAAATTTCACATACTTGTATCAATGTATAAAAGGTCTGTGCTTCTGCTTATTACGTGTCAGCTCAGCAGTTGTATCTCTTCCACTCTCACTGTTAAAAAGGAAGTTACACTTTACAAGTGTGTGTATATATATAATTTTGCTGACTAAGTATTAACTTACAGGCCACTGGCTCCAGCTGCATCTTAGAGTTAGAAGAGTCCTTGCAACATAGCTTCAAGTATAAAACCCCTACTGTGGCTTCTGTTGTTTGCAACAGCTGATGATCAGATAAATGGAGAAATTTATCAGGGGTCCCCTAAAAAGGCCTAAGGCATAGAGGAGGGCAGACTATGTGCGGGTCAGGGTTTTCCTGACCTGCAACCGACCCTAACCCGCCCTGCAACAACCCGCGCCCGCCCACACCCGCTTCCAGTGGTCCTTTTATAGACCCACGCCGCCCTGCCCCACCATTGACGTCACAATGATGTCACAATAGGGGCGGGGGGAGCAGATGCAAGAATGTAAAACAGGAACCTGGAAGTCGGATGCCAGCATTTGAAGGTTGTTTTAAGTTGTTGTAAGCTCATTTAAAAGTAATTTAAAAATCTCAGCTGTCAATAAAATATTGTCTGCCCTAGTGATGTGCGGGTCGACCCGATACCCGCGGGTCGGACAGGTTCGGGTCGACCGTGCAGTGCTCCTTGCAGGTGGCGGGCGAGTGTGGGTTGAGCTCTTCTCCTGCTCTCCCCGCCCGCCACCCGCGAGTAGCGGGTATCGGGTCGGCCTACACATCACTAGGGCAGACAATATTTTATTGACAGCTGAGATTTTTAAATGAGCTTACAACAGCTATGAATGCTTTAATAAAAAATAGAAATTGGATTTCATGTTTAAAGGACTAATTATACAGCTTTGTGTGTCTGGGTGACAGGTCCACTTTAACTCGTAGTCATGTTTTGCTGTGCTTTATGACACTACACTGCACTATTATCCTTTTGAATAATAAGTAATTATTTGCTACACTTTCATCATTGTTATGTGTTTAGGCTTCATGTTTTCACCTCTAAGGATGCCATTTTGGAGTCATTTCTGACATATTTTTTAATAATGTAATCTGTATGCTTATGTGAAACCGAAACGTTGGATTTAATAAACTTCATTTATTTACATTTTATAAGCAAAACCTGTGATGAGTGCTGTCATTTATATAACCTTCATTTATTTGGCTTGCACTGGCACCCAAGTATTTACTCTGTTATGGTGTGCACCATACCTAGCAGTTAGTACAATAAAAATTCAAATATATTGGCTACGGTAATTGTTTTTCTCAAGCAATCTAATGTATGTTCCTTTACTAGTGCCTGAATAGAACAATATTAGAAAAATGACTGCAAATTTAATAAATCTATTTCATTTTGAGCACCATTTTTTATCTCTTGTAGGATATTGCAACCATCCCAAAATACAAATCACGTATTCATTTATTTTTTGTTACTAATTTATTATTATATTGTTGTAAGGGATGCACCGAATCCAGCATTCTGTTCGGGATTCGGCCGAACCGAATACTTATTTGCATATGCAAATTAGGGGCAGGGAGGGAAATCGCGAGACTTTGTCACAAAACAAGGAAGTAAAAAATGTTTTCCCCTTCCCACCCCTAATTTGCATATGCAAATTAGGATTCGGTTCAGTTGGTATTTGGCTGACTCTTTCGCAAAGGATTCGGGGGTTTGGCCCAATCCAATATAGTGGATTCGGTGCATCCCTAACTGTTCTGCTAGAGCAGTTATGCTATTTAATGTTTACATTGTACTCTTGGCACATTATTCAAAGTTTGAATTTCGAATTCATGTGAATTATTTTTAAAAAAAAAAATATCTAAAACTCAAACGAATATTACCGACCCAAAAACTCAAATCAAATTTGAATCGTATTTGACTAAACTTGAATAAAAAAATAAAACTCGAATGTCAGGAAGGCTAGTAACATCTTCAAATTGGTCAATGGACCTCTCCCATTGACTTATACATGAACTAGGCAGATTTTAGGAGGCGAATAGTTACATTTGAATTTTTAAAGGGGCAAGGTTTGATAAAACTCCAAGTTCTAATTCGAATTAAAATTTTAATCGAGTTTGAATTATTCAAATTTGAATTAAGTTTGAGAGTTTTGACCATAATAAAAAAAAATCGACCCTTAGCGGAGGAATTTCACAGTATATTTTAAGGTCCACAAAGACACAATTTTTTCATAATTGCCTCTAAATTGTGCAGGCAGTGTAGAAGCTCTTGTAGCAGTCCAATTGCTGTAATACAAGTCCTAGTACCAAGTGACAATTACCAAAAGGTTATTTTATGTAGGGAATCTGGTATGTGAATCCCTTTAATAATCGGCTTTAGGAGAACCTGTGCATTTTCTAAGATGTCTGCTATATGGATCAGTGATGTTTACTCAGTTAATCACAGCAGAATTTTAAATCAACAAATGTGTCATAAAAAGTTAAAGGAGAAGGAAAGGTTAAAACTAAGTAAGCCTTATCAGAAAGGTCCATCTAAATATACCAGTAAACCCCCAAAGTAATGTTGCTCTGAGTCCCCTGTCAAAAGAAATACTGCATTTCTTTCCTTCTATTGTGTACTCATGGGCTTCTGTATCAGACTTCCTGCCTTCAGCTTAAACCTTATTGCCCTGGGCAAGAGCATGCTCAGTTTGCTCCTCTCCCCCCACCCCTCCCTTCTCAACTGTAATCTGAGCCCAGAGCAGGGAGAGACTCAGGCAGGAAGTGATGTCACACCACATTAATACTGCAGCTCCTATTCTAAACAAACAGAGTTTCTAGAACTTTTTACTCAGGTATGGTAAAACATTCTACAGAATAAATATAGCGTTCTAGCTTGCACTATTGCAGCTAATCTATTGGCAATAAAATGCCTCTGTAGCTTTCCTTCTCCTTTAATTTTCTTTTATTATATATCTTGCCACAGGGCAGGAACAAAGCCGAAAGTGTGTATGCAAGTTTGCCTTGTGCCAGGGGTCACAACAGGTCAGAATTTAAAAATATCCCAGTGAAATAACAGGTGATAGCATTTGTAGCACAGTGGGGCTCTTTTCTGCAGGCACAGTTCTTGTGCACTTCTGTCTGTGCCCTATTCATATTATGGAGCAAACTATGTGGCAGTAGTATGCACATGTATCAGCAAATGCTCCCAAAATTTCTGTCTCCCCAATCTGACTGCATTGTAGTGCTTAGGACAGTAGGGATGCATTGAAACCTGTACCAAATCCAAAGCAGAGCATGGGATGTTTGGCTGAAGCTTTGCATATGCATATTATGGTTAGAACATGGTTCATCATTAGAACCAAAATCTTAGGAATCTGTTTTTGTCCAAATGAAAATTATATATTGGGAGAAGAATCCTTACAGAAAAGAGAAACATACAATGAAAATGTTGAATCCATGTACATTCCTAGTAACATTAGAAATACACACATTTGCAAGAAAGCGACAGTATTCAGTGAAATATATTGTTGTGCTTGACACTCAGAACAGAGCAAATATAGTTGTGTTCAGAATAATAGTGTGTTTAAAAAAGTAAATAAAGCTCAAAATCCTTATAATGGCTTTTATTTCCATAAGCACAAATGCATTGGGAACACTGCACATTCCATTCCAAATCAAAACACAAAGAAGAAGAATTTATCAAATTTGTGTAATTCCTTTACAGAAAGTGAAGAAAAGGGAATATTAGGCGGTTAAAAAGTAGAAGTCTGCATTCTTCTTTACAAACTCAAACATTAAAGGGACAATGTCATGGGAAAAAAAAAAATCAAAATGAATCAGTTAATAGTGCTGCTCCAGCAGAATTCTGCGCTGAAATCCATTTCTCAAAAGAGCAAACAGATTTGTTTATATTTAATTTTAAAATCTGACATGGGGCTAGACGTTTTGTAAATTTCCCAGCTGCACCAAGTCATGTGACGTGTGCCTGCACTTCAGGAGAGAAATGCTTTCTCAGAGGCTGCTGTTTTTCCTTCTCAATGTAACTGAATGTGTCTCAGTGGGACATGGGTTTTTAGTACTGAGTGCTGTTCTTAGATCTACCAGGCAGCTGTTATCTTGTGTTAGGGAGCAGTTATCTGGTTACCTTCCCATTGTTCTTTTGTTTGGCTACTGGGGAGAAAAAGGGAGGGGGTGATATCACTCCAACTTGCAGTACAGCAGTAAAGAGTGATTGAAGTTTATCAGATCACAAGTCACATGACTTGGGGCAGCTGGGAAATTGACAATATGTCTAGCCCCATGTCAGAGCTCAAAATTGAATATAAAAAAATCTGTTTGCTCTTTTGAGAAATGGATTTCAGTGCAGAATTCTGCCGGAGCAGCACTATTAACTGATTCATTTTGAAAAAAAAATGTTTTTCCCATGACAGTATCCCTTTAACTGTATAAACTGTTGCTTTCCTTTGAATCACTGAACTTATATTTAATTGTAGACGTTTCTGAGAACTGCTGCACATCTGTGTTGTATGGAGTTCACCAACTTCTGGCACCTGTGACATTCCACAATTATTCTGCATTTCTTGGTTTTGTCTCAGAAACAGCATTTTTGATGCCACCCCACAAGTTGGATTGGATTATGGTCTGGGGATTGGACTGGCCACTCCAGAACGTCAGTCTTGTTGGTCTGAAACCAAGATGTTGCACATTTACTGTTGTGTTTGGGGTCGTTGTCTTGTTGAAACACCCATTTCAAGGATATTCCCTCTTCGGCATAAGACAACATGACCTCTTCAAGTATTTTGATGTACTGAAACCAGGGCCGGAACTAGAAGTAGGCACGTGCCTAGGGCGCAAAGCTTGGGGGGCATGTACCTTTAACTGCTGCCTACCCCTGTCCGGTCTGTCGTCCTGTTCCATGGGCTGCTGCCAGTGGGCATGTGCGCTCACGTATGCAGTGGAGGGGGGCGACTTGGCTGGCCGGGTTGGCCCGGCCCTGATTGAAACTGATCCATGATCTCTGGTATGCAATAAATAGGCCCAACACCATAGTATGAGAAACATCCCCATATCGTGATGCTTGTGTCATTCTTCCATGTCTTTCAGGTTTTGGTTGCCATTTTAAAGAGACCGTTTAGCTGAGCAGTCTTCATCATTTTCTGCACTTCTTTATATGTTTTCGCCTCTCCAACTTTTTAATCAAATTATGCTTTTCTTCTAATCAATGTTTGGAACAACTCATTCTACATTTTTCAGAGAGAAATACACTATAACCAGCATGCACAACATTTTCTGCCAGCCTTCCTTATATAAGGACCATAATTGACACCTGTTTTTCCACAGAATGAATGACCTCACTAATTGAACTCCACACTGCTATTATTTGGAACAACCTATTATTATTTTGAACACTGCTATTATTTTGAACAAGCCTCAAATAATGCTTCAACTACAAGGAATCAGCTGCATACATGTCATGTCTGTTGGTTTTCTATTACTTTACTTCACCTACCAGTAAATTATTTGCCATGTAGAAATAGAATTTCTACCAAAAACAGTGAATAATCAGGCTAGTGATGTTGGACTGCTATTATTCTGAACACAACTATGCACCTGTTTTACAAACACACTCCACAATGGACTACAGGTATAGGATTCCTTATCCGGAAACCCAATATCCAGAAAGCTCCAAATTACGGAATTGCTCCCATAGACTCCATTTTATCCAAATAATCCAAATTTTTAAAAATTATTTCCTTTTTCTCTGTAATAATAAAACAGTAGCTTTTACTTGATCCAAACTAAGATATAATTAATCCTTATTGGAAGCAAAACCAGCCTATTGGGTTTATTTAATGTTTAAATGAATTTCTAGTAGACTTAAGGCTTGAAGACCCAAATTAAGGAAAGATCCGTTAACCCGGAAAACCCCAGGTCCCGAGCATTCTGGATAACAGGTCCCAATACCAGTATTAGAAAACAGGTCACAGATCGGTAAGTAATTGATAAAAGTCTTTATTTCTGGTGAACTATCTGAAACCAAATGGACTGAAAAAAGTGTAGAAGGATTAAACTTTACATTTCAAAAGTAGAAAACTTTTTTCAGTTCATTTGGTTTAAGATAGTTCACCGGAAATAAAGACTTTCTTCATTTATTTTCTATTATCGATCTGTGACCACTTTTCTAATATTGAAGTGTAATGTTTCACCTTCTTAGGTCTTTCTAAAGCAGCTCGGGGAGGGGGGGGCGCTGAATCTAACTGTTATAGATTGATACATTCAGTTGATAAATTTTTTCATATTTTTCCGTTCTGACCTGGATCCCCGAGTTTCATTAAAGGCAGCTGTAGATACAATAGTTGCTAGTGTTCCTAAAATACAGTTGAGAAATGTATCAACTTATGTATCAAATTTTTAACAGTACAGAATCTGCACCTGGATTACTGAGCTGCCAGACTGATTCACTAAATACAGGTACATTAAATCTAAACTTACATTTTGGAAAACCAATAAAAATAAAAGATGGAAAGCAATTGAAAAAAAGTCATTATTTCTGGTGAAAAATCTGAAAACCACTCAACTGAGGGAAAAAAAAGTGTTTTGGAGGTGAACACCCCCTTTAGGGCAGAGACACACATGGAGATTCGGGGAGATTAGTCGCCCAGCGACAAATCGCCTCTTCTTCTGTCGACTAATCTCCCCCAACTGTCTTCCCACTGGTTAGAAAATAAATTGCCAGCGGAACTCATGTCGCTTTGTTTTCCGAACTTGCCCGAAGTTGCCTCACGAGGAAACTTAAGGCGACTTTGGAAAACAAATCGATCCGAGTGACATCCCGCGGAGATTTCGATTCTAGCTGGCGGGAAGGCAGTTTGGAGGGATTCTTTTTTTAGAAGAGACGATTTGTTACTGGGCGACTAATCTCACCGAATCTCCCTTAATGTTTTCCCCTCAAATGATTCAGTCAAGCAGCCCAGTAATCCAGGTGTAGCCTGTTACAATATTCTAAAATAGTGAAAAATTAATCTTTAATAAAGTTTAAATGGTCAAAAATAAAAAAAATAGAAAGCAACTGAAGAGTCTTTATTTAGGATATGTACATGTATGATTTGAAAACAAATGGACTGATAACGGTGTTACAACCCCATCAATATTTTCATGTGTAAAAGAACTGAGAACTTTATTTCAGGCCAAAAGTAGATCAATTCATAGCCTTATAAGTACCCAAGTGCACAAAACGCATAAGGCTATGTATTGAACTATTTTTGGCCTGAAATAAAGTTCCCAGTTTTTTTTACAAGCCTGTCTGTGGGATCTGTGAGTGCCTGCCATTTTTCTTTTGGTTGAATACCAACACAGTTTGGCCACACATGCCTAGATTCAGTCTAAAAGACCATCCTGTTTGCATCACATGGGCATGTTTGAATATTTCATCTGCGGATGCACCATGTCCATGAGCACAAGATGCACTGGCAGATACAGAGGTGAAGATGCGATATGACGCAGGCTGTCACCTCGAAAAAAGAACAGAATAGGAAGGTGACCATACTAGTGTATGGCTATTCATATGGTACAGGTTCATCTGGCCAGCAACCTGACTGGTTAGACACCACACCGGTCAGCACATATATAATATTGGAAAGTCTATTTATATAATGTCAAACTACAGGAAATTTTCCCTGTAGATGCTTTCTCCCCAAATGGTAGTCCAATTTTTTAATAAATTTAGGCGGGAGTAGGAAAACAACCGAGTTGGCATCTTATTTGGCAGGTTAAAAAAAAAAAAAAAAAAAAAAAAAAAATCGCATCTATGCGTGTTTGCGGTCCCACTATCCAACCACCCGTATCGGATCCATTATGAGCCCGTCGTTGGGCCCTAGGGCCCACGATCAGATCAGACCGATATCATCCACTTCAACTAAAGAAAATCCCACCCTACGTAGACCCTCCCCCCCCACCTGGCCTAGCTGCCCCCCTGGGGAAATGCCGCTAACTTTTTACTTACCCCTCTGTGCAGATTCAGGGATCGCAGTTCACCGCAGCCATCTTCCGGGTCTTCGGTAAGCTGAGACCGAGACCCGCAGAGCGGCAATTTACCGGTTTGCGTCAACTGTGCATGCGCCAAAATAAACTGAAATTGCCAAAGCACCAGAAGAAGACACGAAGACCTGGAAGATGGCTGCGGTGAACTGACATCCCGGAATCGGCGCAGAGGGGTGAGTATAAAGTTAGGGGCATTTACCCCGAAGGGCAGTAGGGTGTCTTGTGTTTTTTTTAGTTACGGGTTGAATTCTGCTTTAAGCTGAAGGAAAGGATCACTAGAGTTGGCCAATGTATGAACAGCTTTACAGGAAAGAATTCACTAATAGACTCCTTTCTGGTAGACAACTCAGTGTAAATACAGTATGCAAATAAGAGTGTGGGTGTTAATTTTGTCTCACTTATTCTTGTCTCAGAGTAACAGACAAGAGCAGTGTTATTCAACTTTTTTTTTTAGTGTACTACATGGAGACGGGATTACTGTTATTATATAGAAATTTATGGAGCTATTTGGCCTGTGGTTATCCAACTGGACAGCACTGGACTTGAGGAAAATACAACCCCTTACTGTTATTCTCCAAAGGTATACTGTCATGGGAAAAAAAAATTTCAAAGTGCATCAGATAATAGTTTCTCAAAGGAACAGATTTTTTTTTATTTCGTTTTGAAATCTGACATATTGTCAGTTTCCCAGCTGCCCCAGTCATGTGACTTGTGCTCTGATAATCAGTCACGCTTTACTGCAAGTTGGAATTATATCACCCTCCCCCCCCCCAGCAGCCTAACAACAGAACAATGGGAAGGTAACCAGATAGCAGTTCCCTAACACAACATAACAGCTGCCTGGTAGATCTAAGAACAGCACTCAATAGTAAAATCCAGGTCCCATTGCGACACATTCAGTTACATTGAGCAGGAGAAACAACAGTTGCCAGAAAGCAGTTCCATCCTAAAGTGCTGGCTTTTTCTGAAAGCACATGACCAGGCAAAATGACCTGAGATGGGGCATACACACCAATATAACAAAAAATACTCTTGCTGCTTCAGGAATTACATTTTATACTGTAGAGTGAATTATTTGCAGTGTAAACAGTGTATTTTTGAAATAAAAACTACATCATAAAAATCATGACAGAATCCTTTTAAGTTCTTCAAAACATTTTTGCTCTGTTCAGTGCCGGGCGCTCTAGGCAACCCAGCCAACTACGTCATCCCTCCTTGTGCATACGGGCATACAAGAGCGTGTCAGTGCATGGACTGAAGAGCATGGGCGCATGGTATGCTTGTGCGCATGCACATTAGAGCATATGTCGTCTATACAGCAATTGCTGCCACAGGTGGGGGACAAAACAGTCCAAACTATGGGAAGGCAGTAGAAGAGGTACATGCCTGGCGCCACTCTACTTTTGCACCCTAGGCACATGCCTTTTCTGTCTACCCCTAGTTCCAGCCCTGAACTTGTTCCCTAAAGTAATAGAAAATAAAAGCAAACACCTACTTATGAGCCCCTTGAAGCTGAGGGGGTCATTCCTAGAAACCTATACGCAGATTACTGAAATGTAAGTCATTGTATCCACCATTTGCCTAATGTGCATAATCAACTTGCAAATGCATGCATGTACTTTTGTTAAGCTCAGCAGTAAAACTTTTCATTTTGCTGGCTTATTAACCACTAGTAGAAGTACAGTGTGGATCTAGCCTAGCTCATATAAAACAGCTGCCAGATCTTGTAGGCTCTGCACTCTAATATGGAACAGCTGGAGAAGGACCCTGCATTCTCAAACACTGGGGGCTCTGTTGCGTATTCTGCAGCACTCAGGCCTATAGAATTTCACCTATCACAGAATACAACTGATAGACTTTTCTGCTGTTCAGACTTTGCCTTTTTATGATTGTGTCCTCAGTAATAACTACCTTATAAACAAATGAATACATATATTATTGTTAAATAGGTTTATAGTGCCATATAATGATGAAAGCCCATGTTATTAATGCTCCATACAGAAAAACTGCAGCAATTTCACAAACTGCAATGACAGAAATATCCAAACGACACAGGCAAGAGAATTATGGAATCATATTATTATGCAATTCAATCACATGCTGCAAAGAATAAGGTCTAACACACTAATAATATGTATATGCTGCATGTGAATTGAAACTAACTAGCCACGTTGCCAAAAAGCCTGGAAAAACCAGACTCTACGTGACCTGACTTACTTATTCCACAGGAAACTGCATGAGGGAGGGAAAGAAAAAAAAAATCATTCATGCTACTGTAGTTGAAACAGTGAATGGATCGCGAGAGTGGAGGAATGCTTATTAAATACAATAAAAGGGATGTCTTGTCTGTGTTACAAACAAAACATTCTGCTGCTTACTGAGATACGTGGTTAGATGAGCAATTGTTTGTAACCCTCCAAGGACCAAATGCATCAATAATAATGAGCTACCACAAAGTTGCGAATGTACAAGTCAACTACTCAAATCAATTAACCCTATTGTGGATGCTTGAGGCATAATGGTAGTCTTTTTAATGAGATAGAAAGCGGTATCCTAATCCTTCTTTCCATTTTCTACTTTAATTTACAAAGCATGTATGAATAAAATCACAAATGTACTTGATCAAAGGTTACTGAGCAGCATAGGACTGAACATTGTCATTGCTACTTATCATGGATTTAGTAGGCAATGCAGTACAGGCAAAGGGTTAAAACTGGTCTGCAATGCAGAGTGTATATATGTATAACCATCACTTTATTGTACCTGGCCACTTCTTATAATAGCAAAACCTTGAAAGCGTCACCCCACAACTTACCAGGATTGTTGGCTTCTCCTTCAAGGATGTGCAGTTCTGTACAATCAACCAGAGAATGCTCCAGGCAGATCTGTAGGAATCTGGCTTGGGTCCTGCTTACCCTTTTGAGTAGAGATAGAAGAGCAACAGTCTGCTCACACTCGTTCCAGCCTTTAAACCATCCAGAAAGCATTCCCACTTGGTCTCGAAACATCATGATTTTGGAGGGGTTTTCAGAATCCGAGAAAAAGTTTCAAGATCACCACTGAGAATATGGATTATATTATGGGTTTTTACTTTTTAATTTTCTTCTTTTTTCGGTGGCTCTTTGATAGAGATCACAATAGAAAAATTGTAGGAAGCATTTTTTGCATTTGTAGTGTGGACTGCTGTTACTTTATTAATGTTGTTCCAGATCTCCAGTCGCCTGGTTTGCTTCCCGGACCCTCCACACCCGCATTCCAAAGCAATGCTCACAACTGCAAAAATAAAAGGAAAAAAAAAAAAAAAAGAAACCACTGTGACACACCATAAGAATAAACCAGTGACTCAACAACATAATACCATCCTTAATAATAGCAAATAAAGTCAACCTTTTTCTGCAGGTTCACAAAACATCTCCCTAATATAAAATGACAAGGATTAAACACACTGGTTTCTAACCACAGACGCACAAGGGCAAGAAACAGCCAGTGGGTATAATGGGCTGGTTAAACTTTTCCTTTTTGGTGCAGTGATTAAATCAGATTTCACTACGTGACCATCAAACCATAATTTCCTTTTACACGGGGCAGGCACCACTGAAAATTTCAGAACAGCGGCAATAGGAGATTGGCATTTAAAGTGATATCTTTTAGAGAAAGACCCCAATTGTCGGCATCTATTTAATACTACACGAGTCAAGAGGTTTCTGGCAATAATCAGATCAGAAAAACTAAATTGTGAAAGTTATCCTGGTTGTGCCTTTGTACATGTGGATCAGCTGTGCTTTTAACCCCCTGAAAATGACTGCACAGAAAATGCAACCTTGCAGTTGTTGTTGGACTACACATCCCAGAATCCCTTAACAGCGTGTGTAGGGACTTCCACTTCAAGAAACAGTTGGCGAGCCAAAGATTTGCTATGGCCATAGACGCAAAGATTTACGTACGATTTTCGGGCCGTGTGGAGTGTTCCTCCATTTTTCGCGAGAAGTCGGTCGGACAGGTTAGAAAATTTCTGCCGGCTACCGATAATATCTCTGCATGTACTGCCGATCTGATGACATCAGAGGGAGACTGTCACCAGCTTTTGTCGGACATAACTTTCGTACGATTGCTGTCAGGGGCAGAACATCGGCTGATCTGTTCTTTTACTACTTTGTTAGATCTGAATGGTTAGTGGCAGGTTGGGAGCTGGCACTGAAGGATCGTTTGTCCGATATGAAGGTAAATCTGCACGTCTATGGCTAGCTTAACAGGCAGGGGTACACTCAGATGACAGTTGCGTATGTGTAAGCGTCGCTGCAGCACTGCTTGGGATGAAACAGTATCATTCGCTAGCTGTCTCCAGGCAAAATGTATATTTAGAGAAATATAAAGTGTGAAATCTAACTATATATATATATATATATATATATATATATATATATATATATATATATCTGTCAGGAAAGTAGCAGTCCCCCTATCCCCATGTACATAAGGTAAAAAGTAACTCCTACACTTCATACAAACGTGTTCAATTGCCAATTGGAGCTACAACTCCAAGCTGCCACAGAACTACAGTTCCCAGCAAGCCCTAAGAGAATCTTGGGACTTCTAAATGAAAGGCAGCAGCAGCAGCAGCAGGGGTGGTTGTAGCCAGGCACACTGCATTGAAGAGAAGCTGCAGGAAAGTGGGAAAAGTCAACAAGGCACAATTCCCACAAGGCTTCACACCACCGGCCGCGGTTAACAGCCAGGCAAAGGTTTACCTTCCCCAAATGCATGCTGGTGCCGCTCCTCCTGCTCATGTGCCTCGGCCGAACTAGACGAGCTGTTGCTCTTCCTCCCTGTGCTTTGCCATGTTGAGTTGCAGCATCTGAGTCGCGCGCGCGCACACGACTGTAGAGCGCCAGCCCAGGCTTCCCACATGCTTATCATTATCATAAACCATTACGTCATGGGCTCAGCAGCGAGAGACCTGAGGGAGAAGGAGGGGAGAGGCACCAAAATAGAGAAGGGATCACTGGGGAGGAGCGGCTCGCATTCTTTCTGCTGCTGCTGCTGCGGCCTAGTCAGGCATTGAGAGGGGAAACCGCAGAGGACACTGGGTAGGGTGGGCTGAGGGCAAGTGGAGTTATAAAACCCCTCAGCCCACTAAATGTTACTCATAGTTTCTCATATTTACTGGAGTCAAGCTATCAGTCAAGCTATCAGACCATTTATTTCAATGCAGACAGTCGGAGGTGGAAAAAACAAGAAGTTGTCACTATAGGGCAGGGATCCCCAACCTTTTGAACCCATGAGCAACATTCAGAAGTAAACGGAGTTGGGAAGCAGCACTAGCATGAAAAATGTTCTTGTGTTGCCAAATAAGTGTTGTGATTGGCCATTTGGTAGCCCCTATATGGATTGTCTACCTACATTGAGGCTCTGTTTGGCAGTACACCTGGTTTTAATACAACTAAAACTTGCCTCTAAGCCTGGAATTCAAAAATAAGCATCTGCTTTGAGGCCATTGGGAGCAACATCCAAGGGGTTGAAGAGCAACATGTTGCTCACGAGCTACTGGTTGGGGATCACTGCTATAGGGCATATTTATCAAAGAGTAAAGTTAGAGACAGGGCCGCCATTAGAAATCACGGGCCCCTGTGCATCGCCCACCCAGACCCCACTCCCCAAAACAGTTAAAAGACCACACAGACATCAGCGCTAAAAAAGGTAACCCCCCCCCCACACACACACAAGTTATAAAAAGCTACTGAGGGACAGGGCCCCCCTTTTAAGTTAAAAAAACTGTGGTGCCAGTGCCCCACTTAAAAGTTTTTTAAATAATTGGTGGTGAGGGCCCCCTACAAGTTAAAAAAAAATTTGGCCCCAAAGAATATTTTTTTAAAAAAAAGCATTGGTGGCAGGGGCCTATAGAATATTTTTAACTACTACATTGATGGCCAGGGGATTATAAAAAAAAACACACACTGGTGTCCAGAGGAATTGAACTTGTGGCTTCAGAACTTCAACTTCACCTCCTTTCGTGACTTTTCGCCATTTCAGGCAGGGCAGCCATCAGGGGGGGACAGGACAGGGGGGAGAGTTGTGGGGGGCCCGAGGCCCACAGTCATCTAGAGTGAAATTCTGCCACTGTCCATTCATTTCTATAGGATATTGAAAGGCATATTTATCAAAGGGTGAACGTTCACTTTCACCCATCGTTAAACACTCTTTTAAAAATCCCACAGAAATTAATGGAGAGTGGCGGAATTTGTGGTGGGACTGTGGTGATCTCTAACTTCACTCTTTGATAAATACAGTCATATGAAAAAGTTTGGGAACCCCTCTTAATTCTTTGGAGTTTTGTTTATCATTGGCTGAGCTTTCAAAGTAGCAACTTCCATGCCTTATGGAAACTGTTTCAAATCATCCCATAGATTTTCGATGATATTCAAGTCGGGGGACTGTGCCGGATATTCCAGAATATTGTACTTCTCCCTCTGCATAAATGCCTTTGTAGATTTTCAAGTGTGTTAAGGGTCGTCTTGTTGGAATATCCAACCCCTGCGTCACTTCAACTTTGTGACTGATGCTGGAACATTATCCTGAAGAATTTGTTGTTATTGGGTTGAATTCATCCGACCCTTGACTTTAACAAGGGCCCCAGTCCCTGAACTAGCCACACAGCCCCACAGCATGATGCAACCTCCACCAAGTTTGAGAGTAGGTAGCCTTGGAATGCGGTGTTCTCCTTCCTCCATGCAAAGTGCTTTTTGTTATGATCAAATAACTAAATTTTTGTCTCATCAGTCCAAAGCACTTTGTTCCAAAATGACTGTGGCTGGTCTAAATGAGCTTTTGCATACAAGTGACCCTGTTTGTGGTCTGAGTGCAGAAAGGGCTTCTTTCTCATCACCCTGCCATACAGATGTTCTTTGTGCAAATTGCACTGAATTGTACAGATACACCATCTGCAGCAAGATGTTATAGTAGGTCTTTGGAGGTGATCTTTGGGTTGTCTTTAACCATTCTCAAAATCCTCCGCATTTGCCGCTCCTGTATTTTTCTTGGCCTGCCAGACCTGGGTTTTACAGCAACTGTGCCTGTGGCCTTCCATTTTTCTGATTACATTCCTTACAGCTGAAACGTACAGTTTAAACCTCTGAGATAGCTTTGTGTAGCCTTCCCTAAACCATGATACTGAACAATCTTTGTTTTCAGAGAGTTGCTTTGAGGATCCCATGCTGTCACTCTTCAGAGGAGAGTCAAACAGAAGCACAACTTGAAATTGGCCATCTTACTGTAAATATTGTACCTTTTCTCATGATTGGACACACCTGCCTATGAAGTTCAAGGCTTAACAACCTAATTCAACCAATATGGTGTTGCCAGTAATCAGTATTGAGCAGTTACACGAATTCAAATTAGCAAAATTACCACATTTTTGCACAGCCAGTTTTTTACATTTGTTTTAATTTTATACAACTGAATACTGCTTCACAGAAAACACCCCCAGTACTCAGATGTTCCTGGGAAATGAAAGACATACTCCACTTTTTTGTTGAAAGTGGAGTAAATTATTATGCAGACTGAGAGGGGTTCCCAAACTTTTTCATATGACTGTATACCCCAATGTCTTTAAGTACGCAATTGTTATTTTTGAGTTTTACTCCGTTGCGAGAGAGAGAATTCCATAGGATATAGGTGCAGCACAAGCAGGGACTTATGGGAAACAACAAGAGAAGGCAGAGGAGAATATGCTGCCTGTAGGTGGGATGTTTGAGTGTATTCACTGGCCAGAGCACACATGTGGGTTGGTAAAGTGTCTGAGCACTTCAGTTTGATGGCAACGACCAATACCAGTACATAGATCTATTTATGGCCAACTTTACTCATGTTTAGTTCATTAGTACATATAAGTAAAGTTGGCCATAAATGCCCTTTGAGACCAAATCTGCATTTTATCTGCTCATGTATGGGCCTTCCCAGTGGCCAGAAAATCTGTCAGAAAGGGACCATATCGGCACATAGATGTGGGTTTCATTCAAAGGAGCATTACAGCCTGTCATGATCTAATCATTGGTCCAGGGACGAACGATTGGCTCAGCCAAATTGGGCAAGGATGTTGTCATTTGGTGACCTTACCAAATATGAAAATAGAAAAAACAATTGATTAATGTATTGCTTGTAAAATACAATATTGTCCCATAACTAAATTCTAATTATTTGTATAATAATTTTGTATAAAAATAAGGGGTAAACATAAGAATCATATGTATATCTCTGCCTGTAAAAATCTTTTGTCACACAGACATGCCCCAAAATGTAGCAATTCATAAATGTTCAATAAATGATATAAAGGTTCCAAATCCAATAACTGAAAATATTCTTAGATAAGGTGATATTTGCTAATAACTATACAAGGACTTTTGAAATACTAAAAAATGTAGTTCGGGCATTTTATTGGCAAGTTATTAGTTATGTTATTTAGTTTTACATAAACGTAAGAAATGAAAGATAGCAGAATACTTGATCTTGAGAAAACAAACACCATGTTTGTCTTTGTCAGGTTATTACATCCTGAAACAGAATCCTGTATAAGCTGTAGCTTCACAAACTGGGAACCAAGTGTCAAAATACTTAAAGAGATATTCTATCATTTTTAGTGCTAGAAGTTTTATACAAAATATTTTTATTATAGGCTTCAGTAGCAGGTAGATCGAGTAATAGCCTCCCCTTTGCCTTTTACTGGGAACCCAATGCCGGAAATGTTACAGGAATGAGCCCAGGTAAAGAGTAACAGAGGTGCTGAAAGTAGCAATAAGTTTGAAGGCACTTAACTGATAGCTGAGACGGAGAATCAGAAGGGATGAGATGAAAAAGGAGCCAGGCACGGGTACCGTATCATTGCAAAAGGACAGCCCCGATTGCGACTTCCTAAGCATCAACCTATAAGACAAAAGGTAGTGCATGATCTGGATGCTTGAGAATTCTTGCAAAAATAAAAAGTCCCTTAAATTTCTGAAAGGCAGACTGGTGAAATCACATTGAATACCATATTCTCTGTGTGATGAAAATTTACAACTGATGGAGCTATCTCATGGGTAACTGGTCCAGAGCAAGAGAAGAACCATCAGCAGTTCTTACTTTTAAAGGAAGATGTTTGAGTCAAATTTCATGCTTACAATGCAATGAGCCCAGGTAAAGAATTACAGAGGTGCCAGAAGTAGCAATAAGTTCATAGGCACTTAACTGATAGCTGAGGTGGAGAATCAGAAGGGATGAGATGAAATTGTAAACAGAGCCAGGCATGGGTCAAATCAGAATCAGCAACGCTCAAAGTAGAATCCGAAGGAAAAGTCAGCAACAGGCCTATAGTCAAACCAGGAATCAAAAGCTTAGTCAGAACGCTCAGTGTCAATCACCTTGCACTCGATAGAGGGGCTTGGCGTCTATTTACACACTGTGCATATGCGTCTGTCATGGTCTGCACCCCACCTTGGCTCGTACTTCACCAGTTAAGTGACCGCCTTTGGCCTCGGGAGGGGCCCTCGGCTCACTCAGTTGCCACCTGGACTTAATGAGAGGTGCAAGGCGTAAGTTCTGGCAGGCAATGGGGCACGACTGTTTACAAGGATGCTGGAAGATAGGAAGCCATGAGGAACTGGCAGGCCGGGCCAGCACAAGCAGTTAGAATAGTCGGACAGGCCAGAATCAGGATAGAGATCGTAGAATAGTCAGAGGACAGGCCAAGGTTTCAGGATTGGCGAGATCAACGTAGTTCCAGAAGGCAAGGTCAGGATTGGAAAGATCCGAGTGGTAAGCAGGCAGGCAAGTGTCAAACACAGTAGATCAAACAGGAATCACGAAGAACAAACACCCAGGAACAAACTAATTGAACCTAACAACGGGCAAGGTCCTGTAATCCAAATGGGCTTTAAATACATTTCGCGCCAAAGCACGCTGGCGCAATCACGCCAGCGCGCCTGCACCTTTAAGAAATGCACGTGCGCGATGCGCATGCCCTAGAGGACCGGAACCAGCATGAAGCAAGGAGCAACGCGATGGCCGTCCACGCCAAGGATGCGGCGTGGACCCCGCTGCCACTAGACCACCAGGGTAAATTCAAACATGAAGAATGGCACTAATTGACATGCATGTGAAGGCCAGTGTAGTGCCCTCTGTCCATTCAGCCAGCAGTCTAATTTGTGGGAATATTGTATAGATCAGCCCTGTTTCTTCTTTTTTTTTTCCTAAGCATTGATGGTTGATTGAGTTCAGAAGTGGACTTTATGTGCCAGGGCCTAAGCCTTGTGTGCCAGCCTTGCCCAGAGTATGAATGATATCTTGGTCCTGCTTTGGCCCCTGGTTCAGTTCAGCAGGTTTTTATAAGTTTATGAGGTGAAAAATGTAGATTTATGGTAGGCTTAGTCTAAAGTGAGTCAGCTAAACTGGGATCACCCAGATGTTTTGCACATAAGTAACCACTTTTCCCTTGTTTAAGTATTTGTGGTCATGTGATATACACACACCACAGTTACAGCTGCTAAATTGCAAAGAATAGGAAAGAGTAAGCAGAAGATGTCTGTGCCGCCCAGACTGGCTTTTCTGCTCTCCCACTCTAGTGATACCTAAACAGTGTCTGTTCTTCTATCAAATAGCTCCAGTCCTGGATATAGATTTAGCACATGCTCCTCTAGAACGTTTAATGCAATTCTTTCTGGTACATTAGCTTGCTGGAACAGGATAAAGCGTTCATCTTCTATTGCAAATCTCAATAGTTCACCAGACTGCTCAGTTTCTAAGCACACTCACAATTCACACTCACAATTCACCTATAGCCAGAGGCCTGGAAACCTCCTGGTAACATTCACAATATGAGATTGGACAAGCTTTTTTTATGGGCAACCCAAGTAGCAGTTTACTCGAACACATCTCTGAACAGTGATCAGTTTGTCTTCATTTTTTGTATATATTTGTATTGTATATTTATAATTATTTGCTTTCCTTTTTTACAACTTTTGTATTATTGTTGCTTTATATATATATATTACTTATCTTTCTATTAAGGCCTTCTCCTGTTTATATCCCAGTCTAAATGCATTTCTCACCCTCCTCTTAAAAATGGATTTAAAATTAGGAAATAGAGTGGATTCGACCAGACTGTTCAATCACTGTACTTCCGTCCAATGAAGCCAATAGCACCTAGGAAAAGAAGTGATGAATTTCAGTCAAACACAGTGGGTTGCTGCAAAATAAGTGCTTTTATTTAACACTACATGTTTCGAGCTTAACTCTTTGTCAAGTGTACAAAGTGCTTTCACACTTGGCGTGCCAAAAGTTAGCTGCGCATGTGCAGTAGAGCAAATAGCCAAACTAAATAGCCGGCAATTTCTTTCTACTGTGCATGCATCTGTCCTGGGAAATTTGAAAAGAGAAGATGTGAAGAAGACGATTGATCACTCCGTGGTGCTTGCTGGCAGAACCCGGCCGGGGGTGTCAGGTAAATAAATACAATCACTTTGGGATGCTTAACTTTTGGCACCTTACTTTCCCTCTCCTTAAACCTCTGTTGATCGGGCAAAATAGAAAACCAGGCTGACAAGAGACACATTTCCCTATGCAATTAGTCTGGCCATGTATTTTGGCCATCCACGTGGATATATTTCCTCTCTAAGAGCATTTTACAAGACACACTGGCCATTTGGGCTTTGAACATAATGGAGGTTGGTCTATTATGACTTGTGAGATACTGTACAGTAAGATAGTAACCTGTTATGCAGGTTATGATGTATGTTGCCATTGCTACCAATTAAAGGCTGTCCCTGCAGATCTCTATACATGCAATATTTATTATTAGAGGTACAACAGTATACCTTTGCAGCTCATCCCTTACCTCATTGGGTGCACGTGGTCAGGCTTCATATACAAATTACACAATTTACCACAGCACTCCAACATATAGCCCCCTAGGAAAACCTGTTTTGCACAACTGAACTGTAACTCTAAAAATAAAAGACACTTTAAGTTACAAAGTTTGTACAAAGTATGCATAAGCTGCCGCGCCCCGTCAATGCAATAAATATATATATATATATATATATATATATATTAGAGCTTTATTTTAATTATGTTGTTTTTCTGTCAGTTATTCAGTTAATCTTGAGACATTTCACTTAAAATTGAGAATTTGGAGTCCATGGAGAAAAATACGCAGAACACTGTGCTTCTGGATTCTCGAACTGACCAGGACTATGGAGAGACTAACAGCTTTCTATCTGTCTGGCACTTTAGGGTACAAATTCTGAGCTTTATAAAAGCCAGGGATATTTCACATGTGTTTTACTTGTTTTACTTTGACAGGAACATTATCTTTGAGCATTCTTGCTTCTTTGAACAAAATTGTGTGTGAGGACTGTGCCTCCTATGCTGGCAAGCTCTTTCAGTTCCCTTTACTGGACACTTGGCTGGAGCCTTTGGCTTCACAGACCCTTCAAGTAACTGACAGCAAGGTGGGTACAGGTACCACAAATTTATGGAGCTCTGACATAACTAGGACCTGAAACAATTCCCCAATGTCCCCAATAATACACATATGAGAAACCAGAAAAGGTGGTTTTTGATGTTGACTCTGAGTGGCTACAATGACAAGCATCTAAGAAATGATCCCAATGGCTGAGCAATTGCTACAGTCATTGTTACTCATGGTGCCCTTTCTTAAAAATAAAATTTTAATTTGGATAAAGAAAAAGCAAAACAAATCTGATGGAAGAATGTGTGTAATAAACTTTATTTAAGGGTTAGGGTATGTCCTCTCTCCAGATCCAAAACATTAGACTGACAGATCTTGTGGTGCACAAATGACTAATGGGGAAGTCATTAAATAAAGACAAAATAGATTTTGTGGCTTTGGAGACAATGTAGCGAGAGCAGATGGGAGGATGATTTAAGGCCTTTTCGTACTCCATTTATGATTCGGAAAAACATGTGTCATGGAAAAAAGTGCTATTTGTCTGCATTCATTGTTTAGGCTGCCCTTTTAAAGGATGTGGATTGGCGAGAATTCCCCAAACCAAAGTGCAGATGAATTTTAATCAAACCAATGGATATTTTAAAAAAAGATGCTGATAAAGAGCTCCCTTAAATGCCTTTGGAAAGTATGGAGATTGTTTTAAGCAATTTATTGTACTTGCACCATACCAGGAACAGCTTGTGGCTTAGCAGCCTAAGGGCCTATTTAGCATAGCAGGTTTACACTAGTGGAGGGAATGAAATGGATTTAAAATTAAGAACCTTCTGTGACACAATGACTTCAGTAATAGGAGAGCATATATTTTTATAACTAGGTGGCACAGGCACATGAATAAAAGGAATATCACAAAAGTATAATACACTAACTTGGAAATTTGACTAGGTGGCACAAGTGATTTCTTTCTACCAAACATATGCTAGGATTGGTATGTACTTACAAAAGAAACAAAAAGCTGCATAAAGAAAATAAAACATTTATAGAACAAAAACACAAATAGACACAAAAATAGAATTATGTTGAGGTACAGTATTTGAGGGGGTTTAAATAGGAGTGTGCACCAGAGCACCAGTTGTAGCTAGAGAGAGCTAAAGGATAGTAGACAAAGTACAGGTATGGGATCCATTATCTGGAAACCCATTATCCAGAAAGTTCTGAATTACAGAAAGGTCGTCTCCCATAGACTTCATTATAATCAAATAATCCAGATTTTTTAAATTGGTTTTCTTTTTTCTGTGTAATAATAAAACAGTAACTTGTACTTGATCCAAACTAAGATATAATTAATCCTAATTGGAGGCAAAACCAGCCTATTGGGTTTATTTAATGTTTATGTGATTTTCTAGTAGACTTAAGGTATGAAGATCCAAATTACATAAAGATCCTTATCTGGACAACCCCAGGTCCCGAGCATTCTGGGTAACAGGTCCCATACCTGTACAGCAAAATAGTGACAGAAACACTATGGGGGTTATTTACTAAGCTCCGAATGGCCGAAATTCCTCGAAATCCGAAAAATTTGAGATTTTTTGTGTTATAATAGGATTAAAAAAAATCACTAATTTTTCGGAATTTATTAAATCGTGAGGGCTAAAAAGCCCGAATATAAAACCACGACATCTCAAACCTGTCGAGGTTGCATAAAAGTCAATGGGAACAGTCCCATTGATGTTTGGTTGTGTCGGGGTTTTGGCAATTTCACAATGTTTTCAGAGCTTTCGGAGGAAAACTCTGGAGTTTTCGGGGAAAATTCATTAAAAATCGAGAAATTCTGAGCTTTTCCCGCAAAGGTTATTTTCAGGAAAATGTAATAATAAATAAGCGCGGAAAACCCAAGCGGGTTAGATTGGAGTTTGTAGACGCCGATATTGGGATAAATTTGGACCTTGATAAATAACCCCCTGTATATGTGTTGCCCATCCTATAGCCCATAGGCTTGGAGATATACTGTAACTCAACAACAGCTGAAATGCTATCAGTTAGATACTCCTATTTTATATAGATAACCCCACAAAATAATTTTTCCCTAAGCTCTGCCCTTTTTAACAGCCATCATTGTTAAGAGAATGAAGTCTCAAGGCATGAAGGCAGTGCACTGGTGAGTTTCTATAGACTTCCTATGGCGTACTTTTTGGATTTACAGCATTATCACTGCAAATACATTGATATATTGTGAATACCCAGTTTTCCTATCCTTGTCAGACTGGCCTGAAAGAGGTGCTGTATACCAAACTGGCAATTAAAGGGTTTCCCTCCACAGGCAGCAGGAATGCATTTTGTGTAATATGAATCCAAGCCTTCAGCTGGGAAACCTTCCTTTCAAACCCTCCTTCTCTCTTCACATTTATTTTCTGCGATGAATGAAAGCCTTTATGTAAAGTGCATTTACTGGTTAATCATATTATTAAAAATAGACAAGACTTACCGTGCACCCCTGCCTGTTTCAAGATTGATTTTGGAGTGCGGATACTCATTCGGAAGATATATATATATATATATATATATATATATATATATATATATATATATATATACAAAACAATAGAGTCTATCACACACAAATGTGGTTGTTCTGGACTAGGTGCCGCTGCAGTGCCGCACAAATTCACAATTGTAAGCAGCGCACATCGGATTTAAATTTTTATTTAATTATTTCGTAGCGTCTTGTCATGATGTTATTATGTCCCATTAACCTGCAATCTGTTCATTGCCTGCATAGACTATGCCTACACAGAACAGATTATGTAGGTATAAAAATGACATACAGGAATGATCTGAAAATGGGCTTCCCCTAGAATGGCTACTTGCTTCAATGATCTATTTTGGGAAGCACCTCTCAGAGTCTAAACATTGAGACGGAGATACTGTATACTGTATATCCAGTATATGTATACAAAGCAACAAGCCTTCAGTGAAATAATATCTGCTCTCTAGCAGGTACACAAGGGAAAGCCCTGTCAGGATGTGAGAGAATGTGTGGGAGGATTCAGTACGGTTGTGGGAATCTCAGTTTCAGGTTCTCCAAAAAAAAAAAAAAAAAAGAGGGAGTGAGAGAGAAAGGAAGCAAGGAAGAAAAAAGGAACTTAGTATTGAAGGATAGTCATTCCAATTGTTGCAGAACACTCATAATAAGTTCTATAAATTATATCAATAAGCAACCGATGCAGTTGGTGAGTGTTATAAATCCGAATCATAGGTTTTTTTTCAAATTTTCTTCCCGAATCACACAATTTTTTCTGGGGGCTTTTTCCAGAAAAGTCAGAAATTTTGAATCTTCGGGCTAATTCCAGCACAGACCACAGAAAATAGGGACCTCTCCCATTGACTTATATGCAACCTTGGCAGGTCTGAGATGTCGGATTTTTCAAATTCAGACTTTTTACATCCTCGAGAAAAAATAAATCTCAAAGAATTTTCCGCTAAAATTTGGATTTCATAGTAAAAAAACCCTCGGCTTTTTTGAGTTTTTGACATTCAGACTTTCAAAGGGGAACTATCTCGAAAATTTAAATGTTATATAAGCTTCAGCATACTGAAATAAGAAACTTTGAAAATACAATCAATTAAATATTCGGCATCATTTCTGAAATAATCACGTTTAAGTTCACTAAACCTCTCTCAGCATCTTTTTCTCTTCATTCTCTCACTGATTCATGCATCTGTTGAGTGTCAGATAGTCATTGACAGTTAGATCCAATATATCTAATAGGGGGGCTTCCTTTCCTAGCAGATGTATTAGAGCTCACTCAAGTAACTGATTCCAGTACAAACAAAATAACTGCCTTTTGCACAAATTCTGCATGTAGAGAGACATGATGGCTGGCGCTTTTAATAGAGTGAGCTCTAATACATCTTCTAGGCAAAAGCAGCTCCCCTATAAGATATATTGGATCTAACTGTCATCTGACACCCAACTGCTGCATGAAGAACAGATGCTGAGAGAGGAATAGTGAAGATAAACTTGATTATTTCAGAAACAATGCAAAATATTCAATTAATTGTATTCAGAAAGTTTCTTATTTCAGTATGCTGAAGCTTATATTCAATTTTCACTTATGCGATAGTTCCCCTTTAATAAATAACCCCCGGTTAGTTACTGATCAGTCACTGCCTCGGTGGAGGTGGAGCTCACAATCTAAGGCCCCATCCAGCTCCATGACATTCTCCCAACACCATTGTGTGGTTATAACCAAAGCCAGGCTTATTGAGGGATATGAGGGATTAAACCACACCAAGCACATTCTGACATTTATTGCCCTTTTGCAGAAAATGTATTTTAAAAATGTCATCTTGTTGTGTGTCCCCATATTTCAGCAGCTCCATTTTTTCTATTTTTAACTTTAATCTTAAAATGAAAAGTATATTGCAATATTTAAGAATTGTATTATTTATCATGTATTATTATTATATTATTATGATATTATTGTCTCATTATTATTATTTATTATTCTTATTAACTATTTCTCATGTAACCTTAACATAATAAATATCTGAATTAAACAGAAGGGTGATTTAGACAAGCTGTAGATCTCAAGACTAGACAGTTTCTTAAGATTTACTGATCACTAGCTAAAGGTCTACTGGTAGATTCCGATCTAGCTTTTGGGCACCCCTGTTCTAGGAGCACCCCCAAAGGCTATATTAGACCTAACTCTCATTTCGAATCAAAATTCCTGCATGAAGACAGAATGAAGAGAGACAGATGTTGAGAGGGGGATAGTGAAGATATAGTGGTAGGGTTTGTGCCAATGCCAGAAAAATATATATATAAGTAGGTACTACTTCAAAATATTTAATATTTAATCCAGGATTCGGTTCGGGATTCGGCCAGGATTCTGCCTTTTTCAGCAGGATTCGAATTCAGCCAAATCCTTGTATCTGGCCGAACTGAATCCGAATCCTAATTTGCATATGTACTGTAAATTAGGGGCAGGTAGGGAAATCACGTGACTTTTCATCACAATTTTTTCCACTTTTTCCTTTCCTGCCCACAATTTGCATATGCAAATTAGGGTTCGTATTCGGCCGAATCTTTCACGAAGGATTCGGCCGAATCCCAAATAGTGGATTCGGTGCATCCCTAATATTTAATAATGCAAAACTTAGTAAATCTTGGAGGATATACTCACAATTCACCCCAGTCCCAGGGTGCAAGTCCAAGACAACATTTCAAAAGAGAGATGTGAGTACCTCCGACAATTATAAGTCAATCAGTTAAAAAAAATTTAATATTTATTAGGATATAAGAGACAGGATAGTGAAGATTTTTTCAGAAAAGGGACAGAATTCATTGATTATATTTATTGTGATGATGCTTTTATTTAATTTACATTTTCAAGATAGTTCCCATTTAGCTGGACATGAATGTTTCACATAGTGATGCCATTGTGTATGCGTAGCACTTCTGCTGAATCATGTGCAAGAGTACTTACTGATGCTGGAAACCCTGGAGCTTTCTCCACTCTGAATGTGCCAGTAATTCCAGGATTCCCATAGTGGGTTGCATCAACAGAGGCTGCAGACTTGTGCTAAAAAAAAGCATCACATGTTAAAGTTGTGGTTCACCTTTCAGTTAACTTTTAGTATGTTCTAGAAAATCCAATTCTGCAATTGGTCTTCATTATTTTTTATTTTACAGGTTTTTATGACTGCTCTTCCTATTCAGTCCCTCTCCTATTCATATTCCAGTCTCTTATTCAAATCAGTGCATGGTTGCTAGGGTAATTTAGACCTTAGCAACCAGATTGCTGGAATTGCAAACTGGAGAGCTGCTGAATAAAAAGCTAAATAACTCAAAAACCACAAATAATAAAAAATGAAAACCAATTTACAGATTGTCTCAGAATCTCATTCTCAACTTCGTATTAAAAGTTAATTGTAAGGTGAACAACCCCTTAAACAGCAAGTGCCAGGAGTTCCCAATCCCAATGATGAAAAAACTAGCCGCGCACCCTATTGGTGAAGATGCGCGTGTGCATTAGCATAGCAGGAAATGTTTCATATAGAAGCAGATATTATATGTGTTATATAAAACATAACAACAATACATAGATAAAAAAACAGGCCAGTGGGTTTTAATGATTATTTCCATTATAGCTCAAGCTGGTTGGCCATAGATAATTTTTTCTATACTGCTATGGCCTTTTTTTAACTGGAAGCAGAGAACATGCACCATTATCGATACTTGTCTTTGCACAGCATTTCATTTATATGCGGCTTGATGCTGATAATTAATAACTGAAACACGTGAACTGCCAGAAACTCAGCACTTTGCAATTGGTTTACTTTTTAATTTGCATAATAATACATTAATGCATTAAACAGGCTAGTAAATGGAAGGCTTTAATGGTAAATGCAGCAGTTCCATGAAATGTTATATTCTTTGCTCATGACTCCATCTAGTGGTCATTGTCAAATATACAATCTTTGTCAAGTTTAATTAATTGTTGCAGTGTGAGGGTTTCTCTCCAGAGGACCAATTTTAGCCAAAGGGATACCTTGTCATTTTATGTGACATAACCTATTGAAACCTAGTAGTAGGTTAATGTTTATCTATATTATATATATATATACTGTATACACATACACACACAGGTTCCCATCTGTATGTGCAGTATAAGTTTATAACACACAAGCGATTGCTTATAATATATAACAGATTTATAATGTCAAGCATAAAAACAAGAGTAACAGACTGGGGTGAACTAGACTGTGAGATCTCTGGGCAGACATATACAAACAATCTGAAAAACCAGGAACATGGATGGTGGGAGGTGTTGCATTCTTCTTACTGGAGCTGAGTAAAGGGGTCAATCAGTTGCTTTTATTTTCTAGCAAACCACCCCCACTACAATTTTTGTGTCCAACAGCAGCTCAGTACATCCTCTCACAGGCACAAACATCAACTTATTCAAACTAGAAACAGGAAGCTGGGGATACATACCTTATTGCTTTTGAGTACAAAAACAGTAATTGGCCCCGGGTACAATGAAATATTTGAAAATACAACTTTATCTGTTTATGTCTCCACCACAAATATATATATATATATATATATATATATATATATATATATATATATATATAAAATCCCACAGTACCAGCACTCGAACAGATGTAGCCATCTGTGCACAATCAATAAAGCATGTATGTAGCACGATGGATCAGCACACACTGTTTTGAATTTGAAGTAATAGTGTTTATTTCAAGCAAAACACATTTTTATCCGACGTTTCAGTCCCACCCATTCTTGAAAAAGGTCCCCAGGTGGGACCGAAATGTCGGATATAAATGTTGTTTTGCTTGAAATAAACACTATTACTTCAAATTCAAAACAGTGTGTGCTGATCCATCGTGCTACATATATATATATATATATATATATATATGAGCTTGATGGCTTGGGATCTGTAAAAGAAACATAACAAAAGCAAAAAAACAAAGGTAATTAAAATACTAAAAATAGTTCTGATTCTGAATTTTTTTCTATATGTTCTAAAGACCCATATTATTCTTTATCACTTGGACTTTCTAACAGACAGGCTTCAGCTATACAAACAATATGGTCAGCCCTTTTGCAAAAGTGTTGGGAAGGTGGAGTCGCAAGAGTCCATTAAATGGCATCTTTACCTTTGGTCCACTAGTGCTTTAAAGTGACCTTAGTAGTTTGAATTTCCACACACTTGTCATATCCCTGCATACCTCCAATGTTTGTTGATATGTGAACAATTGGAATATTTTAGAAGACTGAAGAAGGCTTCATTTGCCAACATGGCTGAAATACTGTAGAGGGAAGTTGGCTAAAAAACGGAGGATTAAAGGTAAACCGGAACAGAAAGAGAAATAAAGGACATGGGGGTTGAGGAGAATTATAAGGTTGTGAGATAAAGATATGAAGAAATATCTTGATGAAGATGAAAGATTAGGACATGAGTCTAAATAAAGACTAAGTAGAGAAAGGTCTAAGTGAATGGAAATAAAAGGAGCATATAAGAGAAATGGAAGAGAAAAGTGGAGAGTGTTGAAAGGTGGCAAAACAGAAGAAATTATTCTAGGTAAAAAAGAAAAAAATGAAAAGGAAGAGTGAAAGACAGGGAGAAAGAAGGGGGAAGGAAAGGAAGGGGGGAAAGATGAGAAGCCGGAAGTATAATACTTGAACAATATTAAACTGGGTGATAATGAATAGAATGATACTGCAGATAAGGAGTTAAAATAGAAGAAACAGAGAAGAATGAGATAAAATTACAACGATGAGGCTTTAACTACAAAGATGTACTGTATATGAAGATGGGCCCCTATTTAATTGTTTAAAAAGGTGAATAAATCTGGAGCAGGCACTCAAAGAACGTCAATCTTCCACCAAGTAGTAGAAATCAAGTAGACACAAGTTTATTGTGTCCCTTGCCTTACGCATTTCGTGTTACAAACACTTAATCATAGGCTGAATATGTGGAGCTCAAACACCAATATTTAAACAAAAATGCACCAATCCACATACTCAGCCTATGTTTAAGTGTTTGTAACACGAAACGCATAAGGCAGAGGACGCAATAAATCTTTTCTACGTGATTTCTACTACTTGGTGGAAAATTGACTTTCTTTGAGTACCTTCTCTAGATTTATTCACGGTTGTCCGCTCCCCATACTGAGGGCTCAGGGCGGTGCACCTGGGCCACTTCCCAAATGGGGTGAGTAAATATTCCACTTCACGGAGACCCCCTCATATTGTTGTTTAAAAAGGTGTTTCCTGAAAAGGGTGTGTGGTTATTTGGCAATAACTACTTTTTTTAAGGATCTTTTTTTAACTTACACTGTTAATATATATGGCCCTTAACTGACAGCACCGAGCTTTGGCCTTTCATAGTAAGGTGTGTATGGTGTCTTACGTTATCATTAAGTTAAAACATTCTGGAGTGAAGTGAGGAACTATTCTAATGCCCATCTCAATTACATCCCCCTTTACTCCCAAATGGGTCATCACACAAATTCCCTCAAGAATAACCAGAAATGACAGGAGGCTGCTAATTCCAATTTCAGCTGTGGAACAAAAATCCTCTTTCTGAGAAAGGATACAACCACAACCAGCATGTACTAATCTCTATATTTGAAAGTGTTGTCATTTATGAAGCCTCATGGCAGAAAGAGTAACAGGTTGAATGTTCTTTAAGTCATAGAAAAGCTTTACTATACCCATGAGAGAAAACAAGCTCTGGTGTGTGCACACAATATCACAAATATTATGGGGTCTACACGTCACTAAGCTTTTGCAAGACCGTAATAATATAATTTTCAAATAACAATCAAGATGCCCATTTTCTATATAATTAATTTTCTGTATTGCATTTATTATATTCTGCCTATATTTAATAACTTTCAAAACTGTGTTTTTTTCCACCAAATATGTAATGAAAAAGGATTCCGCTTTAGCAAACACACAGCTGTTCAGTATCTGGAGGTGGCACAAGTGTGAACATTTGCCACAGGCATGTGCTAACACTGCAGAATAAAGGTCTCTATTCATGGATGCGGTTCATTCCGGCATTAGGAAGTCAAATGAGTCCCAAACGCAACACAGCTAATATTTTATTGAAACTGCTCTCTGTGATCTGCACAGTTCTTATGAAATCATTTTTTTACCTCTTGTGCAGGAAAAGTAAAAACCCAACCCCACAACCTGTGGCCATGTCAAAAATAACAAATTGGGATAGTTTATCAAAGCTACAGCCACAGGAGTCGCGTTGTATTGTGTGTATTATAACATAGAGGGGCATAATATTTTGTGCAGCCAGATAGGAATAAAAGGATTACAGAGGGGCCTGTGGTACTCCTGATTCCCAAGGAGTGTGCCCTAAAAGGAATTTACTATGTGCCGCAGTAACTTCTAGGAAAAATCCACCGGCACATAGGGAATAATGCTAGCATTATTCGCAAAATACTTGCAAACTTTATTGCGTGATGCACCATGGTTTGTGAATGGACTCTACCTTCTACTACGCAGTAATTTCTACTAATGACAACGAGAGTGCTGGGAATTTGTGGTGTCTGTGGCAGCCATGGAACAAGTGGCTATTGCCTGTCTTATTTCCAGGTATTCCTCTCAGGGCTGTCCAACCCCCCTTGTGTGGCCCCCTCCTGCCTGATGTGACTGCTTACCATGTGTAAACTTTAAAAGGTATCAGTACTGAGATTAACTGGCTCCTGCATTGTTTAAACCTCAAATTCAGACTGTAATCCCCTGTATTGTTCACACATGTTATCCCCCCTATTGTTTAAACCCTAAAACCCTGTACAGTTCATACCTGAGACCCAGACTGAAACTGCCCACATTGTTCACCTGTTCACAATTCATACAAACTGCTGAAGAGACACCAGCACTGTGTCACTGTATGTAGTACATCTAAAGGTGGCCATACACGGGCCGATAAAAGCTGCCGACAGACCGTGTCGGCAGCTTATTGGCCCGTGTATGGGGCCCCCCGACGGGCTTCACCGATCGAGATCTGTCCGAAAGTCGGCCAGATCTCGATCGGATGGGATAGAAAATCCCGTCGGATCGCGGCCGCATCTATTCGTTGATGCGGTCCCGCGATCCGACCGCCCGTTAAGGCCTCGTTAGGATCCGATCGTTGGGCCCTAGGGCCCAAGATCGGATCGGCCCGATATTGCCCACCTCAAGGTGGGCATATCGGAGGGAGATCCGCTCGTTTGGCGACATTGCCAAACGAGCGGATCTCTCAGTGTATGGCCACCTTTAGAGTGGTCCTGATAGGTTTCCCTGTCTCCTGCTCTGTTCTGCCCTATGCTCCCTGTGTGTGCTATACTCTGCCTGCCCTATGCTCCCTGTGTGTGCCATACTCAACCTGCCCTATGCTCCCTGTGTGTGCCATACTCTGCCTGCACTATGCTCCCTGTGGGTGTGTCATACTCTGCCTGCCCCATGCTACCTGTGTGTGACATACTCTGCTGGCCCTACTTTTCCTGTGTGCCATACTCTGCCTGTGTGTGCCATACTATGCCTGCCCTATGCTCCCTGTGTGTGTATATTTATCAGGCTGAGAGAAGCAAATTCGCTCCGTACCAATATATCTACTGTATATTGAGTTGAATACTACAGTCACACGCAGCGGAGGTTGCCACAAATATGAAATGGGCAACCCCCGCTCCACTGCGTGTGACTGCATGCAAACAAAGCTTATTTAAATCAATGGATATGGTCTGCTCTTCTCTCCGCTGAAAGCAGCGGAGCAAATGCTCAGTATGCCCTTGGTCTAAGGGTTACACATTGTTTTCAGGCACATGAAAGTTTTCAGGCAAATTCCATTTAGTTTTGATGTATGTGTACACTGGGTATAAAACAAAATAAAGTACATCATTTCCATACTACTTCAGCCCTCCACTGGGTGGAGTATATTCAAAATACAAAACTCACACTCCATAAGCAACGAACAAAGTAAGAGGATAATAAAAACTTGATGTATTTTGCAATTGCTGGTTTATAATGTTAAAAAAATAGTTAATTAAAATAAATAAATGTTCCAATGTGGGGGGGTTAAAAAAAGTGATTTTGATTGTAAAGTGCATGTCACATTATGCAAAAAAACAAATTGCAAAAGTAAATAACGGTGTTAAAAAGGGTGTTAACCCTTTTAAAATGATGTTACAATACAGTACTTAAAGGAGAACTAAAACTTAACTAAAGAAGTAGCTAGAAATGTTGTACATTATGTTTTGGGCTTCTGTACCAGCCCAAGGCAACCACAGACATTCAGCAGTAAAGATCTGTGTCTCCAAAGATGCCCCAGTAGCTCCCCGTCTTCTTTTCTGCTGATTCACTGCACATGCTCTGTGCTGCTGTCACTTACTGAGCTTAGGGACCCACTCACAATATACAGTACCCATAGAATGGAAATGTCACAATATAAGGCTGATTAGTAATTAATACAGATAATTACTACATGGCAGCACAGAAACCGGTGCAATTAGCATCAGAATTTAATATTCAGCCCTGTAGCATCATCTTATATTACAGACCAACCTCAATTTCTGCTGGATAATTAGTGACGACCCCTAAGCTTAGCTTGTCAAAAGCAGCTCAGAGCCCACTGAGCATGTGAGTGTCACAGACACTTTCCAAGATGGTGCCCCCTTTGACAAAAACTGAAACTTTAGATTGTGCAACAAGTTAGTATATTAAATATGGCATTTTTAGCCACATTCATTTTTAGGGTTTAGTTATCCTTTAAGTTAAAAGTATAATAACTGCAGAAAGAGGCAGGCAGTTGCAGTTCAACAAAAACAGTGTAGCCACAGGCTTACTTTATCACTCTAGCAGTGGATCATCACTGCATGACTCAACCTTGGATAACAGTTCCAGGACAGATTCTTATATTACCAAAACATGGAACAGGCTAGTTTTCTTGAATGGGAGAACAACCATCGCTTGAATGATTCCTGAACAAACTGTCTGCATACTGGACAATGCTGAAAGTATCTTAAAGGGATACTGTCAAGGGAAAAAACAGGTTTTTCAAAATGAATCAGTTAATAGTGCTGCTCCAACAGAATTCTGCACTGAAATCCATTTCTCAAAAGAGCAAACATATTTTTTTTATATTCAATTTTGAAATCTGACATGGGGCTAGACATATTGTCAATTTCCCAGCTGCCCCAAGTCATGTGACTTGTGCTCTGATAAACTTCAATCAAGCTTTACTGCTGTACTGCAAGTTGGAGTGATATCACCCCCTCCCTTTCCCCTCCCCCCAGCAGCCAAACAAAAGAACAATGGGAAAGTAACCAGATAAAAGCTCCCTAAAGCTGGCCATAGACGCGAAGATCTGATCGTACGAATCGAGGATTCGTACGATTTTCGGAACATGTGTGGAGAGTCCCGACATTTTTCGTCGTTTGGTCGATCGGACAGGTTAGAAAATTTCTGTTGGCTGCCGATTATATCTCTGCGTGTATTGCCGATCGTACGATTTTCAGTGGGAGACTGTCACTAGCTTTGGTTGGACATATATATCGTACGATTGCTGTCAGGGGCAGAACATTGCTGATCTGTTCTTTTACTAATCTGACTGGTAAGACTTTGATCTGAATGGTTAGTGGCGGGTCGGGAGATGGGAAAGTCCGATTGTACGATGATTCGTACGATCGGATCTTTGCATCTATGGCCAGCTTTACACAAGATAACAGCTGCCTGGTAGATCTAAGAACAACACTCAATAGTAAAAACCCATGTCCCACTGAGACACATTCAGTTACATTGAGAAGGAAAAACAGCAGCCTGCCAGAAAGCATTTCTTTCCTAAAGTGCAGGCACAAGTCACATGACTGGGGGCAGCTGGGAAATTGACAAAATGTCTAGCCCCATGTCAGATTTCAAAATTGAATATAAAAAAATCAGTTTGCTCTTTTGAAAAATGTGTTTCAGTGCAGAATTCTGTTGGAGTAGCACTATTAACTGATGCGTTTTGAAAAAAACATGTTTTCCGATGACAGGATCCCTTTAAGCATCCGTCACACAGGCATATGTGCCTACAGGGCAGAATTACCCAGTTCACTGAGCCATTCTGACACACAACACAGGCTTTAGCATTGTCCTCCTGCACTTCCTCCTCTGAGAGTCCAAGTTTTTCCAGCAGGTCTTTATCTGCAGTACTGTCATGTGAGAATGAAGCATTTGTAGTTAGTAACTGCCTGTCATTTGCAGACATGAACAGTCGCTAAAGGTGGAAAGAAAAAACATTGTAATTTGAACATCTTGTGCAATATTATTAAATAACATGAACAGAAATATAGGAAACAAATCAAGAGTTTGGTCAACATACCAGAAACGAAATAGTGGTGTTAAGATGTATTGCTGTTTTACAACCTACCTGAATTCATAAAATCATACAAAATAAATGTGGTGTATAAATTCAGATTGTTATCACAATTCATATACTTTTATACTAGGGATGCACCGAATCCACTATTTGGGATTCAACCGAATCCCTGAATCCTTGGTGAAAGATTAGGCCGAATACCAAATCAATTCCTAATTTGCATGTGCAAATTAGGGGCAGGAAAGTAAAAGGTGGAAAAAATTCTTCTTTCATGATGGAAAGTCGTGTGATCTCCCTACCTGCCCCTAATATACATATTAGGATTTGGTTCAGCCAGGCACAAGGATTCAGCCGAATCCGAATCCTGAATCCTGGCCGAACCGAATCCTGGATCCCTATTTTATACACACAAAAGAAACTTTATATTTTGCAATTCATTTAATCCATATAAGCACTACACCAATTCTTACAAATTAATTTTCTTTAAAAGTCATCTAAGTTCAGCTAGTGTGAACACACCTGCCCAGTCCAGGATGAAAATAAGACAGAAGAAGCCAAGGAAGATGCAAAGAGGATCTTCTACAGGTATAAGATCCGGAAACCCGTTATCCAGAAAGTTCCGAATTACAAAATGGCTGTCTCCCATCGACTACATTTTACCTAAATAATCCAAATTTTGAAAACCAATTTGTTTTTTCTCAGTAATAATAAAACAATACCTTGTACTTGATCCAAACTAAGATATAATTAATCCTTATTATAACAGAACCATTATTTAATGCATTTATGATTTTCTAGTAGACTTAAGGTATGAAGATCTAAATTACGAAAGATCCATTATACGGAAAGCCCCAGGTCTTGAGCATTCTGGATAACAGGTCCCATACCTGTAAAAAATACTCCTGGCTGGTGCAGGCCCAGGGTACCAGGTAAGACATTATAATCATGGCAGGGTGCCGTCCCCCCAGGGATTTAAACTATAGTTCTCCTTTAATGTCACCAGCTCACCAAGACCTCCTCTGCATGTCTGCAACCTGATCAAACACCATAAATATAAATGATGCTTATAACACATTTACAAAGTCCAGCAGGCATAAAAATCAAATGCCATGTACCCCTATGTAGCTATATCCAAATATCTTCCATAACTATTTTCCAAATAATATTGACTGAGCTACATAGTATTTCATGAAATACTTTACCTTAAAGGGATACTGTCATGGGAAAAAACATTTTTTTCAAAATGAATCGGTTAATAGTGCTGCTCCAGCAGAATTCTGCACTGAAATCTATTTCGCAAAAGAGCAAACAGATTTTTTTATATTCAGTTTTGAAATCTGACATGGGGCTAGACATATTGTCAATTTCCCAGCTGCCCCAAGTCATGTGACTTGTGCTCTGATAAACTTCAATCACTCTTTACTGCTGTACTGCAAGTTGGAGTGATATCACCCCCTCCCTTTCCCTCCCCAGCAGCCAAACAAAAGAACAATGGGAAGGTAACCAGATAAGAGCTCCCTAACACAAGATAACAGCTGCCTGGTAGATCAAAGAACAACACTCAATAGTAAAAACCCATGTCCCACTGAGACTCCTTCAGTTACATTGAGAAGGAAAAACAGCAGCCTGCCAGAAAGCATTTCTCTCCTGAAGTGCAGGCACAAGTCACATGACCAGGGGCAGCTGGGAAATTGACAAAATGTCTAGCTCCATGTCAGATTTCAAAATTGAATATAAAAAAATCTGTTTGCTCTTTTGAGAAATGGATTTCAGTGCAGAAGTCTGCTGGAGTTGCACCATTAACTGGTGAGTTTTGAAAAAAACATGTTTTCCGATGACAGTATCCCTTTAAGATCATAAAATTGTCCTTGTGCAGTCAACAGGTATTGATACATTATTCTACAGGAAAGTCTGTAACTTCTGTCAGGGACATGAACCATGGTTGTGTCTCTCTCCAGACATCATTTTTAAAGTAATTCAATGATTGTATGGTAAGCAAATCATTTTAATGTCTCAATCAGCAATTTATGG
Organism: Xenopus petersii; assembly: GCA_038501925.1. NCBI lineage: Eukaryota > Metazoa > Chordata > Amphibia > Anura > Pipidae > Xenopus > Xenopus petersii. Next base: position 95,059,284 of record CM076687.1, on the reverse strand, counting down.
TTCCTTAATCATCAGGTATCTCACTCCAGTTGCCTTAGTAGAATTAGTAAAATATTTGGGGGTAAATTTAGTAAGTGGCGAAAAATCTCCAGTTAGTGTTCAATTCTGCCTAGCGCAAGTTCGTTAGAGGTCTTCGCTCAGGCTAATTTGCATACAAATTTAAAGTTGGATGGACGTTTATATTGCAGCAAATACATTACATTACACCAGGGAACCTTAATAAAGACAATAGAGTTGATATAATGCCCTACACATGAGCCCAGTGTATAGTTAATGTTCCATATATTAGAAAATGCATGGGGGAACTCGGTTACCCAAAAAGAAATGCAATGACTTTTGCAGGCTATCACTCTGAAAAAAGGAAAAGACGCCAGCGTTTTTTGGACTTTTGCCGCTAAAAATTATGATGTAAGTAACAGAAGATTCAGGAAGTTCTATGCACTCCAATGCACTGTGCCTGGTCTGAGCTGTGGCAGGCAAGTCTGGCGAAAGAGGTAACGTTCAGTAAAATCCGCATCGGATCGGATTTGCGGAGTAACGTCCATTCGCCGGAGCAAATATTCGCCTGCCGATAGAGTGCGAATCACCGCTACCATCTATCTCCTTCGCTAGTGAAGTGACGCCCGCGCCCATTAGTAAATCGGTAAAGTCCCTGAAAACATTAACACTGGGGAATCTTCGCCAGCATAAGTCGCTTTGCCCTTTAGTAAATCTGCCCCTTGGTTCTTACTCGAATGATAACTTAACCCTAAGGAATGAAGTCATGCAAAGTATGCCATACAAATACAGGTAGCATGATATTTACAGTTGGAATACATAAGGGATACAGAAGTCACACATACATTATTTGCTTGCAGGTGTCGGGAGGGACGTGGTTGCAGAAAAGTAAAGGGGACCCCAAAAGAAAAGAGAAATGATGCCACTACCTTGGCATCCAGATGTTTAAAGAGCCTACTTGATACACACTCTAATCTTACTATTTTAAGGTTGCATTAGTTATTAGTTAGTGTAAGTCCTCTGTTTATTAAATTATTACTGTAAAAGGGCTTGCTGGTGCTATGTAGCCAAATCATGACAAAGTATTTATTAGTCAGCTCTTCAAGCAAGAATATATTAAAGGTGACTAACTTAACTGCTAGAATTGTTTAGCATGTGCAGGCACTATAGCTTTTATTTCCGTAAACAGTCCAAAAAGTCAGTCTAATGTTCAGTTGCCCTTTAACTAAAAATGAAAGAATGGCTTATAAAACTTCTGCAGTGTTTGGCAGCAGGGAGTGTAGGGGGCTTTTTTGCATTCTCAGGGTAAGATGATAGATGCCAGACACAGATCCCAGAGGGTGGGGAATTTCCAAAAATATCCTAAGGAAATGTGATAAGAGGTGGAATGAAAATATCACATGTCCTCACAGCCACAGTGTTAACAGAAAAAAGGCAGAAAACACAATCTATATATGTATTTCTACAGATTCTATGAAGATATACAGAACATGAAAATTTATATTTTAGAATGGGCAAGTGTCAGATTCAGGACAAAAAAGGGCTTTTGCCTTTTTTTTCATGTTTTCACTATATGCTAAAGTTTGATCCCAGCCATGTGATGATCTGCACGAGCTTTTAGAAGTAATTTACAATGCAATGCAACAACGTGGAAAGTGCAAAAATGGTCTCAACTAGCCTTTTTTGTACTTTGCAAGAGGAACAAAGCACATCTTACTCTGAGGTGCAAGTGCTTGTTAAATAAGCACTAAGGAGCTTGTGCCCCATGCCACTCTAGGTTTACTCCTGATTTATGTTTTCCCTCAATTCCCTGAAAAGTGAGAGAACGAAAGAGGGAGGGGGAGAGAGTGAGTGAGTGTTTGATATAAATTTATATATAAAAAAAAAGAATTACAATATCATATAACTCCCTGTGTTCTTCATCTGACAGTGTTAGAAATGCCACTAGTTGGTAACGGGTTCATGGCAATGAGCCAAAATCTTCTAACTGGCTGTCGGTTGGCAACTGGGTAAATATTTCTTCCTTGCCATGTTTCTGGACACTATGGGGCAAATTCACTAAGATGCGAAGTACTTCGCCGCACTTCGCCAGGCGTATTTTCGCCAGCGCTCCGCAAATTCACTAAAATCCGAAGTTGCGCACAGGGGTATCGTTAGTTTGCGAAGTTGCGCTAGCGTTAATTCGCCAAGTGAAGCGAAGTTTCGCTAGCGATGGTTAATTTGCATACAGCGCGAAATTCAAATTTCAATGGAGGAATACGTATCTGCACTACAAATGCCTAGAAAACCTTCAAATCAGCAAATATAAATTTTATTTTGCCCTACACATGTGCCCACTGTCTAGGTAAGTTGCCATGAGTCAGGAAATGTAGGGGGGAAGGAGGGGAGCCCCAAAAAATTTTTCGATCTTTTTCAGCCTATCACCCATCATGTAGAAAACACGCCAGCGTTTTTTGGGACTTAGAAAAAAATTTGACTTTTTTTGAAACAATCCCTATCTACTCTATTGCGCTTCGCCAGGTCTGAGGTGGCGAAGGAAGTCTAGCGTAAAAGGTAGCGTTCAGTACACTGCGCAAGTTAGTGAATTTGCGTAGTTACATCGCTAGCGAAAATTCGCCTGGCGTAAGTGTGCAAAGTAACACTAGCGAATTTACGCCAGCGTTCGTTAGTGAATTTGCAAAGTACCGAAAATGCCAAACGCTAGCAAATTGACGCTAGCGTTCGGCGCTTCAGCGCTTAGTGAATTTGCGCCTATGTATGTATGTTAAGGAAAACTTCATTTTGAATTGAGAAAAAAACATACAGAATTTGCAATATGCTAAAACAGTAGATAAAGAACATGTTTGTACTAGCAGCTACATAGGGAAGAGTGAATGAAGGAAAAGTGGTCCAACTGAGTGGCTCTATGCAAAACGTTTTTGTGTGATTTTAACGAGTTTAAAGGGATTCTGTCATGATTTTTATTATGTAGTTTTTATTTTATTTTAATTACACTGTTTACACTGCAAAAAAAAATCTCTCAACCATAAAAAATGTCTTTCCTGAACCAGCAAGTGTATTTTTTTTTAGTTGTAATATTGGTGTATAGGTGTATCTCAGGCCATTTTGCCTGGTCATGTGCTTTCAGAAAGAGACAGCAATTAATTATGGAACTGCTTTCTGGCAGGCTGTTGTTTCTCCTACTCAATGTAACTGAATGTGTCTCATTGGGACCTGGATTTTACTATTGAGTGTTATTCTTAGATCTACCAGGCAACTGTTATCTTGTGTTATGGAGCTGCTATCTGGTTACCTTCCCATTGTTCTGTTGTTAGGCTGCTGGGGGGGGGAGGGAGTAATCGCAACAAATTACCTACATATTGTTATAATTGCAATGTGTTCTTTAATACTCAAATGTAGCCATTAGGTGGCATTTAGGTGATACATTTCTGTCACAATTATGTGATAATATGTATGTAATTTGTTGCGATTACCACCATATAACCAGTAGATGGCGAAAATTTCCCCTACATAAAAGGGGTGTTTCAAGAGGGTGATTATAGAGCTTGATAAAAGGCCTGAAGGCCTGAAACGTCGTGAACCAGGCTGTTTGCCATGTAATGTATCAATAAAGGCATTTTAATATACTGGTGCTGTACGAAAACCTTCTTTTTGGGTCAAGTTAAAAAAAAAATTGGTGACCAGGGCCCCCCCTATAGGTTAAAAAAAAATTGGTGCCAGGGCCCCCATAATTTTTTTTTTAAAAGAACATTGTTGCCAGGGCCCCCCTTACAAGTTAAAAAAAAATTGGAGCCCCAGAGAATATTTTTTTTTAAAAACATTGGTGCCAAGGCCCCCCCATACAACTTAAAAAAAATTGGGCCCCAGAGAATATTTTTTTTAAAAAAACATTGGTGCCAGCGGAGTATTAAAATAATACATTGGTGGCCAGGGGATTAAAAAATAAAGAAAAAAAAACACACATTGGTGTTCAGTAGAATTGAACTTGTGGCTTTAGGACTTCAACTTCGCCTCCTATCATGACTTTGGGTATTTTCACCGATTTAGGAATTCAGTTTCCGCTGTTTTCATGACTTCAGGTCTTTTTGCCACTTCCGGACTTTGGCTTCGGGTCTTTTCTCCAATTCGGTCTTTTCGCCTCTTCGGACATCGGCTGTTCTGCTTTTCGGCACTTCCGCATTCCGGCAGTTTAGAACTTCGCAAGGGCTTCGGCGCTGTCAAGGGGGCCCGGCACTTTCGAAAAGTTCAGCACTGCCAGGCCCCCCTTCAGGCCTGGGCCCAGTACACTTGTAACCCCTGTGCCCCCCTGATGGCGGCCCTGTGTATGACAGCTCAGCTGGTAGGTCCCTTAGCCCTCACCATCCCAGAATAGTGTTGCCACCTTTTCTAAAATTCTTTACCGCCTGGTGGGGGGCGGGGACACAAAGGGGTGGGCCGTGACATCAAAATGGGCAGGCCGTGCTGTCAAAAGGGGCGGGGCCGCGCCACGGACACTTCAAGAAGCAAAAGAAAAGTTAAGTTCCAGGGGATTGGGGGCAGGCCGAGGAGTCTTTTTAAGCATATTACAAATTTACCGGCAGCTACATTGCTGGTAAATTTGTAATACCGGCCGGGTTGCAACCCTATGCCACAAAGCAGACAAACACAGCGGTGATGTAGAACATAGAAGAATATTGGTATAATGTGCCCACTGGCCAGGAATAAAGTCAGCATAGCACCTACTACCTATTTATTTTTTTTACATAGAAGGAGAGATAATCTTTTGCATCGTTTGGTCCAGCCCAGTTCCTATAGCCGAAAATCCATCACTACAGCAGAACGTAACTGCAAGTGAGTGACCAATAGCAGGATGGCAGGGCAATGAACCAGAGAACGTACAGCCACCATATTTGATGTGGGACGTAAAAATAAAATTTTACTTTGCTGAATGGGTAACGATGTGTAGTTGGGACGAAAACAAGTACCGGACTTGTTACGTGAAGACTAGCGATACTATTGAATACAGGATATCATGGAGGAAAGAATGTTTTCTTACTTCGAAAACCAATATATGCCATTTGACACCACATACACTACACTATGGTTAAACTTCGCCAGTTCCAAATATGGCCGCAGAGCGCGGCTCCTCTGGGTGACGTGCCTGGCCCTGCCTTACTCCTCCGATATTGACCGCTGATTGGCTGCAGTGCTTCTCATGTGATAGTCTGCGGCTCAGAACCGGGCGGTGGTGCATTGGAATTAGTGCGGCCAGTCTGAGGTTAGAAGGTAAACTTGCCGCGGCTGCAATTTGGAGATGGTGAGTTAGTGAATGCTGCTACTTGTAGTCGTCATAGCAACAGGCATCTTCCCTTGGCTTCCCCAGCGATTCCTGCTTGGAATAAGAAATAAAGCCGGAGGGTTGGAAAAGTCATTGCTTGTGTGGCTGTGGGCTGGGAGCAACATCAGCGCCCTGATTGTGATTTACAAAGGAAAAGTTATGTGCCACGCCCAGATAGAAGTGCTCGTGGTTGATAGTGGCGTGTTCTCTATTATTAATAAAATAATCCTGCAATAAGTTGCTTGAAGCGATACTGTCATGGGAATTTTTTTTTCAGTTAATAGTGCTGGTCCAGCAGAATTCTGCGCTGAAATCCGTTTCTCAAAAGAGAATTAATTTTGAAATCTGACATGGGGCTAGACATATTGTCAGTTTCCCAGCTGCCCCCAGTCATGTGACTTGTGCTTTGATAAACTTCAGTCACTCTTTACTGCTGGGTGTTGGAGTGATAACACCCCCTCCCTTTCCCCCCCAGCAGCCAAACAAAAGAACAATGGGAAGGTAACCAGATAGCAGCTCCCTAACACAAGATAACAGCTGCCTGGTAGATATAAGAGCGACTAATTGCCTCTTCTGCGAGGCAACAATCTCCCCAAACTAGAGTCCTGCGCAGGACCATTTTTTGGAACCCGTACCCACAACCTGCAACCTGCATTCTTACCCAATTCGACCCGCTAACCATCAAGTGCTGTTATTGTAAAACGGAAGTGACATCATCGGAAGTAGGCGTTATCAAAAAAAAAGGAGTAAAAAAACGCTATTGAGAAGACCCTCTGGAAATACGCAGCCCGCATCTATACCCGCACCCCGAACCTCTACCCACAACCAGCAAGGGTACCGCAGGTTTTTGCGGGTAATCTGCGGGTACCCAACCCGCTGCAGGACTGTACCCCGAACTGCCTTCTGCCTGCCTTCCATATAAGAAAACAATTAGACCGCACTCACATTTCTGCCCAAGTTTGTTATTGGGTGCACGTCCAGAAGCCCATTCACTTTGGCTGCTCCAGAATATACAGATTCCATCCAATAGACAGCACTCCTTTTTTCATAAAACCGTATTTATTCTTATTAGGACAGCAGCATGCAACGTTTAGAGTGGCACTCCACTCTTTGTCAAGCATAAATCACAATGTTAACACCTGGACTTAAATACCCTGAGGCACAGTGCCCCCTGGTGTCATCACACATTATAGCATAACATATGTAGACATCATAAGTGTTACAAGAAAGATATAAATTCAATAGTGGTTACAAAATATCAATAACAATGCATACATATTTTCCTGTTCTATTACAAATTCATTTATCTCAATTGTAAAAAGACCAACTTATCTGTAGCATGTCCAATATAGATTGTAACCCAACCAGGATAAGGAAATTTAAAATGTCCACATAACGACCTATAAAAATAAAATCAACTTAAGGTTAAAATCACTTCAATAAAAATGGATGTAAATCATACTCATGGTTCAGACCGTTAGGGGCCAGTGTACCGAACCTTCTTATCCACTGCGCCTCCCTTTGTAATAATTCTTTATCACGGTCTCCCCCACGTCTCTTTCTTGAGACTGTATCTAATATTTGAAACCGCAGTTGACTTATAGTGTGACCACTTTCATTAAAGTGTTTAGCTAACGGCTGGTTCAATCTATTTCTAATTGCCGATTTATGTTCAGTTAACCTGTCACGTATACATCGAATTGTTTTCCCCACGTAAATTTTCCCACAGGGGCACTTAATACTGTACATCACATACGTGGATGCACAGGTAAAGAAACCCCTAATGGGAATACGTGTACCTCTCAGTGGATGATAAATCTATTCTCCCTTTAGGACATTATTACAATGGCTGCATCCACAGCATGGGAACGTCCCATTTTTTCTAGGTGCCAATACGGTTTGTGTGTGTTTTATGGAAGGGCCCAAATCTGCTTTAACCAGTTGTGTCCCTATTGTTTCAGCCCTTGTATAAGACATCACTGGTGGGGATTTAAAGATATCTTTGTGAGGGAAATTCCTAGTTAGTAGACTCCACTCCTTACGTATAATCTTCGAAATTTCTCCACTCAACATATTATACTGATTGACAAATGGAAATCCTTTTAAAGTTCTGCCTACTTTTTTTACTTTTTTCACCTGCAATTATTGGGAGTCTCTCGTCATACTTATCTGGTAATTCACGGCTTTCCTGATCTCCACATCCTTTTTCTATAACTTTGATGGGGTATCCTCTAGCTTTAAACCTTTCCTTCATCTCTACCACCCTCTCTTCTCGCTGTTGTTTATTTTTAACTATTCTTTTTACACGTAGTATCTGGGATTTAGGAAGGGATTTTTTCACATGCGGAGGATGAAAGGAATCATATCGTAATAACGTGTTCTTATCTGTTTGTTTTATATATAAATCAGTGTCCAGACCTCCCTGTGGGGTAGTTTTTACCAATACATCCAAAAAAGGGATTTTAGCCTTTTGTATTTGCATTTTAAATATGGCTCAATAGCCCAGATTGATAGTAGATAACACATAAGTGCCGTTTCCCCTTGTAATGGCTGCCCACATGGCTACACAGCAGCGTAGTTTTAACAGTGCAGGGCAACAGTACATTGTTTCATTTGTTCCTTTAAACAAGAATGTAAACTGCTGTAAAGGGGTACATACATATGAACATAAGAAAAAATAGAATAAAAAGAAATCTTACCATCAGTGTCAATGTGCCCATCGATGCCATCTACTATATCTGGTCCCATCACCTTTTTAAAATCTTCTTCATATTCCAAATAATGTATTTCATGTGGAGCACCACCTCCAGTACCACGTGCATACTTCTTTTCTTCAGCTAACTTTTTCTTCAACAACCTTTTGATGTCGCTGACTCTTTTCTTGCAATTGTCAATTGTTCGTGGATGAGCACCCGCTGCATTAACTGCTTCACATATTCTCAGCCAAAGAGCTCTTTTACGTGCCTGAGAAGTTTTTGGAGCTAAATGCCCATAAATGTGATCATAATACTGAACAACCTTGTCTACCAAAGCGCAGTTCTCATCGAAGGTGAATTTGATATTTCTTCCGGCCTTTGTTGTATGACCACCACTTTCAGAGTTATCATCAGCCGCCATTACAATTCACAATGAGAAATGTGTGTTTTGCGAAGATACGCAAAGTTTCAACCATGCCTTATAACAAAACGTGACGTAAATGCCAGAGCATGCGCATTAGCACCAGTGAATGCTACGAAAACGGAGGTAATGCTCATGCGCAGTAACATAACACGTCACACGTTATTCGCTGATTTACACATAATAATATCCGCATCAAATTACGATTCAGTGCGCTAACCAATCGTCGGAAAAATACGATACGATACGCATTCGCAAGTATCGTAAACATACCTTCATAAATAAGCCACTAAATTATTTCATCGCCATAAACGGATTACATCGGAATGAGGCGTGCGTGTGCGTATTTATGTACGGTAATATTTTCGCAGCATAATAAATGTCGCCCTAAAAGTTAATTACAATGAACAAAGGTTAAATATCTCACTGCTTTTTACACACCTTTCAAGTCAATATTTACTAGATGCAACTTTGACAGCAATTACAGCCTTTAGTCTGTGTGGATAGGCCTCTGTCAGCTTTGCATATCTGGACACTGACATGTTCCCCCATTTGTCTTTGCACCAGATTTGCACCAGTGGTAGAATAGATTTTCCCATCTGCGACAAATCTCCCAGTGTGCCTTAAGGGTGATAACAGGTTTCTCGTCTTAAATTAAAGGGATACTGTCAAGGGACATTTTATTTTTCAAAACGCTTCAGTTAAAAGTGCTGCTCCAGCAGAATTCTGCACTAAATTCAGTTTCTCAAAAGAGCAAATAGATATATTTTTTTTTTATATATATAATTTTGAAATCTGACATGGGGCTAGACATATTGTCAGTTTCCCAGATGCCCCCAGTTATGTGACTTGTGCTCTGTAAACTTCAGTCACTCTTTACTGCTGTACTGCAATTTGGAGTGATATCATCCCCCCCAGCAGCTTAAAGGAGAAGGAAACCCCCAGGGCGCTAAACCCCTCCCCCCCTCCCCTGTGCTGCCCCCCCTCCCTCCTCCCCCCTGGCCTACCTGTCCCCCTGGGCAAATGCCCCTAACTTTTTACTCACCCCTCTGCGCAGGTCCTGTCCACGGAGTTCGCAGTCGCCATCTTCTCCCACGCGCGTCTTCTTCCTGCTCTGACCGGCGTCTTCTGGCGCATGCGCAGTAGGAACAGGTACCGGTATGGCTCTACTGCGCATGCGCCGAATGTCACGAAGTGAAATCGGAAAACTTCGTGACATTCGGCGCATGCGCAGTAGAGCCGTACCGGTACCTGTTCCTACTGCGCATGCGCCAGAAGACGCCGGTCAGAGCAGGAAGAAGACGCGCGTGGGAGAAGATGGCGACTGCGAACTCCGTGGACAGGACCTGCGCAGAGGGGTGAGTAAAAAGTTAGGGGCATTTGCCCAGGGGGACAGGTAGGCCAGGGGGGAGGAGGGGCAGCACAGGGGAGGGGGGGAGGGGTTTAGCGCCCTGGGGATTTCCTTCTCCTTTAACAACAGAACAATGGCAAGGTAACCAGGTAGCAGCTCCCTAACACGAAATAACAGCTGCCTGGTAGATCTAAGAACAGCACTCAATAGTAAAATCCAGGTCCCACTGAGACACATTCAGTTACATAGAGTAGGCACAACAACAGCCTGGCAGAAAGCAGTTACATCCTAAAGTGCTGGCTCTTTCTGAAAGCACATGACCAGGCAAAATGACCTGAGACATACCTCCCAACATTTTAGAAGTAAAAAGAGGGACAAAAATTTTGTTCACGCACGTAGTGCAGCAATTTTTTGACCACACCCCTTTCTGTGGCCACACCCCCTAATTACCATGTTTGTTTTACAAAATTTGGCAGGTTATGAAAGTTTGAAAATATTTCTCCTTATCTAAACTGTGTTTTAGTGTCTCAAAATTGTTACAAAGTATCTTATTTGCACCTGTTAGCTGTTCTGGGCTCTCTGCTAAAAGCCAATTAAGTTAGAAACTTTGTTTCTTTTTCTGGCTGTTCAGTGCAGAGAAAAGAGGGACTTTTCAGTACAAATGAGGGACTGCGGGTTGAGCTGTCAAAAGAGGGACTGTCCCTCCGAAAAAGGGACAGTTGGGAGGTATGCCTGAGATGCACCTACACACTGATATCATAAATTAAAAAAAATACACTTGCTGGTTCAGGAATTAAATTTTATATTGTAGAGTGAATTGTTTGCAGTGTAAACAGTGTCATTTAAAAGTAAAAAATACATCATAAAAATCCTGACAGAATCCCTAAAGTTGACTTGATATAGAAAGAGTCTTATTATTCAGTGAGATGGAAGATTTTGTCAAACTTTCATTTTCGTGGAGGTGGAGGCCCTTTAATGGCAAATAAACTTTAATATATTTTTTAAAAATAGTGGAGTAAAGGAATGATTTTAATGGAAACATGTTCAGGCAAGATAACGCTGTTAGGCTATTCAATATGAAGAAAAATCAGTTTTTCCCTTGAGAAAGAATTAGTCAGCACCGAAGACATCAGTCGGTGATTGGTTCCACGTATACGTGCGTGCGCGTTCTCTACGTGCTACATATTTATTTATACGCGTCAGGAAGTGGCGCGTGCGCGCTCCCGCCTCTTAGGCCGAGTAGCCGGTGAATGATTTTTCCCAGCAGTCTCCGCTTCTGACGACTAATACTCTTTTTCTCCGGCTGACCATGGCGTTCACGTTCGCGGCCTTTTGTTACATGCTGGCTTTGCTTCTCACGGCGGCGCTCATCTTCTTTGCTATCTGGCACGTAAGTAAAGCACCGCATGGGGCTGCTGGGAGGTTCTGTGTCATAGACAGTGCGGTGCAAGGTTCAAACAAGGCTTGAGAGAGCGCTAATCGGCAAATCCCATTGTAATGCTGCGAGGAATCCCGTCAGGATACAATAGGTCTGTGCTGCTACTGAGTGCGAGTTAATGGTACAGAGCAGCCACTTATTGGCCACGGGATTTGTATCCATTAGGCAAACGCCGGGCAATTTTGGCTGATGCCTTTCAGACCAAGAGCAGGAATTTGTATCACGTGATGTTATTACTTGTTCATTCTAAGGATTCCGCTTGACTTGGGCAGTAGGACCTTCTATACCAACATTATATACAGACACTGCTCTCACTGGAACATCAGTTAAATTGCCTCTGTTTTGATTCCAACACTACTTGCTTAGTTTTTCTTCTTAATGGTCCATTTCTGTTGCTCCAGCGATCAGTCCAACTGCACTGACCAGTCGGGGTGTCTCACAGTTTTATTCTTTTACTTATGTTGTGTCTCTATGACTTGTGATTCAACCACATCCCTTATTTGTCCCTCCCACACACACACACACTATTTTCATGCTTGTCTTGCTACTGCCCCTATTTATATTTGAATGTTGTTCACAGGTAAAAAAATTGATTGGGGACCTCAGCTCTATGGCCTGACTTGTCAAATCCCAAAAGATACTGTCTAACAATACTGGATCCTTGTACATTGTTGCAAGCACTGCCTGCCCATCCATCCAACAGCCTGCCCATCCATCCATCCAACATCCATCCATCCAACAACCTGCCCATCCATCCATCCAACAACCTGCCCATCCATCCATCCAACAACCTGCCCATCCATCCATCCAACAACCTGCCCATCCATCCATCCATCCATCCAACAACCTGCCCATCCATCCATCCATCCATCCATCCATCCAACAACCTGCCCATCCATCCATCCAACAACCTGCCCATCCATCCATCCAACAACCTGCCCATCCATCCATCCAACAACCTGCCCATCCATCCATCCAACAACCTGCCCATCCATCCATCCAACAACCTGCCCATCCATCCATCAACCTGCCCATCCATCCATCCATCCAACAACCTGCCCATCCATCCAACAACCTGCCCATCCATCCATCCAACAACCTGCCCATCCATCCATCCAACAACCTGCCCATCCATCCATCCAACAACCTGCCCATCCATCCATCCATCCATCCATCCAACAACCTGCCCATCCATCCATCCATCCATCCATCCATCCAACAACCTGCCCATCCATCCATCCATCCATCCATCCATCCAACAACCTGCCCATCCATCCATCCAACAACCTGCCCATCCATCCATCCAACAACCTGCCCATCCATCCATCCATCCATCCAACAACCTGCCCATCCATCCATCCAACAACCTGCCCATCCATCCATCCAACAACCTGCCCATCCATCCGTCCAACAACCTGCCCATCCATCCGTCCAACAACCTGCCCATCCATCCGTCCAACAACCTGCCCATCCATCCGTCCAACAACCTGCCCATCCATCCGTCCAACAACCTGCCCATCCATCCATCCATCCATCCAACAACCTGCCCATCCATCCATCCATCCAACAACCTGCCCATCCATCCATCCATCCAACAACCTGCCCATCCATCCATCCATCCATCCAACAACCTGCCCATCCATCCATCCATCCATCCAACAACCTGCCCATCCATCCATCCATCCAACAACCTGCCCATCCATCCATTCATCCAACAACCTGCCCATCCATCCATCCATCCATCCATCCAACATCCATCCAACAGCCTGCCCATCCATCCATCCATCCATCCATCCAACAGCCTGCCCATCCATCCATCCAACATCCATCCATCATCCATCCATCCAACATCCATCCAACAGCCTGCCCATCCATCCATCCATCCAACAACCTGCCCATCCATCCAACAACCTGCCCATCCATCCAACAACCTGCCCATCCATCCATCCATCCATCCAACAACCTGCCCATCCATCCAACAACCTGCCCATCCATCCATCCATCCATCCATCCAACAACCTGCCCATCCATCCATCCAACAACCTGCCCATCCATCCAACAACCTGCCCATCCATCCAACATCCATCCATCCAACATCCATCCAACAGCCTATCCATCCATCCAACATCCATCCATCCAACAGCCTATCCATCCATCCAACAGCCTGCCCATCCATCCATCCATCCTACATCCATCCATCCAACAGCCTGCCCATCCATCCAACAACCTGCCCATCCATCCAACAACCTGACCATCCATCCAACAACCTGCCCATCCATCCAACAGCCTGCCCATCCATTCACCCATCCATCCAACAGCCTGTCCATCCATTCATCCATCCATCCAACAGCCTGCCCATCCATTCATCCATCCATCCAACAGCCTGCCCATCCATCCAACAGCCTGCCCATCCATCCGCCCATCCATCCATCCATCCATCCAACAGCCTGCCCATCCATCCAACAGCCTGCCCATCCATCCAACAGCCTGCCCATCCATCCAACAGCCTGCCCATCCATCCAACAGCCTGCCCATCCATCCAACAGCCTGCCCATCCATCCAACAGCCTGCCCATCCATCCAACAGCCTGCCCATCCATCCAACAGCCTGCCCATCCATCCAACAGCCTGCCCATCCATCCAACAGCCTGCCCATCCATCCAACAGCCTGCCCATCCATCCAACAGCCTGCCCATCCATCCAACAGCCTGCCCATCCATCCATCCAACCATCCAACCATCCAACTACATACAATGTATAGCAACTCTGAGCCTGTTGGATTAAGGATTCTCTGTTCTGAAGGAAAGATTCAGACAGAGTTTTATTCACCATAAGTAAATCGGATATAGATTTTAGAGTGAGAAAATGAAAAAGAATGAGAATTTTGTTACCTTAAACTCTTCCTCTTTCCACGCAGACAAGTATGTTGCTGTGGTCATATTGCTTTTTATATAATCGTCACCAGTTCATTTTCTCTCCATCAATTTTTTACTTGTGGGAGCAGTTTATTCTCTCTGTCCTCTTTACTTTACTCTGAGGATTTACCCGTTGGATTAAAACATATGACAATGTTTATGCCTTCATTTATGACAATACCTAATTGTATATCTTGTAAATTCAGCACTATTAGCAACTGAAAGGATAATGTGAATTTTCTTAGGAGACATACTTGTATTATATTGTATTGTATTTTATTTCACATATAGATTTGTTTATAGTTTACCATGACAATATATTCTGCCTTTTTTGGCACCATTTAAATAGAGCAATGGGTTTGGTGTGGCCACTTTGCTTGCTTTCCCAAGAAGGTTGCAAGTGATGTTTGTCTTTTAAGTATGTTAAACATTTTTTCAAATACCTGTAGAGCATTTATGTTCGTACGTTTTGGGTGCTAGTTACATGTTGTAATATAACTTTGTCAGTTACTCGGTTAGATAAAATCCTTGAGGTTCAAACAGGCTACTCCGTAAAAATATATCTAATGAGGCAATTTAAAGAGGTGGTTCACTTTTAAGTTCATGTTTAGTATGTCAAACATTCCGTCTTCATTTTTTTAAATAGCTTTTTAAAAATGATTTCCCTTCTTCTGACTTGTTCTAGCTCTTTTTATTCAGGTTCTTTCCTATTCAGATTCCAGTCCCTTATTGAAATCCGCTCATGATTGCTAGGGTAATTTCAACCATAGCAACCAGATTGTTGATATTGCAAAGTGCTGGAAAAAAAGCTGAATAGTTCAAACCGCAAATAAAAAAAAATGCAAATTGTCTCAAAATATCACTCCCTACATCATGAACAAACCCCTTTAAACATTCTGGATGGAACCTGTGTTGAAATGTGAATCTTAAGTTTTTAAGTCATATTCTGGTGATGTAAAATGGCACTGATGCAGGAAAACAATGAAAGCTCTATTTTCTTTTCAATATTTTAGGTACAACATCAGAGTATTCACAGAAAATATGTCCTATCCAGTTTTCAAATAAAGTCTCATTAAGTTCAGCTATTATTTTAACATGTAATTGGTTTGTGTTTCAGATTATTGCTTTCGATGAATTGAAAACAGACTACAAAAATCCTATAGACCAGTGTAACACCCTCAACCCTGTAAGTAATAGTTTATAAATGTATCGATCAGTGGTGATTATAATAAATTGATTGCTCCAGCATTGGCTTTGTAAATCTGCTTTAAAAAATTAAAGCTGCAGTCCCACTGGGTATGGTGTTAAAATGCAGTAACCATTAGAATTTGTTTTATCGCTAAGAAAAGAAATCCTGGTAGTTTGCTAAAGTTGAGTCCAATATTTACTGTGCTGCTTAATACTTCTTTTCTGAGATGCATTATTCTCGATGGTTGGAATCATGCTGCATCTCAAGGAAGGAATGTTCATTTTGGAGATGTCGTATACAAATAGTCTTATGATGCATATGCTTTGACAATGATATTCCTTCCATTATAATAAGATCTAGCTTCCTAAAACAAAGAAAAGGACAGCACTGATTTAGCAGAACTGTTTACATTTCAGTGGTAACTTCTTTACAATTTTTTTTTACATAAAAACATAGAATTTTACGGTGGGTCTGTGTCTTTAAAACATTGTTGTGTTGCATCCTCTATGTATGCAGACGTGTCTCTGTTTTCTGTCTTTAGGATTAGATCTATCATTTTTTTCTGGCTATTAATCTCTTTGTGGTCTTGCCAGCTGTCGCACTAACATTCTTTCAATCTGCTCTTTACATTGTTGCCACAAAGACATTTGAAAAGCTCAAAAAGATTAAAAGAGTCAAAATTGCACTCAAGGTGTGTACTGGTTTACAGTTTAATGTTTAAATGCTACATCTATTTTTTTCTTTTATTTAGGAACATCTGTTTCCCAGTTGTTTCAGGCACATGCTTGTCTCATCTTCCTTTTTTTCATCCAAAGCAAATCTGTAAAAAAAAATCTAAAGGCAAATTTAGAGATGTCTTGCCTGTATTTTCAGACAAGGGGACCGTTGCCATTTTTTTATTTCTTGCTATTGGTTGGAACACTTCTGGCAGTGAAGTGTCACAGATTTGACTAAATGCATTTAACAGTTTTGTGATCATAGCTACTGCGCGAGCGAGGCATATTTTCACACATTAAGTCACACTTATTTCCTTGTACATTTATTAATATGCATGCTACATTAATATGCTTGTTTATTGTTGCTAAGGAATATGCATGGTTTCTTTATTGCTTGAGTGTTCTGTCTCTACTGCTAAAGGGCCACAAAACCTCCCATGAAATTGTGCTTATCTTTCTGTAGAGGGCTTTGGACAATCTAGGAGGATTTCTTAGGCTGCAACATTGCCTGGAGTGTGCATTATACAGTACAATCTGCTTTGCAAGTTTAAGTTTAAAGGGATACTGTCATGGGTAAACATTTGTTTTTTTTTTTCAAAATGCATCAGTTAATAGTGCTACAGATTTTTTATATTCAATTTTGAAATCTGACTTGGGGCTAGGCATATTGTCAATTTCCCAGCTGCCCCTAGTCATGTGACTTGTGCTCTGATAATCTTCACACTCTTTACTGCTGTACTGCAAGTTGGAGTGATGTCACCCCCCCCAGCAGCCTAACAACAGAACAATGGGAAGGTAAAGAGAAAGCAGCTCCCTAACACAAGATAACAGCTGCCTGGAAGATCTAAGAACAGCACTTAATTGTAAAAGCCAAGTCCCACTGAGACTGATTCAGTTACATTAAGTAGGAGAAATAGCCTGCCAGAAAGTAGTTCCATCCTGAAGTGCAGGCACAACTCGCATGACTGGGGCAGCTGGGAAACTGACAAAATGTCTAGCCCCATGTCAGATTTCAAAATTGAATATAAAAAAATCAGTTTGCTCTGTTGCCCAATTAACTGATGTGTTTTGGAAGAAACGTGTTTTTCCTTGACAGTACCCCTTTAACTCCGGGCTCTTTTTGCATACACTTTGCAAGCTCCTTGAAAGTGTTTCATCATACATCTGGTAGAAGATTGCTTTGATGCCTGCTCAGATAGCTATAAATTGCCTGGGCAACAAAATGCCCAGAATCCTGCCATAGCCTATAGTTCTAAGTCCCTCACTTAATAAGGGTCAGGGCACACAGGAAGATTCCGGGCGATTAGTTACCCAGCAACAAATCTCTTCTTTGGGGCAACGAATCTCCCTGAACTGCCTCCCTTGCCTACCCGCTGACTTAAATGTAAATCGCCTGTGGGAATGGCACTTCGTTTTCCGAAGTCGTCTGAAGTTTCCTTGTTGGGCAACTTTGGAAAACGAATCGCTCCGAGTGCTATTCCACCGGTGATTTACATTTTAGCCGGTGGGAAGGCAGGGGAGGAAGTTTGAGCAGATTAGTCGCCCCAAAGAAGAGGAGATTTGTCACTGGGCAACGAATCTCCCAAAATCTGCCTGTGTGCCCTGTGACAATCAAAACTGCAGAATAAGAAACTGCACCCAGACCATAGGCACTAGTGCATAAAGTTTTAAATAGCACAATATAATTGCTACATGCATACAAAGAACCACTTGAGTTACTGTTTTGCACATACTAAGGGAATGAAAACTTTGCGAAGTTAGCTGATAAACATCTAAGTGGTTGCTAGATGTGGGCAAACAAAATACATATTACATTCAACCCCCTTTATAGGGTTTCATTATCTGGAAACCTGTTATCCAGAAAAACTCTGAATTATGGGAAGGCCATCTCCCATAGACTCCATTTTAAGAAACAAATTCACAATTTTAAAACATTTCCCAGCTGTCATGTGACTTGTGCTCTGATAAACTTCAATCACCCTTTACTGCTGTACTGCAAGTTGGAGTGATATCACCCCCTCCCTTTTCCCCCCCCAGCAGCCAAACAAAAGAACAATGGGAAGGTAACCAGATAACAGCTCCCTAACACAAGATAACAGCTGCCTGGTAGATCTAAGAACAACACTCAATAGTAAAAACCCATGTCCCACTGAGACACATTCAGTTACATTGAGAAGGAAAAACAGCAGCCTGCCAGAAAGCATTTCTCTCCTAAGGGTAAGGCCACACTAAGCGATAGCGCGGCGATTTGACTCGCCGCGACTATTCGCCGCGACTTTTAATCCTCAATCGCTGGCGAACCTTTGGCGCTGGCGTCTATGGGGAATCGCTGCTTAAAAACACACGCGGCGATCTTTTTTCTATTGTCGCTCGAAATCGCCTAGCGAGGCGATTTCGAGCGACAATAGAAAAAAGATCGCCGCGTGTGTTTTTAAGCAGCGATTCCCCATAGACGCCAGCGCCAAAGGTTCGCCAGCGATTGAGGATTAAAAGTCGCGGCGAATAGTCGCGGCGAGTCAAATCGCCGCGCTATCGCTTAGTGTGGCCTTACCCTCAAGTGCAGGCACAAGTCACATGACCAGGGGCAGCTGGGAAATTGACAAAATGTCTAGCCCCATGTCAGATTTCAAAATTGAATATAAAAAAAATCTGTTTGCTCTTTTGAGAAATGGATTTCAGTGCAGAATTCTGCTGGAGCAGCACTGATGCATTTTGATTTTTTTTTTATCCCTTTAACATACTAACTGACACTTTTAGTGCTCTGTGTGTTACAGAAGTATTGTCAAGAATAGTAAGACTTCAGCACTCTCACAGTATTTGCAGCATATTAAGAAATCCCAGTTTGTTTATTTGAGTATATATATATATATATTTTTTAACAAAATAATTTTTTGGAAGTCTAAATGATGAACTCCTGCTTTTATCTGACTCCTTACTGACTTATAATTGTATAATTTCAGAGGACAAGCTATTATTGAAATAGGATCTCCTTAGGGAGCCCTTCACATACTGCAGATAACAATGGAGCTCCCTAAGGTTGTCTGAAATAAGGCTTAGAAACTGTTGATACCAGATGGTTTACTTTGTTGTGCTAAATCTACTGGGGATTTAAAGTATCACTAGCACCAGGAATTGAAAAAAGCTTTGTAATACTTAACACATAATGTTATCTTGCTGTGCATGGAGCTTGAGATAATTGCTTGCGACATTTTAAACCCAAGCACTTGCACTCACAAACATGGCTGTGCCAGGTAATGGGCAACCTGGTATGACATAACTAGTCTATTAGTCTGTATTTTAGTAAAGAATCATAACCCAGTAAACTTCCTTTGTTAGCCAGCTAGTAGGTGTAATATCTGGTGCTGTTTATCTCTTTTTCTGATCTTGAAAAAGTCCTTGTGAAATTATTTTTCTGTGTTATCATCTAGACCAGTGATCCCCAACCAGTAGCTTGTGAGTAACATGTTGCTCTCCACCCCATTGGATGTTGCTCCCAGTGACCTCAAATCAGGTGCTTATTTTTGAATTCCAGGTTTGGGGTAAGTTTTGGTTGTATTAAAACCAGGTGTACTGCCAAACAGAGCCTCAATGTATGTTGACAATCCAAATAGGAGCTACTAAATGGCCCATATTTGGCACCCCAGGAACTTTTGCTCACAGGTTCAAAAGGTTGGGGATCCCCGATCTAGAGCAGTTAAGTATTGAACAGGTCAACGTTTTTCTCAGTTAATACATTTCTATTGACATGAAATGTATGCCAGATGTCTGTAACAACCCAAGTAATCCACACATACAAAGAACTCAAAAAAAAAAAACCAGTCCATAAATTAAGTTGTGTAATAAAGTGGAGTGACAGCAGGGAATAAGTATTGAACAAATGAAGAAAAGGAAAGTCCTAATTGATGGCCTATAAATAGGGTTCTCATTTCCAGGGTATGACACAAGAAGCATTTCATGACCTCTGAAGACATTTATAACCTTATTGTTGCAAAACAGAAATACGTCTATAACCAATGCCATCAGTATAAGCTTCTGAATGTTCCAGTGAGCACCATTGGGGCCACAACCTGGAAGTGGAAAGAACATAATTTCACCCTAAACTGGCCATGACCAGATGCTCCTCGCAAGATTTCTGACGGAGACAAAAGAATAATCAAGAAGAGCTGTCAAAGAGCCATGGATCACTTGCAGAGAGCTTTAGAAATACCTTGAATTAGCAGGTACAGTTGTTTCAAAGAAAACAATAAGTAATGTACTCAATGCCACTATGCACACTCACCGCGCAACACCACTGCTGCAGGAAAAAGCATGTTGAAACTCGTTTAAAGTTTGCTGCACAATATTTGGGCAAGCCAATGAAATTCTGGTAGAATATAGTCTGGTCAGATGAGACCTAATTTGAACTCTTTGGATGTCATTGCACACACCATGTTTTGAGGTTAAATGGCTCTGCACATCTCCCCAAAAAAACCATACCAACAGTGAAGTTTGGAGGTGTGAACATCATGGTGTGGGGCTGTTTTTCAGCACATGGTACTGCAGACTTTAGATAATTGAAGGGAAGATGAATGGAAAAATGTACCGGGACATTCTTTATAAGAATCTGCTGCCATCTACCAGGATGCTGAACATGAAACGAGGTTGGACATTTCAGCAAGGCAAAGATCTCAAACACACAGCCAAGGAAACTCTCGATTGGTTTCAGAGAGAGAGAATAAAGCTGCTAGATTGTCCCAATCAATGACCTGACTTGAATCCAATTGAGAATCTAAGGAAAGAACTGAATATCAGAGTTCATAGAAGAGGCCCCCGAAACCTTCAAGATTTGAAGACTGCTTGTGTGGAATAATGGGCCAAAATCACACCTGAGCAATGCACATAAATAGTTTCTCCATACAGAAGATGTCTTGAAGCTATCATTACCAACAAAAGCTTTTCTACGAAGTATTAAACACTTCAATGTTCAATACTTATTCCCTGTGTCATTCCACTTTACTACACATAATGTATGGACTTGTTTGTTTTGAGTTCTTTGTATGTGTAGATTACTTGGGTCCTTACCAACATCTTTCATGTCAGAAAGTTATATAGAAACATATTTACTGAGAAAAATGTTGACGTGTTCAATACTTATTTTCCCTGCTGTATATGCTTGCTGTGCAATGTCTAAATGATTCTTAGGTAAAATTTAACTACTATTAACGGGTATGCCTACCCAAAAAAAAACAAAACGTTTTTTTTATGCATAATGAAAGAATGTGTTTCAGAGCAACATTTTCCACAGTTTTAAAGTTATATGAAGACGAAGTTGAAAGCAGTTTGTTTCTTATCAATTTTACAGTGTATCAGAAATCTGATGGACTCTGGCTGAGACTCCAATGCCCACATTGCTTTGTATATACTATGATTTTCTGACCTGAGAAGATGGAGAATAAGCGTGTGCTAGGCACTGTGGGAATTGATGTCTAGGCTGGAGGTGAACTGATTGCACGTGAGAAACAAAAATGAGATCAGGGGAAAGTTTAAAATAACTATCATTTAAAATGTATTGTTTAGTGCATATTGGTTAGTTGATTGGTATTACATGTTGATTGGATATTCCCTTAAAGTGGACCTGTCACCCAGACAAACAAATCTGTATAATAAAAGTCCTTTTCAAATTAAACATGAAATACAATTTCAATTTTTTATTAAAGCATTCATAGCTGTTGTGAGCTCATTTAAATATCTCGGATGTAAATCAAATATTGTCTGCCCCTCCTCTATGCCAATGGCATAGAGGCGGGGCAGACAATTACTTTCACTTTCCATTCAGCACTTCCTACATGTCACTGCTCTCCACACATTCCCCCGTTCTCTTTACCGGTTAATTGTGTAGCCAGGGCATGGAAATGGACATTGGGTCCCCCATTCTGGAGCACAAACAAGATTCTGAGATGATACAAGTCTTGTCTCAATAAGTGTCCACAAAATGGCTGCTGCCTGCTTGCTATAATTATGACTTCCCAGACTGAAGGAAACCAGATTCAAATAATTTATATAGTGTAATTAAAGTTCATTTTGCTTGACTAATGTGATAAAATAGGATTTTGAATAATTTTTTTGGGTGACGGGTCCCCTTTAATGATTTACTCAGTTTTATTTACTCTTTATTTAGGGAATTATAAATGTTGTGTATTTAAACTGTAGATTTCTGAATAAACTTTGCATGGAGTTAGGCATATGTAAAGCAAAAACTGAATTTTTTTTTAATTACAGCTTGTGCTTCCGGAGTATCTGATTCATGCTTTCTTCTGTGTCATGTTTCTGTGTGCTGCGGAGTGGCTTACCTTGGGTTTAAACATGCCTCTTTTAGCTTATCATATTTGGAGGTAATGTATAAAACATTCAGAGATTTTTCTGCATTATTCATGGAAATCTATATTCATACAGTATATATATATATATATTGCATCATTTATTTTCTCTCATAGGTATATGAGTAGGCCGGTCATGAGTGGACCAGGACTGTATGATCCTACAACTATTATGAATGCTGATATACTAGCCTACTGTCAAAAGGAAGGGTGGTGTAAATTAGCGTTTTACCTTCTGTCATTTTTTTACTTCCTTTATGGGTAAGTTGTGCTTCTGTGGAGGTGCACTATTCAAGCTGTAATGTATTTCATAGAACAAATGCTGTGTAAGATTTATGGAGCTGTTTTTGGAAGATGTAAACTAAATTTCATTGTTTGCAACTTATTGTGTATCATCCTTAAAGGAGAATTAAACCCCTCACAAAGTCCCCACTGACCCCCCTCCCTTCCTCCTTACCCCAGAATTCTGTCCCCTCTTGGATTCTGGGGAGCACAGCGGAGCTCATGGTTCCCATCTTCTTCTCGTCTGTAATGTACGCTGCGATCACTCTGCATGTGCAGAGAGGGGACATAATTCTGGGGTAAGACTGTGCAGAGGGGAGGCATGGAGGGGGGCCAACGGAGGGGGGAGGCAGTGGGGACTTAACATTGCGGGGGGGTTTAGTTCTCCTTTAAAAGGGCCAATATTAGTAGTGTTATTTACATGTAGATATATTGTTGCCCAATACTAGGGATGCACCGAATCCAGGATTAATTTCGGGATTAGGCCAGGATTCGGCCTCTTTCAGCAGGATTCGGATTTAGCCGAATCCTTCTGCCTGGACGAACTGAATCCGAATCCTAATTTGCATATGCAAATTAGGGGCGGGGAGGTAAATCGCATAACTTTTTGTCACAAAACAAGGAAGTAAAAATTTTTTCCCCTTCCCACCCCTAATTTGCATATCAAATAAGCATTCTGATTCGGTTAGGTATTCAGCCGAATCTTTCAAGGAGGATTTGGGGGTTCGGCCGAATCCAAAACGGTGGATTCGGTGCATCCCTACCCAATACTAAGGTTTCTTTTGAATATGAGTAGAGTCGTTGAGTGGATCTTGCAAAAGCAACAGTATAGTCTTTCCAAGTGAAGACCATTCTAAAGATCTACAGGACTATTGTGGTATGTTGTTTGAATATAAACATTATTCTACATTCCAGTGAGTGCCTTTTACTGACGATAGCTGGGTGGTATTATAATTTGGCGAGTGCCCATAGATCCACATGCAGAGAGTGATATTCCCGTCCAACCTTTATAAATGTCATCTGGAAAGAAAGTACTTTTACCATAGATGCACTCAACACACTGATAAACAGTTTGCAAGATCATATATTCTTTTCAAACTATAGAAAATATACCCCTCCTCTTTGATGTGGGCTTATTCAGTTGGGCCTAAGTAGAAAAAGTGCATAAACACTTCCAAAAATAAATATAAATTGTTTGTTTTTTTTTCAACGCAGATATACCTGATCCGAGGTGTAGGCTAGTATAGCCCACATACTGGTTGAGGAAAATTGTTTTTTTTTAATTATTATTTATTATGCCGCTCGCACCATGGGCACCATGTTTATTTGTGCAGATGCACATAATTAGTGATTCTCCTGATTGGTTTGTTGCATGTATCGTATGTTATAGGTTAAAGCTGTGGAAGGGGATTCTGTGACTAGAAGTTCCCATAGTGGGTTACTCCAAAAATAACTCTCCTAATTATTGGACTATCTATACTTTCACTCCATACAGTTTGCTTATTTACATTTTGTCCTTTTTCTTTTCTAGCATGATCTATGTGCTGGTGAGCTCCTAAGGACATCGTTTCTGAAGATCATGGTTCCAGTTGCATGCAAAAGTTTAACACTATAGGTATGGGTTTGGAAACGGCCTATTAAACGTGGCAGATTGAGTCCCTGGATTGCATTTGCTAAAAGGAAACATCTGCTTCCCAAATTTTATAAACAGTAGTGTGCATAAAGTGTGCTGCAGGGAAGATTTTGGATTTTTTATGAAGACTGGAAAATGTTTTTATTTATCAAGTAAAGACTTGGTCAGATTTTTTTTCCCTGTCTCCTTAGACCCCTTTATTTACAGCCTATCTATAACAATATAACCTTTCTTTATATAATGACCCCTGTTTGGTTAATTTAGCAGTTATGCTATTGACATAATACCAAATAGCGATAGACTGGCTGCTTTCAAATTCTCGGTTGCATTGTAAACCTTTCTACAGTCTGTTTGCCCTGTTAAATATTTTGCACTCCATTAAAAAAACAAAAAAAACAAAACATGTTCATAAATTGTTTTGATACATTCATAATTAGCAGCAACGTCAAGTTTCCTTCATTAGTGATCACAAAATTGCTTGCACATATAAATATACCATATACTGCACCAAAATCCTGCATAACATAACTAATGTAATATATAATATAACTAATAACCGTACAGAGTCAGGCTTTAATGTATGCCATGACTGGAAATGGATGGTCTCTGACAACAGGATGGTAAGAGTTGTAGTTCACAACAACTTTAAGAGTGGGCTTCAGCTTTCTTGTCCCTGGCATAGGGTGTCACAATCCAGTGTTACGTGACCAGTGCCTCCGTAAGTAAATTTCACAAGGCTGTGGGCATGGGCATCCCTTGATATTACTGTTTGTTGATTCCTGAAGGTGAATTACAGTTTGTTCAACAAGCTTTCCTTATGCACTAGTTCATCTGACAATATTCATCACTTCCAAGAAATGTCTTTAATTGGAAAGGGCGATAAAATTGTTAAATAAAAAAAAATACAAACGTCAACTTGTGCTTACCTATATGCTTTGAATTGAATGTCTGTGCCACTAAGGCTGCTTTTATACTGTATATACTTAACAATTTTACCACTATTCCTGGCTCAGATTTCTAAACCTCTGCGGCTTTGGTAAACCATACAAATTCAGTGTTTTTCCCCATGTGGAGGTTGCATCTCTGGTTAATTTTGTGTGTTTATCATTTAAAAACAATCAATTTATACATAAAGAACTGTATGAATCCCATTCTCCGTTTATTCTTACACAGTCCTTTATGAGATTGTTGGCAAGTGAGGCCCTAGGAACAGCTAGTTGAGGAGTGCCTAAAATGAGTGCTAGGGTTTTACAGTTTTTGGAAGCTGTTGGGTTGCATTTATTTTGAACGTTCTCAATATTATATAGCCAAAAAGTCTAGTACAATTTATATATGCCATAAACAGTCTGTAAATTTGAGAGAAACTCTTCAAGCGGTTACCTTTGAAACTGTACATGGAGAGATTATTAAATCTATTTAGTAGGGATACACCGAATCCAGGATTCAGTTCGGAATTCAGCCTTTTTCAGCAGGATTCGGATGTGGCCAAATCCTTCTGCCCAGCCGAACTGAATCCAAATACTTATTTGCATATGCAAATTAGGGGAGGGGAACCGTGTGACTTTTTGTCACAAAACAAGGAAGTAAAAAATGCAAATTAGGATTCTGTTCTGTATTCGGCCGAATCTTTCGCGAAGGATTTGCATCCATACTATTTAGCAAGTTGGTTACACAGTGATTATAGGGAAAAAAGTGATCTAGAAATAAAAGTGCTACTTATCATGCTATCTTATCTCCTTTAAGAACTTCTAAACTTGTAAAAAAGAAACAATCTGTAAGGCTGCAGCATCCACTTGATCACTTAGGATTCCTTTTCCTCCTCTAACCCACTCTGAACCCTACGTTAGGGGCATACTCCATCGTTTCAACTCAGATTATTAAACACGGCCTCCAGTCTAGCAGCCAATGAAGAGATAGCATTGCTGGTTCCTATAGAAACTCCTGAGCTCACTTTAACCATTACAGTGCTCAATCCAAGCAGAATGTTTTATCAAAGCAAGTTCTGCCTGTGTAACCTGCATTCTTGAATGCATTAACTTGATACTGAATAAGCATCTTTCCAAATGTGCGGTTTGAAGATGACTACTATTGATTGAGGGAAATTGGCTGCTGGGTGAAATCTGCTCTTTGTTTTAGGCAAATGTGATGTGGTTGGCCAACCGAGGGGGTATATGCAGTACAAAAGATGCAGTTTGGGTGGGGGAGATGTTCCCATACATGGTAAGAAAATGTACATGTCATGCACATGAAAGGAAAATGTACATGTCATGCACATGAAAGGAACTAGTTTTCCAGCCCTCCGAATAGGAGATTGTCCATCAGCAATCAAATGTAACCCTGTTAGTAACTTCTCAAAATACACACCGTCTGCTGGTTTCCTAGGTCAAATGCCTGATTCTCCTGACAGTATTGCCTGGCTTTACTGATGTGCCCAGGTCTGTAGCAGCTGCTCAGTGAGCCTGAGACCAGTCGGCTTCTAGTATTGGCTGGCTGCTCTTATTATGGCCCATAGCTGCTGTATATTAAAGATGAGATAAATAGGGGAATTCCACAGTCAAGCTCTTTAAAGGGATCCTGTCATCGGAAAAAATGTTTTTTTTCAAAACGCATCAGTTAATAGTGCTGCTCCAGCAGAATTCTGCACTGAAATCCATTTCTCAAAAGAGCAGACAGATTTTGTTATATTCAATTTTAAAATCTGACATGGGGCTAGACATTTTGTCAATTTCCCAGCTGCCCCAGGTCATGTGACTTGTGCCTGTACTTTAGGAGAGAAATGCTTTTTGGCAGGCTGCTGTTTTTCCTTCTCAATGTAACTGAAAGTATCTCAGTGGGACATGGGTTTTTACTGTTGAGTGTTGTTCTTAGATCTACCAGGCAGCCGTTATCTTGTGTTAGGGAGCTGTTATCTGGTTACCTTCCCATTGTTCTTTTGTTTGGCTGCTGGGGGGGGAAGGGAGGGAGTGATA
This sequence comes from Xenopus petersii, assembly GCA_038501925.1. Taxonomy (NCBI): domain Eukaryota; kingdom Metazoa; phylum Chordata; class Amphibia; order Anura; family Pipidae; genus Xenopus; species Xenopus petersii. The sequence continues at coordinate 95,032,005 of CM076687.1, read as the reverse complement.
TCACTCCAACTTGCAGTACAGCAGTAAAGAGTGATTGAAGTTTATCAGAGCACAAGTCACATGACTTGGGGCAGCTGGGAAGTTGACAATATGTCTAGCCCCATGTCAGATTTCAAAATTGAATATAAAAAAATCTGTTTGCACTTTTGAGAAATGGATTTCAGTGCAGAATTCTACTGGAGCAGCACTATTAACCGATTCATTTTGAATTTTTTTTTTTCCCATGACCGTATCCCTTTAAGTAGTTACTTAAATTTATGCTTTTATGTTCCATGATTGCTCACTTGGAAAACCAGGCTTTCTTTTTGTAAATAATTATACACAGCTTGAGTGGCAGCTCCACTCACCTTGTGAAGAATTTACAATAATTCCCCCCCCCACCCTTTTTTTTTTTGTCTATCAAGCAGAAGTTATAAGCTTTGTTTCATGCTAGCTATTGACCACAATATATTATTTTTGGCACCAATGCCCAAAAGCACATGCCCACTTTTACAACATTAAAATGTAATTGTTTGCTGTAGAATACATAGCTGTCTTAGGTTTATATTTTATTAATGAAGTGCCAAACTACTGCTTAATGCCCCCAGATCACACAGCAGTGGCATGCAACATCATGGTTACCTCCTCCAGGACTATTAGCAATATAAAACTAGTGCTCCAAGAAGGTTAGCAGTATACAGTGCTTGTAAAATACATGTTGTTATGGTACAAATAAAGGCAGCACTATTGCTGAAAGCTGTGCCTTTTAGCTTTTTCTGCTCTTGTAATTCCATAAAATGTAAGAAGTTTTAATTGGGTGTAGGTGGACCTCAAAAATTTAACAGGCTCTGTGGAACAGGTGGCGGGATTTTATTATTGTTGCTGGTGTGTGTGGATATATTGAAATGGATGGATATATATTTCCAATGAGTAGGGACGCACAGTAAAAAAGATGGGTGCCAGTCCGGTGACGGCACTCCACAGGAATCTTTATATCATATATATATTCTTTTATAAATATAATCTTTTACACACACACACAAAATGGTGCACACAAGGATTTGCTGTAGAAAAATTAAAAATTCATAATTTTATTTAATACATTAAAAAGTAGCCAACGTTTCGGTCTCCATCTAAGACCAAAAAAAAATCGAATCAGATTTATTGAATTAGCCGTACATGTTGCCTCTGTCCAGTATAATGTTCTGTAATATTTCAGAGAGACTCTAGGTGGCACTCACGTTATATGGCTGACTGAAAGACCATAAGCATTTTATGATGGGTAGAGATTGTCAAGGCTTGTTTCTGTGACTCTTCTGTCTGGGACAATATTATAACTTTCCCCTACACATACTGTAAAATAAGACTCTATATAGTATGAACACCAAATTGTAAAGGCGATTTAAGCACGCTAACCTGCTCCAGTACTCCATAGACTTACTTCTCTGGTATCTTCATTTCGATATTATCCAGCCAGTGAGAAGTGCTACTACATGGTCATGTCGGACAGGACTGATTGAGAGGAGATTAACACTGAGACAGAGCACCCTCATACTGCAGCCTTTACCAAAGCTTATCATGTATAGCATTACTGAGAATGAGAAAGCACAATAATAAAAAAAAAAGGGCAGGGAGCAGAAAAGGGTATAGGAAAGATTATCTATGATAGATTTATTCATTTAAAAGAATATACATTTAATATTTACTAGGGGTATTATCTGGAATATGAGGCCATTGTTGCACATTCCATTCACCCTCAAAGGCTATCAGAAATGATTCAGGCTGCCTACTATATACAGTGTTCCACTAGCCTGCATGGTCAGTGCATGAAAGGTTACTGCAATGAACTATTGCCTTTTATTCTAAATATTTGTAATAGTATAACCAGGTATTTACTGTATTCCGTGCCAACATATTGGGTAGTGTTGTGCATTTTGCCATGGAATATACATTGTTACTTGACAGACTTTAATTTTTTCCTCTAATTCGGTTGAATCAAGCTATATTTCAACTTGATTGGCTATAATATATATAGGGAAAGTTGTGCTCACCACTATTTTTTAAAACCATTAGGCGGGGGTGCAATGAGGCTGTGACCACAAAATTATCAATATATTTAAGACAGAGACATTTTGTGCATACTGCTACTAAAAAATGCCTTACCCTTTAAACAAAACAGGGATTGTTTGTCCATATATTGCAATATATTTAAGCTGGCCAACTACGTCAAACTCATCCCATATCTGGCCAGTCCTACGCTCAATTTTCATCTGATTCATTAAGAATTCAATTGCTTAATTATACATTTTACAAAGGGATTTAGTTTTACCTGCAACTTACTTGCTGCTTTCAAAGTAAAACTCCCAAACTTGGCTGCCCTTTTATTAGACACCAGTGGGATCACCTGACTATAGCTGGGAAGGGTGGGAGCTACAACATGGAGCTGGTCACTGCTCCTGTATAACTATAACAAACAAGGGAAAGTTGTGCTCACCACTATTTTTTAAAACCATTAGGCGGGGGTGCAATGAGGCTGTGACCACAAAATACATATAGACAAATACAAGAGTCCTCTGCACTCAACCCATTATCAATATATTTAAGATAGAGACATTTTGTGCATACTGCTACTGAAAAATGCCTTACCCTTTAAACAAAACAGGGATTGTTTGTCCATATATTGCAATATATTTAAGCTGGCCAACTACGTCAAAGTCATCCCATATCTGGCCAGTCCTACGCTCAATTTTATCTGATTCATTAAGAATTCTATTGCTTCATTATACATTTTACAAAGGGACTAAGTTTTACCTGCAACTTACTTGCTGCTTTCAAAGTAAAACTTTTATTAGACACCAGTGGGATCACCTGACTATAGCTGGGAAGGGTGGGAGCTACAACATGGAGCTGGTCACTGCTCCTGTATAACTATAACAAACAAGGGAAAGTTGTGCTCACCACTGATTTTTAAAACCATTAGGCGGGGTTGCAATGAGGGTGTGACCACAAAATACATATAGTCAACTACAGAGGTCCTCTGCACTCAACCCATTATCAATATATTTAAGACAACTATATATATATATATATATATAGTTGATATTGATGTGAAAGCAATTTGTTTATTATTTACAAGCTTTGAAGATTTTGTGCCTATGTTGGTTCTTAGCGTTTGCATAACTGTTCTGCACTGTAGATTAAAAAAAAAATGCAAACTGTGCCAGTTTTACATAGTTTTAGTAAATGAGCAGTTTTGTAACTAGTCGAGAGGGTCTGGGTGCACGGCGATTCCTTCCCACCCTCTGCCCACCTGTATCCCTTGCCCACAGGTAGGAGAGAAGCTGGGCAGTCGGATGTCTTATACCGTGGATGTCTATAGATGACCATATAGATGTCTATAGAGAAAGCAAACCTCACAGTCCTGGCTCCCTAATACTGCAGGGTCTGCTTCCTCTATAATTAAGCCAGTGTAAATGAGGTTTAGTTGAGTGATAGACAGACAAGTGAGTATGGAAAGATCCTTACTGAGACATCAGTGATTTTAACATTTACATGTCGAACAAGATTCAGTTTAGATTTACATAAAAAACGTCATTTTAAATTTTATAGTGCAAGGGATTTTCCTTTTGCTAAGAGAAGCTATACTGCTGCTAATCATAGGATTCCCATGGAGCATTGTGTAGTTTCATAGTTAATCTTCAGTATAACATCATATGGGTAACATAATTAACTTGCACTTGAAAACTGCCTTAAGGGCAGAGACATATAGAGTTAATAATGGATGGAGGGCACACCAAAATTTTCAAAAAATAGTTAGAGGTGCAGAAACAAATGTTACCCCTACTGTAGGTAACCTGTATCAATATCAAGTATCTGTATGTTCGCAAACTCAGCAAGAAATGCAATTTAAAGAAGAGTGGTTTGAAAAAAAGGTTTTTACTTTACTTTTATACAGAAAAAAAACATTTTACATCGATAACACCATACAAGGCAAAGTTTATACAATATTAAAAAATCGTATAGAATATAACCCACTCATTTATAATGTATAGCAAGCAAGGAACAAGCAAGGAGCGGAGACACCTACCAGAAAAATGAGAATGGCCCCAACGTTTCAGCACCAAGGCCTTTGTCAAGGGGATTCTGATGTTTACCGGATTTAATGGAGGTATATATACCCTAATCAATTACTATCTGGGCGCTTCGTTTGCGCGCGTCCTACACTTCCGGGTATGTGACGTCACTTCCGCCTACGTCACTTCCGCCGACGTATCGTCTGGCTTGGTGACGCGGCGCTATATTCTCATTGATACAACCTGCATTCAAACAGGAAGCACACGTATCTGTTTATCTCGTTGCTAAGCAACACCTGCCGCACATAGCGCTATTGTATACATCAGCACAACAGATACCTTAATGCAGCGACCCCAAAAAATCAGCAGATCCTGGACAATATATTTCAAAAGCATATACATGGCTCAAAAAGGTGCTATAGTGTAATGTGCAAAAAAGTCATATGACCAATATTAATGTATATACAACATCATGTGACATTTCCCTATCATTTCTCATCCCATGATATATCTACTAACCATCCACTTAAAAGAAATTAAAAAATCTACAATTAGTATGCTATAATTCATATAGCCATCATATGTATAATTTAAAGTGCCCACGTGCTCAACATCATGTGCAATATCATATTAAATTTCACCCCATAGATGCTATGATGGCCAATGTTTTAAAATATCTTAGTGAATACAGGATATAAAAACAGCATCAAACTATAAATATAATATATTTAAAGTGACAGCGCCCATATTGTGCACTTAATTAAAAATCACCATGCCATATTCATAAAGATCAACATCTGTGTATACATAGAATAATTTCAAGAGGTAACTTCCATCAATATTGTCCCATTAGGATCTGTGAAAATAGTAACATAGAAAATTTTAAAAAACTAATTTAAAAACATCAGACAAAACAAAACACAAACTCATTTCACAACAGGCTGAGGTCATTCCAAAGATTATTATATCTAATTAGTATCAAAAAAATAAAGATAGTTCCCTGTCTTCATTAAGGCCATTGGGAGAAAGGGCCTGCAACTTATATATCCATTTCAATTCCCGCTGTTTGAGTAATGTTTCTCTATTGCCCCCCCGAATCGGCATTTTCACTCTCTCAATCCCCATGAATCTCAGTTGGTTCACTTGGCGGTGCGCTTCCATGAAGTGTCTCGCCAAAGGAGACGCAATTTTCCCAAGTCTTACATCGCTCCTATGTTCCCCAATTCTGACACTAAGGGATCTGGTGGTCTCACCTATATATACTTTGCCACACGGGCACTTTACCATATATACAACATGATCTGTTTGACAATTGATATAGTCCATTACTTCAAAACTTCTGCCAGTCATTGGATGATAAAATTTATCTGTCTGCATTACAAAATTGCAATTGACACAGTGCCCACACCTAAACATTCCTTTGGTGTTACTCAACCAGGTACCTTGTTTCTTCTGAGGTTCACTTAGTGCATGGACCAATTGATCCCTCAAATTGGTTGCTCTTTTGTACGCCATCATTGGTGGTTCAGCTACCCATGGTTCCAATTTCCTATCCATCTGCAATAAATGCCAGTGGCGGTTTATGATTCTTTTAACATGCCCTGATTGTCTAGAGTATGTAGTAACAAAGGGTAGTCTTTCTGACTTTCTACCAACTTTTTTGGATAAGAGGGTATTTCTAGGTGTACCTTTCACTTTCTCTCTTGCTCCCTCCAACAGGTGAGTATCATATCCTCTACTGGAAAAGTGAGCTACCATCTCATCTGCCCTTTCATCAAACTTACCCTCCTCACCGACAATACGTCTAACTCGTAAGAGCTGGCTATATGGTAACCCTCTCACCGTAGAGGGTGGATGAAAACTGTTTGGGTCTAAATATGTGACCCTGTCAGTTGGTTTTCTATAGATATCTGTTGTCAGTTTCCCATCAGTCAGCCCAACTGTAACATCCAAAAAATGTATTTTGTTTCTGTCATATTCGAGAGTGAATTTAATTGTCGGAATTCTAGAGTTCAAATACTCCGCGAACAGTAACAGGGAATTCTCAGACCCTTGCCAAATAAAAAATAGGTCATCTATGTAGCGCAGCCACATCAATGTAGAGGGCCAAAATTCTTGGTTGCTATAGACAAAAGTATTTTCAAAATGTGCCATAAATAAATTAGCATAAGCTGGAGCAACATTTGACCCCACTGATGTGCCTTGGCTCTGCTCATAGAATTTACCTTCAAATAGAAAGTAGTTCTTCTTAAGGACCCATCCCAGGAACTGTAGAAGTAAGTTCATCACTCCATCTGGTAATTCAAGGTTCTCCATTGCCGCCGCAATGACCTCGATTCCCTGTTCATGGGGAATGGAGGTATATAAGGAGGAAACATCCATTGTGCAGAGAAATACATCCTTTTCAATCAGTTCAATCTCATTCAATTTGTTAATAAAGTGGGTAGTATCCTTCACATATGACCTGGTACCTACCACTATGGGATTAAGGGCTGTGTCCAACAGGATTGATAGTGGTTGAAAAATAGACGACATCCCTGCAACAATGGGCCTCCCAGGTGGTTTTCGGAGGTCCTTGTGAATCTTTGGTAGAAGATAGAACACAGGTATAATAGGGTTATCAACTTGCAAGAATTTTCTCAATCTATTTGTAATGATGCCATCTTCCTCACTGGTCTTTAACAGACCATCTATCATCTGTTTCAGATCCCACGTTGGATCACCCTCTAACAATTTATAGTGTGATGTGTTTTGTAATTGAGACAATGCTTCAACCCTATAGGCCTCCATGTCCATCACTACGATGGCTCCACCCTTATCAGCTGGTTTAATAATAATAATAGATGTATCACTCTTAAGACTCTGTAGGGCATCACGCTCAACTCTGGATAGATTATTGACTCTATTGCTATCACTCGTCCATTTAAGTTTGTCAGTGTCCCTCTGCACTGCCTGTACAAAAGTTTCAACACAGTGGTTAGTCATTGGGGGAGAGAACTTACTTTTTGGTCTGCACCTGATCGCATCATACCAGGGATCTGTTTGCAAATCTTCAGTCCCACACGTGTCATTATCTGCTTCTTTCCCAAATGGTGGCAAATTAGTGTCTGATGTTCCCTGTGCAAAAAAAGCTTTGAGCCTTATGGTACGGAAAAACCTTTCTAATTCAACATCCAGGCACAATTGGTCACCATTATTAGTAGGTACATACCCCAAGCCCTTGGAAAGGACACACATCTCTGGTCCTGTCAAAATCCTTTTACTGATATTCACCACTAACGTGTTTTCTTCCTGGTTGAGATTTGAAAGGCCACTGGTGCCTTTACTCCTTTCTTTCCTTTTTCTCCCTCGCCTGGTTTTCCTCTGGTACTTTAGACAGGGGTACCAGAGGAAAACCAGGCGAGGGAGAAAAAGGAAAGAAAGGAGTAAAGGCACCAGTGGCCTTTCAAATCTCAACCAGGAAGAAAACACGTTAGTGGTGAATATCAGTAAAAGGATTTTGACAGGACCAGAGATGTGTGTCCTTTCCAAGGGCTTGGGGTATGTACCTACTAATAATGGTGACCAATTGTGCCTGGATGTTGAATTAGAAAGGTTTTTCCGTACCATAAGGCTCAAAGCTTTTTTTGCACAGGGAACATCAGACACTAATTTGCCACCATTTGGGAAAGAAGCAGATAATGACACGTGTGGGACTGAAGATGTGCAAACAGATCCCTGGTATGATGCGATCAGGTGCAGACCAAAAAGTAAGTTCTCTCCCCCAATGACTAACCACTGTGTTGAAACTTTTGTACAGGCAGTGCAGAGGGACACTGACAAACTTAAATGGACGAGTGATAGCAATAGAGTCAATAATCTATCCAGAGTTGAGCGTGATGCCCTACAGAGTCTTAAGAGTGATACATCTATTATTATTAAACCAGCTGATAAGGGTGGAGCCATCGTAGTGATGGACATGGAGGCCTATAGGGTTGAAGCATTGTCACAATTACAAAACACATCACACTATAAATTGTTAGAGGGTGATCCAACGAGGGATCTGAAACAGATGATAGATGGTCTGTTAAAGACCAGTGAGGAAGATGGCATCATTACAAATAGATTGAGAAAATTCTTGCAAGTTGATAACCCTATTATACCTGTGTTCTATCTTCTACCAAAGATTCACAAGGACCTCCGAAAACCACCTGGGAGGCCCATTGTTGCAGGGATGTCGTCTATTTTTCAACCACTATCAATCCTGTTGGACACAGTCCTTAATCCCATAGTGGTAGGTACCAGGTCATATGTGAAGGATACTACCCACTTTATTAACAAATTGAATGAGATTGAACTGATTGAAAAGGATGTATTTCTCTGCACAATGGATGTTTCCTCCTTATATACCTCCATTCCCCATGAACAGGGAATCAAGGTCATTGCGGCGGCAATGGAGAACCTTGAATTACCAGATGGAGTGATGAACTTACTTCTACAGTTCCTGGGATGGGTCCTTAAGAAGAACTACTTTCTATTTGAAGGTAAATTCTATGAGCAGAGCCAAGGCACATCAATGGGGTCAAATGTTGCTCCAGCTTATGCTAATTTATTTATGGCACATTTTGAAAATACTTTTGTCTATAGCAACCAAGAATTTTGGCCCTCTACATTGATGTGGCTGCGCTACATAGATGACCTATTTTTTATTTGGCAAGGGTCTGAGAATTCCCTGTTACTGTTCGCGGAGTATTTGAACTCTAGAATTCCGACAATTAAATTCACTCTCGAATATGACAGAAACAAAATACATTTTTTGGATGTTACAGTTGGGCTGACTGATGGGAAACTGACAACAGATATCTATAGAAAACCAACTGACAGGGTCACATATTTAGACCCAAACAGTTTTCATCCACCCTCTACGGTGAGAGGGTTACCATATAGCCAGCTCTTACGAGTTAGACGTATTGTCGGTGAGGAGGGTAAGTTTGATGAAAGGGCAGATGAGATGGTAGCTCACTTTTCCAGTAGAGGATATGATAATCACCTGTTGGAGGGAGCAAGAGAGAAAGTGAAAGGTACACCTAGAAATACCCTCTTATCCAAAAAAGTTGGTAGAAAGTCAGAAAGACTACCTTTTGTTACTACATACTCTAGACAATAAGGGCATGTTAAAAGAATCATAAACCGCCACTGGCATTTATTGCAGATGGATCGGAAATTGGAACCATGGGTAGCCGAACCACCAATGATGGCGTACAAAAGAGCAACCAATTTGAGGGATCAATTGGTCCATGCACTAAGTGAACCTCAGAAGAAACAAGGTACCTGGTTGAGTAACACCAAAGGAATGTTTAGGTGTGGGCACTGTGTCAATTGCAATTGCAATTGCAGTGCAATGCGGACAGATAAATTTTATCATCCAATGACTGGCAGAAGTTTTGAAGTAATGGACTATATCAATTGTCAAACAGATCATGTTGTATATATGGTAAAGTGCCTGTGTGGCAAAGTATATATAGGTGAGACCACCAGATCCCTTAGTGTCAGAATTGGGGAACATAGGAGCGATGTAAGACTTGGGAAAATTGCGTCTCCTTTGGCGAGACACTTCATGGAAGCGCACCACCAAGTGAACCAACTGAGATTCATGGGGATTGAGAGAGTGAAAATGCCGATTCGGGGGGGCAATAGAGAAACATTACTCAAACAGCGGGAATTGAAATGGATATATAAGTTGCAGGCCCTTTCTCCCAATGGCCTTAATGAAGACAGGGAACTATCTCTATTTTTCTGATACTAATTAGATATAATAATCTTTGGAATGACCTCAGCCTGTTGTGAAATGAGTTTGTGTTTTGTTTTGTCTGATGTTTTTAAATGAGTTTTTTAAAATTTTCTATGTTACTATTTTCACAGATCCTAATGGGACAATATTGATGGAAGTTACCTCTTGAAATTATTCTATGTATACACAGATGTTGATCTTTATGAATATGGCATGGTGATTTTTAATTAAGTGCACAATATGGGCGCTGTCACTTTAAATATATTATATTTATAGTTTGATGCTGTTTTTATATCCTGTATTCACTAAGATATTTTAAAACATTGGCCATCATAGCATCTATGGGGTGAAATTTAATATGATATTGCACATGATGTTGAGCACGTGGGCACTTTAAATTATACATATGATGGCTATATGAATTATAGCATACTAATTGTAGATTTTTTAATTTCTTTTAAGTGGATGGTTAGTAGATATATCATGGGATGAGAAATGATAGGGAAATGTCACATGATGTTGTATATACCTTTAATATTGGTCATATGACTTTTTTGCACATTGCACTATAGCACCTTTTTGAGCCATGTATATGCTTTTGAAATATATTGTCCAGGATCTGCTGATTTTTTGGGGTCGCTGCATTAAGGTATCTGTTGTGCTGATGTATACAATAGCGCTATGTGCGGCAGGTGTTGCTTAGCAACGAGATAAACAGATACGTGTGCTTCCTGTTTGAATGCAGGTTGTATCAATGAGAATATAGCGCCGCGTCACCAAGCCAGACGATACGTCGGCGGAAGTGACGTAGGCGGAAGTGACGTCACATACCCGGAAGTGTAGGACGCGCGCAAACGAAGCGCCCAGATAGTAATTGATTAGGGTATATATACCTCCATTAAATCCGGTAAACATCAGAATCCCCTTGACAAAGGCCTTGGTGCTGAAACGTTGGGGCCATTCTCATTTTTCTGGTAGGTGTCTCCGCTCCTTGCTTGTTCCTTGCTTGCTATACATTATAAATGAGTGGGTTATATTCTATACGATTTTTTAATATTGTATAAACTTTGCCTTGTATGGTGTTATTGATGTAAAATGTTTTTTTCTGTATAAAAGTAAAGTAAAAACCTTTTTTTCAAACCACTCTTCTTTAAATTGCATTTCTTGCTGAGTGTGCGAACATACAGATACTTAAGGGCAGAGACACATGCGAAGATTAGGGGAGATTTATTCACCCGGCACAAATTGCCTCTCCTTTGGGTGACTAATCTCCGCGAAAAGCCTTCTCGACGGCTAGAATGAATTGATGGCACTTGGAGCGCTTCATTTTCCAAAGTTGCCTCACGACCAAACTTCGATCGACTTCGGAAAACGAAATGCTCTGAGTGCCACCCCGCCGGCGATTTAGATTCTAGTCGGCGGGAAGGCTTTTTTGGGGAGATTAATCGCCTGAAGAAGAGGCCATTTGTTGCCGGGCGACTCTCTCTGAATCCGAGTGTGCCCTTACCCTAAATGTGACATGATATACAACATTGGTGGTATCAGTAGAGATGTGCAGAACCTTTGTTTCTGAATTGTTTTACATACACCAGCAGCCACTGCCCACCTTATCTGTTATAAACTTTTGGGGAATTCATCATGCATGCGATTGGCTCATTACTATTTATTTGTTCCCTGGTATGCCCCTGTGCTGTTTCCTTCCCTTATAATGTAGACTAATAATCACTATTTATAACACAATCATGCCATTAATGTTTTATAGTTGGCCTGTATCTACCCTTTTAATTTCTCATTTATTTAAAGCACAGATAGCTGTACAGTATCATCTGTCTGTATGCTTCTATACCGCATACAGTATTTCATGAATTCAGTTGGGTACGCAAAACTTTTGGAAACATGAACTCTGTGTTTAAAGATTCAGAGATTGTCCATGCACCCAGCTTGCACTAGGAATGACATGTTTGACGTTTCCTGCTCTAGGCTTCCTGTATCTGCTTTTTTTGTGCATATGAAAAGATATTTCTAATGCTGTATTATATGCACCCTGGGTGGTCACCTCTCAAAGCCACTGCACGTGTGCGTACACCAGGATATTACAACTAAACAATAAAAATATGTTACGCATTTTTCATGTTTGCTTGTGCTTTCAAGTAAAAATAAACAGTCAATTTTTTGACAGAACTGTCCTATATGTTTTCATAGATTGGGTAATTTATTTTGCATTCAAGTAGTTACTCTCAAATAGGCAAGGAATTTGGGAAGTGTATTAAAAGAGACACGCAAACCAGGCAAGACTACTGTTAGAAGCCCTGCTGTGCACATGTCTGTTGGCCCAATTCTCACACAAGGAAAGCCATTGGCCAGTTATTCCTGTTCTAACATTGTACATATCATTACCTATACTAGATATACCATGACCTGGATGAATGAAAATCTTCATAGTCATTGTACATATCAGTTCTTGGATTCACCGCTCCCGGGCCTATAATCCCACTAATGTACATTTAACTTAAATCATTACAGGCTCATGTGCCTTATGCAGGTGTACCATTCCATGTGCAAAATGTTTCCATGTGGAAAGGTGTGCTAGGAATTTTTTTATTAACAATAAAATCAATAAACAACAAACAAAAGATCATTACATTTTCTTATTATACAAATTCAGATATTAAATTGATGATGCGGCCTTGGACCATTACTCAGAAGCTCAGTGACTACACTGTGGAGATTTACGCTGTTTCCCTAACACTTCCTCCAGACTTCTCCTGAAACTTCCCCAAACCTGACGAACATCCTTCATCCATTTGATATGAAATCTCCTCCTCACCAAAGGACTCCCAGTCCTCCTCATTCTTTATACTTCCCTTCCTTTTCTTTTCCTCTGTTATTCCTTCTAATGAAGTCTCAGAATTACCCTGGGTAGGTCGGTCCTGCATTTTCTCTTCTCTTTTCCCTTCTGGGGATGAAACTGCAGAGGAAACCTTCTTTGCCTTACTTTTTTTCTTTCTTTTTAACTTCACAACCTCCCTCCCTTCTTCCTTCTCCATTATTTTTAGTTCAGTCCTCAGGCAAATCCTCCAAACTATTCCCCTCCGGGAGAACAAATCTATTGGAGATTTCTAGGTCTGGCCTCAGTACTATCCTTTCCTCCTTACTCTTCTTTGATTTTGAGCCAACTGTCTTCTAGCCACCACCCTTATTATCCCCAGTCTGTGTCTGATCCTGTTGCCTAGGTTCTCTTCAGGTGTTTCATTTAAAGGCAGAACTCCACTTTCCCTGTCTCTACACCCTTCCTCTCCTGACCACCAGACTGCAAAATATTCACTTTCCACATTTGGGCAGTTCTTTACAATATGCCAAGCTTCTGGGCATTGACGATGTGTGTGACCAAGTTCCATGCACAGATTATGGAAAGGTGTTCTAGGCTCAACGCATTACACCATTTTCACATCATCTGTGCCAACACCCATGAAACGTCCCAAAAATCTAACAAAAAATTTGCAGGCCCTGGATCCCTGGTATATACAAAATATCTTTCAGTCAAATAGAATCTATACTTCTGTGCCCTATCTTTAAACCAGCAAGCAACGAGTGTGTAAAAGCAAGTGTAAACAGCTATGAAAAGAGTGAAGATGGCACTCACATAAAACACTAGGGGGAGGATTTATCCACATTAGAATTTTGGATTTTGTTCAACAAATCAAATTATGTTGTACTAAAACTTGCGAATTAAAATTGTGCTTAGAAAAACTTGCATTGAAAGGAAAAAAAAGCACAAAGAATATGTAAAGCTCAAACGTATATATAAGGTATAAAGTGGATAATAAATTAGCCCAGATACGCACTCCTGTTTCAATATTCTAATTGCAATAAAAAAAAGGGGATATTGAATTAGATTCTCTTGCTGCATTTCTGTTATTAGGAGTTCTGCATCATATGTTGGAAATTAAGTGAATTATTGCTACTTGCAGATTACTTACCATATGAACAGCAGTAATAATAACAGAAACAATATTACCTGTGGCTATTTTAGGCTCTTTCTGAAAAGATTTAGTGACAGTATTAGGGGTTTAGGTTTCAGGGGATAACAATAGAAATTAGAAAATACAGTGGCAGAACTACTGGGGGTGCGACTGCTCCAGGGCCTGCCAACGTGAAAATCGGATGTAAAAATCAGAGAAAAAAGTGAAAATCTGATTTTTTTTTTAATGCAAATCAAATTTTCGGGAAAATGTAATAATAAATAAGCGTAAAAAACCCGAGCGGATTTGATCAGTTTGTAGCATTTTACAAATAAAATGAACTAAAACAGCAATTCCATCATGCTTATTCATATGGATCCTATACTGTATCAAACTCATTGGCCCTATGGCCATACAGACAGATAGTATATGAGGGGTCATACACAATGTGGTCACTTTTCTATGGTTCATTTAATCGGAGCAACAGAAAGTGCAGAGTCACTGCAGCTTCTCTTCCTTCTCAGCAGCTCCTTTCTCATGTTTCTCTGCCTGCGCAAGATGCATTGTCTAAAATAGTGCACCAGCAGATGAAATTTTCAAACTGTTCTATTGAGGAACCTACTGATGTCCAGTATATAGATATCAGTCATAATCATCAGTACCTTAGAAACCTAACTTGACACAGGAGCTAAATGAATGAGATTTTAAACATCAGAGCTGCCTAATTTGTTGGTGCTCTAAAAATACATGTTAATAAAAATCTTTATGGCAGAGCAAGACTATCAGACGACTCATGGCATGGGCAGCTATATCTATTGTCACGTGCGGCTCCCTAAATTCAGAACAAGTGCTAAGCTCCCTGGTCACAACTCAATCTTCTGCTTGTAGCAGCCGCCTTTGGCCTCAGGAGGAGCCCTCAGCAACTCAGATGCAGCCAGGTCTTAACTTGAGAGGAGCAAAGAATATGTTCTGAACGAGCAATGGGGCACGTGCGTTTCCAAGGTATTGGATGGAAGGCAACAGTTCAGGGAGTAGATGAAAAGTGTAGTCCGGCAGGCCGGGGTCATTACAGGAAGAGTTCAAGCAAGGTCAATCAGGCTAGGGTCGGTACAGGCAGCGTTCAAAGGATAGTCAGGCAGGAACCAAAACACGACAGAATCACACCCAGATACCAATAAGTTAGACCTAACAACTGGTAATGATTACCAGCCCAAAGCCCCTTTAAATATTAAACATTTGCATCAAAACGTGATGACAACATGACGCTCGCGGCGCGTAAAACCCGGAAGTGTGCACTGCGCACCATAGGAGAACCACCAATGAAGAGAGAAGGATAACCGCAACGGGCGTCCGCCGCTGGCCCACTAGACCACCAGGGTGAGTCCTCACATCTATATTTACATGCCTGGAATAATTTTAGATCTATTATTAATATCTGGCTTAGAGCAATACAGCACTGCAGTATATAAAGCCAGTTTAAAAAATGAATACAGATTTCTTGCTTTTTCAAGAAAAAATATTTTTGTTGTTCAAAGCAGTGATGCTAATTAGTAACTCAAATTTTTGATATTTGTTTTTCCTCCTTAATATTCTGCAGGAGGCAGTGATGAGACAACCAGCAAATGACTCAGTTCCAAAGCATTTGCCCATTGTAACATGGAGGGTGTTGACTTTTAGTAGACGTCTATTCTTGATAAACATCTCTGAATAAATCTGCTTACAAATGCAAAACGTTTCCCCTCTGACAGTCCTGTGCTAGTTACCTGTGGCTCCAAGATAGTGCAATTGTGGGCAGTAAAGAGATTGAGATAGTGACTGGTGGTGACAGTGAGGCTGGCTTAGTCAGAGGAAGCAGACACATACTAAATAAAATTCAGCATTCCATTTTGAGAGTCATGAGCTGACATGATGGAAGAGAATGACAAGGGGACAGGCATTTGATTTATGACAAGATTAAGCTTGAAATTCTCAACTTTTTTCGTTAACCTTTTCATTATTGCCGAGTCGACTATAAAAAGAAGAAACCATTGTTTAAACCCTGACTAAAATACTTTCAAACATTCTTTTATTTTAAATGTGAGCTTGCACCTACATACAGTTTAACTGCATACGCAGTCATTTAGTTCAGCAGCTAATAGCAGCACTGGCAGATTTCTAATTGCTACTTTAAACGGAAAATAAAAATGCAGGTTTATTTTAAATAAAGGTTCAGTGAAGCTAATTCTGCACAAGGAGACATATTTACTCATTTAATTTCATCTAAGTAGGACCTGCCACACCAGTGGCAAAGAGAAAAAAATTTAAAAGCTTCTCAATAGTCTGGTCACACGGGCAACCACCTTTATGTCCAACCAGCAGGCTTGGCATTTGTTTGAATATTCTACAATAAAACCACCAGTCTCATGGAAGTCTACGCTATATCGTTTTATGTGGCTCCCTGCATTGGTTGGTCTTGACTACTCTTGCAGTGCAGCAATATCTATCTTGAGCTACTACAAAAGGGAAATGATCCCTCTAGTTCAGGGGTCCCCAACCTTTACCTGTTAGCCACATTCAAATCTAAAAAGTGTTGGTGAGCATGAAACAAGTTTCTGGGGATGCCAAATAAGAGTTGTGATTGGCTATTTGATAGCCCCTATGTGGACTGTCAGCCTACAGGAGGCTCTGTTTTGCAGTACACCTGGTTTTTAATGTAACCAAAACTTCAAATTAGGAATTCAAAAATAAGCACCTGCTTTGAGGCCACTGGAAGCAACAGCCAATGGGTTGGTAAACAACATGTTGCTCACAAGCCACTGGTTGGGGATCATTGCTCTAGTTAGACCTCATTCATTTTGTTACATAGTTAAATCGAGTTGAAAAAAGACAAAGTCCAAGTTCAACCCCTCCAAATGAAAACCCAGCATTCATACACACAACCCTCCATACCTTCACATAAATTATATATACCCCTATACTAACTAACTATAGAGTTTAGTATCACAATAGCCTTGGATATTGTCTGTCCAAGAAATCATCCAAGCCATTCTTAAAGACATCAGCCATCACAACATCACCCGGCAGTGCATTCCACAACCTCACTGTCCTGACGGTGAAGAACCACCTACGTTGCTTCAAATGAAAGTTCTTTTCTTCTAGTCTGAAGGGATAACCTCTGGTACGGTGATCCACTTTATGGGTAAAAAGGTCCCCTGCTATGTGTCTATAATGTCCTCTAATGTTCTTGTAAAGTGTAATCATGTCTCCTCGCAAGCGCCTTTTTTCTAGAGCAAACAACCCCAACCTTGACAGTCTCCCCTCATAATTTAAGTCTTCCATCCCTCTAACCAGTCTAGTTGCCATTAGTCTCTGCACTCTCTCCAGCTCATTTATATCCCTCTTAAGGACTGGAGCCCAAAACTGCACTGCATACTCCAGATGAGGCCTTACCAGTGACCTAAAAAGAGGCAGAATTATGTTTTCAGTCCTTGAGTTAATGCCCTTTTTTATTCAAGTATGCTTTAGTAGCCACAGAATGATACGGCCCAGAATTAGACAACTTGTTATCTACAAAAAACCCTAAATCCTTCTCAGTTAAGGAAACTCCCAACACACTGCCATTTAGTGTATAACTTGCATTTATATTATTTTTGCCAAAGTGCATAACCTGCATTTATCAACATTGAACCTCATTTTCCAGTTTGCTGCCCAGTTATCCAAATTAGACAAATCACTCTGCAAAGTGGCAGCCATCAGGGGGGGGACTGGGGGAGAGTTGTAGGGGGCCCCAAGGGTAAGGCCCCCCATCTTTGTGAGAGTTGCTGACTTCGGGAAGGCATGGATATTTAAGGGGCCCTAGGCACCAATTTTCTTATAATGGGGGGGGTGCTGGCCACCAATTTTTTTTTTTCATGTGGGGTCCTAGCCACCAATATTTTTTAATGGGGGGGCCCTGGCCACAAATGTTTTTTATGGGGGGCCCTGACCACCAATATCTTTTTATTAACATGTGGGAACCCTAGCCACCAATATTTTTTTTGTTTTTTTACTGTGTGGTGGGGGGCGGACCTGTAGGTGGGGCTTGTGGTGGGCGCAGCCCAGGGGGCCAAGGAAATTTTGTTATATGGGGCCCTGCGATTTCTGATGGCGGTCCTGGTGGCAGCATCCTGCATGGAACCTATAGTTCTGCACAATTTAGTATAATTTGCAAAAATAGAAGCAGAACTTTCAATGCCCACCTCCAGGTCATTAATAAACAAGTTGAAAAGCAAGGGACCTAGTACAGAGCCCTGCGGTACTCCACTAACAACACTGGTCCAATTAGAAAATGTTCCATTTACCATCACTCTTTGTAGTCTATCTTTTAGCCAGTTCTCTATCCAGGTACAAATACTATGTTCCAGGTCAAGTTTCCTTAATTTAAACAGTAACATTCTGTGTGGCACTGTATCAAATGCTTTAGTCTAAGTAAATCACATCCACTGCCATCCCAGAATCAAGGTCCCTACTTACCTTCTCATAAAAAGAAATTACTGTAAGTTAGTCTGGCAAGATCTATTGAGCATAAAACAATGCTGGCACAAACTCATAGTATTATGATTTGCTATGAAGTCCAGTATCTTATCCTTTATTAACCCTTTGAAAATATTTCCTACCACTGACATCTGACAAACTGGCCTATAGTTTTGAGGCTAACTCGATCCCTTTTTGAATAGCGGCACCACATTACCAATTTTGCCAGTCTCTCTGCACCATGCCAGACCTCAATGAATCCTGAAAAAATTAAGTAAAAGTAAAAAGTACCTCTCTCAGACCCCAAGATCTGAACCTATCTTCCCTAAGAGGAATCAAAGCCCTTTACACGGCTAAGGAGAACCCAGAAAGTGGGGGTGCAAATAAAATGCATAAGCAGTAGAAAGCACAGTATAGCTGCTTCATTTGCTACACACAGTAGGGCAGTTGTCTTTAACATAGAATAGGCAAGTGTATAGAGCAGATATATCCAACTTGTGATCCTTTAGAATTTCCAAAATATAACATCCAACAACCAATACAATGACAGTTTAGCTGTGAATACTCTGCCTCGTTATTAAACGTCACTCTGTGTTTGCCCCTGAACTGTAAATTACTTTAGTAGTAAATAGCAGTGGTACTACAATAAAATAGGCACAAAATTCTAACTTGCTGGTATTCACCTTAAGATCCCCTGCACTTCAGCCTGCACATTTATATAAGGTTATTGCTCAGCTGTACGTGATGCATTTACCAGAGATGGATATATTTGGAGCTGAGACAGAAGAAGAAAAAAAGCATTGGATGCATACAAAGAGATGACCCGGACGACTCCTCTGGGATTCTGTGCTTTTTGCAGTGTGTGGAATGATTTTGGTCCAGATGGCACATGTGTTCTGACTTCTGATAAAAGGTCCCAGATTCTACAGACTTATCTTGTTAACATTCACAGTAAAAGATTCCAGTTGTGCCATCTGTTCTATATGGAATTTTCTGAATTCACAGTTTGGATATCAATACTTTGCTACAATGATAGATAAGGTGAGACACAACATGTAACATTTATCACAACTCTGCAATCTGGCCCAACTTTCCCCGGCTGTGCAATTGTTGTTTTGTCTTTATTGGTTTGGTGGAATAACAGTTTTACATCATACATTTCTGCTTTGCAATTTTGGTTGGGGGTATTTATGTTCCTCTAATGCTTTGTTAACATAGTATATACTGTAGTTCATATACAGGGCCGCCATTAGAAATCACGGGGCCCCGTACAACAATATTTTCGGGGCCCCCTGGGCCCCGCCCACCCTGGTGACCAAGCCCCGCCCAGACCTGCCCACTCCACATCACAGTAAAAGACCACACAGACATCAGTGCTAAAAAAGTAACCCCCCCCACACACACAAGTTATAAAAAGCTATTGATGGTCAGGGCCCTCATAAGTTTTAAAAAAAAAAAAAACATTGGCGCCAGGGCCCCCCATAAAAGTTTTTTTTAAGAAAGCACTGGTGCCAGGGCCCCCCTTACAAGTAAAAAAAATTGGGGCCCCAAATAAAATTTTTAAAAAAACATTGGCGCCAGGGCCCCCCTTACAAGTAAAAAAAATTGGGGCCCCAAATAAAATTTTTAAAAAAACATTGGCGCCAGGGCCCCCCTTACAAGTAAAAAAAATTGGGGCCCCAAATAAAATTTTTAAAAAAAACATTGGCGCCAGGGCCCCCCTTACAAGTAAAAAAAATTGGGGCCCCCAAAAAATATTTTTAAATAAAACATTGGCGCCCTGGTCCCACTTACAAGTTAACAAAAAATGGGGCCCACAAAAAATATTTTTTAAAAAAACATTGGTGTCCGGGTCCTATAGAATATTAAAATAATACATTGGTGGCCAGGGGATTAAAAAAAAACAAAAAAAAACCACGAATTGGTGTTCAGTAGAATTGAACTCAAGGCTTCAGGACTTTAACTTGACCTCCTTTCGTGACTTTGGGTCTTTTCGCCGCTTCAGGACTTCAGTTTCGGCTGTTTTCGGTACTTCGGGTCTTTTCGCCGCTTTGGTACTTCGGCTGTTCTGCTTTTCGGCGCTTCCGCATTTTCGGCTGTTCGCAAAGGGGGCCCGGCACTTTCAAAACTGCAGCACTGCCGGGCCCCCCTTGATGCCCGGGCCCGGTACACTTGTCCCCCCCTGATGGCGGCCCTGTTCATATATCAATATTTTTTATTCAACACATTTGGCTTTTTAGGACTTCAGCCTTAGTTGACATTTTACTTTTTATCAAACTCTTTCATGTTGTTTCCTTTCCTACAACAATATATTGCGCTTAGTATAATTAGTCACTTTGACTTTTGTGCTTATGTTTTGGAGTTATCCCATGGTATAGTTCAATGAGAATATATGTTAGAGTATTGTTGCGGCTGAATAGGGCGGTTACCAATGAAAATGTCAGCACTGGAGCCCATGACGAGCCCTATTATATCACTTTCCTGGCTAACTCTATCAAGTAGTCTGTATATACAGTATATTTAAAACACATTTAACACATAATATTGAAACATCTGTAAAGGTCCTCTCCTTTGGGAATGTAAAAACCTGTTTGATATATAGCAGCCGTATTTTTGTCTAGATATCGGTCAGCTGCCAGGGGCCGTTATTACAAATTTACCGGTATTGTAAAGGAGAAGGAAAGGTTAAAACTAAGTAAGCCTTATCAGAAAGGTCCACCTAAATATACCAGTAAACCCTCAAAGTAATGCTGCTCTGAGTCCTCTGTCAAAAGAAACACTGCATTTCTTTCCTTCTATTGTGTACTCATGGGCTTCTGTATCAGACTTTCTGCCTTCAGCTTAAACCTCCAGGGCAGGGCTTGAGCATGCTCAGTTTGTTACTCTTCCCCCCCTTCTCTGCTGTAATCTGAGACCAGAGCTATAAGTGAGCAGGAAGAGACTCAGGCAGGAAGTGATGTCACACCAAGCTAATATGGCAGCTACTATCCTAAACAGAGAGCTTCTATAACTTTTTACTCAGGTATGCAGGCACGGATTTCTTCTCACGGCGCCCTGAGGCCAGTGTCCTCAGGATTACGCGCATGTGCATCTTTTCACACTGGAGCACTAAGCGTCTATATTACTTAGTGCTCCAGAACAAAGGGCACTACCACTGCGGCTAGGCGGCATGCTGCCCCTTAATTTATGCCACCGTAGGCCCGGGTCTTTGTGGCCTCGCGCAAATCCGGGCCTGCGGGTATGGTAAAACATTATACAGGATAAATATAGCATTCTAGCTTGCACTATTGCAGCTAATCTATTGGTAATAAAATAATGGTTAAAAATGATGGGTGATCCCAATGTTATTAATAGGGAAAAAAGATAAATATATAGGAAGGCCGGTATTGTTTTCCAGAAAAGGTAACAACACTAGGTGTGTGGGGGCAGAAAATGTTGTTCTGCTGGGGCCCAGTGTTTTCTAATGGCAGCCCTAATGATGGCAAAGTAGGTTTATTTTTTATTGGTTCTTCTAGCTGTGAATTTAAGAATAGTCTTGTTTTTTTCTGATTTGGTCCATTTTCCAAATCACTGGCAACTGTAGTCTTCTTAAGCTACAAATGCTATTTTCATGCACCAGAATGTTGATAAATATGTATCCAACCTTGTGACTGGACTCATAGAGCTGAGCTATGTGCTGTCTTGCTGTAGTCAAGAAATGTTTATATGACTGGAGTAATTCCCCTTATGTGTCATAAGACATCATTAAAGTGGACCTGTCACCCAGACATGAAAATCTGTATAATAAAAGTCATTTTCAAATTAAACACGAAATCCAAATTCTTTTTTTTTTTATTAAAGCATTCATAGCTGTTGTAAGATCATTTAAACATCTCAGCTGTCAATCAAATATTTTCTGCCCTTCCTCTATGCCTTAGGCAGACAATTACTTTCACTTTCCATTCAGCACTTCCTACATGTCACTGCTCTCCCCACATTCCCCCGTTCTCTTAACCATCTAATTGTGTAGCCAGTACATGGGGATGGACATGAGGTCCCACATTCTGGTGCACAAACAAGATTCTGAGATGATACAAGACTTGTCTTAATAACAGTGTCCACAAAATGGCTCCTGTCTGCTTGTTATAACTATGAGTTCCCATAATGATGGAAATAAGATTCAAATAATGTATATAGTGTAAATTCAAGTTCATTTTGCTTGACTATTATGATAAAACAGGATTTGGAATAATTTTTTGGGGTGACGGGTCCCCTTTAAGACGTAATATTAAGCAGTAAACAAGGCTACAGACGTGGCAGCTTTAATGAGCAGCTTCAGGGAGTTTGTTTTTTTTTTTGTAAACTATTCAAAACCTGCATAGCTGTGACAGGGAAAAAGTTAATTTACTGTCATATGATTTTGCAGCCGATGTAACAAAATAAATGTTATGCTTTAGTTGTCCTTTAATCGCTTCAAGTGCTATGTAACTTTAATGTACGTACACTCCTTGCACCTGTAGGGTTTTAACAGGCACAGTGTTGTAATCTCTGGCAGGAGTCTGTGGAAGAAAATGTATACATTATTTTTATAAGGCATCTGGTTTTATGATCATGCATTATCTCAGTCGTTTTCCTCTTACACTGTTAGCTTCCCTGCCCTTATGAGCAGACCACATGAAAAGAATTCCAGGGAAGACAGTTGTTCCTTCTCTACATTTCTCTGTGCTTTTTATGTGAGTCATTGATCTTTCTCAGGGCACATGCACGGCAGGTACTTTAATTCCTTCTTTTTTTTGTGGCTAAGCAAAACGTGCTGCAAGTCACTTACCTTCTTTCTCTCATTTTTGTTAGGCATAGCAAGTTACAGTTTTACTTATCACTTTACAGTCTCTATTTTCAGGTTTACAATTAGAGTTTTCCTAACAAACTATTTAAATTGATAACATGTAACATGTATTAGGAAATTGCTCTAAAGGCCCCCATACACGGGCCGATTAGGGTTGCCACCTTTTCTTAAAAAAAAATACCGGCCTTCCTATATATTTAACTTTTTTTCCCTATTAATAACAATGGGATTAACCATAATTTTTACTGGCCAGGGGGCAACCCTAGCGCTAATAAAAGCTGCCGATAGACCGGCAACTTATTGGCCCATGTGTGGGGCCATCTGACGGGCTTTCCCAATCGATATCTGTCCGAAAGTCGGGCAGGTCTCCATCGGGTGGGTTAAAAAATCCCGTTGGATCTCGGCCGCATCTCTGCGTGTATGCGGTCCCACGTTTCGACCACCCGTTCTCCTGCATTATGATCAGATCGTTGTGTAATGTGTAAGACTGATTTTTCCATATGAAATGTAAATTCAATTTCAATTTTAGAACCTGTGGAGGATAGTAATGGGGCTGGTAAGATATTTAGCTGCTTTCTGTTCCAAAACGAAATGCCCTAAACGGCTACATAACTTTACAATTTGATAAGTCAATTCAGAAAATAGGTTATATAGGGAAGGATTACGTAAAGGCCAGTTTGCTCTTTAAACTTGTGCTAATTATCTCCTGAGATGGGTTAGGTTTTCAGTACCGGGAGAATCCATGTATAGAGGGGAAACATATATTATGTTAGAATAGGGTTTGGAGGTTTCCTAAGTTCTTCTTCAACCCTTTAATACTCTTCAATAAAGTTATTTATTACGTGTTTTGCATTAACTACTGTATATTTGTTAAAGTTCACTAGATGGCACTGTAATGCACAGAACCGTTAGAAGTCTCTCTATTTTGTTGGTAGCTGCACTCTCTAGTTTTCCTGTTTTCTCTAGCTTTCCTGTTTCTTCTATCATCTTGTTGATTTGTATTGGCCATAAAAAATATTCTTCCAGAACCAATGGACCTCCTCTGTCCCAACCAATTCAATACAATCTTTCTATAATGTCTCAGTAAAACACTGCATTGTGACTTTTTGCAATTTTGGTGCTGACGTATTAAGGTAAATTGTAAAGATTATCAATGACTATTGGTTTTGCTTCCCATCACTTGGTTGATATACAAACACTAAATGGGTCATAGTGCTGAAGAATTTATTGTTCACAGCAGTTGATTATGGGGCTGGTGGTGTCAATATGTATTTTCTCTTCTAGATATTCTTTATTCTTGAGTACTACAACTAAATGAATGGCACAACAATATGTTCCTACATCTGTACTTCAGGGGAGCCCTGTCTGGACTTTTAAATGTTGCTTGCACTGATATCTTTGACAACCATTTGTTTACTCTTCCACAGGGAAACCATTAATGGGCATTTTTCTTGAAGTAGGGAAATGGTGTACTCTTGTGGTTAAGGACTCTTACAAACTTCTGTTCCATTAATTCCTCAAACACACTTTAGCATTTGTACACTTTACAAATGTTGTACACTTTACAAATGACCAATTTTGGTCCTTTGCTGATTTAATATGCTTTATAACTTTGCTTGTTTACTGCTGTGCTGAGTCATAGTCCCCATTCAGTGGTAGGCCAAGTTCCAACTGCACCCAAGGCCCGGTGTGCAGCCATTTCACCCCTTAGCTACCACCACAGAGCACTTGTAAACTACCCCCACTCGATGCTTCCCTGCTGATTTCTCAAATCATCTCCTCCACCCCGAAGCCTAACATAGTGACCTTCTCCATTTGCATTGCTGTCCTGTTATGCCCTAGGCAGCTGCCTACTGTGCTTACCACTGGTTCAAGTCCTTTCCATCTTAAACCAATAAAATTCAAAATGCAGGAACTACAACTACAAGTTAGAAAAGGGGTTCTCAAACTGTAATGCTGTCTCCCAATTAGATAAGATTGGGGTTTTGAATTGTAAGGAGCATTCGCTGGCACTCCTTTCCTCTTCAGCGCCGCCGACAAGACGGCGCAAAAACATGCAAAATGTGCAGCGCCAGCGTGCAACGTCAGCGCATGTCGCGTGGCGTCAGCACGTTCATTTGGGCGAGAAAATTCCCCTTAAATAGACGCCAGAGCCCTGCAACCATTGCCCGATTATAGGTTCAACATAGTGTGTTCCTGGGTGTTTTTTTATTCTACTGATTCTGACCAGGATGGATTTGTGGAGAGACCACCAAGGCCCGTGCCTAGGTCGGCAAGATTTAAGAGGGCACCATGCTGCCCAACCACACCCACATTGGTTCAGAAACACTGAGAATGCGCAGGAGATACAATAGTTTTTTTTAATTTCCCGTACGCCAATCCCCATTGCTCAGGTCCCGATGATGAAAACTTGAGCGAATAAAAGGGTGGGGACGGGCGACCAATGACATATGCCCTAGGGGCGTCAGATATGTAAATCCGCCTTGATTCTGACTCTGATTTTCTGATCTTGACATCAGCCTGTTTTTTGACAAAGAATCTTTGCCTGGATTTGACTTTGCTACTTCTCTATCTCTTCGCGATCTGTGTTGGTGCCTGTTGCGTCCTCCTTGGTCCGTAATTCCCAATCAGAGCCTTCGGGCCCTGACATGAATATTCCTGGAACTACAGCTTTTATGATCATAAATTCAAGTATTTGCTACATTCTCATAAAAACTAAACCCAAAAAAATGGAAAAGAAGCAAGGATAGGCAAGAACAAATTTATATGTTTTTAAAAGCTTATAAAAAGAGCCATAAAAATCATACATTCCTTTCATTCTGAATAATGTTTTTTGTTAAATTTGATTTAGTACAGCAAGGCTGTGTCCCATGAAATAGATGGAGCCTTCCATTGCTTTTTTTGACCTCTGACCTCCACAAAATTCTTTTCATACCATCAAAATTTTAATATAAGCTGATTATATTGGATAGTCTACTCACTAGGCAGAAAATATTAAGGGTACGGTTAAATATAATTGTAAATTCATCTTTAACAAAGTTATAGACAATTATTATTACTAACATGTATTTAAAAAATGCCACCATAGTCTACAGCATTATACAATGAATGGATGTATACATTAAACATACAGGAAAACACACAAAAACCACCAATAATGCAAGAAAAGTAAAGTGAGCCTGCCTAAAAGAGCTTGCAATCTAAAAGATAATGGTAAATACACAAGTATGCCCAGACGAACTCAGCATTTAGTATAGCAGATTGCAAAGATGGGTCATTATTGTAGGGTGGATTAACAGCAGTGGAATACAATTGTCAAATGTAAAAGTGAAGTGTGATATCACTATTGTCAAAATACATAAGTCGTTATGATGTCATATATCATTTAAGTGTATTTTACTGTTGGACAGGAACATTTTAACAGCTCCAAGTATAAAAAACATTCTTGTGCTAATGAGTACACAATTGCCCTTCAATTGGCCTCATTCAATGAATCATTAAAATAACTGCCACATTTTCTGTATAAATATCCCATGCCACATTATTCAAATTGGTAATTTGAAGTACAGCTGTGAAAATGATGACTACAGAACAGCTGAAATAAGTATAGAAGGAAAGGGGTAAAAAAAAAGCATAGAGTACCAAACAGAATCCTAAGTATCTGTAAATTGCACTGGGCACCAGGTCAGGACTGGGATACAATACAGACCCCGCCATTTCACAGAGGCCCAAACAACCCCTCACAGGCCCAATAAATAGTGACCGCCTATGGCAGTGATGGCTTATGAGCAACATGTTGCTCACCAATATGGATGTTACTCCCAGTGGCCAGGCCCGGATTTGTGGTGAGGACACAAAGGCCCAGGCCTAGGGTGGCAAAGTATTAGGGGTGGCATGCCACCCAGCCGCTTTCCAAGGAGCTGGGGAGCTCCAGTGCAGGCTCGAATGCACGCTCACGGGATGGGGGTTGAGCGCCCATGAAATCCGTCACTGCCAGTGGCCTCAAAGCAGGAGCTTATTTTTGAATTTCTGGTTCGGACACAAGTTTTGGTTGCAAAGAAACCAGGTTACCACCAAACAGAGCCACTTGTAGGTTGCCAGTCCACATAGGGGCTACCAAATGGCCAATCACAGCTCTTAGTTTGCACCATCCAGGAACTTATTTCACTCTTGCGTTTCTCCCCAACTCTTTATACATCTGAATGTTGTTCATGGGTAAAAAAGTTTGGGGACCACCGGTCTATGGCACCTTTTAGCAGCCCCCTGAATCCACAGATGGGTCGGTATCATTAAACGGCTGCCGACATAAAGTTGTGCCTCAGAAACCTTCTGGGCAAACAGGAAGGAGAATAAACAAAGTGGCCCATATCACTTTGAAGGAAATGTACAATACTAGTCTGTATATGAGGGTTGCACAAAAGAATCCATTACTTCCAAATATTTCACACATCAAAAAAAATGACTACAAAATATTGTATAACCGGTACTTAACTTTAAATTCTTGACTTTAAAAAATGTATCCTTTGACTTATGTTTGAGTTGTGGCAAAGAACCAGTTGATATGTTCCACATATGGTGGACTTGTAATAATATACTAAATCTGGATACTGTATCTGTGTCCTCCTTAATTTCAAACTTTATTCAAAATATGTTGTCATATCTCCTATATCTCATACATATTATAATCTACAAAAGAGACAAAGTAACATTGGGGTTTGTCAGGAACAAAAAAATGAACATATGATAATGGCCCAATCCCTGATCTCACGCCAATTTAGAATCTGTACGGCTATTTAAGGCTGGAGCAAATCTACCCGGAGGAATAGGCCAAAATGACTGCTCAACTGTGTGCAAACTGCAAAGCTAGTATGTACTTAATGCAGCACAATATTGAAATGTTGAGCACTTATGCAAGCTGCAATTCTTTTTTTTAACATACTGTATATTTGGTTATTACAGAAAACAATGTGCCTTCAATTAAAAACTAATACAGCATACATAATGTTAAAGGGATACTGTCATGGGAATTTTTTTTTTTAAAAAATGAATTGGTTAATAGTGCTGCTCCAGCAGAATTCTGCACTGAAATCCATTTCTCAAAAGAGAAAACAGATTTTTTTATATTCAATTTTGAAATCTGACATGGGGCTAGATATTTCCCACCTGCCCCAAGTCATGTGACTTGTGCTCTGGTAAACTTCAATCACTCTTTACTGCTGTACTGCAAGTTGGAGTGATATCACCCCCTCACTTTTCCCCCCCAGCAGCCAAACAAAAGAACAATGGGAAGGTAACCAGATAGCAGCTCCCTAACACAAGATAACAGCTGCCTGGTAGATCTAAGAACAACACTCAATAGTAAAAACCCATGTCCCACTGAGACACATTCAGTTACATTGAGAAGGAAAAATAGCAGCCTGCCAGAAAGCATTTCTCTCCTAAAGTGCAGGCACAAGTCACATGACATGGGGCAGCTGGGAAATTGACAAAATGTCTAGCCCCATGTCAGATTTCAAAACTGAATATAAAAAAATCTGTTTGCTCTTTTGAGAAATGGATTTCAGTGCAGAATTCTGCTGGAGCAGCACTATTAACTGATTCATTTTGAATTTTTTTTTTTCTCATGACAGTATCCCTTTAATGCAGCACAATATTGAAATGTCGAGCACTTATGCAAAGTGCAAGTCTTTTTTTTTAACATACTGTATATTTGGTTGTTACAGAAAACAATGTGCCTTGAATTAAAAACTAATACAGCATACATAATGTTAATGTTGTATTTGGCATTCAGTAAAAAATGTATATAGTTCAGCAACAGCTGGAAACCCAAAAGATGTAAATACTTGATTTTATCCAATTTTCTTATGTCCTTTCACTTTCCTTATAGTCTTACTAGAATGTTATAGAGATAGGAAACACATATAGGAAAGCAATATCCTACTGTTTTAAAGAGGGCTACAGACAGGCATTTTCCCTGGTAACAGTGGTAGTTACTAATGTAAAGAAAAGCAGATCAATAAATAATAGATTGTGTGGAATAGGGACACCTAAGCACATGCCTTGGATTTTCTGCACATACAGATCCCTGTAACATGTTGTTTCCCTGCACTCACCATGAAAGTGACCACATGCACAACCGCAGAGGTCCATTTGTGCCTTGGCCTTCCAGCCAATTTCTCTGTTTTTAACCAAAACCAAAATCTTGTGGTCTGCAGATCCTCAGCATTAACAGCAACAAAGACCTGACCTTGACAACCCCATTCCTCATTCCTTTCTTGCTATAGGTAATATAGCTGAAAATGTGCTTTTAATTATAACACTAATGAAAACTGAAAATCCAGACAGACACTTGACAAACCCTGGTACGCTTTATATTACATTTGTGCTAACTACAAAGTATCCAGCTGGGTGAAACATTATCTCTTTTTTCC
This sequence comes from Xenopus petersii, assembly GCA_038501925.1. NCBI lineage: Eukaryota > Metazoa > Chordata > Amphibia > Anura > Pipidae > Xenopus > Xenopus petersii. The sequence continues at coordinate 95,002,474 of CM076687.1, read as the reverse complement.
TCGAGTATGCGCCTGACTTAAGCTGTATAATTAATGTGTTCTTTGGCTAGAGGTTAGCTTACACTTTTCTGGGTAGAATTTTTACATTTTTCGAGATGCTGTAATGCAGCTAATAAGCTTCGTGCCATCTAGTGGGAGTTGCATACCTTGGGATACTTCAGAGACATGTCTACTATCTGACTCTGTGTCCTAGCTGAATATTTCACTGCAGATGTTACTGACTAACACACTTTAGTCATGAAGCAGACATCAACGACGGTCTTCTCTGATATCGAATTTGGCACCTGTGTACATATTCCAGTTCTGCTTCCACGGGTCAATTTAAAAAAAATGTTGGGAGTCCATTAGAAAAGGTTTGTATGCCCCTTCCCCTCCTGGTCCATTAATTGACTTCATATCTGAGTAAATAATCAGACACATAACAGAATATGCTATTCAAGGGGCTAGTGAACTGCAGAGCCTGTTATACGAGGATCTTTATCCTATAGCTTTAAGCATTGTCCAAATCTTTAGAGGCTATGGCCACAATACATTTTTTTGTAAAAGCTGTTTAATTAAATCTCATTTACTGGAAGCACAAACCCACTTTAAATTACCACCAGCGGTGCAGCTTGACATTGGGTTGTAAGTTACTTTGCGGCATGGAAAAGTGGGGTGTAAAGGGAATGGGCTGGCATTGGAGTGGGGGATTTCAGTGCAGCGGTGGTTGGGTGGTGGGTCCATCAATCGGGTGCCCAGTCGGCCCCTGGTACCCCAGTCTGACTACACTTCAGAAAAATCATTCATAAAGCATATGGATAGTATCCAAGGATTCTGTAGGCCTATTGTTTTTATATTAAACTCTTTCAAGCATGGCAGCATCCCCTTTCATCTTTGTTTGCTATTTACTGTGTAAAGAAAGCTTACTTCCGGTGCCAAGATGGCGCCATTCCTCTTCCCAAGATGGCGACGCCCTGCCTTCCCACGTTGTTCTTCCTGGTTGCAGCGATTTGACACCAGTGTTGTGTTGTCAGCGTCTGATTGGTCACAAGCGTCAGAATGGACACCAGCGTCATGATGCAATCACGCCCATTTTGGCGCCAAATGAGTCCTATATAAGGAGCCTGGAGACTGCAAACCTTGCCCAATTATAGGTTCCACTTTGTGAGTTCCTGGGTGCGCTTTTGTGTATTTCTATTGATCCTGATATCGACCCTTGCCTGTTTACCGTGTATTGAACCCTTGCTGTCTGAACTGATCTTATTGCCTGGACTTGACTATGCTTTTCTCTTAACCCCTTGGATACCTCTAAATCTGTTGGACTGTGCTTCCTCCTTGGTCTGCAACTCCTGACTGAGCCTTTGGGCCCTTACAGACTGTAAGTCTCCTGTTTAGCCACTATGCTGTTGTAAAGTGATTTGTAACTTGTGGGCAGTATATAAGTAAATGACGATGTTGATCATAGGATCAGAGGCATTACAAAATTGCTTAATTGGCCAAGGACCCACTGGAGGAGTTGTAAGGTAAGATAGGATTCTTTGTGCAAAGTGGGTGACCCAGAACATTTTTTGGAGGGGGACAAGGTCCCCCAAAAGCTACACCACTGGTGCCCACATAGATATTCCTTTAGTAAACAAAATTCAGCAAATTATTTTAAGATGATGGTGTCTGATTTGGTAAGTGATGTAATTTTCTCAATGATTGTTTTTTTTTTTTTTAAGCAAGGGAATATACTTGCACTAACACACAACTAAATCTTGATCATATTGCTTTGATGAGGGCAACACATCTGCAATTGGAAGGCAATAGACAAGAGAACCCTATATGCAGAAGAATGTTATAAAATCTGCATGCAATCATTTCATAAGCATCCTTTTTGGGACAAAAGTGTACCTCTCTGTGTTAGTGAAAACTTTTCTTCTAGGTTCTTTTGCCGTGCCACCAGTTTCCTAGCAACTTGGAAATTAAGAATTTTTGCAAAGGCACCAAAGAGAATACTGATAAAAGAAAGACATTGGAATGATACTCAGCCTTGGACAGAACGGACACCAGCGTCGGAACCATTTTGGCGCGAAAGGAGGCCTATATAAAGAAAGACATTGGAATGATACTCAGCCTTGGACGATACCGTTGACCATCCTGTGACTGGTGTTGATTGTTTTCATGTGCAATAGTTGAACTCATTTCTAATGTTTCAGTTCCTGTAAATAAATATGGACAAGTCAGTCATTCGTTTTGCTATTTCATGTAAACTTATATGAGAGCAGCGTTAAATTCAAACACATGACACTGCATGTAATATAACCATGGTCCATGTGAAGGGGTCCCATGTAAATAGTTGTCAATAAACACATCTGTTGGAAATGTATTCATTGAATGCTGAGGTCAAAGGTCCAAACTGTTTATTGCCTCATAAACTCAAAAGTAAGTCAATTTATTGCTTAAAGTTGCAGGGGAAGGCCAGCGCAAGCATGTATTATCCCCTACGCTCAAACTTACATTCTGTGGTCCATGTTGTGTATTTATTGGAACTCTATAAAGTAAAGGTCTGTTCTAGGGCATGTTTAACCATTTGGGTACTCACCCACAGATCAACGTTATATTGAGCAAACAGACAATGAATGAAAGAGAGAAACAGAGAGATATAAACACATATGGGGAGATAAAAAGGGGTTTCCCAATATTGCAGTGTTAACAGAAAGCTCTGGGATAATTTCAGGAACATGCACTACTATCAGGGTCTCCATAATTAACATCCATGCCTGGGGAAAGAATGCAATAAAGCAATAGGTTACAAAATGAAACACTTTCAAATTTGTTAAATATCTGAACCTAAGGACTTAACCTCCAGGACTCTATCAATGAGTAAGAAATGAAATTATCCAAATAATTTAAAAAGGCAATATTTATTCACAACCATGCCCCAAATATCAGTTAAAAGCAAATTAAAAAACAAAGGTGCAGCATGTGGGAGGAGGGATCCCTCTCCTAAGATCATTTGATCCCACAACCCGCTTTAAATAAATCGGGTAGGAAGAGCAAATGGTATGTATGATAGCTACAACTGTAAGACAAACCACTGGTCTATGAGAAATGTGAACATTTAGATAATTAGGCACACTCTTTGCCACTAGCTGTATACATTAATTGGCTGTCACGCAGCTGATCGAGCAATATGCTAAGATAATGGATGATATGATGTGCAACAAAGCATTAATATTATGGGATTATCCCAATGCCACAAGCGCTGGGTCTCCTCCAGAAAACAAAATCCAAAATGTTAAGGAGTAACAAGATATGGAGTATATGTATTGTAGTTCGGCAGTGAGGTCTGTATATTATAGGTAATGGCAGGTAGTGTTAGGAATTCAGATATAAAAGTCCAGAGACATCCTTAGCAATCGCAATGTTGCATAGAGGATTTTCTTATGGCCCTTAAATGCCAGCAAAGCTCATAGGGTACTAGAAAATCAATGTCCTGTCCGATCCCATATAACACAAATGAATATACAGACCGTATTCCTGAAGTTTTCACCACAGTGCCGGTTCAAGATGAGTGAATAAGTTCAGCATCCACGCTTCATACTTGCCGATTCAAGGTGAAAGAATAGGTTCAGCGTCCATGCTTAAATGCCTGTAAGCGCAAAATATTGGAGAGGGGCCCCTTCTCCCAAGATGCCGCACCAGCCTCAACGTTCATTTCACCGCCAACCGCAGCTTTGTCAATAGGCCGTCTGTGGAACAATGGACGAGTCTTAAGGGTGTCGTCACGTGACCCTTCACACGCGTGTGACGTCACGCGTCCTCAGCGAAATATGCCCTGTTGAAATCTTTAAAGGGATAACTGTCTGCTACATACAATGCTGTTCTAAAATCTGTACCCCGGCGGTTTCAGAACACTTCACACGTCCATTCATGCAACTCTCACAAGTAACACCTCTTTCCAGGAGTTGCATGACACATTGGATAATCCTATCACAACTACACAGAATCAACACCTCTGTGAATTTCTTCAGATGTCACCTCTTTATATGACGAGAACTTCCCACACCGGTCAGCTGAACTGAAGAAGCTGCTCGGATGAGTAGTGAAACGTCTTCATTGATTACTCAGCAAGTCCAGTTGTTTCTAGATTTACCTATACTAGATAAACATTTATAAACAGATTGTGAGGTTACAAGAAAGCAGAATGCCACTTGGCCTCATCGTGTAGGTTATAAATCTTTTCTGTTATAGATCACCCTGTACTATAGTTATGAACATTTACTTTGGAATGTACCTTCCTATTGTTGCTCATAAATCTCCTACACTGTAAGTTAGAGTATGACTTTTTGTGCCTTTTTTTTTTTTTAGCAAATATGTTAGTCACCAATTATATTTTTCTCTGTAACATGTACTCTTAGCTTATAATATAATTGCAGATAGTTATGGATCTGTGCTTCCCCTGTTTATCTTGAAATTATGAATAATATTAAGAACAGGGGACATCCATGTCTAGTATTCTTTCATATGTCACAAACAGGAAGAAGCATACTTTCTATGTAAATCAACAATGAATTAGAAGCATCCCCGTCATTAGAAAAAAGTAATTTCTATATCATTATATAGTATAAAGCCGTGTAATGTATGTGATGTCTCTAATTGGTGATCTCTAAACAATAGTCTGATTTAAATTTTGCTAAATAATTTTTAGCTTTAAAGAAAAGAATACACCATTATTGGATCATCTCTGTTGAGAGCTAAATGATAGGGAACTGGGTTACAGTTGAACTGGTGTTTTACTGTATCTATTGAAAGATTGAAGGGAGTAGCATATTTTACTTGGAATGTTTTAATAGAAATACAGTGAAAGACAATCGTAGAAGCCATTTAAATTCCCCATGCTACACACATATTCCCTTAAAGGAGAAGGGATACCATTTTACACTTGGGGTGCCAAAAGTTAGGCACCCCAAGCGATTACTTTTACTTAACTGACACCCCGGGCCGGTGCTTCTATCAGCAGAAAATCATACTGGCCGGGAGTCCTTCTAGAGAGCACCACAGAGCGATCCGGTTTCTGCCTCTTCGGTTTTCAAATTTCCCCGGGCAGACGCATGCGCAGTAGAGCGAAATAGCTGGCTTTTTCATTAAAGTTTGGCTTTTCGCTCTACTGTGCATGCACAGCCACGTGAAGACTCAAAGAAACAGGAAGAGGGTTGATCCGTGGTGCTCGCTATAAGAACCCTGGGCCAGTGCAGTTTTCTGCTGATAGGAGTACCGGCCCAGAGTGTCAGCTAAGTAAAAGTAATCCCTTGGGGATGCCTTACTTTTGGCACCCCCAAGTGTAAAATGGTATTCCTTCTCCTTTAAAACCAATAATAAGCAGTTTTAACTATCGCTCAAGGACATGCAAATTATTTTTATGCCCCTATAGCCAATTAGGGTATCCAATACTACAGGTTTACTGACACTTACCATATACATCACAATAATCAAAAGTCCAAACTTGAAGAGAGCCTGTTTTGATCTTGTTAAAGCTCCAAAAAATATTGGGACATGAACATTTCTGATAAATAAGAGCAGTGTTGGATTGGGATGTCAGGGGCCCACCAGAAAACCTTAGACCGTGGGCCCACTTTCCAAATTTGTATTCGTCTTCTCCTCACTTAACATCATTATTCTCCTAATCTTTTATATCTACTTACTATATTCTTCATTTATTAAGCATTTTTTCCCATAAAGAACAGGGGATGATCATGAAATAGGCTTAATGGTTAGAAGCAAGAGGGCCCACTTGCTATGTATGTAACCTTGGACATGTGAATAACTTTAAATATGAAGGCTTTTGCTGCATATATCTATACTATATAGATAGTATATAATACTTCTTATATCCTGTCCTCACCTTATCCTCCCTGGTTCTTCTGTTTTGTTAGAAGAACCACATTTTCTTTCACTGTTCATTTCCATTTGTTCCAAAGAAAAAGTCCTTCCTCCGTCATAAAGTTTTTGGAAGGTTTAAGACGTATGACAGGTATATCTATGAGTGTTTAGAGTGTTTCTTGTGCTACTTTTTAAACATCTACTGGACTTTTATCAGGTTCCCACCTTCACTGTTCTTTGTCTTTCTCTGTGCCCTCTACCCTGTGACTCTCAATAATGTCAAATCCGAAGCTGAAGAATTTTTCACATTCTGTTTTAAATTATAATGATGTCATGTTAAATTCTTAAAATCCAATAAAAAGAAAATTAAAAGTAATAATGTACTGTGCCGTAAAACAACTGCAACTTCACTTAGTTACTCCCTAGTGAAATAAAGTACAAGTTTATACACCAAATGTAACTTATCTTAATAATTTGAGTCCAAGCCAAGAAAAAACAATGTGTTCGCAATCACCTCAGGTAAAGAAGATCTTATTTTCACATGATTATTATGTAAAGGTCAATAATCTTTATTTACAACTGTGTTAGTAAATGAAATCCAGCTCTGCCTTACAAGTTTACTGGGTTTTTTTCCCTTAAACTTTCAGAGGAAATTGGGCTGTAAAAAAGCTTGTAATGATGGAGAATGTTTAGCATTGCACTTTTCAGCTGTATTGCATAGTCAGCAAATAATCTAAAGTGTTTGAGTCCCGGCCCACCTGGGGTAACAGGTAATAACTTTAGAGGGGGGAAATGCTTTATTGGTTGCTTTCAAATTTTACATTTTTGATGCTAGAGTTAGTGTATAAAGCATCTCAATGTCATCACCAGGCAAGTAGATCTGTTGGTTGATGAATGTTGAAGTACATCTGATACCTAAGAATAAAGCCTCAGGGTTTAACATAAGAAAATAAATTACCTCTAAATAAATCCCATTCCTTAGTATCACATATAACAACTCAGGGATATGAAACAGTCATACATTTCATTATTTATTACAAAAGATAAATGGATTAGGTAGAATCCCCTCTTATTTAGAGTTGGCGTACTATATTTAAAGGAACAGTAACACCAAAAAAAATGAAAGTAATTAATATTGGATGTATTATTGTGCTGCACTGGAAAAAAAATTGTGTTCTCTTCAGAAAAACTACTAGTTTATATAAACAAGCTGCTGTGTAGCCATGGGGGCAGCCATTCAAGCACAGGATACACAGTAGATAACAGATAAGTACTACTATAGTTTATATAAACAAGCTGCTGTGTAGCCATGGGGGCAGCAATTCAGTTTAAAAAAAAGAGAAAAGGCACAGGAAACATCATAAATAACAGAAATGTTCCCATTGCATTGTACAGAGCTTATCTGTTATCTGCTGTGTGAACTTGTGTCTTTTCTCCTTTTTCAGCTTCATTGGCTACCCCCCAAGGGTTAAAGTTTCTCCTACTCAATGTAACTGAATGTGTCGCAATGGGACCTGGATTTTACTATTGAGTGCTGTTCTTAGATCTACCAGGCAGCTGTTATCTGGTTAACTTCCTATTGTTCTGTTGTTTGGCTGTTGGGGGGGGGGAAGGGAGGGGGTGATATCACTCCAACTTGCAGTACAGCAGTAAAGAGTGACTAAAGTTTATCAGAGCACATGTCACATAACTGGGGGCTCTTACATGTAATTCCACTCACACATACATGTATAATCCCACTCACTCATACATGTATAATTCCACTCACTCATACATGTAATCTCGTGTAAAATCCCACCTAATCCACCTAATATGTATAATATGATCTTATCCCACTCATACGTGTACCGGTAATTCCACTCACTCATATATGTATAATCCTATCATATGTATAATATGAGGACAAATCATATGACTTGGGGCAGCTGGGAATCTGACAATATGTCAGATTTCAAAATTAAATATAAAAAAATCTGTTTGCTCTTTTGAAAAATGGATTTCAGTGCAGAATTCTGATGGAGCAGCACTATTAACTGATGTATTTTGGAAAACATTTTTTCCCCATGTTAGTATCCCTTTAAACAAGAAAAGAATCAACCTTTCTTGGGGCCTCATAGATGTATTTCTTCAATTATTTTGATTATTCATCAGCTTTTGAGAATGCAAGTGTCTGTAGCATGCATGTGCTTTGAATAAATATAAGATGTATACACAGATGAAGTAAATAAAGACAAGCATGCGTTCTAGGAAGGTTCCAATGTCTGCTGTAAAATGTGAACAGATTGCAGATCAGTCAAAGCATTTTAAATTCAAAGCTTTGTGCAGCTGGGTCTCTGACTCAATTATTCCGATTTAAGTGAAAGAAAAAAAAAAAACACTTTCCTAGAGGTCACTTTCAATTTTATTACACCTATTTTTTCTATTTTCTTAACTAGATCAGTTAAGTAGACTGTTAAATTTCACATGGCTGAGATCTTGTGTAATGCAGCTCTCTAGATTGCTCATTCACATTAAGAAGATTGCAAGTGTTGCCTAATGCAAATGTAATTGTGGTAATTATTTCTGGATTAGGTTCAATAGCAATTGGTTAGATTGGGTTGCTCAATATGTATTTCTGAATGACAGACACAGTTCAGTTCAAGTTACCAGGGTGATGGGGTGTCATGAAAACACTGTCACAGCCCTTTAGAAATAACACACTAACATATACACACACGCACAATTACACACACACAGGGCCACCGTTAGCAATCATGGAGCCCCATACAACAAAATTTTAAGGGCAGCCCGGCCCCCAAGCCCCGGCCCCCAAGCCCCACCCACCTGGCCCCCAAGCCGCACCCCAGATCCGCCCACTCCACATTATAAATAGCTATTGGGGACCAGGGCCCCCTAGAAGTTAAAAAAAACAAGTTACAAGTTAAAACAAATTGGGGCCCCAAAGAATATTTTTTTAAAAAAACAATGGTGGCAGGGGCATATAGAGAGTTTTAAATAATACATTGGTGACCAGGGGATTACAAAAAAAAATAAATAAACAATTCAAGAGGAATTGAACTCGTGGCTTCAGGACTTCAACTTCTCCTCTTTTCATGACTTTGGGTCTTTTCGCCGCTTCAGGACTTCAATTTTGGCTGTTTCCATGACTTTGGGTCTTTTCGGCACTTTGGGACTTAAATTTCAGCTGTTTTCCTGACTTTGGGTCTTTTCGCCGCTTCAAGACTTAAATTTCGCCTGTTTTTGTGACTTCGGGTCTTTTCGCCACTTCGGGACTTCAATTGACTTCAATGCCTTTTGTGAATTTTTGGCCGTTTCGCAAATTTCGTGGTTAATTTGTACATTTTTTGGTCGAAGCAAAATGGGACAAATTCGCCCATCACTACTTTGAGCTCTATTTCTGGATTTTTATAAAATTCATTGAGTTACAATGGCCCTATGAACAATACAAGGTAAGTAAGTACAGGTGTACATAATACAATTGAAAAATAGGAAATATTCTATTATTTCTATATGTTTAAAACATAGGTGGAAAATAATTAAGATTTAGGGAGGCTTAGCCATCCCAAAATGAGCCCAAGTTCTTTATAATCAAATATAAATTCTGCCTCCCTAAAAATAATTTTCACCCTCCTCACCTGGTTAAAAAATATGCCATTTAGCACCTGGTCTTAATTTTGTCCACTTAATTTCTTCAGTTCAACGGTCTCCTTTGTGTCAACTCAGCCCTTCTTTTGGGATTCACAGAAATGCACAATATAGGTATGAGCTGGAGCTGAGAAATATGGCCACTGCATACAGGATAAGGACCATGACAGATGGGATTCTTTGTGGCCCCTAAGACATCCCTGCCTAGGAGCGACAAAAAATCCCTGCACCTCCAAATTAATTGGAATTGCTGCATATAACACACGTTAAATGTAGCTACCCCAAGTAATCATGTGAAAAAAATTACTTCTTTCACATTTTACATTTGCAAAGTTTGATATGCGGCAATTCCAATAGATCCACAGAGGTGGGTATTTTTGGGTACTCTGTGGCTCTATTGAGAAAAGACTTCACATGGGCCAGAAAGCATCCTATGTGTCATGGCCTCACGAGGAAACTTTGGGCGACTTCGGAATACAAAGTACGGCGTGTGCCATGCCGCAGGTGATTTTTCATTATAGCCGGCGCAAGACAAGGGGAAGCCATTCGGGGAGATTAGTTGCCCCAAAGAAGAGGCGATTAGTCGCCAGGCGACTAAATCTCCCCGAATCATCAGGTGTGCCCTAGAGTGGTGGCACACGCTGCTACTTGGGGAGATTAGTCACCCAGCGACAAATCTCCTCTTCTTCGGGCGACTAATCTCCCTGAAATGCCTTCCCTTCGGCTATAATGTAAATCACATTTCAGGGAGATTAGTCACCCGAAGAAGAGGCGATCTACCCAAGTAGCAGCATGTGCCACCACCCTTAAACATGTCCTAGAGATAACAATTTACCATTACGGCAATCTAGATTAAACACATTACTTTTATAACATCTGTGTTATTAAAAAAGTAGTTGACTATGTAGTCATCTGGCTGATATTTTACCATCCACTATGTAACTTTATCATACCTTGGGTGAGCAATAGGGAGAATTAAGTTCTAATACTTTGGTTTTTGAGTTTTGAGTCCTGTGTTGTCATGTAATCTAATGTGGATTTTATAGTTTTTGTTTTGTTTAATACAAACTTTCTCCAACTCTGCAGAACCAGTGGCTGCAGCAAAATAATCCTCCAAATAGAATCCCAGTTTATCTGTTTAAATCTGGTTCCATGATCTTTTTCCCTGCAGCTGTAGTTGGAAACAGTAACAAGGGATGTAAAGGCAAAAATAAAATCCAATACAAAGCTCTACACAGTCGCCGACTGCTCTACAGGGAAACAAACAAAGCTGCTTGAGTTCTGCATGGCTGGGAAGTAAGGCGGGGGCTCCCCCTGCTGTTCATAAGTATGATTGTTTCCCTGCAGAGCAGTTAGGGACCGTTTGACAATTCTTATCCACAGCAGTAAATGAAGGGAGAATTTCACTGCATACAGTCAGGTTTCTTATAAAAACGGTACACATTTTTTAATTAAAGTATATTGGAGATAGATTTCTTTTTCATTAAAGAAAGTAATAATGGGATTTTACTTTTTTGCCAATACATGCCCTTTAATGACCACACCCTTCGTGTCTTCTACAGGTACAGAACCTGTTATCCAGATTGTATTGGACTTGGGTTTTTTCCAGATAAGGGGTCCTTCCGTAATTTGGATTTTCAATCAACTAATAAAATCATTTTAACATTTAATAAATCCAAGAGAATTGTTCTGCCTCCAATAGGGATTAATTAGTTGGGATCAAGTACAAGGTATTGTTAAATTGTTACAGACAAAAAAGGAAATCATTTGTAATTATTTGATTAAAATGGAGTCTACTAGAGGCGTAATTCTGAACATTTTGGATAACAGGTTTCCGGATAACCTGTGCAAAGTGTCAAGTGCAAAGACATTGAGGATGGATATAAATAATGCAGACAGAAAGTTGTAGAAAAGATCCTGAGAGGGCTCTGCTCATGAGAGCCTACAAGTTCTCAAAGCCATGTCTGTGCCAGTAGATCATTTCGTAATTTGAGTGATTCATTGTACCTTCATTCCCCACCTCAAAGAATTCTTTGCAGATAACCATATCAGAATATGTTCCGCATGGAATTGGCAAAGGGACAGTTGGCTACCGGATAGTTTCCTAACTCTTGTTTATATTCATCATGTTTCAAACATGACTGGAGGGCTGCACCTCATCACTGCTTCTTAAAGATTATCAATGTGACGCATCATGGTGCAGATACGGTTTCATGTGAAAATTCATTTTGGCAAGGTTACAGACATCACATCGACTTTGACTAGACATTAAAAGTATTAACTTTTTTGTAAAATTACTTTATGTCACTGCTAATAATTACGAGGTAAGTCACCAGGTATGTGGAACTTCTGGATAGTGTATCAAATTGGAGAGGAAAAATATGTTTCAGTTCAGTAAATGTTACTTCAGGCCTATAATTAGTCATTTATTCTTGTCAGTTAGGAGCAGATTTATCAACGGTCGAATTTCGAAGTAGAAAAAGCTTTGAAATTTGACCATCAAAGTTTTTTTTACATCGAATTGGCCATTTGCGGTCAAAGTAAAATCAAAAGATTCGAAGGATTTCATTCGATTTTCCTTCGACTTCAAAAAACTTAGAGAAATGCTCTAGAAGGTCCCCATAGGCTAACATAGCACTTCGGCAGGTTTAGTTTGGCGAAATATTGAAATCAAAGTTTTTTAAAAGAGACAGTACTTTGATTATCGAATAGTCGAATATTCAAACTATTTTACTTCGAATCAAATTCGAAGTCGAAGTCGTAGTATCCTATTCGATGGTCAAAGTATCCAAAAAATTACTTTAAATTTTTTACTTAGAAAATTCCCTCGAATTCACTTCGACCTTTGATAAATCTGCCCCTTAGTGTCTTGAACACTATAACTAACCTTATTTCAGGATGAGCATCACATACTGGGCCAAATTCAATTGGTTGAGGTGGTATACTGGGAGTTTTGGTTCAACAATAACTAGATGTTGCACATTAATAAGTAAGCTCTACTGTGGGTGTTACATTCTGCGCCTGCATTAGAGTAGCTTTTATTATTTAAATGGAGTTGCACTGTGCAACTTGAAGGCACCCAAAAAGACATTTTCTCCCACATCTACCCCATAGTACCTAAAGGGATTCTGTCATGACTTTTATGATGTAGTTTTTATTTCTAAATTACACTGTTTATACTGCAAATTATTCACTCTACAATATAACATTTCATTCCTGAACCAGAAAGTGTATTTTTTTTTTATTTGTAATATTGGTGTGTAGGTGCATCTCAGGTCATTTTGCCTGGTCATGTGCTTTCAGAAAGAGCCAGCACTTTAGGATGGAACTGCTTTCTGGCAGACTGTTGTTTTTCCTAATCAATGTAACTGAATGTGTCTCAGTGGGACCTGGATTTTACTATTGAGTGCTGTTCCTAGATCTACCAGGCAGCTGTTATCTTGTGTTAGGGAGCTGCTATCTGGTTACCTTCCCATTGTTCTTTTGTTAGGCTGCTGGGGAGGGGGGGTGATAGGGGGTGACATCACTCCAACTTGCAGTACAGCAGTAAAGAGTGACTGAAGTTTATCAGAGCACAAGTCATATGACTGGGGGCAGCTGGGAAACTGACAATATATCAAGCCCCGTGTCAGATTTCAAAATTAAATATAAAAAAAAAATCTGTTTGCTCTTTTGAGAAATGAATTTCAGTGCAGAATTCTGATGGAGCAGCCCTATTAACTGATGTGTTTTGAAAAAAAGTTTTTTTTTCCCATGACAGTTTCCCTTTAACATGAAAGAGCAGACTGAAACAAGTAATCTTGAAAATCATTTTAAAACACAATAAGGTCAGGTCTGATAATTTGATTATTGCTGACCACCATGACACAAAAAAAGTATATTGAAAAGTGTAGAGGGTGAGGGAGTCTGCGCTCAGCCAATTGGCACTTAATAGGTGAATGCTTCAATCCTCTTACAAGGATGAACCGAATCCAAAATTGCCAAACTTTCAGTGAGAAGGAGGAGAGCATTCAAATGCAGATTAACTGCTTGTGGATCATATTTATTTAAACTGCTGTACACGACATGTTTCGGGCCACTAATGCCCTTTCTCAAGTGTCTCAAGTATATTGAAAAGTGTCTGAAGCAAAAACATTTTTGGGTGAATATTCTTTAAGTTTGGCACTGGTCTCCTATTAGATTATTTTGCTATAAAGATATACGTATATATATATATATATATATATATATATATATATATATATATATATATATATATATATATGCTCACATTGACAAATAACTAGTCAGTAAGAAAAATCTAAAAAAACCCTTTTTCTTCTACTTATCATGGACAACATACTAAACTAGGAAGCCTTGTGGCCTTGCTGACTCTAGTGTGGAAACCATCCTGCAGAATCAAAACCCCTTCTATCCGCTTGCAGGGAGAGCTGTGAGTATCTGGGGGGGGGGGACATATGAATAACTGGCACCTATATAAACCAGAGAAATGCTATAAAACAGCTAATACGAGGGGCATTCCTTTTTAGAAGCCATAAGGGGAATATTTATCAATGCATTCTGGATTAATTTAGGAAAACATATGTTCCCAATAAATGCCTACTTTTGCCTTGGTCCATATTCCCCATAAAGTTTTAAAAGGTTGAACCCCTCTCAAGTCTTAGCTCAACAAATTTGTAAGCTAGATTTACATAGTAATAAAAATACTTATAATGAAAGGCATGACTTCACAGTAAATTCTTGTGTAGCGCTACCTCTGACTTTCCTTGTGTTCTTACAGGATGGGAAAGGAGTGTTCTTACTCCTGGTTAGGTTGGTGTTGTAGCTACAGTATAAAAGCAAACATCTTCTTGGGCTCTAAGTGTCTTCCAGCAAACCCATTCCCATGTAGTTTGTCCTTCATTACTAACCTTATCAATGGCTAGTTGCTGGTTCATGTGGTCCCCTGAATTAGCTGATGATCTACTAAAGCTTCAGGCTCTGGATCTTCATCATCCACCTTCCACAAGGGGTGTGGGTATCTAACAAATGTTAGGGAGCAAACTAAATTATCAGCAGCAGGGTCTGCTCTGGGGAGCTTCATAAAGACAAGTAGGCTTATCCAACATTCTACATGGGAATAAACATAGAAGCATATAATCACACAGAGATGGCTATTTGCAATGTCCCTAGACATTTTCGAAGAACCATCTAATTTTTACAGGCCTTACTGACACTTGAATAGGTTTGCACAGGTGTGAGATGGCGGTCCTAAAATGCATTTTGATTATGTGTATTATTTATTGTCTGTTGGCTGGCTTAATTATTTGAAAATAGGATAGTAAATCTAGCACCTAACTCATAAACTGTTGTAGTCGCAATCTGTTCCTTATTCAAAGGTTTCATGATCCTATCTCCTGTTGCTAAGCATGCCATCAGAAGCCTATAAATTCTTCAAAGCAGGTATTAATCACTAGGAGGGATAACTAAAAATAACAGGATATTAATACTCCTTTTCTCATGTATTTGGCCTATTACACTGCAGAAAACAACATATTTGTGGTCTAAATACAGTTCTGAGAGCAGAGATAAGACCCCAAGCAAATATAAGCACTCCCCCATTCCTCTGAGAAGCTGGTAATGTGCTCACATAATTTGCTGATAACGTCCCATCTGTTAAAACAAAGTACTGCAGAACAGTAATAAATTTTAGCAAAAGACCAAGGAGGGTTATTTTCACTTGACAGTCAAGTTCTTACACAGAGAAACAATCTGAGCGTGAAATATAGTCTACAGAGCTGCATCTGGGTAAATGGGGAGAGGGAATTTTTCCCAGGACTCCTACCTTAAAGGCCACACTATAAAAAAAAAGATGCCAAGAACAATGTTTAATGTGGCATTTGAAGTTTGAAGAATCTAGCATATTTTTAGGTCCATAAATATTTGGACAGAGACACCTTTATTCTAATTTTGGCTCTGTACATTATCACAATGCATTTTAAATGAAACAACTCAGATACAGTTGAACGGCAGACTTTCAGCTTTAATTCAGTGGGTTGAACAAAAAGATTGCATAAAAACTAAAGCCTTTTTTTTAACACAATCGCTTCATTTCAGGGGCTCAAAAGTAATTGGACAATTGACTCAAAGGCTATTTCATGGGCAGGTGTGGGCAATTCCTTTGTTATTTCATTATCAATGAAGCAGATAAAAGCCCTGGAGTTGATTTGAGGGGGGGGGGGTGCTTGTATGTGGAAGATTGTGAGCAGACAACATGCGGTCAACGGAGCTCTCCATGCAAGTGAAACAAGCCATCCTTAAGCTGCAAAAACAGAAAAAGACCCATTGGAGAAATTTCTACAATATCAGGAGTGGCAAAATCTACAGATTATTACATCATCATGAGAAAGAAAGAAATCACTGGTGAACTCAGCAACGCAAAAAGACCTGGACGTCCATGGAAGACAACAGTGGTGGATGATCACAGAATCATTTCCATGGTGAAGAAAAACCCCTTCACAAAAGCCAAACAAGTGAACAACACTCTCCAGGAGGTAGAGTATCCATATCCAAGTCTACCATAAAGAGAAGACTGCATGAAAGTAAATACAGAGGGTGCACTGCAAGGTACAAGCCACTCATAAGCATCAAGAATAGAAAGGCTAGATTGGATAATAACAATAACAAGCTTGGCAAAGTGTTTAGGACAGGAATATTGTCATGGTATCATGAAAGTTTATCCTTTACCAAACATACTGTCATGGCCCTTTGATTAGAATTTTCTGTTGTTCTTTCCCCTCTTTGTCTTTCAAATCTTAATATTAGCTGAGAGTTCCTAAGGCATCATCCTCGTGACTGACATACAGCTTTACCATCAATACAACTCCACAAAGCAGAAGTCTTCTGACATTGGCAGTTTAAGTCTCCCTTTGGGAAGCAACATTTGATCAAAGTTCTCATTGGCTCATAGTAGGGTTACAGATGAATGAAAACCTTGCTGGATCCACCATTTAACCATAGTTACAAGAAAATTCAAGGCAGAAAATGCATTAACGCATGATCTCAACCCGGGTTCCCTGGAATATCTAGGAGAGAAATTAGGCAGTCTTCCCAAATTTAAACCTAGAAGGCATTTTTTGCTGTGTGAATGTTTTTATTGTTTAATTGCTATTTAAAATATAATAGATATATTGTGCTACTGCTGTCTGATGGATCTCTTTGTGCTAGAAATAGCAAGGAGAAATGCCTTATGGGCATTTGTCTCAGGTGTCAGTGAATAAGGGATGCAAGCAGTGAAGGTTCAATATTTCTTATTATGATTATTGTATGATTATGAGATGAATTTGTAGAGAGCTGCTCTTGCAATTCTGCTACTTACACTATAAATTAGAAAGAAATCAAGAACTGAATGTGGAGAAAACTATGGCTTGTTAACGGTGATCACATTTCCCATATGGGTCTATTGAGAGAACTGACTGAATGTCTGACTGCAGTATCAGCATGGTTCTGCAAGCCGTAAGGCCACTGATTAAAAAAAAGATACAAATGGAACTGGGGAATGCAGAAGGGTTCTCAGCAGTTTGATCTGTTTTATATTATATTTTTAAAGTAATTGACACATTTATCAAAGCTGACACCTGTGTCTACTCCTCCAAATGTCTGTGCTTGCTTTGAACAGTTGACCGTCGCAGTTATTGTTGGTAATTGTTACTGCCCTGGCTGTGATGACTATAGCAAGTTTATATGGGTGAAGAATTTCGCCATTGTTGAATTTGTGGCGAATTTGGTAGTTTCGTGTAGGCAAATTTGAAAAAAATTGCCACGCAACTCGATTCGCCATGCAAAAAAACCCCACATGCTTCAGAAATCAATTCACGCGTAAAAAAACCCTGTCAAAAAACAGTGTGAGCGTCAAAAACTATGTGAGACAAAAAAATAAGGAGCGACAAAATCGAAGCCCGTGCCCAACTAGTTTCATGAATTTTTCACGGAATTATTCAGCGTTGCAAAACGCAACAGAGTCGCCCATCACTAAATTCGGCCCCTGGGTTGTTTTGCAACAATACTGTAATTTAAAGGCTGGGTGCACTGGGTCGTAGGTTATGGGAACATAGGCTGAAAGCTCTGGCTGAGAGAAGCAGATTTGCTCAATGTTCCTGCTCAATGGAGTAGGGGCACTGAGCAGATCTGCTTCTCTCAGCCTGCAAAAATACGTAGCCTGACAAAAGCCAGAGCCAACGGCCTGTGAGCCCATAGACTAAGGCACATCATTCCTGAAATATCATCAAGACTGTTCATGACATATTACTTAAAGGTAACTTTTTAAAATTGGACAACATAAATAGAATTGCTGTCAAAGTGAAAATTTGATTTCTAATTTTCACATTTTTTTGGGTCAAAACTCTCAAATTCGAATTATGAATTATCCAAACTTGGTTCGAGTTTTAATTCAAATTTCTCATACTCTGGCCCTTCAAGAACTTGAATTTCACTATTTGCCACCAAAAACCTGCCAAATTATTCTATAAGTCAATGGGGCAAATTCACTAAGATTCGTAGTTGCGCCAGGTGTAACTTCGCCGCACTTCGCCAGGCGTAGTTTCGCCAGCGCTTCACAAATTCACTAAAATCCGAAGTTGCACTCAGGGGTAGCGTAAGGTTGCGAAGTTGCGCTAGCGTTGATTCGCTAAGTAAAGTGAAGTTACGCTAGCGAAGGCTAATTTGCATACGGCGCCAAATTCAAATTTCAATGGAGGAATACGTATCAGCACTACAAATGGCTAGAAAAGCTTCAAAACATCAAATAAAAATGTTATTTTGCCCTACACATGTGCCCACTGTCTAGGTAAGTTGCCATGAGTCAGGAAATGTAGGGGGGAAGGAGGGGAGCCCCAAAAAAATTTTCAATCTTTTTCAGCCTATCACCCATAATGTAGAAAACACGCCAGCGTTTTTTGGGACTTAGAAAAAAATTTGACTTTTTTTGAAGCAATCCCTATCTACTCTATTGCGCTTCGCCTGGTCTGAGGTAGCGAAGGAAGTCTAGCGTAAAAGGTAGCGTTCAGTACACTGCGCGCGTTAGTGAATTTGCGTAGTTACGTTGCTAGCGAAACTTCGCCAGGCGTAAGGGTGCAAAGTAACACTAGCGAAACTACGCCAGCGTTCGTTAGTGAATTTGCACAGTAACAAAAATGCCAAACGCTAGCGAAGTAATGCTAGCGTTCGGCGCTTAGTGAATTTGCCCCAATGGGAGAGGTCCAGGGATCAATTTGGTGTTGTGTGCAGCCTTCCTGACATTGAAGTCTTTTTTAGAGAGAAAAAAACTCGAATCGAGTTTTTATAATTCAAATTGAATATGATTTGAGTCTTCAGGTGGTTTAAATTAGTTCGAGTTTACAAAATTCGATTTTATCAATAAATAAATACGACTAGTCGAATTTCGAATTTATGGGAGTTTAAAAAAACTCCCATGAATTCGAATTTCGACCCTTGATAAATGTGCTTCCCCTTGTTATTACATAACGACAAACCAGCAAAAATATAAAATAGATTTCATTTGCAGCAAATATGAGGGCATTTGAAAGAGCAAAACAGTGTAAAAAAATGTAAAACTGTAAATCCAAGAAGTCAATCTCATTTTTAGTTCTACAATGGCATTAAAAGGAAGATGAAAAGTGAAACAATTTTAAGAATATATGAAAACTTTAAAAACAATCACAGCACTAACTTCTGGGGTAGATCATTGAGTTTTTCATTCAGGGTAGCGTGGATCACCATGTTTCCTCAGTTTAAAGCAATTGTAAAGTGTTACACATAGAACAACAAAGAACCTAAAAAAAACATAAAATCTAATGTGATGCCATGGAAGACTATGCAGTCTGGTGTTCATATGAAAAATCTGGAGGAGGGGTAAATACCAGCTTGGGGTGAGGATTTTAGTATGGGACAGGGTTATTGATGATACACATTGTATTGTTAGACAATCTTTCATTAGCCACCTCTAAGGAATGTCTGTTATTGGAGACTCTGCTCAGCATTCATACATCTTGGCTTTGATGCTACTGTAAATGAAAAATGATCAAACTCGTCTGACAATGTATGAAGAAAAGTGCAGCTTTCATTTTTGTGTTTTATCCTCTTTATACCCCTTTATAGTTAATTTTCAGCTCTGCTAAATTGAGAAGAATAGAGATGGGCGAATTTGTCCCGTTTTGCTTCGCCCAAAAAATTTGCGAATTACCCACGAAATGGCTAATATTTCGTGAAACGCAAATTTCGCGAGACAGTTTTATGCACGTGTCAAAAGTTGCGGGCACCAAACATTATTTTGATGCAGCGAATTTTCACCGACTAATTTTCACCACAGTTTCGTGAGTTCACCGCGATTTCGCGCCTGGCGAATTTATTAGTCTTGAGATCTACTGCTCACAAGCTAAAGGTCTACTGGTAGATCCCGATCCACCTTTTGGGCACCCCTGGTGTAAGTGAAGTTTTTTTTGGAATTATTTCTTAAATTCTGATGCTAGTGGCACTGGTTTCTGTGCTGCCATATAGTAATTATCTGTATTAATCACTAATCAGCCTTATAATCAGTGCTACGCAATATGTTGGCGCTATATAAATACATGTTAATAATAATAATAATATATTGTGACATTTCTATTCTATGTGTACTGTATATTGTGAGTGGGTCCCTAAACTCAAGTGACAGCAGCACAGAGCATGTGCAGTGAATCAGCAGAAAAGAAGAAGCTACTGGGGCATCTTTGGAGACACAGATCTTTACTGCTAAAGGGCTGTGGTTGCCTTGGGCTGGTATAGAAGCCCAAACCATAATGTACAACATTTCTAGCTACTTCTTTAGTTAAGCATTATTTCCCATTTCCTTCCAGGGTAGATTATTCCACAGGGGAAT
Organism: Xenopus petersii; assembly: GCA_038501925.1. Lineage (NCBI taxonomy): Eukaryota > Metazoa > Chordata > Amphibia > Anura > Pipidae > Xenopus > Xenopus petersii. The sequence continues at coordinate 94,982,091 of CM076687.1, read as the reverse complement.
CTATTCCACAGTAGATTATGTCAATTTGACAAAAAAAAATTGAACCTAAGCGTAAATCCCAAATTCAACAGGTGACCACGTGAAATCTGGAGGCAATGAAAAGAGATTGTTTCCCCCCCCCAAAGTCGCTAAAAGAAACAGCTAGACAGCAGTTGTTTCGCTTGCGATTCTTTAAGTAGTCTTGACAAAAGGATAACATTGACTTTGCGGTTACAACAACTTAGCATCGAATATTCCCTGCTGGTGCACAATATCCTCACTCACAAGCAACACTGCATGACCAAGTGCGAAAAATGTCATCTCGGCTTCACAAGTGACATATATATAGAAAAACAGCAGATGTCTGATGAAGTAAAGAATCCGCCTGTTGCCAAGAAGCTGGAAAACAGAATTCATTTCCTTTGGTCTTTGATAATGGTGATGTAATGTAGTTAATAGGAAGAGGCTGTCATAATCCTGTATTGTAAAAAAGTTAAAATGTTAGCCACGCAGGAGGTGAAAGCTGTTGGTTCAGTTGAAAACTTAATTAAACATATTTTAATTTGTGGAACACATGCAAATGTAATACTGAGGTCATTCCTAATACTTTTCTTTTATTTCCAGAGGTTTTTTTTTTTTTTTTGCTGTAGTTTACTGTCCCACACCTGTAATAACACATATATGACTAATATGTCATGGTGACAAAACACAACTAAATAAAAATATCCATTTTGCTGTATTGTAATGCAGTCTGGGGAAAGATGTCATCTGGGCAGCCATTAGAACAAGACCAACCCATTGACATGCAAGGAAAATAAGCGTATTAAAACTTCCTGACGTAAATCCATTGAGTTCCACTGAAGCAAAAGCATTTAAACCTTCTGGAACACGAGGAAAGGAGTTTACAGCCGCATTGAGCTTAGAGAAAATTAATGATGTAGATGTGATATATTTTAGGGTTATGTGTATCCCCCAAATAGGAGTAATTAACTAAGCTTTATGTTGCTTTACAAGCTTATGCTACACAATGTAGCCCCAAAAAAAGTATTTTCACTGTATGCCCTCTTATCCGACTGTACTAAAGGGCACATACATTTCCAGGGTCTTTTTTAATCCTTTTAGAAAAAATCTTATATGACACATCAGCAGTGTCGGACTGGCCCACCGGGATACCAGGAAAACTCCCGGTGGGCCCAGGGGTCAGTGGGCCTCTTGCTTTTAACCTAGGCTATTTCTCTATGAGAACAAAGAAGCTTAATAATGGAAGAATAGAGTATAGTATGTAGAGAAAAAAGACTAGGAGAATAAAGAGGTTGAGTGAGGAGAGGAGGAATAATAGTGTGGAAAGTGGGCCATCAGCCTAAGGTTTTCTGGTGGGCCCCTGGCATCCGAGTCCGACACTAGTCAACCAGAACACACAAATTGCAAATAACAATAGAACCAATTAAACATATTGTAGTACAAAGCAGTTAATTCCATATCATACAGTGAAAGGGTAGATAGATTAGGGTAGATAGAAAGTGAAAAATAAAAAATTGAGCTATGGTAAGTTTTGTACAGTGACCCTAAACATGTATGTCCAATGGTGAAGGGTTTCAACTATGTAGCCGAATGCCCTTTACTCCCAATTACGATACTGAGAGCTAGACTGAAGTGAAATACTGGGTAAAAAACCCTTACAGCTTAGTACTTAATGCTTAATGGGGCGAGTGTGGTTTAACTGATTATACTAAGCAAGCAAATTCATTTCAATCTATTCATACAATGGGCTGTTTGGCAGCTGTATAGTGGTTAGCATTGTTGCTTTGCAGAACTGAGGTGATAGGTTTGATTCCAGGAAGGTGAAATATGATCCTTTAAAACTATAATATATAGCTAGAGGCACTAATAATGAGAAAAGTGCATGTTCAGTTCCAGTCACTACAACAGAGTCTCAAAAAGTCTTCATGGGGACATCGTTTTTGTTTTTTCAGTTTAATTTCTTTATCGTGTATGACTCTGGCCCTAAGGAGTTTTCTTCTCCTACTTTCTTCTTAGACTGCGTCTGCGTCTGTTTACTCCTTTTTCCCCATTGCAGATGAAGTTTCTTATATACCTTCAGTCCTCCACCTGAAATTGTTTCTTCTTCATTGATTTAAGCTGGCATTATTTGTATAAGAAGAAGAGATAAGAAGAAAAAAGGCATATTCTGTTTCAGTAGGGCAGAGACACACGGTCAGATTCGGGGCGATTAGTCACCCGGTGACAAAACTCCTTTTCTTCGGGATGACTAATCTCCCAGAACTGCCTTCCCACAGGCTAGAATGAAAATGCACTAGAATGTAAACTAATAGAATGTAAATCGCCGGAGGGATGGCACTTGGAGCAATTCATTTTCCGAAGTCGCTCGAAATTTCCTTCACTTCAGGTGACTTCGGATAATGAATCGCTCCAAGTGCCATCCCGCGGCGATTTACATTCTATTCGTTTACATTCTAGTTCCCCCAAAGAAGAGATTTGTCGCCGGGCGACTTATCTCCCTGAATCTGACCGTGTGTCTCTGCCGTTATGGGCCAGATTCAATTCAGTGAGAAAAAGGTTTATCACATGAAAAGTTATGGATGAGATTCACTTTGAGATAATTGAGTACTGTGAAAGATACATAAGTGGATTCGTTTTTTTTTATAGTTCAAGACAATGTTCTGGCTGTCCTGAGTGTTTTCTGGCTGAATTCCTGGTTATGGATCGTTTCCAGTGCATGGGTATGAGGCTGAAATATATACAAAGGTATCCATACATGCAGGAATAGTTGTTAACAAGGACACAGTAGCACTGTCCAAATTTGGTTCTGGGTAGGGGGTACCTGCCACTTTTCTATTCACTTTTTAGGGGCCGATTCACGAAATTCGGGTGAAGGGTTCGAATAAAAAAAAATTCGAATTTCGAAGTTTTTTTTGGCTACTTCGACCATCGAATGGGCTACTTCGACCTTCGACTTCGACCTTCGACTTCGAATCGAACGATTCGAACTAAAAATCGTTCGACTATTCGACCATTCGATAGTCGAAGTACTGTCCCTTTAAGAAAAACTTCGACCCCCTATGTTAGCCTATGGGGAAGGTCCCCATAGGCTTGCCTGTGATTTTTTGATCGAAGGATTTTCCTTCGATCGTTGGATTAAAATCCTTCGAATCGTTCGATTCGAAGGATTTAATTGTTCGATCGAACGAAAAATCCTTCGATCGATCGATCGCAGGATTTGCGCAAAATCGTTCGACTTCGATATTCGAAGTCGAACGATTTTAGTTCCCAGTCGAATACCGAGGGTTAATTAACCCTCGATATTCGACCCTTCGTGAATCGGCCCCTTAGTGTCTATGTAATAGTGAGGAGTAGCCGTAACGACACAAATGGTTTCTCCCAGTAAAAACAGAACACTTGGGGGCCGATTCACTCAGCTCGAGTGAAGGGTTCGAATGAAAAATACTTCGAATTTCGAAGTATTTTTTGGGTACTTCGACCATCGAATGGGCTACTTCGACCTTCGACTACGACTATCGAAGGATTCGAACTAAAAATCGTTCGACTATTCGACTATTCGATAGTCGAAGTACTTGCCCTTTAAAAAAAACTTCGACCCCCTACTTCGGCAGATAAAACCTACCGAAGTCAATGTTAGCCTATGGGGAAGGTCCCCATAGGCTTGCTAACCTTTTTTTGATCGAAGGATTTTCCTTCGATCGTTTGATTAAAATCCTTCGAATCGAACGATTCGAAGGATTTAATCGTTCGATCGAACGAAAAATCCTTCGATCGATCGATCGCAGGATTAGCGCTAAATCCTTCGACTTCGATATTCGAAGTCGAAGGATCTCAATTCGAGGGTCGAATTTCGAAGTATTTTTAACTTCGAAATTCGACCCTAAGTGAATCTGCCCCTTTACTTCCATGGGGTAAATTTATCAAAGAGTGAAGTTCCGCCACTAGAGTGAAATTCCGCAGCTCTCATTCATTTCTATGGGATTTTGAAAGGCGTATTTATCAATGGGTGAAGTGAAAGTTCACCCTTTGATAAATACGCCTATAAAAATCCCATAGAAATGGAATGGAGAGTGGCGGAATTTCACTCTAGTGGCGGAACTTCACTATTAACTTCACTCTTTGATAAATATACCCCAATGAGTTCTAGAAAGATATGGAAACCGTTACAATTCATTTTGACATAAAGATTAAAAAATCTATTTCATCAGAGTGTCACTGTAACTGTATTCGGGTATCTGGACTGTTAGAAATGAATAGCGTATTCTGTTTCAAACATGAAGGCTTTGGAAAGGTTTCATCTATTTCATTCTGTGAAAAAGATTTGTTTGTGTGCAGACAGACAAGTGAAGGAAGTAATAATCGCTACTAAGTGAACAGTCCACCAGTCCTGGGAGCTGCTTAACGTCAGCCAAGTCCGGTGGCAGGAAGTGCCTTTCATGACTTTTTAAAGGACTACACTTCTATGACTTAAAGCCATCAGATCTTTATTTGCTCTTTGTCTACAAAAGCCAGGCGTGCTATTTAATGCCTGTGGTTTTAAGCTCTTAAACTGGCATCTAACTACTGTTTCACCTCCCTTTTAACCTTTTTTAATCTTCATCTTGGTATGCGGCTGTTATAAATTATTACTAGAACCACACAAATTGCTATGACTTGTTCTTGAAGACATGAATAATTTTGGTTATTAAACTGTGTTATGGGGCAGGGATTTTTGTAGATGTGAGTAATGCGTGTTGTCAACACTGCATGCAACTGTATCTTTTTCAAAGGGCAAATTTACTCTGTATATTTAAAGTAATAGTGTCCAGACTTCTCATGCATTCCTTGCTTATTTGTGTGTTTACTTATGATTCAGAGTTACAATATTGCTTACTTCTGCTGTTATTAATTAATTAATAAATTACGCATAGGCAACAGTCCAATAGCATCCCTAGTAGAACATAATGAGACATATTATAAGAGGGCCAGGAGAGAAATTGATGTTAAAGGAGAACTAAACCCTAACAATTAATATGGTTAAAAATCCTGCAGAAACCTACAGAGCTTGCAGACTTCATGGGGGCCGATTCACGAAATTCGAGTGAAGGGTTCGAATGAAAAAAAATTCGAATTTCGAAGTTTTTTTGGGCTACTTCGACCATCGAATGGACTACTTCGACCTTCGACTACGAAAATCGAACGATTCAAACTAAAAATCGTTCGACTATTCGACCATTCGATAGTCGAAGTACTGTCCCTTTAAGAAAAACTTCGACCCCCTACTTCGGCAGCTAAAAGCTACCGAAGTCAATGTTAGCCTATGGGGAAGGTCCCCATAGGCTTGCCTGGGATTTTTTGATCGAAGGATTTTCCTTCGATCGTTGGATTAAAATCCTTCAAATCGTTCGATTCGAAGGATTTAATTGTTCGATCGAATGAAAAATCCTTCGATCGATCGATCGCAGGATTTGCGCAAAATCGTTCGACTTCGATATTCGAAGTCGAACGATTTTAGTTCCTAGTCGAATATCGAGGGTTAATTAACCCTCGATATTCGACCCTTCGTGAATCGGCCCCCATATGTTATATTTTTGCATTATATTCCCCGTATTACACACCATTGTTTTATTATGGCCTTAATGTACTGGCTTTCTGCTTCATAGAAAAGAGTATTATTAGTGTTTAAACAGTATATTTTGTCGAGAACCTTGCACTTCCTTATCTCTTGAGACATGTCTTCGCTTTCCCAGCCAGTAATTTGTGAATACAAATAGCACACCATGTGAAATGATACGAGATAGCAAACACTTTTGGAACCACTCAAGACTAAAATGATGCTGAAATACGCAGGCCGCTATCTGAGGTTTATCTTTACTTTAACAAATATAGGTCTGTCTTGAGGACTAATCCATCCCTAACATTTATTTGCGTGAGAATTTGAACATTCGCCATTGTTCCTTGTTTTCTAGAAATGACAACATGATACACTGACATTATATTGTTAAAGCAGATAAACTAGTTTGAAAGGAGATATGAATGAACTTTGCCCACTAAGCCAGAGCGGAACTAAACAATAAGGCAAAATGGTATTTTGAAGACTTGACCTTTTCTGTGCCACTTATGCGGTAGCATAGTATCCATCAACCTTCTCTTGTTCTCTAATATGTTTCTGTCTTTCCTTTTTCCATCTTTCCTAATCCTTCCTTCTTCATAACCTAAAGGGTCACGAACATATCCACAAGTGTGGCTGCTCTAGAATGGAAGCAATAGAGCAGGGGTCCCCAACCTTTTTCACCCATGAGCAGCACGTAGATGTAAAATAAGTTGGGGAGCAACACAAGCATAAAAAATGTTCCTGGGTGGTGCCAAATAAGGGTTGTGATTGGCTATTCTAACCCCTATGTGGACTGGCAGCTACAAGAGACTCTGTTTGGCAGTACATTTGGGTTTTATGGAATCAAAACTTGCCTCCAAGCCAGGAATTCAAAACTAAGCACCTGCTTGGAGGACACTGAGAGCAAAATCCAAAGGGTTGGGGAATAACATGTTGCTCACGAACTACTGGTTGGGGATCACTGCAATAGAAAGTCCATATCATTAAAGGACAACAAAAGGCAAAACAATAAAATCCTATTTTTACTTTCTTTAATGAAAAAGAAACCTATCTCCAATATACTTCAATTAAAAAATGTGTACCGTTTTCATAAGAAACCTGACTGTATGCAGTGAAATTCTCCCTTCATTTACTGCTGTGGATAGGAATTGTCAGACGGTCCCTAACTGCTGAGCAGGGAAACAATCATACTTATGTACAGCAGGGGGAGCCCCCGCCTTACTTCCCAGCCATGCAGAACTCAAGCAGCTTTGTTTATGACGATCCCTAAGCAGCCCAGACCACACTGATCATGTGCAGGGTCAGGGTCAGGCAAAGATGTTTAACAAAGTTACAAGATGACAGCGCCCTGTGGCCAACTTTGAAAGCATAAATCATTTGTTTGATTAGGCTTGTGGTGCAGTAAGTTCATGTTTATATTTAGTATACAAAATACAGCATTTCTAGCCTTATTCTATTTTAGACTTTCCTTGTCCTTTAAGGTACACGTGTCGCAGGTCCGGATTGAGAATTAAAATAGGCCCTGGCATTTCAGGTACACAGAGGCCCAATCAGCCACACAGAGGCCCAAACAGCCCCCACCAGCCAACTAAATACTGACTTTCTATGGCACCTTATAGCAGCCCCTCTGGCATTTGCCATAACTCACAGATTGTCAGTCCGCGCCTGTGTGTCAGTATGTGCTCTTGCACTTACAAATGGTTACCAGTGTGTCAATCCTGCTTCTTTTGATGAATGCTGGGCAACTCCGCCTATTAAAGGAAAACTATACCCCCTGAACAATGTAGGTCTCTTTAAAAATATATTGCATAAAACAGCTCATATGTAAAACCCTCCTTTATGTAAATAAACTGTTTTACTTTTTAGTAGTATGTCCACTGGGTAATCCTAAATAGAAAATTGCTATTTTTATAAATTACGGTCGCTCCCTGGGATCCTAGAGAATTCTGTATTTTGCTTCCACACTTAGTTGTAGTATTTCTGGTCAGGTGATCTCTGAGGCAGCACACAGACCATCACGAAATGGTGGGTCAAGGCAAGAGATGTAAAAGGGCAAGATTTACTTAATTATATATTCTGGTTTGGTAAGATTCTTTTATAGGCCACTTCATATGATGTAAAAATCTGTTACTGAACCTGCCACCATAAACCTGGCAGTAGCTGCAGGGTTGCATCAATACCAGACTTGAACCCATGCTGGACGTAATTACACCCAATTGTTTTGTTAGTCAAAATGCAAGCACAATTACTGGAATTATGGGGGAAATGCAGCACTATGGGGGAAAAATAGTAATTTGTGTACAAATTTGCACACTCTTGTGTTTGTAAATGGCTCACTCTTTCAGTCTCTCGTTTCTGGGTCTTTCATCTTCCTGGTTCTTTCTCTTATTCGTTTTATTCTCCCATTGCCAATGTTATTTACAATTTTTTCTTTTTCTCTGCTCTAAGTTCATCCTGTATTTGTCATTTTACTCTGACGCTGGTAGTATAGTGATAGTATAGTGGTGAGCTAGGAATAACAACCCCTACATTAAGCATAATTCATTCAGGGAGTGTAAACTGTCTGCAAATATATTTGCAATAGTTCATATCTGATGTTGATTCCTAATTGGTTCTGCTACGTTGTCTGAATTCAACCAAAATGGACATCTGATGACATCAGTGCTAGAACAGAAAAGTAGTTCATTTGGGACAAAATGAAACCCCACCGTTCTCTACATTAGCAGAGAATTTATTGATAAGACCAAATCAGATCTAAACAAAATCCATTCGACCGTTGATTTTGAATATATTATCTTACCACAACGAGAGGTTATTATTCAAAGTACAGGTATGGGACCTGTTATCCAGAAAGCTCCAAATTACAGACAAGCTGTCTTTTGTAGACTCCATTTTTTTCAAATAATCAAAATTTTAAAAAACGATTTCATTCTTCTTTGTAATAATAAAACATTAGCTTGTACTTGATCCCAAGCAAGATATAATGAATGTTTATTGGGAGCAAAACCAGCCTATTGGGTTTATTTAATGTTTACATGATTTTCTAGTAGACTTAAGGTATGAAGATCCAAATTACAGAAAGATCCGATATCCAGAAAACCCCAGGTCCCGAGCATTCTGGATAACAGATCCCATACCTGCACCAATGCAAGATGGTGTGTGCAAGCAACATATTAGGATCAGGAAGAGTTTGTACATCTGCAATATTGTAAGTTCATTTTTTCCATGTATAAAAGCTTTATTCTCACCAGTGAACAGGAAGAATGCTGAAATGCCATAGCCTAAAAATTCTGAGGCAAAGTTAACATATTCTGCATTTTATTGAATGGGCCTTACTTTTAAGAAATGCCATCGTGGATACTGACTATTCTCTTTCTGCAGTGACAGGTTAGTGTGATTGACCTAGTATATTTTACAGTACAATATACAGTAATTATTAGTACAGGTATAGGATCCCTTATCCGGAAACCCGATATCCAGAAAGCTCCGAATTACGGAATGGCTGTCTCCCATAGAATCCATTTTATCCAAATAATCCAAATTTTTAAAAATGTTTTCCTTTTTCTCTGTAATAATAAAACAGTAGCTTGTACTTGATCCCAACTAAGATATAAGTAATCCTTATTGGAAGCAAAACCAGCCTATTGGGTTTATTTAATGTTTAAATGAATTTCTAGTAGACTTAAGGCATGAAGATCCAAATTACGGAAAGATACGTTATCCGGAACACTCCCAGGTCCCGAGCATTCTGGATAACAGGTCCAATACCTGTAATAATATGAATAATATTAATAATTATTGTCCATTGAAGAGACATCTGGATGAACTGAGGATATATATATATATATAAATATTTGAGGGGCATATACTTGCCAGGTGCAGTGTGCAAAATGTAGCCTTTGGACCTTTGGACACAATTCTCACAGTAAGGACATCATTTTACTCACAGTGCAGCAGTTTTTCAATGTGCAATTATTACCACAATTACCATAATTGCATGTTATACCTGAACATTTTTGTATTGCTTTTGTGTTGGAAAATAGGGGGCAATACTTTTCAAAACTAGTTTTGCCTTTCAGATATTTGTGCTTGCCAATCATCAGTTGATATCCCTGTTTGGAGCAGTTGCAAAAGTAGATATAATTAACAGTTCTGCAAATATGTTGTTGTTTTTTAACTCCTTCTGGCAATATATCAGCTCATTTGGACAGAGCACCCAACAACATCTGAGCTTAATTACCCTGTGTGACAATCAGCTATTGTTATGGGCAGCACTGATACTTGCCAGTATTAACATTCCTGCTATTGTGTTTGCACATCCTTTGTAAAAGAACTGAATGGCACTCGTTAGTTCAGCCTTGTGGAGCAGCATGTCTCCAGCAACTGTTTCATTATGGAAATTGTTTACAAATCAGTATTTAGTGGATAGGCCAGAAGGAATAATCTCCACCCTGACACAATGGCTTGTTTTGATTTGGGTTGTGTCAATGTTTAGTGATTACATGACTCGAAATGCAACCACTTGGTGACTGTATACCTATACTGTATGTCATTCACCAGAAAAGGTGTGTCTTTAAGGTGATACATATATTTTGCCATACATAGACAGGCTTTTCACATTCTGTTCACACTTTATATGCAAATAGCAACACATAATACCCACAAACAAGTAGCTCAATTACTGCAGGCCTTCATCTGAAAACATTTACATTTCTTGGTAGAACTTGATGGAACTTGGTTGAACTTATTTTTTAGAAAACTGGAGAAAGTAATCTACCCCCCCCCAACTACAACTACAAACCTTAATTTATGAAACATTTTTATTTTATTTATTTATATATGTATATATTTATGTATTTATCTTAGATTATTGGTTTAGACCAATAGCTCACATGGCATTTCCTCCAAAGGCCCATCTGTCCCATGTGTGTAGTGAGAGGAATGAATGCAAGCTGCCTGTCAAGGCATATGTTGCAGATTTTGACCAGAAATAGCTCCTTTTTGCATTCTCTGGCCAAGGTGTGCCTTGTGTGTTCAATGACAGGCAGATCACAATCATTACCAGGTTCGGACTGGGCCAGCGGGCCCTGCAGGCCCAGATCTGCGGTTTGGAGGTTTCTTAATGCTGCAACCTCCCTTTGTCGGGTGGTTGCTGCTAAATCTTTCCGCTTCTGCGCATGTACACAGCAGAGTGCACACACACAAACAGGGGAGGTCGGAGGAGGGCCCTGTGGCAGTAGCCGTGGTGGCCCTGAGTCCACCAGTCCGACCATGTTCTTTATTGTAACCTACACACAGGACAAATTTGGGACAGATTAGCCTCACTGCTTGGGAAGAAAATGTACTGTTTGTCTAGGACTTATGTTTAGAGTCAGGGCTGATGTTACGTGATGGTGCGCTGATGTCACACATTGTGTGTGTTGATGTCACGCGTCGTTAGGGTTGCCACCTTTTAAAAAAAATTACTAAAAAGTAACTAAATGGGTGGGCCGTGACATAAAAAGGAGTGGGGCCATGGGGTCGTGATGCAAAAGGGGATGGGGCCACATCGCGAGAGGGGCAGAAGACGAAAAAAAGGTCTTTTGTTAAGGGCATTACAAATTACCGGAAGCTAAATTGCCGGTAAATTTGTAATACCGGCCCTGACAGGCCGGATGGCAACCCTACGCATCGTTCGCGCTGACATGACACAACTTATTCAGAGGAAGTGACGTCATTGTGCTGCGTGCATGAAGTCACTTCCGCATTTTTCTTCGGACCCCCTATCCCTCACCCCCTCAGCTTTGTCACCGGATTTGCTATGAAAATCCATGGCGGAATGTGGGGAGGGTTTAAAAAAAAAAAATAGACACCCCAAAACTGTGCCACCCTAGGAACAGGCCCTCGGGGCCTATATATAAATATGGTCCTGCTTAGAGGTCCATTTATGATTGATCTGAAGTACAATTCATCATAAAAGCCTGTTCAGCCAAACTTACGAAGATTGACAAGTTTTTTGTTTTTGGCATAACCTCCCCAGTGACTAGTAAAGTCAAGTGGGGTTTCCTTTATGATTGCCTGAGTATAAAAACTCAGGCAATCAAAAATAGGCCCCTTAGGGTGGTGGCACACATAGCGTTCCGGGGAGATTAGTTGCCCATCGACAAATCTCCTCTTCTTCGGACGACTAATCTCCCCAAAATGCCTTCCTGTCTGTGATTCACATTCTAGCTGGGGGGAAGGCATTTCGGATCGCTTCACCCAAACTTAACTCGTTTAACAAAAACAAACTCAAAGAAAAAACTTGATCAAAGTGGCGCTGACAAGGACACAATTTTGGTGGTAGAAGAACTATACAATTTAAAAAACTAACATATTTAAGAATCTGGATATAGCACTTTATCTGTCACAGAATAATACTATTTCATATTATATATGGGGGCATAAAACATTTTTTTCAAAAAAATTACTTAGAAGGAAGTAGGTAATAGTATCTTGCCTATCAGGGCATGTATGGAATCTCTAATCAAGAAACACATTATCCACTAATCTCCGAATTACAGTAATGCCATCTCCCATATATGGGGCAAATGCGCCAGGCGCAACTTCGCCGCGATTTGCCGCACTTCGCCAGGCGTAGTTTTGCCAGCGCTCCGCAAATTCACTAAAATCCGAAGTTGCGCTCAGGGGTAGCGTAAGGATGCAAAGTTGCGCTAGCGTTGATTCACTATGTAAAGCGAAGTTACGCTAGCGAAGGCTAATTTGCATACGGCGCGAAATTCAAATTTCAATGGAGGAACACGTATCAGCACTACAAATGCCAAGAAAACGTTCAAATCTGCAAATAAAATTTTTATTTTGCCCTACACATGTGCCCACTGTCTAGGTAAGTTGCCATGAGTCAGGAAATGTAGGGGGGAAGGAGGGGAGCCCCAAAAAAAATTTCGATCTTTTTCAGCCTATCACCCATCATGTAGAAAACACACCAGCGTTTTTTGGGACTTAGAAAAAAATTTGACTTTTTTGGAAACAATCCCTATCTACTCTATTGCGCTTCGCCAGGTCTGAGGTGGCGAAGGAAGTCTAGCGTAAAAGGTATCGTTCAGTACACTGCGCAAGTTAGTGAATTTGCATAGTTACGTCGCTAGCAAAAATTCGCCTGGCGTAAGGGTGCGAAGTAGCACTAGCGAAACGACGCCAGCGTTTGTTAGTGAATTTGCACAGTAGCGAAAATGCCAAACGCTAGCGAATTAACGTTAGCGTTCGGCGCTTCGCGGCTTAGTGAATTTGCGCCTATAGAGTCCACTTTAAGCAAGTAATTCCATTTTTGAAATGTTTAAATGTTTGGCATTTTCTTTGTAATAATAAAACAGTACCTTGTTCTATTTTAGAAAATGTAATTTACAGAAAGATCCCTTATCCGGAAGCCCAGAGGTCCTAAGGATTCTAGATAATATATCCTAAACCTTAACTAACACAGGTCCTAAACTATACCAGCATAGTTGCACATAGAATCCAATTAGCAATTCGTTTTGTTCAGTACTATAAGATAAAAAATGTAAGCAAAGATGCTTTCTTCTGGTTGTCAGAGGTGTTATAGGTCTAATAAGCTTTTAGTAATCACAGATAAACTTCACAATAACATTCCCTTTTAAAACACTATCATATAGGATTGTGTGTCTCTACAGCTTCATACTAATGTGTTTCTTATAACATTGCCTTTGAGAAGTTGGGAAGATAGTGTGTATATTGGGAAGAGAAAACTGTGAACTTAAATGTACATTTATATACTGTAACCTTCAACTATTATTATTATTAACTTATTTATAAAGCACTAACAAATTCCACAGTGTTGTGCAACAAATAGTATTCTTTATCAGTGGCAAAATGATCCTATTGAGTCTATTGTTCAAATGATTTTATAGTAGACTTAAGATGTGAAGATCCAAATAATTCCTTATCTGGAAAACCCCAGCTAAGACACTCACATGTTGACAAAAATTTTTTTTTTCTGAAAATGTTATGAAGAAGTAAAAAGCATACCCTCCAACATTCTTCTTTAAGAGGCCATGATTTTTAAAAAGTACCAAGGCTTGGTGGGTTGGGATCTCTGCAGTTTTTCATTTGTTGGACTAATATAATGAAGATTTTGCATGGGACAAATGTGATGTCAGCTTAAAGGGATTTCAAGGTATCATGCATTGTTGCTCTTGTCAAAGTGTGCCTTTTGGACGTTGGAAGGTAAAAAAGTAAAAACCACTTCCAAAAAAAGTTAAAGCAGGAATAGTGCTAAGAGGAGCAATCAATACAGGGATTAGAGCAGGGATCCCCAACCTTTTTCAGCCGTGAGCCACATTTAAATGTAAGAAGGTTTGGGGAGCAACACAAGCATGAAAATAGTTCCTGAGGATGCCAAGAAAGGGCTCTGATTGGCTATTTGGTAGCCCCTATGTGAACTGGCAGCCTACAGGAGGCTCTATTTGGCAATACAACTGGTTTTTCTGCAACCAAAACATGCCTCCAAATCAGAAATTCAAAATTAAGCACCTGCTTTAAAGCCACTGGGAGCAACATCCAAGGGGTTGGGGAGCAACAAGCTACTGGTTGGGGATCACTGGATTAGAGAATAGGTTTCCAGCTCAGTGTAGTCATTAGGTAGATATCATGCAGAGCCATAGTTGTGTTCTCAGCTACAGATTTATGTGTTTTGTCTTAATGATTGTCTTCTAATACCAAGTTATTTTATAGTAATGGGTACTATGTCAAAAAGACACCTACTATTTGCTATTCTTAGGAAACATCGTATTCCTTTCAACATTCCACTTAATATATGGTATGCTTAAAGCAAATGTACTGTGCAGGGATAGCCTGAAATCTCTGCAGAGCAGATCCACAGTTCCAATATTATTTTTATAAAGGTTTGCATGTGCATATGAGTGATAGGGCTCCAGGACTGTGCTGACAGTGGGAATTCCTTTCACATTCCATTTCCTACATGTACACTTATGGGCACGTTGCTGTGCTAAATTGCTTCGGATCCATTTTACCATTCACTATTGATGGACATAAATGACTTTTGCACAATGGAGTGATTATTGGCAGAATATATGGAAGTGTGGCAGAATATATGGATGCCAAAATGTAAATAATCAACTGCAATGTTGGGTGTTTTCTCAATCAGGGTTTTCCCTTGGAAAACACATGGAAAACAATGTTCTACTGCCCCGAAACCTGCTTTCTAAAGATGGCCATATATGCAGAGTTAAGGTGGCCATAGAAAATGTCGCCAAACGAGCGGATCTCTCCCCGATATGCTCATATTGAAGTGGGCGATATCAGGCTGATCCGATCGTGGGTCCTAGGACCCAATGATCAGATCATAATGGATCCGATACGGGCGGTCTGAGTGCATGCCGCATAGACGCACAGATGCGGTGGCAAACTGATCGAGATCTGGATGACTTTCGGCCAGATATCGATCGTGGAAGCCCGTTGAATGGCCCCACACATTGGCCTATAAGCTGACGACTCGGTCTGTTGGCAGCTTTTATCGGCCTGTGTATGGGGCCCTTTAAGCTGCTGATTAAGGTCCTTAAAACTGATAAGGCAGCTTACCGTATATACTCGAGTATAAGCCGACCCGAGTATAAGCCGAGGTACCTAATTTTACCTACGAAAACTTGGAAAACATATTGACTCTAGTATAAGCCTAGACACAACTACAGCCCTGTCTCCCAGCAGCGCACATTCCGCCAAAGCGACCCCCCCCAGTGATCAACTGGACTTCTTTGCAAAGTTGATGGTGACAGAGAATTGCCAAACGGATTACTGTGTGCATTATCCCACTACCATGTGCAGAGGGTGCTGTGTGATATTGCCATCACTATTAATCTTTGATATAACCAACAGAGGGCTCTGTGTGATATTGCAGTCACTGTTATTCTTTCATATAACCAACAGATGGCGCTGTGTGATATTGCAGTCACTGTTATTCTTTCATATAACCACCAGAGGGTGCTGTGTGATATTGCAGTCACTGTTATTCTTTCATATAACCAACAGAGGGTGCTGTGTGTTATTGCAGTCACTGTTATTCTTTCATATAACCAACAGATGGCGCTGTGTGATATTGCAGTCACTGTTATTCTTTCATATAACCAACAGAGGGCGCACTGTTATTCTTTCATATAACCAACAGATATGTGTGATATTGCAGTCTCTCCCCAAGTGAACTGTTGGTATAGGAATGATTAAAAGTGACTGCAATCTCAGCTACTGCCCGCTGACCCGAGTATAAGCCGAGGTAGACTTTTTCAGCACATTTTGGATGCTGAAAAACTTGGATTATACTCGATTATATACGGTATGTCTGTTTATGAGGCCTTCCGACAGGCCTTCCCAACCGATACAGTAGCTGGCCAAAAATCATCCAGATCTGATTGAGCAGGCTTGATTTTTCTGATAATAGATGTGGTCCTTGCTCTGACTTTTCATATCCCTTCATTGCAATGTGATCGTTTGGCCAAACACATTACCACAATATCGCCCACTCAAGGTGGACCTGGCACGGTTGCCAAAGGAGCGAACCTTACAGTGTATGACCACCTTAGCTAGTATAATGCAGTGGTTCAGTGAAAGGATTAGGTATCTTAGGGCTGCTTGTCAGTAGGGTGCTATCTTGATTATCTAAGAAAGAAAGGTTGTCTAATTATCTGGATTTAGGCCCAGGGAGCAAAACAATTGGCAAGTAAATCTTCTTTCTGGCTAATATTTGTTTGCCAGACACTGCAGGCTGTATTTCTTGTTGTGCTAATGAACAGATTACAAACAAATGACCATTAGATAAACACAGTGTTAGGACTGTTCTTTCCATGTTGTCTGACCTGATCCACCTCTACTCCCTACTCTTCCAATAGACGTCTTCATTATTATGGAAATTGACTTAGCAAGAGCAAATGGGATAAATCCATTTTGTGCACTTAATGGGGTTTTACCTAGTAAATTAGAGGCTTAATGCCATTGTTATGTTACATAATCCATAATTATGTACAAATCGAGAGCCCATTTCTGCACATCATCATATTAATTAGAGACAACATTACCCTCTAGTCTGGTTTCATGTAATCATTAGGGGGCTAGAGAAACATATGTGATTATGCAGGCTACTGCTGACATTTAAAGTGGAAGATTAATAAAAAGTGCACAATGCAGGATATACAGAGCTCTAGTGCAACCCTGTTTTAGGAGCATTTCCCAAGTCTCTTAAAGGAGAAGGAAAGGCATGTTATACTTGGGGGTGCCAAAAGTTAGGTACCCTCAAGTGATTGTATTTACTTACCTGAAACCCTGGGCTGGTGCTCCTATCAGCAGAAAACTGCACCGGGGTTATACCAGTGAGCACCACAGAGCGATCCTCTTCACTTGGTTGTGCCTAACCTTTGGCACCCCAAGTAAAAATGCCTTCTCTTCTCCTTTAAGGAGAATTTTAGAATATATATGTTTATAGAAACTGCAGGAATGCATTCTATTCATAACTTTTCTGCAGGATTCGCTAATGAATGGGCCGACCTAGCTACTCAAGCCCCCTGTAACCAAATTTTGCTGTAGCAGCATTGTGTATTTGTGGATCCAGCAAATCTGAATATTCTGAATTTCAGTTTTTACAACACAAACTAATTTGTTTTAGCTGCAATGGTTATCAGGGTACGATATTTTAGCATATTGACCTTTTGCTAACCACAAATCTTCCTCAAGGGTCTTTATTATATTGGCAATATACTGACTTCCTTTAGTGGATACTCCAAGTTCCCCATCAAGATTCAACAGGTAGTCCATGGTGTATTGTTTAAACTTTTCTGCCACTGGATGCCTTTTGGTAAAATATGAAGCTTATTCTTGCTTCTTTTCACAACCAAGGAAGATACCCCCCACTTAGCCCACTTTATACTCATATGTTTGTAATGTAATACCTTTTTATTATGTTTATCCTGATATGCTCAAGGGGCAGCATTACTCTTAACTCTTTTTTCCTATTTCATAAATAGATCTAATTTTTGTTAGTTATAGGATCAACAGGGCTCAACTCTGGGCAAATTTGCCTACGGGCAGCAGTGGCGTTCCTAGATATTACTGGGCCCCACAGCAAATTATTTTTCAGGCACCCAAAAATGACCTGTTTTACCAAATATTTATTTACTGTAACTTCTATATGAATTAGGGCCTCATGGGGCCCCTATTCCTCCTGGGCCCCCCTGCAGCTGCAGGGTCTGCTTCCTCTGTAGTTACGCCCCTGACGGGCAGTTACCCATGGCAACCAATCAGTGATTAGCTTTTTAAAGCCAGCTTCAAGTAGAACAATGAATGCAACAATCTAATTGGTTGCCATGGGTTATTGCCCATTGGCAAATTTGCCCAGTGTTGATAATCTTGTAGGGGGGGGTCTATGTATAGTTATACATATCTCTTGTTGAATCATATGGCCAAACATGGAGGTTGCTTCTGCTTTTAAGGCAGAGACACATGCTCAGATTCTGGGAGATTAGTCGCCCAGCAACAAATCTCCTCTTCTTCAGGGCGACTAATCTCCCTAAACTGCCTCCCGCTGGCTAAAATGTAAATTGCCGGCGGGATGGCAATCGGTGCAATTAGTTTTCTGAAGTCGCCCCAAGTTGCCTCACGAGGAAACTTCGGGCGCCTTCTGAAAATGAAGCACTCCGAGTGCCATCTCGCCAGCAATTTAGATTCTAGCCAGCGGGAGGCAGTTCAGGGAGATTAGTCGCCCCGAAGAAGAGCCGATTTATCCCCGGGCGACTAAATCTCCCCAAATCTGAGCGTATGTCTCTGCCCTTATACTTGTATCATTTCATATTTTGCTGTTTGTTAACTGGTCAGACCCATAATAACAACAGATGTTATTGAGAAATACAAAGCAAAATGATAAAAAGACACAGTAATATAACATATTTTAGTAATTTGTTTTATGTGGAATATGTAAGGGCAGGGGCACATGAAGCTACTGGGGGTGATTAACT
Source organism: Xenopus petersii (assembly GCA_038501925.1). Taxonomy (NCBI): domain Eukaryota; kingdom Metazoa; phylum Chordata; class Amphibia; order Anura; family Pipidae; genus Xenopus; species Xenopus petersii. The sequence continues at coordinate 94,963,488 of CM076687.1, read as the reverse complement.
TTGGAAAACAAAGTGCTCTGAGTGCCATCCCACCGGCAATTTAGATTCTAGCCAGCGGGGAGGCAGTTCGAGGAGATTAGTCGCCCGAAAGAAGCAATTTGACACTGGGTGACTAATCTCAACCAGTAGCTTTGTGTGCCCCTGCCCTAACAAATCAGGCCATAAATTCTATTTAATTTACCTTAGTTAAACAATTGCATGCAGCCTTCTATTCTGACAGATGAATCACCCTGAGTTAATTATTAACACTTTCTTATCTTTTGCTGACCTTCACTGATCTTAACTTGAAGTGAGTAAAATAAATACTCACCGATTCATTCAAATCCGGATACAGCTTAGGGAAAAGAACTTTCAGTGCTTCCTGGGCAAGTACTTCCCTGATTAATAAGTGGCTCATCAAGCAATTATTAGCTTTAGAAAACTAAAAACATAAGGGAAGTTTAACTGGTTGTCAATAAATCTGATCACTGTGTGTGATTGCCAGGCCTGGACTGGCAATCTGTGGGTTCTGGCAAATGCCAGAGGGGCTGCTATAAAGTGCCATAGAAAGTCAGTATTTAGTGGGCTGGTGGGGTCTGTTTGGGCCTCTGTGTAGGCTGATTGGGCCTCTTTGTACCTGAAATGCCAGGGCCTATTTTGACTCTCAGTCCAGCCCTGGTGATTGCCAAGGGGACCATAGATTGTAACAAGCCAAACCGTATAAAGCACTCACAACACAATAACACATTCCGGGGTGAATAATGTATCAAATATGACTTTCCAAAGACCCGGCCTCGCAGACCTCACTTAATTCTGAGTATCAAGTAGAACTTGATAAATGGAATGAATCAACTCTAAGTCCTTGGGGAATTATATACTACTATGGATCTAATATCCAGAAAGCACGTGTATGGAAAGCTCAGAAATATATATTCACATATAGGGGAATGTAATAAAAGTCGGTAACGGAAAAAATATTCACAATGCGAAAAAGTTATGCCTCTGTGCGAACAAATTTGCCTTTGTGCGAATTTAATATAGCTTTCGCGAACCCGGGAAACTGTTAACGTGCACTTCCAACAGTGGAAGAAGGTTTGCGAATTTTATAGTTAGTGCCAGTGTGCAGTGAATGTAATAAAACTTCTTACTGAAAAAATTATGTTTGCTCCAAAAGATTACGACACCTTCAAGCACTTCTTAAAAGTGGGCAATGCACAATTAAAATTTGCAAGGTAATAGTTTAAAAAAGAGTGTTACATTGTGAAATGAGACGTTTTATTCTTATTCGTGCTATTTGTTTTGCTCTTTGAGACTTTTATTACATTCCCCCAAAAATGTCTTATTTAACAAAGCCCTAATTATTTAATTTCTATACATTATCTTATAGCCCAAATAGCTAAAGCATTACACCTGCTCCGCTGATATCTGGCTGAAAATTCTTAGGCTGTGGACACACTTGCAGTTTCTTTGCGTGGTTTCGGGGCGGCCCACGGCACAGTTTTAAAAAAAAGCTGACCATTTCGTAAATACTCTAGCGGTTTCAAGCTTAGACAATAGCACCTCATTCCGCACGTGTGTCCAAAATCCTGCTGGGTGAGAACCACATTGGCCTTTTGCTGCAGTCCTCTCTCGTCCTCTTACATCCACCTCTATACCAATCATAATGGATGGTCAGGGCAATCTTGTCTCCCTTCCCTTGGAAATAAGTAAGGTATTTACCGAATATTACTCTAACCTATATAAAACCTCCACCATATGTACTGCAGAAGAGATTTATAAGTATGTAGATGCCATACCTCTCCCTAGGTTGGGTTTAGAGGATCGGGCCTCCCTAAATGCCCCAATCACTGAGCTAGAGGTAACGGAAGCTATAGCCTCTTTCCCAACTGGGAAAACTCCTGGCCTTGATGGGCTGCCAACGGAATGGTATGTCAAACATATTAAACATGTTACTCCTTTACTTGTCAAACTGTACAATGGGGTGCTGGGGGGGGGCTACTTACCCGAGTCCATGAGAGAAACATTAATAATCTTAAGCCGGGAAAGGACCCGACCAACTGCTCTTTATATAGTCCTATCTCCTTAATAAATGTGGACACCAAAATTCTAGCAACAATTCTAGCTCAACGACATCATTTATATATTCATGCCCTCATATCACTTGATCAGACAGGGTTTATCCAGGGCCGATCCACGGATATAAACTTACGTAGACTTTTTACCAATATTGCGATAAAACACGATAACTCAGGCCTTAGAAATGTGCTTACTCTAGATGAGAAGGCCTTCAATTTGGTAGAATGGCACTTTCTCAGAGCAGTATTGGACATAATGGGTCTAGGTGAAAATTTTAAGAAATGGATCGATGCATTACTTAAAATTGATGCTGACCCCTTACCGAAATTAAGGGATAAATGGATACTAGACATCCCTACAATAGATGCTGAAAACTGTCAAGAAACTCTTGAATCAGTCTATATCCCACTAATCAGTGTTAGAGACAAAATGATACAATTCAGATTTTTACACCGAACGTATCTCACTCCGCATAGATTACACCTGATCAACCCAGACATACCAGATGTATATCCAAAATGCGGCTTCACTCCTGCTAACTTCTTTCATATGGTATGGCAGTGCTCGTAATACATAAATTCTGGGGAAAAGTAGCGGAGGAGACAAGTCAAACCTTAGCCCTCTATTTACCTGTGGACCGAACCCACTAACCCTTCTCCTTAACCAAATTGGAGCACTCTCTGCACTAGCGAGGTGGACCCCCGTCCAGCGCTGATGGTGAGTGCCGTGTGGAGGTGGGGGGGGGGGCGGCAAAAACGAAGGCCGCATAGGGCGGCAAATTGGATCGCCCTGTCTCCACAGTCCTCTAGAGTGAAATACCGCCTCTCTCAATTCATTTATAAGGGATTTTTAAAGGCTTATTTATCAAAGGGTGATAGTGAAAGTTCACCATTTGATAAATACGCATTTAAAAATCCCATAGAAATGAATGGAGAGTGGCGGAATTTTACTCTGTGGACTGTGGAGATCTCTGACTTCACCCCTTGGGGACATATTTACCAAAAGATCTTCAAATTCCTCTCTCTAGTTCTATTTCTCTCTCAATTTCTATGGAATCGTAGTAGCATATTTATTAAAGGATGAGGCTAGGGCCTGACGAAACCAAAATCAGCCTGCTGAAATCCACAGGCTGAATTCATCCCTTGACCATTAGCTGAATGCTCTTCTCTGTTCGTGTCCGGAAGTTGTGTCAGCTCTAGTTCAAAAACACCCGGTGGATTTCGGTGAGACTTTGCATTTTGAGCTGACACACAAACACAGTAGAAGAGTCTGCTAGTGGTCGAGGGCTGAAAATGGCCTCCGGATTTCAGCAGGTTGATTTCGGCCCCATCTGGCCCTAGCCTCAACATTCACTTTCGCCCTTAAATTTTTTGCCTAAAGTTATACATTATGCTCCTCATCAGGGCCGCCATCAGGGGGGCACAGGGGGGTACAAGTAAGGTTGCCACCTTTTCTGGAAAAAAATACTGGCCTTGCTATATATTTATGTTTTTTCCCTATTAATAACATTGGGATCAACCATAATATCTACAAGCCAGTAAAATACCAACCTGGTGGCAACCCTAGGTATAAGTGTTGGGGGGTGTTCGGGACTTCAGGAGAGGTGGCACGGCTTCAGCGCTGTCATGGAGGGCCCAGCTATTTTGAAAAGTGCAGCATAGTCGGGCCCCCATGACAGTGCCGAAGCCGTGCCATCTCTCCTGAAGTCCCGAAATTGAATTCCTGAAGCCGCGAAAATACCCGAATTCATGAAAGGAGCCGAAATTGAAGCCACGAGTTCAGTTCTACTGAACACCAATGTGTGTTTTTTAAAAAAATTTTTAAACCCCTGGCCACAGTTTTTTTTAACTTATAAGTGGGCCCTGACCAACAATAGCTCTTTATAACTTTTGTGTGTGGGGGGTTACCATTTTAAGCGCTGATGTCTGTGTGTTGTACGGGGCCCCGTGATTTCTAATGGTGGCCCTGCTCCTCATTCAGCAATCACCTGACTGCATGTATGAACATAAGACCGCATCTTAATCGCTCCACACAATTTGGGATAGGGAGGGGTCGTTTTTGTTTTCTAACATTTTTATTTCTGAAAAAGAAAATATTGAATAGGAAATCTGCTGTGAAATTAAAAGCGATTTCTGACTTTCTGAAAGGAGGTTGAGATATGAGAAAATAACCACAATGTCTGAGTGGTTGTTAAATCCATCAGGTGTGTGGTGCATCCAGAGATAATGTGGCATAATCACAGAAATCCTCTGCTTCTGCAGACAGAGGAACAATACGCTATTTGTTCTGCACAAAACATTCCGTTTTTTGTTCATGACTAAGATTTCCTAATCACATAAATATATGGCAAATTTTAGCATATCAGTGTAATAATCATACCTTGTAGGGCTAGAAGACAAAAAAATATTGCTGATCCTGCTTTCCTGACCTACTTGGGCATTTGATAGCAGAACAGTCCTTCCATTGTACACAGTCGCAAAGCTTTTGTGAAGAAAGACCTGGATTATGTGACAATAATGGAAAGAAACAAAAAGCCAGATGCATGTTCTGAATTTGGAGGCAGAAAATGTCATCTTTCATTATGTTATTATCTAATTATTACAAGCACCAGGCTCATCAGAATGAACTACACCAACATACTGTATCAAGCGGCTGAGACATAATCATTTGCTTGTAGCTTGGCACAAAAGAAAAAACATTGGGATATATCTGAAAAGAGCACTTGCATGTTTCCCAGGATGAAGTAGCTTTTCCTTGTGGGTAGGTGGCTTTTTCACTGTGGATGGTAGAGTCCTGCGCGGGTCCCGTACCACGATCTGTACCCGCAACCTGCAATCTGCAACCCGGACCCGCAACCCGCATTCTTACCCGCTTGGACCCGCAACCCGACCTGCAAGTACCTTATCCGACAACCCGGACCCGCGACCTGCTGACCATCAAGAATCAGGGAGTGCTGTCATTGTATGCCTGAAGTGGCATCATCGGAAGTAGCCGTGATCAGAAAAAGGAGTAAAACAGGAAGTGCTGTGATTGTAAACTGGAAGTGACATCATCGGAAGTAGACGTGACTAGAAAAAAGGAGTAAACATCTCTATTGAGAAGACCCACAGCCCGACCCACGACCCGCAAACCAGCAGAACCGCCGACCCGCAGAACCGCCGACCCGCGTCTATACCGACACCCGGAACTTCTATAAGCAACCTGCAGGGTACCGCAGGTTTTTGCGGGTAACCCGCGGGTACCCGACCCGCTGCAGGACTCTAGTGTATGGATGGTTGAAATAATTCAAGTCTCTTACTGCTGAAGCAAAAAACAAGTTTTAATGTCTACTGTTAACTTGCGACTGCAGACTGAAACAAGAGTACAGTGCTCTGTGCAAAAAGCTGTTGTTTTTTGCCTTTGCTTTGGTTGTGGCACAAGGTGGCATGCCTCCATATTTGTTCATTTGCTTGTCTTATTACAAAAGCCCCAGACACAATTGAATTATTGACATATTTACAGTTCTGTGGGATTGCTGTTTGTATGCTCTTGGTGCATGTCAGTGATCCTAGCAGTGCTATTTGTTTTCTTAGCAGATATCTTTGATTCTTACGGAAACAATTCCATGACATCACAACCATAGTTTACAATTTTAACCTCAATCGTGGGAGGCAGTGGGTTGCACAGTTCTGCAATTAACCTAAACATTTTCTTTGCTTCCTTTGCTCTTGGGCAAAGGAAGGCCAAGATTATTTAAGCATCAAGAGACCTAATTAATGCACAGTGTCAGGAAATGATAAAATTGCTTTAAAAGAAAAAAGGTTGGTCCTAAGACCGACTTTTCTGGACTTATTACAGGATAAAGCTTACCATACATATCTAGATACTTATGTTAAATAATTTTTTTGAACTTGTGTACAAGAGTACAAGAGTTGGAGTGTTCAACCTGTTACTTCAATATCTTTTCAGGTGTCAGGTGCAATACAGTCCATAGGCCCATCTGCCCAGAACCAAATCAATTATCTGATAATCCAAAGTAATGTTGCTGGAGAACACTGATCCATTTTTATGTGGCAAAAGTGCTTTATTGACTCAAATGTAAAACAAAATTCTGGCAATGTTTTGGGCCACACTGGACCCTTTATCAAGCCGGAATTCACACACTAAGTACTATGTTAAATAGTGTAACAAGGAGAAAGGGAAGAGAGTTTGAGATGGAGAAGAGGGAAGATAATTGGAAGGGGCAGTGTTAGAGCCCTTGTATGAGTTAAGTGTCTAAGACATATCAATCCCATTAAAGAAAGTTCATGTATCACTGTCCATATTTACAATCCGTTCAGTATCAGCTATTGTTTCTCCTATTCAATTAAACTAAAGGGGTTGCAAATTGGGTTTTACTATTGAGTGCTGTTCTCATATTTACCACTAGGGAGCATTTTTAGCAATGCAGGAGTCAGGGAGCTGGTTACCTTCCCAATGTTCTCCTGAAGGGCTGCTTGGGAGGGGTGATATCACTCCAACTTGCAGTGCAGCTGTAAAGTGACTGAAGTTTAGCAGAGCACAAATCACATGGCTGAAGGCACCTGGGAAACTGACATGTCTAGCCCCATGTCAGATTTCAAAATTAAATATAAATAAAAAATCTTTAAACGGATTTCAATGCAGGATTCTGCTGAATGAGCACGTAAGTGACGTATTTTGTAAAACACATACTTTCTCGTGAAAGAATCCCTTTAAAGGCAAAATTTATGCCTTGCAGCTTGAAGCAAAAAATTGGACATAAAAGGGGGCATTTACTCTAAATGGCAAATGTGAGACTGCCAAACCAGAAATCCATGGCAAGGGTAAATTGCTTATATATACAACTTATACTGTAAACTTCATCATTTGAAATATAATGAATTAAAAATTCTGTACTATTTATGAAATAATCATGTTCCATATCTCCCTCTTAGAAACCTGCCTCTCTTCATTCTCTTTCAGATTTTTATTGACAGGTCTAAAGCAGCCTTTGGAATGGGTTGCACCCTTTCCTAGAAGATTTATTACTCTTTCAAAATAACCAGCTCTGATGGAAATCCTAATTCTCTACATGTAGGATTTGTGATAGAGTCAGTTATTTTGTTAGATTTTGTTTGTGCTGGAGTCGGTTATTTCCAACACATCGGCTAGGGATGGGAGCCCTCCTAAAATATGTATTAGACCTACCTGTCAAAATCTGGGCCAGATTGAACATGAAGAGTTACGATAAACAGTTACGAATTTTTAATTGATTATCCTTATTTCAGCGAGATAAAGCTTACAGTATATTACATTTTCACAATAAATTCCCTTTACATTATACACATTACTTTTGAATTGGAGGAATACTCCAGTGGAAGATACTTTGCATCCTTAGCCCAGTTCATGATGGGTAGGTAGACACACAAGAGCCAGAGAGACTTTTTAAAAAGTAAATAAATGTATGTTTATTTTGGTAAACAGTTTGAGTTTGGAGAGATGTAGTTTGCCTAAGGTATGGCATCTATTTAGGTGACTCATGACCCCATAAATCGACTGAGAGAATATTGACGATCTAGAGGTTTGACTCATGTGATTTAATTTCATTGTTCTATATTATCTGTAATTCTTATTGATGTCATTATTTTGTAATTTATCTTTCATTTCTTTCTTCACGCTACATCAGATGGGGGCCCTTGCCTTTCTGCACTAAGGGGCAAATTCACTAACATTCGTAGTTTCGCCAGGCGCAACTTCGCCGCGCTTCGCCGCACTTCGCCGCACTTCGCCAGGCGTAGTTTCGAAGTTGCGCACAGGGGTGGCGTAAGATTGCGAAGTTGCGCTAGCGTTGATTCGCTAAGTGAAGCGAAGTTACGCTAGCAAAGGCTAATTTGCATACGGCGCCAAATTCAAATTTCAATGGAGGAATACGTATCAGCACTACAAATGGCTAGAAAACCTTCAAAACATCAAATAAAAATGTTATTTTGCCCTACACATGTGCCCACTGTCTAGGTAAGTTGCCATGAGTCAGGAAATGTAGGGGGGAAGGAGGGGAGCCCCAAAAAACTTTTCAATCTTTTTCAGCCTATCATCCATAATGTAGAAAACACGCCAGCGTTTTTTGGGACTTAGAAAAATTTTTGACTTTTTTTGAAGCAATCCCTATCTACTCTATTGCGCTTCGCCTGGTCTGAGGTGGCGAAGGAAGTCTAGCGTAAAAGGTAGCGTTCAGTACACTGCGCGCGTTAGTGAATTTGCGTAGTTACATCGCTATCGAAACTTCGCCAGGCGTAAGGGTGCGAAGTAACACTAGCGAATCTACGCCAGCGTTCGTTAGTGAATTTGCGCAGTAACGAAAATGCCAAGCGCTAGCGAATTAACGCTAGCGTTCGGCGCTTAGTGATTTTGCCCCTAAATCTTTAACTCTAGCCTTTTTTTAATGTTCCAGCCACCTCCAGTATTCATTGATTTATGCTGTACAGTCAGGCAGGATAGAAAAGGTACAAGATGGAATTTGCATTGCACTGCGTGCAAGTGATATATTAATGTTTGGAACACTGATATTTTAACTAGTAGCAAGACCTTTTTAAATCTGTTTATACAGTATTGTACATGTTTCAAATTTAGAGGCTAAATATTTAGTAAAATACACCAGATAAATCGTCAGATGGGAATTACCCTCTAATCTCTTTCCCACATTTCCACTACTGTAAGGACAATTTATCACGCAGTTCTACAATATAGATTTAATCCCTTGCATACGGGAAATACAACTAGAGGAAAAAACTGTAGCTTTTACTCTATGCTAGTTATACTATACAGTGAATTTCTTCCTGGCATATTTAGGCACAACAATATTTGCAATAAAAACATTAACTAGGTAAACGGAAATGATGACCATACACACATGGTATTGTTCACATTAAGGGGCAGATTTACTAAGGGTTAAAGTGAATTTGAGGGAATTTTCAAAGTAAAAAAAATCGAAATTCAAAGTAATTTTTTGCATACTTCGACCTTCGAATAGGATACTACGACTTCAAATTTACTTCGACTTCGTAAAAAAAAAAAATCGTAAAAATCATTCGAATATTCGAACATTCAATAGTCGAAGTACTATCTCTTTAAAAAACTTAGACTTCAATACTTCGCCAAGTTAAACCTGCCGAAGTGCTATATTAGCCTATGGGGACCTTCTACAATCATTTTCTAAGTCTTTACACATCGAATAAAAATCATTCCATTGATCGCTGAAATCCTTCGAATCATTCAATTTGAAGGATTTAATCGTTCGATCGAACGATTTTTATTCAACCGCAGGATTGGCAAATTTGCTGAAAAAACTTCGAATTCGATACCCGAATTCGAAGTTTTTTAATTCGATGGTCGAATTTTGAAGTTTTTTGTACTTTGAAATTCGACCCTTGATAAACCTGCCCCTAAGGGTCAGGTCAGATTCGGGGGGATTAGTTGCCCAGCGACAAATCTCCTCTTCTTCGGGGCTACTAATCTCCCCGAACTGCCTCCCGCCGGATAGAATGTAAATGGCCGGCAGGATGGCACTCGGAGCGCTTCGTTTTCTGAAGTCGCACAAAGTTGCCTCACAAGGAAGGACAAGGTAATATGAATTCTCTCAGTGGGAGACCACTGTTTCCCTCTTGGGAATTGCTATGTTTTTTTCATGTTACAGTACTTACTATCATTCCAATCATTGTAATCTGTTCTTCACCGCATCTCTGGTTGTGGTCACAATATTTAATCCAACAACATCATAAATATAACACCGGGATCCTATGCACACACATGGACATCACCCTGTGCATCATCATCAAACTTGTTTCTTTGAAAGATTTATAAAAATTGTGCAAGACTTATATTTCCATTTCTGCTTAGGTCTAAATTTAACTTAGAAACATTAGACTTTAGTGGAAGTGATGTCTAGTGATTTATAGTATAGGAAATATGCCCTCTAACGCGGATTATTAAAAAAAAAAAAACGTAAGTGCCCAGAATTACTTTATACAAACTCCATCTTCTGACAAATAATAATTGTGGGGGTTGTCTCATCTATAATTTTGCTTTGAGAATTCTAACACTGTTAGTTAATTTGTTGTAATTTTATCAATTTACAGGTAAAAATTTTATTTCCGGCCTTTTTAATATATTTTTGAAAAGTTCCAAAAAACAATAACAATGTGTGAATTTATTGGGCTCTGATTCAAACAGGTACTTCTTTTGTAAAGAAATGGTTTATTACAAAAAGGAGGAGCAATGGACGTACTAGTGGAAATGTTATAATATAAAAAGAGTTACAATGGCCAATGTTCAGGATATCCAGTTAGTTAGTCCAGGTATTTTTATGGTTTATGTGTACACATATGCAGGTTGCAAAATTGTACTGATCTGTTATGTTATCACCCCAGATTGTGATATTGTATTTCCCAGTTTTCCATTTTTACCGATTCTGATGTGATTGCACCATGAAATGGTCTTTCTGATTTTTTTAGTCAATGAGGTTAGCTACCATATGCGAGGGAAATGTTGCTTGGAAACAGATCTTACAGTTATGAAGTTAAATCAATGGATAATGTTCTACAGTAGTAGACAAATAAAATAAAAGTTAAGGACGTCGGCCTGTGAACCCCAGCTTTTTAGTTAGCTGTCAGAATCTCCCATAGGCTTTGGCCATGCTGGACTGAAAAAACAGTCTTTAATTACCCCTCAATGCAGAGTCAGCGCAGCGGAGCTCACGGGCGCCATCTTTGCTGCTTCGTGAATCCTCTGGTCCCTTCTGCATTTTCTATGGCTGTCGGCGCATGCGCAGTTGTTCGGGACCGGAAAATTGCTACAACGGCGCATGCCCCGATACGCAGCTTACTTACAAAGACTCCCGAAGCGGTAAAGATGTTGCCCGTGAACTCTGCATCGAGGGGTAATTAAAGACTTAGGTATTAGGGAAAATGTGATAGCACTGGTAAATGGAGGGGGGTATATGCATTACAAATGATGTGGCTTGGGTGAGGAAGATATGCTCAACTTATATACATGGTAGGAAAATGTAGGCTTTACATGTCCTTTAAGAGTTAGGCTCAAGGTTCTGCAAGTTAACAACATGTTTCATCCAGATACACCCTATTCTACCCCAAACCATGCTCACTGTCTAGTCATTTCCATCCCTTTTGAGGTCATCAGTACAGGGTTATGCCATCTAAGCAGGGTACATTGAGAGCATGCAGTTAGGTGTCTTATTGTTTTATCCGGCAAATTGGATGGCATCATTAAAAATGTTAAATGCAAATTATAACCGAATAAAGTTGTATAATCCAGTAATCAAAATGTTCTGGGTTTATGATCCATTCCAGGTTCAGTACTGTGAAGTCTCATTTGTTCATTTTGTTGCATGCATATATCTATTTCCCCCAAAATAGCCTTTTCCCTTAGTCATGTTTACAGATTCTTTAGCATGCTACAGGGAAAGAAACATCAAATGTATTTATAGTACATTCAAGAAAAGGTTTAAAAATGTTGTGTGGCAGTTTCCATGCTAAAACTGTGGGTGGGATAAGAGATTTCTATTGAGCAAGAGTTGGAATGTACCTCAAGGCCTATTTGGTTGTTGGAGCTTCTAAGAAATCCTATGTCAAACAAAACATAAATAAACACAGCTGGGCAAGGGTCCCAAGGCGCATCCATTAAAATAATAATTTTTGATGTACTGTATAATGCACATGTCAAGGTGATAGTTACCAGCAAAGCATGTGGCAAACTTAAAATGCATCACGGAATAAGTAGTTGGCCATTTTCTTGAAGCCTAACCTTTCGTATACCAGAAAGCTATAGGACACCTTGAAATACAGTACATGCTCTCTTTAAATGCGTTCCCTTTGTTGATCTGCAAAGCTGCAGTAGCTGCATATACACCACGTGCACATTGACAGGCAAGCCATAGCTAGCCCTAGCAACTGCAAAATCTTGCAGTCACTTGCTGCTCACAGATGTGCAGTGTTTTGGTGAACATTTTATGATGCTAATGTTCATACAATGTGTCCCCAGTATACAGATTTTTTATGGACAATCCTGCATTACATTTTCTTTAGGGAGTTAATCATGCTCTCTACCAAAATTAGGGATGCAATGAATCCACTATGTTGGATTCAGCAGAACCCCCGAAGACGGGAGGATTTCCTGGGTGCAAATGAAGTAGTCAGCAGCTGGGTGGATAGAGGCTCTAGGACTTGCCCTGCAAGTCTCTGATGAGCTTTGTAGGCTTTCATACATGTAGCCATCCTCAGTTTTTCATGTTTAGATGGAACTTCCTCAGTAGGGTCCATGGCCTGATTATATTGTCAAGGCCTGCCCTTATCAGGAAGGAATCTGTGTTCAGGCAGTTAGATTAAATGCAATTTATGGTGTTCAAGGGGGCCAAAGAGCCTCTAGTCAAATTTTAGGCATCAGCGGGGCAGGCAGTGATCAGGATAGGCAGACTCAATCAGAAGAGTGAACAACCAAAAGACCAAGCAGAAATTGCTATTTAAAGCATGCATAGGAACTCTCAAGAAAAGGTATATCATCTGGCATCAAATCTGGGTCCTTAGAATCTTTTATTTGAATTTCGCATCATCACGTCACCTCCACCTCGGAATCACAATGAAGGAGGTAAGGATGATAGCTGATAGACTAAAGCTGGACACACATGTGAAAATGCTGACTGATAACTGCATTACTTACGACCTTACTGGCCCTTATTTGTGGTCGAAAAGACACTTGTCTTTGCTTGTAAAAGTTGTACTTTAAAGAGTACTTCAAATGAAAAATGGGACCCCTTAATGTCTATAGTGCCAGGGGCTAAGCTACCACTAGAGACTAAGACAGCCCTACAATGACAAATTTGCTTTCCAATGAAGTTGAACTTCTTCTACAAATCATAACATATGGCACAGGTTTAGTAGGTCAGAACTCTGTAGAAGGAATTACATGGTTTTCATAATTGCATTTATTTATTTTACCTCTGGATGCTGTTTGTGTTCTCATAATAAGCAGAACTTACCCTCCTACAGTTTTCTGATAAGAGCTCATTAAACACATTTCTATTTAAGCAAAATACTGGTGTGCCAATCCAAGTGGCCTTGTGTCCTTGGCAGAAAGGTCGATGATTCCCAGGAGAATCTATTTTTTAAATGTAGAAAATATTGGAATGTATTGTCTGAGTCGTGCGGGAAAGATTCTTGGGGGAAATCAATTTTTATTGATAACAGCATGTTGTACAATGTTTCATCTGTGATATTTATATCTAAATTAGGAGCAGTTGTGAGGTTGCCTGGTTGATTTTCTTGTGCTAAAAAATTCATGATTGACAGGCAAGATATTATCTTAATATAATCCTCATGTAAAAAGAAATTTTTTGTTCCTTTTACCTGGTTTTAATTTTGATCCTTCCAAACTCCCTCTGTGAAAAATGTACAAGACGGCACGGTTTTTAAATGTTTGTAAGACTGCTAGGAATGAACAGCGCATTGAACAGGTAGCTGAGTTCTGGTTTATGAACCATTTCATTATATTTTACTTGTACTCTTTATGACCCACGGATTACGTTTTGTACAATGGCTGAAATAGAACATTTTTTTTTACAAGGTAGCTCCAGAAATCTTGACTGCACAGCATGAGTATTAAGGTCCAATAAACTTCAGAGCAGAATGTTTAGCACTGGAATATAAAGGTCATTGTGCAGTGAATTAATTCTTTATATCAGGGAGTTAAGAATCTTCTTGAAACAGACCAGGACTTTATTATGAAGTTTCACAGGATTTGTCCCTTTCCTACTTCAAATTTGTTCAATTTACACTTTGTTTCTCAGTGTTTGCATAAACAACAGCCTGTTTTACTAGGAGAGAAACATAATTGTTTTGGTTTAGTATTTTATCCCCTTGTACAAATGTGTTGTGGTGAATTACCAAGTGAAAGGTTAAAACATTATCTAACCCTTGTCCACTCAATTAAAAGGAGACCTGAATTTTGCGGGTCTCTATAAAATATTTTTCATCTAATATTTGCTCACATCACAACACTACACCAGGCGTAGATTCGCCAGGACAGCGCTAATTCACTAAAAAGTTGATTCCAAGGAGCCGAACATTGGTGAAGTAGTGCTAGCATTACTGCGGCAAGCGAAGTGGCGCTAGCGTTGGCTAATTTGCATACGGCGGGAATTTAAAGTTGAATGGATGTATATGTTGCAGCCAATACATTAAATTACACAAGCCCGGGAAACCTTAATAAAATAAAATACATGAGCCCATTGTATAGTTTATGTGCCATATGTAGGGGGGAAGCCGGGTAAAAACATTATCTAACCCTTGTCCACTCAATTAAAAGGAGACCTGAATTTTGCGGGTCTCTATAAAATATTTTTCATTTAATATTTGCTCACATCACAACACTACACCAGGTGTAGATTCGCCAGGACAACGCTAATTCACTAAAAAGTTGAGTCCAAGGAGCAGAACGTTGGTGAAGTAGTGCTAGCATTACTGCGGCAAGCGAAGTGGCGCTAGCATTGGCTAATTTGCATACGGCGGGAATTTAAAGTTGAATGGATGTATATGTTGCAGCCAATACATTACATTACACAAGCCCAGGAAACCTTATATATGAGCCCAGTGTATAGTTTATGTGCCATATGTAGGGGGGAAGGCGGGTACCCCAGAAAAAATTTACTCTCTTTTGCAACCTATCACCCTGAAAAATTAAAAGTCGCCAGCGTTTTTTGGGGCTTAGAAAAATTATCAACTATTTTTTGAGGAAGTTCTATCTACTCTATTGGACTTAGCCTGGTCTGAGGTGGCGAAGGCAAGTCTGGCGCAAGAGGTAACGTTCAGTAAAATCCGCATCTTAGTGAATTTGCGTAGTTACGTCCATTCCCCAGAGCGCAACTTCGCCAGGTGTAAGGGAGCGAATTATCGCTAGAGTCTATCTCCTTCACTAGCGAAGTTACACCAGTGTCCATTAGTAAATCGGCGAAGTAACAAAATGACGTCACGCTGGTGAATTTTTTCATTAGTCACTTTGCCCTTAAGTAAATCTGCCCCCTACATTGTTTGGGGGGTATAGTTTTCCATTAAGTCCATTAGTAGGCCTCTATAAAAAATACTAAGGGATGATTCACTGTGATCACACATGGGCATACCAAGGGCATACATTGAGAATTGTCCATTATTAAATGTCCATGATAATGAGCCGCAAATATACCATGTGCTCCTAATGTGGGTAGTATAAGGTTATATAGGGTTATACATGGTGACCTGAGGCACTTCCCCCCATGTCAGTGTGGGTATTTTGATAACTGATAGAAGTAGTGATAGTCTCAGTACCAAATGTTCCATAGTCCTAAGGGATTTTAGTTACATTTACTTTTGTTGGTTTCAGACTTTTTGGGCTTGCCCCCCTCCTCATTGGAGTTAAACCACAATATTTACCATATATGAAATGATAGTCATTGTTTTGGAGGGTATTAAGGATCCCAGATAAACATTTCAACTGGCTATTCTGTGCATCCAGGAATATCTGAACGAGCAAATAAGCCTTCAATACAAAATTTACCCTAACTGACCCATAGGTTGCCCTCCACCTCCCCATTTACTGTTTAGGCTCCATTGGATATATTTGATTTAAAGGGGTTTCAGGGCCTATAAAGACATTTTTAAGTTTGACTGTTAACCCTACAGAAAGCCCTAAATGCTTTGTGAAATAAGTAATACCTAAAATTATTTAAAAAGGAAAAATTTAGATAAACAATGAATACTAGGGATGCACCGAATCCAGGATTCGGTTCGGGATTCGGCCAGGATTCGGCCTTTTTCAGCAGGATTCGGATTCGGCCGAATCCTTCTGCCCGGCCGAACCGAATCCGAATCCTAATTTGCATATGCAAATTAGGGGCAGGGAGGGAAATTGCGTGACTTTTTGTCAGAAAACAAGGAAGTAAAAAATGTTTTCCCCTTCCTACCCCTAATTTGCATATGCAAATTAGGGTTCGGATTCGGTTCGGTATTCGGCCGAATCCTTTGTGAAGGATTTCGGGGGTTCGGCCAAATCCAAAAAAGTGGATTCGGTGCATCCCTAATGAATACAATTCTTAAAGGGATTCTATCATGAGTTTTATGGTGTAGTTTGTATTTCTAAAGTACAAAATTTAATTCTTAACCCAGCAAGTGTATTTTTTTAAGTTGTAATATTGGTGTGTAAGCGCCATCTCAGGTCATTTTGCCTGGTCATGTGCTTTCAGAGCCAGCATTTCAGGATGAAACTGCTTTCAGGCAGGCTGTTGTTTCTCCTACTGAATGTAACTGGAATCTCAGTGGGACATGGATTTTTACTATTGAGTGCTGTTCTTATATTTACGAGGGAGCTGTTTACTGGTTACCTTCCCGTTGTTCTACTGATGGGCTGCTGGGGGGGGAGAGTGATATCACTCCAACTTGCAGTGCAGCAATAAAAGTAACTGTAGTTTATCACAGCATAAGTAACATGACTGGGGGCACCTGGGACATTGACAATATGTCTAGCCCCATGTCAGATTTCAAAATTAAATATAAAAAAATCAGTTTACTCTTTTGAAAAAAAGGATTCCAGTGCAGAATTCTGCTGGAGCACCACTATTAACTGATGCATTTTGCAAAAAAAGTGTTTTTCCATGACAGTATCCCTTTAAAGAAGCCAATATAGCCTACCAAACACAATCCCTATACTCTAGCCAACCAAAAATCAGTGAATGCTAGTCCAAAAACCCTTTGACTAAGCTGTAATACAAATCACTGCTCAGATTTATGTGCATTTTATGCCTTTATTCTCATCAGTGACACTTTTGTTGGGTAATTAATTAATCCAAATGAAACTGTAAACCTAAAACCATAATTCCTCCCCAAAGTAATCCTGATTCAATACTAACTCTAAAACCATTTGGGCAAGAGACATCACAGTGATCTAATTTGATCCCTCTTCACAAAAACTGTAATCCAGAGTAAAAGCTATATTTAAACTTATTTGTTGGGCAGAATAGTTGGTACCAAAGCCAGCTCATCTGTCTACTGTAAAAACACCTTGCATTCATATATGGTAGACATACTGTATATTCATTATGTTATATTTATGTTACAGTTTCTGAGAAAGACAATTGTGTACGTACATTGCTGTAATGTCAAAGAGGGACTGCTGCTTAAAGGGATCCTGTCATTGGAAAACATGTTTTTTTCAAAACGCATCAGTTAATAGTGATACTCCAGCAGAATTCTGCACTGAAATCCATTTCTCAAAAGAGCAAACAGATTTTTTTATATTCAATTTTGAAATCTGACATTTTGTCAATTTCCCAGCTGCCCCTGGTCATGTGACTTGTACCTGCACTTTAGGAGAGAAATGCTTTCTGGCAGGCTGCTGTTTTTCCTTCTCAATGTAACTGAATGTGTCTCAGTGAGACTTGGGTTTTTACTACTGAGTGTTGTTCTTAGATCTACCAGGCAGCTGTTATCTTGTGTTAGGGAGCTGCAATCTGGTTACCTTCCCATTGTTCTTTTGTTTGGCTGCTGGGGGGGGGGAAGGGAGGGGGTGATATCACTCCAACTTGCAGTACAGCAGTAAAGAGTGATTGAAGTTTATCAGAGCACAAGTCACATGACTTGGGGCAGCTGGGAAATTGACAATATGTCTAGCCCCGTGTCAGATTTCAAAATTGAATATAAAAAAATCTGTTTGCTCTTTTGAGAAATGGATTTCAGTGCAGAATTCTGCTGGAGCAGCACTATTAACTGATTCATTTTGAATTTTTTTTTTCTCCCATGACAGTATCCCTTAAACTCTGGTTTCATGTTACTAATGAAAGTGCATTATTAGCGATACCCAAAGACCTTTTAGCTTCCTGTCTAACTGCCTACTTTTATTTCTAAAAAAATTGCATAAACTAAACTGTGTACAGATATTTAATAAGCTATTAGTGTGTTCATCTTTTCATCATTTGACAGGTGGAAGTTGTAGCTGAACAATTAGTTTAATTATAAAACATTCCAGATGTAGGATACTGCATAAATTAAAGCCAGGTCTACTCATATATCTTTTTTTTTGGAAAAGGCTAACTAGGTATCTGCTTTTCATTTTAATATGTTATTAAAACTCTTGCTAAGGAATCCATAGCCTTGATTTAGCTCACTAATTGACACCATTAAACCAACTAATCATTTTTAAAATTAGCAGAAATGTATATTATAAACCAGCTGACTGTTTTGTTTTAAATTCTTGTTGTAAAAAGTAATAAAAGGAAAAAACATATATACACATGTAAAGCTAGAGAAGTTTTTTTTTCTACTTTCATATCTATTTCCTGCCATTTGCATGACCTTAATTACATCATTTGGCTTTCTTGATTTAAGAAGAAAAAATATTGTATAACAGAGGGAAATAACAAGGGCAAGATTATGATATATATATATTTTATCTTGTTGGCTTTTCTCTGGAGAGTGGTATACATGGGGTATGCTGTATGGTAGTTATATTACAGGGTCTGCTCCATGGTAGTCCTTTTCCGTAGCCACTTCTGCCTGTCTAAGTTTGTTAGTTAAGTTACACTACTGGTGTGGCATCAGCCTAATGAGAAGATGCTGTCTAAACACAAGGTAGAGTTGCCCAAACAAAAGGAAACAAAAGCAAGTCCAAACTGTCCGATAAAGACTTTGATCTTGTAGAATCATCAGACAAGCAAGCTTAGCAACATCTAATTACATTGGGACCAAAATCACATTGAGGCAGATGCCAGGCAGATACAGTATTTGGCTGAGTTTGTCCATATTGGCCAACATTATGTTCCCATGTATAGCCATCTCAAAGTAAGTGACAAAAATCTGACAAATTAAATTTGGGTCTTAAGCTCCCCATAGACGCGACGATTCTTCTTGCCGAACGACTGATTTTAGGGAATCAAGACCAATCCTTCGAAATTATCGTGCGGTTAGTGGGATTCGAACGATCGTACATCTTACGATTTTTTGGCTTATATCTGTCAGGAAATTGATTGGCCAGGTCAAAAAAATCTTTGTCGGTCCGAGTGCAATCTATCTATGTCTGCAGGGCCAAGCAGGCAGCTCCCCTTTGTTTTCCTGGCAAATTGGTCTTTTTAGTTGATGATCGTACGATTGTTCTGAGAAGATCGTGGTCTCACGATCAGGATCTGATCTTTTAAAAATCTCAACATCTATGGCCAGCTTTAGTTTATGTACCTTTAGGGAATTATCATGCTTTGATTTAGGTCAGTGTTTAGATTTTGCTTTTTAGGGGTCAGGAGAAATTTTATGTCACTTTTGATTACCGGGGGATCATGAAAGTTATTGCATCAATGCAAGCTTAAAATTGAAAAGGCACGACAAATAGATTTGCAATTTGGGCAAAAGCATTAAAAATGCTGTTAGGGTTTCTTAATGGAGAACTAAAGCTTTACTAAAGAAGTAGCTAGAAATGTTGTACATTATGTTTTGGGCTTCTGTACCAGCCTAAGGCAACCACAGCCCTTTAGCAGGGAAGATGTGTACCTCCAAAGATGCCCCAGTAGCTCCCCATCTTCTTTTCTGCTGATTCACTGCACATACTCTGTGCTGCTGTCTTTTACTGAGCTTACAAACCGACTAAAATTATACATTACACTTTGGGGCAGATTAACTAAAGGGCGAAGTGGCCGTCGCTAGCGAAAAAAATCTACTAATAGGCGTAGAGGCGCAGAGGATGCTAGTGAAAGAGTACATCCCTAATGAAGTTTCCTGCCCTTTTGCCAGGCGCATTTTCGCTCAGGCAAACGATTGTTACTCAACAAAGTGTGACTTTTCCATGTTACCCCTTTTGCCAGAGTTTCCTTCACAAGCTTAGACCTGGCAACTGATAAGATGAAACAACTTCCTCCTCAATATTATGTCAGTGACATCACATCCTCTATGCCGAAAAGTTATAAAAATTATAAAAAAAAAAAGCAGGCGTTGTTTCATATTTTAAAGTTGTGACTGTTAAATTTTTTTGTTTTAACATTTTTTTAACCATTTGAGGGGCATGCCACATCTGTGGGCTTTTGTCTAGGACAATAGAGAATCTATTTTGCCTTTATTTTGCTTCCTTGAACATTTTTAATAATAAGTGGCCACTACAAGCAATTACCCCAACATCACTAATAAAGACATATATATGACCTATATGTACATGCCCTATTCAAACTGACCTAAGCGTAAGTGTTGTAACAAAGTTTCGCTAGGCATTTGGCTGCAGAGATGCAACTTTTTAGTGAATTAGTAGTAGTAGTTAGTGATGGGCGAATTTATTCGGCAGGCGCGATTTCGCAGCGAATTTGCGCGATTCACCGCCAGCAAATAAATTCACGAAACGGCCGCGAAAATTCGCGAAACGCCCGCGAAAATTCGCTGGCGTCAAAAAAAAATTTTCAGAAAAAACGGACGCCGGCGTCAAAAAACGGGCGCCGGTGTCAAAAATTCGCCCATCACCAGTAGTAGTGAATTTCTGCCTGATGAAGTGGCACGAAGTGTGGCAAAGCTTTTTACAATATAAGGCTGATTAGTAATTAATACAGATAATTACTACATGGCAGCATAGAAACCAGTGCAATTAGCATCAGAATTTAATAATCAGCCCTGTAGCATCAGCTTATATTACAGACCAACCTCATTTTCTGCTGGATAATTAGTGACAACCCCTAAGCTTCGCTTCTCAACAGCTGCTCAGAGCCCACTGAGCATGTGAGTGTCACAAACACTTTCCTAGATCATTGCTGCTATTGACAAGCTGAAACTTTAGGCTGGTGCAATAAGTTCAGTATATAAACTATGGCATTTTTAGCTATATTCATTTTTAGGGTTTAGTTCCACTTTTAGCTGTTTTATGACTAACATTTATAACAGTACATTAGCTTAAACTGCAAAGAAATGCTTATGCTGGGGGTGGAGTGCATTCACTAGCTAAAAAGCGGAGCCAATAAGAAGACAGCATTTAATACCCACTATTTAAAAACAAACATCTGATTGCCCCATGTTATGACATCAAATTGACATGAGAGACACATGCTGGTGAACTAGGTCCAGTGTAATTTCTCTTCTTAAAGGGATTCTGTCATGATTGTTATGATGTATTTTTTATTCCCAAATTACACTGTTTACACTGCAAATAATTCACTCTACAATGCATGCGCATGTGGGGAAGGGAGGGCGGTGAGCTAGCAGCTGGGTTGCCTTGGGCGCCCGGGTTGCCTGGTCCACCTCTGGGTCATGGGCTTTCAGGATGGAACTGCTTTCTGGCAGGCTATTGTTTCTCCTACTCAATGTAACTGAATGTGACGCAGTGGGACCTGGATCTACCAGGCAGCTGTTATCTTGTGTAAGGGAGCTGCTATCTGGTTACCTTCCCATTGTTCGCTGTTAGGCTGCTGAAGGGAAAGGGAAGGGGGTGATATCACTCCAACTTGCAGTATAGCAGTAAAGAGTGACTGAAGTTTATCAGAGCACAAGTCACATGACTGGGGGCTCCTGGGAAACTGACAATATGTCTAGTCCCATGGCAGTTCAAAATCAAGTATAAAAAAAAATCTGTTTGCTCTTTTGAGAAACATTTTTCAGTGCAGAATTCTGCTGGAGCAGCACTATTAGCTGGTGTGTTTTGAAAATATTTTTTTCCCATGACAGTATCCCTTTAAGGAAGAGTTTATCACACAGGGGATTTAACTAGGAGTGGTAAAGTATTAATTGCCCCCTATCATTTCTCTAAAGCACCAGGATGTTGAAAAATAAAATAACTCTTAATTTCATTGTTTGCACTGTATAGTGCAAGCAATAGCAATAACCATGAGAAAGTGTTATTGAACTCATGTTGAACAAGACAGTATATATAGCTTAACAGTGAGCAGATGCTGGGAGTTGTAATGCATATCAACATACTGGAACATGGATTTAAACAGCCCTTTTCCACAGGTTGTCTGTTGATTGGATGTCACTCTTTACTGTATTTCCTTTGTTACATATGCAGGGTGATCATAGCGGAAGTGATGCACATACACGCTCCTCACGTTTTCTTAACTCACACAGTTGTACACAAGATCACTTTGTGCTTTCTCTTGACATGTTTCCAATTTAAATCTGTTCTTTGTTAATGAAATATGAGCATCTGAAATATTAAGTGTCTGGGAGGTTAAAATAAATATCTCCCCAGAGTCCAATGATTTCTAAGAATTTAGCATGGTGACCTCAGGCTCTCATATTAAGACATCAGTGTGTTTTTCTATTGAAAAAAAATATTTAAACAGGCCCTGGATGGTAGCAGATATAATTAAGAGCTGTTATAAAGTAAATTCTATAAGGGCCACATATACTAGTATTGACCTAATATTCCAACTAGACGGAGAAGATACACAGAAAGTCAGACACTTGTGTCATTAGGTGGTTATCACTTGGGAACGTCAACTTTACGTTGAGCTATATGTACCTGGCCTTCCTACTGTCCTACTAGAAGTTTGTTTCAACGAGTAGAGAAGAGTATTTTAATATTAGAGATTCACTAGGATATTCCATGGCAATTGTAATGGGAGGTGTGCAATAGGCCTGAAACCATTAGTATATAACACAATTGTGTCTCTGTAGGACTGGCACTCTACATTTCTATGGGATTTTTAAAAGAGTATTTATCAATAAGTAAAAGTGAAAGTTCGACCTTTGATAAAGACGCCTATAAAAATGCCATAGAAATGAATGGAGAGAGGCGGTATTTCACTCTAGCAGACTGGGCGATCTCTAACTTCACTTTTGATAAATATACCCCTATTTGTGCTCTGATTGGCTGATCTGCCGTCTATCAGTTTGAAACACATTCAAGGAGATGAAGGCAGAGGATTGACTTTTCTCTGCTGGATTTGTACCGACCTTAGTATCTTTTGATACTGATATTAATATACATGTTACTGTTCACCATTAGTTTTTTTTATACAGTGAAACGTTAAAGTGATATAACGACTTTTAAAAATATGAATGTACATTAAAAGTTACCTATAGGTCACGTTGATAATTATTTACTGAGAGGTCTGTTTTTGTAAATAATTTTTTAGTTGATGTTCCTAAACTGACTTTTTTTCTAATGCTAATGGACTTCTGCTGCACAAATATGGCAGTCCCCTCATAGACGAACAAGTCAGATAGGTAATGTAAAAGCATTGGGCACATACTTTATGCCAAAGTATAAGTAGCATACAAAGCCAATATTATGATAGATGTAAAAATGGTTTAATTTCTGGTGTCAGTATCTCTTTAAGCTGCCATTTAAAATACAGGTATGGGACCTGTTATCCAGAATGCTCGGGACCTGGGGTTTTCCGGATAATGGATCTTTCTGTAATTTGGATCTTCATACCTTAAGTCTACTAGAAAATCATGTAAACATGACATAAACCCAATTGGCTGGTTTTGCTTCCAATAAGGATTAATTATATTTTAGTTTGCATGAAGTACAAGGTGAAGGTGTTTTATTATTACAGAGATTTGGATCATTTGATTATAATGGAGTCTGTGGGAGACGGCCTTTCCATAATTTGGAGCTTTCTAGATAACAGGTTTGCGGATAGCGGATCCCATACCTGTAATAATATTATATTAAACAAAAAATGGTTCCACAATGAAGCAGGTAGATGTCCAAGCTTGGCAAATACAAATGATATGAATCATCAGGGCCGCCATCAGGGGGTCACTGGGGGGACAGTCCTCCCGGGCCCGGTGGATTTCCCCGCTTCCAGGGGGCCCGGCCGCGACCTGACTCTGCCCTGCATTTTTCCCCACAGAGCTGCATCCCATGCGTATGCGTGACGTCAGTACGTACGGGCGCAACTCTATTTAAGCCGCCGCCGCCTGCCGCCTGCAGTCAGAAGATCGAGGACGTCGCTGGAGGAGGACGTGCTTCCTGGAGACAGCGAACGGATGGCGAAGACGGCGAAGAAGACCCTCCTGGAGGAAGAAGAAGATGGCAGCACAAGGAGGTAAGTCCCCTGAGCCACCAATGTAGCCCCTGAGCCACCAATGTAGCCCCTGAGCCACCAAGGCGGGCCCCTGAGCCACCAATGTGGGCCCCTGAACCCCATACTGCCCCTGAGCCACCAATGCAGGGCCCCTGAGCCACCAATGCGGGCCCCTGAACCCCATACTGCCCCTGAGCCACCAATGCAGGGCCCCTGAGCCGCCAATGCGGGCCCCTGAGCCACCAATGCGGGCCCCTGAACCCCATACTGCCCCTGAGCCACCAATGCAGGGCCCTTGGGCCACCAATGCAGGGCCCCTGAACCCCATACTGCCCCTGAGCCACCAATGCAGGGCCCCTGAGCCACCAATGCAGGGCCTCTGAGCCACCAATGCGGGCCCCCTGAACCCCATACTGCCCCTGAGCCACCAATACAGGGCCCCTGATGCCCCTGCAGGCCCCTGAACCCTCAATGAGGGCCCCTGATTCCCCTGCAGGCCCCTGAATCCCCATGCCAGGCCCCATATCCCCATGCAGGGCCCCTGGTTTGCAGAGGGCCTGGTCAGCAGTGTTTTTTTTTTGTGACCCCTGGCTGCCAATGCAGGCCCCTGAACCCCCAATGAGGGCCACGGATTCCCATGCAGGGCCCCATATCCCCCAATGCATAGAATAATTGTAAAACAAAGTGCAATTTAGGTTAGAGCAGGTACCTGCTTAAACAGTCTACCTTGATGTGGTGGCAGGCTTAATAACCCTTTTGCCAAAATGATTTTATTTGCGGTTTGTGAATGTGTCCATGTGACCTTTGTGGTGGGGGGCGTGGTTAAGGTGAGGGTGTAGTTGGGGGCATGGTTAGGGGAGGTGTCGTGAGGGGGGGCCCCGAAAATTTTGTTGTGTGGTGCCCCGTGATTTCTGATGGCGGCCCTGTGAATCATGCACCCTATATAATTTGTATTGAGTTTACCATTCTGAGGAAAGTAATTAGATTTACATAATTAGTTCAGGGTTAAAGTGATGACCAAGCCCTGGCCCTCCAATTGCCAAATACAAATAATATACATCATGCACCCTATATAATTTGTATTGAGTTTACCATTCTGAGGAAAGTAATTCGTTTTACATAATTAGTTCAGGGTTAAAGTGATGACCAAGCCTTGGCCCTCCATTCTCTGAAATTACATCCATTCAGCTTATTTATGCAAAAATGTGACCTGTGTCTCTCTAATCTTAAAATGGATCTCCAAATTTTAAAGCAGTCGAGACAAATAACATAGCGGGGTATTTAAACTGCTGCTTTGGTTCTTTTGTTAGTTTGCATCATGAAGCTTTCCAAAAGAAGGAATCCTGCAGTAGCTGGGCTGACTTGATACTTGTTAGTTTGGACTGATAGTCATCCAGGCTGATGAATTAAAGAAATAACTTGTTTGGTGTAAACTGAGCCTGTTTCTGAGCAGAAATGTTCAGCCTTTTATCCTCCGGAGTGTGATTGAAAGGGTGAGAAGTTAATTTGGCAGTTTTGCTTCTATGGTTTCATAATGTTTCTCCCCCCTCCTTTTAGCTTCAGTCAAGTACCATGATTTCAGAGCTTTACAGTTCCCCTCATACAAGGCAGGAGCATGACCCGAAACTAAACCTCTCTCCCCAGGGCACATCCTGAGCAGCAACAGCTTGGCTCAAGTGTTTTTTATGAACAGCCGTCCAGTGCACTTGATCTAAATCATGCCATTTCCTTCACAGCATGGCACAGTTAACAAGTCAGTGCATCAACACAATCTGCAGATGGCAGTTCAAAAGGTGCTTTTTTCCTAGCCAGATAAAGTGCAAAAGTGCTATGGGTCTTCTCATTATTACTTGAATATAGCAAGGGGCTCCATTAGGGTGTGAGGGAGGAAGGGGGAAGGCTGAGGTAGCCAATGAATGTCTAGGCAAACAGGAGGTCTGCCACGGTTAGGTCAAGTCTGCAACAGAAAGAAAGGAATTTCATGCATGTGTATAATATTTGTGTTATGGTTGATTATTCCCTGCTAAAACTAGTAAGCTTACTTGAGAAAGAGACCTCTATAAACTGTAAATGCCACCATACTGCACTATAGTAAACAATCAAATGTCGAAGTTGTAAAGCATACGGAACGCATATAAGGACATCGTCAGGGGAAATCCATCTCCTGTATGCCATCTCCTATGCAACGTCGCCTGCTTTTCCACTCACCCCTCCTCAAAGCAAACTTCAAACCACTCTCCTCCCTTCTCAGCTGTCAGGTCCTGCTCCTCAGCCATCCGACCTGGGTCCTCACTCCTCCCTCCTCAGCCATCTGTCCTGGGTCCTAGCTTCTCGCTCCTCAGCCATCAACTGTAGCTCAAATTTGACTGTTGCAATTAAAAAACCTAAAACGCATATTGGCTAAAACTAATGGCGAGAACAAGTAACTATAATCTGGGCACAGGACTGAATATGAGCACCCTGAGGAGTGAGGAGCAAGAGCTGATGACTGAGGAGGGAGAAGCTAGGACCCAGGATGGATGGCTGAGGAGGGAGGAGTGAGGAACGAGGACCTAGGACGGATGGCGGACGAGGGTGGAGTGAGCAGCAAGAGCTGACGGCTGAGGAGGGAGGAGCGAGGTGTGACATCAGCCTCCGAGGATGGGTGAGTAAAAAAGCATGCCATGTAGCGTTCATCTTGCTTAGGACAGCACATGCAGGACAAGGATTTCCCCTGACGATGTCCTAAAATGCGTTCTGTAAAAGCAGCCATTTTAGTGACGTTCTCGTGGAACTTTATGGGAAAATAATCGAGTCCCCCTGCTATAAACTACCACAAGACTGTGTGAATATTGTTTAGGCAAAATATAAAATGCCAAACAAGTAGACATGGAGTACAGTGCATGGCTTTAACACCCACATAAACTAAAATATCCTAAACAGATAAACAGTGGTTTTAACTTTTCAAATCATTGTTGAAAGTTACACAATATAATATAAATCTAGCAAGAGAAAATGACATGTATTTATAAAGTGCCAATGTATTCAGCAGCGCTGTACAATAGGAGGATGTCGGCACTTGCACTCATGGGATTAATAAATTCTACAGTTCATGCATATTCTAAATACACTGGTAAGCAATTAAACAAAGCCTGTAATTATGTGTTTTTGTCACTATGAATTGAAATTTTAGCCTAAATTCACATGTTGCTGGTGAATCCTAGAAATGAGTTCCAGCACTTATTTATTTCTGTTATTGGAGACACATAAAAAGCACTTTACTGGCAGGAAAAAGCTGCCCGTACACAGATCCAATCTGTTTATGAAGGTGGTTATGAAATTTGTCTGATCCAATCTTCAGGAGCAATGGTAAGGGTCTATACAGTCTTTACCCAATGCAATTTTCAAAGCTGCTTAATAAATATCTATCAGACAAAAAGAATGGATTACAATGATGGTAATTGCAGGCTGTCAGGGCAAGGGCATGACCTGGGCAGCATCAAGTCTTGGACCCTTACTCAAATAAAGCCTCACTCCAATTATTAGACACACAACTAGACACTTTTGTAGTGGATTGAAAAGGCCACAGCCACGTTTATTCAAACATAGGTTAACAATCACATATCTTAAAAATTTGCAACATGTTAACATTAGAACAACTGTCCAGCGGGATTCCCCCTTAGCCGTTGAACGCTGCTTCTATGGAGATCCCTTTGCTACTGGACATATCCACACCTTGAGGCTAGTCCACTTGATTTGTCCTTCCCCTCTTAATCATGGCCAATGTCCACAACCCCTAGCCTCAGACCTACCCATCTTCTGCTGTAACCCAGTCCCTTGACTCAAACACCACCTCCTTCATATGTAGCTGTTACTTAGTAGCCCTTCCCCCTTATCTCCTCATATACAACAGGGTAGGTGGGCTGTTCAGGTAAAATGGTGCCAAACCCTTCCCGCTCAACCCCTTTCACTCCCCTTTTTTTACCTCTGCAAACTACATCCCCCACAACCCCTTGCACCCTACTTCCAGGTCCACCTCCTTAGCCCAGGCATGGCCATATCCCTGCATTCCACTACAGTCTTCAATATATATTTAATTTTGAAATCTGACATGGAGCTAGACATATTGTCAGTTTCCCAGCTGCCCTCAGTCATGTGACTTGTGCTCTGATAAACTTCAGTCACTCTTTACTGCTGCACTGCAATTTGGAGTGATATCACCCCCCTCCCAGCAGCCTAACAACAGAACAATGGGAAGGTAACCAGATAGCAGCTCCCTAACACAAGATAACAGCTGTGTGGTAGATCTAAGAACAGCACTCAATAGTAAAATCCAGGTCCCACTGCGACACATTCAGTTACATTGAGTAGGAGAAACAACAGCCTGTCAGAAAGCAATTCCATCCTAAAGTGCTGGCTCTTTCTGAAAGCACATGACCAGGCAAAATGACCTGAGATGCACCTACACTCCAATATTACAACTAAAAAAATACACTTGCTGGTTCAGGAATGAAATGTTATATTGTAGCGTGAATTATGTGCAGTGTAAACAGTGTCATTTAGAAATAAAAACTACGTCATAAAAATCATGACAGAATCCCTTTAAGGAGCTGACAGCTAAAAGCTAAACTAAACAGGAATAATGCCCTATAATTGTTTATGCATAGAACAAAGAGCCATATAGGCAAATCTTTGACCTTGCTGTATATAATATAACGTGTATAGTATTTTATTTTTCAGTGTAAACTTTGCTGAGGGTAAAATGAACAACCTGCTGTTAAATACTTTGCTCTGAGAGGTAACAAGATGACCTAAAAGCTGGTGACAGTGTACAGCACCCACTCTGTTTAATGTATCGGAAAGTACAGGCAATAGCAATGCAATTTCCTACACAAGGTCTTTGAGATCAAAAGAGGTTAGAGAAACCACCAATGAAGTCAGAGTTCTATGGTCATGTTTTTGTGAAAGGACATTTATGGAAGTGCGTACTTGTGTTTACCAAAGACATTTTATCTTCAGTCCTGAGCACACGATTAATGATGTAACAGAAGGCCAAGCATCTATATACACGTAAGCCACATGTAAGGGAAAACTACACGCCACATGGAAATGTTTTTCATGACATTTTTACATACTGGACATAAATGAACAACAAAAATGTTCATAACTTGAGTCTTGACATTACAATATTTAACAAACGATCCAATTGTCGCTTGATGTCACAATTAGGAGCAGTTGTATTAAAATCCAAGCCCATATTTTTCCTTCATTCAAAAACAGAAAAATGTGATCATGAATAGAGTATACTGCCAGTATGATGTTTAAAAAACTCAAATGGGTAAAATTTATGAAAGAAAATATAATGCAAACATTTTCATGAAACAACTCAGCAACTAAAAACTCTCAAGTTTCTTTAGAATTTGATGAAAATTTCAAGCGGATTTATGTTCAGGTATTATTTGACAATGGGATGCATTTGTGAGGGATTGTTTTTTCACGCAAGCATGAATGTACACTAGTATATTCTTTGAAACGCAGCAAGTAAAAGCTGGTGAGGTGCAATAGGAAAACGTTTTTAAAGGGGCACTGTCATGGGAATTTTTCTTTTCAAAATGCATCAGTTAATAGTGCTGCTCCAGCAGAATTCTGCACTGAAATCCACTTCTCAAAAGAGCAAACCAATTTTTTTATATTTAAAGGGATACTGTCATGGGAATTTTTTTTTTTCAAAAATATCGCACTGCTCCAGCAGAATTCTGCACTGAAATCCATTTCTCAAAAGAGCAAACAGATTTTTTTATATTCAATTTTGAAATCTGACATGGGGCTAGACATATTGTCAATTTCCCAGCTGCCCCAAGTCATGTGACTTGTGCTCTGATAAACTTCAATCACTCTTTACTGCTGTACTGCAAGTTGGAGTGATATCACCCCCTCCCTTTTCCCTCCAGCAGCCAAACAAAAGAACAATGGGAAGGTAAGCAGATAGCGGCTCCCTAACACAAGATAACAGCTAACTCAAGATAACTCAATAGTAAAAACCCATGTCCCACTGAGACACATTCAGTTACATTGAGAAGGAAAAACAGCAGCCTGCCAGAAAGCATTTCTCTCCTAAAGTGCAGGCACAAGTCACATGACCAGGGGCAGCTGGGAAATTTCAAAATTGAATATAAATAAATCTGTTTGCTCTTTTGAGAAATGGATTTCATTGCAGAATTCAGCTGGAGTAGCACTATTAACTTATGCGTTTTGAAAAAAACATGTTTTCCGATGACAGTATCCCTTTAATTTTGAAATATGACATGAGGCTAGACATATTATCAGTTTCCCAGCTGCTCCCAGTCATGTGACTTGTGCTCTGATAAACTTCAGTCACCTTTTACTGCTGTACTGCAAGTTGGAGTGATATCACCCACCCTCCCCCCCCCCCACCAGCAGCCCATCAGCAGAACAATGGGAGGGTAACCAGATAACATCTTAACAGTATAAAGGCAGAGACTCGGGGAGATTTAGTCGCCCGGTGACAATACGCCTCTTCTTTGGGTGACTTATCTCTCTGAAAAGCCTTCTCGTCGGCAAGAATCAAAATCACCGGCGGGATGGCACTAGGAGCGATTCGTTTTCCAAACTTTCCTCGTGAGGCAACTTAATTTTCCGAAGTCGCCCGAAGTTTCCTCATGTGGCAACTTCTTTTTCCGAAGTTCCCCGAAGTTTCCTCATGAGGCAACTTCGAAAACGAAGAGCTCTGAATACCATTTTGCCGGCGATTTAGATTCTAGCCGGCGGGAAAGCTTTTTGGGGAGATTAGTCGCCCGAAGAAGAGGTGATTTGTGGCCGGGCGACTAAATCTCCCCAAATCTTAGCGTGTGCCCTTACCCTAACAGTTTCATTCAAAATGAATGGAACAATATGGCTTCCAACTTTATTCCTAAAAAAAACTAGTGCAGGAATATTCTGTTGTGTGTTTTTTTCCTAAATATGCTAGTGTTAGAGAGAAAAAGTCGCGTGTTGTGGCAGTTTTTTTTAACTTTTATGTGTTTTTCCCTCAACCTCGAAAGTTAGTAAATAGGCCTTTTTGTGTGTAGAGCTTATGTTTTTTGAATTTTTAGCATTTGTATTTCCGCTGATGAACATATGCCTTTGCTATATGAATTGAAAGGCATTTTTTTAAAACCCCAGTAGTCATTTTCTTTCACTAGTATTTCTTTTTCTATTTTATTTCATTTACAATATTAGTCAGATTTAATTATCACACCAGTTCTTGTGTATCTGGCACTTTAGTTTAGAAGCTAAAAAAGAATAATGAGTTCATTTGAAAATAAATTGTAACTCACTGTGTGTTCACTGAGTACGAAGAGTTTCAATACTAGCTAACAATGAATTCAAGTATGTGTTAGCCACAATTTAACAGAAGGTATCAATTAATGTGTATATTTGAAAATAAATATTATTGTATTTAAATTTATTACAGGGATTTATACTATTAAGCTTTCATTAATATGTATTTTTATTTATATTTGAAGGAACACTGAGGCAGAACTATTTAATAGGTAGAGATTAGGCCTTAAATAAATGCTGGGGCAGCTGGGGAAAGTAACAACTAGGGGCAGATTTACATATGGTCGAATATCGAGGGTTAATTAACTAATTAATATATTAACTAATTAATTAATATTCTACTGTAAATCCTTCGACTTCTAATATCTAAGTCGAAGGTCTTACCGGAAATAGTTTGATCGAATGAAAAATTGATTGAATCGAAAGGATTCCATCGACCGAACGAATTTTCTTCGACCAAAAAATTGTTACAAAGCTTATGGGGACCTTCCCCATAGGCTAACATTGCACCTCTGTAGGTTTTAGGTGGCAAAGTAGCGGGTTGAAGTTTTTTTTTAAAAAGACAGTACTTCGATTATCGAATGGTCGAATATTCGAACGATTTTTAGTTCGAATCGTTCGAATAGAAGTCGAAGTCGTAGTCGAAGGTCGAAGTAGCCAATTTGAAATTCGAAGTTTTTTTTTATTCTATTCCTTCACTCAAGCAAAGTAAATGGGCCCCTGTATGATGGGTGAATAAATTCGACAGGCATGAATTCACAGCGAATTTACAAGTTTCGCTGCTGGCGAATAAATTTGCGAAACTGCCATCAAAAAAATTCAGACGCACTTCGGAATAGTCGTGGGTGTCAAAACTGCCGCATGTTAATATCATTGACTTTAATATAGGCGTTAAAATTTGCATTTCGCTAATTTTTAGTTTCACCTAATTTTTGGCGAAGTGAAACAAATTCACCCATCACTGGTAACGAAACAGAATCTTCTAAGATCAAAAAGAGGATGATGAAATACACATACATACATATATGACAAACCCAGATTAACTTAATTCTATTGCTAGCCCATGTAACTTTGAGAAAAAAATATAAAACAGTCTATGCTTCCAGTATCAAAACTCTGTTTGTAGACTTTGTTTTGGTCAAACCTGCGCATAGAATATTTTTTGCTAGCCCTATTTCTGCCTGCATATTAAATGAAAGCGCTCTCCTCCAATCAATTTCATGGAAGCAAACAAACAAAGCAGGGGAAGCTGAGTGCTATATTTTGATGGCATTCATTTCTTAAGGCTTCTGACACATGTAACATTTTCTTCCTCGGCGCACTTATAGACCAGTGCAATTTTTTTTCTGAATAGAAGCAATGACATGGAGAAAAAACACAATTTAATACACGGTGGTGGTGGCACCCACATTAAATTAGCCTTTCCTTGACCTTTAAACTCATGGCACTCTTGTGGCCAATCCATTGGCATCCTCTGTACCAGCAGAACTGAATGACACAGCATCCATCTATCAGTTTGCCATAATTTGACCACTAAATAGTGACTGTGAATAGTACATTAAACGCATCAGTTAATAGTGCTACTCCAGCAGAATTCTGCACTGAAATCCATTTCTCAAAAGAGCAAACAGATTTTTTTATATTCAATTTTGAAATCTGACATGGGGCTAGACATTTTGTCAATTTCCCAGCTGCCCCTGGTCATGTGACTTGTGCCTGCACTTTAGG
Organism: Xenopus petersii; assembly: GCA_038501925.1. Classification (NCBI taxonomy): domain Eukaryota; kingdom Metazoa; phylum Chordata; class Amphibia; order Anura; family Pipidae; genus Xenopus; species Xenopus petersii. Next base: position 94,930,376 of record CM076687.1, on the reverse strand, counting down.
AGAGAAATGCTTTCTGGCAGGCTGCTGTTTTTCCTTCTCAATGTAACTGAATGTGTCTCAGTAGGACATGGGTTTTTACTATTGAGTGTTGTTCTTAGATCTACCAGGCAGCTGTTATCTTGTGTTAGGGAGCTGTTATCTGGTTACGTTCCCATTGTTCTTTTGTTTGGCTGCTGGGGGGGAAAAGGGAGGGGGTGATATCACTCCAACTTGCAGTACAGCAGTAAAGAGTGATTGAAGTTTATCAGAGCACAAGTCACATGACTTGGGGCAGCTGGGAAATTGACAATATGTCTATCCCCATGTCAGATGTCAAAACTGAATATAAAAAAATCTGTTTGCTCTTTTGAGAAATGGATTTCAGTGCAGAATTCTGCTGGAGCAGCACTATTAGCTGATTCATTTTGAAAAAAATGTTTTTTCCCATGACAGTATCCCTTTAAGGTACATTACAGCAGCCCATCTGTCATTTGCCAGAATCCAGAGATTGCCAATCTGGACATGACTGCTGGAGAAGCCACATATGATACTAGCCTAAAGTACAAGGAACAGTTAATATAGTGGGTATATATTTTTTTCATGGAAGAGATCTGCGCAATGTTGACTGAAGTGCTGTATTGTCGGAATAACAAGAGAATTGAGGATTTCTCCTTCCATTTACACTGTGACATACGGAGACCTTTATGCATTTAAATATAGAGGATTAACTTGAAGCAAAGCAAACAAAGTTACACAGATAAGAATGCGATCATTGGGCTACAGAAAAGGGCTGCGTTCCAAGCCTCTGCAGAGAATGATTAATGTGAATGTAAATAACAGGAATTGTGTGGCGACAGTAGAGCTTTAGGCCATGGCCATGCTTAGCTTCCCATTCTCTAAAGACAGGTGCAAGAGAGTGCCTTGTTCAGAGATTCTCAGGAAGGTGCACCATGATGCAAGAGGAAAGTTGGGCCAGCATATAACTCTGTGGTACACTATGGGGGTTATTTATCAAAGTCTGAATTTATCTCAATATTTTCTGAAAAAAACAACCAAATCTGCACAGTATTTTTCGTCTTATTTATTTATACAATTTCCCCAAAAAAATTTTCCTGGGGAAAAAATAGTGAAAAATAGTGATGGGTGAATTTGGGGTGTTTCGCTTCGCCGAAAAATTTGCAAATTTCCAGCAAAATTTGTGAAACTGCGAAAAAAAATCACGAATCGCGGGAATTCGCACCTGGCGAATAAATTCGCCCATCACTAGTGAAAAATATGAATTTTACAAATCTTTCAGAATCTCCACCCGAAAACTGTTTTTTTCAGATTTATGCCCAAAAACTTGATTATTGAACGAAACCCATCGCAGATCAAAAAATCTTTGGGACTTCTCCCATTGACTTAATGCAACCTCAGTAGGTCTGAGATGCTGGATTTTCGGATTCGGACCCGGGGTATAATAAATTCTGAAAAATTTGTGATTTCTTTTTTCCACTAAAAATTCAAATTTTATACTAAAAAAAACCCCATGATTTTTTCAGGTTTTTGGCATTGGGAGTTTAGTAAATAATCCCCTATTACTAACTGTATGTCAGAACCATTAGCATACTGTAGGCTCTTGCTAAGTACAAGTAGAGTACAGTACAGGACAGAGTAGTTAATTACCAATCTGTAAATATGACACACAAACTAAAAGCATTATATGAAACTGGCTACATTTCAGATGCTTTGTAGGTAGTGATGGGCGAATAAATTCGGAAGGCGCAAATTCGTATTGAATTTCACCGCCGGCAAATAAACTCTGGCGTGAAAATTCAGCTGCGGAAATTTTTTTGATGTGCGTCGGAAAAACCACTTGCGACAAAACCGCCGCGTGTCAACATTATTTGGACGCCGATTGACTTTAATGACGGCGTTAAAATAGGGTCAGAATTGACGCGGGCGTCAAAATTTACATGAGCGTCAAAGCTTGCGTTTTGCTAATTTTTCACCGTTTCGCAAATTTTGCGGGAATTTCACAAATTTTCTATCACTAATTGTAGGCAATAACTAGTCCTTATGAGTCTGACTTTCATTGAGGAAAAGTCTGAAATGGTGCTGCAAAAACAGAGCAGAGAAAATAGAAACATGACAAAATTCCCCTAAAATGGCCTTGAAAATGCTCTATAAACGCATCACAGTAAATAAGTTTAACGTGCCCTATCCAAGCATCTCATTTTTATTAGAAAAATGTACAATATCTGCAACATTTTATAAACCTCTGATGTTCATCATGCCTGTAGGTCAGAGGAAATGTTATTAGCCAACCACTTGCTTTTGATTATATTTAATGGTAATATATATGATTTAATTATCACAAAAGAAAAACATTCTACTAGTTTTGTTTTGAAAGCGTCAACCTGTTTCTGTTGAGATGTTACATTGAATTATGTTTTCTGACCCCTTTACAGCAAGTCAATTCTTAAATGGCATCCGTCTGTAACTAGAGACTGACGCAAATAGTTTGGGCATGCTGCAGCTAAACACGGAATGAAAGGCAGCGCATTTTATTAACTAGTTGTCTCAGTGTGTTAGGGCTCTTACACATGAGCGTTCCGACCTGCGCTCCCATGCGTTCCGTTTTTTGGCGTTCAGCCGCAGGGGAGCGCAGGAATAGACGCAAGTCATTATTTGAAATGGGGCTGTACTCACTCAGGCGCGTGTAGGCGCCGAACGCAGGTTCAGACACAACATGCTGCATTTTTGCTGCATTCGGCGCCTACACGCGCCTGAGTGAGTACAGCCCCATTTCAAATAATGACTTGCGTCTATTCCTGCGCTCCCCTGCGGCTGAACGCCAAAAAACGGAACGCAGGGGAGCGCAGGTCGGAACGCTCATGTGTAAGAGCCCTTAGGGGGTCTCTCATGTTCACTTAATTATAATGAACTTGGATTGATTTTTTTTGTTTTGTAGATTTTGTTCTGTTTCCTATTTTTTTATGTAGTCAATCGATAGGGCCAAAAGTGTGACAGAGGTAAAGTTATTATACTGTGGATTCTATATGGCAATAAAAACACCTTGTAGAAATATTTTGGCCTTACGGAATATATCGCATTTCTCTGCAGCAATACATGTATAAATATAGTAGATTGTAACAAAAACCTGAATGAGAATGCAACCAGTCAGGGTTCAGGGTTTTTCCAGTTGATAGAAATGATATGCAATTGGAGTGTTGTGTAGGTTCTTATTTGTTTTAAAGCTTTTAAAAATACCACCCAGTGGTCTTTGCCAGATTTTCTGGAAGAACCCTTGATGTTGTTTTCTGCCTTCTTTATAGGGTTTTGCATTAAGAAACTCTTTTTGCACCAAGATATGTTAATGTGTGCTGATATTTAATTTTTTTAAAAGAGCATTTACTGTGCCCACAATGTCCACCACGTCCATTGAAGGAACATGAGTCAAGATGCGCTCCTTGCACTGGGCACCATTCAGTCCTTCCTACTTTGCTTTCCACATAGGGTTGCCACCTTTTTTAGAATAATTCCTTTATATTTATCTTTTACCCCTATTAATAACATTGGGATCAACCATCATTTTTACTGGCCAGGCCGGTAAAATACGGACCAGATGGCAACCCTATTTCCAAATTGAGCATTTATGACCAGGCAGTAGCTCCAGGGTTCCCTGTTGTGGCCAGTGTGAATATCCACAGCACACTTGCACCTAAAGAATTGGTTGCAGACATCACTTGCACAGCAAACAGCAGAAATTCCACCAGGTGGACTTCTGAGCAATTGCGTCCAATATGCCACAAAATGAACGCTCAGTTGTGTTAATGGTGGCAAATTGGACACAAAGACAGATTCTCTATTGTTGTGCTGCCAGCCAGGAGGGGGAATTTATCTATACATTTCAAACCTTCTGGCTATGATATGACATGCTACATTGCTAAGGGTAAGGGCACATGCTAAGATTCGTGAGATTTAGTTACCCGTTTCCGAAGTCGCCCGAAGTTTCCTCGTGAGGCAACTTCGGGTGACTAAGTAAAATGAATCACTCCAAATGCCATCCCTCCAGCGATTTATATTCTAGCCAGTGGGAATGCTTTTTGGGAAGATTAGTCGCCCGAAGACTAAGGGGCCGATTGACTATGGGTCGAATATCGAGGGTTAATTAACCCTCGATATTCGACTAGGAATTTAAATCCTTAGACTTCGAATATTGAAGTCGAAGGATTTAGCGCTGAAAATGCGATCGATCGAAGGATTAAATCCTTTGAATCGAACGATTCGAAGGATTTTAATCCAACGATCGAATGAATATCCTTCGATCAAAAAAACTTGGGCAAGCCTATGGGGACCTTCCCCATAGGCTAACATTGAGTTCGATAGCTTTTAGCTGCCGAACTAGGGGGTCGATTTTTTTTTTAAAGAGACAGTACTTCGACTATCGAATTGTCGAATAGTCGAACGATTTTTAGTTCGAATCGTTCGATAGTCGTAGTCGAAGGTCGAAGTAGCCCATTCGATGGTCGAAGTTGCCCAAAAAACACTTCGAAATTCGAAGTTTTTTTAATTCGAACCCTTCACTCGAATTTAGTAAATCTGCCCCGAAATCTCCTGATTCTTAGCATGTGCCCTGACCTGACTGCAGAAAGTTATTTAGAACTTACTTATATCTGATGATGTTGAGCAGCATGGAAAACCTGGATGTAAAATGTACCTGCTATGCTTCCTGGAGAAAGATTCTTATAAGAGAGTTTTATTATTATACTGCACATTTTTGTTTTCTAGATAACCTTTACGTGACATTTATAACAATACAGACAGATTCCGCTACATGAGAAAACACAGGACAACACTGACTGACACAAAGGTATAATGATATGATAAACAAATGTAAATTAAGCAATTAATCTTCCAATGGATGCGTGAAAGAACTTATCAGTTTTTTTTATAACTCACAGCATTCTGCTCAGCCCAGGACATTTTGAAGGGTGTGTATAGGTCATTAATACGTAGTGTTTATATTTAGTGATGGACGAATTCCCGCGATTCGCTGCCGGCGAATAAATTCTCGAAACCGCCGCGAGAATTATAGGTCAAAGAAAAATCGTTCGATCGTTTGATTGAAAGATTTCGCTGGCGAATTCTCGCGGGAAATTTGGGAATTTTTAGGCGAAGCGAAACGCCCCAAATTCGCCCCATCACTATTTATATGGATATTAATTTCCTATATTATTTTATACCAGAAATATAGTAAGCTGAAACAGTTTCAAGAGCCACTAAATTGGTGACTGTGCCTCATTCATGTTTTAGTGGACACACAGAACATCGTTTTCAGCAAATTTGGGAAGTTGCCATGTCATTTGCCTGATTGATAGTCTTACTATTATTTTTTCATTTTCTCTCTTTTTGTTCTTGGAAGGGCATATTAAATTATATAGTACATGTTGCTATGGGTGCATTTTCATTGGTGTTTATCATGAATGATATAAAAATGCTTGTTTTGCTGTCAATGGTGAAAGCACAGGATAAAGAAGGACCCATGCAGTGCTATAACTTTATTTGCATTCTACTGCTACAAACATGAATTAACACAACATACAAAAACTAGGGAGGCACCGAATCCACTATTTTGGATTTGGCCGAACCCCCGAATCCTTAGCAAAAGATTTGGCCCAATACCGAACTGAATCCGACCCCTAATTTGCATATGCTAATTAGGGCTGGGAATGGAAATTTTTTTTTACTTCCTTGTTTTGTGACAAAAAGTCACGCAATTTCCCTCCATGCCCCTAATTAGCATATGCAAATTAGGATTCGGATTTGGTTCGGCTGGGCAGAAGGATTCGGCCGAATCCTGCTGAAAAAGGCAGAATCCCGAACCGAATCCTGGATTCGGTGCATCCCTAACAAAAACACAGATTCCTTTTAAAAACTTTAGCTCCCCTTTAAGTAATAAAAAAATCCTTAAGATCTTAAAGGGATACTGTCATGGGAAAAAATTTTTTTTTCAAAATGAATCAGTTAATAGTGCTGCTCCAGCAGAATTCTGCACTGAAATCCATTTCTCAAAAGAGCAAACTGATTTTTTTATATTCAATTTTGAAATCTGACATGGGGCTAGACATTTTGTCAATTTCCCAGCTGCCCCTGGTCATGTGACTTGTGCCTGCACTTTAGGAGAGAAATGCTTTCTGGCAGGCTGCTGTTTTTCCTTCTCAGTGTAACTGAATGTGTCTCAGTGGGACATGGGTTTTTACTATTGAGTGTTGTTCTTAGATCTACCAGGCAGCTGTTATCTTGTGTTAGGGAGCTGTTATCTGGTTACCTTCCCATTGTTCTTTTGTTTGGCTGCTGGGGGGGGGAAGGGAGGGGGTGATATCACTCTAACTTGCAGTACAGCAGTAAAGAGTGATTGAAGTTTATCAGAGCACAAGTCACATGACTTGGGGCAGCTGGGAAATTGACAATATGTCTAGCCCCATGTCAGATTTGAAAACTGAATATAAAAAAATCTGTTTGCTCTTTTGAGAAATGGATTTCAGTGCAGAATTCTGCTGGAGCAGCACTATTAACTGATTCATTTTGAAAAAACATTTTTTTCCCATGACAGTATCCCTTTAAATAAAGTCTATCACATATGTATTCTTTGTTTTAATTTTTGGTGATGCACTTTTAGCTGCTGTTGCAAGGTACTGTATTTGTTGTATAGCAGAGATTTGCCTGGGATTACAGAGCTGTGTTTAGAAACTATTTATCATCAGTGTCTATTTAGATAAAGTTGTGATACTCTCTGGACAGCATCTTTCTCTACTAAGTACAGCCACGCTACCATGCAAAGGTTACCATGCTCTGTACAGCTGGTTGATGGGGGAGAGTACAAGCTCAAGGCAAGAATGAGGAGGAGTGTTTGAAAGAAGTTGTCCAGTGATCCAAGATTCCCATGTAAACAAAAGGCACTTCAATTTCAGTGACAGTATAAAAATCTAAGAACATGGAATTCTTCTGATGGTTGGTTTATTGGTACGAGAAAGGGTTGCGTGGGTCGGAATAATTCATGGATATCCGAGTACCATGGGAAAACAGAAGAACTTAGTCTTTTCACTCAGCATCCTAATGAAAACTAGCCAAATTGTCCTGCATTTTAATATATAGTTTTCACCAATTCATGGTTCTTTTGTTTGGAACAATCATTGTCTGTATAGGAAAGGGACAGTGATATCACTATATGTCTAGTGAGGTATAGGGACAGAAAATGTACATAGGAAAGTTCCTTTTGGCTTATGTCCCTGTTAAAAAAAATCATCTTCAATAACTTCTTAACTGAAAATCAATACAGTTAGATTTGGGATTAATTCAGTGGGTGAAAAAAAGGTCTTTAATATCAACTGAAGTGGCAAATAACTCTTGTTAGGCATCAGTTGTCAGAGAGAAATGAAAGGTACAATTTTAAAACAACCTCCAAATTATTGAAAGGCAGACATTTCTTATTCACAATCAACTGACAAGACAACAGTTTCAGAGTCTGTTAACCATTACATTGACGTAAAGTCATTACCTGTTAATAGTCAACCACTGTAGCTATAGAACTATTAGAAGCTTAGAGGTACAGCAATCTCTTGTACTCCATCCTAATGTACTGGAGCTGCAGATTCACTACAGGATTGGACTCTCTCTCTCCACACTCCAAAATCAGTGAGAAATCAGTATTTATTCTTCAAACTTGTGTATCCAATGTTTTGACCCATATTAGGGCTTTTATCAAGGACAAAACATTGAAGAATAAACACTAATTTCTCACTGATTTTGGAGTGCGGGTCCTTTTGACATACATACTGTATATATAGAAATAGCAGATGTATTAGAACCTCACATGGTCCCCCACACAACATACTGTATGTATGTGTATATATATAAATATATATATATATATATATATATATATATATATATAGATATATATATATATTGTCCAACGAGAATGCACACCATGATATAAAAGTTTAAAACATAGCGTTTATTTCGTAAGCATAAAAACAGCCAAGGTAAGCTTAATGGGATACTGTCATGGGAAATTTTTTTTTCAAAATGAATCAGTTAATAGTTCTGCTCCAGCAGAATTCTGCACTGAAATCCATTTCTCAAAAGAGCAAACAGATTTTTTTATATTCAATTTTGAAATCTGACATGGGGCTAGACATATTGTCAATTTCCCAGCTGCCCCAAGTCATGTGACTTGTGCTCTGATAAACTTCAATCACTCTTTACTGCTGTACTGCAAGTTGGAGTGATATCACCCCTCCCTTTCCCCCCCCCCAGCAGCGAAACAAAAGAACAATGGGAAGGTAACCAGATAGCAGCTCCCTAACACAAGATAACAGCTGCCTGGTAGATCTAAGAACAACACTCAATAGTAAAAACCCATGTCCCACTGAGACACATTCAGTTACATTGAGAAGGAAAAACAGCAGCCTGTCAGAAAGCATTTCTCTCCTAAAGTGCAGGCACAAGTCACATGACCGGGGCAGCTGGGAAATTGACAAAATGTCTAGCCCCATGTCAGATTTCAAAATTGAATATAAAAAAATCTGTTTGCTCTTTTGAGGAATGGATTTCAGTGCAGAATTCTGCTGGAGTAGCACTATTAACTGATGCGTTTTGAAAAAAAAACATGTTTTCCGATGACAGGATCCCTTTAAGTATACTCATCCATCTGTGCAATGTTTCGGGTGCTTGCTGCTCCCTTTCTCAAGCTGGTCTCCATGCAGTGCTGGGACTACAGTTCTCAGAAGCTCACTTAAACCCTGTGGCGTCCTATGTGGTCGGGATGAAGTCACCTTCGTGCGAAGCAACGCAGAGTAAATATGCAGCGTTCGTGCGCAGACGACAGCGTAATTGCCCTCATCATGGACATTTCAACAGTGGCCACCCTTTCAGAAATGGGCTCAATATGTAATACATTATTGTTTCAATACACAAAAATAGAAGAATAGCCAAAATACATACATTGATAATATTGGCATGATTACGAACATCTTTGAAGGAACAGAGATTATACAGAATGCATGAATAAACAAATGTTACAAGCATCCGAGAGGGATAAAGCTAATTGATGAATAGATGAAAGTCAAAATCCTTATTCAAGGGTTTTTAACCTATGTATCCATTGAACTTCTGTCTTTTTCAATAGGAGTACCCTGTCACCTCCCCTACGAGGCTGGGGCACCTGTTGAATAACCCAAAATTTTAAATCCTCCGATGTGTGTCCCTTTTCTATTCAATGTTTATATATATATATATATATATATATATATATATATATATATATATATATATATATATGTTTGATTTACCAGGCAGCTTAAGGAACTGACAAATGATCAAATACAGACTGTTATGCTTTAGGGTGATGGCACACATGGTTCTTTGCTGCCTGCAGGGAATATCAAGATTTACAAATATAATTGACCTGCTGTGATTTACATCAATTCCGGTACAAAGGTAATTTTAGCCACTTTGTTGACTGCATGCAACAAATTCATTGTAGTATCTAGGCCAGAACTGAACTAAGGCTAAAGGGAAGCTTAAACATAATACATTTCTATGTTTTTTCTCTCGGAAACTATGTATATTTATTGTAAAAATGTATAATTATTTTATAGTGGTTAAAAATGCACTTTGGGGGCGGCAAATTTTTATTTTTATATCTTGAAACCAAGTACAATGCAATTTATCTTAATGTTTTATTCTACTTCAGATATTTCAGCAGCTACAGAAAAAAATAGCCCTGTATTTTTGACATAAGCACGGGTCTATAAAATACATCAGTGTTTATCAACATTTAAAGTCTGTGATTAAGAACTCTAAATGTTTGACTTAGAGTGCTTTTTAGCCTGTAATTTCCCCTTCAGCCCAGCCTGTAGTTCTTTATGAGTTTGCTCAGCGGGGCTTTCTTCCACGTCTATCAACGGCTTGTAATTATTGCCATTCTCAAAGCTTTGCCAGATGGACTCTTAGAAACAGACATGCAGCCTGTTTATGAGCAAGAAACAGAGGGAGAGAGAAAGAGAGAAGTCAGGAATGACGAGCAATCAAACTCAGGGTAAAAGAAAAAATGGAGGAAATTGTGTTAGATTTCTACCATCAGTGATCTCAGGTCCTAAAAAGGAATAATGTTGACTATAAGAAACTTTCTATCAACAAATATGCAATACATTCCCATACCTCTGTAGCAGTTTACAGTAGTTTGTTAATAGTTCTAACAGAACCATATGCTCTTGCTTATATTCTGAAGCATCTTGCCATATTATGGGAGACTAAAGCCTCCAGGGTGGTAGTAAGTAGGGCAATGACAATAGGGTTAGACACTTACAGACACATCATTTTTTTAGCATTTGCATGTACATGCATCAAGAACATCAAAATTGACCAAAACGAGAAATTGTGAATTTTTAACCATTTGCCTTAAATAAATGTATGCAAACTTTTTCCTATAGATATCCATATATGAGAGTACTGTATATAGTTATTTATTTAAAAGATAGTTTAGGCTTTTCTGCTCTTTTTTAAACCACCTTTTTCTAATATTAGAAATTCCATGGTTGTAAACGCAAAGGGTCATGCCTCCCTATTGTGGGTGCTGAATTAACAGCTGAGAAGGGAGGTAATAAAACCAAATCATAATTACAATGTTTTACTACGCTTGGCTGCAAAGTTATGTACTTGCCCTGAAAGCAGCTATGTACTGTAATCTTTAAAAGGTTCCTTATTTTCTCCGAACCACAAAAGATCAAAATTCCTTGTCTCTATTTAGTCCTGTGAAAACAGAAGGCAACAGTTTATAGAATACAGAGCCCAAGTGAGTAAAATGACTTTGAGAATTCTTTTGTTGTTGTTGAACCTGTGTTTATTTCTAAGACCTGTGCATGGGATTATTCTTGGCAACTCATCTGAGCTATGCTTCATTGGCAGGGAGGACACACAAAGGTGGAGGTCAAGGCTCTATCGCAATGAAAAAGAGAAACTTGAAGAACTTCTAACCCTGAGATCATCTTGCTATAGACCTGGGGTGTTAGGTATTTTAGAAGTCCCAGCCTATGGTTCTATCAGCAGTTAATGAGGCAAGACCTGCAACAGATAGCCACTTTCAACTTACAAAAGCTTTTAGATGTCTCTGCTTACTTTGATCCATTTCAGTTCATTTGAGCTCCATCAGGGTGACTTTTTCCTTTCATTTGTATCCCCTAGATAAACTGTCTTTTTTATTAGTTGAACAATAGTATCATTTAATAACCTTATCCTTAAACAAGTTGTGAGATCTTCAGTCAAAGTCTCTTACAAAAGAATAAAGAGGTAAAATATCAGCAGCCCTAGGGAATGGTATTAAAAAAAAGGGGTTGGCTTCGGAAATGTTATGAAGGAAAAAACTAAAGCAGAAAGATAAGTGTAAAAGAAAAAGAGAGACTATTTTTCAAGAGAGATTTCAGGTTATTTGTTGCTGATTAAGGGAACTGCTCAATCTTTTATCCCTTGTTATTTTACCCATGTGATGCCAAAAGAGCTTTCTTTGTTAAAAACGTTCTCAGAACGGATAAAACTAATTTGCTGGAATGTGAAACAATCCAGAAAGTAAGACGACTGTGGCTAATGTTCACAGACCAGGAACAGAAAATTAACATGCCATGGTTTCCAATCCCCAGGGCTCAGAGCAAGAATTTAAAACTTCCGAAGAGACCATTGGTGCTAATGGATTTGCATGAAACTTGGCATACTTATGAAGATTGTCTCTTCAAATGAGTTTCTAATTAGGTCTGTTTGGTGCTTGACCCTCTCGTAAAGTGGCATCCTCTCTGGAAAAGAGACACAGGTGTGAATTGCCAGACTTCAGAGGCAGTATTCTGTTATTATGACACGCTGTTGCAGTTTCCCTTTTTTGTAGATGTTGTATAATAATATTTTGGGATTAAAAAACAAACAAACCCCCACCGATATAAGTAGTTAGAACCTGTATATAAAATAGTAACAATAGATTTTTCTGCCAAAATTAAACACAAGAGAGTGTGGAAAGTTATAATTTTGAACTATGTATAGCAGTATGTTGCTAGGAACAAAGCACCTTTGTGAATTGCATTCATGTGCACTTAATATTGCCTCCATTGTTCTTGGGTTTGTTAAGGAGCCCTTTAGTGTTTTGATTGACCTCCATGTCTGTTTCCCATATATTTCTCAGGTAATAGGTGATAGGGGCACCGGCATTTTAACCTCTGCGGTTTTATGCTTGAGCACAATAGTGGGCACACAGTCTGGCTTTAAGGTCTAAAATTGATTCTTTTTTAATGGATATATCATCTAGAATGTTTGGCTGCCTGGAATTTCACCAGATATTTTGGCAAAATTTGTTCTCCTTTCCAGAACATTTTTCAAAAAGTCACAGATTATCAAATATACATGATGAAACCCAAAATGAATAGTTATTTTTTGATTATTTTGGGTCTTAATTTCCATAATCCCTAAAACACACAGTAAAGGTAATTTTTGAAGAAACGTAAACATTTCCCTAATTACAAATACGGAACTGCTGAGTAATTCAAACCTATCATTCTGTGCTTCCCATAATGTTTCTTACAATGTGTGCATTAATGTATCTTCTTTTCACCCATTAAATAAATCTATGACATTAGAAATAGCCACAATATAAAAAGACTTAAAAATAATATTTTGTACTACTCATTGGTAGGGATGGCGCGAACTGTTCGCTGGCGAACTTGTTCGCGCGAACATCGGGTGTTCGCGCTTGCCGGAAGTTCGCGAACGTCGCACGACGTTCGCCATTTTGGGTTCGCCATTGTTGGCGCTTTTTTTTGCCCTCTCACCCCAGACCAGCAGGTACATGGCAGCCAATCAGGAAGCTCTCCCCTGGACCACTCCCCTTCCCTATAAAAACCGAAGCCCTGCAGCGTTTTTTCACTCTGCCTGTGTGTGCTGAAGAGATAGTGTAGGGAGAGAGCTGCTGCCTGTTAGTGATTTCAGGGACAGTTGAAAGTTTGCTGGCTAGTAATCGTTTTGATACTGCTCTGTTATTGGAGGGACAGAAGTCTGCAGGGGTTTGAGGGACATTTAAGCTTAGGTAGCTTTGCTGGCTAGTAATCTACCTTCTACTGCAGTGCTCTGTATGTAGCTGCAGTGGGCAGCTGTCCTGCTTCTGATCTTATCTGCTGACTGCTGCAATAACAGTAGTCCTTGTAAGGACTGCTTTTATTTATTTATTTGTTCCAATACAGAGCAGTATCAAGCAGATTACTAGCCAGCAAACTTACTATCATCTGTCCCTGAAATCACTAACAGCTCTCCCCCTACACTATCTCTTCCAAGCACACACAGGCAGATTTTTCAGATACATTTTTGCCCTTGATCCCCCTCTGGCATGCCACTGTCCAGGTCGTTGCACACTTTAAACAACTTTAAAATCATTTTTCTGGCCAGAAATGTCTTTTTTAGATGTTAAAGTTCGCCTTCCCATTGAAGTCTATGGGGTTCACGAACCGTTCGCGAACCGCTCGCATTTTTGCGCAAGTTCGCGAATATGTTCGCGAACTTTTTTTCCGACGTTCGCTACATCCCTACTCATTGGTCAACCACTGCAGTGTAAAGAAAATCTACATTTGAAAATGAAGATACAAAAGCTAGATAATTGCAAAAAACACTGAGGCCTACTAAAAGTGAGAGGCTCAAGAATCAGATCCAGCCCTCCCCTTAAATCTTTGCCTCAAGGTTAAATTTTACTTTGTAGAGGGGTGGGTGGGAAGGCGTTAAAGTTTTTGGTTTGAGGCATTTGCGGAATCATCTTCTGTCTTCTTCCCCTAGGGAGAGGGACATATCAGGTATGTTGTATATTATTTTCTGAGGTTTTATGTTCTACTAAAAGTAAGAGCAGAAACTGACATGGAAATATAGTGAAATGAACCGACAATTCAATTCTTTGTGTTGCATCAACCAAAACCATTCTAAGCAAAGACACATCCTTATATCATTGTCAACAGAAGCCAATACACCTGTTATTTTATTTCTGGACTATGGGAGGAAAGCTAAGCCACACAAAACACAAAAGATTCAACAAGTAAGAAGAGATGGGAATCAAGCAACACTTTCATTGGTGATCAAAATATACTGTATGTATCCCCTAAAATGATAAATAATTAGAAGACAAGAATTACAAGCAGAGTATAAGTGCAGGAAAGAAGTAATGATATTAGACAAAGGAAACTTTGCATTAACACTTCAGTTCATTAGCAGCTAAAGGAAATGAGCTGGTCTTTATATTTTCCAATATTTTAGTAGGTATAAAGATTAGCAGGTTTATTTATAGTTACTAGTTGCAAAATCCTAATGGTTTAGACATTCTTTGAAGCTAACGTAAACAGGCTTATACATAGAGGACGAAGAGCTTACTTGAGAAGCACACTAGAGCATTATACATTAGTAGAATATATTTCTGCATAGACTTCATTGGGAATGGCCCATTTTTACTTAATGAGCATGTCTTGTGCGTAATGGTGTCACCATACATGTGCCATTATATATTTTATGTTGAGGAAGTCAATGTTTTTGTCTTTTGTATGATTTTGTGACCCTATAGTATATTAGCTACAACACCGTCATTTCCTGCAGCAATAATATATAAATTAATGGGGCAAGGTAATGCTAACAGGCTAAGGTGGCATTTATTTACTTAAAGGAGAAGTAAAGTTTCAATCCTAGGTGTGGGGGGGGGCAACTCGCATTGACTTCGACATGACCTTGTCAGCTTTTAGAAGCCAATTTCTTTACATTCGAGTTTTCTTGTTTTTTTTTGCTTAATAAATACAAGACTTTTCAGTTTTTGACAATGTAATTCGAATGTGTGAGTTTTTGTGCAAACAAATTTGTATTGTGCCAAAATTTCTAATTCAAACCTTGATAAATCATCCCTAGAATGTAAAAAGAGTTCGGGAGTAACACAAGCATGGGGAAAATGATCAGGGGTGCCAAATAGAGGCTGTGATTGCCTATTTGGTAGCCACTATATGGAATGACAGCCTACAGGAGGCTCTGTTTGGCAGCACCAAAAAACTTTCCTCCAATCCTGGAACTGAAAAATAAGCACATGCTTTGAGGCCACTGGGAGCAACAGTCAAGCAGTTGATGAGCAAAATGTTTCTAGTGAGCAACTAATTGGAGATCACTGGACTAGGGCCACACAAGCGGAACATAGTGGACACCCCTAGGCCCGCTGTCGTTCGTCGCCCCCGTCCTCTCCCTTTTATTCGCTCAAATTTTCCTCATCTGGACCACAGCAATGGGTATTGGTGAATAGGAAATATAAAAAAACTATTGTGCGCATCCCCAGTGTTTCTGAACCAATGTTGGTGTAATTGGGCAGCATGGCGCCCCCTTAAAGGAACACTAACAACAAAAAATAAAAGTGTTAAAAAGTATAAAAAGTAATAAAAATATAATGCAGTGTTGCCCTGCACTGGTAAAACTGCTGTGTTTGCTTCAGAAACACTACTATTGTTTATATAAATAAGCTGCTGTGTAGCAATGGGGGCAGCCATTCAAAGGAGAAAAGTCTCAGGTTACACAGCAGATAAGCTTTGTAGAACATAATGGTGTTATCTGTTATCCACTATTTAACCTGTGCCATAAAGCCATTTTTCGCCATTGCTACACAGCAGCTTGTTTATATGAACTATAGTAGTGTTTCTGAAGCAAACAGATCAGTTTTACCAGTGCATGGCAACACTACATGATATTTTCATTACTTTAAAACACTTTAATTTTTTGGTGTTACTGTTCCTTTAAAATCCTGCCACCCTAGGCCCGGGCCTTGGTGGCCTCTCCACAAATCCAGGCCTGCACACAGGGGTAAAAGTCAGCAATCTGAAATATGATGACTGATTTCAGCCCTACCGCAGGCAGTAGCTTCCTCTCTCTTCCGCATTCAGAGGTGTTGAATCTGTGGATTTCTCAGTGATATCGGGGTGGAAGGAGGCAATCTGAGTTTTTACCTTTGTGTAGATATGTCAGGGAGAAAACTCTCTGATGTCAGACGTGGCCTCAAGTCAATAAATTGTCATTGGATTATTGTATTTTATCTCTGGAAAAGAAGTTGATAACCAACAGTAGGGTTGAACGCACAGTGAGAAGCAGCCTGACCTCTCATCTCCATCTGCCCTGGTGCAAACACACAAAGGGGCACATCAGTAGCGTCACTAGAGGGGAGCGGGCCCTGGTGCGTGATGCGCAGCCGGGCCCCGCCCCCCTCCGTACGGGCCCACTCGCACCCCCTGCTCCTCCGGTAGTTCCGCCACTGGGGCACATTTACTAAGGATCAAAGTAATTCGAATTGAATTTTCGAATTCAAAAACGTTGAATTTCTCAGTAATTTTTGGGTACTTCGACCATCGAATAAGCCAAAATTCGATTTGAATTGAAAAAAAACTTCACAAATTCGACCATTCGAAAATCAAAATACTGTCTCTTTAAAAAACTTTGACTTCGACACTTTGCCACCTTAAACCTGCCGAATTGCTATGTTAGCCTATGTGGACCTCCTAGAACCCATAGCCAGTATTTGGCCAAGTTTTGAGATGTCAAAGGATTTTTTGTAAAATCGTACGACTTCGAATTTTGGACTACCCTATTCGATGGTCGAATTTCGACGTTTTTTTCACTTCGAAATTCGACCCTTGATAAATCTGCCCCAAAGTGTAATCCATGAATCTTGTCCCCAAAATCTACTCTTTGAAGCCAGAGAAACAGCCTGTTAGGATGACTGCAGCTGTTTATTAAAAAAAGGGTATTTTCAATTGGCTATAAAATGTTACTGGGCCAAACATGCTCTTAAATGCAGTGCTCTTTTTATGCTTGTACCTAACTACATTTGCTTTTAAAGAGCTTTAATCTCTAATCTTCACATAGGAAGTTATTCATCTTTATTGCCAGTCAATTCTCAGTGGTAGGTCGTGGCAACTATTTTTTTTTTATTGCTTCTGTGTTAAGTTGTCTCTTGACATGACAGAAGTCAGCTGTGGTTCAATGAGATCACTATTTGTGCAACTTAATTGCTTCCTTTTAATATATGCTCAATTTTTCCTTTTATGAGCTGGGTGGTTGGAAAAATTAAGTTAAAGGATATGGCTATCTACTGTTAATTAACTTCTTTTCCAAACACATTAGCGGGACAGGTCAAACAACAGTTGAGTGTTAAGTGCTTCATTACTGGGGCATTTTTCAACAGAGAGATAAATCTTAGTTTACACAACAGGAAACAGTGAAGTGTTCCTATACAGTATTGTTTTTCCTGGTTTTAAATAAAACAAATACAAAGCAGAAACACAGTCGTTTTAAACACTGATTGGTCAATGACATTAATTTGTTCAATTGTAATACTGTATATTGCATTTTTACTGTTTTTTTATGAACCCAGTTGTTGTTTTGCTGAAGTTAAGCATCATCTTAAAGGGGACCCGTCACCCAAAAAAAATATTCAAAATCCTATTTGATCACATTAGTTAAGCAAAATGAACTTTAATTACACTGTATAAATTATTTGAATCGTGTTTCCTTCAGTCTGGGAATTCAAAATGATAGCAAGCAGGCAGCAGCCATTTTGTGGACACTGTTATTCAGACAAGCCTTGCATCATCTCGGAATCTTGTTTGTGCACCAGAATGGGGGACCTGATGTTCATCCCCATGTCCTGGCTACACAATTAAATGGTAAAGAGAACGGGGAAATGTGTGGAGAGCAGTGACATGTAGGAAGTGCTGAATGGAAAGTGAAAGTAATTGTCGGCCCCGCCTCTATGCCCATGGCATAGAGGAGGGGCAGACAATATTTGATTGACATCTGAGATTTTTAAATGACCTTACAGCGGCTATGAATGCTTTAATAAAAAATAGAAATTGGATTTCATGTTTAATTTGAAAAGGACTTTTCTTATACAGATTTTTGTGTCTGGGTGACAGGTCCACTTTTTTATTCTATTTAGTACTTTGCTATGCAATATTTTTAGTTGCAATGGCACGCTAGGGGGTTGGGGGAAGGTGTACATAGTGTAATTCTTTACTTGTCTCATCAGAATGTCCTCCACTGTGCTGAGAAATCTCTGCCACTTAGGAAGTGTGGGAAATTTCTCTACAGATTGCATTGGGAGTGGTGGTCAACATATTGCGAAGAGTGCTACAGACCACATTTATAGACCAGACCCGTTAGTGCCTGTAACAAAACATTACATTCCCCCAATATTTGGGCACAATCCCTGCCCTATAGTTTTCGAAACAAGCTGGTTTTGGTTATTGGGGGGGGGGAGGGGATTAAATGACTTCCCAAGGCCAAAAAGACTTGACACAATGTCCCTGCTGTGTTAGTGTCCAATGTCATACATTTTTTTGTTTTTGTTGTGGAGCTGGCCTTTCATGAATGAATATGGTAAAGCTACAAGATCATTTTTAGTAAAACAGTCCACCCATTTGCTACGTGTGGATTTCCCATGTTGTAGGGCTTACTCTTAGGGCAGAGACAGATGAGAAGATCAGGGAGATTAGTTGCCCGGTGACAAATTGCATCTTGTTCGGGCAACTAATGTCCCTGAACTGCCTTCTCCGCCGGCAAGAATCGAAATTGTCGGAGGGATGGCACATGGAACGTTTTGTTTTCCGAAGTCGCCAGAAGTTTCCTTGTGAGGCAACTTCATTCGACTTCAGAAAATTAAGCACTCCGAGTGTCATCCCGTTGACCTCAAGAGGAAGTTTCCAGGCGACTTCGGAAAACGAATCGATCCGAGTGGCATCCCGCAGGCGATTTACATTATATCCGGCGGAAGGCAGAGGAAAGCAGTTCGGGCGACTAATCTAATCTTCCTTTAATCTGCCTGTGTGCCCTGACCCTAAATGTGCAGAATTGGCAGCAAAACACCTGTTAGTCTATTGGTGAGCCTCATTAGATTAGGATCTCCATCTTTTGGGATACAAAATAAACATTGTAAGATATAGTTGCATTTTATGTGTGTGTAACACCAAGGGAATTTATCAAAGAACGATTTTTTTCTGGTTGGTCTTTTAAAGGGGAAAAACATAATTTTTTCATAGAAAAAAAAGCCCTCATTTTTTTGTGATTTATTAAACCTTGATGGTGTTAAAGTCAGAATAAAAAAGTACTCCTACTCAGACCTGCTGAGTTTATGTAGAAGTCAATGACAGATGTCCCAAAGATATATTGACTGGCGCTGGGTTCCCAAAAAGTCGAGGTATTCATGCATCAAATCCGAGAAAGTTGCAGATTTGGATTTTTTTATGATCTTATCGAGACTTTTCCGGCACAAAAGTGTACCGGGAAAAATAAGGGGAAAAAGTCTGTGCAGATTTAGTTGGAGTGGCTTTCCAAAAATAGTGAGATAAATTCCGATTTTAATAAATAACCCCCCTAATGTGATGTCTCTGTCTTGATCTCAGAGGCTACAAGCATCTGTCATCTGAATAATAAATACAGCTACATGTGAATATGAATATCAGATATTTCATCAATTTAAAACTGTCATGTAATTATGGTTAAGACCTCTGCGTGTGCCATGCCGCAGGTGACTTTTCATTATAGTCGGCGCAAGACAGAGGGAAGGCGTTCGGAGAGATTGGTCGCCGCAAAGACTAAATCTCCCTGAATCTCCCAGTGTACCCCTACCCTAATACTGGGGCTGTTTGCTTCTGAAAGACTATTATAAACAAACTGCTGTGTAGCCACAGCATTCAAGAACAGCATAGACAGTAGTTTACAGATAAGCTATGTAGAATCGCATTGTATACTACAGTGCTTATCTGTTATCAGCTGTGTAACGTGCATCTTATCCCCTTTTTCACCTTTGAATGGCTGCCCCCACAGCTACCCAGCAGCTTATTTATATAAACTATAGTAGAGTTGCTGAAACAAACACACCAGTTTCACCAGTGCAGGGCAACAGTGCATTATATTTTAATTAAATTAATACACTTTGATTTGTTGGTGTTACTGTTCCTTTAATGCAGCTTAAACAGTTGTCTGTGTATTCAGTGCTGGCTCCCATACAAGAAGGGCACAAGACTTGAACATTTATGGCATTTAAGGAAGGAGTATCAAGGGACACAAGACATTCTGTTCTTAATGCTTGAGTAGCTATTAAGTACAGGCAGTCGCATAATGAGCCACAGCTGGGCCCAGGTGTAGGGTGTGCATTTGGGACCCCCCCGCTACTCCCTCAGGAATTGCCCACCACTGCCTCCCTGACACACATGCTGAAAATGTTCCCCAGCGCTGCCACCCACTATATGCTTTAACACAGATCCTGTGGGCCCCAAGGGGCTCAGGCCTTAGTGTGATTGCACTCCCTGCACCTTCAGTAGTTATGCCTCTGAGTAAATGACCCTCTTAAGCTGTGCTATGCACAACTAACACAAGGGAACATGGCAAGGCTGCTCATCCCCTGCTCCAGACATACTGTAGCTCCAGCTCTTTTTATATTGTACATTAATAGAAAAAAATTAGCATGCACAGCACTTGCACCTGCCAATAGCAAATTAATATTTTAAGGAACTCCAGCTACTGGGAAATCACACTCACGTGACAACGTTCTGAACACTTAAGAATAAGTTACACCACACAAAGGTTGACACTAATTTAGATCCAATATATTGTGCCATAAAAACTGCCCCAATATCTTTGCATTATTATTTAAAAAGGGACTCAGTATGCGAAACACATAAGGCCAGGAGTCCCCAACCGACGGGCCAAGGCCCACTACCGGGTCGCAGACATATTCAAATCCATATCCGGCTTAGCGCGAGTGCGCATGTGCAAGGTGGCGCTCGCTTGAGGATGTGCAAGAAAGACTGTGGTTTTTACTTCTTTTTGCTCTCCTGCGCATGCGCGAATAGGTGCGAACGAGTGCAAAAAGAAATAAAAACCGCAGAGAGTCAGGCACAGAGGGGACCAGACTGGGGGTAGGTGACAGAGGAGGTACGTGCCTGGTGACCCCCCAGCTTTGCGCCCTAGGCACGTGCCTACCCCTTGGTCCGGCCCTGCACGCACAGTTGGTTCATCTCCAGTGCTTGCAAAAAATTAGCGCTTTACAATGGTCCCTGGGGCAAGAAAGGAGAAGAATAAGCCCTATAAACCTAATGCTTGCGCAGGGCTGGGCCCATAACTGTACCTCTCTTGCATCTACTGTATGTGATATCATACAGCATGAACAGACCTTAGAAATACTTCTAAAAATATCTATAATAAGAATAGTATTAATAATCACAGCAGTACCCAATTATCAAGCTTGCCTTGCATAAGTAAAGTGATTAGAATAAAGGTTTTTTTTGCTGAAATCATGTAGGGGCCCATTTACTTAGTTCGAGTGAAGGAATAGAGGAAAAAAAGTTTGAATTTCGAATGGTCGACTATGGCTACTTCGACCATCGAATGGGCTACTTCGACCTTCAACTACGACCTCCGAATCGAACGATTTGAACTAAAAATCGTTCAACTATTCGACCATTCGATAGTCAAAGTACTTTCTCTTTAAAAAATTCTTCGACCCCCTAGTTCGCCACCTAAAACCTACCGAGGCCAATGTTAGCCTTTGGGGAAGGTCCCCATAGGCTTCCTAACAATTTCCTGATCGAAGGAATATCCTTTGATCGATGGATTACAATCCTTTGAATTGTTTGATTCGAAGGATTTAATCGATTATTCCTTCGATCGTAGGAATAGCGCAAAATCCCTCGACTTCGATATTCGAAGTCGAAGGATTTTACTTCTACGGTCGAATATCGATATTCGACCCTAGGTAAATTTGCCCCTTAGTGTGCAAGTTTAAATAAGGCACAATTTGCCATGGGTTTTTCGCACAATGCAAAAATATCCCCCAGAAATCAAGGAAAGTTGCACTGGCTGAAAGTACATGCGAAAGTTTGCACCTAGTAATTAGTATTTGCAGACACCAAATAATTAGTAAAAGCATTTTAGTATAAGCAAGTGTAATGCTTAAAAGCGTCCATGTACTTTGTATGTATTGTGTTCACATTAATAACCACAATAGGATGGTTGGCACTGGCACCAATAAACTTTGGTGCAATTGTTTGATTTATGCTGGTTTGATCTCCAAACTTCTGGTTCATTTACTGGAGTACAACTCAGAGAATCCTTCAGCACTCTTTGAGCATCCTCCTACACTGGGTAGTTGCAGATCAGCAACAGCTGCACAACCACATGTTGCTGAGTCTTGATGTAAATGATAGTCAATTTGAACAATTGCCCTGTAAGTGTTCTTGAAATCTGTTTACTACTTGGGACTACTGGAGATAAGATTTACCTAAGATATTAAACTGTTAAAAAACAGATACTGCACTTCTGGGAAGTACTTTGATCTTTTTATAAATGTCTCCGCATGTGAATTTAGTGAGCAACAGAAACATTTCTGTATTTTTACAATCTGGAAACCATTCCAAAGCATCGTTTTTTTTTTACATACTGGTCTTTACTGAAGGAAAAGAATGTCCCCATATGGTTTATACTTCTTCCATAGGGTTGGTAATTAAAAAGAGCTCCCTTTCACTTTTCATTTCCCCATTCTAAATGCAGGTGTTTAATGCACATACAGTTGGGGGCAGAAACCTTATGCACTTTACATTTTAATACAATGTATGTGGAACAGCCCAGTACATTAATATGTTGGAGCTCACATCATAGTGATGGGCGAATTTATTCGGCAGGCGCGAATCCGCGGCGAATTTGCGCGATTCGCCGCCAGCGAATAAATTTGCGGAACTCGCGCGAAAATTTGAGTCAAAAATTCGCCGGCGTCAAAAAAATTTTTATCGAAAAAATGGACGCCGGCGTCAAAAACGGGCGACGGTGTTGAAAAAAACGGGCGACGGTGTCGAAAAAAACGGGCGCCAGCGTCAAAAACGAGACGGCAGCGCCGTTTTGCAAATTTTTCGCCGTTTCGCAAATTTCGTGCGAAATTCGCAAATTTTTCGACGAATCGAAACGGCGTAAATTCGCCCATCACTACTCACATGTAATTTATGACTTATATGCATATCTTTTGATTTATTTATTGCTACTTCTTTATTTATGCAGCTCTGTACATTACAAGCTATGATGGCACTATATAAATAATAATAATAATAATAATAATAATAGCGTAATTGTGCCAATGTGGAGAGTTGTGTCTGCTGCTGTTGCAACCATGCATTGCAAATCAGGTGCAAGCGGCAACTAAAAAAATAAGATACCTGAAAAACCATGGAAAAACATGGAAAATCTGGACACCTAAAACCTGATGAGATGCTATAGAAGTCAATGGGTGCTGTATGTTTGCATTCAAGCAAGCCAGTCTTTGAATTTTTTCTCCCATTTTTCTGACAGTTGCAAATGTTCACCCTTGACTTTTACCGTGACTTAATTGCAGATAACCCATTCAAGTGAGCAATTCATCAAAACAAAATTGTAATTTTTTTTTTTGCTGTGGCATTAATATTTTTTGACAATAGCGTGGAAATAGATAAATATGCTCCCCAGAGCAATACAGTAAGGGGATGGTTGAGAGGATTGTTTTTTTTATATAAAGAATACTATTAGGCACTAGGTCTCCTGTTTTTAGTGGACAGGTGTTGACAAAAAGTTACGTAGTGTCACCCAAAAACCCATTGCACTTTTCAGAAGATAATAACCACTGAAGACACATATTTCCCCTGTGCCTTTAGTGTCACAATAAATACACAGGCAAAAAAAGTGTCTTCTGTGCTTATTATCTTCTGAAAGAGCAATGGACTTTGGCTCCTCAAAAGAACTTGCTTCAACCGAGTTTAAAATCAAGAAACTAGAAGCGTCTTAGGATTCTGATAAGGAGGGTCTATTATTTGCTTGGCATCCTATTCATGGACTTTGGAGACCCGTCTTAAGGTGGCCATGCAAGGGCATACTTTTATCGTTCTGCGTTTTATCGATCTGCGATCAACGGTCGTATCGTTATCGTTGTCTCTTGTACAATATCCCTGGGCATTACCAGAAAGATTATGCAGCATATTTCTTAAAGAGGGATCCTGTTTTGGGGATTGGTAGCTTAATATTATTTTCCCTAGTCTGTATATAAATATTTAGTAATGCAATTAAGACATTTATATGTGGGAACTTTACTAAATGCTAATTCCACTTTAAAAAATGGAAAAATGGTACAGTGCCTTTAATTTTCCATCCTTACATTTTTCTATTGTGAGGATGATTCTCTTACTTAACTGCCACTGCACTTGCTGGCATATTTTATCTTCAGTAACCTGTTATTATTTTAAATATAGAAGCACTTGTGTTCTTGGTCCACCCTAAAAATAAATGATAAAATCTGTTTTTTTTTTTTTTTTAAAGCAAGGGTATTTTTTCTTTGCTGAAGTGGAAGGTGTATGCATATTTTTTATATATGTATGTATAATTATGCATCTACCTATATATATCTATGTCAATCAAATACAATGGCCCTCATGCTAACATGAAAGTATACTTGACTTGAATGAACAAAAATAAATGGAGCACAAATGGTGAAAAAAAAAACCCAATTTTTTTTAAATTAAGTTGTTATTTCAGTCCCTTAATTATGGCCAGTGGCATTCAGAATGTCTGAATATTGGAATGTGCTCAATTTGCATTCTGTCTGGCATACGTATTATTCCAGCTGTCTTTTAGAGCGTCCCAGAGTGTACTGTGATATTGCAGTACATTTCACATTTTTTCTTTTCAAATATTCCGAAGAATGTTACATTAGGTTTAGGTGGAGACTGTGGAGGGAAGCCAAAAGTTTTTGCTCTTCCTTAGACTTCAAATAGCTGCCATACATGTTTAGGATCACTGTCCTTCTGGTAAATGCATTCTCTTTCACATATCTTTAAAACAAAGGTAATGGCATACAGATCAGTGTGGTATTTCTCATTGGACAATGTATTTTGATCTGGTCCACGTCATTAGCCCCAAAATAGGCAAAACATACCCTAACTTGAAAAGATCCATCACCATCGTAAACAGTAGGGGGCAAATTCATCAAGGGTCGAATTTCGAGGAGTTAAATCCCTCGAAATTCGACTGGGGAATAGAATCGAATAGAATCGAATAGGCAATTCGGGCGAATTTACACGCTGGCGAATAGTCAAATTGGCGAATAGGCGCTCGATTGAATATTCGCTCGAAGGATTTTCATTCGATCGAATGCCTTTTTATTCAATCAAAAACTTGGAAAACAAGCCTATGGGACTTTCCCATAGGCTTTTCGGTAGGTTTTAGGTGGCGAAGTAGGCAGTCGAAGTATTTTTAAAAGAGACCGTACTTCAACTATTGAATGGGCGAAAAGTCACAGCGTTTTTGCAGTCGATCCAGTACTTTGACTATCGAATGCCTAATAGTCGTAGCGTTTTTGCGCTCGATCTATTCGAATCATTCTACTCAGGCGAATTTACGCCAATTCGATAGTCGAGGAGCACAAAAAACGACTCGAAATTCGAAGTTTTTTTACTTCGAATCCTTCACTAGAGCTTGGTGAATTGGCCCCCTATAGGACTGTCAAACATTTGACTGCATTTTTATTAAGCAAACATTTTGTCCACTTAAAAGCTGAGCATTGAGTTAAATTTAAGGAAATTTGCATCATCATTTTTAGTGGACTGGGAAAAGCCATTTATTATTTGTTATTCCTTAATCAAATAAGGTCATAAAAGGTAAATTGTGGAGCATGCAATAGGAGCATTGTTTCCTGAATCTGGTTTCTGTCTTCTGTTTGCTATTACTTTGTAGTGTGACACGCCTGATATTTAGTTACTGGTTCCATTTTAGTACCAGTTTCTCAACTTGCAATTACCTTTTTAGTGAGCGCATTGAGCTGCCTGATCTATCATACAGAGATGCTCATTTATCCTGAGGATGAAGCAGCTGAAGCTGAAATGTTGCTCACAAAGTACTACATGTTCCAGCTGGCTCAGTGTTTCTTTCAAATACTGGGAGCACCTGAAAACAGGAGATCAGAATGAAACTAAACGGTGACCTTTTGTTCTCTTAGAAACCCATTACATTCATCAGATGCTTTCAGATGTTTCCCCTCTTGTTTGCAGATTAATCTTAATCTTTTCAGTTGACAAAATAAGTGTGTTGTGCCAAAAAACGTATTTTACTTCAAATATTTTTGTTGCCTTTTTTTTCTTCGCTTTGTCATATTTGCTGTACATATTTTATTCTATTATAGAACATTTTACAGCAAAGTTTGGAAGAATTTAGAAGAAAGAATTTTAATATTTTTGTCTTAAGTTTTACAAGCATTATTATTGTTACAAATGAACCCACCCAAACACCCAAAATCAATTCTTTGTCTAGCTAAATGTTTCCAGAACTGAAGACTGTACTTTGCCAACTTATTTACAAAATTAACAATATAGGACAGCAATAGTGCTTCCCTAAGGCAGAACACCAATATACCATTTCAGCACTTCGGCAAGGCTGGTGCCTGGAGGGGATCGGCACCCTTCCAAATCTAGGAACAGTACAAAGCGGAGAAAACCTCTAAATGTTTATTCATTCATGATGTAACATTTTCCATTACCATAACCTTACATCAGGGCTGAAGGAACTTGCGGGATGTTCCCCACTTTGTATTTGCTATATCATGTAGGTCTTTTTGTATTTCGAGCAATGGAGTACAGTACAGCCTTACATAACTAGGGATTTATTTGGAATGGTAAAAGAGAATGTTAAATTCATATCAAAACTGAACCCTCGTTGTAAAATAGGCCACTATAGCCCTAAAGATAGGGTGTCCGTGGACAATGAGAAAATCATAGGACAATGAATTGTCAGATATAAAGGTAGCAACTTCTACCGGTATACAACGATTCAGTACTAACAATGGCTGATGTTTGGGTGCCTTCTAAGGCACCCAATCAAAATTTTCCATCCAGCCCGATAGATCAGCTGACCATTATCCAAGTCTTCTGCTGTTATTGGTCGGCTCTTTTCCCACCATACACGCAACGAATATCGTAGGAAAATTTGCTTCATACGATATTATCTATAACTTGTGCGTCTATGGCCACATTTAGGGCTTCATGGGCTCATAGTAACTGTCCCCTCCTCTATTGTTTTAATTGATTTAAGTGAGAGGTAGCTGTGGCTCCTCTCAATTTTCTCCAATTGATAGAATGGCAGATCAGATTTTCAGGCTGGAAAGCTGAACTGTGGTATAATAGGATCATTGGGAAGCACGAGGCCAAGAATCACCAAGATTAAGATGGTTATTTACTAAACTCCGAATGCATAAAATCTGTCTTTTAAAAAATCAAAAATTTTTCAAACAATAGTAAAATAATTTTTTTTATAAAATCATATTTTCTCAGCTCCGACGAATTTACTCGCCCAAAAACTTGAATCGAATTCGATTCAAGCTTTTTTTCCCGAAAAAAATTTGAATGTCAGGAAGGCTGCAAACTTCACCAAATTGATCCCTGGACCGATCCCATTGACTTATACAGCAATTTGGCAGGTTTAGGGTGGTGGATAATCAAATTCAAGTTCTTAAAGGGCCAGAGTATGATAAATCTCGAAATTCAAATTCAAATTAAAACTTGAATTGCGTTTGGATAATTCACAATTCGAATAATTCACAATTTTTTTGACCAAAAAAAAAAATTTAAACATTTTAATTTTCACTTCAACCCTTAATGAAGCTGCCCCTAGTTGTTAGGGCCATGCCACACAAGGTATTTTCTCTGCTGGTGTATCCATACCAGAGGACAAAATGCCCTAAAATAAATGTGTATTGACAGGTATAGTATCGTTAGTGTACAGATGCAGTGTTTTATTTCCTGATATATATTTGTGGTGGAGAAAACACCTCGGGCCGATTCACTAAGGGTCGAATATCGAGGGTTAATTAACCCTCGATATTCGACTAGGAATTAAAATCCTTCGACTTCGAATATCGAAGTCGAAGGATTTAGCGCAGATAGTTCGATCGAACAATCAAAGGATAATTCCTTCGATCGAACGATTAAATCCTTTGAATCGAACGATTAAATCCTTTGAATCGAACGATTAAATCCTTTGAATCGAACAATTAAATCCTTTGAATCGAACGATTCGAAGGATTTAAATCCAACGATCGAAGGAATATCCTTCGATCAAAAAAAGTTAGCCAAGCCTATGGGGACCTTCCCCATAGGCTAACATTGACTTCGGTAGCTTTTAGATGGCGAACTAGGGGGTCGAAGTTTTTTTTAAAGAGACAGTACTTCGAATATCGAATGGTCGAATAGTCGAACGATTTTTAGTTCAAATCCTTCGATTCGAAGTCGTAGTCGTAGTCGAAGGTCGTAGTAGCCCATTCGATGGTCGAAGTAGCCCAAAAAAAACTTTCGAAATTTGAAGTTTTTTAACTTCGAATCCTTCACTCGAAGTTAGTGAATCGCCCCCCTCATGTGACTTCGCTCTTAGGGTCACTGCACTTTTAGAGATTTGCTAAATAGGGGCCCCTACTTTGTTATGATCAGCAGCAAATTAATAAACATGATCCAAAAGTTTGCAAAAACATTTGTATTTCCCCCCAAAAGAAGTCTCCAACAGGAGAAAAGTAGTTTTCTTTCATGTCTTTGTTATTCAGTGACTCATATTTGCAATTATGTCTCCATGTGATTAACTTACATGTACTAATTGTGCTTCCGGGGTCTTCTATACTGTCAGTGTGGGAAAGACCGGGAATAGCTCTTTGCATTCATATGCAAGTGGCCCCAAATTCTCTTCTTTACCGGAGAGTTCTAATTTCAGGGTAGCTTACAATCGCAACCACAGCCACCCAACAGATGTGTCTATGCACATTTTCTTTGATATGTGCCTAACTATTTGGAGCATATTGAAATGCAACCAGTGTTTATTCATAATGTAACAATAGAGCTATAGTTGGGTTTTTGTCCTCAATAACTGCTGCTGTCAGATAAATGTAAAGAAAGGGTATTTAAGGTTTGTAAATTCGATAGCATGTATGTTTTGATGTGAAGCATTGACAGTAACAATATCTGTCAAAAAGAACAATAGCAGATTAAATAGCAGGGTGCTCTTCTATCATGCTGTAAGGTTACTGGGAAAAAAGCACGTATTGTTTCACAAGCCATATCAGTTATGGCCCACAAAAGACTCTGTTGATTAAATAATCTGGCAGGAGAACAGCAGGCCCTTGTTATTTATATACTCTTGGAGCCCCAAACAAAAACTATCACTACTATAAATTAGATCTTTACAAACAATATTTCAGGGAAATATTTGCACATTTTCCTTCCATTCATTTTCTCTTCTTGGAAGACTACATGCCTATGCAGGAAAATGGCTTACTGCCCAAGAAACAGCGCTGGCTTCCGACAGTTTCAGAGTTTTTTTTATGAATAAAACAGCTACTAGAGGAACAAGGCATTCAGAGATAAAGTGTGTGATATGATTTTCCCTGCTTTAGATAACCACAAGCATTGCTTCCGTAGTGATAAAACCTTACGTCCTTCAGTTGGAATACCAGGTTGGCTCTATCTTATAGAAAGTGGCTGCACAGGAGACCACTTGAGCTTCTGAAAGCTGAGCGAGTGTGGGACTGATACACCGATAACAGCAAAAACAGCTTTACTTAAAGGGATCCTGTCATCGGAAAACATGTTTTTTTCAAAACGCACCAGTTAATAGTACTACTCCAGCAAAATTCTGTACTGAAATCCATTTCTCAAAAGAGCAAACAGATTTTTTTATATTCAATTTTGAAATCTGACATGGGGCTAGACATTTTGTCAATTTCCCAGCTGCCACCAGTCATGTGACTTGTGCCTGCACTTTAGGAGAGAAATGCTTTCTGGCAGGCTGCTGTTTTTCCTTCTCAATGTAACTGAATGTGTCTCAGTAAAACATGGGTTTTTACTATTGAGTGTTGTTCTTAGATCTACCAGGCAGCTGTTATCTTGTGTTAGGGAGCTGCTACCTGGTTACCTTCCCATTGTTCTTTTGTTTGGCTGCTGGGGGGAAAAGGGAGGGGGTGATATCACTCTAACTTGCAGTACAGCAGTAAAGAGTGATTGAAGTTTATCAGAGCACAAGTCACATGACTTGGGGCAGCTGGGGAATTGACAATATGTCTAGCCTCATGTCAGATTTCAAAATTGAATATAAAAAAATCTGTTTGCTCTTTTGAGAAATGGATTTCAGTGCAGAATTCTGCTGGAGCAGCACTATTAACTGATTCATTTTGAATTTTTTTTTTCCCATGACAGTATCCCTTTAATACAACAAATAATAGCATAGAATGCATCTCTGGCACAGAGTTTACTGAGGTGTCATTCAGAATAAAATAATTATTAGCGTTGTTATTTTGGGATACTCCTTTAGAGCAATGAAACAACATAGATTCATGTATGTGCTAAATTGAAGAAGAGAAAATGCCCAAAATGATGTGTCATTGACCACACTGAAAAACAGTGCAGGTAAATAACTCAAAACACATAATAGAGCAAAATTGCTGGCTGTGCACTCTGGATTTCAGGCCACTTGTTGTCTGCATTTGAACATAGGAGCTAAATGCTCAATGTGTTATTGCTTTTATAGCGACATCATCATAAATCACTAGTTATCCTTATAAAAGATAATAAGGGTAGTTTACTGCTGGTGACTGAAAATCGTCCGGTCAGCAATACATGCAGAGAAATTATCGGCAGCCGACAGAAATCTTTTAACCTGTCCAATCGACCAAATGCCCGATCTCCGTGGTACGAAAAATGTCGGGACTCTCCACACACAGTTCGAAAATCGTACGAATCGAGGATTCGTACAATCGGATCTTTGTGTCTGTGGCCAGCATTATGCTCCAGACTCAGTAAAAACTTCCATATTTTATCATAAACTGAATATATATATATACAGAGAAGGGAAATGGTTAGCTCCCTTCCAAGTGACTTCCAAGCCCCCATAAAACTCAGCACCTATTCATGTAAATTGTGTGCAGTGTACCTGGCTATTTTTCAGAACATTCTTTTTAAATCTGTAGTTACATAGTTACATAGTTAAATTGGGTTGAAAAAATACAAAGTCCATCAAGTTCAACCCCTCCAAATGAAAACCCAGCATCCATACACATACCCCTCCCTACTTTTAATTAAATTCTATATACCCATACCCATACACAATAGCCTTTGATATTATGTCTGTCCAAAAAATCATCCAAGCCATTCTTATAGTCATTAACTGAATCAGCATCACAACATCACCAGGCAGTGCATTCCACAACCTCACTGTCCTGACTGTGAAGAACCCCCTACGTTGCTTCAAATGAAAGTTCTTTTCTTCTAGTCTAAAGAGGTGGCCTCTGGTACGGTGATCCACTTTATGGCTTAAAAGGTCCCCTGCTATTTGTCTATAATGTCCTCTAATGTACT
The DNA here is from genome assembly GCA_038501925.1 of Xenopus petersii. Classification (NCBI taxonomy): domain Eukaryota; kingdom Metazoa; phylum Chordata; class Amphibia; order Anura; family Pipidae; genus Xenopus; species Xenopus petersii. Next base: position 94,898,922 of record CM076687.1, on the reverse strand, counting down.
TGTAAAGTGTAATCATGTCCCCTCGCAAGCGCCTTTTTTCCAGAGAAAACAACCCCAACCTTGACAGTCTACCCTCATAATTTAAGTCTTCCATCCCTCTAACCAATTTATTTGCACGTCTCTGCACTCTCTCCAGCTCATTTATATCCCTCTTAAGGACTGGAGTCCAAAACTGCACTGCATACTCCAGATGAGGCCTCACCAGGGACCTATAAAGAGGCATAATTATGTTTTCATCCCTTGAGTTAATGCCCTTTTTTATGCAAGACAGAACTTTATTTGCTTTAGTAGCCACAGAATGACACTGCCCAGAATTAGACAACGTGTTATCTACAAAGACCCCTAGATCCTTCTCATTTAAGGAAACTCCCAACACACTGCCATTTAGTGTATAACTTGCATTTATATTATTTTTGCCAAAGTGCATAACCTGCATTTATCAACATTGAACCTCATTTTCCAGTTTGCTGCCCAGTTTTCCAGTTTAGACAAATCACTCTGCAAAGTGGCAGCATCCTGCATGGAACCTATAGTTCTGCACAATTTAGTATCATCTGCAAAAATAGAAACAGTACTTTCAATGCCCACCTCCAGGTCATTAATAAACAAGTTGAAAAGCAAGGGACCTAGTACAGAGCCCTGCGGTACTCCACTAACAACACTGGTCCAATTAGAAAATGTTCCATTTACCACCACTCTTTGTAGTCTATCTTTTAGCCAGTTCTCTATCCAGGTACAAATACTATGTTGTTAGATATGACACAGATGAAGCTCTACTAAGCAGTACTTAGCAGTTTTATCCACTCTGTGTCTTTACCACTTGATAAGTCAGTTCTTTAAACTATGTATATATACTAGAAAAGCTGAAATTCTTTTTCCAAAGGTCATGTCATGAGAAGAGATTTGAGGAATAGAATGGAGGATGTGAAGACTTCCAGAGTTATGCATTATTGTTTACATATTAAGAGACCCTTACGCCACTTGTTTTTGCAAAATGTATGTTTTAATTGACATCTACATTCCTGCGATGCTTACTGTAACTGGTGAATGGCTGCTTGGGTAAGAATAGGGATGTAAATTATATTATCACTTTATATATTTTTTTAAAAAAATAGTTTATAATAATTATTATAATCCACTAGAACACATTGCTTAAAGGACCAGTAACATCAATTTTTTTTTTTTTAAATTAGTTAGTATACAACAAAAAAAAACACAATGACAAATCAAATGTTGAAATCACTAAGTCTTTATTAAGAAATAACTTACCCAACTCCGCTTGCACTTCTCTTCAGAAAAGGTGACAGGGCGACGATCCATCATACGGCTCTCGATTTCTCCTCCCTGGCTACCTCCTATAAGGAAGGCAGGGAGGAGAAATCGAGAGCAATCAATCAAGAAGATTACCGAAGAGAAGAAGATGGCGCCCGTGTAAACCCTTTTTTAACGCATTCACTTCATTCAGGGGCTCAAAAGTAATTAGACAAATTAAAAAACTGAAAATAAAATGTTCTTTTCTAATATAATAATAAATTATAATAATAAACCCTTTGCTGGCAATGACAGCCTGAAGTCTTGAACTCATGGACATCACCAGATTCTGTTTCCTCCTCTTTAATGTTCTGCCAGGCCTTTACTGTTTCACTTGATGTACAGAACCAAAATTAGAAAAACGTTGTCTCTGTCCAAAGATTTAATAATGATACTTTAGTAGAAAATGTTTCCAGATTCTTATTATTTGAAATGCATTCTGGTTCTAATGGTACTGCAGGTTTATCAGGTTTTGATTAAACAAAACAAAAAAATTAGACAGAACCTGTGGTGCGATTTAAACCTTTAATGCTGCAGGGCTAACTTTAAAAATGAATTTCAGGTCCTATCTGCATGGAAGAGTTTGCCATCAACCTCAATATTTATGTATCAGTTAATATATCTTATACAAATAAAGAAATGTAGCCAAGTGACAGGAATAGGCTGGTTGTGATTTTCACATCACATCGTTCATTTCCTATACAGTTATAAAAATGTAATAAAATATGTGTCTGGACAGATTTACAGTTGTATTTATTCAATTCACTAGATTGAGTTTTAGTTTTGTTGCAGCACAGGACACCCTTTTGTATACAGTAGACCATGGCTGAGTGAAGAAGATGAAAGAGAGCAAGTTTCTTAAAGTTTCCAAAACATCATAATCATTTGCTAGAACTGCTGGCTTTAGGTGGCCTTTATTACCGACCTATTTGTGTTCTGTGGGCAGGTCCTTTATTAATGGGTACGATACATTTTTTTTAATTACTCATTTTTCTGGGTGGTCTCTTTTAACCTCTTATCCTTTGGGCTTGTCTATACCTGCCTGAAGTTGAAATGGTGTGAACGCTTATCTATGCTCGGAGAAATCTATAGCAGGTGTTCTTCTGATTATAATTTTCTTTTTCCTCGTAACTTCTTGCTCATTTCGCAGACCCTGGCCTAGACTTGCTAATCCTTAAAAAATTCAACTTTGCTGATGTGACAACAATAAATTTTCTGTGAAGCAGGGATTGCCTAGGTCTGAAACATTTATATTGGTTGCTCAAGATAACATGCCAAACATATAGCAAAAACATGTTTTATGGTCTTGATTTGGCACAGATTTATTTAAAAGCTTTCGCTTTTTTATTATATTTGAACTGCTTCTCTGCTTAACCCCCTTTGGCCCAATGGGAACAACTTCATTGCACAGATATTTCTTCAGCTGGTTTTCTTTAGATTTACTTTCTAAACCACTAAAGTTAATGTAGCCTCATAAAGCAATAATACTATATAAATGCAAAGACATTACAGTTTCTATAATAACTTTTCAGGACTTGAAACTATACACAAAAACGGTATATTAATGTGTTCTTTTTGCAAAACTAATATTGTTTGGGTCTGTAACACAAACCTCACAATAACAAAAGTTACCTAAACTGTTTATAGTTCTGCAGTGGAAAATGAAAAATAACTATATAAAATAAATAAATAAATAAATTAGACTGCATTCTTGTTGCCCTTTAGAATTAAAAAACTGTAATGCACCTTCAAATTCTGTATCAAGGCTGTACTGACTATCGCTGTACATTGGAGCTAATGGAAAGGGAGCATTTTCTTTCTTCTAAGCTACTTGATATAAGGGATATTCTTCCGCCTATTGAATTTCTCAGATATTAGGAAGCACAGAGGTGGATATTAGTTATACTAAAGAAAAGGCCCATTTCTAGGAGCAGATTCGCTAAAGGGCAAAGTGGCTAACGCTAGCGACTTTTCTCCAGCGTTGCCACCCGCAGAGACATCGCCAATTCACTAACAAATGCAGGAACCAACACCCTAGCGAATGGGACCGTCGCTAGTGTTCTATTGGCAGACGACTTTTCGTTCTGGCGAGCAATCGTTACTCTGCGAATTCACTGAACGTTACCTCTTTCACCGGAGTTGACTTTGCCACCTCAGACCAGACGAAGTGCTAAAAAGAATCTAGATGTTCCTCAATCTTCTGTCACTTACATGTCACTTTTTTTAAGCAGGATTGGCTGCAAAAATCATAACTTTAATTTTACAGTGGGCTCATGTGTAGGGCATTATATTAACTGACTGTAATAAAAAGTGGTAACTTCAAGCATTTGCACCAACATTTATATTAAAAGACCTCCTTACAACTTTAAATTACCCGCTGCAAGATCAGTAGCAAATTTTTGCTAGGCACAAACAAACGATGGTGCATCTTCGCTATGAAATGCTCACACTTCCGAAGTAACGCTAGCGAAAAGTCACCAGTGTTCGTCACCCAGGGTGCAACTTTGCATATTAGTGAATTAGCGTAGTGGTAGTGAATTTACGCCTGGCGAAGTGGTGCGATGTGTGCGAATCGGTCGATGGGGCAACTAATCTACCCGAACTGCCTTCCTGTGGGATGGCACTAGGAGCACTTAATTTTCCAAAGTCGTCCGAAGTTGCCTCACTAGGAGACTTCGGAAAATGAAGCGCTCCAAGTGCCATCTCGCAGGCGATTTATATTCTGACCATGTGTCTGCCCTTAAAGAACAAACAGGGGTCAATGCAATATTACAATGTAAAAAGACTTCTATGTATTTTGGCAAATTTTCGCCATTTTGTGAATTTTCACGAAGCAAACGGGTCAGATTCACCCATCACTAGGAGTGTGATTTTTTTGTCTGTCTACACAAATGAGGAACTAGCTAATGAAGAATTCCTTTCTAATAGTCCCAATTCTAGTATCACAACAAATGATGCATGGTATGTATGTATAACTTTATTTATCAAGTGCTGTTAAGGAGCCACAGCGTTGTACTATGCATAAAAGTACAATATAGATAAAAGTATACAGGGGGAAGACAAATCACACAATGAATATGCAAAGAGCTCATATGAGGACAAGGAGCTTAGGTGCTATGTGGTAAGAGACAGTGGGAAGGAGGTCCCTGCCCCGTAGAGCTTACAGTCTACACAAATGGAAATTCAAAAGAGACTAGAATATGTAAAGATAAACAAAGGTCAGGGACCAGATGCTATTCATCCCAGAGCTAAACAAGCTTATCTCTGTGACTGCCAAACTCTTTTACTTAATTTTACAGAATTCATTGAGGTCTGGCATGGTGCTCCAATGTGGTGCCGCTATTCAAAAAGAGATTCCATCCTCAGCCTCAAAATTATAGGCCTGTTAGTCTGACGTCAGTGGTAAGAAAGGTTTTCAAAGGGGTATTAAGGAATAAGATACTTCACTTCATTGCAAATAATAATACTGTGAGTTTATGCCAGCATGGTTTTATGTGTAATAGATTAATGTGGTCGTATGGGGGGTCAGTGTGAGTGTGTGTTTGGACACTCATGGACTTTCATTTAATCCATCTTAACCACAGTATGTACTGTAACTATGTAAAAGCAAGTTCAACAGAGGCTCAAGATGTAAAGGTTATAAAAGGTCCAAGAACTTATAATATTAAATTCAGTGTAATGAAAGACCTTATTTCTGTGGTTGCCAAACCACTTTTCTGAATACATTATTCTTTAATGTCCAGCATGGCACAGACAAATTGATGAATCTTTTGTCAACCTGATAACCTGTTACTTTGACATCTGTGGCATGGAAGCTTTTTGAGTGGGGGGACGGGATAGGATATTGGACTATAATTCAAATCACAATACTATATGAGTTTGTGCTGGCATTGTTTTATGCACAATCCATCTTGCCAAATAAATTTAATCGAATTCTGGGAGGAAATGGGCAGGAAATTAGACCTTAGGTTTGAAGTGGACGTGATCTACTTAGAATTTGCTATAACATTATATACCATTACACAGAAAGTGATAAAATTTAGCAATATTAACCTTGAATGTACTATAGCAGGGTGGTGATAAATGGAGTATACCAGAATATAATAAGTTCTACGTATTTTGCCTATGCTGAAAAAAAGTATATATAGGTGTACCCATTTTGCCCCTTCTTATTGCTACTTCTAATATAGTGTAGGTCATGAATACTCATGAAAAACTAGCAAAATGATCTCTGCACTGTCAAGTTAATTGGATTCTCAGTGGCAGGACTGCACTGGCTTTCTCTAGCTTGATACAGATATGTTTTATGTAGATAAATGATGACTTAAATACTAAAGGAAAATGAACATCATAAATCATTGTAACAAATAGTACCATTTTTAGTAATTTCATGTGTTTTTTGAAAGCTATAGCCTTCCTTTAACAGGGGAAGCTAAGCTATTGTGGAAGGAAAACAGTGGATGGACAGGGGAATGTAATAAAAGTCACAAAGAGCAAAACAATTTGAACAAATAAGAATAAAGATTCAATGTAATATTCTTCCTTGGCATTACCCACTTTATAGAAGTGATTGAAAGTGTTGTAACCTATTAGAGCAGTGATCCCCAACCAGTAGCTCGTGAGTAACATGTTGCTCACCAACCCCTTGGATGTTGCTCCCAGTGGCCTCAAAGCAGGTGTTTATTTTTGAATTCCTGGCTTGGAGGCAAGTTTTGGTTGTATAAAAACCAGGTGCACTGCCAAACAGAGTCTCAATGTAGGTTGACAATCCACATAGGGACTACTAAATGGCCAATCACAGCACTTATTTGGCACCCCAAGAACATTTTTCATGCTTGTGTTGCTCTCCAATTCCTTTTACTTCTGAATGTTGCTCACAGGTTAAAAAGGTTGGGGATCCCTGTATTAGAGCAAACATAACAACTTTTTCAGTAAGGAGTTTTATTACTGCACACTGAAGCAAACTATTAAATTAGCAAACCTTCTTCCAAGTGGTCGATAAACAGTTTCCGGGTTTTCAAAAGCTATATTAAATTTGTGCAAAAGAAAATTTGTTCGCACTAAGGCACAACTTTTTTCATGGCGAATATTTTTCCTATCGACTTTTATTATATTCCTCCAATAGAAGACATAATATGATTTAGTCTATCACAGGATGCAATCAGTATTTTAGGTACAGTAAATAATATAAGTTAACTTGCTTTCATTACAATGAAAGACAACATTATTAAGGTATTTTGTGTGCAAAACAAGTCTAATACCATGAACAATGGGTATGTTGTACGTATCTTTGATGTTCTAAATGACTGTGATAGGGATGTCAATAGATGACAATACTAATGACTGAAAGGCTATTTTTCCTGAGAATTAAAAGCTATGACAATGTGTGTTTCTGAGATTCCCTATTTTTCTCTCATCAGCTATGGATAACATATAAGTACTGCTTTCCTGCAGTTCAACTCTGACCCTGGGAAAGAGTATCAGCCATTGAACTGAACACCCAATTTAAGTAGAAGTTTTTGGGTTTTTTTCTTTTGCAGGCTATAAACTTGGCTTTTTTGATCACTGTGCCATTATCTTAGGTTTCTGCACATAGACAATACTTAAACCAAGTACAAATAGGCGTATTATTCTTTTTTCTGAGAAAAAATATACCTTTATGTGTCATTTGTCTTTACTGGACAATACAATATTAGGATTATGTGACTTACCCAACCAGGACTGAAACTAGGGGCAGGCACAGTAGGCACGTACCTAGGGCACAAAGCTGGGGGGGCACATACCTTCTCTGTCACCTACCCCCAGTCTGGTCCCCTCTTTCCCCGACTCTCTGTGCTATTTCTCCATCTTTGTGCACTTTTGCGCATGCATGCATTCGCACGCTCAGCTGGCACTGTGAACACCTAGGTTGCCTAGGGCGCCTGGCCCAGCTCTGTACCCAACTTTAGGCCAGATTCAATTTCATGACTATAACATCTCATAATTTAACTCATGAAAACTCAAACTCAGATGTCTATAGGGATATTTAGAATTTAATTAGGAGATATGTTTTTAATATCAAATTGAAACACATGTGTAATATGTTTCTTGGGTATGAAAATAGGAGGTCAACAACAGTATTGCCAGTTGCCAGAATCCCTCGCATCCTCCAGGAGCCCTTAGCATATGTGTTCTCTGTAGGTATAACATAGAGAATCTACCTTTCATACAAGTCAGAAACAGCACCGGTCTAACCCTTTTTTCAGTCAACAAGTGATGAATAACTCCCTCTTCTAAACACTTACTGAGTCCCAGTTCTCCAGCACATACAGTATCAAAGCTGACTGGCACAGAATTACCAGTGAAGGGATGTGCATATTGGAGCAACTGATGTTGAGCGGTAAGATAGATGAATGAGTCTAGCAGGAGCATTTAGAACAAATTGGAGTTGTGAAAGGTGACTTGTTGGAATACCTGAGAGGAGTAGGTTGCAGTAATCAAGGTGGGAGATAATAACAGTACGTCAAGATTTTGCAAGTGTTTGGATGTGTTGTGAAAAGGACAGATGGAAAACTCCCAGGCAGCGTGTCTGTGGAATGAAAGATGGTGTTGTTTACTGTGAGTGATATCTGAGGGACAGGGGAAGATCTTGGAGGAAATATAAAGAGTTCTGTTTTTGAAAGATTCAGTTTCAGGTGGTGCTGTGACATCCAGGAGGAGACAGCAGAGAGACAGTCTGTAACTTGGCAAAGGACAGAAGGAGAAAGGTCAGTAGCAGACAATTAGAGTTGGGTGTCATCAGCATAAAGGTGATACTGAAGGCCAAACAACGGAATACGTTTTCCCAGCAAAGTAGTATAGAGCGAGAACAGCTGTAAACCATGAAAGAGCAGTGTCACGAATGTCAGTCTATGAGAAGCGGGTGGTCAGCTGTGTCAAAGGCTGCAGAGAGATCTAGAAGGATTAGTATAGAATAAGGACCTTTAGACTTTGCCAGTAGAGTCAAAGTTATATGTAATATATGTTTGGTCTAGCATGGCAAAATGCCTATAAACTACCAATCTGCAACTAGAATAAGAATGTAATTTATAATTAAACACTACTTAAAGGGATTCTGTCATTTTTATGGTGTCGTTTTTATTCCTAAATTACACTGCATATAATTCATGTACACGGTCAGATTCGGGGAGATTAGTCGCCCTGTGACAAATCTCGTTTTCCGAAGTCGCCCGAAGATGCCTCACAAGGAAAATTTGAGTGATTTCATAAAACAAAGTGCTCAGAGTGCCATCCCGCCGGGAATTCATATTCTAGCTGGCGGGAAGGCAGTTCGAGGAGATTAGTTGCCCAGAAGAAGAGGAGATTTGTCGCCGGGCGACTAATCTCCCCGAATCTGACCGTGTGTCTCTGCCCTTAGCAGTTACCTAACACAAGATAACAGCTGTGTGGTAGATCTAAGAACAGCACTCAATAGTAAAATCCAGGTCCCACTACGACTCATTCAGTTACATTGAGTAGGAGAAACAACAGCCTGCTAGAAAGCAGTTCCATCCTAAAGTGCTGGCTCATTCTGAAAGCACATGACCAGGCAAAATGACCTGAGATGCACCTACACACCAATATTACAACTAAAAAAAATACACTTGCTGGTTCAGGAATTAAATTTTATATTGTAGAATGAATTATTTGCAGTGTAAACAGTGTAATTTAGAAATAAATACTACATCATAAAAATCATGACAGAATCCCTTTAAGGTAAAAAAAACTTACCGTATGTAAATGGATACAAAAAAATATGCAAACTTTTTTTGCACCTGTTTGCCTCATTTTTCTTGTACTAACTTAATTTCTTACATTTTCCCAAAATATTTTTGGTTGTTATGCACAATTCAAGTAATCTAAATGTAGGACAAGAGCTGTCTTGTTTATTTTTTTCCATTTTGCTTTGAAATGCTTTTCATGTAAAATGGGAGTTTATGTATTTCTTACATGAATAATTATTTATTTCTCTATATTTGTTCCTGATCAGAGCAAGAACCATGAAGTCTTAAATCTGTTGAACAGGAAATATCATTTGGAAAAACCACTTAAATCATTTAATACCCATTGTCTTCCTTTCCAAGATTTGATTGTGAACTAATATTTATTGTGCAGGGAATACAAGTTAACAGTAAAACATTAATTTACAGCAGTATCTGTATATTACAGTCACCACACAAATGGTACTTTCTCTCCAAAAACAATACATCTATAAAACAAGGAGACACAGGGGCTTGTGTTGGAAAATAAACATTAGCAAGATGTTGAGATGATTAATGATTTGGAAAGCCCCCATGACTTTCATTTTTAGAGGTGTTTAAAGCAACGGTTCCTTTTTTCTGTCCTCAGAGAACCCCAGCCAAACCATATTTTGGGAACAAGCAAACCAATGCGTAGAAAACACACACTCATGGTATCGGTTACCCTTAAAACTTCATGTGGCTGAGATTCCCTGATTATAGGGTTGAGAACCAATCTTACAGAAGCGTGTTTATTTCAGCAAAAATATAGCACTAAAAGATAACATAAGGAAACATGTATAAGATCTGAATTATTCATTCCAGTGCTAATAATATTACACTATGGGGCAAATTCACTAAAGGACGAAGTGCTTAACTCTAGCGTTAATTCGCTAGCGTAGCGCATTTTCGCTAATTCGCCCATTCACGGACACTGGCGTAAATTCACTAGTGTTACTTCGCACCCTTACGCCTGGCGAATTTGAGCAATGGCGTAACTACGCAAATTCCCTGACGTGCGCATTTTTCTGAACGCTACCTTTTACGCTAGACTTCCTTCGCCACCTCAGACAAGGTGAAGTGCTATAGAGTAGATAGGGATTGCTTTTGGCGTTTTTTCTTTTTTTATTGGTGATAGGCTGAAAAAGATTTAATTTTTTTTTTGGGGCTATCCTCCTTCCTCCCTACATTTCCTAACTCATGGCAACTTAACTATACAGTGGGCACATGTGTAGGGCAAAATAAAAATTTTATTTGATGTTTTGAAGGTTTCCCAGGCTTGTGTAGTGATGCTACGTATACTTCCATTGTAAATTAAATTTGGCGCCGTATGCAAATTACCGTATATACTCGTGTATAAGCCGACCCGTGTATAAGCCGAGGTACCTAATTTTACCTACAAAAACTGGGAAAACTTATTGACTCGCGTATAAGCCTAGGGGTGAGAAATGCATCACAGGGTGAACAGCGCAAAGCAGGGTGCCGGGACGCACATGGGCAGAGAGTGCAGCCTCATACCCCCTTAATGGACACACAAGTTGTAGTGACTATAGAATGAGAATTGAGGGGACAATGGTGATAATATGACAGTGTTTTTCTGGGCTGCTCTGCAGGACTTTACTTTTATATGTAAAACTACAGGTCAAGTAGTGGCAATTAGTAAGGAGCCCATTCACATGCCAGCCACTGGCACAGCATAAATGCAGGCACATGAGCTTGCCCAGTCAGCTTGCAATCCTGCAACGTGTGTAGCCCATTATTACAGGAATGCTCTCTCCCAGCATCTTCCCTCCTGCTTGTCTCTTCTCCCTTCCTCCTTCTCTTCTCCCTCCCTCCCTGCTGCTCTTCTCCCTTTCTCCTGCTCGTCTCTTCTCCCTCCAGCTCATAATCTTTTAGCTGGGCAGGAGCCAGGGTGTATCCCTCCCCCAGTACCTGATCGTATAGTGCAACTTCGCAACCTTTCGTTTCCCCTGAGCGCAACTTCGGATTTTAGTGAATTTGTGTAGCGCTGGCGAAAATTCGCCTGGTGAAGTGCAGCGAAGCGGACGCTGGAGCAACTATGAATCTTAGTGAATTTGCCCCTGTATATCCACCTAGCCAGCAGTTTACACTGAAATAAAATTATCAATATACATACATTTGAAGAGATTCTTATTATCCTTGGTGGGGATTAAAACGGATACTGTGAAGGGAAACCATGTTTTTTTTTTCAAAAAGAATCCAATAATAGCACTTCCCAAGCAAAATCCTGTACAGGTATGGGATCCATTATCCGGAAACCCATTTTATAGAAAGCTTAGAATTACTGAAAGACCATCTCTCATAAAATCCATTTTAGTCAAATATTTCTATTTTTTAAATGATATCCTTTTTCTCTGTAATAATAAAAGAGTACCTTGTACTTGATCTCAACTCAGATATAATTAATCCTTATTGGAGGCAAAACAATCCTATTTGGTTAATTCAATGTTTAAAATTTTTTTAGCAGACATGGAGGCTTATTTATTAAAGGTTAATTCACATACTCTAAAACCACAAATGTCATGGAATTAAAAGATCCAAATATAAAAAGTGCAAATGAAAAAAAACAATGACTGCCTTGAAAACCTCTTAAAATTTGAGTTTTTTGGACAATACTAGCCAAAAACCTCGAAAAGTCTGAATTGATTAAAATCCATCCAATAAGATCAGTGCAGCTATCATTGACTTCTATAGGATCTCCATAACTTTTACTTGGCAAAGTTTTGCATTAGAGGTTTTCATGGTTTTTAAACTTAATAAATTTCAAATTTTTAGAGCTTTTAAGAAATATAAGAAAACTATTTTTTTTGAGATTTGTTTATAAAAAAAATAATCTGTCAAAATCAGATGTTACTAGCAGGCGGCATGCTGCCCCCAGCAATTTGCCGTCTGATGCCTGGACAGCAATGTTCGGCAAATTTTTGCGAATTTCCAGCAATCAAAATGGTCATCACTAATCCTAACACTAAGGAGATTCCCTCATCTCCCTTCCCTTGATGTGGCACTTTCCCAGGATAATACCGCTACATGGAACTAAGAACAGTTAATTGTGATTGAGTTAGCAAAACTATAGAAAGTCGGTTTGGCAAGGATTACCACTCCTTTTCCTTGTAGGAATACCCTATCCTAATGTAATAGTATTGCCTTGTTTTTGACTCAATACACTAATACCTGTTCATTTTGTTAAATTGGCAACTGTAAGGTATCCACACTGAGGGAATTGTTTTATTTCTAAATATTAAGCTCACATTTCTTGCAGAAAATGAGCCAGTGGTAGCAAAAAATCTTGGGCTAAATTATGTTTGGAATTCTGTACTTAAAAGGGACTATAGAAAAAGAATATAATCTACAGTTTGGTCATTTTCCTATGGGACCAAAATGTACATTTTATCCTAATAAACAACGTGTTCCTAAATGCAGTAAGTGCTGTGTATAAGCTAGAGAAAGCTCTTGCCCCAAAAAAAGAACTACAGGAAGAAAATGCAAGGTGGGGCCAAAGCAAAACAGCCTTAAAGTGTCATTTTGTAGCAGAAGGAGCAAAGCCAAAACACAGCATATACATATAGCAAAGGAAGTAAGACAGTGGACACAACAACTGCAGATTATAATGAATAATGTACCCCCTACTGTAATTTATATAGATATTAGTAGTCACCTGCGGCCTTTTATATGGTTTTATATGGCTTTTATATGGTCACATAACGCCTCGGTGACTAATAATATCTTTATAATACACAAAAGCTATGAATATCTTGTAAATGATATCCTTATAAATGGTGAGTTCTGATGTCATCAGTTATAAAGGGTGATTTCTGATGTAATTTCTGTCATATGACTCACTGAAATTTGTGTATTATAATAAATAAAGTACCCCCAGTTGCAAAATATGAGGATATTAGAAGTTACCTTGAGTTCCATGACCTGTATAAAAACACTTGGCCTTCATCCTTGTGTTTTTATATGGTCATGAAACTCCTTGGTAACTTATAATATCCTTATAATTTACAATAGGGGGTACTTTATTCACTGTATAAATTACAGTAGGGGGTACATCATCCACTATATAATACACAAAAGCCATGAATATCCTGTAAATTATATCCTTATAAACGGTTCTTAGTGCTGTCATCAGTTATAAACGGAGCTTAGTGAAACTTGTGAATTATAATAAATAAAAAGTACCCCTTATTGGAAAATATGAGGCTATTAGAAAAAACCTTGGAGTTCCATGACCTGTATAAAAGCATTCGGCTTTCGAGTCCGTGTTTTTATATGATTATGGAACTCCTCGTGACTTATAATATCCTTATTATCATTCTTAGTAAAGGAATAGCAGAGAACAGACTCCTTATTTAGCCATAAGGTAGAGTCCTGCAGCGGGTGTGGTACACTGCGGGTTGCCGGTAGAAGTCGAGGCTGCGGGTTTTCTCAATAGCGATTTTTACTCCTTTTTCTGATCACTCCTACTTCCAATGATGTTTACAATGACAGCACTTCCTGATTCTTGATGGTCAGCGGGAAGCGGGTCCGGGTTGTGGATAAGGTACTTGCAGGTTTGGGTCGGGTAGCAGGTCCAAGTGGGTAAGAATGCGGGTTGCGGGTCTGGGTTGCGGAATGCAAGTTGCGGATATGGGTCGGGTATGGGTTCCAAAAAATGGACCTGCACAGGACTCTACCAGAAGGTTCTAGTTACAACATATTATGTTGTAAATTGTTGAGTATTTACTTTTCAATGACAGGAAACAGCTCAAGTGAAAGAGATACTGGAAAAATGTCCTACAACTTTTTGTTTATCAGGCTAGCTAGGAGATAATTGCTTACCATACTGGCTAGGAAGTTGTTATATCTACATAGGAGATTATGACATAGTCTATAGTTGAAAAGAGGTATTTTTGATAAATGTGCTAAATGTTATCTCTGCTTTTCGGAGTACAGATGAGTGCAGGTGTGACTTGACTATAATCCTGCAGAATTCAGATTTTGCTCAACTATGTAAGTGCATCTTTTCAGGAAAATTAAATTCAGCATTTTGAGGGGACTGATTCACATAGGTTTTATGTTATTAAAATCGTGGTATCGCTACTCTTGCCACCATAAGTCATCTCTGACTTTCATAAAGGAAATAATAAGAAAGGCACTGGCCCCTTAACTGGTTGGTGTATAGGAGACAGGGGAGGTTGAAAAATAGAGAACACCCAGTGAAACTATATTTTCCCTAACTGAATCCATTTCCAAGTTATTGCATTATCCTCAAACCACTTCTGTATAACTGGCAAAAGAGGAGAACAGGGTGGATAGATTCCACAATTATGATTCAGCCTTCAAGCTTCTGGATCTCTTTTAAAAAGGAAACATTAAAATGAAGACTAGTCAAAAAGAAAATGTACATGCAAAGGAAATTTTTTTTTTCCCTAACAAGAATGCTATCAGTTATGTAGATGTAAATATACAGTATATCCAGCATGATTTCTGAGCTAGAGTGGGGTGCTGTGCAGTTGTCTCCAATATTGTTCAAAAAGACGTTTCTTGTACTTGGGAAAAAAAGAACATATGATATTTCCTCCCTAATTTATTGATAGGGCTCAGAATGGTCTTTAAGAAAATCTGTGGTTGACACTATCTGATGGTACCATTAATGCCATCAATAAAGCAATGACTCCCAATATTTATTGGGAACATCTGTCGTGCTGATGGTGTCACAATATGGTTCAGACTCTGCTCGCAGCCAGTAGTGGAACCAACAAATGATCCTGAATGACCCCCCTTGCTACACTACTTAAATCTGTGGACCATAAAGGTTCCAATAATAATGTATGAAACAAAGTTTTATATGGTTATTGGTACGTTTGTGGTGGCCTGCCAATGCTTGTAGTATGGATATGGCTCAGAAATTGGTTCAGAAATTGGGCAGGTTTCAATATTTAATTTGCCAATGCACCATGTTCGCAATGCTTCCTTCAGTCTGTGCTCTTTGCAATATCAGAAAAATGACAGCCTAGAACATTTTTAACGAACTAAAACATTTAACAAGCAGGGCTTTTATGGGTGATCAGAGGCAAATAAACCTTACAATACAGTGAGTGGTATAAAAGTTCACCATCATTGGATTTTGGAGCAGTGGAAACATGTCCTCTGGAGCGCTAAATAGCATTTCACAATCTGGAATTCTTACAGGCGGAGTAGGAATAATTGTCTGGGGCTGTTTTACATAGTTGAGTTAGGGCCTCTGGTTTCAGTGAGTAGTATAACCTTAAAGGAGAACCAAACCTTTAATTATAAGAACCCCTAACCCCCTAACCTACATAGACCCCTCTCCCTGCTAGGTGTTACCCCTGGTAAATATCCCTACCTCTTTACTTTCCCTTCGGTGCAGATTATGTGCAGCGGAGTTCGCAGACGCCATCTTCTTCTCTTCAGTCATTTTCGAGTCTTCTACCGGCGCTTCGGCAATTTCTGTCACTTGCAGCGCATGCACAGTTGTAGCGAACAGAAAGATTGCTCCAACAGCACATGTGCCAATAAGCCGATCTCTTCCTGAAGATTACCAAAGAAGAAGATGGCGCCCGTGAACTCCAGAATCTGCACAGAGGGGTAAGTAAAGAGGTAGGGAAATTTACCCAGGATAACACCTAGGTTGGGGGGGAGCAGGGAGGGGGGTCTATGTAGGGTAGTGTTTTTTATAATTATGGGTTTGGTTCTCCTTTAAGGCTACAGTGTATAACTACATTCTTAATAATTCTTTTCTTCATACATTGTGGCCCTTACCTGTTTAAATTGTTTTTTTTCTGCAAATGTATATATACTGTATATATATATATATATATATATATATATATATATATATATATATATATCATAAATAATATTAATAGCCTTGGTTTGGGAATGATATGTTGGACAGGCAGGTGTGCAGATGTATATATATATATACTAGAGAAGAAACCTTTTTTTATTTTAGGGAAAGAAATTAAGGCTATGACCTTTCGTTTTTCATAGGTTAGAAAAAAACAGAGGTTAACTATTTGTTACACCATTACACTATGTTTAGAAAGGAAAGGTTTAGGGTATGGCAAACTTGTCTCGTTTAATCTGCTTGGTTCCTTCCACTCTGCTAGGCATTGTATAGGGGCTGGATTAAGGGTGGTCCAGAGAGAGTTGTGCACTGTGCCCAAGAATAACAGCATCATGATGGAACCTGTAAAAAAGACAAATCATGGCCCTCTTGACCTCGAACCAAAGTACAAGCTAGCAGTTTTTTTTTAAGTTTTTCTGATATTAACAGGAAATGACATTAAAATCATCATCAGTTTAAAATGAATAATACAATTAATGTGAGAGCTGTTCTAGCTGAGTTCACAACACCAAATAGCCTTAACAGATACTGGGGCTCATTTATTAACGCAGCGCAGTGCTAAAAAGAGCGCAGTGGCCTGACATTTGCCCAGCGTATGCGAGTATTTAATAATGTAGCGCACGATACCTTAACAGTGCGATTTTGTGCGCTAATGTAGGTGCGACTTGTGAAACTGTGTGAAACTGCGTATCAGCTGTCGCAGTGCTTATAATAAATTGTGCGCACAGGAAGATACTGCAAAGGTAAGGATTAGTTGTGCTCATGTATGAATGCGCTGCTTTAATTAGTTGCGTCACATATTGCGCATATTGCGTTCACTTAGACGCATCTGCATTTGTTTCTGTGCTAATATTTGTTTGGTTGCAAAGGTGTTTAGCCTACCTGATACCCTTAAAGGAACCTTGGTCAATATAAACATGTTGGGTGGAAGGCGTGGTTAATATGCACTTTACAGGGGTTGTTCATCTTTGAGTAAACTTTGAGTTAACAAACATCCCCACCAACAGCAGCACCATTGTATTTGCCAGAACCCAGTTTAGCAGTGTGGCTCTGCTAGAGCAGCTGGGCAGGAATGCGCATTTTGAAGAGCGTTACTATTACGCCACAAAGAGGCAGTCGTAAAAATTGTGGTGCTGTTGACCGGGTGCAGTTTTGCACATATACAGATGCAAATCTGCGACGGCCGCAGTGCAAGCGCATTGTAGCCACGCCCACAGCCACGCCCCTAACAACCACAGCATCGTTTGCGACATAAATGCCCAATCTTTTGCGCAATGCGCATAAACAAAACCATCGCAAAAGCTCTGTGTTATGCGCAATATCACGCAAATATATTAGCGATCACACTCGTGATGTCGCAGACAATCTTTTGCGTCCACTTATGCGCTGCGCTGCGTTAATAAATGAGCCCCACTGTGTTCAAAGTAGTTGTTTTATTCAATCTGGGTGGGGGTTCACATTATATTTTAAATTGGAAATTTTGTGATCACTTATTTAGTAAAGCCAACAGCTACTTAATGGTGTGCCAGAAGTAGTTTTTTTTTTTTTTTTGCTTAAGCAAATATTGGTCTATCTGGAGTGCTTTTTTGTTTTTATATTACCCTTAAATGCAGAGAAGTGCAGAGGAGCTCCCATTTTCCGGCTCTTTGTATTGTCTTTGAGTCTCTTCGCCAACAAAAAGCCTGCCAAAGCATGTGCAGTTGGGCCAAGTCAGGAATTGGCTTCAACTGAGCATGCGCAAATCGGCATTGAGACCTGAAGACAATTACGAAGAGCAGGAAGATGGCGAGTATGCATTTCTATGTAATTTGAAAGGTGTTTACATGTTATATTTTCAACAAAGGGACATTTTATCTAAGAAAGTGACTTTTTTCTGGCAAATGGACTTTTTGTGGCTAACACATACCGTATATATATTTTGGGAAAGAATATGTTTTTTCAATTACGAAGACATGGACGCACTTGAGGACACTAATTACCCACTTGGTGGGGGGTTGGAAAGGGTGTGAGTTAAAAAAATTTCACGTTTCTGATTAGGGTTACACTTGAAAAAGGGCACGTAAGGCCCAAACATGTTGTGTGTGATGTAGTCTTGGAATAAATAATATTCACAGCAGAATTGCTCTCCTCGAAAACTTTATGAGTCTCCATAGGGATTGCAGTAACCCTGTTGAGGATCAATGCACAACACTCCTACTGATCATAGGCAGAGTGTAAGAACAACCTCCATTGTTTGAGCTCCACTGTGCTTCTCTGCATTAAATGTTTTTTTTTTAACTAATGCACATTGTGGGGAGGAAAATGGATAATATCAGTAAGTTTAGGGGGGCTTTTGGTAGGGGGTTAGTTCTCCTTTAAAACCAAAGAACACACCAGCCATTTTACTGGGCTTACTCATGAATGCTCAAGTTGCTTTCTGCAAAATTTTTGCGAGTTGCTGGTTTGTAGCGATAACCACCATTGAACCAATTAATGTGTATTGGGGGAAAGGGGTTAATATGAGATTTATCTAGTCCCTGTGATACTTGGATCTGCTTGAAACTCAGCTTAAATTGTGTACTATTCACTCCTCGCAGCACCTGAAAACACTCACTTTGAGAGATTGCTAATCTGCTAATTACCCAAAACCAAAACAATTCCATTGTAAACAAATGAGAGATATATTTACAATAAATCAGTTTTATGACCTTGCGATGCGGAGAATATCATTTGAGTTTATGTTTGGGGGACCTCACATTTGTCTACAGCAGCTGTGAACTTCTGTTTTTATCCTTGGCGCAGCAGCCTTTGTGTAATGAACTTAGGGAAATATATAAACCTTATCAAGTCCTCACCAAATGCTTGGTTACAATCCCATGTTTTCAGACATTAGACCTTGGATGTCGATTTTGATGACAACCAGCTGTTGTACACACAACTTTCAGCATCCCCACAAAAGCAAAAGTCTAATGGGAGTAGCTTCGAGTTTTAGGATGCTCCATCATCAAAGGCTTAAGGGAGACATAGCACTAGGAAAAGCTAAGCAGCAGAAGCAAGTTCCACATGTCACCCCTAGCAATATTTGTCTGAAAAAGAGCCATTTGCCTGGTTGTCAGTCAGTCTTACCAAATTTATCATGTAACCACTAGTGAGGAACACATGAAAGTCTTGCCCCTGGCCAAACAAGCCTTCTACAGCTATTAGAGAAAACATCACATTTTTAATATTGGACCTGCTGTTGTAGAATGAAACATTCGTCATTGGTCTTCAGTCTGACTTTTTTTTTCTCTATTTGTCTCTATTTGCAGTCAGATCACTGAAGCATCGTTTGAGAAGTCACAGTTTTATTTTCTTTAATGGGAGCTATATATATATATATATATATATATATATCAAATCCACATTAAGCCGGCACTCTCGATAACGATTGTTCATATGCCTGGGTGCATGATCACCAAATGTTCGCCATACACTTCCTAAAAGATCAGCACTCTGAGAAAGGCCTTAGGGTTGGCCAAAACGTTAGCCACTGTTATTTTATTAATACATTTTGTTTTTATGTTTAAGACCTGAGAGTGCTGATCTTTTTGAAAGTATATATATATATTCAGACAACATGCGGTCAAAGGAGCTCTCCATGCGGGTGAAACAAGCCATCTTTAAGCTACAAAGACAGAAAAAACCCATCCAAAAATTGCTACAATATTAGGAGTGGCAAAATCGACAGTTTAGTACATCCTGAGAAAGAAAGCAGTGGTGAACTCAGCAACGCAAAAAGAACTGGACGTCCACGGAAAATAACAGTCGTGGATGATCGCAGAATCATTTCCATGGTGAAGAGGAACCCCTTCACACAAGCCAAACAAGTGAACAACACTCTCCAGGAGGTAGAGTATCAATATCCAAGTCTACCATAAAGAGAAGACTGCATGAAAGTAAATACAGAGGGTGCACTGCATGATGCAAGCCACTCATAAGCATCAAGAATAGACTAGGCTAGCTTGGACTTTGCTAAAAAACATCTAATAAAGCCAGCACAGTTCTGGTTAAATATTCTTTGGACAGACGAAACCAAGATCAACCTACCTACCAGAATGATGGTAAGAAAAAAGTATGGAGAAGGCGTGGAACAGCTCATGATCCAAAGCATAGCACATCATCTATAAAACATGCCAATGGCACTGGGACACTAGCGTTTATCCATGATGTCACACGGGACAGAAGCAGCCGAATTAATTCTGAGGTGTTCAGAGACACTGTCTGCTCAAATCCAGCTAAATGCAGTTTAGCAATTGATTGGGAGGCATTTCATAATACAGATGGACAATGACCCAAAACATACAGCCAAAGCAACCCAGGAATTTAGTAAAGCAAAGAAGTGGAATATTTCAGTCACCTGATCTGAACCCAATTGAGCTGCATTTCACTTGTTGAAGACTAAACGTCAGACAGAAAGGCCCACAAACAAAAAGCAACTGAAAGCCACTGCAGTTAAGGCCTGGCAGAGCATTAAAAAGGAGGGAACCCAGAATCTGGTGATGTCCATGAGTTCAAGACTTCAGGCTGTCATTGCCAGCAAAGGGTTTTCAACCAAGTCTATCTATAGCAGCAATCCACAAGCACTCACAGCAGCCGCCATCAAGCGTGTATCAATAAGCCTTTATTTCTGCATGGTGTATCAATGCGTATTGGTTCACAGAGCTGTCGTCAGTATATATATATATATATATATATATATATATATATATATATATATATATATGAAATACGGAACACACACCATTTGCCCAGAAGTCAAAAAGTCAAAACCTGGGTAACAGTCTAGGAATAGTAGACATTGAGGACCGGTTGACGGCACACCACGGAAGGCTTTACACCAAATTATGCTTGCAAATAAGTAGAGGTTTTATTGGACCAACGATTTGGTTCCTCACAAAGAGAAAACGCGCACAGTTAGATGCTTGCATTCAAATTATGGTGCCAAAGATAGTTTCTACGCAACCAACTTGTCAGTGTAAATAAAATAATCGGTACATAAAGCATAAATACCACAAGCGCATATATCACATTAAAAGGTATCCACTCATACCTCTTTACCATTAGAACAACCTTATATAGAATAGTCCTTACCTCAGCATTATTGTAGCTTAGGGGTACAGTCCACAAGTTAACGTGGACCAGCATGCCATTTAGAAATGCCGCTCATAGAGAGTTGGCACCTGCTCGCCCCACCTTCACCTATAACAGACATATCAGGTCAGGGGTGGAGGCCAGGATACGTCACGATTAGCTCCTTTGGACAGGTATCACCGGATGAGACGGTGTCTATGCGATACCACTGAACTAAACTTATTCTGGGGTACTGTTCTCAATGCAACATTGCTGGTTGAATAATGGGTTAGAGAATACGGATACAATGTAGCAGCGTGACCTGTGACAAATTAATGCCAATAGGAATCATGTAGCAAGTCAGTAGAGATATAATATGACAGTTAAGTATGTAGAGATAATTAACTGTTCAATCAGGGATAAAAATCAACAAATCCCTCTCAGCCCCTCCTGGGAGACCCATCATCTCAGCAATAGGTTGAATGGTCAGCACACCGAGCTACCTGCCCTAGCTGTGGGAGTGCGCATGACGCACCCAGCTCCGCCCCACTGAAACCTTAGGTATTACTAACAGACGTGCACATCAGTACAGGACCCTGGACAGGGCACAAGGGCCGCCTCTCTGTACTGCGATCCTTGCTCTTAGTCAGTACCTAAGCCATGAATTATTGGGGGCTTTTCTATGCTTTAAATACTGATTATTTTATTTATACTTACTGACAAGTTGGTTGCCTAGCAACTATCATCTGCACCATAATTTGAATCTAAGCATCTTACTGTGAATGTTTTCTCTTTCCCTGATGAGGAACTGAAACGTTGGTCCAATAAAACCTCTAATTAGCATAATTTGGTGTAAAGACTTCCGTGGTGTGTCGTCAACCTGTCCTATATATTTGTATATATTTATATATTCTAGCAGAACTTAGTGTTCCATTCCATTTTATATTATTACTATTGTTATATAGTAATAATACAATATGAAGCATTCACCATGCCCATGTAGTGTGCAAAAAAAGAGTGCAGCCATTTTATTTTGCATTTCACATTGACATTATGCGAACAAATGCAAGCCCTTGTGGACTGCGCCTTGAATCGAATACACCTTGTGTTAGGCTGTGCTTCATTCTAAAGCAGGCATGTCCAAAGTCCGGCTGGGGGCCAATTGTGGCCCATTTTCAAATTTACACCGGCCCTCAGCCTCCATCATGAAATTAATAATAATGCGGCCCGCCAGCACAGTGCAATCAGGAATCACTTAGCTGTAGCAGTAATATTTGGGCACATTAATTAAATGATCTGCCACTTGGTCTATACTGCTGCCTGTGTGCTGAAGGTGTAAGACAATAGAAGCAATAGACAAGTACTGGCACATAGTGATGTACCGCTCTCACATACTTCTTTAGTTTACTGTACTGGCATGTCAGTACGTCTATTGCACCTTCAGCCCTAAAGAAGTATGTGAGAGTGGTGCGTCACTATGTGCCAGTATGTGTCTATTACTAACTCCTTCAGCACACAGGCAGCAGTATAGACCAAGGGGCAGATCATTTTACTAATGTGCCCAAATATTACTGCTACTGCTACAATTCCCAAACATAATCAGAATCTATATTTACCAATAAAGCTAAAATGTTTAAATGCATAGGTTACTTGATTTTATTACCTAAAAAAACACTAGCTCTAAATACATAAAGTTCATTGTTTAACTTACGATACCTATCATGACAGTATGCAAAGAAACAGTCTGTAGGGGAATGACAGCTGACAAATAGACTTATCACTAAATGCTAAAAATCTGAACTGAAGTCAATACAGAGACCACCCAGGTACATGATTTGCAGAGAATGGTAATGGCCCATTTTGGTACTTCTCAGAAGTATTTTTTTCCCTAAGATTATTTTTCTAACCTGCAATTCACTGACCCTATTTTACATTGACTGCACACCTTATTTTTTTTAGAAAGAAATGGATTACAAATTACCTTTTTCTTACTTGTATCTTTGTGAACAAAGCATACATTGAATAACATTACATAAAAGAAAAGTTTTATAATTCACACCAGTCACTGCACCAGTGGATCCTCTATAGAGTGTACTGTACCAAACTTTTACCACTACAATGTGGTTCCTTATATTTTACAAATCCTTTTAATGATGAAGTGTTGGGTTCACCCACTTTATATGAAAGATATTTTTTTTACTTCTACTTCATCCCTTCAATGCTTAAATCAGAGTAGTAGACTAATTCAAAATAATTTCAAATGGCCAGCAAGGTGCAATGTAGAAAAGAAGTGCAACTAACCTTGTTTTTTGCACTTTGCACCTTGACCCCCTAGAATTTGATCTTAGCACTCAGAGATACAACTGCGTGTGCTCCTGCAGAAGGGGCAGTACATGGACTTCCTCTGGCAAGCCCATAGCTTTTGCATTTTTTCAGAAATTGCTATCTAGGACTGGTTGAGCCTTAAGGCAGAAGGAAGAGTGGAACAATCTAAAGGAACCCTTTAGATTAGAAGATCAGGAATTACTCAGTTTCTACTTTCCTTGACTAAAGGACCATTTTAATGTCCTCCCTTGTCGAATAAGACCTATAAAACCTTGATTTGCTTAAAAGTTCAAGTTTGCAGTCCTAGTAAAAATGGTTGTATTTATAGGAGACAGGGCTGCCATCATTAATCATGGGAATTTTTACTAAGTTAGTTGAATCCCCCTCAACCATAGCATCGCTCCCCAAAGGTTGCTTTATGTCATGGTCAAGGATGGTATAATAAAATCAGTGAATAATACTTAAATATGTTTTCTTGAAAATAGATAATTAGGTATTTTATGTAATTAAGAATTACACCAGTAAATTGATCAATGTTGTCTGTCTATACCAGCAGGGTTGGACTGGGCAGATGGGACATCGAGAAAAAACCCTGTTGGCCCTCATGGGCCCCCAGTCGGCCCAGACCCCCTCCCCTGATCTACCAGGTGGCAGCGTGTGTCAGATTTCGCACATATATGCCGGCATTTGCACTTGTGTGCCACTGTTCACGCATGCGCATGGGGGCCCCAGAGGTTTGGAACCCGGTGGGCCCCCCCAATGTCCAGTCCGACCCTGTATACCGGTAAGGAATATTTTCTCCAGAATGTTAGAGTCATAGGGGCAAATTCACTAAGATCCAAAGTTGCGCTGGCGACAGCTTCGCCACACTCTGCCGCACTTCGCCAATCGTAGCTTTGCCAGTCAATCAATAAATGCGAAGTTGCGCTAGCATTAATTCGTCAAGCAAAGCGAAGTAACGCTAGTGATGCCTAATTTGCATACGGTGCCAAGTTAAAGTACAAGTTGGGAAAGCTTCATAAAATAAAATAGAGTTGTTATTTTGCCCTATACATGTGCCCACTGTATAGTTTAGGTGCCATATGTTGCCTATCACCCTTAAAAAAGGAAAAGACGCCAGAGTTTTTTGGGACTTAGAAGAAATTTCAACTTTTTTTGAAGCAAGCCCTATCTACTCTATTGCGCTTCGCCTGGTCTCAGTTGGTGAAGGCAAGTCTGGCGCAAGAGTTAACGTTCATGAAAACCCGCAAGTTAGTGAATTAGCGTAGTTACGTCCCTTCGCCATAACGCAACTTTGCCTGGCGTAAGGGTGCGAAAGTAGCGCTAGAGTAGGTCCACTTCGCTAGCGAATTTACGCCAGCGCCCGTTAGTAAATCGACGAAGTAACTAAATGGCGCCACGCTGGCGAATTTGCGCTAGCCACTTCACGCTTTAGTGAATTTGCCCAGAAGCTTTTCCAGAAAATATCTTTTTATATTGCTGAGCACTATGTCTACAGGCTGTTAACCAGTGGCTCAAGGACATGTTACTCACCAACTCCTTGGCTGTTGTTCCCAGTGGCCTCAAAGCAGGTACTTATTTTTGAATTTCTGACTTGGAGGCAAGTTTTGTTTGCCTAAAAACCAGGTGTACTGGCAAACAGAGTCTCCTGTAGGCTGCCAGTCCACATAGGGGCTACCAAATAGCCAATCAAAGCCCTTATTTGGTTCCAACCCCCCCATAACCTTTTGCATGTTTGTTTTGCTCCCCCACTCCTTTTAAATTTAAACGTGGCTCATGGCTAAAAAAAGCGATTGCAAATTGCAGTAGTAATAGCTCACTAAAATGGCTGTTTTGATGACAAAACGATTTATGTGTAACATAGCCCTTTGGTTTGAAGCAATGCAAAACAAAAGGTATGTCATTTGCTTTTGTGAAGCAGCTGATGATTGGTGACCAGTACACTGAACTATGAAAACCGGACTATGTATGGCATAAGCTCATAGAAAAACTGTAAGGCATTCCATTTATTATTATTATTTTTTATTATTATTAACATGTATTTATATAGCGCCAACATATTGCGCAGCACTGTGTTGGTTGACTAGGCTTTGAACCAGGATAAGATTATTATTATGAAGATGCTATAGTACTAATTTCACTCAATGATGAGTGTATTCCTTCCTTTCGGATCAGGTGCCAAACAGTGTATTACCCAACCTGCCACGGGTCAGGAAAATCACAGACAGTCCAAATTAGTGCAAACTGACAAAGTGAATCTACGTTTTAGTTGTGCAATTTTATTGGCTGAAACAAAGTAGAAAAAGGCAAAGTTTTGGGTAGTGATTGGCAAATTTGCGCCGTTTCGCTTTGCCGAAAAATTTGCGCGAAATTCATTAAACAGCGAAAAAAATTTGAAACGGTGCAGGCGTCACCACGAATTTGCACCTGGCGAATAAATTCGCCCATCACTAGTTTTGGGCCTCAGAGTTCCACTGAAAACCTATGGTCTTTTTTTTTTGTCTTGTTTTTTTTAAACCCCCGTCCACCAATGTTTTTATTTAATTCTTATGGGGGACCCACACCACCAATGTTTTTTATAACTTGTTGGGTGGTGGAAGGCTTACTGGGTTTCTGGATCTAGATAAGTGATTCATTTATCACCAGGCATAGATTTGTGGGGAAAATACGCATTTCGCCATCAGTATATATATCCGTGAAACTGCCACAAAATATTACCATGGATTTTTGCCACAAAAATAAACGAGACAGCAAATCATCCGAAGACCCCAATGTATTTTATGCAAAAAGAATAGCAGCAAAAAAACGCCCATTGACAACAATACCTTTCGCAAATGTATGCTGTTTCACAAATGTTCCCTCAATTTTTGTGAATATTAAAAAGGAAATTCCTGATTTCTAATTTTAATACAGTAGATAGATGCAATGGGTACAGTGAAGATAATTAAAGTGTGTGCACAATAGTGTCAAGCAAGATAAAAGCACTGACTTGTTGCAACACATTTTACAAACACTTAAAAGATCAATAGATCCTATGATGTTGTCAAAGCCTAAGGTAATGGTACATGTGACAGAATAAACTGCCCATCATGTCTAAAACCTATGAAATAATACACTTGCATGTAGCAATGAGTGTTCATGTGAGTAATCTCCCTGAGGATACAAGACATACAGTTCACTTTGTTTAGTCTGTATTGTAACGGGGACATTTCTTTCATTTTGCTGTGGATTTATAGTTGCTTTTGGTTTGCAGATCACTGCTCACAACATATGGGGAAATGGTTTAAAGTATGGTATTTTCCTGTGATGCCACATAAAGTCATCTGTTAGCAAAGTATTTATGGCTACTTGGAAGACAGATTCTGGGCATATGCTGTGAAAAAAGCATACCTCCTAATTATCCTTAGGATGTACTGATCAAACAACTTAAAAGGGTGGATCAAGTTGTGTAACTAGACATGGTCAGTAGGAAATATTGGCAGGTATAACACTGATACACACTATTCAATAAATAAACAAGGCTAAGGGGTCATATATTTGGCACTTTTCAATTTGATTTTTTAACATTTTGTCCATAAAGTGGCAGTGAACTAGAATTACATTCTCCTTAATTTGCATGACCTGATGATGAAGCATGAGCCTTGTGCTTTAATATGACCAAAAGAGTCCTCTGTGACTAATAACATTTTACATTTCACAGAGGAGTCTTTATGTGGGGAATAAAATAATCCCTGCTCTAGTTCATAAGGATATTCCAAGTCATAGAAGAGTTCTATAACTCTATAAAATTAAACTAAAAACTCAAGTTACAGATGCCCTTACTGACAAATTATGCCCGTAGCTACAGTTTATGAATGGACTTGCCAATATCTTTACCACACATTGATTCCTTCATTTTAATTAAGCAATTCATGTTATAAATTGATTCAATTGCGTCAAATACAAATCAGTTGATAATTTATGTGATTATATGATTATTTCTCAGTTGTCCACCCAACATTTATTTTAATCAGCAACTGTTTAAACTCTGTTGCTATTGTTTGAGGTACTTCCAAAAGCATCAAGGGATTTATTCATCCAGTTGGCTGATCAAATTGTCCCGTGTAGTCCTGGAAAAATATACGAATAAGGACATTACGATCATGTATTTTGGCATGATATGAACTGAAGAAGCCACTCAGATGAGTGGTGAAAGAAAAACTTTAAGGGTCATAGCAGACGTGGCTACTGGGGGAGATTAGTTGCCCATCGAGAAATCACATCTTCTTCGGGTGACTAATCTCCCCTAAATGTTTTCCGGCTGGCTAGAATGTAAATCGCCGGTGGGATGCCACTCGGAGCGCGAAGTTGCCTTTGACTTAATTCTACTAGATACTGCAAGCTAAGAAAACCTTTTGTTAAGTAACACGTTTCACAGCAAGTGTTGTATGGAGCAGATCTACTATTTTTTTAGTAGTAACTATAGCATAGGAGTAGGTTGAACAGATGCCTAAATAGATCTGAATATCACCATCAACTGGATGTCTAAATGTGTCTGTACTTACTCAAACTGTATTTACAGCTAAATGAATAGATGAAGTCTCCTAAAGAGTGAGTGATCCCACACCAAGCTGAAGTAAAGAAAATGATTTGTTAGCATAAGAGGCAGAGAATAATTGCTTATAGAGAAAGAAAACAACCTAGATCTAGCCTGCAAATACACTATTTGATGAAAGACATATATCCTTAAGAACTAGAATAGAAAATTGTCCCTTGCCTATGGCAACCTAGAAATCATTTGCAATTTTACAGGAGGCTCTCTGAGTAGAGTCAGCAAGATAACAACCACATTTGATTTGCTCCAGGAGATTATGAATGTGAAGAAAGTTGATAGTACTAGAGAGAGAGAACAAGAAGATCCAGAAAATTAGATGAAATAAGAGATAAAGGGCATAGTTAAAGTGACAGGGTGGATCAAGTGTGTCACTTTTTACAATAGGCTTGGCACAGGCCATGATTGAATGAAGAGGGGAAATGCCAAATTTAGGAAAAAGAACTAAATATATGTTATGAGCTGAAAAAGGACAGCAGTACACTAATTAAATAATGACAAGGGCGTAGGATCAAGTAGTAAGTGGTGAGTTGAAAGACTGAAAGACTGAAAGACTGCAGACATAGTTACATAGTTAAAACAGGTTGAAAAATGAGAAAGTATATCAAGTTCAACCCCTCCAAATGAAACCCTGCATCCATACACACACCCCTCCATACCATCACATAAATTATATATACTACTATCTAACTAACTATAGAGTCAGAATATCATCAGAAAAAAGGCAGATCTGATTCCTGGCTGCCCTTTCTTGTGTATGACATCATCACAAGATCAGCCTATCAGTGGACACATGCATGTATTTTTGAACCAAAATCTGTCCAATGCAATGACAGGCTGATCCTGTGTTCAACATAGCCACATCAAGCATCAATCTTTCTCAAGTATGATTTCATCATCAAGCAACCAATCCTATCACTTGTAAATTAATAACCAACCACTAAATGTAAAATGTATATTCAGATACCTGAAGCAATTAATTTAGGCTGGAAGTTCCAAAAAATGGTGGATCAATCAGTTTTTAGCCCTAACTATTGATAAGTCTAGCTGTTCATAGTCTGTAGTAGATCCATGGTTTTCCACATTGGCTTTTAGAAAAGTTTCGCTGCAAAACAATTCCCATGCCAATGCAAAATATACGGGATTGCTACCTAATTCTGAAGCTCTAGTTAAAAATATAATGGCTGATTTTATATGGATGAGAAAAAGTCTTCATATAAAAACACACAGGGAAATTAATGTTTGGCCATGACTATTTAATATAATACAACAATAAGTTTTAGTACAGGTATAGCATCCGTTATGCAGAAACCCATTAACTATAAAGATACAAATTTCAAGAAAGGCCATCTCCCATAGACACCATTTAATCAAATAATTCTTATATTTTCATTATTTCCCTTTTCTCTGTAATTATAGAGCAGTACATTGTACTTGATCCTAATTAAGATATAATTAATCTTTACTGGAGACAAAACAACCCATTTGGGTTTATTAAATGTTTAATGACATTTTTAGTAGACTTAAGGTATGGGGATCCAAATGACAGAAATACCCCTTATCTGGAAACCGCAAGGTCCTGGCCATTCTGGATATAAGGTCCCATAACTGAATAGAAATCATACATAAAACTATAAAACAAAATAGTTTTTACAAAACCAAAATGAAGGCAAAATTAATTTACTGGTTAAAGCACAGGAAGGCAAGAAACTGCTTATATGATTTGTTACTTAATCATGAAATAACAGCAATCTTTCCTTTTAATCCTCTCATGCACCACATCATGTGGATGTTAGCATATTTTAACTGCTTCGCATTCCTTCTTGCCTGCTTTTGAGATCCTTGTACATTTTAAAACTTGTTGACCGCTTTCAAGTTTTATTTGAACCTATGTAATTGCATTCCTGAAAGAATAACAGGCTCCAAAAGTGATTTATATCCTGTATTAGGTGTCAGTTTTGAGGAGACACAGTTAACAATTTAGTTTAACCTCCTCATTTGTACTTTATGTTTAAAATGAAAATACTGCACTGTAATCATTTGGGCAATTGAGTGAGATGGTTTGTACAATCAACTGCAAGGAGTTATTTAAAAGAGGTATTTCAGTCTAAACCTTAAGTCATATTTCGAAAGGTAAAGAACCCAAATGACTATGGTTTGAATTGTATGCTATCATTTTTGTTTGTTTGGTTATGGAGCCGAAAAACTGTTAACTTGCAAAAACAGAGAGTAGCATGTCAAATCTTATTGTATAATATTATCTTAAATCCAGATTAAACTTCCTCCACAACACATACAGAACAACATACGAAAAAATGGGTGTGTGTTATATTATTCTGACTAAAAGGCTTGAAGAATGTGCATGCTCGATATTTGTGTATTTTGTGGGTTCCATACAAACTCCCTCTTCACTTTCTTCTAGACATGAGAGTCTTAAGTTCATAATTTACTCTCTCCACTCTCTTTATCTGATAAATAAAGATTTATATTTTGTATTCTAAACAATTACTCACATCTATGAGGCCTGGACACTGCACATTCAGGGGACACCTGTATGCTATTATTTATATAAACAGATTCAAAGCATTTTGGGGAAATGCACATTTATTACTGCAATGAAATAAGCTGTGCACCTCTATAACTACTTTGCCTGGCCTGGTCGATTAGAATGTACTGTATGTAAATGTAATGTAACTGCAGTGTACATTCCTCAACAATGAGAAGCAGTAGACGTTTTCTTCACAAACACACAGCAGAACACTATGGGGTGGATTTACTAAAGGGGCGAGTGGCTAATGCTAGCGACAATTCGCTAGCATTACCGCCCACAGGGGCTTCGCCGATTTACTGATGGGCACAGGCACCAATTCGCTAGCAAAAGAGACTGGCGCTAGCGGTCATTCACACTCTTTTGCCATGTGACCTTTTGCTCTGGCAAAAGGTCGTTCTTCCGCAAATTCATTAAAGTGTGGATTTTACTGAACGTTTCCTTTCGCAAGAGTTGCCTTCGCCACCACAGACCAGGCAAAGTGCATTAAAGTAGCTACATCTTCCTCAATCTTCTGTCACTTACATTATATTCTGTGAGCCGAAAATGCATGAGAGTCCAAAAAACGCTGGCGTTGCAAACATATGGAACATTAAATTTACAGTGGGCTCATGTGTAGGGCATTAGAATAACTCTATTGTCTTTATTAAGGTTCCCTGGACATGTGTTTTAAAAAGTGTAATTTGTAAGTATATGCACCAACATTTAACAAAAAGACGTCCATCCAACTTTAAATTTACTGCTCTATGCAAATTGACCTGAGCGCAAGATTCCTAGTGAAGTTTTGTTAGGCAGAAATGAACGCTAGAGCATCTTCACTATCAAATCGCATTGCTGAAGTAACGCTAGCAAAAAGTCGCCAGCATTCAGCGCCTATAACGAACTCCTCATTTTAGTGAATTGGCACAGTCTGATCGAATTTGCGCCTGACGAAGTGTTTCGATGGGAGCGAAGCAATCGCTGGCGACAATTTACCCTTTAGTAAATCTGCCCCTATATGCTTTCCACTTCTAATTAGTAATCATTTATGTGTCAGGTTATATGTTGTTGTGAGACCATGGCAAGCCACAGGGGTAGGCTTAACTGCAAAGCCTTTTTAAAACCAGGAGTTGTGGAAGAGGAGGAGTTCAGGATTGGTGAGAAAGAATCACAGCAAAAGTTAAGGGCTGATTACAGGAAGAATTATCCATATCCAAACAGCATTGGGCAGTGCAGACAACGAGCTGAAAAGGCCAAATAACAGGAAAAGGTAATAGCTGGTTTAAAAGTCAATGTATGAAATTTGCCAAGATCTGAAACCACACAATGACATTGTCTGCCACCTTGTTCAATCGTGAAAAGTCCTCACAGTGCCTCACCCTCAGGAGAAGCCAAAGTATTCACACTGCCAGAAGTAAATAACTGCAGAACCAGATTAACCAAGAAGTGATGATAGTGCTTGAACCAATGCCTTTGAAGTGGATGAGATATTGAAAAGTGCCTCTCATGAAGCAGTTCAATTATATTTTTGTTGAAAAGCCACATAGATTGGAGCAGGAAGTTGCTGACCTCAAGTGAAATGCCTAAAAACATTTTGCTAGACAATGGATATCATTTTCAACATAGTAAATGGTCCAACTTGTACCCAAGTTTAGAAGAAAGATAAACATACTTGATCACCAACAGAGTACCGAAGAAGACTCAGTTAAGTTAAAGAACATAGAAAATATTGGCCCAGAGTGGATTGATGAGAACAGAATATCTCCTAATTCAATTCCAGTTTTCATATGATAAGCAATAAAATAATGTTGTCTTATGAGTTTGAATCAGGCCCTATGTTTGGCAGTGAGCTAGATTACAGAGGTTAACAAAACAGTAACAAAAGAGGAAAAGATAAAGAGTGTTGCCCAAAATAAAAAAGGAGAGAGATTTGTCAGTAGAAGCATTCAAAAACTAGCAAAATTAGTTGATTTTTTTAAAAAAAAGCCTAGTAGCCTCTGATTTCTAGATTTCTAAATGTAGGCCATGCATGTACAATCTTGCTGTGGTGGGTTGCAGATCAGCAAAAAAGTAAAAAGTTATTGGGAGACAATGGTGGTACAACAGACAATGACGTCTATGATATTCTTCAGAATAGTTGGACAACCATATGGAGACATAAGATTATTTAAGAATGGCCGGAAGAATAACAGAAGAAGGAAATCACATGAATGGCAAACCATCTGAAACACTCCATTTGCTAGTGTCATAAAAGTTCTGATGTATTCTTTGTTTTTGTGATCTGTATATACAGTATTACGATGAGTAGAGATGCTTCATCCAACATTCTTACAAAGCCAGCTTTATAGAAAGCATTTTCAATATCGCAGTTCTGACTAAGATAACCAATTAAGAAATATAGGCACATTAAAATAGGATAAAAAAACAGCAAATGAGAGGCATACATTGCAATGAAAGAGACATTTGCAATGTACCATCCTACCTAGCGTTACAAGTTCAAAAATAACTGAATCTGTCTGGTTTCTGCAGGTAACTAAATCAGCCATAAGTGATTGTAATACTATAATAGCATGATGCCACACTATGAAGTGTAATGATTAATAACTTTAAAATATAGCACTAGGTATTGCTTACTAACATAGTTTGTAAATTCTGCAAGTACAGCTGCCAATAGCAAATGATCAGCAATTAGCTTTGAATTGTCTACTACAAATTAGAAGATGAAAGCAATTAGCTGAACAATTGCTATGGATAAATGCACCGGTGTATGCTTTAAAATCAGCCACTGTAATTAGGCCCTTTGCACAATTTCCAGGTCCAAATAAAAAATCTTGTGGATGAGAAAATTCACAATTATTAGCTTAACATAGAAAATTCTGGCTGGAACCTCACCAGATACGTTGCTACTTACTGAAAAGAACTAAGGGTGGCTGAGGAAGCAACACTTTAGAGTAGTGATCCCCAACCCTTTTTAACCTGCGAGCAATATTTACAAGTAAAAGGAGTTGGGGAGCAACACATGCATGAAAAATGTTCTTGGCGTGCCAAATAAGGGCTGTGATTCACCATTTGGTAGGCCCTATGTGGATTGTCAACCTACATTGAGGTTTTATTTGGCAGCCACCTGGGTTTTATACAACCAAAACTTGCCTCCAAGCCAGGAATTCAAAAATAAGCTCCTGCTGTGAGGCCACTGGGAGCAAAATGCAAGGGGTTGGAGAGCAACATGTTACTCACGAGCTACTAGTTGGGGATCACTGCTTTAGAGCTTTAGATGTTACATAATTAAAAAAAGAGAATTCTTCCATCAGTTGGACAGTAGAAAGGACATTAGGAGTTGTAGTTTTACAGTATACTAAATGCTTATATTGCCTGCCATATAGCTTGCTGCAACCTGTCTCTGCTGTTTCAACAATAAAGATTCTGTAAAGCTAACCAACAAAAGGACACCCTTCATTATGGTGCATTTAATGTATTCTACAAAAGATAATGCACTCAAATAGTGGATTCACAAAACCTGTACATGCACAAATTCCCCTCAAAGCTCTTTCCCCTAAGCATAGACAGTGCCCTCCCCAAAGCCAATACTCGTCTGGTGTGCACATTTTCCTACACAGGTGACACTGGCAGCCTTAAGAGGATGTACCCTTTGTTCTGTTTTGTTCTATTTTGAGTTGAGCACAATATTTCTAGAGCTGTACATCTGTTTGTTTGATCTGGTCTTTTCTTGCACGTGAGAGATATTTACACTACTTAATGTAGTGATGACCCATCTTTCCCTAAACAAGTAGCAACAAATCTGTAGACATTTAAGTATCAATGAGCAACATTATTGGTTTGTTCAATATATATTGCCTGGTATGAAGCCAAATAGCCTCATAACCTAATAGGGATTTATTTTTACCTTCAAAGGGCACAGGTGTCCTATGAAAGGATTAAAAACAGTGTCTCTGTATTTGTAAAGATGAATGCAGTGCTGCATTTCTATAAAATGACAAATAAGCGATAAAGCAATTTATTCGGTGGAGGTGGTATATGATATATTTTAACATCTAAATCATAGAAATACCCAATTGTATTATACAATTTTATTCTGAGAATCATTTAATATCTTCATATTTATTCCAAGTGAGGGCATCAAACACTCACATCCATAGACTTGTTGTGAAATCTAAATGAGTAATTATACTGTGATGAGGCCTTCACATTTATTGCTTTTCTCCCACAGTCTTACCAATGGCAGTGGAATTTCAGAAACAGCTTTTTTTGGCAGCTTTAAAAAGAATCTGTAGCCAATACAGGAACACCTGTGGTGAGATCATTTAGTCTTAGAGCCAATAACCACTTCACAGAGAGCTCTGGGCAGTATGGTTAGCTCATAACCTGGACAATGCAATCATCATCTGACAAATTATCCAATCTGCCCAATCAGTTTTCGGAAATCTGAAAACCCTGACACAATGAGTTATAGTCTGCCAATTCAGTTGAAATTGGCAAACTGACAAACCATATCTTGCAATGTATAACAAGCTTTAGATCAGCTGAATCAAGCTCAAGACCTGGGACCTGTAAATTGAATAATGGAACAGCTGTGTACTCTGCATACCTAAGTACACCGTGAAGCTCCTTCACATACAATAAAGCAATTAAAACAGCTTTATTTGCATTTTGTCCATTCCCTGGAACATTATACAAGTGCAATGCTTTGCAAAAAGTATTCAAACCCTTGACAGATTACATCAAAGTATAAAAGTTCAACAATTACTTTATAATTGGCATGGTTTTATTTTTAGAGAAAAAAAAAACTATAAAAATGATATGCAGTTTGTATAACTATTCAATCCTCACATACAGTATTTTAAGACCAAACATTTTCAGTAATAACATCTTCAAACAGAAATAACAGTAATTTTGGCCCATTTGTCCAGTTAGCTTTGTTCCAGGTTCTTCAGGCAAGTTGGATAATGGTTATGCACTTACATTTTATAATACTGCCCAGGATTCAGAATTGGACTAAGTTCAGGGCTTTGGTGGTGCCACTATAGGAGATTCAATTTGTTATTCTTGAGGCACTTCAGTGTTACTTTCACTTGTATTTGGAGCCATAGTCCTGCTGAACTTTTGTTTGTGCTTGCGTTTTCTTGACATTGAGACAGAAACGAGTCCCTGTGATTTGCAGTATCCATACTTTATTTTATTTTATCAAGATGCATAGTGTGTGCTCGTGAAAAGCAGCAGCAAAACATGAAACCACCACCACCATACTTCACTGTAGATATGATATTTTTTGAGGTGTTAAGAGTTTTGCAGCGAAAAGCAAAAGAAATGTATGTGGGAATATCTATCTTCCTCTTGTTCCTTTGGATTTATAACTTTAATAATGATCTCTGTCTATGTTACATCCAGAAATTGTGACCATTATTTTAATTATTCATTGGATCCCATCCCCATATCAAGGCTAATATATTAATTTAGCTCACTTTCCTCTGGCAACAAAAAGAAAAAGATCACTATCTAAGCATTGCTCTGTTATCCAAATGGTGAGGTGTAGGACAGCGCCTCTCCCCACTCAGGTAATTATACCCAACCAGTACACAATAACTTTGAAGTGATAACTGCTACCAAAAAGGGGTTGTGATAAAGCATACACTGAAAAATATGACTATTGGTGCTAAATAATGCTTCTTTGCTTTTCCACTGAAAAGCAAAGGCACATATTTCCCATTAGAGCCATGTCTGAGGGTTGCATGAAATAAATTCAAGTTGGATATTTTGCATGTATTAATGTTAACACTTAAGAGGATGACACACAGAAAGTAAGTAGATATAGGTATTGAGAAGGACAAAGAGTAAGAAACAAAATAGAGGAGAGAGGGGGTCAGAGAGAGACTACAAGTACAAATGTATCTCAATAATAACCTTTATTAAACATAGTGCACCTTAAATTAGTTTTTTTTAAATCACCCAAGTACTGTGGGGCTGTAAAAGATTTGGCTATCACACCATAGGTGTGATAGCCAAATACACTTGAAATGTCACAAATAAAATAATATGTTATGTTAAAGTCAAGTATCACATGTATGCTCCTATTATTTTTATGCAAAATATGTCATTTTGGTCATCCTTTTTAATTTAACTGTTTCTCTTCTACATACAAGACAAATGTGCTGTACTTAATGTCAAACGTGTCAATGTATAATTCAGAATTTGCTCAATAAATGCTACCTGAATTAGAAAAAAAAAAAAAAAAGATTTCTCATGTCCTGAACCTTGCATTTAACTCAACATCAAAGTCCATCTTGGATACCATATTGACTTCCTCTATTACCGTCATGGTCTCAAATACTTCCTAAAGTCATAGAAACAGGAAAGGATATTCAGACTGTTTAAAAATTGTAATTTTTATATACGCAATGATGTGTATCTAGCGCTGTGTGCTGCCTCTTAAAAATCTAAGTTACACAATATTCCTGGTAAATGCCTCATAGGAACCCTAGGTGCTTTTTAAAAATATTTCAGACCCATATGAGCAGCATGCAGAATATATAATAAAGCAAAAATAGACTGATAGACTATTGGTTATTGGTTGGTTGGGTTATTGTTGACAAGCATACAGTAGATATAACAGTCATCTGATTTATTTAAGTGATAAGTCACTGTTGTATTGGCAGTATTGCTACTTCAGTCAATATCAAGGTAAAATATCATGGTTAAAATTCTTCTTTTCATTGCTATAAACTTGAAGACTTTTACATATACAATAGGAGCTAAGTTTTTTTTTCCTTACATGAGGGGTCTGTAGCATACTTTTCCAATTAACTTGCCTGTGAGAAGTTCCACCCATATGGTTTCAGCATTTCACTAATTCTCACTGCAACTTCTTCCTTTACACTAAGGGGCCGATTCACTAAATTCGGGTGAAGGGTTAGAATAAAAAAAACTTCGAATTTCGAAGATTTTTGGGCTACTTCGACCATCGAATGGGCTACTTCGACCTTCGACTACGACCTTCGACTTCGAATCGAACGATTCGAACTAAAAATCGTTCGACTATTCGACCATTCGATAGTCGAAGTACTGTCCCTTTAAAAAAAACTTCGACCCCCTACTTCGGCAGATAAAACCTACCGAAGTCAATGTTAGCCTATGGGGATGGTCCCCATAGGCTTGCCTGTGATTTTTTTGATCGAAGGATTTTCCTTCGATCGTTGGATTAAAATCCTTTGAATCGTTCGATTAGAAGGATTTAATCGTTCGATCGAACGAAAAATCCTTCGATCGTTCGATCGCAGGATTTGCGCTAAATCGTTCGACTTCGATATTCGAAGTCGTACGATTTTAGTTCACAGTCGAATATCGAGGGTTAATTAACCCTCGATATTCGACCCATAGTGAATCGGCCTCTAAGATTCAATTATGCTTAACATACCAACACAACACACCCCTTTCCTTTTCCCCCTTTTAAAACATGGTATAGCCTTTATTATATTATGACCCATCATTTGACCATATTTTAGTATCACCAAAAACATCATAGGGGCCATTTGCAACCAAACGCAGTATGTAAAGTGCAAAAAAGGACACAGTTGGCCATTTTTTGAACCTTGCATGCTGAAATTAGGTGCGTGCAAATAGCCACAGGCCTTTGTGCTTTGTAAGAGCAGGTGGGGTGCCATGTAGTTGCCCCCCTTCTCGCACCTTATGTTCTGTTCAGAGAAGCAGGGTAGGGAGCAGCAGGAGGTGTAGGTCACATGGGGAAATTGTGTTATCTGCTAACAGAGCTTTAAAATACACTGTACTTTGAATAAGAAATGCCTGGAATTATATGTGCCATTTCCCTAATAAATTAACATTACTTATTTTACAGAGTAATTAGTTACTCTGAAATCTACACTCTACACGACTGCATGGCACTCAGAGCGATTCGTTTTCCGAAGTCGCCCGAAGTTTCCTCGTGAGTGAGACTTCAGAAAATGAAGCGCTCCAAATGCCGGCAATTTAAATACTAGCCGGCGGGAGGCAGTTCAGGGAGATTAGTCGCCCCGAAGAAGAGGAGATTTGTCGCCGGGTGACTGATCTCGCCAAAACTGAGCGTGAGCCCTGACCCTTATACACACTGGGCTCTATCTGATTAAAGGGCTAATCTAATATGTATGTATGTATAACTTTATTTGTAACTTCTTCAAGGACCTGCAGTGCTGAACAATATATAAATGTACACATAGGGAGAATAAGTTACATATTATATATATATATATATATATATATATATATATATATATATATATATATATATATATAAAATAAATACACACAGAGTACACACAGCATATAAGGATACAGATGTGTTAAGAGAGGAAGGAACTCCTGCCATGTAGAGCTTACAATCTAAACTAATCTAATAAAGTTGTAAAATTTACACCAAGTATTTCAAAATAAACAGCAAGTACCATTTACTAGCCACTTGTTTGAAGGTTAAAACATTAACTAAAGAAGATTGTGCCTAAAAAAATCAGTCAATAATTAATTAATCTTTGACCCGGCCTACTTACTGTCCTTAGATCAAACCAACCCAACCTCCTGCTAGTGGTACAAAAAGGCTTATAAACAAAACCCCCAAGTATATAAAAATACATATAGGGGGAATAAGTAACATAATGAACATTATAAACAAAACCCCCAAATATGGTTAACCTTAAAACAAAAATTACAATTTTCCTCATTGCAGTTCAGTCAAACTGTTCACGACTCCAATACTATTTACCGCCAATGCCGTAAGAGTAACTTGTTTGCATCACTTAATCAGTAAGAGATATACAGTATAGTATGGCAAAGAAGCCCCGGATATTTACAGAAATTCTTTACCACCACCGCCATCACAATACGCCATTCTGAAAAATAATCCTGTGCTGTAGTGTGTAAAGTCCCTTATATTTGGCAATAAAAATGTATCATCAAAATGTGCACTGTATAATCCCTAAGGACAATATATGTGACCATCTATAACTGACTCTATTGCCAGAATGCAAGAAGACTCAGAAGTAAGGTAACAAGTTTATATGGTAGTCTGCAGACATCTCATTCTCTATCTACTATGATTTGAATGCCATGTTGGTAATAAACGTAGGATTGTCAATATGGATTACAAAGAGAGTACAGTATTTATATGTCACAGCACAGGTATGGGACCTGTTAGACAGAATGTTCGGGACCTGGGGTCTTATGGATAATGGATCTTTCTATAACTCGGATCTTCATACCTAACGTCTACTAGAAAATCATGTAAACATTGAATAAACACTATAGGCTGGTTTTGCTTCCAGTAAGGAACAAAGTACTGCTTTATTGTTACAGAGAAACAGGAAATAATTTTAAAGAATTTGGATTATATGGATAAAATGGAGTCTATGGGAGACGGGCTTCCCATAATTTGGAGCTTTCTGGATAACAGGTTTCCAGATAACGGATCCCATACCTTTATGGAATATGACTGATAAAGAGCACATGCAAGTAACCTGCTTTTACTTTCAACATCCACGCCATCAGCAGTTTACAGTTACTTTATTTGTAAAGTTGTTGGATGGCCTGTCATTATAGCTTGACAATATGATATCATTCATTCTCCTCTGGAGGTCCTTGTGACTTCCAGGCTTCCCCAAAATAAAATTTACAGTAAGATCATATAATATGAATAAATAAGAAATGTATTCAGATGTCTGTTTTAGGTATTCTTCCCAGTATTGAAGTAGATGAGTCAAAAGTTCGGTTAAATCAGCTTGATATTTTTGTAAAATACTATATTCAGGGCAGGAGCAACCTATATAATTGAATTAGCTACACTTTAATTACACTTTCTCAGAATCACCCTGACCAAATGTTTGATCATATAATTAAATGGGTCAGATCATTAAGGACTTACAAGGTGCACTAAACTATCATTATGGAAACATTTAGAAACATGACTAAATTTGGAGGTGTAGTTAAGTTGAAGGAATGTGCATTTCTTCTAAAAACAAGGTTGGGGTATTCTGTATATCTGCAATGTGAGGAAATGCTGAGTCATTTGTGCCTTGGTATATATAACATTAAAGGGATATTGTCATTGGAATTTTTTTTTTTTTCAAAATCAATCAGTTAATAATGCTGCTCCAGCAGAATTCTGCACTGAAATCCATTTCTCAAAAGAGCAAACAGATTTGTTTATATTCAATTTTGAAATCTGACATGGGGCTAGACATATTGTCAATTTCCCAGCTGCCCCAAGTCACTTGTGACTTGTACTCTGATAAACTTCAATCACTCTTTACTGCTGTACTGCAAGTTAGAGTGATATCACCCCTGCCCTTTCCCTCCCCAGCCTGCCAGAAAGCATTTCTCTCCTAAAGTGCAGGCACAAGTCACATGACTGGGGGCAGCTGGGAAATTGACAAAATGTCTAGCCCCATGTTAGATTTTGAAATTGAATATAAAAAAATCTGTTTGCTCTTTTGAGAAATGGATTTCAGTGCAGAATTCTGCTGGAGCAGCACTACTAAAAAAAAAACATGTTTTCAGATGACAGGATCCCGTTAACTCCTGTGTGTATATCCCAAATAGCTCTCTTTGATATCATTCACCATCATGTAGAATCAAAGGAGGGCAGTATTAAGTGTGCCAAAATACCTATAACTCTGAATATTCTTTACTTTTCCTTAGGGAGTAATAATAAGCTTATTATCCCAGTGCTAATGCATTCCTCAATTGTTCTGCACAGTGTAAATATCACCATACTGTCAAGACTTTCTCAGTTAATGCGGTTTTTATAAACAGGAAACCCCTAATGCTTTTGAACTTGTTTAATACTATTACATATCAGCTATTACACGGCAAAGATCTTGGAAATTGCATTCAAAGTTGAACTTCTTTTTATCCTTGATTTGATTTTTTTTTAGAACTTTATTTTTATTCATTTTAAAAAGAATGAAAACAGTATTTGTATTTGAAAAGAGGTACAATGTACATCAGTTTAACATCAGAAAATCAGCGGGTGCATATCATGCACGTCATGTATGTGTATTTTTGTGAAATATAAGACATGAGACTGAAAACAAATGGTGTAAGCATCAGTGTGTGTCCTCTGTTAAGCAATTTGGCACTGATAATAGGTTTTGGTTTTTCAATACCGAATTTGCAGCATCTGG
Source organism: Xenopus petersii (assembly GCA_038501925.1). NCBI lineage: Eukaryota > Metazoa > Chordata > Amphibia > Anura > Pipidae > Xenopus > Xenopus petersii. Next base: position 94,857,269 of record CM076687.1, on the reverse strand, counting down.
GTTAGCACCCAGTTTGTGTCACCAATGATAGTATCGTGGTCCAATTTGTGGTTCTATAGTTGTCCTTAATATGAATCTCACAAGAACCAGTCCTCAACAAAGGGCAATAAAGCGTCATGTAATAAATCCAATAGTCCATCCTCCTTAATGGATGTATTATATTGATTAGTTTTAAGGAATTTGGTGCTGTATGAGCTTTCCAGTGGGCTGCAATCAGGCATCATGCTCCCATGAATATACTTTGAGCAACTTTTTGAGTCAAGTAAGTGGGTTAATGGGTCCTTCTGTATTGTAAGGCAAGTAATCCTGGATAGTATGTCTGTGGTTGTATTCCACAATTGTGTTAATATTGAGTGTGCCCCAAATATATGAAATAGTGTGGCAGGACTCTGGTTGCACCGCCAACATGAACATGACTCTGGAAAGAGTTTTTGCAGGAGTGTAGGAGTAATTTGATATTAAACATGTACACATAGGGGCCGATTCACTAAATTCGAGTGAAGGATTCAAAGTAAAAAAACTTCGAATTTTGAAGGTTTTTTTGGGCTACTTTGACCATCGAATGGGCTACTTCGACCTTCGACTACGACTTCGAATCGAAGGATTCGTAGTAAAAATCGTTCGACTATTCGACCATTCGAAGTACTGTCTCTTTAAAAAAAACTTTGACCCCCTAGTTCGGCAGATAAAAGCTACCGAAGTCAATGTTAGCGTATGGGGAAGGTCCCCATAGGCTTGCCTAACTTTTTTTGATCGAAGGATATTCCTTCGATCGTTGGATTAAAATCCTTCGAATCGTTCGTTTCGAAGGATTTTATCGTTCGATCTAAGGAATTATCATTCGATCGTTCGATCTAATTTTCTGCGCTAAATCCTTCGACTTCTATATTCGAAGTCAAAGGATTTCAATTCCTAGTCGAATATCGAGGGTTAATTAACCCTCGATATTCGACCCATTGTGAATCAGCCCCATAGTTTTGTTTTCTTTATTGTGAAAGTTTGACTGTTCTTTACATTTCTTTCTTTAAAGGAGCATCTTCACCACCCCAAAAAATGTTTATTTGCATAATGAGATCAAGGGGCACATTTACTTAGCTCGAGTGAAGGAATAGAAGAAAAATACTTCGAATTTCGAATGTTTTTTTGGGTTACTTCGACCTTCGACTACGACTATGAATCAAACGATTCGAACTAAAAATTGTTCGACTATTCAATAGACGAAGTACTGTCTCTTTAATAAAAAAACTGCGACCCCCTACTTCGCCAAGTAAAACCTACCGAACCACAATGTTAGCCTATGGGGAAGGTCCCCATAGGCTTTCTAAGCTTTTTTTGGATTTCGTTCAATCGATGGACTAAAATCCTTCGAATCGTTCAAAAGATTATTCCTTCGATCGTTTGATCGAACGAATAGCGATAAATCCTTAGATTTCGATATTCGAAGGATTTAACTTCGACAGTCGAATATCGAGGGTTAATTAACCCTCGATATTTGACCCTAAGTTAATCTGCCCCCAAGTGTACTTATAAGCAACTTTCAAATGTAAGTTAAATAAAATGATTCACTTTAAAGTTATTTGGACATGTAATAGTTACTGAACGCAGTATCTGCCTGGCTACTGGTTCTGACTCCTGAAACAATTTAGCAGACAATTTATCAGTTGTCAGGACCAGTGTTGGACTGGAGTCTTGAGGGTTTGAATGATACAAATCTATCTCTTAATTCCATATTTTTTCCATTGATAGGGAATAGTCAAATTTGGGTTCTTAAAGGGCCAGTACATGAAAAGTTTCAAAAATCTAATCTGAATTTTTTTCAAGACTCAAATCAATTTTACCTATTCCCTAGTCGAATTTCACTTAAAAAAAACTCTAAAATTCGAATTTCAAAATTTGAAATTCAAAATTTAACTACGACTCTTGATAAAGCTGCCCCTATGTATGTAATGTTTTCAAAGACAAATTTATATTTTACATTTCAATCTGTTGGATGCAATCTAATGATCTAATGTATGGATTTTAACTAGCCAGCAGGCACTGTAAATGCACTGAAGCAAGAAAATAAGCTTTTTGCGTCCTGGAGCTTTCAAGTGTGGGAGACTAACTTCCTGCACCTATGTTTTAGCACCTACAAGTTAACTGCATTATTTGTGGACTATTCTTTAGTTCTTAAAGGAAAACTATACCCCCAAAATGAATACTTAAGCAACAGATAGTTTATATCAAATTGAATGACATATTAAAGAATCTTACCAAACTGGAATATATATTTACATAAATATTGCCCTTTTACATCTCTTGCCTTGAACCACCATTTCGTGACTCTATCTGTGCTGCCTCAGAGATCACCAGACCAGAAATACTACAACACTAACTGTAACAGGAAGAAATGAGGAAGCAAAAGGCAGAACTCTGTCTGTTAATTGGCTCATGTGACCTAACATGTGGTTTGTATGTGTGCACAGTGAATCTTACGATCCCAGGGGGCGGCCCTTATTTTTTAAAATGGCAATTTTCTATTTATGATTACCCAATGGCACATACTACTAAAAAAAGTATATTATTATGATAATGGTTCATTTACATGAAGCAGGGTTTTACACATGAGCTGTTTTACTCAGTATCTTTTAATAGAGACCTACATTGTTTGGGGGGTATAGTTTTCCTTTAAGGAGACAGAACTTGCCAAAGTGTCAAAGCCTACGCATGTAAGTGTTTTTTTGTGCACTGAACTGAAAAACAAAAACTGTGTTAATACTTGTAAAGATCTTTAACATCCAATGCATCCAATTGCATCTATTGACAAAGGATAGATGAGGAACAAGGAGACAAAGGAAATATTTATTTAGTAGAAATAATCAAACACAATAGGGAGTTCTAAAATTTTATTACTATTTTCTGAAAAGTACTCTGACCGAATCCACACAGATCCCCCCCCTATTTATCAATACATTTTCACAACAAATTGTTGTGAAGGAAAAGACTTGATAGAATTCTAAACAAAATCAGAATCGTACCTTTTTTTGGATTTGTCTATAAAAACTGCGGCTTTTTCAGGTTTGATGGCCAAACCTGCAACTTTTTCGGATTGGTTGCCCGAAACCAGGAAATCTTCAGATTATTGAACAAAATCCAGCGCAGATCAGGATATCTTCAAAATGTCAACGCGACATCTGTCATTGATTTCTACATGAACTCATCTAAAAATTAATATTTTTTATTTAAACAGCTAGCAATTAGTTTTGGTGCCAAAGATGATATGTACAAAGTATGTTCCTTTTCTCTTATACTTGGTGGATGATACTTACCCATACTGTGGCCATCAGTCCTTACCTTTTTTCTGTGTGATACTGATCAACCTTCTGTTTGGTGGCTTTTTGCTAGGATGATTTGAAAGTTAATAATTTTATTTTATTCTGATTGCAAAAATTTTTATCTGGACAATAATTCTTATAGAAGTAATAGTGATGTGTCCACCCTCCTAATCATAATAATTTAGCCATCCACAATCATGAACAAATTGCACAGGTATGGGACCTGTTATCCAGAATGCTTGGGACCTGGGGTTTTTCTGAAAACAGACCTTTCCGTAATTTGGATCTTTATACATTAACTCTACTAAAAAAAACATTTAAACATTAAATAGACCAAATTAGCTGGTATTGCTTCCAATAAGGATAAATTACATCTTAATTTGGATCATGTACAAGGTACAGCTTTATTACAGAGAAAAAGGAAATCATTTTTAAAAATGTTCATTATTTAGGTAAAATGAAGTCTATGGGAGACTGCATTCTATAATTCTGAGGTTTCTGGATAAAGGGTTACCAGTTAACTGGTCCCATACCTGTGCAATATCTTCTATTGCCTATCATTTTTATATAGCCCTACCTATACATTTTTACAACAGGAAGAACTTACACTGCAATAAATTATACACAACTCTAAAAGCTATGAGACGCAGAACTAAGGAGATCTGTGCCCAGTAGAGCTTACAATGTAAGTAACGAGTAATTTACATTGTAATGAGTAATTTTACCTTCCAACTGTCCTGATTTTGATGGGACAGTGCCAATTTTGACAGCTCAGTCCACAGTCCCAACTTTTTATTAAAATGTCCAAAGTTCTTATTTGATCTTCTTTATTTGTTTGCCAGAATAGGATACACAGTTTCTGAAACGTATTTTAATTTAAATAAGTAAGAGACTATTGGCAGAAAGCATAGAATACTCAGCACCTGCATTATAATACAATTGTAACATAAGATAAGCAGGTCTCTTGGGGGAACTATGATTTACAGCTTAAAGGGGATTTTGTTCACAAAATGGGCATGGTCAATTTTTGATCAAGCTACGCATGCCAGATATTTTTAATCCCCCTTTCCATTTTTCAAATGTTGGGAGGTTTGTAGAGGCACAAATAGGAGGACTGTATGCAAAATGCTCTGCTATTCACTACATTTGGAGGCACATTTATCAAAGGTTGAATTTCAAATTTTTTAAGTTAAATTTCAAGTTTTTAAATACTCCCCTAAACCCCCATAAATTCGTAAATCAACCAATTTATTAATAAAATCAAATTTTTTTAAAACTCGGATGAATGGAATTGACCTGAAAACTTGAATCAAATTTGAATCGAATTCAATTCAAGTTTTAAAAACTCAATATGAGTTTTTTCTCTGAAAAAAACTCGAATGTTAGGAAGGCTGCAAACAATTGATCCCTGGAGCTCTACCATTGACTTAAACAGCAATCCGGCAGGTTTTAGGTGGCGAATAGTCTAATTCGAGTTTATTATATAAGTATTATAAATCTCGAAAAACCAATTAAAATTTTTAAAAAATCTCAAACCAAATTAGAATACCTCCCTAGTCAAATTTGACTGTTTTGACCATAAAAATTTCGAAAGTTCGAATTTTCAATTCGAACCCTTACTAAATCTGCCCCTTGTTCCAAAGTGCCTAGATAGGATCAGATACTGCTCCAAGATACTGTTCACTTGAAAAGACCAATGAAGAGTTCCTTAAAGGGCACCTGTTGGTTAAAAATGTTATCCCCAACCAAAGGTGCGTGCTAACAGAGCCCACATTTCGGTTGGGGATTACAGTAATCCATTTAAAAAAAATGCCCCTGCCATCGCTACACTACCCACACCGTGAGGGAGCTCCCAGTGCAAGCAGCCATGTTGTGTCACTCGCATGCACATAACGCGCATATGATGTCACACGCATAATGAGCAATTCGGGGCACATTTTTTTAATGTGCATGCGAGTGACCGGACATGGCTGTAGCGTAACACTGGTGGGGGGGCATTTTTTTTAGAAAAAAAAACTACTGTTATCCCCAACCGGAATGTGGACTCTATTAGCCCGCACCTTTGGTTGGGGATAACATTTTTACCCAACAGATGCCCTTTAAGGAGGAATTTGGGATTGCTGAAGAGTTATAGCACCTAGATTGGCAGATATATCAAACATCACTTTACAGAATGTAATGCCCTCTTACAGACAATTTACAATCTACTATAGTAGTCTGAGTAACGTAGTGCCTTTCACCAGTCTACTTCACTTTATACATTTAGGTACAGACAGCCCAGCCCCCATGAACTGACTAACTGACCTGGTGTTGGCATCTCAATACGCCTCATGGCACAAGTGTTTTGGTTTCACCATCTTCTTAGGAAGTGGTCAAAACTCCTTTGCCCATTGGCAGCTATTACTTAGTTATTTGAAAAAGAAGCACGAAAGCAGACACTCATTTTGATCTCACCAGTGCATTAAAGTTGGAATTCTGGAATGACTGTCTGCATTTTATCTGAGCTCTGCTGATGCATTCTTAATAGACTCATGCACAGCAGTAGCACTGTTTTTTTGTAATGAAAATATAGATTTATAAGGCAAACAGTAGAGTAGCTTCCATTCATATGTTTTCTGAATTCATAATCGATGTCCGTTTGAGGGCAAACAATGAAAAATGATTATAAATTATTCAGATGCATATTTTTGTCCCTTTCCTTCATTGATGGATGGGACTGACAACAGCATATTTAGCCCATCCTGGTCCAAGTGTATCAAGAATTGCATGCAGGTCTTTTATGAACAGAAATTAACATTTTAGACTTTAAATTTTAGGATTAGTGTTTCTTTTATTGGAATATTCTCTGAATGCCTAAAAAAGAAAGGTAATTTCAGGTCCAAGCAGCTGTTTTCAATGGTATCAGACCTTATCCTTCTTTTAGAAACACATATTTTTTCTGGCACTGGGTTATCATGCTGCTGTGTGGGAGGAAAACATATCTTTTTTTAAAACAGGGCATGGTAGTTTGTTCTAACTTGAAAGAATATCACAACCACAGTGCTTGATGCTTCACTAGGTGTTAACTGAGCATCTTATAGCTTATTTATCCATCGTATTTCTACATCAGTCCACAGACATAGGAATGGTATTGAGAGCACAAAGGAGGAGTGAGATATCTTGAAAGAAAAACTAGTTCAGGTATGTTTAATATAATTAAAAAATGTAAATTCAAATTACAAAGTGAGCAACAAGGGAAACATTTTAAAAATCCTTCAAAATATTCAAGGGGAGGATATGAACACAGAACATTTCAGATATAACACGAGGCAGATTTTCCACAGAACAAACAAACAAGAAAGGCATCTGAGTACAGTTGCTCAAGAATTCTAATTACATAACAATCTTGTGCGAATAAGTGTCCATCTCCTCTTTGAACATTTTTTCCAGGAACACAGGTGAAATTCCAGAGAAAGCCTGGTATGTGTTTGCAAGGATTTCATTTCTTCTTTTTTTTTAAGTAATCTCACCACAGATGTTCATCCTACTTCCCAAACTCTTGTCTAAAGCCAAATCTAAATTCACATGAAAAAGAATACTGAAAATGATCTATACTCAAAGGGAAATTCACCTAGAAGAAAAAAAACCAACCTTCTGAGTGAGGTATACATATGTATTAATACAATAGGTCCTTGTTTTGTTCTAGGCAAACTATACCACACTATAGGCTAGCTAGGGCTCATAAATTCTAGCAAGTAAACCCAAAAGGACTTCTGTCTACATAATTTTGGAGGTTATTTATGATGAGAACAATTGCTATGTAAAGGGTAATAATAAAGATGACCCTGCAGTATGTATACATATAGATACTGGTGCATTTGGAACAAATCCATGGCATTTACCCATTGAAATAATGATCGGTATGTATCAACCAGACTATGGCTTTTTTGTGGTTGGTTGGAGTTGCCGTTCACAGCTGGACTGACATCTGCATATGATTATTGATATGATATTTTTTTTCTGAAATGGGCGTTGGTTTAGGCAGTCTCTCCCTCTTAAAAGCCGCTCAACAGTTGGCGGGGGAGGATTTAGCACATAGGGGCATGTTTACTAACATTGGAGATAAATATCTGGAGAGATTTCTGGAGATGTTGCCCATGGCAACCAATCAGCAATTAGATTTAAACAGCCACAGCCAAGTTAGAAAACAAAAGCAAAGATCTGATTGGTTGCTATGGGCAACATCTCCAGAAATCTCTCCAGATATTTATCTCCAATGTTAGTAAACATGCCCCATAGTTTGAAACCAAGGCACAGGAGATGTTTACATAAAGAATTGTTACTAAACAGAGGTAAAATTCCTTTTTTACTATGATTAGAGGTTAATAAGTTAGGGACCACCATGTGGGGTTTTACCTTGACATGGTATGGTGGCTTATCAATATTATGATCATAACTTTGTAACAAAAAAAACCCTGTTTCAAAATTACATGCACTTGCATTTTTACTTGAATCATTTAGACAGGGCTCTAAACGTTTTGAAATTGGCCTCAGGTGTGCACCCACAACCCCCCATTTTTGACATCTGCATATGACACATATAACTTTGAACTCTAGCTTGACATTTCAGGTGTTAGTCTAAGGGGGTTATTTATCAAAGACCAAATGCCAAAAAACCAACAAATTTGAGGTTTTTTTACTATAAAATCTGAATTTTTAGTGGAAAAAACCTTGATTTTTCAGGATTTAATAAACCCCGAGGCTACAAAACATCAGAATCCAAAAATCTGGCATCCCTGACCTGCCGAGGTTGTATATAAGTCAAAGGCCCCTATCCTATTTGGAAGTTTCTGTGGTCTGCACTAGAATTAGCCTGAAAATCCCACTATTTCAGACTTTTCGTGTAAAAATCTGAAAAATTCAGGCTTTCTGGGAAAAATCCCGATTCAGGGGAAAAAACCCTGGAAAAATCGTACATGTGATTTTTCGTACGATTTTTTCCCCAAACCGATTTATTTGTGCTTTTCATGAATCATGGATTCTAGTTTGGTCAGACTTTTTTTAATTTAATAAAATCCTATAAATTTGATAAATAACCCCCTTAATGTGGCTGAGCACTTTGTGACTGTTCCCAATGTGATGCTATATGCACCATCAGGACTATCAAATTACTCCCAGTCTTTAAGTCTAGCCACACCTAAAGTGGTCATCTCAGTGTATGGCAAAAAAAAAACTTTTAATACAAAATTAAAGAATGTTGAGGGTTATCTAGGAAGACAATTAAAGTAAAGTAAAATTCTAAAAACAAGGCACATGCTATCTGTTTTTATACATTAACTGGTTCCTTAGCTGGTTTCCTATATTTATCATGATCATCACCAGAAAAAGTTATATCATGTTAGATTACAGGACTGGAAATTATTTTTATTTACTGATGTCAACTAGTTCAAAGCAGACTACACCCTATACTTTGCATCATGCCGAGAGCTAAATTGAGTATAATAGCTATGCAAGTCTTAAATTACGTTGATTAGTAAAGCAATTGACTACACATTCTATGGCAAGTGTAGATCAGCTTTTACTCAGGTATAAGTTAAAAGGGAGAAAGAAATATTTTCCAGCTCTGGCATATAGCAGTATTTTGATGGAGGATATTGGGAGATGCATTCATTCTATAAATAATGAGCAAGAAGTCTGATGCTATAGGTTGAAGCTACTATTCATTGTTCTTTGCTAAGACTATGTATTGTGGGTAGAAAGAGTAGTCAGTACGACTTCTTACACCTTTTTTCTTTTTAACTGTGGTGCAGGTTCCCCAGTGGCCACTTATCACCGGTCAATATTGAAGAAACTGTAATTGAACAGCACCACTCAATCATTGTAAGATAAAAATGCCTTTATTGCAGACTTCTGGGCATCACAGCAATGTTTCAGGCCTCAAATGGCCATTTATCAAGGTGATAAAAGGCCATTTGAGGCCTGAAACATTGCTGTGATGCCCAGAAGTCTGCAATAAAGGCATTTTTATCTTACAAAGATTGAGTGGTGCTGTTCAATTACAATTTCAGCTTTGTATTGTGGGAAAAAACCTTTGTGTAGACCAGAGGTCCCCAACTTTTTTACCCATGAGCCACATTCAAATGTAAAAAGAGTTGGGGAGCAACACAGGCATGAAAAGAGTTCCTATGGGGTACCAAAGGATATGATTGACTATTTAGACGCTTCATGTGGATTGGCAACACACAGGAGTCTCTGTTTGGCCATAAATTTGGCTTTTATACAACCAAAACTTGCCACCAAGCCAGGAATTCAAAAATAAGCATCTGCTTTGAGACCACTGGGAGCAACATACAAGGAGTTGCTCATGAGCTACTGGATGGGGGCCACTGGTGTTAACTGTCAGGGTCCTGAACTGATAAGAGGAAGGAGGCACCAAAGCCAAGGGCACTTGCAGGTGTTCCCTTCTTGAAGGAATTTCAAGAAGGGACCACCTGTATCTCTCTTGGTAAAAGGGCAAGGCCAGCTTGGAGTAGACACAGTAAGACATTGCATGCTTAATCATCCAGCAGTTAAAATGCTTCTCATGTCTCTCTCTACAGTGAGGTCAGTTACTGAATGGCATGCAACACATGCAGCATTCACCAACCTGCATAAAATGGTTGCCATTGTTCAATAAGATAGTAGTGAGTGTTGAAGAAATGGCTGTCAAAAAAAAACTCTGCATATTAGCTCAGCAGCAACTGGAGTACCCAAGTGAGCCATGATTGCTCTGATATAGCAAAAGTAAGGCTACAGTGAAACAGGTTAATTTTCAGCCACATTTCATCCCTGCCATTAAGTCTTCACAAATGTAATCAGAGCCACCAACAGAGCCCTACAAAATAATAAAATGTGTCATTTGCTAGGACGAAAAGCAACATTCTACTCGGTCTACAGGCTATGGGTCTAACATTGATTACAATGTATTTTGAAAGCAGTCACTTGCTTTAAAACTCACCTACAGGCTATTTTCGGCCGAGCTACATATTGCTCCCTATACTAAAATGCAGTATTCTTACATGCTTTATTTAGCAGAGTTGAATAGAAAAATTAGGTGACATTTATTAACAAAAATATACATAATCATGTCAAAACAAGATCACAAGGAAAAACACATTAGTGATAAAAAGCTTGTTACAAAATAATAAAAATTAATTTGCTTGAATTTTGAGAATACAATTCCCAATGACTTCTATGGCATCTCAAAAGTTTTTTTATATTTTATGACTGCAATCTGATAGATCTCAAAAAGTAGTGGAGAAAAAGTCTTAATCATGATTTTTAGCTATACTTTTCCTAAATCAGTCCAAAATCCCGATCTCAAATAGTTCCCCCTAATAAATTGGCTCTGGCTGGCATTAGTATTTAATTCTGTATTTTTACAGTTATTTATACAATGCGCAAGTACTGTAGGTAGTATTTTTATTTTTTGCTTTTACCCCACATCTGTTGAGAAAAAAACACAAATAACTGTTTTCTATGTCATGGTTGATGTTATTTTAATGAAAGTGCAAAAAAACAACATTCTGTATTTGTATTGGGTAACAGTGTCCGTGTTTAAAAGGAGAAAGCCACAAGTTAAAAGCACATTCCAATATGATAATTAAAAGCAGGTCTGCATTGATGTACATGTACTTTAGTGGATTAATAGGAGAGGACCATCTCCATATGGCATCCAAGACCACTGGAACTTGTTTTTATTTAAGATGGAATAATCTATCAGCCAATTGGTGGAAATATTCAGGAAAATGGAAAATTACAATTTGCATTATAATGTTTGACTGATATTAGCTCAACCAATGAGCCTTCTTCTCTGGTGGAAGTGCTTTCACAAAATTAAAGAAACACAATACAATATGAAATGCTTGTTTGTGAAAGTATAAGATGTAACATATCTAAAGGTGAAGCAGATTAGACACATTGATCATGCCACTATGATACCTAAATAACAGCCTTATGGTCCATTACTTACCATGTGCCTTTTTTCCCTTTATTCTGTAAGGGCCAAAAAAGGGTAAAGATAAGCTATAAAATATGTAAAACAGTTTAAAAATGGACACCTAAAGAACCTGAATTAATGTAACATATACAAATATAGTGCAGAAAACATCAAGAACAGCGGTCCTCAACCTTTTTTGCACCACGGACCAGTTTCAAGCAAGACAATTTTTATGAGGACTAGGAGTGGTGGGAGGATGTAGATGCGTGGGTGCATTTCAGGCATCTCATGCAAGCAAATAGAGCAATCACACACCCTTCAGGCATACCAAAAAACTGAACAGAAGTTTGGTCCTTATCGTGATCAGTAGAAAGCTTTCTGGGCTTCACACAGCTGATGTCATGGCAATGGCACGTCAGGGAGCTGGGATTCTAGGTAATTAGAGCATTTTTCATTGTTTTTGCAGCTATTAAAGACCGCAGCTAGGACCAGAGGCGGCCCAGTTCAGCACAGCCCGCGGCCTGCCACCGGTCAAAGGCCCGGTGGTTGGGGACTACTGATCTAGAAGGTCAGCAATAAAGCCAAGGGGGTTTAAAATTGAAGATAAAATCTATTATTAAAATAAATGTTTCCCTTTAAAGATGCCTGATATTGCATGTGTGCATTTTCAGCAAGTTAGGAAAAGCAATTATCAGTTGTACTTTTCCATTTTTCATTTCCAGGACCTATGCTTTGTAAAGTTAAACAGCAACTTCGGGCGACTTCAGAAAACGCATGGCCGCGTGTGCTTTAGTGCAGGGGACTTTTCATTATAGCCTGGGAAAACAAGCTGAGGCAGTTCGGGGAGATTGTCGCTCAGAAGACGAGGCGATTAGTCACCAGGCGTCAAAATCTCCCCGAATCTCCTTGTGTGAACTAACCCTTAGGTTGTTCTTAAAACAAATGTAAATGTATTTAAGACCAGACAAAATAGCTAATAGCAAAACATTGAGATTTGAGGAGGGAAAAAGACATCAAATCTAACAAATTATCTCAGATCACATATGACTGATTCAGGTGTAAATAAATATTTCTCTGGGTTCACTAAGGGCATGTGGTTATCTTGAAGTGCGTTTGAAAAGGTCACATTATATTGATGCTACACAGCATCCTCCTTGCACTACAGATATTAAACTGATGCAGATAATTTATGGGTTATAACAGACAAATATGTCTATAAATAATTTCATAATCGTTGTCAAAACCTGGTTTTATGAACTGGTCATTTAAAAAGGGCACAAAAAGGAACATGGACAAAAAGCACATCTATATATGTTGCCCTTTATATCACTTTTAAGAGCAACATGTTTTCTGCAGAATGGAATAAGAAATGTTTATCTTGAACATGGCACTGCCTTCTCAAAAAAAAATGTAATATTAGTGTTGTGATCTCTGGTGCTAATGAACAGCTACTAATTGTGCCCAAAATGCACTGAAGGATGTTTGTTTACTAAGGAGTAAAGCCTTATTGATACAAACTCCTTTCTGTTTAGTATTTTATAAAATAGGTCTTTATTGTAAACCCTAATTTTATTTTTTGAACTGTATTTTTATTTATTTATTTTAAACACAAGTAAACACATAACATAGCCAAACAAAGGTATGGTATACATTTCAGCAGTTGTACAAAATAGTAAAGCATTACAGTCATGATAACAATTAGTATAGAGCAGGGGTCCCTGATAACAATTAGTATAGAGCAGGGGTCCCTGACCTTTTTTACCCATGAGCCACACTCAAGTATAAAATATTGTTGGAGAGCAACACAAGTATGCAAAAAGTTTCCAGGGCTTCCAAATAAGGGCTGTGATTGTGTATTGGTAGCCCCTATGTGGACATGCAGCAAACAGGAGGCTCTGTGTTTTTTAATGCAACTAAAGCTTGCCTTTAAGCCAGTCATAAATAAGCACCTGCTTGAAGGCCACTGGGAGCAACATGTTGGGGATCACTGGTATAGAGGATAGATGAGGTGGTAAACTTATCCATATATTTATTTACTATAGTCGAGTGACCAACTGCCAAGGAATCTGCAATATTGTTTCTCCTATTGTTGTTTCTGGAGGAATGCCTACTCTCTTAAAGAATGTGCTCCAAAGGATAATCAGCACCTTGCTCAGTGAAAGTTGAATTCTTGTCTTTCCTCCATTTACAGTGGTTAATCTGGAAAATAAACCTTTTCCCTTGTACTTGTGGTCTTTGGCATCTGAAACATGTTAAATGTTAATACTGGGAGATTTCTTTCTGCACCATGGCTTTAGTTAAATGCTTAAACACATTCTATATTCCCTAAGGCAGGTTTTGGTGAAAATGACATCAGGATCATCAGCAAGTAACTGATTACCTTATCACACTCTAATTGTATCCTCTAGATTTTTAACTTCCACAAATGGCATTTAAACCAGGAGAACACCCAGGATCATGCCTAGGGCTTAAACTGTTCCCATAGCAAAAAAATCCCTTGTTATTAGCAGAGACAGAATGAGGAGGGAGATTCAACAGTGATAAGATGGCTGGGGTCATTTCAAATAAATGTTAAAGCTGCAACAGAGGAATCTAGTAACTATTTTCTCCTTTACATTATTAAAGTAAAAGCTTTGTAGCAATGCAGTTTTTCTATTGTATGAGCATTTCATATCTATGACTAATGTATATAAAATTATATTGTCTTGTCAAAGCATTTATTTTTTATGTATTTTCATGCCTTTGTTAACTTGATAAACTCACCATGTTGCACCGTGGCTCAACTATATAAAACAAGAGCAAACTCTTCCGCAGTGCACAAATAAAGTGTTCAAATAAAAACATTTTTTCCCTAGAAGCAGACAGTGGTGACGCTACCACAAAGCCAGAAACCTGTAGTTGCATACTGTAAGCAACTAGTAATAACTGCAATTCCTGTGGCACTGTGCAATCTGCAGGCAAGGTATCAAGCTGTGTCAGATTTGTAAGAAGGCACAGCTATGCTATGCAGTGCTCATCCTATAATAAACAAGCTTCCGTATCTCAAGGAGCCTCAGCAAATGTTGCAATATTTGCCTTTTTCAGAGAATATGAACAATACAACATACACTAATATAAAGAAGAAGAAAGAAGATGAACACAGGCTTTGTGCCAATCACCAAAAAAGAAGGAAAGGGGGCACAACACCACTACTCTAACCAGTAGGTAGAATAGTGCGCATAACACAAAAAACAAAAGTATGCTATGCAATAGCTTGTGTGTAGACTGATATGGGCTTTGGGGTATCTTGCAGCACACTGGTAATAAGATGTTAAGAATGCAGAAAAAGTTGCATTGGTTATGCCTAGTTTTATGCGTAGACATAATCTGTCCCTAAAACGAATAGAACCAGAGTATCAATATACAAGAGCATGACTGTGTTCAGATTTGTGCCTCCAGGCAGGCCTGGACCGGTAATCTGTGGGTTCTGACAAATTCCAGAGGGGCTGCTGTAAGTTGGTTTGGGCCTCAATGTGGGCTGTTTGGGTCTCTGTGTACCTAAATTGCCAGGACAAGACCTGGGCTTATCCTAAGAAAAAGAACCCCCTTTAGGGGGTTATTTATCAAGGTCAGAATTTATCTCAATATCGGCTGCTACAAACTCCGATCTAACCCGCTCGGGTTTTTGACGCTTATTTATTATTACATTTTCCAGAAAATTACCTTTGCGGGAAAAGCTCAGATTTTCACGATTTTTTCGTGAATTTCCCCGAATTTTTCAGAGTTTTCACCCGAAAGCTCCGAAAACATTGTGAAATTGCCTGAAACCCCCAACACAGCCAAAAATCCTTGGGACTGTTCTCATTCACTTTTATGCAGCCTCGACAGGTTTGAGATGCCGTGTTTTTATATTTGGGCTTTTTAGCCCTCGGGGTTAAATAAATTCCGAAATATTCGTGATTTTTTTTAAAGCCTATTATAACACAAAAAAAATCATGAATTTTTTCGGATTTCGGGGAATTTCGTGTATTCGGAGCTTAGTAAATAACCCCCATAGTGTTGGCCCATTTATCACTAGTGCTTTAATCACCTCTGACAGTTGGACAGAGGCATTTGTCCTTCCTTGGTATCCACCTGAGCACAGCAATAGTAAAACCACTCCATGTGTCATTAGCCTTATTGAATGGACAAGGGAGAGTCATTGCTGTATTCTGCAATAAAAATACTCAATCCATTAAATATTTTTAATATAAAACTATATATCTACTGTTCAAAATACAAAAAAGTGGGGTTGTGAGTGCACTCCAAGGCTAAGTTAAAATGTGTTTAAATAAAATGGAAGTGCAGCTGATTTGGCCAATTAATCAATGCACATTCCATGGTCCCCTGTCTCATAAGTAATTCAGTATATATGCAAGTGCATGTGTATATCTATCTACTGTATCTAATATTCCATGTAACAAAATGACATATAAAATACATTTTTCCCAATATGAAAGGACATTTTGTAATGTTCACAAGCATATCCAATCTTTCTTCATTTTTTTAAATACATGGTCTGTTTTTCGCAAAAGAGGGTAAACAGCAGTTTCCCTTTGCACTCTTCACTTTCGTAAGTGCTTCCTGAACGCTTTTGAAGTTGAACATGACTTACTAAGTGTTTGGAAATGAAGGAGACGATTTCTTTATTCATAAATGGAATGGTGCTAGGTTTTCAGATGGAAACTTCTGCTTACTCATTTCAGAATGTTGCAATCTCTCATTCATATTAGAGTGCATTTTACCATTACTGGAAAAGTTCCACAAAGCCATGGCTTGTATTATATTTCTTACATGGTAGAAGATTTGTTACCTCCCATTTATTCATTTGACCCTTTTCGCTGTTTTCTGTTGATGCCAGAATGGTCAGCTAAGGTAAGTCATCATCATCATCATCATCATTTATTTATATAGCGCTGTCAAGATACGCAGTGCTTTACTGCAGTTATAGCAAACAGGGAATAAATGTTGGATAACAGACAAGGATTACAGAATACAATAGGGTTTACAAACTAAAAGGTTAGGGTACAATTGAGACATTAGGATTGTATAAACAATTTGTCATTTTTGATACAGCAATGATTAATTAAGGTACATTGAATAGGCCTCTTTAAACAGATGGGACTTTAAGGAGCGCTTGAAAGTTTGGAAGGAAGGAGAAAGTCTGACAGCTTGTGGCAGAGAGTTCCAGAGAAAAGCAGAAGCCCGAGAGAAGTCTTGTAGACGAGAATGGGCAGAAGTGACCAGAGGAGAAGTGAGGCGAAGATCAGAAGCAGAGCGTAGGTTTCATGAAGGAGTGTATTTGGAGATTAGAGATGAAATATAGGGAGGGGTTTCATTATTAAGGGCCTTGAATGTGAGTGTAAGTAATTTGAATTTGATTCTAGAAGAGATTGGGAGCCAGTGAAGGGACATACAGATGGGAGCAGCTGATGTTGAGCGGCGAGCTAGATGAATGAGTCTAGCGGCCGCGTTTAGAATAGATTGGAGTTGTGAAAGGTGACTTGTTGGAATACCTGTGAGGAGTAAGTTGCAGTAATCGAGTGTTTTAGTTGATTTTGAACTGAGATAGGGTCGTATTCGAGCAATGTTGCGCAGTTGAATATGGCAAGATTTTGCAAGTGTTTGAATGTGTGGTGAAAAAGACAGATGAGAGTCTAAGGTGACTCCTAGGCAGCGTGCCTGTGTGGTGGAATGAAAGGTGGTGTTGTTTACGGTGAGTGATATCTGAGGGACAGGGGAAGATCTTGGAGGAAATATGATGAGTTCTGTTCTAGAAAGGTTCAGTTTCAGGTGGCGCTGCGAAATCCAGTAAGTCGCGTAGCTGTCGATGTAGCAATGGAATTATTTTAATAGCATTTGACAAAGACAAAGCAAACTACTGATGAAATTGTATTCATTATGCTAAATAACATTTCTTCACCCTCCCGCGGGAAATAATTGAATTTTTAGTTCTGAGCTAGCAAACACATGCCAGATATACTTTGGTTGAGAGTTGTGGACGTTCTTTATAATTATTGTGGTTGAAGCTGTGACAAAGCTGCATTTCAACGAAACATTTTGGTCAACGTTAGATTTATATAAATAAACAATGTAGGAAAAATTGCCAGATTCTGTTAACTTCAACCTTAAATACCATTTGTTAATTAAATTAAGCTCCCCAAAGCCTAGGATCATATTAAATAAAAACCAAATAAAAAAAAGTAAAATTGAAAATCTAGGCAGGTCATAAAATGTATTATTATCAACACAAATTGATGGGTGTATGCATCAAACTCCCATGCTAATTGCAAATATTGACCTAATAAGACCCTGCTTAAACATATGTTTAAAATATAACATATTGCATAAGCAAGATTTGTTTTAAGCATTACATGACAAAATGTGTTTTTGTTGCTAACAACAACAATACAATATTATAATTGGATTACAGAAATCATGCACAAATTTATGAGATGTCGATCTTTCTGAATACTGGTCAAATGTACACACACATTCTTACTACAGTTATTAACCAAACAGATTAACAGAAAGGGATTTGCTTCTCTTTGCTTCAAAATGTTCCACCTCTTTTCTGCTCCACTTCTATCCCACTACTAGTCCTTCTATTTTGTTTGTCTTAAAATCATCCATAGCTCCTAGATGTTATTCTAAAAATCTATTTCTATTTTTCATGTGCAATTTTTGCCCTTGGGGTGACTTGGTATAGAGGCTCTAATGCAATTTTCTCTTCTAAGTTGACTCTTTGCTATGTCTTCCTTTTCTCATGTCACCTAAGTCTTCTCTAAAAATGAAGTAGCATTCCTGCACAGTGAGTATTTACTCTAATTTAAAACCAGAGACCTAGTAATTATGTTGATTGTTTAGCTGCCAAAGGCAGGGACAAGTCAATTTCTATACAGTGCATACCTCCAGTAATATGTTCCATGCGTCTTTTGAAATAACTATTTCAACATATCAAAGAGGATTTTTTTTCTTTTTCCCGTAAATAAAGATACATTGAGTTTGAGGTTGGAGCATTTCAGTGTGAAAATGGACTTCTATTTTTAGGTAGGAAATGTCACTAATAGTAATGCATATCTGCTGTAATCTCAAAACACCTTTGAATAGATGCAAAAATAGATTGAAGTTCTCTTCCTTTTGATTCATATGGTTGCTTATTAATTTTTCAATGTAAACCACTCCTACTTATCAAAATCAGTGATGGGTGAATTTGTCCCGTTTCGATTCGCTGAAAAATGAATTTGAATTTGAAAATGAATTTTTCGCCGTTTCACGAATTTCACAGGAAATTCGTGAAATGGCGAAAAATTCACAAAGTCGTATAAATTTTGACGCCCCCATTAAAGTCAATGGGTGTCCGAATACTGTTGAAAAGCGACAGTTGGACGTGAGCGACTATTACGATTCTTTTTGAGCAAATTTATTTGCCGGTGGTGAAACGCAGAAATTCGGCAAATATGCGCCTGTCGAATTTATTCGCACATCACTAATCAAATTGTCTAATGTAATCTGCATTACTCCACACACTCACTCAGTCCTTCTTTTTGCAGTTTGAGATCCACATGTATCAGTTTAATTTGTCACAAACATGCTAGACTGGGGTTTCCTGGAGCACAGATGGCAGAACTGTAGTTGCATAGTTTTACCAGTTGCAACATGGTCAGGCAATCTTTCGGAAAAAGATTAAACCAGTTTTAGGTGGTTTTTGAAACCACGCCTAAACTCACATTCTCTAAAACCATAAATGTCAAGGAATTTATGAAAACATCCGAATATATAAAAAGTACAAACAAAAAAAGAGCTGAACGATGCAATAAAAATACAAAATTTAGTTTTTCTGATTATTCCTAGTGAAATAAAATCCTTAAACCTCTAAAACTCCAAATTCATTAAAAGTAGTCCAATAAGATCAGAGCAGCTCCCAAAGACTTCTATTGGACCTCACCAACTTTTACTTGGCAAATTTTTGCATTAGAGGTTTTCGTGGTTTTTATACTTAATAAATCTACCATTTTTAGAGCTTTTAAGGAATGAAAACCACACATTTTCTGAGATGCATGGAAAAAAATCTAAATTTGATTGTTAGTAAATGGGACTCATAGTTTTTGATTTTGAATTTTTAATGTTGGCTATCCTTTCTCAAAACATAGTAGCATAGTAAGTTAGGTTGAAAAAGGACACATCCATCAAGTTCTAAGGCTATATATATCCTGCCTAACTACTAGTTGATCCAGTGGAATTTAAAGAAACACAATTGGAAGCGTCTCCAATTTGCCTCAGAGGGGGAAAAAATTCCTTCCTGACTCCAATATGGAGGGACCAGTCCCTGTATCAACTTGTACTATGAGCTATCTTCCATAACCCTGTATTCCCTCACTTAATAAAAAGCCACCCAACCCCTTCTTAAAGCTATCTAGCCAGCCAGCTAGATAGCTAGATAGCGTTTCAGCCAGCAGGACTGATTCAGGGAGAGAATTCCACATCTTCACAGCTATCACTGTAAAAAAAAAAACCCTACCGAATATGTAGACGAAACCTCCTTTTTTTGTAATCGGAATGGGTGACCTTGTGTCAGCTGGAAATACCTACTGGTAAAAAAGCATTGGAGTGATTAATATATTATTCCTATATAATTATACATATATAATTATACATAGTTATCATATCACCCCTTAAGGGCCTCTTCTCCAGGGTGAACAACCCCAACTTGGCCAGGATTTCAGGATTTAAGATTTTCCATACCTTTTACCAGCTTAATTGCCCTTCTCTGCACTCTCTCTAATTTAATAATGTCCTTTGAGTGCTGGAGACCAAAACTGTAGAGCATATTCTAGATGAGTTGCAAAAAAGAAGAACTTACACTCGCACACCCTGGCCGTCCGAAGTCAAACTAATTCCAGGTGCTAGATGTTAGAGGAATTGGACAACCTCAAAAATAACGTAGACACAGGACACACCAGCACAACATGGATAATTCTAGCAGGTTTAACCTTGCTCGTTTATTGCGGATGCAACGTTTCAGGGCGTGACCCCTTTCTCAAGCATGCTTGAGAAAGGGGTCACGCCCCGAAATGTTGCATCCGCAATAAACGAGCAAGGTTAAACCTGCTAGAATTATCCATATTCTAGTTGAGGCCTTACCAGTGCTCTGTACAGTGGAAAAATAACACCCTCCTACAGCAAATCTATGCCCCTTTTATTACAGCTCAAGACCTTGTTTACCCTTGATGCTGCTTACTGACTTTGTGTGCTACAGCCAAGTTTATTTTCTACAAGGACTCCAAGGTTCTTTTCCATTATGGACTTGTCTAGTGCAGTCTCATTAAGGGTATAAGTGGCTTGGATATTTTTACATCCCTGTTGCATGACATTTATCAAAATTGAATCTCATCTATGACTTAGCTGCCCAGATTGCCAGTTTGTCAAGATCCTGTTGCAATGATGCCACATCCTGGATGGAATTAATTGGGCTGCACAGTTTTGTATCATCTGCAAACACTGATACATTACTAACAATATCCTCCCAAAAGTCATTAATGGACAAGTTAAATAAAAGTGGGCCCAATATAGAGCCTTGAGGGACCCATTAAGAACCTTACTCCAAGTAGAGAATGCACCATTAACAACCACCCTCTGTACCTAATCCTGTAGCAAGTTTCTTCTGCATGTGCAAACAACTTAATTAAGCCTAATAGACCATAATTTAGAAAAAAGTCATTTGTGGGGCACTTGCTATTTATAACTATATAAACGATAACTGCCAGGCTGAGATCTTAATGCCTTTTTAAATATTGGAATGAAATCAGCTTTCCTCCAATCCATAGGTACCATGCCAGATGAAAGCAAATCTGAGAAAATCAGAAATAGAGGCCAGTTTAAGACTGAATTAAGCTCTCTTAGAACCCAGGGGGTGTATGCCATCTAGGCCTGGCATCTTGTTCACGTTAATGTTTATTAAAGTTTATGAACCATAGCCTGGGCTAGCCAATGACTAGACTGAGCTGGGTCAACAGTGCAGCTATGAAGTAAGCCTGGAAACACTGACTCCTCTATTGTATACACTGAAGAAAAGAACTAATTTAGCACATTTGCCTTTTCTGTATCTGTTACAACCATATTTGTACCATTATTTAAAGGATCATATATATGATCATATATATGTATATTTGTTTTCTGCACCACACATTAAATTAGATCACATTATGGTCGCTATTGCCCAGGGGTTCAATTACTTGCACATTTGCTATATGTTCTTGGTCATTACAGATCACTAGATCCAGTATAGACTTTTTCTCTGGTTGGCTCCTCAACAACTTGTGCCGTAAAATTGCCATGCAAAAAGTTTATAAACTTGTTCCCATTAACTATCCTGGCAGTACTGTTGCTTCAGTCAATATTTGGGTAATGAAAATCCCCCATTATCATTACTTTCCCACAAACTAGCAGCCTTTTTTATTTATATCAGAAGCTTAGCCTCCTCCTCCTCCTCACTCCATTAGGGGGTCTATAGCATACTTCTACAATTAATTTGCTGGACTTTTTACAATCAGTGAAGAGCTCCAACCATAAGACTTCAGCCCCCATATGACTTCACCTCTTCCTTTACATTAGCTTTTAAATCCTGCCTAATAAACAGACATACCCCTCCTCTTTTAATGTTACCTCTTTCCCTCAGTCAATTCAGAAAAAGGAACACAGAAATTGTATTTGTCACTGATACATATAAAGATTGCAACGTTATGTTGTGCTAAAACATAAAAAATTCAATTGTGGCTGGGAAGATAGCACTCCAAGTTCATTGGTGTAAGGGAAGAAGTGTGACTACATAAAGAAAGGGGTCTGCAAAACAAAAATGTCATCAATGGGAACTGAATTTATCAGGATACCAACAGAAAAGATATGCAGGGGCAGACAAAGACAAGGGCTAAAGCCTTGTGAGATTCTAACAATGTTTAACTGTGGGAAAATCCACTATGGTAGTAGAGAGTTGATTAGATACAGTATATTATGACCTAGGAGCAAGTTGTGTCATGTATATAGATTGAAAGGAATGTGCCTTAAAGAGGTTGGTCTTCTATTGAAAGAATCAAAAATATCCTGCAGAATAACCTTTAGACTTGGCAAAAGAAGCTCATTAGACACATTGCCAATGCTGTCTCATTAGAATGTAGAGGTTGAAGGACCAAGTATAAAGGGTCAAGTTAGGAGTTAGTGGAAAGGAAGTGATTTAAGAGGTTGTACACAATCTGCTCTATGGCAGAAGAAAAATACAAACATTTCTAGGGAGAATAATTTGGTCAAGAGTGGGTACTTTCAGAGGTGTGACTAATGCATGTTTAAAAGAAGATGAAATTGTGGCAGTGGAAATAGAAATTAAAGACGTGAATTATGATTGACATAGAGTGCATGATAAGGAATGAAGAAAGTGAGAGAAGGTAGGATCAAAAGAGCAGGTTGTAGAGGCTCATATATAGACAAGAGGGCCAGACACTTCATTCTCAGTCACAAGAGCAATGTAACATAAATTACAGTTGTAATATTTCTCTTTGATAAATAAATAAAATGAAAAATGCATTTTAAAAAAATGCATATGCATTACACAAACTTGATAAGTATTTTAGTCATTCAATGAAAACCTCTATATTAAAATATTGTAGCATCTAAAGAAGTAAAAAAGATTTGCCCATATAAACTACTCCCCTGACAACACACATCTTCAAGGAAACAACAATGGTATGAAAGAAAAAGAAGCCATTTAGACAGTACTCAATATGGTGGAAAACAAAAAAAGGAAAAAAGCAAAGTGGTGGGGGTGGGGTTGTGGTATGCAAATGTGTGTAGTGACAGTAAGTGTGACACGTCTGTTGTCTTGGTTTCAGAAAAATAACTATGCATTTTTCACTCCTTATTATACTGTTGCAGTTGACTTATAATAATGATAGTGTTTTGCACATGCTTCCTTCTCCCTGTTAGGTAGCAATATGCCTTTTCTCTAAAGTGGGATTAGTGGTTACAGTATTGCTAGCACACTGATCTTCATACATACTGTGTCTTTGGTGGCTTAATTTGAACAAGAAAAAGTGCTACAGAATACCAATATAGATAGGTAACTCACCAATTACAGCCAGTGGTCAAGGAGCACCAGCCACAGAGCCTTAGCTTCAGGGAGCGGCAATCCGATACAAAGCAAATAAACATTGTTTTTGGGCCCTGTGGATTCCTTTGAGTGCCGGATAGCCCTTTTTATTCTATTTGCCTTATATCTTTGCCGGTTTACCCTTACTCTGAGTAAAATGTTTCGGCCCTTTGAGTGCCGGATAGCCCTTTTTATTCTATTTGCCGGCTTACCCTTACTCTGAGTAAAATGTTTACATTGAATTCTAAATAAGACATTTGAACTCAGGAAAGCCTGCATGTAGGTATTGCAGATGTTGCAAGAAGAAACTTGCCTGTGTAGAACATTAAGATTGGGATCTTAGTGGTTCCTGCTAACAGTACAGTCCCTTACAAAATTGTGACCTCTGCCTTTGGCAGTGACAGTCAAAAGTGCTGTCACGAAATAGATTTTGTTGAAATATATTCCAGTGCTACCAGGGTCCAAATTGTGACATTAGTGGGCTATTAAACTAGATCACAGTCTTTGACAAAATGCCTATGGATATGGCTGTAGAAAATACAGATCCATTATAGTGTATAATTCATACCTGTATGTAGAACTTTTACTTGTACTTTGTACCATGGTTGGACACCTCGATATTACGTCCATACCCCTCCCTTTGCAGCAATGTTAACTCTCACTGAGAGTGAAAAGGACCTGAACTTAGAGAAGTATAAAAAGTCTGGTGAGTGCTAATTATGTGGGGGGTAGTTGAAGACTACAGTCTGTTGCCTCAGGCAGTTAAATGAACCTTGAAGGAAGTAGGAAATAAATTGTGATGGTGTCGATATTGGGCACACCATTTATGGCAGGGATTCTTTTACCCTTGTGCAACATACAGATGTAAAAGGAGTTATGGAGCAACACAAGCATTAAAAATGTTCATTGTTGGTGCAAAATAAGTGCTCCATTTGGTAGCCCCTATGTGGACTGGCAGCTTAAGGTTTTCTCTTGAGGCAACTTCGGAAAATGAAGCACACCGACTGCCATCCCGCCATCGATTTACATTCTAGCTGACAGGAGGCAGTTCGGGGAGATTAGTCGCCCCGAATGAAGAGTTTTGTTGCTGGATGACTAATCTCCCCAAATCTGAGCGTGTGTCTCTGCCCTAAAGGAGGATCTGTTTGGCAATACGCCTGATTTTTATGCAACCAAAACTTGAATCAAAGCCAGGAATTCAAAAATAAGCAGCTGCTTTTGAGGCCACTGGGAGCAATATCCCATGGGTGGATAAGCAACACATTGCCCATGAGCCATTGGTTGGAGATCACTGACTGAAAGTATCACAAGAGATGCTATTTCTTTTGGACTCATTTAATTAAGCCCCAGGACAAGCACTAGAGCAGTAGGGGGCACAAAATTGTGTTCCGGGCACTACTGAACACAAGATGCTGAGTTCTGTACCTAATGGTAGTAGCAGATATTTTACACCTGTTTTGTACCCTGTAAATGGAGCCCAATGATTACCGCTATCCCATGTTAGGAATAAAAGTATTGTCTTTTTTGTTAAAGGACACTATTCTTTTAAGAATGTATTAAGCATAGTGTATTCTTTCCAGTATAATTATAAAAACAAATCTTGGGTGACCCCCGGGGCACAATGGTGCCTTTAACAAAGGTATGTTGCAATAATGTTGTTTGCAGTACACAATCCCTCCCTTGGAACAATGCTGATCATGAGAATCACACAAGGATTGTCACTTGCAAATGAAATGGGGTGATAATACCTTTCTTTTCCGTGCATACCAGGCCTCGTTTATTCTCTGCACTATTTGGCACTGTATGTGTGGCTCATGTCTAGAAGGGTAGAAATTTGTCATGGATACTTTGGAATAGAGGGAGAAAAATTACTCTACAGAGAATATTCTTTGAATTATCTAACCAAAGTCACCACCCCTTATTTCAAACTTTGTAGGCAAGATGAATTCAGCTATCCTTCTTATAACAAAATATTTCTGTAATTAAAGTTACGAAAACAAAAGGTATTTTTTTATCTTACTAGTACTCCCCTGGAGATTAAATATTTGTCTGCTGCAAAATTGTGGGCAACAGTCATGTGATCATCCACAAAGAGAAAAATAAAAAAACAAAAACAAGCATGTATTGGTTTTCATTTTTAATGCTGTGGAATGGATAAAAAAATTACCACTGTGGGAATACAGGGGAATTGTCCACGTGAAAGAGCCCAAGATGTGAAAGCATTTGTCATCAGAATGATGTACCCTATTTAGGACTGAAGCCCTCCCATAAAGGCAATGGTCTGTTGACTGTCATTTTAGACCATATAATTGCTGAAATACATTTAAATTTTGAAAAAAGGGATACACGTTTTTAATATAAACAAATATAAAACTTAAGTGTCACTATACCACTGCATTGCTTTTATACCAGATTGGCTGATACCTATCAACCAAAGCATAACAATTTTTGTGTAATAATTTCTAGCTGCTAATGCAGCTGAGTACAGAAATTAAAAGTTAAAAGGGCCCACTGTATCGCTGGCTAGCACTATGAGCAGCATAATCTATACCCAGGTAAGCCCTTAGCACCATTTAGATGCAGCACATTTGGGTAAAAAGCTTTGTTTTTTTAAGCATAGTAGTAAATCACACAGTAAGTTTGTTTTATATTAATTGGGCAATGAATACTTTATGAAGTTTTGGACAACATGCTATGGTAATATGAAGAATTAGGTCAAAAACTACAACTTGAGACAAACTGCTTAAAATATTAAGTTCAATATGTGAATTCAAAAATGCCAACAAACTTTGGTACAGAGACAAACATGCTGATTTTTAATCAGAGCAGATTATGGGAATTATTTACTGTTTCTAATGGGTTCTGTAGATGATCTGCATAGATAGGGTAGCTAGGGTTAAGGTCCCCATAGACGCAAAGATTTTGCTTGCCGAACGACCAATTTTAGTGAAGTCCGACCAATCTTTTGGAATTATCGTGCCGTTAGTGGGATTCGAATGAACGAACATCTTACGATTTTTCGGCCGACATCTGTCAGGAAATTGATCGGGCAAGTTAAAAAATCTTTGTCGGTCCCAGTGCAATCTATCTATGCTTGCACGGCCAAGCAGGCAGCTACCCTTTGTTTTACTGACAAATTGGAATTTTTAGTTGATGGACAATTCGTACGATCGTACAATCGTTCCAAGATAGTCGTGGTCTCACAATGATGATTGGATCTTTTAAAAATCTCAGCATCTATGGCCAGCTTTAAAGTGGCTTTGAGGGAAGGCACTACTGTGAAGGGATGGGTGATGTAGAAGGACAAAATGGTGACAGCAGGGCAAAATGTTAACAATAATGATTTAGATAAGTGCTGTCGAATGTGCAGCATTTAGCTGAATAATTACCAAAACCATGGGCCAGCCAAAATTGTACAGGTCCCTGTATGTAATTATCCTTGCTGATAAAATATCCCAGCCATTCTTGCAAGTCAAGCTTGATTGGTGTGCTTTAAGCTAATTGAATTCACCTTCAGTAGTAACACTCCCACTCAATTGTATTTTGTCCTTGAAGGCATTTCCATACATTTCCATACATACATTTACATATTCACAATGGGAGCAGGTTTGGTCAAAACATTTTGCAATTAAAGCTCTAATGTAAACTAACTTGTTAAATAGGCTCCTGCATAATTCCAAAAAGATTACTCAAGATTACTCAAGAGGTGAAACAGTAGCTCAATGGGTCATTTGCTGTGAATTCATACCTGGGTTTAATTATTATACAGTGAAGGACTGATATTTTTGGAAGAAAAGAAAAAACAATCTCAGCTGTTGTACTGTTAACATGTGAGAGTCACCTGCAATGAAATTTCAGTCTCGAGTTTGAAAGTAATGGATCAAGGCAATTAAAGTATGCAATAGCCTATGAAGCTGAGAGTGGAACATTGGATCAGCGAGGAGAGGAGGTGTTATTAATAATAAAGAGTGCCTGTACATGAATTATAAAAATTTCTAATCCTGGTATAGGAAAGCTCTATGATTAATATGTTCAGGACTACAAATTCCCCAATCCCTATATTGCTGAAGGCAAAATTCTAGACTACACGTAGGTAAATTTAAATGTAACCTATTGTAGTTATTCTCAAAAAGCTAAAACAGCAACATGAGACATTATGCAGCCATTTTTCTAGATAATATCTGAATGCAAATTATATCATAATCATCTTTCAAGCACAGCTAAGATTTGCATGCATGTTCTCAACCCATTGTCTGTGTGTAGCGCTACACTCGCAGATCTCTCTTAACACACACACAAACCTGAAAATCCATGCCTTGGGTTTAAAGAGTGCTGATGACACCCGCAAATATACATATATATATACTGTATATTTTGTTTTTCTCCAAATGAGGTGCACCCCAAAAAACTGTGCATGTGCGTTTTATTGCTTCCAATAAGGATTAATTATACCTTAGTTTGGATCAAGTACAATGCACTGTTTAATTATTACAGAGAAAAAGGAAATCATTTTTAAAAATTTGGATAAAATGGAGTCTATGGGAGACGGCTGTTCCATAATTCACAGCTTTATGGATAAAGGGTTTCCAGATAAAGGGTCCCTTACACGTGGATTACAAGTGTTGAACTTTTATATAGATAGTTTATATAGATACCTACATACAGTACATACACATTAACACATACACAAAAGAACACACATGAACAAACATGAACACATACACATGCCACAGACAGTATGAATGCTAAATCACTGTCTCATACCCATTAATATGGTGGTTGGGATCCCAGCAAGGGAGGTTTCCATTCACTACCAGGCAATTAAGTGCCTACTTATCTACATCTGGAAAACTTATCTATACATGTAATCCTACTGACCAATGTGTGCTGTTAGGAAAGGGATATTGGTGCCTGTACTGGCATTGCTGTTAAGGTTATGAACAGAGTACATAATAAACAGCTATAGGATAAGGGCTTGTGAATGGCTACGGTAAGAAGCGCTTTTCAAAAGTATACTGGTAAAGGACTTTGCCATGCCTCATCCTCACTGGTATCTCCAGTTTACAGATGCAAGTTCTATTTTTTGAGTGCCCCTTAACCTGAAACAAATGTCTTTAGTACAACCAACTGACCAATATTTCCTTGTAACTGGCATTATAATCACTGACTCTTGGATGTAATCTATGCTTCCTCAATTTAATAAAAATCCTGTAGCCAACTACGGTATGTTTATAAAAAGCAAAGGACTCTACCATGATTTTTGTAAATTGTTCCAACATTCACTCAAGAAAGAACATAAATTGAATTCTAAGCTTGAAATGCTTGTGTTACTTTATTAGTCACATTTATTTCGCTCAAACCCAATCCATGAAGTATTTCAGTAAAATATATTTATTAATAAAACTGTAACAATTTCACACATGGGGCACAATTATTGTAAGTTACTTATTTAAACCTGTGACATTTGTTTCTGGAAAATGTCAGCACACTTCTTTTTATTAGTGATAAAGTAACATTAAAACGATTAGGTCTGCTTGGTTAAGGCCTACTGGGATTGATAAATAACCTTTACCACAAATTGAACTGGACCATATGAGGTATTAATAAACATATTGCACTTCCTATTTAGATATTAAAGTAAAACGGTGAGAACAAAATTTGAAATCCTACCAACCCTACAAACTTCTGGTACATGGTGTTACAGAAACATTCCGTTTAGTATTACACTTTGTTTATAATGTACTTTACTGACATAAAATACATATAAATGCATATATGCAAGGAGTTTAAGGGGGGTTATTTACTAAAGTCAAATTTTTTCTGGTCGGAGTTTTAACGGGAAAAACATAATTTTTCCGTGGGGATAAAAATAAAAATTTTCGTTTATTAAACTCGGAGGCTGCTAAAAGTCAGAATAAAAAATACTCCATTTTAAACCTGCTTAGGTCATGTATAAGTCAATGGCAGATGTCCTGTTTACAATTGGAAGATATCATGATCTGCGCTGGGTTTCGTGTGGATTTTTTCATTATTTTAGTGAGTCTTTTCCTGCACCAGATTTTTTTGAGTTAATGTATTGATAGATAAGGTAAAAATGTGAATGCCAGTTTGGGTGATTAATGAGAAATTTTTGGATTTTAGTAAATAACCCCCCTAGTATTTGAGAAGAGAATGTAATAATATGCCTACATAAACACATATGAGACAACTATAATGCAAAGTACTTGCAGTCACATCATTGTTCAGCTAATAATGGGTATAAAAAAAAAAAACAGGTATAAAAGTAAGACTTTTGTTTTTTGTACCTTTTTAAATATAAAAAAAAAAATTGTAGTTATATTTTCTTAAATAATATAGACATCCTTGGCCATATCTTGGTATGTTAAAAATGTACAATATAGATATATAAACATTGCATAAAAATCCCAGGACCAAATGATCCAGTATCCCAATAACCAGCCTTAAAGGACCAGTAACGTCAAATTTTTTTTTTACAAAATTCGTTAGTATACATCGAAATATAAACACCAACACACTTTAAAATTTTAAATTGCAAAGCCTTTATTAAAAAATAACTTACTAAAACTCCACTTCCTGTCCTCTTCAGAAACGGCGATATGGCGACCATCCATCCTGCAGCAGTTGATTTCTTCTCCCTGGCTATCTCTCCAGTCACTTCTTGATGCAGCCGTCCTGGTCCTGGTGGTGATCATCTATGGGGCAGTTGTGGATGGCACGAAACCCGTGTGCGCTGGCCTTCTCCCTGCACACTCGGTGTGCTGCTGCTGCTGACTGAGCCCTGCTGCCCCTTGTCTCCGCTGAAGCCTGTGTGATGGAGGTCCCTGCTGGTGGTCTGCGACGGAGAGCGCTTGTTGTTGCTCCCACTGCCCGGCCTGTCACTCCTGATCGCTGCTCCTGCGCCATGGAGAGCCTGTCCCGCAGTACTGCTGCAGATTCCATTGCTGTACTTCTCCACCGATAACAGCTTCAGCTCAAGCGGCAGCGCCTGGGACAGCGCCACGCTGACAGGCTCTCCTGTCAGATCCATGGCGCTCTCCGCCGCTTATATTTTTCCATTAGTTCTTGCTGACAGGGGGTCTGCAGCGTGTGGGGGGCGGCGGAGAGCGCCATGGATCTGACAGGAGAGCCTGTCAGCGTGGCGCTGTCCCAGGCGCTGCCGCTTGAGCTGAAGCTGTTATCGGTGGAGAAGTACAGCAATGGAATCTGCAGCAGTACTGCGGGACAGGCTCTCCATGGCGCAGGAGCAGCGATCAGGAGTGACAGGCCGGGCAGTGGGAGCAACAACAAGCGCTCTCCGTCGCAGACCACCAGCAGGGACCTCCATCACACAGGCTTCAGCGGAGACAAGGGGCAGCAGGGCTCAGTCAGCAGCAGCAGCACTCCGAGTGTGCAGGGAGAAGGCCAGCGCACACGGGTTTCGTGCCATCCACAACTGCCCCATAGATGATCACCACCAGGACCAGGACGGCTGCATCAAGAAGTGACTGGAGAGATAGCCAGGGAGAAGAAATCAACTGCTGCAGGATGGATGGTCGCCGTATCGCCGTTTCTGAAGAGGACAGGAAGTGGAGTTTTAGTAAGTTATTTTTTAATAAAGGCTTTGCAATTTAAAATTTTAAAGTGTGTTGGTGTTTATATTTCGATGTATACTAACGAATTTTGTAAAAAATTTGACGTTACTGGTCCTTTAAGCTGGCCACAGACGCAAAGATCTGATCGTACGAATCAACGTACGATCGGACTTTCCCATCTCCCGACCCGCCACTAACCTTTCAGATCAAAGTCTTACCGTTCCGATCAAATAAAGTAGTAAAAGAACAGATCAGCCGATGTTCTGCCCCTGACAGCAATCGTACAATAGTTATGTCTGACAAAGCTAGTGACAGTCTCCCTCTGAAAATCGTATGATCGGCAATACACTCAGAGATATTACCCGCAGCCGATTTTCTAACCTGTCCGATCGACCAAACGACCGAACTCCACCGGACGAAAAATGTCGGGACCCTCCACACACGGTCCGAATATCATGCAAATCCTCGATATGGCTAGCTTTAGTGTGGCCAGCTTAATCAGGGACTGCACAAAATCAATTTATGCTAAAAATATTTAAAGTCAAAAAATTATCATTATTATCATTTGCATTTTTGTAAAAAAAATTAGTGCCATTGTCTACTAGACATGTACAGCATTCTTCTACTGTGTATAATATCTATACTTCTTGCCTTGAGTACCATCAGTTTTGTTTCAAAAGATTTGTTCCCTCTAATGAGCAATTCATCCAGGGCAAACTGAAGGGCCAGCAGAGGGACATTAAGTTGGTAATCCATGCAGAAATAGAACCACAAGGTGTACTTTTCTTTGCCCAGGACTTCCACAGGGTGCAGGGGTAGGGGTTCAAGTATTCTGCATTTTTAAAATATGCAATGTACTTTAATGCCCTTAACAGTAGCCGGTAGCTGGCCTCAGATATAGGGCTCCTCTACACAAATGGTTTGGTATCCAAATCAAACAAGGAGGAAGAGTACATTACATTTTGGGGCGCTTTTAATCTCAAGAAAAAAAAAGCATCACCAATGTGTGACACCTACTCACCTGCCTGAAATTTTATAAACACTTGTGTATTCAGGCAAAATAGTGTGCATGATTTTTTAAAGTATTTTGCAGTACTTTAGCTGCAAAACAGAGGGGAAAGGGATTACAAGAATTTTTATTACACATTACATTTCCAGGACAATTTCTACCATTTTGTAGGCAAGCCTGTAATAAATGCATATTACAATTGCTCTGCTGAAAGGACAAGGTAATATTTTCCATACAAAAATCTAAAAATTTGATTGAAAAATCCTATGAACAAAGTCCCTTTTTCATTTTTTATTTCTGTGCTTTGAATGAAAGTTTACTACTCACCATATTTTAGGGTGAGGTATATCATTTGTTGGCAATTGATAAAGAATAATAAATATCAACACTTGCCCATCGTCACTGAAATGCACATTGTTAACTAATGCAAATAGATTGAAGATTTAAGCTGGCCATAGATGTTGAGATTTTTAAAAGATCAGATCCTCATTGTGAGACCACGATTTTCTCAGAACGATCGTACGAATTGACCATCAACTAAAAAGACCAATTTGCCAGGAAAACAAAGGGGAGCTGCCTGCTTGGCCCTGCAGACACAGATAGATTGCACTGGGACCAACAAAGATTTTTTGACCTTGCCGGTCAATTTCCTGACAGATGTCGGCTGAAAAATCGTAAGATGTACGATCGTTCGAATCCCACTAACCGCACGATGATTTCGAAGGATTGGTCGGAGTTCCCTAAAATCGGTCGTTCGGCAAGAAGAATCGTCGCATCTATGGGGAGCTTAAGGCTGAAGATTTTCGGCTAATTTGCCTATAATATGATTTTGTATTACTTGGCTCCTGTTCAAACATCTTCACCAATCTGGTACATGCCTTCCCTACTTTTTGTTCTGCTTTTTAACTAGTGGGAAAAGTGCCTTCTTAGGCTAAGGCCACACTAGGCGAAAGCGCCGCGATTTGACTCGCGGCGACTTTTAATCCGCAATCGCTGGGGAAACTTTTGCGTCTATGGGGAATCGCGAAAAATCGCCAGCGTAAAAACACACGCGGCGATCTTTTTTCTATTGTCGCTCGAAATCGCCTCGCTAGGCGATTTCGAGCGACAATAGAAAAAAGATCGCCGCGTGTGTTTTTACGCTGGCGATTCCCCATAGACGCCAGCGCAAAAGTTTCCACAGCGATTGCGGATTAAAAGTCGCGGCGAAAAGTCGCCGCGAGTCAAATCGTGGCGCTATCGCCTAGTGTGGCCTTAGCCTTAGTCTTTGGTATGGGCTGCAAGCTTCTAGTGTTTATGAGTGTACATTATGTTGTATGTTGCATCCCCTGCTGGACCAATAACCAAACCATCTAGTTTATTTTTTTTATAAACACATATTTTTATTATAATTTGAAAAAATGTCCAACAAGCTAAACATTAGACCATGCTTTTAAAAGGTTAACCACGCTAATTAACTTTTACTTTGAAATATATCAAATTAGCGGCCTAAAATAAGAAATTGTCTCACTGTGAATTTCATTACAGCATCCAAAAGCTAAGAGCCAGTGTGGGGGGGGGGAGAAATCTATAGGTTTGTCTTCCAACACATTACTTGTTTTTCACTCATTAGAGCAGTGACAGTAGTTAGGGGCTCACTTAATGGAAATGTAAGTTGTCTGAGTGACATATTTACCTAATTCACCAGCACAGCAGGGTTACAAAGGGATGTGAAGAGATTACAAGGAGGGAGGAATAGAAATTTCCCATAAAAATGGGGATGGTTTTGCCACATAGTTTAAGGCTAGTGCCACACATAGGGGCATTTCTGTCAAAGTGTGGAACTAGAGCTTGCCGCAGTTGGCCAGTGTAAAATTTTGGCACTCTCTGTTAATTTCTTTGGGGTTTTTAAAAGAGTATTTATTAAAGGGTGAGCTTTTACCTTCATCCATCAAATAATATTGGGACATTCCCCATTTATACCAAGCCATGATTGCCGTGTTAAAAACAACTGGTGTACTATTAACCTAAACCTTCATCTGGATTGCACATCTTGCCTGTAAGCTGCCTACTAAATAACACTCAGGGGTGTAACTACAGAGGAAGCAGACCCTGCGGCTGCAGGGGGGCCCAGGAGGTACAGGGTGCCCCATGAGGCTCTTATTGATGAGCAATTTCAACATATATTGGTAAAACAGGACAAACACTGGATATGTTGGAGGCCCTAAAATTAATTCGCTGTAGGGCCCAGCAACATCTAGTTATGCCACTGATAACACTGTTACAAGTTTCATGTTCTGGTAATTAAGGTGTGCCGAATACCAGGTAGTCATGGCTCATAAAATGTACTTGCTGGCTTCTTTTCTTTTAAATTGCCTGTCAACACTTCTCATAGCAAAGTATAAGAAATGCTCCGACTATGGCAGACACAAACAGTGACATGTGGACACCATTTAGAAATACAGACACTAGCTAGAGGAGTGGAGGCCATTTACCACCAAGGTGTTTTGATCACTAGTATTCTCCTTCACCTTTGCTTGATGTGCTTGTGAATTCTAAGACTGAAGCAAACAAGTTTTAGAATTATTTCTTAGAGTGGCTGGTCCCCTATAATAGTTTAGGCTTAATTCAAGAGGGAATTTAAAAGTATTCAAGGGTTTGGTGTAAGGAAGCAGTTGATATGTCGTACAATTCAAACACCTATAAGGTTGATGACAAACAGGTAGATTTGTCACCCGTGGTTAAATCTATACACCCCATGTACCATATCTCCTGAAAAATGCTTATGCAGTGCTTCTTTTCCAAATTGGTCCAGAGTTGCCTCACAAGAAACGTATGCTAGTACAGGTATGGTATGGGATGTATTATCTGTATTTCACTTAGGTGTTAAATAAACCCAGTAGGATTGTTTTGCCACCAATATGGATCCATGCAGCTTGGTGAGGATCAAGTAAAATGTACTATTTTATTACTACATCAAAAAAGGAAATCATTTTGAAAAAATGTAATTAGATTTAATAGACTAACATAGAATCATGTGCAAGTGCCCATAATGATGCTAAGGATTCAAAGAGCTGCCACCACCCTGAACATAGTGGTAACACCAGGGTTCCTTCAGCAGGTTGCGTCAATAGGTGCATTCAATTTGCTCCCAAATAATTACACACTAAAACCATTTAAACATCACAAGCCAGAATTGTGTCATCCTTAATCTAAAATTTTTAGCTGCAGCTTGCACTCGTACAATGTAGGAATAAACATTGCATTTTGACATGTCTACATGCACACAAAATTCCACCTTACAATTTCAGTGTTCAGAAATACCTTTTTTTCTTTTCACTTTTGCTAGTAGGTAAAATATAGTAATGTGAAGGACCACTTTGTAAGAGGAGTACAGTCACTATATATTATTTATCGGTTAACCAAACTGTAGGTCTGTTCTGCAATCTTAATGATTGTTCTGAATCAATACTGTTCAATAAGGTTTAAACCGTTAGAATAAGAGAGCAGGGTCCAGCAGTGTGGCTAGTTTGGAAGTACAAAAAAAACATATCCAGGGAATAAGCAGGCTTTTTAAAACAATTTTGTTAGACCAGATTAATAAGGAAAGATAACATTTACCAATCATTGAATAATAGCAATAAAAGTAGGTAATTAAGTAATTAACTGCTGCCAGTGGTTCTATTTATTTATGTATATACAGTTATTTACATGAATAATACAATTTCACTAGTGTGAAGATACTCTTAACTGAGAAATGCTTTTTCTTACAGAATATCAAATTGTATTGAGTACAAAATGTATTTGGTGTCCCCACAAGAGTTAATCCAACTCTAACAGAATCTAACTGATGTTACATTTTAGTCATTCTAGCCAAGTGAAGCGGATTTGAAAGCACAAAGCATGAGGTCAAAGTGACATAGATAATGCTTCATGGGTTAGTGACCCCTCTTAATGTTGATTTTGGTTCCACTAGCACTTGAAGATTGCTCCATATTTTTCGAGTGAGTCATTGACTATTCTGGTAAGTGGGGCACAAACTAAAGAGGCTAAATGTTAAACTCTATTCAGTGTATGTAACAGTTTCAGTCCAGTTGATTGACTGTTTGTCATGTAAATATGGATGTTTATGATCCACAGAAAGATAAAAGGTGTTGCCACCCAAGATAAGGTGAAAAATGCACTGATGTTTGTTTTGAAAATGAATATTTTCGGATATATATGCGGTGTAATAATTTCTTAGCTATATGTATAAGTAAATAGATTGGCATTTTACAAAAGTCGCTAATTACTTTCTACAAAAACTGTGGCTATTATTTTATAACAGAATAACTGCAGAATTAAGGGGTCATTTACGACCTCTGAGTCACTGTGCAAAAACTGACACTTTGCACACTGCATCTGCTGTTGCATAATGGCATTTGGAGATAGCATGGCTTGCAAAGTACAAGCTGAACCATCACAAGGGATACCTGGAATAAAAACTCAACTGACAATCAATCACATGAAATTGCTATTTATGACATCACATTGTGGAAGTGATATCATTCATGCACATATTGTTAAAATAAAATGTGTGCCAGAACTTGTGTACAATTTACTAATGCTGATTTCCATCCACAGATATTGAGCAAGGAACAAGCTCTGGACAGTGGCATAACTACCGGGGGAGCGATTGCACAAGGGCCCGCACCCCCTCGGGAGCCCATCGGCAGTTTGCACATCCAAGCATCCGCCAAGAAGATCGCTTCTTAAATGTGTCTTAAATAAGGAATATCAACTTTTTGTAAATCAGCCCCTTTATGTCTCTATGGTTTATACCTTTAGATTATAAGGAGACTCCTTACTCGACTACTCGCCTATATACAGGGCAGCATACAAAGAGAAGTGAACACCTTTCTAGGACTGCAAAAAGTTACACCTCAGGCCACAGCACAGAAATTGCACTTTGTCCCATCCCCATCCCGATAAGGGGGCAAATTCACTAAGATTCGTAGTTGCGCCAGGCGTAGCTTTGCCGCACTTCGCCAGGCGTAGTTTCGCCAGCGCTCTGCAAATTCACTAAAATCCAAAGTTGCGCTCATGGGTAGCGTAAGGTTGCGAAGTTGCGCTAGCATTGATTCGCTAAGCGAAGCGAAGTTACGCTAGCGATGGTTAATTTGCATAAGGTGCCAAATTCACATTTCAATGGAGGAATACGTACAATCACTACAAATGCCTGGTAAACCTTCAAAACATCAAATAAAATTTTTTTTTTGCCCTACACATGTGCCCACTGTATAGTTAAGTTGAGTTAGGAAATGTAGGGGGGGAAGGAGGGGAGCCCCAAAATTTTTTTCGATCTTTTTCAGCCTATCACCCATGATATAGAAAAAACGCCAGTGTTTTTTGGGACTTAGAAAAAAATTTTAACTTTTTTTGAAGCGATCCCTATCTACTCTATTGCGCTTCGCCTGGTCTGAGGTGGCGAAGGAAGCCTAACGTAAAAGGTAGCGTTCAGTACAATGCGCGCGTTAGTGAATTTGCGTAGTTACGTCCGTTGCGAAAATTCGCCAGGCGTAAGGGTGTGAAGTAACACTAGCAAATTTACGCCAGCGTTCGTTAGTGAATTTGCGAAGTAATGAAAATGACCAACGCTAGCGAATTGACGCTAGCGTTAGGCGCTTCGGGGCTTAGTGAATTTGCCCCAAAAAGCCGTTCAATGCTGACATTTCCATTTTATTTTTTGAATTAGTGGCATTCCCTAATGGATTTTTATTCTAAAGTCACCAATAAAGCATTTGAGACTTTTACTTCTCATGTGAAGGGATGTCACTTTGATCACTAAACACTTCTGCTGATGTCACTGAGTGGGAATGGCTTACTGTGAAGGGGGAGGGCTGAGTAGATGCCAATGGATAAGTTTCGGGCAAGGTTACTAAGAAAGAGCCTTCACAATGTACCTTGCAACTGATGGGATTAAAATGAGCTGCCCTACCCGGCAATGCCCTCTTCCCTCCCCAACCTTGCCTGCTGCATGCCTACTTTTTTGAAAGATGATGCTCGAGATGGGGTAAGATTTTAGGTGTACTGTATACGACATGAAATAACCTGATACTAATCGAATAAATGGATTATTTGAAGGTGTTGATTAAAAAAATAATGCTTGGATCAGCAACAAGTATCTCTCTAGTTATGTCTGAAATACATTCAGCATCTGAGTATGGGAGACTTAGATCTGCAACTGTTCTAATCCATAGTTTGGAGATTCAATTCAAGAAAATCATTGCAACATGAGTGTAAGTCTGGCTGCTTTTGATCTGTGCCTTTTCTTTTCAAACCTACACGGATTTATGTGACCTAGTGCATAAAGGTATGTCTTTCTTGAATGGGTTAAAGTGGGAATTGCAAGCAGGGGAGGGGATGTGAGGCATGAGAAGGGAATGACAGCTAACTTGTGCCATTACCTTGTGTATTATAGTCAGGTATGCACCAACATCCTCTCCCTAATGAGAGCACTTCTCTTACTTGTGATCTGCGTCTGCACACAGAAATGTTCTTAATTACTCAGAGGAAGCATGTGTGTGTGTGAGTGTGCGTTTTTTGATGTTCTTAGTAAAGCTTTCAGTGTAAGATTTCAGCTCTCCCACAGTCCTATAAATCAGGTTTAGTGCACAGGCTCTCCTGTTGCATGTTTGTTAATTGTCATGTGTCTGGTTTGAATTCTTGCATACAGGAAACCCAATCCATGTTCTCATAAATGAAGGAAAAATAAGACTGATGTTTTAGATTTTTGATTTATGCATAATAGCTTGGTATTTTCATATGTTTGGAATAGTATGTATCATGGTGAAGTAAATTATGTGCTGTGCATTTTATTTTAGAAAGGCAAGTTATGATCTCATATCTATAATATACCTATATATATATATATATATATCACAATCCAATGAGTATCCGCACTCCAAGGCACACTGATGTATTTTAGGTTAAAATATATGTATTTAATATGTATTTAATGTAACAGAAATAAAAACAGATATTTTTTATATACAGGAGTGCTGGTTCTTCTGAGAATTATATATATATATATATATATATATATATATATATATATATATATATATATATATATATATATACAGGTATATATATATATACACATATACATTTTAATAAGTGCATATGTGAAATACAGAATATATATATTTATATAAATACTCTAGTGCTGATACTGTATGGTGGTAGTTTTGTTTTAAAAGTAACATCCAACTTTGTTGCTATTTTTGGTCTATTTTGTATGTATTAGGTTGCATTTATACACAAATCCAGATGATATTGATGGTATTAGGTTGCATCTATACACAAATAAAACTGATGAAAAGCCCCCATGGGCTGTTTTCTTTTGCCTAATTTTGACCCGTGTCATGTAAAATCACGTCACTGGACTTATAGCCTTGACTTAGACTGTTCTATAATTTTTATAGTCATTTTATAGGATCCAAATTCATTTGCATAACTGCTTTATCATTTGTCAGTTGTAAGTCAGTTGCTTGATGTTTTACAATCATTTATTTTATTCTACAAATATGTTATCATTTAAAAAAGATTTTGTAAAGTCTATGTTCTGTATTATATGGTCTTAGAAAGTCATCCTGAGTGATAGTAATTGGAGTTAATTTAAATATGCACTTTTTCATATTCACTTTAAAGCACAAAGGTTCTGAGTGGTTTATATATACTTATTTACAGTATAACTCTAGTTGCAATCCTAAAGCGTATACTACTTGACTGTATAATGTACCCACTATACATTATATCCTATAGGTGTTTTTGTTGTGTACAATGACCAAAACACTCTTAGATTCATGGAGATTAGTCGCCCGGCGACTAATCTCCCCGAGCTGCCTCCCGCCGGCTAGAATGTTAATAGCCGGCGGGATGGCACTCGGAACGCTTAGTTTTTCTAAGTCGACTGAAGTTTCCATGTGAGGCAACTTCGGAAAATGAAGCACTCCATCCTGCCGACGATTTACATTCTAGCCAGCGGGAGGCAATTTCGGGGAGATTAGATGCCCCAATGAAGAGATTTGTCGCCGGGCAACTAATCCCCCCAAATCTGAGCGTGTGGCCTGACCCTAATACAGACCCCTTGGCTTAGTCATTCATATCTGTTCATTTAAACAGAAAAGTGGACATTCAATTAAATTTGATACATAGAATAAATTATAGGTCTATGGCACAACTATTATGTGCCATAGGCCTAATAGTAGTGTTAAACGGTCTCATTGTACCCAGACAGAAATTAGTATGCTAAATGATAGAAGCTGTTAAAAATTGATTTGCATCAGATATCCATAGGATTCCCAGCAGAGATGTAATTTATGAGGCAGCCAATATGACAGTACAGCTACTAAACTTGTGTTACACCATAACCCTTCCCTTAATCAGCAGTCACATGTCATGGTCTGTATGAATGAGCAATGCTGTTCATTGTTCCTGCTAAACTTTGCTCTGATGAGGTTCACGGCGACCACCACATTAAACTTAATACAATGTACAGGTATGGGACCTGTTAATCAGAATGCTTGTGACCCGGGGGGTTTTTCAGATAGCAAATCTTTCCGTAATTTGAATCTCCATACCTTAAGTCTTTTAGAAAATCATGTAAACATTAAATAAACCCAATGGTTTTGCTTCCAATAAGGATTAAATCTATCTTAGTTGATCAAGTAGAAGGTACTGTTTTATCATTACAGAGAAAAAGGAAATCATTTTTAAAAATATGATAACAGGATTCCAGATAACGGATCCCATATCCATAACATTTACAGGCAACTATGCATTATTCCCTAAATGCCCTGAGCCACAGCATGTGCTACACCCTGGTGATAAAAAATGATGAAATGTATTTTATACATCTTCCAAAAAAAAGTGGGAAAACTATTTTATGAAGGCATTCCTTGATTTGACTACTTAGGGATCCTGGTTATTTTGACTGCAACTTCAGTAGACAGTAACAAATTGCATAGATAATGCAGATGTGCATGAGTATGAAAGCAAGATGATACAAGAATATAGTTGCATGCTCAAAACATTGCTTTTGTGCTTATCTGCACATATAAAGAAACAGCAGAGTCAATTCCACTTACCTTAACTGACACGTTCTCTATAAATTCCTTAAACTGGTACAATCTAAAGCTGATAGGGCTGTTTTATTGCAGTCTGTGAAGAATGCATCAGCTGGCAGTGGCACAAGAAGCATGGTGGCTCCCACGCACACAAAGAATGAAAATATGTAGCGCAGCATGTATGTGGAATGTGAACCATTGGTTTCCATGCCAGTAGCTGCTACACTTTTTACATTTGTTCTTCTGAAAAAGTTATGTCTCCCTAGACTTCTGTAAATCATATGCAGTGTTAAATGTCATAAAATGTGCTAAACAGTGAAAAGAAAAGAGATAGAACTGTGAATGGGAAAGTCAGAGGGGTGGCTGGACTGTATAGAGTCAGTGTGAGACTGGAACCGAAGAAAAAGCAGATAACTGGGAGGAGGGCCCCAGGTGAGCAACACCGATCAAGATTCTAGATGTAAAGTCAAAAAGAATTCACAGGATGAAGATTTTTGTCTCCGAGACAAATGGCTAATTCCTAATGACTGGCCTCAAAAACCTGGTGAGTGACAGAAGGGTGTGCAGTGTGCTGGTTTTGTCTTTGGCACCGAACATTGTCTGCCTTACAATTCAAAGTATTGCTTCTTTTAGACTGCTTTAAATTCATCTGTGATGGGTTATGATTACT
Organism: Xenopus petersii; assembly: GCA_038501925.1. NCBI lineage: Eukaryota > Metazoa > Chordata > Amphibia > Anura > Pipidae > Xenopus > Xenopus petersii. Next base: position 94,815,481 of record CM076687.1, on the reverse strand, counting down.
TTTTACACCATCACAGTGAAAATAAATTAAAGGGCCAAGCACAAGAAGCTACTGTAAGCTCTAAGCTTAAGGGGTAAGACACATGTAGCAATTCGTCGCCACGACTTTTAAAAACCTGCAATCGCACAAGTTGCTGTGATTGATAAATAGCCGGACGGCAGCAGGGTGGTGATCAGTCGCCGCGATTTGTTTTTAAAAGTCACTGCAACTACATATGTCTTTGCCCTAAGAGTATTTTAGTCAAAGCAAAGACAAATGCTGGGGTATACAGTACTGTATGTTACAACGTTTTATACAAAGATTTAGGGTGGTGGCAGACGAGGCTACTGGGGGAGATTAGTCGCCCAGCAACAATTGCCTCGTCTTCATCTGACTAATCTCCCCTAAATGCCTTCACGCCGGCTAGAGTGTAAACTGGCACTCGGAACGCTTCATTTTCTGAAGTAGCTCAAAGATGTCTCACGATGAAACCCCAACATCCCACCGACGATTTACATTCTAGCTGGCGGGAAGACATTTAGGGGAGATAAGTCGCCCAAGAAGAGGCGATTTGTCGTTGGGCGACTAATCTCCCCTAGTAGCCTCGTCTGTCACTACCCTTATACAATATTATGCACATTTTATAACGGAGGAGCACATTTTTTTTAACTTCCATATAATTAATATCTGTAAGAAATTGTGATGTACTAAATCGCCCAGTATTATAATACAGATTATCTGTTTATTTCGTTTAGCCATACTAGATAATGTGAAATATAGTGGAATAAAATTCTGTAATGGCCCTTATTCATGGGCGGTTTTTCTTGGGCTCCCCCTGCGATTAGTTTAATGCATTCAACCGCAGGGAAGCGCAGGCCAAGACGCAATCATGTATTTTAAAATGGGCTGTATTTATGATGATGCTTGGAAGCTCCAAATACAGATAGACGCAGTGCAGGAAAAACACCCATGAGTAAGAGCTCTAAGGGTAAGGGCACACGGGGAGATTCAAGGAGATTTAGTCTGCGACTAATCGCCTCTTCTTCTGATCGACAATCTTCCCGACCTTTCCCTACCTATAATGAAAAATCGCTAGTGGTATGGCACTCGTAGCTCTTCGTTTTCTGAAGTCGCCCGAACTTTTCTTTTGAGGCAAGTTCAAGTTACTTCGGAAAACGAATTGTCGCGAGTGCCATATCGCTGGCAATTTTTGATTATAGCCGGCGTGAAGTTAGGGAAAGGCAGTTCTGGGAGATTGACGCCCGAAGAAGAGGCAATTTGTCGCTGGGGCATCTAATCTCCCAGTGTGCCCTTACTCTTAAAGGAGAAGGAAAGCTCCAAGACAGTTTATTGCCAATAGAATAGCCACAATAGTGCAAACTAGAACGCTATATTTATTCTGCAGAATGCTTTACCATACCTGAGTAAACAGCTCTAGACACTGTCTCTCTTTGTTTAGGATAGAAGCTGCCATATATGCTTGGTGTGACATCACTTCCTGCCTGAGTCTCTCCCTGCTTACTAATAGCTCTGAACTCAGATTACAGTAGGGATGGGAGGAGGGAGGGGGAGAGGAGCAAACTGAGCATGCTCAAGGTCGTGCCCTGGAGGTTTAAGCTGAAAACAGGAAGTCTGATACAGAAGCGCATGTGTACATAATAAAAGCAAAGAAATGTGGTGTTTCTTTTGACAGAGGACTCAGAGCAGCATTACTTTGAGGGTTTACTGGTGTATTTATATAGACCTTTCTGATAACGCTTACTTAATTTTAGCCTTTCCTTCTCCTTTAAGGGAAAGGCACTGGTACAGCCAGACAGAAATGTGTGCCCAGTAGCTGATTGTCTCCCCACAGGTGACAAAGGCCTCCACCCCCACAAAGCTACACTACTGTATGTTAAAATTTACACTGAATAGAGATGAAGGTGCCAATTTATTCACAGTGCTAACAATACTTTGTTTTTAAAGGGGAAGAAAAACACCTCCTTAGAGAGCACTTGAGAAAGGAGGTTGTACCTCTGAAACTTTGTGTGTGGATCTCAATAAACTACAAGTGTGTGAGTGTGTGCGCCATCTGATTTTCTACTATATATGGAAAACTCTGCTGGCCACTAAAATGTCTAAAGGTTGACCCGTTTTCCCAACTTTATTGACATTTTATATATATATATATATATATATGTATATATATATATATATATATATATATATATATATATGTATATATATATATATATATATATATAAAACTATACCTCCTTGGCCCCCTTCTGTAGTTACACCCCTGGTGACGGCAAATCTGTCCCATTTTGCTTCATGGGAAAATTTGCGAAACAGTGAAAATTTTCACATATATTCATTTCATTCTTAGACCTTTTTTTCAGTGCACATATAGTGCTATTTTTGGTCTACTTTTGACGCGCCTCTTGGCTAGTTTTGTAGCTGACTTTGGCTGGTTTTGAAAAATAGACCTGGCAACCCTGGAATAAAGGAAGGTGGCCATATGCGGGCAGATTAAAGCTGCCGATTTTATCCTTTAGACAGATTCGGCAGTTTATATGTCCGTGTGTGCGGGTTCCCGACTGGTCCTCCCGATCGATGTCAAGCCAAAAATCGGACAGATATCAATCTGTCAAGTTTGACTTTTTTTCCACAATCCATTGGCTACTTGATGCTGTCCTGCGATCAGTTGGTGTCCATTCTTAGCATTGGCCGAACGTTCGGATTCACCTAATATCGACCAGTTAGTGGCAGTGGCGTAACTAGATATTACTGGGCCCCACAGCAAATTATTTTTTCAGGCCCCCCAAAATATTTATTACGTGTTTGCGGAACAATGAGTCCTTTTTGGATTCTTTTGTGTAGCCGGTCTTATCACAGTCTCTCCAACTGTTCCCAAATGTTCAAATATATAAAGAGAAGTTTTTCAGACCAGCGCCTGTGGCAACAAAAGAGTTAAATACCAAAAATGGTGCAGTAACTTTGGTTCAAGTGGTGTCACCCGGTGTAGCTCGTAACTCTAGCGAAAACTTCGCTTTTCACTTCCCCATATACACCTTATGTGGATTCTCCGTTAGTAAATTTAAATACTTTTACTTCCCATTCACCGAATAAAAATTATCCTTAAATGGCCAGAGGGCCTACTCACAGACAACCTGGTGTATGGCGCCTTTAAACTGGATTTCCCCACAAATTACTCTCCAGCCTTGCCCGTCTCTCCAGATGCAATAAGTGGATCTGTTCCATTCTGGTCCCCCCAAAATATTTAGCAGTTGACTAGTTTTGCCAATATTTATTGAAACTGTACATGAATTAGGGCCTCATGGGCCCCCCTGCAGTCGCAGGGTCTGTTTCCTCTATAGTTACGCCCCTGGTTAGTGGGCATATCGGGTTAAGATCTGCCCATTTGGCCACCTTTAGTCGTTCTCACAGAAACAGGCTATAAGCAAGGTCGCTGCATCACGGAGATGTGAGGGTTTCCAAAAAATGAAAAGTCAGATGTAAAAAGTAAAAAATCTTTATTAGGACATAGATACCTAACGCGTTTCGTGCCTGTGTGGGCACTTACTCATAGGCTAAATGACACACCCCTATGTATCTGTTATATAAGGGGCTGTGACCAATCACCACGATACAAACACATATTGCCATTATACACAATTAGTGAAATTCCACCTAGTGGTGGGAGCACATATATTTTAACAAAAAAGAAAAAAGGAAAAAGAAAAGGGGGAGGGGAAAGGAAGGGAAGGAAGGGGGAGGAAAAAGAAAGGGGAAAAAAGGGAAAAAAGGAAGGACACCTCAAAAAACAGTTACTTACAAAATAATCCGTAAACAAAGAAAAAACAAACTTTAAAACAAAAAATACTTAAATTTACAAAATGATAAATATTCCAAATATGCCATCGTATATACAAATCTGGTAAAGTTATATAACATACCAAGTGTATAACAAACCAAATAGGTTATTTATGAAGATAAGGCCTCTATTCATAAGAAAGTTGAAATATATGTAGTTAATACAAAAATACTCCTCAAAAAAAAGGAAAGAAAGAAAAAAAGTGATATTCAAAAGAAAATAACTCAGTATAACAATAAAAGATCAGATAAATTAAAAAGTCAAAAGAAACATGTGACGTCATAGTCGCTATTGAGACCAAAGGGTTTTCTACTCCCCAAAAAGAAGATCCATTTGGTTTCCAAACGGAGCAGTTTTGGCAGGGCATCTCCCCCTCGTTTACCCTTTACTACTCTATCAATGCCCATAACTGACAATTTAGTGATATCTCCCCCATTGCATTCCTGAAAGTGTTTTGCTACTTGGGAATCACTACAACTAGGGTTGCCACCTGGCCGGTAAAAATGTTGCTTGATGCCAATGTTATTTATAGGGAAAACCCACAAGAAATACAGGAAGGCCGATATTTTTTTCCAGAAAAGGTGGCAACCCTGGTTACAACTAGATTAATTTATAGACCCCCATGGTGGCCCTGTAACTATTTTTTGATTTAGCAGGACTATTCTGTGCAGACCCGGACTGGCAATCTGTGGGTTCTGGCAAATGCCAGAGGGGCTGCTATAAGATACCATAGAAAGTCAGTATTTAGTGGGCTGGTGAATGGACCTCTGTGTGGGCTGTTTGGGCCTCTGTGTACCTGAAAATGCCAGGGCCTATTTTAATTCTCAGTCCAGACCTGATTCTGTGGTGGAAACAGAAAAATGTCAGTCAGGTGTTTCACGTAAAAGTCTACGTTTGACATAGGCAAGCAATTGTTAGACGCTGAGGAAAAACGTAAGACAGTCGTGTCTTTATTACAAGTTCGGTTCCTTGGAAATTTCATTAACATAACATTAGTTTATGAGTAAAGACGAGACCAAGTGGAAAGACTACCGCTCGCGTAAACTCTGGGCTAAAGCCCTCCCACCCCACTATTATAGGCCGCAAGATGGGCCGGGCGTCGCCTTGATTGACGGCTTCCCGGAGTAATTTGCCCCCCACGTGATCCGCAAAAGGGGCCGGCAGTAAAAGAAGAGTCCTGCTGCCTGCGCTCTCATTATAGTCCAATAGTCATTGTAGGAGCCAGTTCTATAGTATCATCTCCATCCGCGTCCTCGAGCCCCACTGAGCTTTTCCACACATTTTTTGTGTCCAACATTGGCTGTCAAGAATCATGGACTGTTTTTCTATGCCTTGTTTTCTGTCAGTGAGTAGACTTTCTGTTTCTTTATAATCTTCTCCTGTCCTTTGCCCGTAGCTGTCCTGCTGTAGGTTGTAGTTGTTTAGCAGGGGAGCATGACGTGCGCTGGGGCTGGAGTGGGACCGGGTACTTGCAGTTGCGCAGGGGTATTTCAATCGCGATTGGCGCTGCGAGGAGTCAGACTGCTGCTAATTGTCTGTAACACGCTGACAGTCACATTAGCAACAGGATGGCGGTGACTATCTGATAATGAGGGATGTGACTGGAAACAAGTTATAACCAACAACCCCCCCTCCCGCCGCCGCCCCGGGTGGAACTGTCCTTGTCCCCTTATTCGCTTTGATCCCGCTCTATCACTTAATTTCAGCCTAATCCCCCTCACCCCCCACACGCAGATCCTCCCTATTTATTTGCATGTATTTGTGTTCCGCAGAGACATCATGATTCCTGGTAACCGAATGCTGATGGTCATTTTATTAAGCCAAGTCCTGCTCGGAGGCACTAACTATGCCAGCCTGATACCTGACACGGGCAAGAAGAAAGTCGCGGCCGACATTCAGGGAGGAGGTCGTAGGTCGCCTCAGAGCAATGAGCTCCTGCGGGATTTCGAGGTGACGCTGCTGCAGATGTTCGGACTCCGCAAGCGGCCGCAGCCCAGTAAGGATGTGGTGGTTCCCGCTTATATGCGCGACCTGTACAGGCTTCAGTCAGCGGAGGAGGAGGATGAACTGCACGATATCAGCATGGAGTACCCCGAGACACCCACCAGCCGCGCCAACACCGTGAGGAGCTTCCATCACGAGGGTGAGTAGCCGCACTCTCTGCTCTTCCCCACACAGACAACTTGCTAAATATGACGGACTGTACCACCCACCCTTTCCCCCCATCTCTGACTACACAACAGCCCCTTCTCTCCCTGCGCTGAGCGCTCATCTCATTCGTCTGTGGGGAGCCCACTGCTTCACTACTGAGCCTGGGGGAAACTCACCGCCTAACAACGTGTTTGTCAGGGGCTAAAGTTCCCTAAATACTTGGAACAAGCTCACCCCTCTCTCTTCTCACCATGGTTCTTGCCCCTATTTATTCCTCTATATGTCTATATTATTCCTTATGCCTGGAATGTGCCCCTGTTATTCATGGGTAAGTCCCCTCAACTCGCACCAAATTATTTTCAAAATCCACATACCCTCAAATATAACATATACATCATATATATGCCAGGGGCTAATGTTCCCCAAATACTTGGAACACTCCAAGCTCATCCCTCTCTCTTCTCACTATGGTCATTGCCCCTATTTATCCTCTATGTCTATATTATTCCTTATGACTGGAATGTGCCCCTCATTGATAAGTCACCTCAACTCACACCAAATTCTTTTCAATATCCACATTTCCTCAATTATAACATGTACAGCATATATAATCCTTTATCCATATTACCTCTATTGTCAGGGGCTAATGTTCCCTAAATACTTGGAACACTCCAAGCTCATCCCTCTCTCTTCTCACTATGGTCATTGCCCCTATTTATCCTCTATGTCTATATTATTCCTTATGACTGGAATGTGCCCCTCATTGATAAGTCACCTCAACTCACACCAAATTCTTTTCAATATCCACATTTCCTCAATTATAACATGTACAGCATATATAATCCTTTATCCATATTACCTCTATTGTCAGGGGCTAATGTTCCCTAAATACTTGGAACACTCCAAGCTCACCCCTCTCTCTTCTCACCATGGTTCTTGCCCCTATTTATTCCTCTAATTTGTCTTATATTACTCCTTATGCCTGGAATGTGCCCCTGTTATTCATGGATAAATCACCTCAACTCACACCAAATTATTTTCAGTATCCACATTTTCTCAATTATAACATATATAGAATATATAATCCATTATCCATATTACCTCTATTGTCAGGGGCTAATGTTCCCTAAATACTTGGAACACCGTCCCCAAGATCACCCCTCTCTATTCTCACCATGGTTCTTGCCCCTATTTATTCCTCTAATATGTCTTTATTATTCCTTATGACTAGAATGTGCCCCTGTTATTCATTGATAAGTCCCCTCAACTCACACCAAATTATTTTCAGTATCCACATTTTCTCAATTATAACATATATAGAATATATAATCCATTATCCATATTACCTCTTCCTTGATACAGTACCCCCCATATGGCAGCCACCTTCTCTCTCCCTATTGCTTCCTACCTTGGTCGACTACGTGATTTTTGATCTATTTCTAGCAGGGAGACTTGATTAACATGTTATCATACAAATATAATTTGGTTCTTTGACCACATTTATGCCATGAATGTCCCTCAGATCGCATATCTAATTATCCCTAATTGTTCTTGCTATCTTATACTGCAAGGAGCACCGGCCCATTTCATTATATGTCCTTGCATTTACATGCTAAATATGCATACGGCTAAACAAACTAACACAGAGTGGTGCATTGTTATGGCCTTAAACAAAGGCACACACATTAGCATCTGAAACACCTGCCTAGACCCTTTTTTTAAAGCAGCCGTAAGGTATGAGTCAGTGCTTACACAGTGTAACATCCTTTTAGTCAGTATAGTTTGTTAATTGTTTTTTTTGTTGTTCAGCTTCCTACAAAATTAGTACAGGGAACCTTCACGTTCTATACTGATGACAGAAAGCCTATATTTCACATAATACCTGCTACCAGAGGGCAAACTGTAGCACCTTGTCTAGACCAGGGCATTTGGAGTGAAGTGGCAAATTATTTTAGAAATAAAGTTGACCAACGCCATGGCTGTAATCTTGTTCTGGTGTGGTCTCTAAGCAGTTAAGGCTTGTAAGCAGACTCTTGGGAACCTCCCTTACTAACTGTTTTGAGATGAATTAGAATTTTTTAATGTTCCTGCCTGGTTCTGCAATGGAGAGTTACGTGAGGGCTGTGACCCATCATTCCACGACTCATATACATGTTCTGCAGTGGGTCGGATGCATTCTAACAACAAACTAAATATGCAGCATGTAAACGCTTCAGATATTTTTTTTCTTTAATAAAGGGGTAATCTCTTAAACATGTCCTACAGGTCTGTGAGGATCAGATCAGTTGGGTTGGTCTAATTGTAGTAATTAAAAAACTTCACTGCATGGAAATGGTGAAACCTGACATTTTGTCAGTGTGTGTTTTTTTTTTTTTAATGTCATCTGATACTGCTCCAGTTGATATTAAAAATCAGTTACCTCAGCTACGACTATTAAACAGAAGCCTTATAAGGTAATACTTCATGACCAATACATTTCATTGGTTACTATATATCACTATAGGGCAAAAAATGGATATATCTGCTAAATTTATTTTATAGGACTATTCTGAAGTTTTATGAGCCTTTTTATGAGTTCTCCTGATCAAAGCAAAAGGCGTTGCTGCCTGTTTTTCCACAAGTTTTAATACTCAAAGTACTTTTAGTGTACTTAATATTACAGCTGCGTGTTTGTAAAGTTTGTTCAATAGAGCCCTGTAAACTGATCCAAATGTTTCCTAGCGGATGTTTCTTTTTCCAAAGTAAATCTGAGTTATTAATCCACAGCATCATTACTGTGTTCGAATTTACTTTTTTCCCTTCTGTAATATGATCAACAAGGCATGCTCTGTGTTTTCAAATCGCTGAAAATCCCAAGCAATACACTTCAGAAACACAAAAAGAAGTGTTGTACGCGACCTATTCAACTTTTGGTCTACCTACACTGCCAAGTGATTTTGAACGTGGAGCTAGTTAACTATGTGGCATGCATCACAAAACCAAAAAAAAAAATATGACAGAATCTGTTTAGTTGTATGCAGTCATCTCCGAAGGTCTCTTGTTTCGGGAAATTCTAGTAGGCCCGGGGTAAATACATTTCAACACTGTCAAAATGGAGTTAAGAAATCTCACTTTAATTTCTTTTACTTTTTCAGAACATTTGGAGAATCTACCAGGCACAGAAGAAAATGGAAATTTCCGTTTTGTGTTCAACCTCAGCAGCATTCCAGAGAATGAGGTGATTTCTTCAGCAGAACTGAGACTCTATAGAGAACAAATAGACCATGGTCCAGCGTGGGATGAGGGTTTCCACCGGATAAATATATACGAAGTTATGAAACCCATCACAGCAAATGGACACATGATAAATAGGCTGCTGGACACGAGGGTAATCCACCACAATGTGACACAGTGGGAAAGTTTTGACGTAAGCCCTGCAATTATGAGGTGGACCCTGGATAAACAGATAAACCATGGGCTTGCCATTGAGGTCATTCACCTCAACCAAACACAAACTTATCAGGGGAAGCATGTAAGGATGAGTCGATCATTATTACCTCAAAAGGATGCAGACTGGTCACAGATGAGACCACTTTTAATTACATTCAGCCATGATGGCAGGGGGCATGCACTGACTAGGAGGTCAAAAAGAAGTCCAAAACAGCAGAGACCCCGTAAAAAAAATAAACACTGCCGGAGACATTCTCTTTATGTGGATTTCAGCGATGTGGGCTGGAATGATTGGATTGTGGCACCTCCTGGATACCAGGCCTTTTACTGCCATGGAGATTGTCCATTTCCCTTGGCTGATCACCTAAACTCAACTAACCATGCTATTGTACAAACTCTGGTAAACTCTGTTAACTCAAGCATCCCAAAAGCATGCTGCGTCCCCACAGAACTGAGTGCTATCTCCATGCTTTATTTGGATGAATATGACAAAGTCGTCCTTAAAAACTACCAGGAGATGGTGGTGGAAGGGTGTGGGTGCCGTTGAGTCTGAGATCCAAACAAAAGACTGTTAACGGCTGGACTTCTTTCCACTGAACATTCACCTTGACCTTATTTATGACTTTTATGTGCAAATGTTTTTTGACAATATGATCATATATTTTGACAAAATATATTTATAACTACGTATTAAAAGAAAAAAAAAATAAAATAAGTCATTATTTTAAACATAAGCTACTTCTTTGTACAATGTGTTTATAAATGTACATTAGGATGAATATGGATTTATATGGGAATAGAGTATTTTTTCTATAAATTACCTTGTGTTAATATTTATTGGCAATATGGCTTAAATCCCCCGTCCCCCTGTAAATGAATGTAAATTAAGTTGAGGCATATTGCTGTCTGCATGTCACAGTTGGATTTAAATTCCCGGCTTCTGGGAATAGAACTTCTTGACTTGCTAACCTGTGTGTGTGTGTTTTTTCTAATTCATTTGCATGGAGACTCTGAAACACCTATGTTGTTATGCTAAAGTCTGTCATACCTCCCACCATCCTGCTGTATAGCCTAAGTTCAAAGCTATGCATAGTTTTTTTGTTTTAGGTTAGCAAAAGGGCTGTTAAGTAGAGAAGTACTTTGAAAAATTATTTTTCTTTAAACATCAAAGGTTACCGGATTCTTTTGAAAGGTTAAACACATTAAAATGCACATAGACTTGACAAGTGATATGTTTAAAGTTGACAGATGTGTTTATTTGTATTTTTTTACCGTAAAGAGAAAAAAAAAATCTAGGAATTTCAAATAAATCTGAACTTATTTTCCATAAGCAAGTAAAGACGTTCATTTTGCGCGGGCAATTTTTCATAATTTTTTGGGGGGCTTGGATGTCATCCGGAAAAATAAAATTATAAGCGCAGGGAAAATATTTCTATGTTTGTTTGTTATTTATTAAACTTGTTCAAACCTTAGAAAAGGGGACAGCTTAGCTGAAACCAATAAAAACCACAAAGTGGAAAGTTTGCCAAAGCCTGAGCTTCCTGGAGAGTGCAGGTGGAGTGACCAGATTAGAGCCTCGGGCTAAGGCAACTGGACTACCTGCTGCTTTTGTGTTGTAACCCTTCAGAAAGGACTTTTTTAACTGTATTGAACTTAAATAAATTGTTTTAAAAGAGACTGAACTCCATTTTCCCTGTTGCTTGCCCCCCTTTCCCAAGCAAAAAGAAACAATTTACAGTTTCCCTTTTAACATATAAACTGTCTTTTCCACCAGCTATTAACTAGTAGTACAGGTATGGGACCTGTCATCCGGAAACCTGTTATCCAGAAAGCACCGAATTACGGAAAGGTCATCTCCCATAGACTCCATTTTATGCAAATAATCTGTAATAAAAGAACAGTTCCTTGTAGTTTATCTAAACGAAGACTTACTTAATCTTTATTGGAGGTAAAAACAGCCTATTGGGTTTATTTAATGTTTAAGGGTCTGCCACACGGGCAGATTCGGGGAGATTAGTCGCCAGGCAACAAATCTCCCCTTCTTCGTGGCGACTAATATCTGCCTTCCGCCGACTAAAATGAAAATCCCTGGGGGCAGGCTGTTTTTCATTTTCCAAAGTCGCACGAAGTTTCCTTGTAAGGCAGTTACGGGTGACTTTGGAAAACGAAGCACTCCGAGTGCCTGCCCCCAGGCGATTTTAATTTTAGCCGGCGGAAGGCAGATCGGGGAGATAAGTTGCCACGAAGAAGAGATTTGTCGTCTGGCGACTAATCTCCCCGAATCTGCTCGTGTGTCCAGACCCTAAATGATTTTCTAGTAGACTTAAGAAATGAAGATACAAATTACGGAAAGATCTGTTACCCGGAAAGCACCAGGTCCTGAATATTCTGGATAACAGATCCCATACCTGTACTTGCCTTTTCTGCCTCTGGAAATATGGCTTAATCCACATATATTTCCCTTTATAGATGTACAATTTGCAGTTATTAGAGTAGCAAAGAAGCATATTTTCTTTCTCCTTTTCGCTTGCTATAGAACATAACTTTTAACAGGAAGCAAGAAGCCCTTTTGGCCATTTGGTTGATAAGAAATGGGATGTTGGGAGAAATAACCCTCAACAGCTGGGAAGCTTTGTGTTTGTCAGCATTCAGGAATATTTCAACATGACATCGCAACACACTCATAAGAACCAGTTGCATATTTTAACTGTTGCTTTAATTTTGTTGTGTGTCAGAGAAGCCACATTTTATAGGGCTTTTTAGATGTTTTATCTGAAAAATTCAGAATTGTATCCATTTTTCCAGTGACACATTCACAGAATCATTGATGGTAACGGAAAATAATATTAAAAAGTGTGGGAGGAGTGTACAAGAGAATGTATTTGTTTAGCACTTAGCATCTTAATCTACACTCCTCAATTCTCTTGCCTCATGAAAACCATTTTTTAATTTTTAGAGTCAGGACACACAGGCAGATTCAGGGAGATTAGTCGCCCGGCGACAAATCTCCGCTTCTTTGGGGATACTGATCTCCCCGAACTGCCTTCCCTGCCGGCTAAAATTGAAATCGGTGGCGGGATGACATTCGGATTGATTTTCCTCGTCAGGCAGATTCGGGGAGATTAGTCGACGACAAATCTCTTCTTCGGTGCGACTAATCTATCTGAACTGCCTTCCGTCGGCTATAATGAAAATCACTGATGGGAAGGCACTCGGATCGATTCGTTGGCCGAAGCTTGCTTGTGAGGCAACTTCAGGCGACTTCAGAAAACAAATCACTCCGACAGTTCGGGGAGATTAGTCGCCCCGAAGAAGAGGAGATTTGTCACCGGGCGACTAATCTCCCCAAATCTTCCTGTGCGCCCTGACCCTAAGAAGTGATACTGAAGTTCTGACAATGGTGCAAAAAATATAAATGTATTCTCCAAGTGGAATTTACTATTGATTAAGCGGAGTAAATTTTAGCAGTAATAAAATGTTCCTACTGCATTCTTGCCTGGTACATTCTGTTTTAATTTGGGCATTGACAATTTCTGGGTGACAAAACACCCAAAAATTCCCCCAACTGGAGGTAGTGGGATTCATTGAAGTTAAAACACTTCAATTGCGTAATCTCCCAAAAAAATGTAAGAAGGCATTTTCTCTCAATTTTTAGGGCAGAGACACAAGGTCAGATTCGGGGAGATTAATCACCTGACGACAAATCTCTTCTTTGGAGCGACTAATCTCCCCAAACTGCCTTCCCGCCTTCCGAAGTTGCCTCGTGAGGAAACTTCGGGCGATTTTAGAAAACGAAGCACTCTGAGTGCCATCACTCCGGCGATTTACATTCTAGCCAGTAGGAAGGCAGTTCGGGAGATTAGTCGCCCCGAAGAAGAGGAGATTTGTCTCTGCTCTTAGTGCCCATAAAAGGAAGGCATTTCTCTGTTTGGTGCGGCTTCACAAGTAGAGCTGACATTTTACCCCATTTGCTAAGACCAAGTAATGTGCAAAAATTACCGTTCTTGGGTTTAAAACACCTGCCTATAAATTTTTTTTCTAGGGTTCAACAGCAATGTTTGCTGTCATGAGAGCAATGTTTTTGTTTTTATCTGCTAACAATGTAGAATATATCAGTTTAAATTGTTTTACTTTACTGCTGGAATAGTTATTGGCACTTTTTCTGCTTGCATGGGAAACTCCTGACTATGTTGGTTTTCATTTCTGGCAAATAGCAGAAGGCCCATCTTGCTTGATGGCAGGGATTCCATAAAGTATGTTTACAGAATCAGAGCCACCGTCCCACATAGCAAAGCAGGTTTAATTACTGTTTATCTGAATGTCATTTGTGGCATTGTTTCTTGGAATGCCTGTGGCTAATTTAACAGTGAAAGCAAAAGAGATATGGAGACTTAGCTAAGGCAAAGTAAAAGTATTCATTAACCTTATACATGAAATGCATTTAAAGGAGAACTAAAGCTTAACTAAAGAAGTAGGCTAGACATGTTGTACATGATGTTTTGTGCTTCTGTACCAGCCCAAGGCAACCACAGCCCTTTAGCAGTAAAGATCTGTGTCTCCAAAGATGCCCCAGTAGCTCCCCATCTTCTTTTCTGCTGATTCACTGCACATGCTCTGTGCTGCTGTCACTTACTGAGATTAGGGACCCACTCACAATATACAGTACACATAGAATAGAAATGTCACAATATAAAGTTGATTAGTAATTAATACAGATAATTACTACATGGCAGCTCAGAAACCAGTGCAACTAGCATCAGAATTTAATAATCAGCCCTGTAGCATCAGCTTATATTACATAAAACCCTTAATTTCTGCTTGATCATTTGCGATAACCATTAAGTTTAGCTTCTCATCAGGTGCTCAGAGCCCACCCCCTGTGACAAGTTTGAAGCCTGGTGCAATGACTTTATTATATAAAATATGGAATTTTTAGCTATATACATTTTTAGGTTTTAGTTGTCCTTTAATGTAAACCTCTTATGGAAAGGACACCAAAAAGCTGTGTGAAAAATAAAAAGGTGGTGTAATAAATGTGTCAGTATCCCTTTAAACACATGCTTTTATGCACTAGGGAGGGCAACCCCTTTAACAACATCAGCTCCATGAATAGAGCTTGTTCGGAACATACGTTTGGACTTTTGTTTTAATTAAAGGGGAACTATCGCGAAAATGAAAATGTAATATAAGCTTCAATTAAAAATTCTGTCCCGTTTTTTGAAATAATCAAGTTTATTTTCACTAATAGGAAGCCCCCTATAAGATATATTGGATCAAACTGTCAATGAATATCTGACACCCAACTGCTGAATGAAGACAGAATGAAGCGAAACAGATGCTGAGAGAGGGATGGTGAACATAAACTTGATTATTTCAGAAACAATGCAGAGTATTTCATTGATTGTATTTAGCAAGTTTCTTAATTCAGTATGATGAAACTAAATGTTCATTTTCATGATAGTTCCCCTTTAATTAAAACTAAAGGCCAAACTTATGTTCAGACCAAGCACTATTCATTGAGTTATGCTGTTAAAGGGGTAAAAATATCTATTATTACACCACCACCGCCACATTCCCAAGAGCTGTCCAATAAATCTTGAATCAGGTTAAAACAAAATAATTATCCATAAGCAAAAACTAGGAAGATATTTTTTAATTAAAAGAATAGACAAAATGATACACACCCTTTGGCGCTATCTGTCAATGCAGCAATATTGGAAGGGGATTACAGATTGGTTATGAAAGCCCGTCTCTGGGGGTCAGCCTGGAGCCTACTTACTCTACACTGGAAAGACCATACACCCCCTCACTCCAACAACTATACTGAATAAAAAGGGCAGAAACTTAAATATATACAAATCAGCTGTCTCTCTCTAGAGAGACAGTCTTCCTACCTCTACTCCTTCCTCCCCGGTTTGCCTATTAAAGGGATACTGTCATGGGAAAAAAAAATTTTTCAAAATGAATCAGTTAATAGTGCTGCTCCAGCAGAATTCTGCACTGAAATCCATTTCTCAAAAGAGCAAACACATTTTTTTATATTCAATTTTGAAATCTGACATGGGGCTAGACATATTGTCAATTCCCCAGCTGCCCCAAGTCATGTGACTTGTGCTCTGATAAACTTCAATCACTCTTTACTGCTGTACTGCAAGTTGGAGTGATATCACCCCCCACCCTTTCCCCCCCCAGCAGCCAAACAAAAGAACAATGGGAAGGTAACCAGATAGCAGCTCCCTAACACAAGATAACAGCTGCCTGGTAGATCTAAGAACAGCACTCAATAGTAAAAACCCATATTCCACTGAGACACATTCAGTTACATTGAGAAGGAAAAAAACAACAGCCTGCCAGAAAGCATTTCTCTCCTAAAGTGCAGGCACAAGTCACATGACCAGGGGCAGCTGGGAAATTGACATGTCTAGCCCCATGTCAGATTTCAAAATTGAATATATTGAATTTTGAAAAAATATCATATCTTTGTTATGTATGCGTACATGATGCCTATACTCTGATGCAAGTATCATTACTAATTAGCATGGATACGATTTTCTGTGCCTGTTTTTTACTCAATGAAACGTAATTGAGCAAAATAAAAAAGAGTAAACGAAACACATTTTCATCACGATTCTATTCCTATTTATTGGGCTCATGTTGGACAGGTATATTATGTAGGTGTATACTGTCCCTTTAAAATAAAATATATGTTGCGGCATTTAATTATAGACATTAATGCATAGTTAAATGTGTGAATACATGCTGTGTTTCATTATGCTGGGGATGCTATTTATCTTTGCACTCCTAACTTCTGCGTTGGGAGCTGTAATCTATTATAAGACAGAGCATGAAGTGATAAGATAAAGTTTGAGTGGCTGTCACACATACAGTATCTTCAAATATTAGGACATCACAGCTTAATCTTTATGATTAAATATTCAATTTTAAGATTGTGGCCATATAGGCGTTTAACTTTCACATATTTTACCTTAAGCAAATAGATAGAGTATGAGGCTATTGCTTATTGTATGCCCAGAACATTCCTTTTCCTCATATTTACATTTATCATTGAGAGCTGCCATACTTCTGTAGAAGAATTCTCCACTGATATTCACATATCACTCCCAGAGAGCACAATTTGTTTTTTTTTCGTGACTTCGGGTCTTTTTGCCGCTTCAGGACTTCAATTTTAGCTCTTTTTGTGACTTTGGGTCTTTTCGTCGCTTTTGGAGTTCGGCTTTGGCTATTTTCGTGGCTTCGGGTCTCTTCGCCGCTTCAGGAGTTTGGCTGTTTTCGTGTCTTCGGGACTTTTCGGCACTTCCGCATTTTGGCTGATCATGACATTGTGACTTCGGAAATGGCCGCACGGCTTCGTCGCTGTCAAGGGGGGGCCCAGCTCTTTCGAAAGTGGCGAACTGCCGGGCCCCCCTTCAGGCCCAGGCCCAGGACACCTGTACCCCCTGTCCCCCCCTGCAGGGCTCCCTAGCACCCAGTTTCCCTTAATCTGTCCTGGGTTATTAACAACATGCCGCTATGGATATGCCAGAGGACAAGCTTCAATGTGCAAAAAGTATGATCCATTATTAGCTCTTTGTAAATTGCCCCATTATTGCAAATTATCCCTTCCCCCCTTTAAGAAGAGATTAGAGGGATTCTGTCATGATTTTTATGATGTATTTTTTATTTCTAAATTACACTGTTTACACTGCAAATAATTCACTCTACAATATAAACTTTCATTCCTGAACCAGCAAGTGTATTTTTTTTAGTTGTAATATTGGTGTATTGCTGCATCTCAGGTCATTTTGCCTGGTCATGTGATTCAGAAAGAGCCAGCACTTTAGGATGGAACTGCTTTCTGGCAGGCTGTTGTTTCCCCTACTCAATGTAACTTAATGTGTCGCAGTGGGACCTGGGTTTTACTTTTGAGTGCTGTTCTTAGATCTATCATGCAGCTGTTATCTTGTGTTAGGGAGCTGCTATCTGGTTACCTTCCCTTTGTTCTGTTGTTGAGGGGGGGGGGGTGATATCACTCCAACTTGCAGTACAGCAGTAAAGAGTGACTGAAGTTTATCAGAGCACATGGGTAGCTGGAGCAGCTGGGTAACTGCCAATATGTCTAGCCCCATGTCAGATTTCAAAATTAAATATAAAAAAATATGTTTGCTCTTTTGAGAAAGAATTTGAGTGCAGAATTCTGCTGTAGCAGCACTATTAACAGATGTGTTTTGAAAAAAATTTTTTTCCCAGACAGTATCTCTTTAAATAAAAACTATATCCCCGAACAATATTGGTCTCTATAAAATATATTGCATAAAACTGCTCATAAGTAAAATCCACGATTCAGAGTTTGTCATCCTGTCAAACATTACCATGTTACCAAGCCTAAATATTGCAACACACCCTTTGAAATGAATTCAAGCTGTATCTTTCAAAGCAGTGGCGTAACTACCAGGGGAGCAGGGGGTGCAATTGGACAAGGGTCCGCACCCCCACAGGGCCCCCCTGCAGATCGCACCCCACTGTAGCCGCAAAGAAAATCAACGTGAAGGGGGGTAGGGGGGCCCCGCTGCATGGCCCGCACCAGGGCCCTCCCCCACCTAGTTACGTTACTGTTTCAAAGAGATCCTAAATCCACTTTTTATGCATTCTTATGATGATATCATGCATTGCCAAAGCATTTGTTTTTGTTTGTTTTGTCTGCCTAAAGTACTTTATGGCCAGAGACACCGTGCAAACTTTTATCAGTGTGATAATGATCCAATGACCCAGACTTGGATTTTGCAAACTTTTACTTACCATTTGGCATGATGCAATATGATGTCTTAAAGGACCAGTAACATATATATATTTTTTTTTTAAAAATTAGTTTCTTTTTGACGGAAAAAAAAAACACCAACACAGTTTAAACTTTTAATTAAGAAATTTCTTACTGATTCTCCGATTGCACGATGGATCGACAGGGCGACGATCCATCGTGTGGCGCTCAATTTCTCCTCCCTGGCTATCTCCTATAGAAGGCAGGGAGGAGAAATTGAGCGCCACACTTTGGATCGTCGCCCTGTCGCCATTTCTGAAGAGGAATGCATGCAGAGAATCGGTAAGTCATTTCTTAATAATAAAATTTATGTTACTGGTCCTTTAACAATTCCAGGACTGGATCATTGTGGAACTGATGCAATGAAGCTCAACATACCTTTGTCACATATAGTGATGGGCGAATTTATTTGCTAGGCGCAAATTTGCAGCGAATTTGTGTATTTTGATGCCGGCGAAAAAATTTGCAAATTTGCCACTATAATTCGCTGACGCAAATTCGCGGCATCAAAGAATCTATGCTGACGTCAGCATTTCGGAATCGTCGATGACGACAATTTAGACGATGGCGATGATTATAGTCAATGGGCATCTGTTAATCGTCGTTGGCATCAAAAAACGTTGTCGTCGGTGTTGATTCCGCGTCAAAAAAAATGTTGGCAAATTCGGCATCAAGTGTTTCGGCAAATCTGCAAATTAATTCGCCGTCGGCGAACTGCGCAAATTCGCCACGAAAATAAATTCACCCATCACTATATGTGTCAAATTTGACGATGGCGCCTTTTTGCCCATTCTGCGTTTCGTGAATTTTTCGTGAATATCACGGGAAGTTTGCGAAATTCATGGCGAAGCGAAACTGGACATATTCGCCCATCACTAGTCACATATACAGGGCCAAAGGTAACCTTAGATATCCAGTTATTTCACATACCAAATCGTATGAAACTAGGACATCGGTCACGCCAAACACCTCATACATTTTTCTGCATTTAAGGCAATTGTACTTTGCAATAGCTGGAGGGTGTATACATTTTTATTCTGGAGGAATTTGCTCTAACCTGGCCAGGTGTAGGTTGTCTTAGCTCATTAAACTCTGCAAATGTAGGTAGTGCTTAACATAAGAGGTATAAGTTTGTCATGACAAACCTCACTCACAGTGCCCCCACCAAGTTGTCTGGGTGAATGGTTTCCAGCTATGCTTGAGGACCTCAAGTATGACTTTCTTTCTACAGACGTTCCTAACCCATTTGGCATAGTTAATCTAATCAGTAACTTTTTTAGTAAATGAAAAATTTTTGCCGACTAGTTTGTCTTAATTACTTTTTTAGCGCCTAATACAAAAAATAAAATTACAATAAACATTTTATATAAGCAATTAATTAACAATTATTCATTTCTGGAACATAGTCGTTCTGAATTTCGAAGAATTCTATTCTGTAAATGTCAGGACTTTTACAGGCAATTCCGCTTCAAAAAATGAAAAGTCGCCAGCGTTTTTGGAACTTTAATGCATTTTCGGCACACAGGATATGATTTAAGTGACAGAAGATTGAGGAAGATCTGGCTCCTTTTTAGCACTTCCCCTGGTCTGAGGTGGCAAAGTCAACTCTGGCGAAAGAGGTAACGTTCAGTTGAATCAGTAAATTTGCGGAGTAACGATCGTTTGCCAGAGCAAAAACTTGCCTGCCGATAGAGTGCAAATGAACGCTAGCGACGCTCCCGTTCGCTAGCGAGTTAGCACCTGATAGTGAATAGCCGATGTCCCTGCAGGTGGCAACGCTGGCAAAAAGTCGCTAGCACTAACCACTTCGCCCTTTAGTGAATCTGCCCCTATGTTTCAGGCTTGTAAAATTCTGTACACGCAATGAACAGAGACCTAACTGTATCTTATGAAGGGGATTCTGGGAGGGATCGGTAGGATGGAACCCTTAGAGGAGAAGGAAACCTAGTCGGCTCAAAAACCCTCCCCCCCGTGTGTTGCCCACCCTCCCTCCTCCCCCCTGGCCTACCCGTCCCGCTGGGCAAATGCCCCTAACTTGTTACTTACCCTTCTGCGCAGGTCCAGTCCACGGAGTTCACAGGCACCATCTTCTTCCACGCGATCTTCTTCCTGCTTTGACCGGTGCATGCGCAGTAGGAGCATTTCGCCGGTACGGATCTACTGCGCATACGCAAAAAGTCACAAAGTTTTCCGATTTCACTTCGTGACTTTTGGCACATGCGCAGTAGATCGTACCAGCAAAATGCTCCTACTGCGCATGCGCCGGTCAAAGCAGGAAGAAGATCGCGTGGAAGAAGATGGCGTCGGTGAACTCCGTAGACTGGACCTGCACAGAAGGGTAAGTAACAAGTTAGGGATATTTGCCCAGCGGGACGGGTAGGCCAGGGGGGAGGAGGGAGGTTGGGCAACACACGTGAGGGGGGAAGGGTTTTTGCGCCGACTAGGTTTCCTTCTCCTTTAAATTGTTTATGTTTTTTAAGGAGACATTTTTCTTGTCTTGCAAGTATTACATGCACGATGAAAGATATGCTTGTAAAGTTGGATTTAAACATTTTATTAGTAAGTGAAAAAAATCTCAGCAAGACATGTTATAACATTTTTACAGGGCATATATATATATTTTCCTCTTTTATCAGCTTTAAACCCTACCCCCTACTGCAAGTCTTTAAGGTGGATGTATTGCCTAAGGGTCTGGTGGCAAACTGCTGTTCTTTCTTTGATGCTTGCATATCAGGCATAGCCGTGCAATAGAAAGAATTTCATTTTAAAGTGGCAATAAGCTAAAATGGGAGAGCTTTTCAGCTGTTTGACAGAGCAATTACGTACCTTTCAACTGATCTGCTTGACTCCGATAACCCTGACTGCAGAGATAATTGTCTATTACCTTAATATTCCTGAACTCTCTGATTCCCTGCTAGTTTGCAAGTCAAAAATAAACAAACATGGGGTGACTGAGCTAAACAGTTCCACCACATTTCATCTTTCAGATAGCGGGCTAAATAACGGTACTTACTTTAAAGTCAAAAGCTGTGGTGCAGTTGGTTATGTGAATTTGGCTAATTTTCTTAAAAAAAAAATTCCACTGGAAAAAATGTAATGTGACATGAGCTATGTATGACATTTCTGCATTGGTTGGGACTGGTACCGAATTAATGAAATATTACATTTTCATTTCCATATTGCTTGACATTTAAAGGCTCCCACCCCAATGCAGTGGTATAACTAAGAAGATTCTGGAGCAACTCCTGTATTGCTTTACCTACCAGAATCAAGAGAAATGGTCAGAATATTCTTGGTTTTCAGCCTTTTTTGGTGTATTTGGTTCCTGCTGACCTCCCTCTTGTTCCGGTGGAAGCTTTGGTCCTTGGCTTAAAGGAACAGTAACACCAAAAATGAAGTGTTAAAGGAATGCCAATATAATGTAGTGTTACCCTGCACTGGTAAAAGTGGCATGTTTGTTTCAGAAACACTACTATAGTTTATATAAACAAGCTGCTGTGTAGCCATGTTGGCAGCCATTCAAAGCTGAAAAAGGAGAAAAGGCACAGGATGCACAACAGATAACAGATAAACTCTGCAGATGGGATTCTTCAGAACTTATCTGTTATCTACTGTGTATCCTGTGCTTGGCTGCCCCCATGGCTATACAGCAGCTTGTTTATATAATGTATAGCAGAGTTTTTAAAGCAAACACACCAGTTTTACCAGTGCAGGACAACATTACATTATATTTTCCTTACTTTAAAACACTTTTATTTTTTGGTGTTTCTGTTCCTTTTGACATTATCTGGTTTTGGTGTGTACACAAAGCTCTTTCAAGATTGTCAGCTTAGCCATACTGGCTGCAGTTTTGCTTCTTGTGTTCAAACTGGGGATGCTGTCTGGCTTTTACTAAACATATCAGACATAAAGGAGAACTACCTAAAAATGAATATGGCTAAAATGCCATATTTGATATACTGAACTTATTACACCAACCTAAAGTTTCATCTTCTTAATAGCAGCAATGATCCAGGACTTGTCACAGGGGGGTCACCATTTTGGAAAGTGTCTGTGACACTCACATGCTCAGTGGGCTCTGAGCAGCTGTTGAGAAGCTAAGCTTAGGGGTCATCACTAATTATCCAGCAGAAAATGAGGTTGGTCTGTAATATAAGCTGATGCTACAGGGCTGATTATTAAATTCTGATGCTAATTGCACTGGTTTCTGTGCTGCCATGTAGTAATTATCTGTATTAATTACTAATCAGCCTTATATTGTGACATTTCTATTTTATGTGTACTGTATATTGTGAGTAGGTAGAGAGTAGAGCTCAGTAAATGACACAGCACAGAGCATGTGCAGTGAATCAGCAGAAAAACAGATGGAGAGCAACTGGGGCATTTTTGGATGCACAGATCTTCCCTGCTAAAGGACTGTGGTTGCCTTTGGCTAGAAAAGAAGCTCCAAACATAATTTACACCATTTCTAGCCTACTTCTTTAGTTAAGCATTAGTTCTCCTTTAAGTTTGGGCTAATTGGTTCCAGGTATTCTGCCTTGTGCTGTCCTGCTGGGCTAGTCTGCTAAGTGGGTTATGATAAGATGTTGCTGCCCAGTTTCCAGTTTTTGTTACTCTGGCAGTCACCAGCCTTGTGTCCCAGTCTCTCCAGCAGCAGCTTGCTAACTTCTGCTCCAGTTTCTGTTTCTTTGATGGCCTGCCATCCTTCTGTTCCAGTTGCTCCCTTTGAAGGGGCCTGCTACCCTCCTGTTCAGTTTAGTCTGACACTTTTCTGATCTTGTGGTGCCCAACCAGCATGTTGTCAGTTTCTGATCTGGAAGTTGCATGACCGCCTTAAGTTCCTGATCCTGTAGCAGCTAGCCAGCCTCTTAATCCATGTTGTAGTCACCTGCTGTTTCTGTAGTGGTCCACCAGTTCCCAGCAGCTTTGTAGGTGGCTGCCGGTAGAGACACAGTGTTTCGCATACAAAATAGACCACTGAAACTAGAGGTTATTGTGTGATTTTTTCCATGGTAAATTCAGGAAGTGACCATGAGTCTAGACTCAATAATCATAGGTCAGCAGGTGTGGTAGTAACATTAAAGGTTGTGAGTGCCTACTGAATGAAATATCTCCAGCATTATCCTCTGACAACCTCATGGGGGATTTGCAAATCACGTAGGTTCCTATAGCCTCTGGTTCCCAATTCTTCAGATCTAAGAAATTTTGCCTAATCTTCTGCCTGCAATAGTCTCTTGGTTAGATTATGCTCAGGTCATTCCTTATTCTAACATTAATAGTCTTCTAGTTGCACCTGGCATGGGTAGTCATTGAACTACACCTAACATCAGGGCTGGATTTACATAGAGGGCGCCCCTAGGCCAACTACCGTTCGTCGCCCCTGTCGTCTCCAGGGGGACAGGAGCAATGGGGAGTGGTGCATGGGAAATTTAAAAAATGATTGTATCTCCTGTGCATCTCCAGTGTTTTTGAACCAATGTGGGTGTGGTTGGGCAGCATGCCACCCCCATAAAATCCTGCCGCCCTAGGCCCGGGCCTTGTTGGCCTCTCCACAAATACAGGCCTGTCTAACATCAGTGTTCTCAACTGATGGAGAGGATGAAATGCAGAAGTGGGGAACATGTTTCAAATCCTGTCTTACTGAACTGTATGTATCTTACAACAATTGTTATGATGTCTAAAGCTCTAAGACATAACATCACTGGCCTGTGCTTGACTTTGCTCAGGGGTCTTCACATTATTTTTCCGCAGTCATTTCATTTATTTCAACATTGTGGGTTAAATTAGCACATCTTAAAACTGTAAACTTGCCAGTGTAAAAAGCCACTATTCATCATATTCTGAACATTTTGTTCATGAACAATATTGTTCCCATCTGTAAGTGGAAGAGAAGGGGTTATGTCTAAATGAGAAATATCAAAATTATCCGACTTATGCATGCAAATATTTTATAGCAGTTGGTTTTGGTTGGTTTTAGATGCCAGGAAGGTGGTTGAGTGCTTGAGTTGCCTCTGACCACAGTTTCCCCACATTCTTTGGCAATGATAAAATGGAAATAAGTGTAATATTTTTAAAGCACTTGAGAAGTCAGTGTGTACTTCTTTTAACATGTAACATGGTAGCAAAATCCCTTACAAGCAACTGATCTTTGATCTCAGGTATTCAACTTGTAGTTTATGCAAAAGCTCCATACGGTTAAATAATTTCATCTTAATGGGCCCCTTCCTAAACTCCTGTTGTCCAGTGAAAATGCATAAAGTACATAGCTGTAGGGGAAACATTCTAAAAAGTGCTGTATTTAGCCATACAGCAGGAGTATTTAGCCATACAGATATTAGTCTATTGTAATAAGACCCCATCCATCATTTTCCAATCTAGGAACTGAAATGTATTTTGCAATATTTACTCATCAATTCTTAATTTACTCATAGTTGTAGGTGCATTAATCACAATATACATTGGTATGTGGCTGAAAGGTCCATCAATTTTACCAGTTTCTAGGATTTGTATTGACCAGTGGTTTATGGATTTTTGGAGATAAAGGTCCAACACGTCACACACTTATATGCAGGGCTGACATTGGAGGGGTTCAGGAGATACTGTGTGTCAAGGATTAGGTAGGGGAGCTGTGGAGACTGAAGGGAAAGGGCGAGTCCTTGAGGCAGGAGCTGTATGTGCCTAGGGAACACTTGAAGGGAAAGCAGGAACAGGTCGATGAGGGCGAAGAGTCAGTCTGGATCAGGTGCAGAACAGGACAGAGAGGGCGAAGAGTCAGTCTGGATCAGGTGCAGAACAGAGAGGGCGAAGATCAGGACTGGACTAGGCAGGAAGAAGAGGGCGACGACTCAACAGGAACAGACTGGACGGGGCAGGAGTGGAACAGGAACAGACTGGATGGGACAGGACGGTGCGGGCGTAGATCAGATCAAACTGGGGATAGAGTGCAGAGGGAGACTGGAGCGGATAGCAAGACAGGACTGGAGTGGAAGGAGATTAGAGTGGATAGCAAGAGAGGGCTGGAGCAGGATAGCAAGAGAGGGCTGGAGCAGGATAGCAAGAGAGGACTGGGGCAAGATAGCAAGAGAGGACTGGAGCAGGATAGCAAGAGAGGACTGGAGCCGAGGATAGCAAGAGAAGACTGGAGCAGAGGATAGCAAGAGAGGACTGGAGCAAGAGAGGGGTACAAGGCAGGGTCGGAAAGCAAGAATCAGGAAGAGGCAAGACAAGGTCAGTACAAGGTGAAGTCAGGGCAAGGTACAAGGTGGAACAGGAAGCAGAAATCAGGAACAAGCAAGGCAGGATCAAGGTCAAGGCTGGGCAGGTACAAGATAAGATAAAGCAGGACAAGATAAGGTAAAGCAGGACAAGACAAGGCAAGACAAGGCAGAATAATAAGGGAAAAGGGGCAAGAGCTAGAACTACCTAGTTAGGGGCGCTGCCGCAGTACTAGGAAAACCATGCAATGCTCTGGCAAGGAGTGGTCTAAGTGCTACCCTTAAATAGGGAAGAGTCAACCCTGATTGGCTGATTAAACTAGGCGGGGCAACCCTACAGGCTGCTCACCTGGCCAAATGGTTAAGGTATCGAGCCAGAAACCGAAAGGTCCCTGGCTCGAATCCCAGCAATACCTGACACTGTGGTAGAGGGGGCTCCAAGAGATATTAAATTGTGATTTGTGGGCTTCAAGGGGTGTAACTTGTGAGATAGTTGTCAGGGCTTCAAGGGGTGTAACTTGTGAGATAGTTGTCAGGGCTTCAAGGGGTGTAACTTGTGAGATAGTTGTCAGGGCTTTGTCAGATTATGGGTGGGATTTTGGCATAATAAGGCATGTCCAGGGTGGATCAGGGACATGGTCATGCATGAATCATTTTATTATTCAGCACCCTCCACCAATCAGCCCAGGTAAAAAATGGGCTAATAATTTGGGCTCCCTGAGGGTGAGCTCACTTACTGAGTAGTATGGGACCACAGGATTCCAGATGTCAGCCCTGCTTGTATGTACAATGTATCTTTTCGCTCTATTATTACAAGTTTCTAAGTGCTCCTGTGTCACTCCTCTGCACGTGCGTGCAAACAATCACAACATCTTGTATGGATGGACAGCATTATCTCAGAGCACGTAAGTACATGAAAGTTATTGCTAAAAGAACAAATATAACTGCAAATAAATACTGTGAAAGAGATAGACGGGACCATCAAATAAGAATATAACAAAAGTAAAATAAAGTACTGCTAACACAGTTTATAACAAAAAACACCCAGTGCCATGCTGCCAAAAGTAATGCACACTTCACTGCCTACAATATCCTAAATATAAAAACACAGGTGTTTCTCTAGAACTTAGAAGTGAGCACTTAATACACACAATGTAACATCTTTGGATCAAGGTACAATAGGATGCACAATGAAGGAAATTCCTGGTGCATTAGTATTTACAATTATATACTAAATATAATATCACTGTAGTATATTCATGTATGGAAAAAAATAGACCACACCATGGGTCTGAACATCTAAACACCTCCAAAGCAAAAACAAAGAGTTCCATTTCTATAGACAGCATTATAGCAAAGCACATAAAGGAATGGGATTCTGAACATGCTGCTATTCCTCACTGATCCCTTTGTTGCTGACCATTGCCTGTTGATTCTTGCCTCTCTGGTTCTTGATCCTCGAGTTGTTTACTGACTGATTATTTCTGCCTGTATTGGCCTTGGCCTATCAATTGATCTTGTTTCTACATCTGATCCTGTTATCCCGACAATGGAAGTCGTATCCTGTCTTAAGTGCTCCTGCCACTCCCCCACTGAACCTAGGCCTCTACTAAATTTCTTTTCTTCTCTAGTGCGAGTTGTAGGATCTCTACTGACTCTTTTTTGTGTGAAAATAACACAAAATACAGTCATCTAGGGAAGCTTCATCTATTGAATCTGTTTTCCAGAAATTGATGATCCTAACTCATGCTGTATATAACATGTAGAATGGTTACCAGCAGTTGTAAACATTTCCAAGATCTTTTTCAACCCTCGGTTACACCTTCTCTTTCTTCAGTTCTAAACAAAAAGTTCCGCTGCCTGACCAGATTTCTGGTGACCAAAAATACTTCCATGCTTTCTGGAACAACTGCCAACCTCTATTTACCCTTCAACACCATTCTTGTTCAGCCACCAATCTTCTGAGCAAATTAAGGTCAGGGTAGTACACATGGATGCTTGGCACATGGATTTTTGGACCAACAAAGCCCTTTACTCAATGATTTCCAGACTTTCTTGCAAACTACAGCTGCAATTTATGATGATGTGGTTTCTACCTCTGATCTTGCTAACCCTACAGTGGGAGTTGTATCCTGTCTCATGGAATCCAGTCCTCCATTTAGTCAAGACCTGTGCTGTATATTTAGTGGGAGGTGTAGGAGCAGTTAAGGCTCTCCTCATTCATGTTGAGAATCAGCCTCTTCTTCTGACCCAATAAATCCTTATCTGCCTCCCTATTGCCACCCGATTTTTTTATTTTGTAATGATGCTAGTTCCCAGACCCCATATATTGCAGGATTGCTTTTAGTTCATGATCCTCTGCACCTGCACTATATGACATTTTCCCAAGAGAGTGTATTATACTGGTTCCAATTCTGCCCGCATACACACACATTCAGTACCAATAAGAAATTAATACAAAGTGCTGCATGTCATGCTGGTAAATAAAAGGTCTATTAGAAATGCACACATAGGGGCCCATTTACTTAGCTCGAGTGAAGGAATAGAGGAAAAAAACCTTTGAATTTCGAATGTTTTTTTTGGCTACTTCGACCTTCGACTACGACTTCGACTTCGAATTGAACGGTTCGAACTAAAAATTGTTCGACTATTCAACCATTCGATAGTCGAAGTACTGTCTCTTTAAAAAAAAACTTCGACCCCCTAGTTTGCCACCTAAAACCTACTGAAGTCAATGTTAGCCAATTGGGAAGGTCCCCATAGGCCAGGGTTCCCCAACCTTTAGAATCCGTGAGCAACATTCAGACCTAAAAGGAGTTGGGGAGCAACACTAGCATAAAAAAATGTTCCTGGGGTGCCAAAAAGGGCTGTGATTGGCCATTTAGTAGCCCCTATGTGGATTGTCAACCTAAATTGAGGCTCTGTTTGGCAGTGCACCTGGTCTTTATGCAACCAAAACTTGCCACCAAGCCAGGAATACAAAAATAAGCTCCTGCTTTGAAGCCACTGGGAGCAACATCCAAGGGGTTGGAGAGCAACATGTTGCTCACGAGCTACTGGTTGGGGATCACTGCCATAGGCTTTGGTTGAAGAAAAATCGTTCGATCGATGGATTAAAATCCTTCGAATCGAACGAATTGCGGTAAATCCTTCGACTTCGATATTCAAAGTACTGTCTCTTTAAAAAAAAACTTCGACCCCCTAGTTTGCCACCTAAACCTACCGAAGTCAATGTTAGCCTATGGGGAAGGTCCCCATAGGCTTTCTAAGTATTTTTTGGTCGAAGAAAAATCGTTTGATCGATGGATTAAAATCCTTCGAATCGAACTAATTGCCGTAAATCCTTCGACTTCGATATTCGAAGTCGAAGGATTTCAATTCGGCAGTCGAATATTGAGGGTTAATTAACCCTCGATATTGACCTTGAGTAAATTTTTCCCATAATGTCACTCTTAATGGGGGTACTGAGGCCAGTGCTGTTCATGGCTGTGTTGAAATGTCAGAGATAGTGATGGGCGAATTTATTCGCCAGGCGCGATTTTGCGGCGAACCAAAGATCTTTAGAGGGATATAGGTAACCTAGTGATATATAACGATAATGTATATATTTGAGAAATGTTAATACAATGTCTCCTTCTGTATGTTTAGCTCCCTGCCACAAAACAACTGACCAGACAGCTTTTAGATTGAAGCACAAATAAAAACAAGAATTTTGATAATGTCCTGCTGCCTGAAGACAAAGGGGTAAATATTCCTGAATAACATTAATACAAACTGACTGTTACAGTTTGCCATAGAGATAAAGAGGCTTACCAGATGGAATGTGCAAACACAGGTGTGGAGTTATCCTGATATTTCAATTAGTTTAGGGCTATTCAAGCTTAAAATCTGTTTTTAGTCAGCAAAGAGGTCCGCTGTTTAGCTATGGATTCAAATACTTTTTGTGCAGCTGCAGGTTGGATTTTCCGGAGCATGTTTTTGCTTTGTGGTATTGCTTTTCAGAAAAAAAAACAAGAGAAAAAGCTTAATTATACCAAAGCATTCAGGTTCCACGTTCAATAGGGATGCATTATTATTATATTTTCTATCTGTGTAGGTAGAGATATAAATAATGTGGAGGTTGGTTGTTGGAGCTTTCTTTGTGCCAGTTTACTCTTAGTTGTCCGGAGAAAAAGGAATGGAAGGGGGGTAAGCCACAAAATCTTTGCAGGTTACAAGGTGCTTTCTGTTAATATTGAGCATGGTTCATAATTATTTTTAATGTTTCTTTTTGTATTTATGCTTTGTTAAACATTGCGTTCACTGATTACACACTCATCTCATTTTATCTTTACAGTGAAATTGCTAACAAGTTCAGATTTTGCTATTTCTTTGTCCTTCTGTGGCAAAACCCCCAACCCCCCCCCCACACACAAATATTAATGCTTCTGCATAGGAGGGGGTTGAAAGGGTGACCACCAGAAAATTAGCTCATAATTCCAGGTTAGTCTGGAATACAGACGTATCATGCCTATCACTAATTAGGCTCTTCTAGTGATTACAGGTGGAATATTTAGAACGTTTTTGATACACACCATTTGCTCCTTTATTATATAAAATAGTTGCCTTACAGAATTAAGGGATATCTCAGTCTTTCAAAAAAATTGCCATAACTTAATAGATTTATGCAAAATGCGTATGTATGCTATGTTTGAAGAAGCTTGAAACTCCCTAACAGCAGAGTGTACTGTCATGATTTTTATTATGTAGTTTTTATTTCTAAATGACACTGTTTACGCAGCAAATAATTCACTCTACAATATAAAATGTCATTCCTGAACCAGCAAGTGTATTTTTTTTTGTTGTAATATTGGTGTGTAGGTGCATCTCAGGTCATTTTGCCTGGTCATGTGCTCCTTCCCATTGTTCTGTTGTTAGACTGCTGGGGGCGGAAGGAGGGGGTGATATCACTCCAACTTGCAGTACAGCAGTAAAGAGTGACTGAAGTTTATCAGAGCACAAGTCACATGACGGGGAGCAGCTGGGAAATTGGCAATATGTCTAGCCCCATGTCAGATTTCAGAATGAAATATAAAAAAAATCTGTTTGCTCTTTTGAGAAAGAATTCTGCTGGAGCAGCACTATTAACTGATGCGTTCTGAAAACATTTTTTCCCATGACAGTATACCTTTAAGGTCAATGGTAAGCCAGGCTGTTTATCCACCTGAATAGAAATATAGTTTGAGAAATAACCAAAGAATGAGCCTCTTTATATGGACACCTTATAGGGTAGTTAGGCTTGTGGTTTGGGATCTCCCATTTTAAGCCCTTCTGGAGAGAGGGATCAAACTTTCTGTAACCGTCTCTTTTACAGACCTTATCCAGATTTAGTCACATAAAATATAGCTATTCATATTCTGTATTCATGAATGTTAAATAAACCTGGTTCCAAGTTGTGCGATAACAACTAGATATTAGCAAAGTTGAGTTCTGAGGAGTAATAATTAATTTTTAGAGATATGTCTGGTTTTGCTAAATTAACTAAAGGAGCTCCTTTTCTGCCCAACTTACACAACATCTCTTAAATGGAAAGATCACTATTAAATTTGCTATTGGGATATCAAAGATGGATGTATTTTATGCTTCTTTCCAATTTTTCGAGTTTTTTTGACTTGTGCATTATTAGCCTTCTTATTGCCTCCTTCAGATTTCAACCAAAATACAAAAATGCAGACTTCAGCTCTATTGTGACTTTTATTCTAAATTGCTTATATTTCTGCACAGGACCTCTCCTCAGGCCCAGCCCTGCATCTCCTATTCATCATTCTGACTTCCAAATCAAGCCTGTTAGCTAGAGTAAGTTTAACAAACAGGTAGCAATTTAAATTCTACGGGGTACATTTACTAAGCTGCGGAAATTCGCCAGCGACGGCTTTGCCACAATCGCAACTCTTTGGCGAAAATTCGCTCAGACAATGCTAATAATTCGAATGAAAAAATATTAGAATTTCGAAGTAATTTTTTGGGTACTTCGACCATCGAATTGGTCAAATTCGATTGAATCGAATGATTCGATTGATTCGAAGTAAAAATCGTTTGACGATTTGATAATCGAAGTACTGTCACTTTAAAAAAAACTTCTACTTAATACTTCGCCACTTTAAACCTACCGAAGTACAATGTTAGCCTATGGGGACCTTCCCCAGCACTTTTCTAAGTTTTTTTTGGGTCGAATAAAAATCCTTCGATTTTTTAAAATCGTTTTTTATTCGATCTTTTCGATTCGAGCTTTTGCGCTAAAATCCATCGAATTTGAAGGATTTTACTTCGGATTTTACTTACTTTGAAGGATTTTAACCCTCGAAATTCGACCTTTGATAAATCTGCCCCTTAATGTTACATATGTTAGAAAATGTATGGGGGAACCCGGTACTTTTGCAGGCTATGACTCTGAAAAAAGGAAAAGACGTCAGCGTTTTTTGGACTTAGAAACTTTTTCCACTAAAAATATGATGTAAGTAACAGAGGATTGAGGAAGATCTATGCACTCCAGTGCACTTCGCCTGGTCTGAACTGGCGAAGGCAAGTCTGGCGAAAGAGATAACGTTCAGTAAAATCCACATCTGAGTGAATTTGCAGAGTGACGTCCATTCACCAGAGCGAAAATTCACCTGACGATAGAGTGCAAATCACCACTAGTATCTATCTTCTTTGCTAGCGGAGTGATGCCTGTGCCCATTAGTAAATCGCAAAGTCCCTGAAAACGGTAATGCTGGTGAATCTTCACCAGCGTTAGTGATTTTGCCCTTTAGTAAATCTGCCCCTAAGCCTGAGAGCTACAGAACGAAAGGAAATGCTAAAAGAATGGTGAATAACAAATACTGTAAATCTGAAATGAAAGGAACATATTTTCCCTCATATGTAAGTAGATGTGAGTGTGACATGAGTTAGTGCACAATGTAAAACTATAGTTATGGTTTAAGATTGATGATAGATAGATAGATAGATAGATACAGATGCAGCCACTTTGGTTTGTCTGTTTGACACAGAATAGCTAAACACAGACATCCCATTTATCTCATTTAACACAGAAAACTGCGTCACAACATCCCATCTAATTAAAGCATTCACCATTGTGAACAATGGAGCTTTGGTATGCTAATGAAAAGGTTAAATGCATTAAATGAGTTAAGATGACTTAAGATAACACAGTTTCTTCAATTACCCCTGAGTCATGACGCATTTAACTCACAAATCCAAGTGGCTTCATCTGTAGATAGATAGATAGATAGATAGATAGATGATAGATAGATAGATAGATAGATAGATAGATAGATAGATAGATAGATAGATAGATAGATAGATGATAGATAGATAGATAGATAGATAGCAACCAATCAGGAGTCAGTTTTGATCACAGATCTGCAAGTTAGAAAAATTAAAGCAAACATGCAGTTAGTTGCTATGGGGAACTGCACTAATTTAATTTCATTACCACCTATATTCGTAAATCAGCAACAGTGACTATACAAAATATATATCGACCTAGTTGCAATCTTGTCTATAAAGCTTTCATATGTGAATTCTGCACTTCAGAGCTTTTAGTCCTTGATATATTTATCTGGACACCAAGATTGACAAAATATTTCTTGTTCTTCGCCTCGAGGCTCTTAACACAAATGTAAACAAACCAAACAAGCTTGTTAATGTCTGGTTGTGCACACCGCTAGAAGTGATTTATTTTCTCATTTTTTTTCTGTTCTTGTCAGTAATTACAAGGCTAAAAACGCTCGATTATTGGTTTGGCAACAAAGCTGCTTGAAGTGTTCAGCTCCTGTGAGTGGATCATGCATGATTTAGTGATGTCATTACAGCATACCATCTTCTATATATGTGCTTGTTTGTATGTGTATATATGTTTCAACCTGGCAGAGGCAGGTCAAGTCTAGGCATAGGTAACTTTAGTGCCAGAGAAGTTCCAGTGTGTAAGAAAGCCTGATTAAGCGCCTTTACTTTTTCTCCTATGACTCCTCTAGTGTTTGCATCTAATCTCTTGCAAATAGTATATCCTCAAACTAACAGCCCTTGTTTATTTTTATTACATATTGTTCTGTTGCTATATCATGATAGTCACAGGAGAAGAACATATTTTCACATTTTTATAATAGCATTCATGTATACACAGGTTTATAACCATTTTTATCATTATGGTCCTGTTATAAGCACATTGATCATACCTGATGTATTTAAAGGGATACTGTCATGGGAAAAAACATTTTTTTCAAAATGAATCAGTCAATAGTGTTGCTCCAGCAGAATTCTGCACTGAAATCCATTTTTCGAAAGAGCAAACAGATTTTTTTATATTCAATTTTGAAATCTGACGTGGGGCTAGACATATTGTCAATTTCCCAGCTGCCCCAAATCATGTGACTTGTGCTCTGATAAACTTCAATCACTCTTTACTGCTGTACTGCAAGTTGGAGTGATATCACCCCCTCCCTTTTCCCCCCCCAGCAGCCAAACAAAAGAACATTGGGAAGGTAACCAGATAACAGCTCCCTAACACAAGATAACAGCTGCCTGGTAGATCTAAGAACAACACTCAATAGTAAAAACCCATGTCCCACTGAGACACATTCAGTTACATTGAGAAGGAAAAACAGCAGCCTGCCAGAAAGCATTTCTCTCCTAAAGTGTAGGCACAAGTCACATGACCAGGGGCAGCTGGGAAATTGACAAAATGTCCAGCCCCATGTCAGATTTCAAAATTGAATATAAAAAAATCTGTTTGCTCTTTTGAGAAATGGATTTCAGTGTAGAATTCTGCTGGAGTAGCACTATTAACTGATGCATTTTGAAAAAAACGTTTTCCGATGACAGGATCCCTTTAATTCCACAGTAGCTAATACTCACATGGGGTATATTTATCAAAGAGTGAAGTTAGAGGTCGTCACAGTCCTCTAGAGTGAATTTCCGCCACTCTCCATTCATTTCTATGGGATTTTTAAAAGAGTATTTATCAATGGGTGAAAGTGAAAGTTCATCCTTTGATAAATACGCCTTTCAAAATCCCATAGAAATGAATGGAGAGTGGCGGAATTGCACTCTAGTGGACTGTGGCGATCGCTAACTTCACTTTTTGATAAATATACCCCATAAGTGGTTAGAAATTAGCATCATTGTTAGCATAGTACTGGCTAATATGAAACCCATGTGGAACTCTAAAAGGTGTAAAGATTTTTAAAAGATCTTTTCGTTATCTGGAGACCACGATTATCTTGAAACAATATTTTAAATGTACGATTCTTCCTTCAACTAAAAATACCATTTCAGGCGATATTGCCAGGAAAACTGAGGGTAGCTGCCTGCTTGACCCTGCAAACATGGATAGATTGCACTGGGACCAATACATTTTTTTTAAAATAAGGTTGGGACCTCTAGTTTTAAGGTCTCCATAGACACAAAGATTTTTTATCGGTGAACGATCGATTTCAGTGCAATTCGACCAATCTGTCAAATTATCGTAAGGTTAGCGGGAATTGAACGATCGTGCATCTTACGATTTTTTGTCCATCAGAAAATTGATCAGCCAGGTTAAAAAAATGTATTGGTCCCAGTGCAATCTATCCATGTTTGCATGTGCAGTAGAGAAGCCAAACTTTAACTAAAAAGTCGACTATTTTGTGTGTCTGCCCCGGGAAATTTGAAGAAAGAAGAAGCCGGGAGAGGATCTCTCCGTGGTGCTCACTGGTATAACCCCAGGCTGGTGCAGTTTTCTGCTGATAGGAGCACCGGCCAGGGGTTTTAGGTAAGTCAATACAATCACTTGGGGTGTGCCTAACATTTGGCAACCCCAAGTGCACAAAGCCTTTCCATCTCCTTTAAAGCAGTTTCTACAAGCAGGACTTGTAGACCAGATTGGCTTAAACTTAACATTTCAACAACAAAAAAATTCTAGAGGAGCAGAAGAGAAAGAATGTGCTCATCCATTCCTGCCCCTTTAGTGTGAATCCCTTTTATGGACATTCTTGTTGTGGTCTCTTGTTCTGCTAAACAAATGGGTGTACACAAACTTGCTAATGAGTGCTAATTGCCCTCCAGCACTGGAATTTTCAGCTATGATAAGATATCCATCAAAGCAGATGGCACCATGCCTGAAAAAAACATATAGGAATTTACCCCTCACATTTTTGCCATAGGCTCAGCAAAACGAAAACCCTTCCTAGGGTGACAGTGGGGAGACATTTGCACTGTAACACGCGTGCTATGTCAGTCTAAACGGGAGATAAAATCACAATGAGGGTAGGTGTATGATAATAAACAGGGATTTACTTTGAAGCACTGCATACTTGCTCGCTAATGATTGGCTTGCTTCTCCATAAAAATGTGTAAAGCAAGTCAATCCGGTTTTGAACAATTGGTTGAGGTCATTAACCAGAGACATATTTTGTTCTGAAAAAAATAAACAACGGTGAAATGGATAGTTTAAGGGGTTCCATTATCATATCAAACATAGGAGGGTGCTGCCATCCTGGTCACAGAAGATGTATGAGACACTGCAGTTTAGGGGGACAATCAGATGAACTGTTTCCTTTTTTCACCTGAGGTCAGCCACCCATGTTTAAACATAGCTCCTCTTAGTTATGTGTGTGGAAAGCAAACTCTACATTAGGAAGTGTTCTCTGAAGTAATCTCTAATTAAAACTTAACCATTCAGCATTTATCAACACCTAAGGGTGATGCATATCATTTTGCTTTATGATAATAAATAAATTATATCATTCAACAACATCCATAATGAGCAGTCTGGAGGCCAAACTTTAAGAGCAGTGGCCTGCAAGCGACATGTTGCTCGCCATTTCATTTAACGGAACAGTAACATCAAAAAATGAAAGTGTTTTGAAGCAATAAAAATATAATGTACTTTTGCCCTGCACTGGTAAAACTGTTGTGTTTGCTTCAGAAACACAATGAATGTTTATATAAATAAGCTGCTGTGTAGCAATGGGGGCAGCCAATCAAAGGAGAAAAAGGTTCAGGCTATAGAGCAGATAAGCTCTGTAGAACATAACGGGTGTTATCTGTTATCCACTATACAACCTGTGCCATATAGTCTTTTTTTAAATTTCCCCCATTCAGCAGCTTGTTTATATGAACTATAGTAGTGTTTCTGAAGCAAACAGATCAGTTTACCAGTGCAGGGCAACAGTACATGATATTTTAAATTTTTTGGTGTTACTATTCCTTTAATGTTGCACCCAGTGGCTTCATTTCAGTTGCTTGGAGGCCAGTTTTGGATGCATAGATCTAATGCCAAAAAAGGCTCTTGTAGACTTACAGACAAGAAGGGGCTTACCAAATATCCAATCACTGTTCTTATTTGGCATAATTATGTGAAAGTTTTTACATTTGAATGTGGCTCATGGGATGAAATAAGGTTGGGACCTCTAGTTTTAAGGTCTCCATAGACACAAAGATTTTTTATTGGTGAACGATCGATTTCAGTGCAATCTGACCAATCTGTCAAATTATCGTAAGGTTAGCGGGAATTGAACGATCGTGCATCTTACGATTTTTTGTCCATCAGAAAATTGATCAGCCAGGTTAAAAAAAATGTATTGGTCCCAGTGCAATCTATCCATGTTTGCATGTGCAGTAGAGAAGCCAAACTTTAACTAAAAAGTCGACTATTTTGTGTGTCTGCCCCGGGAAATTTGAAGAAAGAAGAAGCCGGAAGAGGATCTCTCCGTGGTGCTCACTGGTATAACCCCAGGCCAGTGCAGTTTTCTGCTGATAGGAGCACCGGCCAGGGGTTTCAGGTAAGTCAATACAATCACTTGGGGTGTGCCTAACATTTGGCACCCCCAAGTGCACAAAGCCTTTCCATCTCCTTTAAAGTAGTTTCTACAAGCAGGACTTGTAGACCAGATTGGCTTAAACTTAACATTTCAACAATGTGGCTCATGGGATAAAATAGTCGACTTTTTAGTTAAAGTTTGGCTTCTCTACTGCACATGCGCAGTCGCGCGAATAAAGAGGACGATGGAAAAGGTCATTAGAGAAGGCTAAGCAAATAACAACAATACTTAATGGACAAGAAGTTTCAACAAACCCTTTGCTCTTCTCATGTCAACAGCCAGTGCAGCTATGATAAACAAGCAAGACCCACAACATCTTATTTTGCTGTCTTCTTTACAAGTGACTGTTCTATAGTGTATGGATCTAAATCTCTCGGGATTCTACATGGGAGTTGGCTATTTGCATATAACTGTACTGGAATTTGTAGTTGCGCAACAGCCTGTGTCCATTGCTTTTAGATCTCTGCCAGAGCATACCTATATGTGCTTTCAGATTTACTAAAGGGCGAATTGTTGCCAGCGACAGATTAGCACACTTCAAACCACTTCGCCAGCTGAAAATTCGTTACCACTACGCTAATTCACTAAAATGTGAGGTTGTGTCCTGGCGCCGAAGGTTGGTGACTTTTCACTAGCTATACTTCTTCAGTGCGAGCATTTCATAGCGAAGATTCGCTAGCGTTCGTTTGTGCCTAGCGAAAATTTGCTAGCTATCTGACGCATATACACGTTGGTGCAAATGCTTGATGTGTAGGGATGGGCGAATTTGACCCGTTTCGTTTCGCCAAAAATTCGCAGACGCCCATTAAAGTCTATGGGTGTCAAAAAAATGTTGTCGTGCAGCGACCATACAAGTCTATGGGCGTGATTTCTGCGGCGAAACAAGGCGAAAAAATTTGCCCATCCCTATTGATGTGGCCACTTTTTATTACAAATGTCCAAGGGAGCTTAATAAAGGCATAAAAGCTCTTCTAATGCCATAGACATGAGCCCACCCAACAATATATGTGGCATGCCCCTCAAATATGTTCAAAACATCTTTAATAGTTCGGACTTTTGAAGGCAATCCCACTTTAAAAATAGAAAAGTCGCCTGCGTTTTTTACACTTTTTATGACTTTCTGGGGTACAGGATATGATGTCACTGACATCACATTGAGGAAGATGTAGCTTTGTTTCAGCAGTTCGCCTGGTCTGAGGTGGCGAAGGAAACTCTGGTGAAAGAGGTAACTTCAGTAAAATCCGCAATTTAGTGAATTTGCAGTGCCCGAGCCAAAAGTCACCTGGCGATAGGGTTTGAACGAACACTATCGATGGTCTCTTTGCATAGTGCAGCACAGCCCATGAAAAAGCTGTAGGGCTTTTAAAGAGACTGTCAGACAACACTTCCCTCACCTCTGGCCCCAACCTTCGCCATGTGGCCAAGAGTACACAGACACTTCTTATAATTACTGGAATTGGAATTCACTATTTAAGCCACACCTATCATTGCCATCAGAAGTGCAACTACATCATCTTGACGATCTTGCTACTTAGTGGCAAAAGCTTGTGGAAGGTCCTTTTCTTTTCCAGTAAGATAAAAAAAACCCTATCCAACAAGTAAGGTCCATGCAAAATTTACTTGCAGGGATGGCCGTGAAAGAACCTGACTGACCTTCACACCGGTGGGATAGATTAGAATACCCAACATCAGTGCCCAATCTCTTATGTATGAATACAAATTGTAAATTCTAAAAACAGCTGAGTAGAGCATAAAGGCTGTTTTAGTGACCTGAACTGAATAGTTGGATAGACAGGTCTCTAAACTCTCCATATATTTTTAATGAGTTTAAATGAGTTGTTGTTTGGGGAATAACATTTCCCTAAAGAAAAACTATACCCCAAAAACAAATATGGCTAGAAATGGCATATTTTATACAGTATATTGAACTTATTGAAACAGCCTACTAATTCAGCATCTCTACATTAGTAATTGTACATGGCCAGTGGGCTCTGAGCAGCTGTTGAGAAGCTAAGCTTAGGGGTTAATTAGCCGCAAATCAAGCAGAAAACGAGGCTGGCCTGTCTTAAAAGCTGATATTTTGGTTCCTGAGCTGCAATATACTAATAATTATTTACTAATCAGTCTCAGCCTTATATTGCGATATTTATATATATATATATATATATATATTATATATATATATATATATATATATATATATTCAGTATATTGTGCATCAGTCCCTAAGCTCAGTAAGTGACAGCAGCACAGAGCATGTGCAGTGAATCAGCAGAAAAGAAGATGGGGAGCTACTGGGACATATTTGGAGACACAGATCTTTACTGCTAAAGGGCTGTGGGTTCCTTGGGGGGGGTATAGAAGACCAAAACATAATGTACAAAGTTTCTAGCTACTTCTTTAGTTAAGCTTTACTTCTCCTTTAAGATTTTTACTGTCTTTGCTGTTGCAGAGGACACCATTAGAGTGAACCAAAGGGTTTTCTCCTGTGATGTCAAGATTTACAATTGATAGCATGCCTAAATAAAATTTAGAGTAGTACATCCATTATTTTCCATGCAGTGGGCTGTTTGTCTGACATATCCCATGGTGACTGGCCACATTATATAAATAATATCATTGAAGTCGATGGACATCTTGAGCCGGTTGGAGCCTAAAAATTTCACCTCCTGTTTTCGTGCATTTGGTTGTGTAGCTCTAATTTTGCCACCTTAAAATAGATTTGAGGTTGTTTAGGATGCTGTTGAATAGCCTAATCTTTCAGGTATTAGGACACACGCTCAGATTCGGGGAGATTAGTCGCCCAGCGACAAATATCCTCTTCTTCGGGGCGACTAATTTCACCGAACTGCTATCCGCCTTCTAGAATGTAAATCGCCGGCGGGATGGCAATCGGTGCGCTTCGTTTTCCAAAGTCGCCCAAAGTTGCCTCACAAGGAAACTTCGGGCAAGTTCTGAAAATGAAGCGATCCGAGTGCCATCCCATCGGCAATTTAGAGTCTAGCCAGCGGGAGGCAGTTCAGGGAGATTAATCGCCACGAAGAAGAGGCGATTTATCGCCGGGCGACTAATCTCCCCAAACCTGAGTGTGTGTCTCTGTCCTTAAAGTGCAAGAACTCCTTAAAATCTCCTGTAGTATTTATTGGTACCTTTATATGTCTGGAGCATCTTTGTAACCAGAAACAGCTATGTAAATCTATTTGTCATTATTTAGGCATGTTGGAGGAGATTTATTGGAGGGAAGAAATGCATATTTATTCAGTGATGCAATGTAACATTTTATCTCAGGGAAGGGGGTGAAGCCTGGCCCAGTAATTGCTCTAAGATTTATGTGACTGGAGGTATACTTGTCTGGTGTTTCTGGCTAATGTATCCAAGTGGAAGTTGTGAAAGCACCTTACAAGAAAGAGAGAGAAGTAACTTTAGAAGGCTTTTAATCTCATAGGGGAGAGGCAGCAATGTTACATTAGCACATTGCGCTGACAGGAATCCTCTTTTTCTTTCAGCCAAACTATGTTTTTTTTCCCATGACTGGAAGGTCTCGGTGATGCATCACGTTGAGACAGAAGGGCAGCTTGATTGGGTTCATTCTCTGACTGGCCTCTAGAATTTCAGGCTCTATAGTTTCATATAGTATTACTTGATGTATTTTTCAGAAGCATACACAATAAAGAAGCTCCCTCTACAAAAGATGCTTCTGTAATGCAAATAAAAGCTAAGGGGTTTACTCCCTAAAACGGTAATAGTTAGCCATGTATGTCATTAATGGGCTTGTTTATCAAAAATATAATTTGTGAGGATTTAGGGGCCCATTTACTAACAGTGGAATCGAGATTATTTCCACGAATCTCAAATTTTTTTTTCTATATGTGTCATACATTTATAAAAAACTCTAACATTTTGAAATGTATTAAGTGATAAGCACCATGAAAACCCTTAACGCCAAGTAAAAGTTGTTGAAGTTCTATAGAAGTCAATGGGAGCTGCTGTGATCTTATTGCACCGCTATTAATCACATCAGACTTTTATAGGTTTTCCAATTTTTTTTCTCCTATAAATTGTCCCAAAAACGAAAAATTTTCGAGATTTTTGGGGCGTTCGTATTCTTTATTAAATTGTTCAGCAC
Source organism: Xenopus petersii (assembly GCA_038501925.1). Classification (NCBI taxonomy): domain Eukaryota; kingdom Metazoa; phylum Chordata; class Amphibia; order Anura; family Pipidae; genus Xenopus; species Xenopus petersii. The sequence continues at coordinate 94,774,071 of CM076687.1, read as the reverse complement.
TTTTTCATCCACACTTTTTATATTCTGAACTTTTATTATATTCAATGACAATTGTGGTTTTAGAGTTTGTGAGTTAAGTTGTGGTTTCAAGAACGAGTTAAACCACTAAAATTTTACCTTTATTAAATAAGCCTCCTATAGTATATGTCACATATAGTGATGGACAAATACATTTGGCAGGCAATAATTTGTGGTGAAACTTCTACGAAAATACGCCGGAGTCAAAAAAATTTGGGCGCGCATCGGAAAGAGTCTCTAGTGTCAAAACCGCTACGCGTCAATACTATTCGGACATCCATTGACTTTAACGCTGGCGTCAAAATCGACGTGGGCGTCAATTTTCAAGTTTCACTACATTTTATGACAAATTCGCCCATCACTACTCACATATATTTTATGTAATAACTTTGACATAATTCTCTGCTATCTGCATCATAAATGTAATGCACTCAGTAGCTGGCAAGGCCCTAGAAAAAAAATATTTTACAGGTATGTGACCTGTTATGCAGAATGCTTGGAACCTGGGGTTTTCTGGATAATGGATCTTTCTGTAATTTGTATATCCATACCTTATGTCTAAACATGTAAACATTAAATAAACCCAGTTAGCTGGTTCGGCTTCTAGTAAGGATTAAGAATATTTTAGTTTTGATCAATTACAAGGTACAGGTATGGGACCTATTAGGGCAGGGGCACATGAAGCTACTGGGGGAGATTAGTCGCCCATCGACAAACCGTTTCTTCTGCAGGCGACTAATCTCCCCGAACTGCCTCCCTGCTAGCTAGAATCTAAATTGCCAGCGGAATGGCACATGGAGCGCTTCATTTTTCGAAGTCGCCCAAAGTTTCCTCATGAGGCAACTTCAGGTGACTTCAGAAAACGAATCTCTCCCAGTGCCATCCCACCGGTCATTTAGACTCTAGCCGGTGGGGAGACAGTTCGGGGAGATTAGTCGCCCAAAGAAAAATCTATTTGTCGATGGCCCACTAATCTCCCCCAGTAGCTTCCTGTGCCCCTGCCCTTATGCAGAATGCTGGGGACCCTGGGTTTTCCAAATAATGAATTTTTCTGTAATTTGGATATCCATACCTTAAATCTAAACATGTAAACATTAAAAAAAACCAATAGGCTGGTTTTGCTTCCAATAAGGATTAATTATATCTTAGTTGGGTTCAAGTACAAGCTACTGTTTTATTATTACAGAGAAAAAGGAAATCATTTTTAAAAATGTGGATTATTTGGATAAAATTGAGTCAATGGGACATGGTCTTTACGTCATTTGGATCTTTCTGGATAATGGGTTTCCGGATAACGTATTCCATACCTGTACTATTATATTATTACAGAGCAAAAGGAAATCATTTTTAAAAATATAAATTTTGTCTGGGGTAGAACTTTGTCTGTACCATTATAAAGGCAATTAGTACAGAAGATAAGGAGTATACATTGAAAACTGACATTGAAAACTGACACCATATGACCATAAGTAGGCAAAACAAGGAGTAAAGCTGGTGTTTGATTTTTGAAGCTCATTAATGGAGGTACTTTTGGTTTAACTAATACAGTGCATAAGTTTAGTGGCTTTTACACATTCTATGTTAGAGAGTCTGATACTGGACCAATGACTGTTCTCTTCCATTGCCAGTCTTATTCTAATGTTATGAATCTTTTGCTTGCTGCCTGGATTGTGGATCCTATATTTTTGGGTCCATGCCTAGACTGACAGATGATGACTTACAGTATATTCAAGGCTGATGGTTTCCCATTCTGTTTTAAATGTACGGATGAGCTTGACATAGACATAATCCATTCTGAAAACTAAAGCCTAGCTTGGTTGAGAAGGGGATGCAGATGCATCTTGAGATTGTTTTCTCTTTTCAAATATGTTATTTGAGGATGCTATGAGTTGTATTTTAGAAATTGCTGGAGAACTACATGATAAGCATCACTGTTACTGTCTCAATGAAACGCTGAGCTGTCTCATAGTTAGAAATGCTACTATGTGGCTCTCTTTCCCTCTTGTATTGGTTATGGGTTGTTTTGTATGCTTTCTGTAAAAAAGCCCTTTTCTGCATTTTAAATGAGAAACAAACCCTAAAGTAAATTAAACCCTACCCCCTACCCTACATTGACCACCTCCCTGCTCTCCCCCAGCCTAGCTGCTATCCCGGGCTACTGCCCCTAAGACTTGACTTACCCCTCCATGCAGATTCTGTTAAGCGGAGTTCATGGCAGCCATCTTCTTCTCTTCGAAAATCTTCAGAATGAGACGGCGAAGCGGCGCACACACAGTTGGAGCAATTTTCTGAAGCAGCTGAAGATGGCGCCATGAACTCCGCTGGACAGAATCTGCATGGAGGGGTAAGTAAAGACTGTGGGGCATTTGCCTGGGGTAGCAGCTAGGCTGGGGGGGGGGGAGTTTATGTAGGATAGGGGTAGGGTTTTTTTTTATTAAGGGTTTGTTTCTCCTTTAAGATGAACTGATGCCTTCACATGTGCTGAAATGACCTACTTGTGACTATAGTATCATAAAATATATTGTATGATGCCCTTGTATATTTTTACATAGTCTTCTTCAATCCATTAGTACATACCAGATGACAGGGAATCTGAGAAAAATCACAAAAAAGTTGAGTGGCTAAAACTGACTAGCACTCTAAGCACTAAAGCATTACCCAATGGTGTAGTTCAAAAACAGCTCATATGTAAAACTCTGCTTTATGTATATAAACCATTTTCATAATAATTTATTTTTTTAATAGTGAAAAATGTGCCATTGTGTAATCATAAATAGAAAATTGCCATTTTAAAAAACAAGGGCTGCCCCCTGGGATCCTATGATTCACAGCGCACACAAACAAACCATATAGTACATGTTAGGTCACATGAGCCAATTAACAGGCAGAGTTCTGCCTTTTGCTTCTACACTTTTTCCTGTTGCAGTTAGAGCTGCAGTATTTCTGGTCAGGTGATCTCTGAGGCCATCACAAAATGGTGGTTCAAGGCAAGAGATGTAAAAGGGCAAGATTTACTTAAATATATAGACCAGTTTGGTTAGATTTTTTATAATGCCATTTAATATGATATAAACTGTTCAATCTGTTCATGTGGGGTTATAGATTTCCTTTATGGCCCATGGCCCTTGTTTACATCAGGGCCGGAACTAGGGGTAGGCAGAGTAGGCACGTGCCTAGGGTGCAAATCTGGTGGGCGTGCCAGGCACATACCTCTCTGTCGCCTACCCCATGTCCGGTCCCTTCTCTCCCAGACTCTGCTGAGCATGCGCACATCCAGCCAGGACTGGCCAGGTTGCCTATGGCTTACATTACCTTTAAATTTTAAGTACCATAAGGTGGCCATACATGGATAGATCCGCCCGTTTGGCGATGTCGCCAAACGAGCGGATCTCCCTCCAATATTCCCACCTTGAGGTGGGCAATTTCGGGCAGATCCGATCGTGGGCCCTAGGGCCCAATGATCGGATCCTAGCATTCACAAACGGGCGGTCGGATCGCGGGACCGCATCAATGAACAGATGCGGCCGCGATCCGACGGGATTTTTAAACCCATCCGATCGAGATCTGGCCGACTTTCGGCCAGATCTCGATCGGGGAAGCCCGTCGGGGGCCCCCATACACGGGCCAATAAGCTGCCGACACGGTCTGTCGGCAGCTTTTATCTGCCCGTGTATGGCCACTAATATACTGTGTCAGCTACTTACAACTTGTTTCAGCTTAGCCATGTTCACATTTAAACAGTCAGTCCTGTAACTCTGACTCCATGTTGTAGGTCCTAAAAGAAGCTTTTAATTTTGATTTTACATCAGTTTTTTGCATATCTTTGGTGCATTTTTAGTAATGAACTTAGATTGCTGTTTTCCTTAAACTATGCGGCCTGTTTATGAAAGTTCATATTTGTGTAATTTTAGAGATTTTTTCTTTTTCAAATAAACTCATGATTTATAAACCATAATTGTTACATTATTTATTAAAAAATCAGATTATAAAAATATGATTGGATAAAACCTTGAATAATAAAACAAATACTCGAAATTCATATTTTATTCATCGTTTCTAATTGGTCGACATAGAAAAAATTGAGCCAGCCTATAGAGGTGGCAATCTAATGGAGAGGCTTCTCCATAGAGAAGCATTCTGGATTTTTACACTGGGGACTCGACAACCAGCAGGTTTAAACCTCAGATTCGATATAGCTTTAACCCATTTAGCCTTATCTGAATAAGTTCAATGAATAAGGACACTATGTTTCAATCTAGATGCTTATCTATCTATGCTTTTAAATTTATACATTTTGTGTCAAATATGTCATATGTGTACTGAATTTTGGAGTCCCAAAAGGTTTCATTCGTTTCAGGCTTTATATCGCTGTTCACATAACACTCATAAGAGATTGTTGTGAAAATTGTCTCGATCTACATGCTTTGTCATAAGTTTTATCCTCATTTTGGGTATATTTCATCTGGGTAAAATTCATTAGCCTAAAAAAGTTTATATATTAATTCATATATTAATTCTAATATTATTTGAAAGTTGTTTCCGTGTCCTCATTTATTAATAATACATTTATATTATGTTTATTATTTCTTAAATGTGTGGACACAACGAAATTTCTTGACCGTTCAATACAAATATGAATCCTATTTCTAAAATAGACGTTTTTTGACAAATATTTTATCATAATTAATCAATTGAGTAATTTCAGAAATTCTGTTTATTTATTTGTTTATATAATATTTTAATGGTGAAAAAACATAATAATTTATATATATAAAGAAAAATTAAAATTTATGGAATGAAATTGAGGGGTCATCTACATATATAACTTTCCTAAGGCTGTTCTTTACAACTTTGTTTTCAATAGCATTTTTGCCATTTTAATAGAAGTTTTAAAGAAAATTTTGGTTTTTGAACGACATGGTCTCAAATTGAGCTGCAGCATTGTTAAGGATATTGTTAACACCTGTCTTGATTTTAAATAATCTGTGACTTAACGAGTGATGTAATTTCCTTGATAACCCTTTTAAAAAGCCGTTGGAAGTTTTTGTGAACTTATGCCTATGATTACATATCGGCAGGGCCGCCATTAGAAATCACAGGGCCCCGTACAACAAAATTTTTGGGGCCCCCTGGGCCCCGCCCACACTGACGACCAAGCTCCACCCCATTTCCCGCCCACTCCACATCGCAGTTAAAAGACCACACAGACATCAGCGCTAAAAAAGTAACCCCCCCCACACAAGTTGTAAAAAGCTATTGATGGTCAGGGCCCCCTTATAAAAAATTGGGGCCCCAAAAAAAAAAAATTAAAATTTTTTTTTTTAAAAAAAAAAAACATTGGTGGCAGGGGCCCCCTTATAAGTTAAAAAAAACTTGGGGCCCCAACAAAAAAAATGTAAAAAAAACTAAAAAATAAACAAACATTGGTGGCAGGGGCCCCCTTATAAGTTAAAAACAAATTGGGGCCCCAAAAAAAAATTTGAAAAAAAAAAAAAACTGGTGGCAGGGGCCCCCTTACAAGTTAAAAACAAATTGGGGCCCCAAAAAAAAATTTAAAAAAAAAAAAAATTTTTTTTGAAAAAAAAAAAAACATTGGCGGCAGGGGCCCCCTTATAAGTTAAAAACAAATTGGGGCCCCAAAAAAAAATTAAAGAAAAAAAAAATTTTTTTGAAAAAAAAAAAAACATTGTCGGCAGGGGCCCCCTTATAAGTTAAAAACAAATTGGGGCCCCAAAAAAAAATTTGAAAAAAAAAAAATTTTTTTTGAAAAAAAAAAAAAAAACATTGGCGGCAGGGGCCCCCTTACAAGTTAAAAACAAATTGGGGCCCCAAAAAAAAATTAAAAAAAAAAAAAAAATTTTTTGAAAAAAAAAAAAAACATTGGCGGCAGGGGCCCCCTTATAAGTTAAAAACAAATTGGGGCCCCAAAAAAAAAATTTGAAAAAAAAAAAATTTTTTTTGAAAAAGAACATTGTCGGCAGGGGCCCCCTTATAAGTTAAAAACAAATTGGGGCCCCAAAAAAAAATTTAAAAAAAAAAAATTTTTTTTGAAAAAAAAAAAAACATTGGCGGCAGGGGCCCCCTTACAAGTTAAAAACAAATTGGGGCCCCAAAAAAAAATTTAAAAAAAAAAAAAAAATTTTTTGAAAAAAAAAAAAAACATTGGCGTCAGGGGCCCCTTACGAGTTAAAAAAAAAATTGGGGCCCCAAAAAAACATGTTTTAAAAAAAAAGATTGGTTGCAGGGGCCTATAGAATATTAAAATAATACATTGGTGGCCAGGAGATTAAAAAAAAAAAAATACACAAACTGGTGTTCAGTAGAATTGAACTCACGACTTCAGTACTTCAACTTCACCTCCTTTCGTGACTTCGGGTCTTTTCACTGCTTCAGGACTTCGGCTTCGGCTGTTTTCGTGACTTCGGGTCTTTGCGCTGCTTCAGGACTTCGGCTTCGGCTGTTTTCGTGACTTCGGGTCTTTTCGGCGCTTCGTGACTTCGGCTTTTTCCGTGACTTCGGGTCTTTTCGGCGCATCGGCTTCGGCTTTTCGGCACTTCCGCATTCGGCAGCACAGAGGCAAGACGTACGGCTCGGGCTCTCGTAAGAGGGGCCCGGATCTTCAAAAAATGCAGCGCTGCCGGGCCCCCCTTCATGCCCGGGCCCGGTACGCTTGTCCCCCCTGTCCCCCCCTGATGGCGGCCCTGCGTATCGGCTAGATAAGAAACGCATCAGGATATTATGGTTTTAATGTGTTTGAAATAAAAGTTGGCATCCGGAGTGCTTGCCGATCTCTTTATACTTAATTGGTCGACAAGCTAAAAAAAAAAATTAAAAACTTGAACTGAATAAATAGTTTACATTTTGCCCAGGACAGCTTCCATTGTCTTCTGACATTGCAGGTGCAATCATATTTTCATATTTTTTTCCCTTAATAAATATTGAAAATTAACGTTTTTAAAATTCAATGTTTTTTTTAGCATAAAAATAGGAATGTTGATAAATAAATCCGATTTTTTTTTGTTTTTTTCAACAAACATTGAGGGGGTTATTTATTAGAGTCCAAATCCAAAAAACTCAAAAAATAAATTTTACTAAAATCCACATTTTTAGTGAAAAAAAACCTCACATTTTTCGAGATTTATTATACCCCGGGATGGGAAAAGTCAAAATCCAAAAATACTCCATCTCAGACCTGCTCAGGTTGTATATACCGTATATACTCCAGTATAAGCCGAGTTTTTCAGCACCCTCTGCACATGGTAGTGGGACAATGCACTCAGTAATCCATTTGGCAATGCTCTGTCACCATCAACTTTGCAAAGAAGTCCGGTTGATCGATGGGTGGGTCACTTTGGCGGAATGTGCGCTGCTGGGAGACAGCGCTGTAGTTGTGTCTAGGCTTATACTAGAGTCAATAAGTTTTCCCAGTTTTCTTGAGTAAAGTTAGGTGCCTCGGCTTATACTCGGGTCGGCTTATTCTCGAGTATATATGGTAAGTCAATAGGAGAGGTCTCTATCCTATCTGGAAGTTTCTGTGGTCTACTCTGGAATTAGCCAGAAAATCTGACTATCTTGAGCTTTTCAGGCAAAAGTCTAAAAAAATCTAGCAATTCGGGAGAAAAATACGAAAAATTGTACAATTCGGATCTTCGCTCGATTTTATCTAGTTTTTACCCGATCCGTATAAATCGTGCTTTTTAAATAATAAAAAAGGTCCAATCATGGATTTTAGTTTGGTCTTACTTTTTTAAATATTCAGAAAAATTTGGATTTTGATAAATATTTGATGCTAATTGCACTGGTTTATATGCTGCCATGTAGTATTTATCTGTATTAATTACTAATCAGCCTTATATTGTGACATTTCTATTCTATGTGTACTGTATATTGTGAGTGGGTCCCTAAGCTCAGTAAGTGACAGCAGCACAGAGCATGTGCAGTGAATCAGCAGAAAAGAAGATGGGGAGCTACTGGGGCATCTTTGGAGACACAGATCTTTACTGCTAAAGGGCTGTGGTTGCCTTGGGCTGGTACAGAAGCACAAAACATAATGTACAACATTTCTAGCTACTTCTTTAGTTAGGCTTTAGTTCTCCTTTAAGCGACAGGGTCTCCTTTAAGCGCCCCCTCCAGACCCCTCTTTTTCGCCGCCGATCGTGTGCACACCACTGCATTTGTGTGCACCGACCTGCGCCGACGAGTGTGAGCACTTATGAACTGGCACGCATGCGCACTTTGTTTTACAGGTGGCGAGGCAGGAAGCAGCATTGAAAATCACGGATCTGGGTCGACCGGGTTTTTCCCTGTGTCCCGCCGGCCCAGTCCGACCCTGGCCAGGGCACACGCTGCTATTTCGGGAGATTAGTTGCCCAGCGACAAATTGCTTCTTCTTTGGGCAAATAATCTCCCCGCATTTGGGCAGATCGGGCATTTATTAGGGTACTTTCAATAGGACGAGTGAAGCAATGATTCTGTCTTTTGAAATGGATGGAAAACGAATGGTCAAAACAATTAGAATATATTTTCAGCCAAATGTTAATAATCACTCTTTTTTCATAAAATCCATTGCCAAGTATAATTGTGCAAAAATGGCTAAGATTGGACACTCTATGCTCTACAACCATAGATCATGTCAACTTTCTGTTTTTCGCCTCCCACTGATTTCTACACAAAGATTCCAATAAATCTGCCACTTTGGGCTGTAATAGTGTCAAGCCATACTAAATCTCACTCTCAAAACAAACATTTTTAAACAGTTCGACTTCTTTGGTATCTTGCTGAAAATATATCATGAGAGATTCCAACTCTGAGTCACTTCACAGAATCAATCATAAAAATGTAGCTAAGTCGGTGTGATTTACCACTCAAGAACTGACTGTTTGTTTGATTTTATTTAATAACTAGCCACAAATAACTAGATTGCACAAAACAAGCAGCCCCAGAAAAGGTTTGAGATTAATCGCATCCTTTACTGCGGGAGCTGCAAGTAGTGGAAACCAAATGCCAGACTTGTATCGGCACAACACAAGCTGCATTGCTGCTACTCATGTTTTGCAGAGGAAAATACATTCCAATTATAAGTAGGACTAAACTTTCATTTACTCTTTTTACTCAATTTATATAGACAGAAATATAGACAGATTGTTTTTGTATCCACAGTACATTCCTTCTTTCCAGCTTTGTAAATTTGTTAAGGGGCTGATTCACCAAGGGTCGAATATTGAGGGTTAATTAACCCTCGATATTCTACTGGGATTTTAGCGCAAATAGTTTGATCATACGATCGAAGCATTATTCCTTCGATCGAACGATTAAATCCCTCGAATCTAACGATTTGAAGGATTTTAATCCAACGATCGAAGGAATATCCTTCGATCAAAAAAACTTAGGAAAGCCTATGGGGACCTTCCCCATAGGCTAACATTGAGTTCGGTAGCTTTTAGATGGCGAACTAGGGGGTCAAAGTTTTTTCTTAAAGAGACAGTTTTTTCTTAAAGAGACAGTATAGTCGAATGATTTTTAGTTCGAATCCTATGATTCGAAGTCGTAGACGAAGGTCGAAGTAGCCCAGAAAACACTTCAAAATTCGAAGTTTTTTTACTTCGAATCCTTCACTCGAAGTTAGTGAATTGGCCCCTTAATGTATGCTACAATGGTCGGACTGGGTCAGCGGGACATCAGGAAAAAACCCGGCCCTCATGGGCCCCCGCCGGTTTATGCCATCTCCCCTAATCTTCTGAGCACCAAGAAAAAAATGTGCGTCTCGGTGCTTGCCGGCGTTTGTACCGGTGTTTGCGCATACGTGGTGCATGCCAGCGTTTGCACATGCATGGGGGGGGCAGAAGTGTGGAACCCGGTGGGCCCCCCAGGTTCCAGTCCGACCCTCTAAAAGAATTAATGCTATTTTGAAAGGGGTTATTTATTATAGGGGATTATGTAGAGAATGTTTGTTTTAAGACTAAGGCTTTTGGACCTGATTTGCTCAGGCCTCCCTTAGCCAGGCTACATTTACATAAAGCATAACCAGTGACCCTGATATATTTTTAGGAACATGTAGCATTCACTGAAAATATTACTGACTGGAGCCCCACATCTACAAATTATCACCTGTGCATGGACATGCCTACCTCATATAGCAAACTAGCGAATTGCTAGTTTTGGTTGCCCATTCTCATATGTAACTTCAAAGGCTATTTCGCTCTACTGCGCATGCGTCTGCCCCAGGAAATTTGAAAACCGATGAAGCAGGAAGAGGATCTCTCCATGGTGCTCGCTAGAAAAACTGGTGCAGTTTTCTGCTGATCAGAGCACCGGCCGGAGATGTCAGGTAAGTAAAAATAGTCACTTAGTGGTGGCTAACTTTTGACACCCCAATTGTAACATGCTATTCCTTCTCCTTTAAACAACCACTTTAACCAGACATTATTTGGGCAATGACCACCTTCTCTGTTTGTATGAGTTAATTTGCTGGATCAGAAATGGGTCAGGCTGGCAATTGGTCCAGTGAAATTATTCAGGAAATAAACTAGTAAGTCTCAGATAGAGGAACGTTGCATTAAAAATACTTAAACATTTACCATAGGGAAAACACATGAACATTTTGTTCCCACTCTTCATCCTTCTGCCTGCCCCTTAATGATTCATTTAATGAAAGGAACTGGTTAAGGGAGAGCATTAAACTTTGTGGGAACACTCAACAGACCACAGTGGTTTAAAACTTCCCCTAGTGTTATGTTACATTTAATATATTTTTACTGGAAGCACTTTAATGAACACTGATTTCAGAAGTAACATTCAAATGTTCCAGTAGGAGGTACATATGTTCCTTTTAAACATTTCAGTTTTTATTATTTCAAATTGTGCAAACTATTTATAAGCAATGATTCAGTGGATTGATTCCTGGGGCATCTCTTTAGACAAATCACTTTATTGAAGTGTCCCAGGTTATGAAAACTCCAGTCCAGTGTTTGTAATGACTAAGCAGCACCAAATCAACCATATAGCTTTATAGTATGTTTATGTTTGCCTTTATTTTAATAATGCTTAGTCAGAAAGCCAATTAGCATGAGATTTATGGCAGGTGCCTGTTTGCTAAGTATTCCTGGAAACTCAGCCTGAAGACCAGTTACTGCTATAGGAACTATAGTAGAGTGATAGCAGAGATGGTTTTAGAGTCAGGGCACACGCTCAGATTTGGGAATATTAGTCGCCCGGCAAGGAATCTCCTCTTCTTCGGGGCAACTAATCTCCCCAACTGCCTCCCACCGGCTAGAATGTAAATCGCCAGCAGGATAGAGCTTCATTTTCCGAAGATGCCAGAAGTTTCCTCACGAGGAAAACAGAGCGGTCAGAGTGCCATCCCGCCGGTGATTTACATTCTAACTGGCGGGAGGCAATTTGGGGAGATTAGTTGTCCCGAAGAAGAGGATATTTTCGTCGGGGGAATAATCTCCAGGAAACTGAGCGTGTGCCCTGACCCATAAGGGGTTATGTACTAAACCCCGAATGCAAAAATCACAACAAATTTGTGATTTTTTAAAATAAAATCTGACTTTTAAAAAAATCAAGATTTTTTCGGAATTTATTAAACCCCGATGATGGAAAAGTCAGAATCTGAAAATCCGGCATCTCAGACCTATCGAGGTTGCATATAAGTCAATGGGAGAAGTCCAAATGTTTTTTTGATGTGCGCTGGGTTTTCGGAGTTTTCAGGTGAACATGACGAAAAAACCTGAAAATCGGATGAAAAAGTCCGAAAAATTCGTGAAAATCTGATTTTTTCCAGCAAAGCAAATTTTTGGGAAAATGTAATCATAAATAAGCGTAAAAAACCCAATTGAATTTGATCGGAGTTTGTAGCAGAAAATATTGAGATAAATTCCGACTTTGATAAATAACCCCCTTATTGTCTGCAACCTTCATAAAAGTTATCAAATAGCTAAAGTGCTGCTTAGCTATATTAGCCTTGAAATCAACTAGACAACATGTTTTAAGTTCTCTCATACACACCAAAGCTTTACTTTTCTTAATGGCCAAACAGGGCTTTTAAGCTCATCTTAAAATCTTCCTATGTGATCTTTATGTTAGTACTATATATGATTATTGCAATTATCATTTTCAAAATGTATGCAGTTTTCACTTTCTAAGTGACTACCTGATAAATCACATTGGAAACTAGCCAACAGGATGCTAAGTAGCGATGGGCAGATTTATTCGGCAGGCGCAAATTTGTGGCAAATTTCCGCATTTCGAAAATTCACTGTCATCAAAATATATTTGACGCTGGCGACAATTCCGACGCTGGCGGCAATTATAGGCGCCCATTGGCTTTAATGCATCAGAATTGTCACCAGCGTCGGAATTTGGACACCACCATCAAAATCTGCGTTTCAAGAATTTTTCGCCATTTCGCGAATTTTTCGGGGAAGCAAAATGGTAGAAATTTGCCCGTCACTAATACTAAGCTAAAGTTGACTACACGTGGAAAAAAATTGCTGAAAGTTACTAAACTAAACCCATGGCTTCAGCTGGGGAGGGGTTTCTTTATATACTGTAGATTGAAAACATTCTGTACTAATAAGAGGGGATTCTTCCATTTCATTCTTAATAGAATTACTTTCATTGTTAATAGAATTATTAATGTTACAGTGTTGTTAATTGTGTACACTTTGCAGTCCCAGTGAACTCGGAATAATTGAAATCTTAAATGCCATAATTTAAGAATTACAATATCCCTCTCTGGCAGGTGATGTTGAGAGTTGATGTTCTGTAGGTGCTGGTGAGCTAAACATTACCAATCCCTACCGTAACCACCTCATCTCATTCATGTTCTTATTTTTCTCAGATAATATTTTCTGCTGACAAAGATTTAAAACCAATGGCTTTGTATTCTTTCCTTCTGAACTTTGAACTGAACTTCTGCACCGGATCTGATCTGAATGAAATGTCATATCTCAGACTGATTCTTATCTTTTAAACGTTTCCTTTGTTTCTTTGATTCTTTGGGCTTTGCTCTCCTGTTTTATTGAGAGCGCCAGGAAACTTTGATCTTGCAATAAGCCTTGCAGAAGCACAGAAACCCTTCTTGTGGTGTGACAAACAGAGGGACATAGGGATCCTCAAACTATTTAAACAGACAAGAGGGTACTTCTTCTCTCATTAAGACTAAAGTCAAACAGGGTAACTTCAGAACTGATTGTCTTCTACTTCATTATGGGAAACAGGAAATTCACACAGGTATTTTAAATGGCCCAGCAGCTGCATATGGGAAATCTTGCATTCTTAGGATGTAGAAAATAAAAAATAAAGTTGTTATCCATTTTCAAGTCTCATATGCTGATTGCCAGAGTAGATTTAGATCAGCTCTATTGATGTTGGATAGTATATCTGTGTAATGGTGTAGGGAATCTTTCTATACAGGAATGTGCAGGAATCATTTATATTCCCTGGCAGGCATTGATGGAAGTTTTAATCCCTAATGCTTGTCATGCCAGTCTTTCTAGGCTGGGTCACATGGGTGAATCTTATCAGGCAGGCAATAAGAAATGAGGAGAAGGTCCACCTAATAAGTCCAGTGCCTCAGTGCCGACATTTTGGCAGACACAATGGGGCACATTTACCTAGGGTCGAATATCGAGGGTTAATTAACCCTCGATATTCGACCGTCGAAGTAAAATCCTTCGACTTCGAATATCGAAGTTGAAGGATTTTGCGCTATTCCGATTAAAACCTTTGAATCGAACGATTCGAAGGATTGTAATCCATCAATCGAAGGATATTCCTTCAATCAGGAAATTGTTAGGAAGCCTATGGGGACCTTCCCCATAGGCTAACATTGGCCTCGGTAGGTTTTAGGTGGCGAACTAGGGGGGTCGAAGTAATTTTTAAAGAGACAGTAATTCGACTATTGAATGGTCGAATAGTCAAACGATTTTTTGTTCGAATTGTTCGATTCAAAGTCGAAGGTCGTAGTCGAAGGTCGAAGTAGCCCATTCGATGGTCGAAGTAGCCATATTCGACCATTGGAAATTTGAACTATTTTTCCTCTATTCCTTCACTCGAATTAAGTAAATGGGCCCCAATGAGTCTGTCTGCATGGTAATTTGCATTATGCATTGCTCCTGTTGGTCCATCCACTTCAGGTGCCATCTTCATACCTTCTGTGGCAGTAAAGTACCGCTGGGAAATTACTCTAGCTGGATTCATAAGTTGCATCAGTTGTCTTTTTCTGGCATGCAAGACTAGGGATGTAGCGAACTGCCGATTTGGTGTTCGCGAACGCCGTTCGCGAACACCGGCAAAAAATGCGAACGTTCGCGGACAGTTCGCGAACTTCGAACACCCGCTAAAATCGTTCGATTCGAACGATCGAAGGATTTTAATCATTCGATCGAAGGATTTTCATTCGAATCGAACGATCGAAGTCATTCGATCGAATGCTTTTCATTCGATCGAATGCTTACAATCGTTCGAACGAATGGAAATCGTTCGATTTTTAGCGGTCGAAGGGATTCGAATGGTCGAATGGTCAAACGATTTGTATTCGAATCGAACGCGAACTCAAAATGCGAACGTTCCCAAACGTTCGCGAACATTCGGCGGACGCGAACGGTCGAAGTTCGCAGCAGAACAGTTCGCTACATCCCTATGCAAGACTGAGTGGAATAAAGTGTGCTTTATTTTCAGAACTATCCCTATTTAATGAAACTGGTTAATAATGGTACATTATATTCTTTATTTGCAGGATGTTTTTTTTTTTATCCATTGTAGATAATTACACTTTGGGGTATATTGATCAAAGAATAAAAATTAAAGCTTGCCACAGTGAAATTCTACCACTCTATTCATTTTTATGGAACCTTTAGAGGCATATTTATCAAATGGCGACCTTGTTTTACTTTCACTCACTGGTAATTAATACATAATTAGATTATTATTACATTTGTTGCATAAAAAAGAAATACTGATTTGGAAACAAATGACCATGTCTTGACTGTGGGGTTTGAAGGTTTTGCTACATGTTACATTTTATATTTACTTTTTTTCAAGGAAATATAAATATCTGAATGTACTGTATAACTCTTTTCATTTTTCTTTGTTTTTAGCAGCTGGTGTGAGGATGGTGCTAAAAGTACTGCAGTTTGGTCACAAAGTTATTAGTTCTTAAAACTCTACTATAATCTTACAAATTGCTTAATAAAAGCCAGCAGAATATGAGACCCAGGAATGTTTGGACACCCAGTCAAAAACGTTGGTAGTATGGGAATACTGCAGGCTCATCAGCGGACAGAGCAACCTCCCAAGTTTGTTCTATATGCATAGTTTTATACTTTACATAAAACTGTGCCACACATAGACATTCCCCTGTACAAAGCAGAATTCAACAGCTGTTTAAAGGGAATGTAAAGGCAAAAAAATGAAATTCCATTTTTACTTTCTTTAATGAAAAAGAAAACTATCTCGAATATACTTTAATTAAAAAATGTCTAGAGTTTTTATAAGAAACCTGACTGTATGCAGTGAAATTCCCCCTTCATCTACTGTACTTGCTCTGACTGCTGTGAAAAGGACGGTCAGACGGTCCCTAACTGCTCTGCAGGGAAAGGGTCATACTTTCAAACAGCAGGGGGAGCCCCCCACTTTACTTCCCAGAACTCAAGCAGCTTTGTTAATTTCCCTGTAGAGCAGCCGGCGACCGTGTAGAGATTCGTATCCGCAGCAGTCAGAGCAAGTAAATCAAGGGGGAATTTCACTGCATATAGTCAGTTTTCTTATAAAAATGGTACAGATTTATTATTGGGGATAGGTTTCTTTTTTAGTTAATAAAGTAAAAATGGGATTTTATTTTTGCCTTTACATCCTCTGTTTCCAACTCCATCTGCACCGACAAAGATCATGGAGCCAGATTTAAACAGATAAACTGGGATTCTATTTGGAGGATTATTTTGTTGCAGCCACTGGTTCTGGGGAGTTGGAGAAAGTTTGTATTAAACAATACAAAAACGATAAAATCCCAGGATCCAGTGCAGTCTGCATATTCTGATTATTAATAATTATTCTAATTTATGATGATCAATAAGGCTCTCGATAGCAGCCCAGACCATAATAAGCATGCGCATGGCCTTGGTCTTGCAAAGATATATAACAAAGTTACAAGATGGTGACCCCCTGTGGCCAACTTTGAAAGCATAAATCATTTGTTTGATTAGACTTCTGGTGCAGTAAGTTTATGTTTAGTATACAAAATACAGCATTTCTAGCTTTATTCTATGTTAGACTAGTTTCCCTTTAAGTTTTCCACCTATACATTAGTCCACCAGTGCCAAACATGTGTAAGACACATGCAACGGATCAAAGCATATGTAAATCATAATCACTAAATATTAAATGTGTGTCCTTTAGTTTCTTGGGACATTTCTGTAGAAAACTGATTAGTTTCCATATTTCCATAACTTTTCCAAATTATAGCTCTTTTTTTTTTTTTGCTTCAGTTTTAAGTGCCATGTTGACTCATTCCTAGATGTTTGTCTTTCAAACTTTATTAGTCCCCCCCCCAGGCATGCAGACATGTACAGGACACCAAGTTTCATGGCAACACCCAGCAGGTTTCTTGTTTTATTGCTCATATTACCCAAAGGAAAATTATTTTGTAATTGACTCAAGAGTTTAATCACCATTCAAGGATCAAACCAACTGCCATATCTCATGGCTTCGTGTTATCTTGGTGTTAAGTTAGGAATATTGTCGAGGAGAACTGGTAAGACAAAATACATGTTGGAGGAATGTTTAATTTACTAAAATTATCTATTTCCTTATATAATAGTGAGGACACAAAGTTTTACTTGAATTACTTTCCTTGTCCGGGTATTGGACCGTTATCAAGATAACGGTCCAAGACCCAGATCGAAACGTCAATATTTGTATAATGCTCTTTTAACGTTTGATAAATACATATATATATATCTTTATTCTAACTAAGATATAATTTATCCTTATTGGAGGCAAAATAATCCCATTTAGTTTATTAAGGGGCCGATTCACTAACTTCGAGTGAAGGATTCGAAGTAAAAAACTTCGAATTTCGAAGTGTTTTTTGGGCTAATTCGACCATCGAATGGGCTACTACGACCTTCGACTATGACTACGACTTCAAATCGAACTATTCGAACTAAAAATCGTTTCGACCATTCGATAGTCGAAGAACTGTCTCTTTAAGAAAAAACTTCGACCCCCTAGTTCGCCATCTAAAAGCTACCGAACTCAATGTTAGCCTATGGGGAAGGTCCCCATAGGCTTTCCTAAGTGTTTTTGATCGAAGGATATTCCTTCGATCGTTGGATTAAAATCCTTCGAATCGTTAGATTCGAAGGATTTTATCGTATGATCGAAGGAATAATCCTTCGATCGTTTGATCGCACTATTTCGAAGTCGAAGGATTTTAATTCCCAGTCGAATATCGAGGGTTAATTAACCCTCGATATTCGACCCTTTGTGAATCGGCCCCTTAATGTTTAAATGACGTTTAAGTATACAAATTATAGAGATCCAAATTCCATAAAAACACCTTAACTGGAAAACCCCAGGTCTCAAGCAATCAGGGTAACAGGCCACATGTATATATATTATGCCTGGAGCAATGCAATCAACATGACAACACAAGATTTCTTTATTCTTGACAACTCAGTATTTTCATAATAGTGTTACTTTAACAAATTTTAAGGCATCAGCAAATCAGTAGATCTAGACTTCTGGACCACCCTAGAAGTGATTAGAGTGTAGCATAAAACTAAAGCTCTTTAGCAGGGAAATTAACTCAGGAAATTAACACAAATTAATAATTGTACTAATGGAAAACATGAGGTTCACACAAAAGCAGTCATTTTTCCAAGTCGAATTATTAACAAACAAATCCAAAATACTGTAAATGTTAATTACATAGTCATTAGTATCCATTTCACACGACACGCCTGATAATTGGTTATAAATCCCCAGATGGAAGATATTATAAGTTAATTTTAACTTAGAAGCGAATTTAAAGAAATGTAAGATACTTCCGACAATGTATCTTTGCTGAGCTCCAGTTTATTTTCCATAGCTGTGCAGGTTTAAATATTTTAGATTTATTACTGATTACAGTTGCATACAAAGGAAAGGCTAGAATTTAACACAGTTTTATATATTCTTAGGGGATAATGTAAAATGGTCTTAAAGGAGAAACAAACCCTTTCTACTAAAATCCCCTACCCCCCCCCCGAGCCTACATAGACCCCCCCCCCTCCCTGCTCCCTCCCAGCCTAGATGGTACCTTTGGTAAATGCCCCTAACTCTTTACTTACCCCTCGTGCAAATTCTGTCCAGTGGGCGCCATCATCAGCCGCTTTGGTAATCCTCGGGTCTTCCTCCAGGGCTTCCGCAATTTCCGTGACTTTCAGCGCATGCGCAGTTGTGGCAAAACAGAAAATTGCTCTAACTGCACATGCGCCAATATGGCAATTACTTCACAAAGATTACGGAAGAGAAGAAGATGGCTGCCGTGAACTCCAATGCCCTGAATCTGAGGGGTAAGTAAAGAGGGGCATTTAGCAAAGGTACCACCTAGGCTGGGGGGAGCAGGGAGGGGGTCTATGTTGGGTAGGGGGGTTGGGTTTTTTAATTAAGGGTTTAGTTTTCCTTTAAGGTTGGTACTTGTCTAGTAACCCTTAGTAACCATTTAGCAAGTGGTGTCAAATGTTTGAAAACACAAAATCGAATTAGTTGCCATGGGTTACTAGATGTGGGCATACTTGTTATTACATTACGATACAGACTCTGGCTCATTCACTAACAATTAAATTTTTTCTGGTCCCCTGAAAAACCTAAAATGGGGGTTCTATTGCACTTATCTGCACCAGTGAAAATACCCAAAGCAACCATACAACTTTAAAGCGATACTGACACCAGAAATGAAATTATTATTACTTCTATCATGACACTGTCTTTGCTTGCTATTTATAATTTTGCCACAAAAGTATTTTCCCAATGCTTTTACATTGCCTATCTGATCCCCCATGTTCCTCTGAGGGGTTGCCATATTTGTGAAGCAGTAGTCTGTTAGCATTGAAAGCTATAACTGACAGGTTGAGAAGGGACAGTCAGGTTGGCAAACACAAACACCTTTATTCAGGGCCGGCAACAGGGTGGTGGACAAGTGTCCTGGGCCTGGGCATGAAGGGGGACCCGAAATCACGAAAATAGCCGAAGTCCCGAAGCAGTGAAAATAGTCGATGTCACGAAAATAACCGAAGTCGAAGTCCCTAAGCTGCAAAAATACCCAAAGTCACGAAAACAACCGAAATTGAAGTCCTGAAGCGGCGAAAACACCCAAAGTCACGAAAAGAGGTAAAGTTGAAGTCCTGAAGCTGTGAGTTTAGTTATACTAAAAATATTCTTTAAGGCCCCAATTTTATTTTTTACTTGTAAGGGGGGCCCTGGCGCCAATGTTTTTTTTTTAACTTTAAAGGGGGCCCTGACCACCAATAGCTTTTTATAATTTGTGTGTGTAGGGGGGGTTACTTTTTTAGCGCTGATATCTGTGTGGTCTTTTAACTGTGATGTGGAGTGGGTGGGATCTGGGGTGGTGCTTGGGCGCCAGGGAGGGTGGGGCCCATATCTAATGGCAGCCCTGCTCATATTTAAAAACATTAGACCAAAATTAAAATGGACAGTGTGGGGGTGCTACACGTGGAAGCTTGGATTACCTTTCATGAGAATATCTCTGCTAAATTCTAAAAAGGGGGTTATGGGAGCATGCCAAGGATAAGTAAAATATTAGTTAGCAGTGGTTCAACTTTAAGGTAACTTTTATTATGTTATAGAACAGCAAATTCTTTGCAGGTTTCAAATTGGCGTCGCTGACTCCCTTCTAAAAACAAATACTCTGTAAGGCTACAAATGTATTGTTATTCTTACTTTTCATTACTGAGCCTTCTATTCAGGCCTCTCCTATTCATATTCCAGTCTCTTATTCAAATCAATGCATGGTTGCTAGGGGAATTTGGACCCTAGTTAACAGATTGGTTAAGATGCCAATTGAAGAGCTGCTGAATAAAAAAATAAATTACTCAAAAACCTTCAATAATAAAAAATGAAAACGAATTGCAAATTGTCTCAGGATATCACTCTCTACATCATACTAAAAGTTATCTCAAAGGTGAACATCCCCTTTAAGGGCTTTACCCAATGTGCTATGGTGACTTGGCAATTTCATACTAGCTAGTAACTAAAAACCTGTGTTTTGAAAATATTGAGTAGTAGTAGTGTAACGGATCATTATTTTTTATTCTTACTAACTCCTTTGAATCAACTTTTAAAAAAGAGATATAAACTTTATATAAAGACTGTATACACTTTATATACATTTCCTCCTGTGTAAAATAAATAATAGCTAGAGAAAAGCTTAAACACAGGCCATTTTTACTTGGTTTATATAGAACACATTTGTATACTGACCTTTTAAGATATATAAAATGTGCTGCTAATTTATAAAAAATGATTGCTATGAACCATTCATTTTCTTTGATACTGAACAGGAAGCTGGTGCTGCCCTACAGTATGGACATTGTAAGAAGACAAGAAATTACTCGTGGTCATGAAGTACATTTAAGAAGGTTGTTCCCACTCAATTTTTAGATTTGAAACAATAGTTCAGCAGCAACCTATGAAATACATATTTACTGAAGCTTTAAATGCATAAGGTTTTATTTACAATCACTAGTTATTGTTCTAGTTGCTCAAACAGGTGCAGAATTGCACTTAAAAATGTCATGCAATTTGCATGCAATGTACTAACTGGCTCAAATGTGTACGGAGTATGGGGATACCTGTGCGGCGGGGTTGGCCGCCGCGCCATCGGCGGGGACGCCCGTGCATGGTCCTTGAGCCGGCGCCATCTTGGTTTCTAGGGCGCGCGCAGCGTGTTTGCGCCAGCACGTTTTTGGCACACGTTTGGTGCGAAATTTGAAACTATTTAAGGGCCATTCTGTGTACAGCCCCTTGCCCGTGATAGAATCTTGATTCTGTGGTTCCTGAAGCCGTGTGCTGTCTGTTCCTGTGAAACTTGTGTCTGTTATTCTGGTTTTGATCCCTACCTGTTCCTGACAATTCTGATATCCGAATCCTGACTTTTGCCTGCATCTCGACTACTCTTTCTGCCTGACCCCATCTGTTTGATTACCCGGTTTTGACCCTTGCCTGCCTGACAATTCTTGATATCTGCCTGCCTCGACCCAGCCTGTTTTGACGATTCCTTTGCCTGCTCCATTTGTACTGTGACCTTCGGCCCAAAAGACTCTGCTAATAGCCGTGCCCCTTTGCCAGCCAGAACATCTCACCTTGTTCTCCTTGTTAAGTCCAAGTGGCACCCAAGTAAGCTGAGGGCTCCTCCCGAAGCCCAACGGTGGTCACACTACTGGTGAAGCCGAGCTGAGACCAGGGTACTTGGCATCTGTTCTGGTATTGGGTGCCGGTCGTGACAAAATGTTTGTGCTTTCTGTATTGACTGCAACATTTTATACCTGATTGAGTTAGCACAGTTTCACTGACATTCTGATACGAAATGAACTTCTACTACAAGACCTTGAAAACCATTAGCACATTGGGCCACACAATTTGAAAAATCTATGTCTGTTTTCCTCCAAATTCTTTCTTTAAATCCTTTAACTACATGGAAAAATTATTAAAAGTTCTTCACATATGGTACTGCATACCCTAACATCTCACACCAACTCTGGAGAAACTGCGGAGGTCCTTCTTCATATATGGTAGCTCTGCAACATATCAATAAAAAAAGAATGATCTAACTTCAGATATATAAAAAATTGACTAAGAGGAGGGGATCTGACTTCCGTCAGTATTTAATTTTGTATAGGAGAAAAGAAGAAAAGTATCCCCGTCTTCTTAATCAGAAAAGTTACAAAAGAATATATAGATTACTAAAGGGCGAAATGGCATTACCGCCCGCAGGGACATCGCCAATTTACTAACGGATGCAGGCGTCAATTCGCTAGCAAAAGAGATAGGCGCTATCGCTCATTCTCACTCTATTGCCAGGCGACAATTTGTTCTGGGGAATGGACATTACTTTGCAAATTCACAAAATCGCTGATTTTTACTGAACGTTACTTCTTTCACCAGACTTGCTTTCGCCAGCACAGTCCAGGCAAAGTGCACTGGAGTACATAGATCTTCCTCAATCTTCTCTTACTTACATCATATTCTTTAGTGGAAAAAGCATCAAAGTTCAAAAAACGCTGGAGTCTTTTGCCTTTTTTCAGAGCGATAGGCTGCAAAAGTCCTTAAATAATTTTTTGGGGTAACCGGTTTCTCCCATACATTTTCTAACATATGGAACATTAATTATACAGTGGACTCATGTGTAGGGCAATATAACAACTCTATTGACTTTATTAAGGTTCCCTGGACATGTGTAATGTAATGTATTTGCTGCAACATATACGTCCATTCAACTTTAAATTTCCCACTGTATGCAAATTAACCTGAGCGCAAGACCTCTAGCGAATTTGTGCTAGGCAGAAATGAACGATATCGCATCTTCGCTCACATTGGCAAAGTAACGCTAGCGAAATGTCGCCAGCGTTCACCTGGCGAAGTGTATCGATGGGTGTGAAGCGGTCGCTGGCATTCTGACATAGCCCTTTGAGATTTCAGTTTAACACTTGAAATTCGGATCTTAAAATTCCATTCTGTGGGAGCACATGTAAGTTCTTTTGCGAGGACTAATAACCGGTGCAAAAAAAAAAATTCTTTAATTTACTATGCCTGAGACAGTTTTGCTTTTAAAATTGTTAAAAATGTTCTGTAGACAAATCCCTAACTCCCTTTATAAGAGTAAATCAAAGATGTCCTCACTGGGCTCTTAAAGGTATTAAACCATCTTAAAAAAAAAAAATCTTCAGATCATATATAAAACACCTTTTATACCGTAAATCCTCTCCTGAATGTTGGCAGTAAAATAGTTATTACTATAAGGAATCCATAAAAATGCATCAGAATAATCTTTCTCTAATGCACGTTTTCTAGATACATCCAGGAACAATTCATTTTCTCTTTGGCATTTGACTTGTTCTTGGTCCTGAACTTCAGTGAAAAGGAAATGAACAATCCAGTGATCCATAAATGGAATTCGTGATTAATCACCTCTTTTTGATCTTTAAGAATTCAGTATTTTCCCCCTCTTTATCACATAACTCAGGCTTCATGGGTTGTTATATTTTGGCTGGTGTTTTTGGAAACTGTACACAAATGACTTCTTGTTTTTATTGCTACTGCTGATTGTACTAACTCTCGAAAGGGAACAGAGCCAGCAATGAAACGCTGTGGTACTGTTCGCAACTATTGCTGCAAGTGCAAGTAGACTATGTAACAGTGGCTACAGTAGCCAGTAGACATATTATGCAAAATGTGTGTTTGCACCAAACAAATATACTTGCACAATTGGTAACCAGCTGCCACTAAACTACAATTCCCAGATGACAACCACAGGCAAAGTAACACTGTATGGGCTACATAAAAGACCCTTGCATTAACATTTAGGGGGTTATTTATTAAAGTCCAAATGCTACAAAATCGAAAAAAAATTGAGTTTTCTTTTACTGAAATCAGAATTTTTAGTGGAAAAAAAATCTCAATTTTTTTTGAGATTTATTATACCCCGATGATGGAAAAAATCAGAATCTGAAAATCCTCCATCTCAGACCTGCCAAGGTATATAAGTCAATGGGAGAGGTCCCTATCCTATCTGGAAGTTTCTGTGGTTTGCGTTGGAATTAGCCAGAAAATCTGACTATTTTGGACTTTTTGGGGAAAAGACAGAAAAAATGGAGCAATTCGGGAAAAATAACCCTAACAAATAGTATGATTTGGATTTTCGCTCGATTGTATAGAGTTTGTCCCTGATCCGATTAAATCATGCTTTTTTAATATTAATACGGTTCAATCGTAGATTCTAGTTTGGTCAGACTTTTTTTATTTAAATACACCGATTTTGATAAAAAAGGCCCTTAATGAACAAAGCTGTTGTGCAACAGACTACTGTGTGAAACATGTTACAAACAACAAACCCTAGCTAAAGAAAATACAATGCAAATAAGCATAATACATCTTATTTATGATAGTTAAACACATTGCTATTTCGTAAAATACAGTAGATGCAGATTTGCTTCCATCAAATTGCTGTCCTCTAACATATTAGCGGTTAATACAAAACTCTCCCAGTTTTCTCAGTTGAATAAGTTGCAAGACAGCTTTTACAGGCGCTTATAATTATGCTGGGTGCCTCAATTATTAACCATATGGAAATGCAATAAAGGTGCAAGTCATCATTTTTAGACATGATGCAATGTTCATACCACTACTTGCACCTGATGTGTCAATCTTGGAGCCAAAGTTGCATCTGTTTAATAAATGAGATGCAAGTTGCATTGGCATCCAGATGATTATTCCAGAGCTGGTGTTACTATGAATGGCACGATTCAGGTAGTAGGTTTAAAGTAAACGATTTTCATGTGCCAGAGCAAGCTGCACCCTTAAACATCAAGGCTACTAGCACAACCCAAGGACTTAGGAGCATCATTCAGATAAGCAAGTTAGGTAAAGGCAGATGACCCAAGCCACAACAGGTAGGACTGCACTGTGTACTTGATTTTTTATCTGGCGTTAAGGAGATGTCGAAATGAGGACTAAGTGAGGACTAAGAGGTGCCCCTTAACTGTTATTAACTATCACCCTCTTAATAACACCACAATTTTCTTCATGTCAGGTTTGTACTTCAAGCAGTGTGTGTACCAGTTTTAATGTAAAAAATCATTGTGATTGTTGTGATTCCTATAAAACAATTTCCATGGAATGCAGTCTCAAGTGCAGTTCCAATAAAATGGATTCAATTATGCACTTGGTTACACCATTCATCATACCTGCATCCAAACACACTCCATTTAGTAATGAAAGGTGGCCGGGTGCATTCATGGCCGTCAGATACTATCAACTGATCACTTTGTGGGCCAATCTTTTGTGCAGTTTGGGCAGCCATATGTGGCCACATTTAGGCGCTTAGTTCCTAAAGGATGAAGAGAATTTTCAAAAATTTTGTTTCAACAGGCGATAAATGGCCTTTTATTTATATATAAATTGCTTGTGCAAAGCTAATTATAGTTAAAGCACTGCTAGTAACCCTATACAGAAACATACTTGTCTTACTGACAATATGTGCGCTGTTTTTGTGCCTTTATGTCATAATTTTCATTTTCAATTTTTTTCCTTTTATTATTTTATAGATTCCTCCAAATGAGTTCTGAGAAAACACAATATTCCAGGTTATCCTATACCAATGCTGAGATTTCTTTGAAAAATATCCGGCATGAAAACAAGATTAGATGTCAGCTTTTCCTTTATTGAAATCATATGTAAACACACTATTATTATTTATTATTTACAATTTGTTTTTGTTCTATACATTAAATGTTTGAATAAGTAAAATGACATAAAGGAACTATATAAACTGCAAGAAGACATTTTTATGTTTGTTAGCCAATTGTCAACGTGATGTTTAAAAAAAAACGAAAATTTTGGATCCTTTTTCACTATTATGTCATGCTCTTTACACGGTTTTAAATGAATACTGTATAAATCTGGTAATCAAGAACGATAAAAAAAGGAGAAAACATATATCTGTTTCTGTGGTTTCCTTGGAACTGCACAGGGGCGTGCCCATGACAGTTCAGATTGTTAAATTTGCTAAATCCTGTGAAATGCCACAAAGCCGAGGTTTGGAGAGCCAGCATCTGTCCACCCAAAGACAAAGATTTCCTGAGCTATTTGTCCAGACTATTAAAATGCTTTTTGGGGAAATAAAATTTCAACCATGTCTAGGCATGTCTGGCTGGCAAGGGTTTTCATACATTGCATTTGAACACATTTAATTAGTAGCATTAAAAGGCATTTCAGAACTCAGAGATGCTAAACTGACAGCCCTCTCCATATGCTGTTACCTATAACGCTCAGTATTGTGAGTTAAGATGTTGGAAAGTCTGATTGAGCATCAAGTTCATGGAGAGACACAAATTGCATAGCTCCATACACATTAGAGTATCAAAGATAAATTTTCTTCCACCCAATAGAAATTGGGTACTTTTTTAAAATCAGTGTAGGGGAAAGTCTGTGTAAGGGTTCAGTCCTATTTCCTTTGGCCTGTACTAGTTAACTTTATGGCTGATATTCCACTCAGTCCCTTTTTACTCATTTTGATGGATCATTTTGCTTTAATATTTGCAAGGATATTGAGTCCATTCTACATTTGGATTTAATATTATAATCACTCTGCATGGAATGGTTTATATTTAATATTATAGCTTTGTATTTAAAAAAAAAATAATAATAATTACTACTGGTTATTTTTGGTTTGAAACACCAACATAAAGGGTTCCTTGGAATTGTGCAAGCTGAGTGAAAGTCTGGCATTCCTCATTTTTTTTTACCTACTTAAGGGCAGAGACTGCCTCCCCACCAGCTAGAATCGAAATCGCCGGCGGGATGGCATTCAAATGTTTTCCAAAGTCGCCCGAATTTGCCTCACCAAGAAGCTTCGGGCGACTTCAGAAAATGAAGTGCTCCGAGTGCCATCCCAGCATCAATTTAGATTCTAGCCGATGGGAAGGCTTTTCGGGGAGATTAGATGTGTTAGATCAAAGGTAAATAGTTAGGACAACAAAATGCATGCCTGGACAGGTAATCTGTGTGTTCTGGCAAATGCCAGAATGTCTGCTGTAAGATACCATAGACAGACATTACTTATTGGACTGGTTGGGGGGCTGTTTGGGCCTCTGCTTAGTTAAAATACTACTATTTTGAATCCCAGTCCAGACCTGACCATATGGGGTTTACTTTTGTGTGGGATGGTAGTTTGTCAATGTTATCATCATACATTTGTAACTAAAAACCCCTGTTTTGAAAATGCATAAGCTTGTATAGATGCCAGATAACTTGTGGGCCAGGGAATGTGCATTGATCAACCCCCTCTCTCTATTATATGCTTGTAGCAAATTTGACCAGATCAGTGGCACTATTGTACTTGTATATGTGACTTAGCCTTGGAATACTCCCACAACCCCTCTTTTTGATTTAAAGGAAAACTATACCCCCAAACAATGTAGGTCTCTATAAAAAGATATTGCATAAAACAGCTCATATGTACAATCCTGCCTCATGTAAATAAACCATTTTCATAATAATATACTTTTCTAGTAGTATGTGCCATTGGGTAATCATAAATAGAAAATTGCCATTTTAAAAAATAAGGGCCGCCCCCTGGGATCGTAGGATTCACTGTACTCACAAACATACCAACAAACCATACCTGTTAGGTCACATGAGCCAATTAACAGACAGAGTTGTGTCTTTTGCTTCCACACTTCTTCCTGTTACAGTTAAAGTTGTAGTATTTCTGGTCAGGTGATCTCTGAGACAGCACAGAGACCATCACAAAATGGTGGCTCAAGGCAAGAGATGTAAAAGGGCAATATTTACTTAAATATATATTCCAGTATGGTAAGATTCTTTACTATGCCACTTAATATGATATGAACTATCTGTTGCTTAAGTGTTCATTTTGGGGGTATAGTTTTCCTTTAAGTCTAACCTAGAATCGATTGTGGAATAGTGAAAAATTCGAATTTAAAAAATTCGAATTTCGAGCTAATTTTTGCGTACTTCGACTATGGAATAGTCCAAATTCTATTCGAATTTGAAACAAAATCGAAAATTCGGATTTTGAAATGTATCATGTACTGTCTCTTTAAAAATTCAACTTTGCTTTTTCGCCATCTAAAAACCTGCCAAATTACCTATCTGGAATCAATTGGTGGACTTTGAAAAATCAGTTTTTATTGGAAAAACTTCAAATCGAATTTGATCTAATGCGATATTACTTTGATTTGTACGATTTGAATTCGATCAAAAATGGACCTATTGGATCAAGAACGGACCTATTCGGCCACAAAAAAACTGATTTTATTTTGGTTGTTTTTTTTTAATTCAAATTTCGAAAGTTTTTAAAATTCGAAATTCGACCCTTAATAAATCTGCCCCTATGAGTTTGTGCCAGTATGGTTTTTTGCGTACTAGATCATGCCAGACTAACTTAATTTATTTTTATGAGACGGTAAGCAGGGACCTCAATTCTGGGATGGCAGTGGATGTGATTTACTTAGACTTTTCTAAAGCATTTGATACAGTGCCACACAAAAGGTCACTGGTTAAATTAAGGAATGTTGGTCTGGATTGGAACATAGTATTTGTACCTGAATAAAGAACTGGATAAAAGATAGACTACAAAGAGTGGTGGTAAATGGAGCATTTTCTAATTGGACCAGTGTTGTTAGTGGAGTACCGCAGGGCTCTGTACTAGGTCCCTTGCATTTCAACTTGTTTATTAATGACCTGGAGGTGGGCATTGAAAGTACTGTTTCTATTTTTGCTGATGATACTAAATTGTGCTAAACTAAACTATAGGTTCCATGCAGGATGCTGCCACTTTGCACAGTGATTTGTCTAAGTTGTTAAACTGGGCAGCAAACTGGAAAATGAGGTTCAATGTTGATAAATGCAGGTTATGCACTTTGACAAAATAATATAAATGCAAGTTATACACTAAATGGCAGTGCGTTGGGAATTTCCTTAAATGAGAAGGATCTAGGGTTTTTTGTAGAAAACAAGTTGTCTAATTCTGGGCAGTGTCATTCTGTGGCTACTAAAGCAAATAAAGTTCTGTCTTGCATAAAAAAAGGCATTAACTCAAGGGATGCCTCTTTATAGGTCCCTGGTAAAGCCTCATTTAAGACTCCAGTCCTTAAGAGGGATGAGCTGGAGAGAGTGCAGAGACTAAATTGGTTAGAGGGAGGGAAGACTTAAATTATGAGGGGAGACTGTCAAGGTTGGGGTTGTTTTCTCTGGAAAAAAGGCACTTGCGAGGGGACATGATTAGACTTTACAAGTACATTAGAGGACATTATAGACAAATGGCAGGGGACCTTTTTACCCATAAAGTGGATCACCATACCAGAGGCCTCCCCTTTAGACTAGAAGAAAAGAACTTTCATTTGAAGCAACGTAGGGGGTTCTTCACAGTCAGGACAGTGAGGTTGTGGAAGGCAATGCCGGTGATGTTGTGATGCTGATTCAGTTAATGACTATAAGAATGGCTTGGATGATTTCTTGGACAGACATAATATCAAAGGCTATTGTGATACTAAACTCTATAGTTAGTATAGATATGGGTATATAGAATTTATGTGAAAGTAGGGAGGGGTGTATGTATGGATGCTGGGTTTTCATTTGGAGGGGTTGAACTTGATGGACTTTGTCTTTTTTCAACCCGATTTAACTATGTAATTATGTGACTCTAGTTCAAGTTAGTTTGCATCAATACACTAAACATCTCTTATATAAGCTGCTATTCATTTGTATACAAGGTGAGCAGAAATTGTAACAGTGGAAAAATTAGAGCAACTTTATCCAGCATGACATAACGTTTATTGCAGTTGTGTCTAGTTGTGTTCCTTCTGCCTCTGATGACTTAATGTGGGGCGAGTGATGTCGGTGTGCAAGAAACATGGCTGCTTTAAGAATTTACAAGCCTAAAGCTTTCTTACCAGAATCCAAAACTAATCAAATCTGTAAGTACACACATTTGAGCCTTTATATTGACATGAATTATTTTTCTGCTGAAGTTGTCAGCAATTGATTTTTAGAAACCTCAGAATTGTGTGGGACAGCTATGCAGCATGTTACAATTTTAAACAAACCCTCCAAAAAATAAATAAATCAACATACCAGTCTGAAAATAACTTGCTTTAGAATAGATGAACCAAAGGTTTTTTTTTGCCCTCAAATTCTATATTATCAATGTCTTTAATTTTTTTTTAACAGGAACTATAACTTTTTTTTGCCTGTGACTTTACTACAGCTGCATTTCCAGGCTAACATAATAAAACCAAATAAAGAAAATAAATAACCTACTCATTACTGTTCTGGTGCACCTTAAACTCTCTAAACTTTATTTTGCACCATATAAAAATAAACTGCCCCTCA
This sequence comes from Xenopus petersii, assembly GCA_038501925.1. NCBI lineage: Eukaryota > Metazoa > Chordata > Amphibia > Anura > Pipidae > Xenopus > Xenopus petersii. The sequence continues at coordinate 94,743,915 of CM076687.1, read as the reverse complement.
AGCCATGCCATTTTCTACAGCAGTAAAACAAACCATTTCTCAAAATAAATAAATCAAATTCAGCAGAAATACATTCTTTACCATTAAAGGGACCTGCAAACGGAGGACCAAAGGACAGGCAGGTTGTAACATTAGTGGCACAGAAAATATATACCCTCTGGGCAATCTGAACATAGGCTCTTAAGAGTCATATTACTGCATTACCTTTCAGACTGTTATTGCTTAGTGATCTAAACCAACTCTCATGCTTAATGTTATTGCATTAAAAACAGGAGGTAAAACTTGTCTACAAGGGCACTTGAGAGTTATGTTTTCATTAAGCATTATTACAAAAGGGCCATGTGGTTTTTAAGGAAAAATTAGACTACCTCATCATGCAAATCCGCATGTACGCTAACATAGGGTTAGTCAGTATGATTAAAAAGATCAAGCAAGGATTTGACTGGCTTTTCCAACCACACCCATGATAGTATTTGTATAAAGTAAAATTGCAGGGGAGAGATTTTAAGTTTTTGAGGCAGCATAATATATGGGATAATGTACCCCTATAAAACTGGTGTCTGTGTAGCCTTTAAAAAAATGTTACATTTATCCTTGAGAAGCAAGAGGCTTATGAGCATCTGATAGAATTGTGCTTTTACTAGTGATGGGCGAATAAATTAGTGAAAATTCGCCGGCATCAATTTCCGATTTTTTCGTGAAAGCGTTCGAATTGCTCGATTTTTTGCATGAAAACGTTCGAATTGCTTGATTTTGTAGTGAAACCATTCAAATTGCTAGATTTTTAGTGAAAACATTAGAATTGCTCGATTTTAGTGAAAGCGTTTGAATTGCTAGATTTTTCCGGGAAAACGTTCGAATTGCTCTGTTTTTTAGTGAAAACGTTCGAATTGCTTGATTTTTTCGTGAAAACTTTTGGATTGCTCGATTTTTTCGTGAAAACGTTAGAATTTCGCGATTTTTTTTGTGAACTTTCTGATTTCACCATTTTCCAAAAATTTGCCCATCACTAGCTTTTACCTTAAACAATAATTCTTGTCTGATTATCAGTTCCTGACCTTTGCCTGTTTTTGACCTTGCTGTATCGCTACCTGAACAGACCCTTGCCTGTTTGACCACTCTTCTGAAACCTGACTTTTTACCGTGTTACCTATTGGTTTTGACCCTGGCATGTTTATCCTGATTATACTCCTGGCTCCTGATTTTGTACTGCACTGTCTGGTTGGTACTGTCACAGCCTGTTCCATGACTTCATCTGTTCCCCATTCCTCCTGTATATGATACGGTTCCCTTGCCTGCCCAGAACTTTCTCCCTGGTCCTCTCACTTTAAAACCTGGTGGCATCTGAGAAGCGGAGGGCTCCTCCCGAAGTTAAAGGCAGGTGCTTTAGCTGGAAGCTTGAGCTGAGGCCAGGACCTTGGGGTTTGTTTTGGGTTTGGGATACCATATGTGACAGGAGTATTTTCATGTATTTAATACATTAATGGGCCAATATATGAATGCTCGAATCTTCAGCTAACATCACACGCAAGTTCCAAAATTCTCACATGGTTTCAAATACCTTGACTTCCTTATGATTGGGGTTTTTTCCCCAGACAAAAAATAAAAACTTGGCAGGTTTCAGGTGCAAGCTTTTTCTTTTCTTTTAAAGACCTGCTCGGGGGGAAAAAATTATTTCAGAAAGCTGAGTTATGCAGAAACCATGTGAGAGTATAGGAACTTGAATGTGGTATTATTTGCCAAATGCTGGAGCTGTGTTTGATATTTACACATTGTCCTAGTCCTTCTAGATGTATGTATTTATTTTTTGACAGAACAGCACTTCACAAGTAAGAGGTAAGCTGGTGGTAGCGAAGGACTCTATGAGGGTTATGTAATAAAAAGGACTAAGTTTGCCCAGGAGCAGTAACCCATAGCAACCAATCAGAAGGTAGATATTACCGGTCACTTGTTCGAAAGCAAAGATATTATTGGTTACTATAGATTACTGCTCCTGGGCAAACTTAGGGGAAGATTTATCAAGGATCGAATTGAAAATTAGAATTTTCAAATTCTAATTTCAAGTTTATTTTAGTGTAATTCGACTAGGGAATAGTCCAAATTCAATTTGAGTTTATAATGTACTGTCCCTTTAAGAATTCGACAACATTTTGGGAAAAAATTTTTTTGCGAAAAAACAAATCAAATTTGATCGAATTCAATTAGAATTGCATTCTTGTTTGCAAGTCAATCCTATTTACCCGGAATTTAAAAAAATCTAATTTTTTAATACATTCCAATTGGTCGTTTTTTTTTTAGAATTTGGAGTTTACGGGAGTTTTTAGAAACTTGCATATGGGGGTATACAGTATGTATTAAGTTCTACTGACTCACACACAGTTAGGGGCCCATTCACTAAGCTTGAGTGACAGAATAGTGGAAAATAGAGGGAAAAAATTTGATTTTTTTTGGCTACTTCGACCATCGAATTGACTACTTCGACCTTCGACTACGACCTTCGACTTCGAATCGAACAATTCGAACTAAAAATCCTTTGAATATTCGACCATTTGATAATCAAAGTGCTGTCTCTTTAAAAATTTCTTCGACCCCCTAGTTCGCCACCTAAAACCTACCGAGGCCAATGTTAGCCTATGGGGAAGGTCCGCATAGGCTTTCCAAGGTTTTTATGATCGAAGGATAATCCTTCGATCGATGGATTAAAATCCTTTGAATCGTTCGATGCGAAGGATTTAATCGAACGATTATTCTTTCGATCGTTCGATCGAAGGAATTGCGCAAAATCCTTCGACTTCGATATTCGAAGTCGAAGGATTTTAATTCGGCAGTCGAATATCGAGGGTTAATTAACCCTCGATATTTGACCCTTGATACCTTGACCCTTCACCCTTACAGTAAGGATAGAAATCAGGAACATATGCTACACTATAGATTATTTAGGAGTTTTGAACTAAGGGCAATCTTCTCTTGCAAATTAAATTCTTAGGCTGGTGTTCTGTAAAGTTACACTGATAAGAGAGCTGATAAGAGAGCCTAGTAAAAACCTTGGATCCAAAGCCCCAAAACAAATTCCTCTTTTGAATCTTTTCACATACTTTATTACTTCTTGTTCCTTCTTAATATGACTTTTTTCTTTCTACCTTTCCAATAGTCATCTTTCTTCCTATCACTTGTTCTCCCATCATTTTTTTCTGTTTTTTTAAAATGTGCTCTCTCCTTTCTCCCCCTTTTTTAACCTTAATTCAGCTCAGGTATAATAGGAACATCTTCTAGAAAACATTCATAAAAAATCAAGATGCTGGCTCAGACAGTAAGTTGAATTTTCATATGTCACATGCTAATGGCACAAATGTGCTTCCCATCTGGAATCCAAGGAAGTGGTTTCCTCATAATGATTGCCATGCAAGAGCTCTCAAACATCCTACCACATATTGTTTGTTATGCATGATTATGGTGGGTGTGTTCTACAATCCAGTGATATAGAATATCCTTGAAAATTGTTCTGCATTACAAGAAAAGAATATGCCAAATTTCCTTCAGTACAGTTTATTAAGTTACGTAAATCTTAGCATAACAGGTTCCATTCCTCAAGCCATTGCTTTGTTGTTGGAACCCCCACCTACGTTCCTTCAGGGTTTGGCCTTACTGGCATTCTTCCTTAAAGGAGCAGTTCAGTGTAAAAATAAAAACTGGGTAAATAGATAGGCTGTGCTAAATAAAAAATATTTCTAATATAGTTAGTTATCCAAAAATGTAATGTATAAAGGCTGGAGTGACTGGATGTCTAATATAACAGAACACAACTTCCTGGTTTTCAATTTTCTACCTTTGAGTTAGTTAGTGACTTTAAGGGGTCCCACATGGGACATAACTGTTCAGTAAGTTTGCAATTGATCCTCAGCATTCAGCTCAGATTCAAAAGCAACAGTTATGGCCCATGTGGCCCCCCCTAAAATCACTGGAATCATTGGAAACCAAGAGAGGTGCAAAGCAGGAAGTCGTGTTCTGGCTATTATGTTAGACATCCAGTCACTCCAGCCTTTCTACATTACATTTTTGGCTAACTAACTATATTAGAATTTTTTTTTTCATTTTGCACAGCCTATCTATTTACCCAGTTTTTATTTTTACATTGAACAATTCATTTAAGTCAGTTGCATATGGTGGATATATTTAGGCTCTCCCACAACCATATTATATCCTTCTTCCCTTTTGGTCAAACATTTCACTATAAGAAACACACTATTTTTTAGAGATAACCTAGTTTAGGATTAATGACTTGAAATTTGATTTTGCAGAGTATCTCACACAGGGACCCAACAATCAGGTTTTTATTTTAGTATATTCTACTGCCATAAAGGGAAAGGTTTAATGTATACATTTATGGACCTCTCTTCCTAGCCATTATCAGTTTGGCAGTTCATTTGATATTTAAAAAAACAGCCAATAAATATATTTGCATAATGATTAATTCGATTTTTACAGAACCAAAACTGGACTACAAGTTCTGAAGTGTCAGAATATACCGATTTTGAAAATCTTCAATTTTAATGCATGCATATTGTCATTTATAATATAGTTCTGTAATTTGAAAATTGTTTTACATTTTAATGGCAATAAATCTTGCAGAGGTGCATTTTATCTGTATTTTCATATTCTTTTCAGGTCCTTTATGCAGATTCTTTATCATTTTCTCCCCTCCCCCCCAAGCTGTAGGTCTGTAGACACTTCTTGTTCTGCAATTCTGAAAATAATACATTCACTTGCTTCAAATATCTAAATTGTTGAAATAATACATGTGTTGGCATGATTATCTAGATATTTGAGATTCAAGCATTCATTACCCTTACATTTGACTAAGTCAAAAAGACCTTAAGATGATGTTTCATTTTGATACAAAGCTGTAGTGAATCCAGATTATCTTCGATTTCAGGAACAGCACTTCTTGCTTTGTAATTTATTTGTAGATGGCATATAAAACAGCAGTAACATAGACATGTTGCTCCTTCAGATATTATAGCAACACTGGGTTTATTAATATAAAAATGCAGGCAAATACAGGAAATAACACATTATTCTGGACTTTCCTTTATTCTCCCTCAGCTGTGCCAAGTGTAATTGGGCTGCTTTATACAAAATTATGAATATTTATTAAATGTTTTGTTTTTCTATGCTTTCTGGTTTTCACCACTAGACCATTTGACTTGTCTTAAATGATTTCATCTAAAGTTTCATGTCTGAGGCAGTATAAGAACAATGTCATCCCATACAAGTGGAAGTCACTTAGTCATGGTACCAGTTGACTCTCAAGATACTTTCCATCACCTCACCTAAAGTCTACAACACAGCTGCATGTTTGTGATCTCTGGCAAAGCCAACACCAAAGGGAAAACATCATATATTCTCTCCAGACCCTTTAAAGTAATCTACAAGTAGGCCTGTGCATGATGTAATTAGTTACATCATCTTCTGGACTCGCGCTATAAAATATCAATGTTCCTGTAATGTACAAGATGCAATATCTACTTCTAAGCTGGTATTGTCAAACTGGTGATTTGTTTATGACAAGCTTATAGATGTATGTGATAGTGATGGGCGAATTTGCGCCTTTTCGATTCGCGGCAAAATGTGCGAATTTTGCGTGAAATTCGCGAAATGGCGAAAAATTCGTGAAACGGCGTTGGTGTCTCGTTTTTAATGCCGGCGTCCGTTTTTCACCGAATCGCGCAAATTCGCCGCGAATTTGAACCTGGCGAATAGATTCGCCCATCACTAGTATGTGACAAAGAATAAAAGTGCAAGGTTATATTCAAATGTATTGCACTTCTTTATGTTATAGTGAAGACCTGAATACTATCTCACATTTTCCCTGCAGCTTCTTCCAACACAATATGTCCGATTGGCAGTTTTATATCAATGTCCCATTTCTACCCAAAGTCTAGGTCAAATTTGTACAGATTTATACACGTTAAAATGCAGTTGTGCTGAATTTACCTTGTGCATAGAACCAATGCTCTGATTTCTCTAAACAGCTAAACTTCCTATTAAGGACTATTTCATATTTTCTATACTCTTAACTCTCCTACTAATTGTTTATCTTTAAGCTCCCATAGCCAACAACCAATTCATCATAAATTCTGTTGAATAGTCTTATATTTTTTCATTGACACCCCCATCCTACGGGGAAGATTTACTCAAGGCCGAAGTGGCTAACGTTAGCGTCAATTTGCTAGTGTTACCACCCGCAGGGAAATTGCCAATTTACTAACAGGTTCATGCATCACTTCGCTAGCAAAAGAGACAGATGCTAGCGGTCATTCACACTCTATTGCCAGGCAACAATTCATTCTGGCAAATGGACATTACGCCGCAAATCCAATGAAATGCGGATTTTACTAAACGTTACCTCTTTCGCCAGACTTCCCTTCACCAGCTCAGACCAGGCGAAGTGCACTGGAGTGCATAGATCTTCCTCATTCTTCTGTTACTTACATCATATTTTTTAGAGAAAAAAGCTTCACACACTGCCGTCTTTTCCTTTTTTCAGAGTGATTGCCTGCAAAAGTCCTTAAAAATTATTTTGGGTAAACGGTTTCCCCCATACATTTTCTAACATATGGAACATAAACTATACAGTGGGCTCATGTGTAGGGCAATATAACAACTCTATTTTCTTTATTAAGGTTCCCTGGACTTGTGTAATGTAATGTAACTTGCTGCCAGGGCTGCTTCTGCCATGAGGCAAGGTGAAACCCTTGCCTCAGGTGGCAGCGAGCGGCCAGTTACAAGGGGCGGCAAAAAGCCGCCTATTGTAACTTTAAGAGACGCCTATTGTAACTTTAAGAGCCGAAAATTCGGCTCCGCTAGTGCAAAGAGCGCTATTGCGCTTAATGCACTAGCGATACTGCCCCCTGAAACCCACTCCGATGCTAATTTTTAAGCGTGGAGCGGGAGAGGAGGGGGGCGGCATCTGGGCTGCTGCCTCAGACGGCAGCAGCCCCAGAATTGGCGCTGTTTGCTGCAACATAAACGTTTGCCATATGCAAATTAACCTGAGCCCTCAAGACCTCTTGTGAATTTGCGCTAGGCAGAAATGAAAGCTAGTCGCCATCATTCGGCACCCACGACAAAACTCAACATTCCAGTGAATTAGCATTGTCTGAACGTATTTATGCCTGGCGAAGTGTAGCGATGGCTGCTGAGCGGTCACTGGCTAATTTTCACCCTCGACTCTCGAATGAATCTGCCCCTACATCTTTTGTTGGCCTATGTACTGTATATTCCTTAAAACATCACATGAGCCCATCTCCCTTAATACTGACCTTTTAAAATAATGTGTATTGGTATGGACCGTGTTCCAGAATGCTCTGGACCTTGTTATCACTACTCAAGAACATTTCTATCCTGTATGTATTGTCTGCATGTTTAGAATTCATTGTACTATGGAATAATATTCAAACTATAAAAATGATGGGAACTTCTGTACTGGAATGGAATGGTTTGAATGTATTTCATATTTTGCAATTGTTTTGATGTAAGCTGCCAAGGCAAGTGGCTTTACTGATGACATACCAGCTATTATGTGGTGAGTAGACATAGTTGTTAGGCAGTTGTGAGCATTAACACATCTAAAATAGTAATGTAGTTAGCTGGCGTTTATTGCATTTTGTAATCAAAGCTCTTTCCAAAATGCCTGTATATATTTATGGCAGTTGCTGGTTAAGGGCTAGCCATGAGGGGAAGCATATGGAAGCTCCTTCTTATGAAATGTAGATGACTCTTTACACTTGATAGATTTTTGCATTCAAAAAATGGACTTGGAAACCTTAAGACAATAGTGTTTATATTTATACTGTCATGTGTTCAGTCCCTGACTGCAAACTACAATATTAACTAAGTTATTTGTATAACCCCAAAGAGCTAAACAATGAAAAGCTACTATTTTTTTTTAGGAGATGCACAAGGAGACCATTTATCAGGGCGTCATTGCCTTACTAGTATTTGTTTTTTTTATGTCCATGCACTGAAAATATTCCAATAATCTGGTTTTGTAATGAATGACTTATTTTCTCTGTACTTCTTATAGCTTACAAGAGTGTGGAGACTTTGAAGTGCAGGGGGGGGAACCAAAAAGCAAACAATAAAATATGCAGGAAAGACTGACTTGTTGCTCGGTGATTGAGAGTGAAGGAACCACTGGGTCAGATCCCTGTAGGTACAAACAGATGTTTGCACTGTTTCACAGCTGCTAAATATGATATAAATCCAAAGAATTTCTCATGTTTTTATAAAGTTTAAAAAAATACTCAGACAGCAAATTTTAAGCCATTCAGATACTCTTACAAAATGACATCTGGATTCTGTACTGCTTATTTAAGCAATCCTCAAAAACTGTCTGCCAAAGAAGGAACGCATATGTCTGTACTTCACTATATGGGCAGCATAGAATGGATTCCAGTTCATTTTGTAGAAAGAAGCCTGTGACGGGGATTACCTGTTTTTTAATCAGTGTTTGATGTGGTTTGGACACAATAAAATGAAATATTATGGGGCAAAATATAAACCCATTTTATAATTTTGGTGGGGCATTTCCAAGGGTGGCTTAGTGACAAATGATAAAATTTTGCACCTGGCAACTTGGATTTTATCTAAATTGCCGCTTGTTTACACTTCTCCTAATTTGATTCAATCCTGCTGTTATTGCTATATGTGCAGTGTTTTGCGAAATGTCGCCGATGCCCATGAAAGTCGATGCACGTCATTTTTTCTTTGACGCGCGACACCATACAAATCTATGGGCGTCATTTCCGTGGCGAAACAAGGCGAAAAAATTCGCCCATCCCTAGTTCTCATGATTTGTATACCTAATACTGTATGTTAATACCCAGAAGGATATTTAGGTAACAAACAAAACATAAACCTTTTCCTTTTCAGATTGCTTATTGATACAACACATAACATCTGAAGGGAGATTTTCCATGACCATAGTAGACGTGATCGCACATCTGGCTTATTGATACAACATGAAATATCAAAGAATGGCTTTAGTAGCATTTACAATTATAAATTATTTCCTCCTACCTCCTGGCCTTCATTTTTATATTTGGAGGCGCATTTATTAAAGGTTGGATTTTAGTGGTTTTAGAGGTTTTTGAAGCCATGACTAAATTCACAAACACTAAACCCACGATTGTCATTGAATGAAAAAAAGAGCCGAACGATGCAGTGAAAATACGAATACCTTGAAAGCTTCTAAAAATTTGATTTTTTTCTGACAACTCCTAGTGAAGAAAAAAACTGAAAACCTCTACATGTCTGAATTGATTTAAAGAGGTCCAATAGGATCAGCATGGCTCCCACTGACTTCTCAATAAAGTTTTACCTTCCAGGTTTTCATGGTTTTTACACTTAATAAATCCTGACTTTTTAGAGCTTTTAAGAAATATAGGAAAACCACAAATTTTTGAGATTCGTGGGAAAAAAATGAAATTCGATAATAAATGAACCCCTTAGAGATATGCACACCATTTGTGATATTAATACTCAAATCTCAAGGGCATACTTATAAATTAAAATAAAATGTCTTATGTATTTTAGATAACTTGCAGCCAAAATAGTCCTTTATTTACGAGATTTCTTGATAATGGTTTCAAGATAATAGGTATTATACCTGAAGCACCAACATACCTGTACCTGCACGACCTATTTAATATATCTTATAGAGTTATACAATATCTTACAACATACAACATTTAATTTCTACAATTTAATGAATATATAAAAACTACATGTACAGCTTAATTGTAGTATAAATTCCCTATTTAAATATTCAAGGGTTGTAGAAGCCAAAGAAGGGCAATGAAGTTGACTTAAACTATTTAAGTGTTTGGGATACTTTCCGCAAATGTCTATTTATACTATGTAAGTAGCAAGTTAGGATGGTATGTGTCAGGCTTACTGGTGATTCCAGCAAAGAGGGACCTCACAGAGCTAATATGACCCACAAGAGGCTCAAACAACACAAATCCCACCCGAGGGTTGAACAGGGGGACAATGAGTGGAAAGAAGCCACTGAGGCTGATAAATTCAGGACAGAGGAGGAACCAGGGGCTGGCACTGTAGGTTCAAAGTCGGATCACAGGCAAGAAGGTCAAGACAGGCAGCAACGGTTCATTGGTTCAAAAACAGGCAGAGTCAATAAGGCAGAATCCGTCAGTAGAAATAAGGCTAGGCTTCAGGAGTACACCTTGATTACCAGGCACACATCTGCAACTGAAGCTTCCTTGAGTAGAGTCAGATTTGGCGCCAAACTGTGTAGGTCGTGCTTCAATGCAACATGATGCACAGTGCTAAATAAGCACACGTCAGCGTTTGCACACATACAGGAATCAATGTGTACACGTCAACATGGCTTGACCACTGAATGGGAGTGTGCCATGCCAAGTATCCTTACAGTTATGTATTTACAATTGGACAAGGAATTAGGAATGCACCAGGGCTCAGGAAAATCAAATCCTGAAGTTTGAAGCCTGAATCCTCTGCAGAATATTCAGCTAATGCAGAACCATTTCAGAGCACACAAATGAATATCCCAAAATTAATATTATCAGTAAACAAATTGTCCTAAACACAAGTCACATCACATTAAAGCAATGCCTTTCAGTTCAAGCCCACCCTGGAATTCCAAATTTTAAATATGGCCTGTCTAGGAGAACAAATAGATATTCTCCCCAGTTCTCACTGACCTTCAGGCTGAGACCTTGAAGTTTCCTGTTTGCGTTTGACATACTATACATGAGTCAAGTTGATAGTAATAATGGTGTTTGTAATAAATAACTGTAAGTGCCGCATATCTTACTGGCGCTATATAAATAAATGTATATGAGTGTGTAGTTAGCATTTAATGCATTTTTGTACTTTATTTTGGTGTATAAGGCATTGTATTAGTTAACCACTAGATGTCAGTGTTACATTTGGCTCCACTGGTCATAACCACATATTGGCCTGTAGAGGGCACACTTTTATATATATACTGTACGTTTTTCGACAACTTAATGAAGGGTATAATATCACCCAAAAGTACAGTGCAACTAAAGTGATGTCTGAAATCACTATTAGCATTCCTTTATATCAAATTATGAATCAATCATGTGTAGTGTATTTTTATCTGTTGCACATTGCGCATTCATTTTAGAAACCAAAGTTACAAAGAACTTCCCAATTCAGAATCCATGCTGTAAATGACTACCATTCTATTTGTATTGATCTCAAGTTAACTCTGCTTTAAGAAGAAACTTCATGAAGGCATGGTGATCTGCAGTTGGACATACAGTTGGAATTTTGTTTATCATTGGCAACTACCTTTTAATATATAACATGCCTCATGGAAACAGTAGTATTTCAGCAGTGACATAAAGTGTATTGGATTAACAGAAAATATGCAATATGCATCATAACAAAATTAGACAGGGGCATACATTTGGGCACCCCAAAAAAGATATTACATCAATACTTAGATGAGCCTCTTTTTGCAAATGTAACAGCCTCTAGACGCCTCTTATATACTTTGATGGGTGTCTGGATTCTGGATGGCAGTATTTTTGACCATTCGCCCATACAAAATCTCTCCAGTTCAGTTAAATTTGATGGCTGCCGAGCATGGACAGCCTGCTTCAAATCATGCCATAGATTTTCGATGACATTCAAGTAGGGGGATGTTCTTTGTGCACATTGTGCTGAATTGTAGAACGATGTACAGATACACCATCTGCAGCAAGATGTTCTTGCAGGTCTTTGGAGGTGATCTTTTGGTTGTCTGTAACCATTCTCACAATAATCTTCATATGCTGCTACTGTATTTTTCTTGGCCTGCCAGAAATGGGTTTTACAGCAACTGTGCCTGTGGCCTTCCATTTCCTGATTACATTCCTTACAGTTGAAACTGACAGTTTAAACCTCTGAGATAGCTTTTTGTAGCCTTCCCCTAAACCATGATACTGAACAATCTTTTTTTTCAGATCTTTTGAGAGTTGGTTTGAGGATCTCATGCTATCACTCTTCAGAGGAGAGTCAAACAGAAGCACAACTTGCAATTGCCCACCTTAAATACTTTCTCATGATTGGACACACCTGTCTATGAAGTTCAAGGCTTAACGAGCTAATCACTCTGTTTCAGGCTCACTTGATTGCTTTTTTGCCTTAAGGCTTTTGCCCAGTCTCTCTGTACTTTTTGTAGAGAAGTACAGAGAGAGCCAAGATAGTGATAATTAAGACAAATATATGGATACTATTCATTTAATTCCTGTAATTTTCTACCATTATTTTATTATTAAAAAACATTTACCAAAATATTCCGCTGCACTATAGAACAAAAGGGTACATACATGAACTATACAGACCATAGAATACATACAAATAGTAACAGATACAAGGAGCTAAAGAAGGTTGTGCTAGAAAAATCTAAAGGAGAAGGGGTTATAAGACATGAGGTAAAGAGTTGTTCAGTGTCTTTGAACAGGTCTACTAATCCCAATGTAAAGTATTGCAGAAACACTTTAAAGGGCATGTAAAGGCAAAAAACATAAAATCCAATTTTTACTTTCTTTAATGAAAAAGAAACCTATATCCAATATACTTGGATATATATAGATATATATATATCTATATATATAGATAGATATAGTTAGGAGCACTCACGGGTGTTGTAACAAAAAGGCTTTTATTGGAGTATTACAATCTACCCCACATCAACGCGTTTCGGTTCTCTCTGAATCTACCCCACATCAACCGACGGTTCAGATATGTGTATCATTTTTACAAGAAACCTGACTGTATGCAGGGAAATTCTCCCTTCATTTACTGCTGTGGATAGGAATTGTCAGACAGTCCCTACCTGCTCTGGGAAACAATCATACTTATGAACAGCAGGGGGAGCCCCCGCCTTACTTCCCAGCCATGCAGAATTCAAGCAGCTTTGTTTGTTTCCCTGTAGAGCAGTCGGCGACTGTGTAGAGATTTGTATTGGATTTTATTTTTGCCTTTACATCTACTTTACTGTTTACTCCCAGCTGCAGGGACAAAGATCACTGAGCCAGATTTAAACAGATAAACTGAGATTCTATTTGGAGGATTATTGGAGGATTATTTTGCTGCAGTCACTGGTTCTGCAGACTTGGAGAAAGTTTGTATTAAACAATGAAAACTATAAAATCCACATTAGATTACATGACAATACATGACCTAGTGTAGTTTGCCTATTCTGATTATTAATCAGTCTTGCTGTATCGGCTTCTGGCAGATAGTGGGCTTTTTTCAATTTATATAGGCTCCACACTTAAGGTGGCCATACACTATTAGATCCGCTCATTTGGCGTGGTCGACAGATAATCAGATTTTAACCCGATATGCAAGCTAACGGCTGGGCGATATCGGATGAATCCGAACGTTTGGCCCTGGGGCCGAATGATAGCATTACAATGATGTGAATGGGTGCCGATGGGTCACAGGACCGTATCAAGTAGCTGATGCGGTCCCAGATCGCAGAAAAAACCCAAACTTGACCGATCTATATCTGGCCAATTTTTGGCCTGATATCTTTCGGGAGGACCCGTCGGGAGTCAACACACACGGGCAGATAAGCTGCTGAATCGATCTAAAGGACCGATATCAGTAGCTTTAATCTGCCCGTTTATAGCCACCTTTCACCCTTCCTAGATGAGCCCCAATTTCCAAGAAGGCCCTGCCACCTTTTGTTGTTAATTTGAACAAAATATCCCTTGCTTGCTCTTATCTTTTGTCATGTGGCAAAGAGACAATATTTTATACTAATGTTTATCCACATAAAGTGTAAACTTTTACAGAAAATAAACATTGTAAAAAACACTAAATGCTCCCTTTCACAAGTTACCCTGTAGAAATCCAATATTTTCCCTTACCAGGGGAGCTAAAGGTTTAGATATATGAGCACAGAACTCTGCAACTTTGGAATATGGGGATCTCATTAAGAAGCAGCAGTGATCTGCATCAAATAAATAACAACCGCACTGCTGTTTAAACAAACATTAGAACTTGTATAGAGTGAATTATTTCATTAAGTGATTCAAATTTATTGTCCTTTCAATAACCTTGGGTGGGGGGTACTGTTGATTTAATGATTTAATAGTGCAGGGATCCTAGATGAGTTAACCCATTCCAACAAAAATACATTTTTGATCCCTGCAAAGAAATAATTTGTGTTGCCATTTTTCTGCTCTTGAACATCTGGAGTTCTGCCAGGAGAGAGTCTGAACTGGGAAATACCTTTAACAAAACACGCCTGGCCTAAGAAAAAGGAAATCTGCTCTGTTAGCTCCACTCACTGCCAAAAGAGATCCCAGTGCAGATAAGGATATAAGCAAGACATTCTACCTGGTAGAGACATTCACAGAATCTTACAAATAAAATCCTCACAACAAACATTCGACTGTACAAAAATAAAGCAAGTGTTCCTTTACTGTGTGCAACAATGCTTTGCAAGGACAACTGCTCATAACAGAATGACTACTACAGAAAACACACAACCTGTGTATAAAATATATATATTTCTAAACCTGCCATTAAAATGCAAAGAAGCGCACCACAATTACAAATGCTATCTGCTGCCTCTTTGGATCCTCTTCTGTCAGCTTGAAGGAGCATGAGCAGATCAAGCTAGGTCAGCAAGTGACTGAAGAGGATCCAAAGAGGATGATACCTCTGAACACCACTGCCATACTCTTTATTTTATGTCAGATTAAAAAAAATGGAGACTTACTGTAAGGGGCAGATTTATTAAAGGTCAAAATGAAAATTAGAATTTCGAGCTAATTTTTGTGTATTTCGACTAGGGAATAGTCCACATTCGATTCAAATTTGAAAAAAAATTAAAAATTCGAATATCGAAATTTATCATGTACTGTAAAATTCAACTTCGACCATTCCTCATCTAAAACCTGCCTATGGGGAACCTCCTAGAACCTATTTGGAGTCAATTGGTGGACTTTTGGAAAAACTTTGAATCATATTCAATCAAATGGGCTGTTACTTTGATTCGTACTATTCGAATTCAATCAAAAACTGACCTCTTCGTCCAAAACATTGATTTTTTGATAATTTTTGATTCCTTTTTAATTTCAATTTCGAAGTTATGGGAGTTCAAAAAAGCTCCCATTACTTCGAAATTCCACCCTTAATAAATCTGCCCCAATGTGTAATAGTCTGTGTGGGGGGTTGAACCACCCATAGTGGGATGTGGACAGCCATGTTAGGGAACACACATGCTAATAATGAGAAAATGTCCCAGCTGGTATAACTGGTCCTTGAAAAGAGTAGTGCACCATGAGGAAAAAAAAACGTCAAGTTTTTAGCCCTACTTCAATAAAAGAATGCAACAGACAGTAATAGAGGTAGGTATCCATAATTCAAGAGTGATGCACCATTCCTGCTACTTTCAGTTTATTAAAGGAACAGTTCAGTGTAAAAATAAAAACTGAGTAAATAGATAGGCTGTCCAAAATAAAAAATGTTTCCAATATAGTTAGTTAGCCAAAAATTTGATGTATAAAGGTTGGAGTGACTGGATGTCTAACATAATAGACAGAATACTACTTCCTGCTTTTCATCTCTCTTGGTTTCCACTGATTGGTTATTAGGCAATAACCAATCAGTGACTTGAGGGGGGAGGTCACATGAGTCATAACTTTTGCTTTAAAATCTGAGCTGAATGCGAAGGATCAATTGCAAACTCACTGAACAGTTATGTCCCATGTGGGTCCCCTTCAAGTGGCTGACTAACTCAGAGTTAGAGAGCTGGAAAGTAGGAAGTCGTGTTCTGTTACGTTAGACATCCAGTCATTCCAGGCTTTATAGATTATATTTTTGGCTTACTAACTATGTTAGAATTTTTTTTTATTTTGCACAGCCTATTTATTTACCCAGTTTTTGTTTTTACACTGAACAATTCCTTTAAAGCCTCCTTGACCAGGAGCCTTCCGAGTACTGATTGATATAACCACCATCTTACATGATACTGACTGCATGCAAATAGAAATACATATAACACACACAAAGTAGGTTACTGGAAGAAAAACCATCAAGTTCTATAAGCTAGAAGAATATTGACCTTTGTTACACCATGCTAAAATAACTGTTCCTTATTTTAATTTTAATGAACTATATTATAAATTTTTTTTTTTTTTTTTTTTTTATTTAATAACTATATTTAATAAACTAATAATTAACTGAAAGCTTGTGAAAGCCTCATAGCAAGCAATGGGATACTGTTTGGTCTTTCTGGAACTGGAGTAACTTTTTCTATATTCCCTTTTATTGTGTTTCACCCACTTTTTTGTAGTGGGCCTCCCGTTGTCTATCCTAATTAAGGAAAATGAGGCCCAGCAGAGATGTGATAAAACATATTCTGGGTGGAACTGTAGGTGGGTTTTGTGTGCATACATCTTCAGAGCCTATGGGAGGGGGGGGGAGTTCCCGATTCCACAACCTGCACCGAGGCCCGGCCATCTCTAGTTACCCCACTTGATACAATTTTACATGACTTTGTGTGATGTTAAAGTACGAATGTGAGGTATATGCCCATGTGTGTATCTGTCCAAAACCTGCCATAGAGCAATACAGGACTGTGTTTTTGCTAGAAAAACAGACATTCAAATGCGTAACAATAAATACACATGCTTTTATGCTTTTCTTCTTGGATAGCCACACAAAAATAGCTAGGACATTTTCAGAAATAAAGAAAGCTACACTAAATTACAGACTGCTTTGCTTTAAACTATTTTATTTTTGACTACAGTATCTATTTAATCAGATTTTATTACAGTTGTACAAATTACATATTTTGGGGGAGGAGCCTTTTTTAAAAAAAACCCAATTAAGAAAACTCCCCAGACCTTTATTACCTTCTTATAATAGTATCTGAAAAATAGGATGTGGCCACAGTGAGCCAAGTTCACACCCAATGGCCAGACACAAACCTGTTTTAACTGTGGAAAAATTCACACCAAATCTGTTTTAACCATTGGCTTTTAAAGAAGCTTTTTGTGACTTGTGAATGTTGCAGTAAATAAACTGTGCTATAGCTGGACAAGGGATAAAGGGAAGACCATAGAAACATGGTGAAAGTCATAGTGGGGAGCCTCAAAAAGGTCTAGCTAAGAAGGACATTGATGAAAACTAGTGATGGACGAATTTGGGGTATTTCACTTCGGCGAAAAATTTTCGCATTTTCCCATGAAAATTTGCTGGTGAAGGTTCACCAGCATCAAAAAAATGGACGGCGGCGTCTGTTTTTTGGACGCCGGCACATTTTGGCCAAAAAACGGACGCCAACATCAAAAAAGGATGCCAGAATCCATTTTTTTTTTGACGCCGGCAAATTTTCGTGGCTGTTTGGTGATAGTGCCCCTCATTAATGAAAACCTCAGGAATCAGAAGGTGGATGGAAAGTGAGTATTGGTTTTATCGAGGAAACCTTTCATGGGTGATATTGAGAAGCACATCAAAGGACATGCTATCTCTCTCTCTCTCTCTCTTCCCTGCCCTTGATATTAGTGATGGGCGAATGTATTCACCAGGCGCAAATTTGCGGCGAATTTGCGCGATTCGCCACCGGTGAATAAATTCGCAAAACGCCTTGCGAAAATTTGCCGGCGTCCAAAAAAACTGACGCCGGCGTCAAAACAAATGGGAAATTTGCAAATTTTTCAGCGAAGCGAAACGGCACAAATTCACCCATGACACATGATACATATTTATGCACCTAGACAGTTATTGCAGATGTTATGTGTATCACTCTCTTATTTGTTAACAAACAGGATTAATTGACACACTGGTATTTTTCTAATTTTTCAAGTCCATTTTTTTTCACTATTTGACAGATTTTATAGGAAATAATGCTCATCTTATTCAGATAGTACCAACCTCCAGTTCCATCTAATTTGCTACTGCTTTTCTAAACCCAGTGACACAGACACAAGTGATATTACAGCATTTGCCAAAGATTTTAAGAAAACAATAGGTTGCAATTTTCAGGCAGTCAAGTGGATGTGATGATTAATCCCTTCCTTTTCCAGATCAATTTTCCAAAGATGGGACACTTCAGAAAAGATGAGGCGGAACAGGAACAATTGATAAGGTTTGGACATTGCATTCTTTTTTCAAATGCCCATAGGGGTAGGATTATTGCTGTGTTGAAAAGCATGCGGATAAACACAAAGAACAGATTGCAGATCTAGCAAGCCTAAGATTATGATTGAGTCAAGAATGCTTTAAACCTGGCAATAACCCCTTAGAAATTACCTGTGTGAGAGTGATATTTTAACAGATTTAAGCTTAAACTCCAATATAAATGTACGTTTCTACCTTGTTTATTTAAAGTTTTGTATAAGACTAAAGGTGGCCATAGATGCAAAGATCCGCTTGTTTGGCAACATCGACAAACGAGCGGATCTTTCCCCGATATGCCATTAACGAGCATGGCTACATCGGCCATTACGATGCGCAATGGGCTCCCGCGGCATCGGTCGGGTCAAAATCATACCTGTCCGATCGACCAAACGACCGATCTCCGCCGGACAAAAGATGTCGGCACTCTCCACACACAATCTGAATATCGTACGATTCCTTGATTCGTACGATAGGATCTGTGTGTCTATGGCCAGCTTAAGTAGTTATAACATAACAATGAGCTTATTTGTCCTGGACCATTCTTAAATCCCCTCAAAGCACATATCACCAGTAAGTTGCAAATAATTTTTTGGATCTCTATCTGCGGCCGAGTAACTATTGATGGAACAAGACCCTGCCACCTTTCAATTAGAAATACGAACAAACATATTACGTAACCTATTGGTAATGCCAATGACAGACAAGTGAGAAAGCGTGGCAATTTAACACCAAAATAGAGGTACTCTCTAAGGGGCCGATTCACGAATTTCGGGTGAAGGATTAGAATAAAAAAAAATTCGAATTTCGAAGTATTTTTTGGGTACTTCGACCATCGAATTGGTTAAATTCGATCGAATTCGATCGAATTCGAACGATTCGAACGATTAGAAGTAAAAATCGTTCGACTATTCGACCATTCGATAGTCGAAGTACTGTCCCTTTAAAAAAACTTCGACCCCCTACTTCGGCAGCTAAAAGCTACCGAAGTCAATGTTAGCCTACGGGGAAGGTCCCCATAGGCTTGCCTGTGATTTTTTGATTGAAGGTTTTTGGTTCGATCGTTGGATTAAAATCCTTCGAATCGTACGATTTTAATTCCCAGTCGAATATCGAGGGTTAATTAACCCTCGATATTCGACCCTTCGTGAATCGGCCCCTAAGTATTTGAACTATTTTAAAATTATTTTTCAGTCTGTTCAATTTATTTAGAATGCTCTGCTGAGTGATGTTTCTTGTCCCATTAAAAGGTGTTTCCCTAATATCTTATCAACCAGCCATGTACTCATTTCTGCTGTTAATAAAGTAATTTGCCAGGTTTTGTTAAACTATTTGTGATTTATTATTTCCAATCTTAAGCAAACAATGAAAAAAAAAAAAGACTGGGGTTTATCAATCATCATTTTTAAACACAAGGAACATTTTTTTGCAATTAGAGATGAACTTCCAAGAATAGAATGTGTCATCAAAGTGCAGTTAGAATAATGAATTAACTGTCTGCCTTTGAAGATGAGGAAGTAACAGAGAGTTAAATATGTCAGGTGATACTGCTCCAGCCATATAGTTTCCTTGTCCCCAAGGAAAGTCACACCATAATTGTTTTTCTAGGATGTGAAAGATATGACCTCTGAAAAGTACTTAGAATGTAGCCTGTGGGATAAGGAGATGCTTCTTTATGAATATGGAGCATGTATGAGAAAGAAAACTTTATATAACTGTAAAAGAAATAATGGTATATTTACCATCTAAGACATAAATAATACAACTATTGCCAAATATTACCTACTAGACCATATTAATAAAAGATTAATTGGACACTTTGGAGAGAAAAACAGCAGCATCATTAAGTAAGGATATGGGCATTGCCACTGGTGTTTGACTGATGTTACTCAATGAGTATCCCTAGTGCCTTCTTGGTCCTGCGATAAGTGAGCAGATTGTCTTTTTATTTTTCTCTATGCAACATGAGCTTTTATAAAATAGTTACTTTTATGTTAACAATTAAACTATTTACAGTTATAGGAATATAATACTACAGCAAGGAACCAAAGACTCCCAGAAGGATGGGCTAAGGAATTCCCCACCTTTTAATTAAAATCCTCCAGCTGCAAGTTGAAAAGAAACCAAAGGATCTATTTTATGTGAGAATTTGAAAAGATCTATCTATCTATCTATCTATCTATCTATCTATCTATCTATCTATCTATCTATCTATCTATCTATCTATCTATCTATCCATCTACAGTATATGTCTTTTGGAACCAAATTTCATGCAGACATATTTAAAATCAGGGCAGATAAATATACAGTTCTGCAACATGAAACCCATATCCACTACACATAGGCACCAATGAAATACTGATACACATATTTTATATGTAAAAAACATCGACAGCCAATAGCCAATAGCTTGCACATGATATACCCACCATAAGGTAATGCTGATTACAGCAATATGTAATAGAAAAATACACAAAACAATCAAAACAATCAGAGATTGAGATGAGGTGCATTAAAAGGAGCTAAAAAAGATTACACTTACAGCTTACACTTACATTAAATACAGTGAAAGCCTTCATTGCTGTAAGATAAATATTTTTTCAGCCTACACTTAGGGGCACATTTACTTAGCTCGAGTGCAGGATTCAAAGTAAGTTTTTTTTGGTGTACTTCGACCATCGAATAGGCTACTATGACCTTCGACTACGACTTCAACTTCGAATCAAACGATTCGAAGTAAAAATCATTCGACCATTCGATAGTCGAAGTACTGTCTCTTTAAAAAAAACTTCGACTGCCTACTTCGCCACTTAAAACCTACCAGGCACCAATGTTAGCCTATGGGGACCTTCTCCATAAGCTTTCTAAGCAATTTCTGATCAAAGGAAAATCGTTTGATCGATGTATTAAAATCCTTCGAATCATTCGATCGAAGTAGATGCGGTAAATCCTTCGGCTTCGATATTCGAAGTCGAAGGATTGTACTTCGATGGTCGAATATTGATAGTAAATGTGCCCCTTAATGAGCTAGGTACAAACCAATTACCTGTAGACAATTATGTATCCAAAATAGAGCCTTAAATTCAGAGTCAAATTAACATTTAAAGAATCAGTAACACCAAAAAATGAAATTGTTTTAAAGTAATGAAAATATCATGTAGTGTTGCCCTGCACTATTAAAACTGATGTGTTTGCTTCAGAAACACTACTATAGTTCATATAAACAAGCTGCTGTGTAGTAAAGAAAATTAAAAAAGGCTATATGGCACAGGTTAAATAGTGGATAACAGATAACACCATTATGTTCTACAGAGCTTATCTGCTGTGTAACTTGAACCTTTTCTCCTTTGAATGGCTGCCCCCATTGCTACACAGCAGTTTATTTATATAAGCAAAAGTAGTGTTTCTGAAGCAACACACAGCCGTTTTACCAGTGCAGGGCAACACTGCATTATATTTGTATTACTTACAAACACTTTTATTCTTTGATGTTACTGTCCCTTTAAACTATTTAAATTTCCACACATCTGTTTCAAACTTGATCTAGATCTCATAATTGCAAAACATGGAAACAAAAAAAAAACACAGGAAAACTCTATCCATTGTACATTAAAAACCATGCAAACGGTCTTGAATTTTAATGTTGTATATGTGATATTAATTCTGGATTCTAGTTGACCACTAGAGTTTTATTCGTCTCCTCGTACAAATTTAACTTACTGTAAGAGTGTCAAAACAAAAAAAGTGTCTTCTGTTTCAAGAACTGTTTGATTTGGAAAAAAATACTGAAATCTGAATTTTGATAAAGCTGCTTCCCCCTGTTGTTATTAAGATGTGTATTTTTGAAACAGAAACAGAAATACCCCAAACATTTTAAAGTCAATAATATGTATAAGGTAATTTTATAATGATCCCAGCTTACAAACCCATGAGTAGGGTTAAAACCCCTCAAGGGCACATCATGCTTATACCAAAACTAGATACATTGATTATTTTTTCTTTGGATAGCTGCTTTCTAGTCTGATGAAATTTTTGTTATTATTAAAAAGAAAAAAACCATAATGTCCTTTGGTGGAATTTTCTCTCAGTCTTTTGGTTGCTTTTATTCCTATGCGCAATGATATGAGCCTACTACATTTTCTCAGATGTTTTTTATTTGCTCAGCTTAAAGTTGGATTAGAACCAATACTTGGAGGTGAAAGGGCGATGTGTAATGTACTGAGACACGAAGATCAACACATGAAATAAAATAATGTAATGTTTTGAATACTTAAGAAGAAAAAGGCAGCAATAAAACATTGTAGGAGGAGAAAAAAAAAACGCGAGTGCCTATATATTTTGATTTTAAACGCCTGCAGATTTTAATCACAAAAGTCCATAATCAAAAGGAAACTCAGGCAAAAATGAGGATCTTGGTTCAAATGTTGACTTTAAATATTTCTGTTTTCTGAAGCTTCTGAACAGTTTTCATTGACCCACACACACACACATACACAAAAAAGAATTACTGCTTTAACTAATGCCTGTATCACATATAATTACTGCTAATCTTTTTTTCCAGTCCTTCGAAGGAAAGGTTTCTAGGTTTCTGAAATAATAAATGTCATGTGTAAGAAGGTGTTTAAATTGCCTTTAGTGCTACAGGCGTTTTACAGTTTGATGAATCAATGAATTGGGCTATGGGCTATGAAATCAGGAGACTGATCCAAATAGCATGCTTCTTTGCCACAAGAGGGCACACCAGTTTGCATTCTCTATGAGGCTTTTCATCCAAGTTATTATATCTCAACCAATACAGGACCAATGGAGAATGGGGTCATCTAGTGTGGAACAAGCTTGAGCTGCGGAGTTATCCAGTAATTGTCTGATGTAACTGATTACATGACCCCATTGCATTACAAAGTATGTTTTATCCCCATTACTCAGCTGAATCCATGTGCAATCCTTGACGAAGTCAACAACACACAGAAGGAACTTGCCATGTTTTCCCCATGACTGGGTAAATGCAACATGTAGGGGGTTATTTATTAAACTTCGAATACAAAAATCACGAAACATTATTTTTCCCCCCGGAATTTATTAAACCCTGTGGATGGAAAAGTCTGAATCAGAAAATCAGGCATCTTAGACCTGTCGAGGTTGCATATAAGTCAATGGGAGAAGTCCCAATGATTTTTTCAAGTGCGCTGGGTTTTGTGCAATACTCAGAAGTTTTCAGAGTTTTCGGGCAAAAAGCATAAGAAATCGGGGTTTTCGGGTGAAAAATCAGAAAAAAATCTGATTTTTTTCCCGCAAAGCAAATTTCAGGGAAAATGTTATATTAAATAAGCACAAAAAAAACCCGAGCAGATTTGATCAGAGTTTGTAGCAGAGAATGTTGAGATAAAATCGGACTTTGATAAATAACCCCCTAGTATTGAAAAGCCAATATCTTAATAGTGAAACTTGCTGGTATGTCTAGAGCAGGGGTCCCCAACCTTTTTTTTATCCGTGAGCCACATTCAAATGTAACAAGAGTTGGGGAGATGCCAAATAAGGGCTGTGATTGCCAATTTGATGCACTATGTGCACTGGCAGCCCACAGGAGACTCTGTTTGGCAGTACACCTGGGTTTTTATGCAACCAAAACATGCCTCCAAACCAGGAATTCAAAAATAAGCACCTGCTTTATGGCCACTAGGAGCAATATCCAACATGTTGCTCACGAGCCACTGTTTGGGGATCGCTGCTCTAGAGGCAAGCAGCTATTAAAGTGTCTTGTCTTGCCTCTGCTATGTGTTAGCACCCTTCTATGGGGATCATTTCATTTGTCATTGTATCCTAAAGAATCACAATCAGTTGGACAGAATATAACATCACCCTTCTGCTTCAGTCATCAGTGTAATTCGTTGTCCCACTTGTGTGGCCATATTGAATGCAATGTAACAGTTGGAATAAGTATAGTCCGGTCATGATAATGCAGATTCATCAGAATTTGAGCTTGTGTTTTATATTGATTTGAGTAAAAAAATGTGTGAAAATACATGCTGACAAATACACAATGACTAGTTTTAAGTTATCAATTAAAAAAGGCAAAAATGTGCATGAAAGAATTTGGCAAGTAAAAGCTAGTTTCTAGGTGAGTTTCTGTAGTAGTCAATTGAAAACGTAGATGAGTAAGAAAAGTTGCATTCTTTTTGTCATGTTTTTTTCTTTAAATATGTAAGTGATATTTACAAGTATGGAATAATGAGTCATCTTCACTCACCCCCCTAGTGTCATAGAACTGGAGATGTAACTTAAGTAATTTAATCAGTCGGAGGAAGACCACTGAGATGTTACTGTAATTACTGAGATGTTACTGTAATTTAGGTAGTGCTCAGATTATTGTTATTATTGCAAATACAAATAGTCCACAAAAATGCAATTTCCATTAACTTGCATTTGGTAGAAATTAATCTACTAAACTGCAAATAAAATGAAAATATAGCGCATTGCCAGCACCCTGAGTTGATGCTACTGCCAACACTTTGAAACATTTGTCTGACTCCTGGATAAGCAAAATTAAA
This sequence comes from Xenopus petersii, assembly GCA_038501925.1. Classification (NCBI taxonomy): domain Eukaryota; kingdom Metazoa; phylum Chordata; class Amphibia; order Anura; family Pipidae; genus Xenopus; species Xenopus petersii. The sequence goes on along the minus strand of CM076687.1, from coordinate 94,719,172 downwards.
AGAATCTGGTAAAGATGTCTGGCACACATATTGGGAATATTATATTTGTGATGTCTTCCTTAGGTTTAAGAACTGCATGTTCTGACACATTGTGGCTTCAAAGGCATAGTGTTGTATTTATTTATGCAGCACCACATGTGTCCGCAGAGCTTTGCAAGGCATAAACACAAACAAGGGTACAGTTAATATAAATTGAACAATGAGAGTAATTAAATACATAAGTGCTAGAATTTTTTATATAGAATTTAAATGAGATCTTGCTAATGTAGGGATCTGGTAAACTAATCACCCTTAATAATATTGGCAGGCACATCCTCAGTGTTTTAGAAGCGTAATGGGGGAACCTGTTTCATTGTTCTGCCTTAAGCTAAGTCCCTAAGTCTCACAGTGTACTGTAGTATAAATGTCTAGGTAACCATGTGCTCTGGGTCTATTGCTCTTACCAAGCAGGCAGGAAGGGAATGGGTAGTGGAACCTAGGTACCTCAGACCTAGTAAAGAATAACCTATACTCTGTAATATGTCACTCTAGGAGTGACAGACAGGTTATTTAGTTGAGCAGCCCAAGGCTCAGACAAGGAGAGTCAGAAGGATTAAGATCCTGAGTACTAATTGCCCGGCAATAGGGATTTAGGGATGTAGAGATTCCCCTGGGTTCCATTTCGGGAAAAGACTGAAACTGGTGTACCTTGAATTTCTGCTTCACTGCTGCTTTACATGTTCCCTTGCCTGCAGGGACTAAGCTGATCATTGGTGCTTGTGAGTATATGCTATCCTATGTGCTATATATCTTATGTACTCCGATGTGGATTATTCTGTTGAATAAACTCAGTTCTATGGGTAAGCATAAAGAACCACTGGCACCAAATTATTATGAATAGCACTGTATTACAGTTCCACTACACCCTGCCTCCACACCGTTGCGAGGGCTTACACCTGAAAGAAAGAGCACAAATATATATATGAAAATAAGCTCATAGTGGAGACGGTGCAACTCAGTTTACTACAGCGCTACACTTAAAAAGATTCATTTTTTAAGGTGGACAGTGCATGCAAAACCCTTATTTAGCACCAGGTTAATGGTCGGGGTAAAATATAAATGCAGCTGCACATCCTATTGTCTCTTACTGCTTCCCAAACCTAAATGTTTTCATGCAAATTCCATTTCAATGGATAAATACTGATGGGCACATTGTAAAACCATGTATATTTTCTTTCATTAAAAACACATTTAAATGACAATTATACAATGTTTCAAAGAAAGAAAAGAAAATTCATATGAATAATGTTGAGAAGATTTTTCATGTGACCAAGAAAAAAAAAAAAACAATAAAAATGAAATATCAAACCAAATAGACCTGTTATTTTCTTAACAATTAAGGCACGGCAAGACAAGCATAAATAAATCCAATAGAATTTTAAGTATCTATGAGTACTTGTGTGAATGAGTAAGACCCTATAAAGTTTTCAAATTTATTCAATGACCAACATCTTGTCCCATAAGTTTAAGAATAAAATTATTTTTATTAACATCTAAAGATGAGATATAAAGGGACCATCTACTTTTAATTTTAGTTCACGCCCAAATCTAATGTAAAAAATCAACATCCTGCTCTTTGCATTTTGGACAAAAAGAAATCTTCTGAGTATTCTTATTACTCTGGAATAATAATCCATAACCCAGATGAATGAATCGAAATTGTTAATCTCTCCAACTCTACAAAACTATATTCTTTTTAAAATTCTGATAAGATTTTAGAAGATCCTTAGAAGAAATATTTATTCCGATGGGAAAGGTTTTTGCCTTCTTTTGGAATTAACTTTATATGAGAGACCAGACTAGAAACTAAGATTTTTCCATGACAATTAATTTCATTGTACAAATTAGTCAGAAAAGGGGCTAATTCTATTTTCAGTGTTTTATTAAATGGAGAGGTTAGTCCATCTGGCCCACCTGCTTTAAAATCCTTAAGTGAATTTATGGTAGAAAGCACTTCTTGAATATTAATTGGTTGATTAAGTGAGACCAAGGGGCAGATTTATCAAGGGTCGAAGTGAATTTGATGGAAATTTGTTCGACCATTGAATAGGATACTACAGCATTGAATTTACTTCAACTTCGATTCGAAGTAAAAATTGTTGGAATATTCGATAATCAATGTACTGTCTCTTTAAAAAAAACTTCAACTTCAATACTTCGCCAAATTAAACCTGCCAAAGTGCTATGTTAGCCTATGGGGACCTTCTATAACCATTTTCTAAGTCTTCACAAATCAAAGTAAAAGCGTTCGATCATTCCCTAAAATCGTTCGAATGGTTCGATCAAATGATTTTACTTCGATCATTCGATTGCCAAATTCTGTGAAAAATCCTTCGACTTCGATATTCAAAGTCGAAGTATTTTAATTCGATGGTAGAATTTCGAAGTATTTTTTATAAAAATAAATCTGCCCCTAATTGTTCCTCAGAATGTTTTGGAAAATCAACTTTCGAAAGAAAATTCAAACTTTCATTCTCATTTGTTTGTGAAGGAGAATAAATAGATCAAAACAACCCTTGAAAATATTTACTATATCTTTTGGAAGATTGGTTAATTTACCTAAATGGTTTCTAATCAGCATCGGCTCATTTTAATCCAATGATTGAAAATGCTATTCAGCTATTGGGAAAGCACTTGAACTCTTATAAGGTACTATTGATAATTTGACTGAAAATCTTACATCACACAATCGTCAGATGTTAGTATTACAGAATTTCGTTTCTGATATTCAAGATGATGTACACAATTTCCCCCTCTACGAGACTGGATGATTTCAAGAAGAAGACACAAGAGATGCAATCCAAAATTGATGACCTAGAAAATAGGACAAGAAGAAATAATTTAAGATTTATAAGAATTCCAGAATCTTACAAAATATGTGACATTGTCTCACTTATTACTACAATAATCCCTAAAAACTAGGGATTCATCAAAATTCAACAAATATAAGATTGGAAAGAGTTCAAGAGCAGTTATTGCTAAGTTTTTAGACTATTCTGAACAAGCCTTGTTGCTTCAGGCTTACAAAAAAACATAATACATTGGATATTGATGGTTTTCGAGTTCTTATATTCAAAGATTATTCAATTTTGTTATCTCAAAAGGAGTTCACTACAATTTGTCAATCTTTATTTAAGATGAACATTAAATTTGCACTCACATATCCGGCTAAATTGAGGATTTTTTTGGCTACGGAAACTCGTACTTTTGAAAATCCAAAAGATGCTTCAAACGTCATATTTCAGCTTGAGAAACAGCATTCATCCTCTCTTAAAGATCAGAAGAAGGATTCAAGTTCTGACATTTCTGCTAAGGAAAGGAGACAGGAAATGAAAACCTTCTCACTTCACTCTCAGAAGATTCAGGATAAGACTCCAACTACTAATCGAAGATATAGATCCAGATCTCCTATTATACAGGAACAACTGAATTTGGAGAATATGATGACTTAAGTTTGGTTAAAATAATAACTTGAAGGTTTTATTCTTTATAAATGAAAAGTGGCGCAGACTTTACCCTGTCACTTTTCTTAGTAAGAGAGTTTACACTTTTTTCTCTCATCCTCAGGGGGTAGGGACTTTGTTTTCATCAATTGATATACTAAATAAAACCAGATCAGCAAATATTGGTAGCATTAATTTGTCTGATCATGCCCCGGTTCTGATTGAGGTAGAATTAGGCCCTTTACCAAAGTCTTATATTCCTTGGTCATATCCTATCTTCTTTAAAGATAAGCCGGAATTTAATAATAAGTTGAAAGAGAGATGGAATTTATTTCTTAAGGAGAATATAACACATCAAGAAGGGGAGCCAAAGTTGCCGTTATTATGGGATACGTGGAAGGCGGTAATTCGTGGGGAGATTACTTCTTATAGAATACATTTTATGAGAAAAATTTACAAAGAATTTATTCTTCTTACCAAAGCCCAGAAAAAGGCTCATTTGAATTTTATCATGCATCCTACTAAACAACATAGCGAGAGATATAAAGAATCTTTAGATAAACCTAAACATTGGACTAATTTAAGAGATCAATCTTCTCTGGCTTATTACAAAGCTAAACTTGTTAATTTGCAAAATTAATCAAATAGATTCTTAGCCAATATGTTTAAAAATAGTAAATGTTTTTAAAAACTCCCATAAACTCAAAATTTAAAATGTATTTAAAAAATTGAATTTCCTAAACTCGGGTGAAGAGGATCGACCTGAAAACTCGAATCAAATTTGAATCAAATTTTCTCCGAAAAAAACTTGAATGTCAGGAAGGCTGCAAACAACTCCAAATTGATCCCAAGTCTCCCATTGACTAAAATAGAAATTCTGAATGTTTTAGATGGAGAATAGTCGAATTAGAGATCTTAAAGGGCCAAAGTATAATAAATCTCAAAAAATGAATTAGAATTTTTTAAAAACTCTAATCAAATTTGAACAATTCCCAATTTGACCATAAAAAAACCCCCTCGAACATTTGTATTTGAAATTTGAATTTCTAATTCGACCTTTGATAAATCTGCCCCTAAGTCATAATAATAAATACATCATTTATTTTCCATCTATGTTACAAAGCTTAATTATTATGCCTCAGGGATAAGTGGTACAACCCTGCCTCTGAGATCGGGAAATTGAAGGCTACTTAAGATGTTGGATAATCATTTTAAGTAAATTAATTAAATTAATTTGATTTATAAGTTTACTAGTGGAAAAGGAACTCTGAAAATGCTGAATATGACAAGATCTAAACATTTGTAAAGAAATATTTATGAATATAAGAGAAAACAATGTAATGTTTATTTAGGTGTGGATGTGTTTTATGAAGTGATAGACAGGTTACTTCTAACTGAGCTTTATACCTTTTGCAGAATCTCAGTCCTATAAAATGTTTCTGCATTTGTCCAGCAGAGAATTTGTGTGTCGTCACTCCGAGCAAAACATTAGGTAATGGATTGTCAAGAGGCCTGTTCTCACTCTCCTGACACCCGACACAAAACACACATGTTTAGGACTGACCCAGGGTTTATTCTCTGACTCACCCTTAATCATTATGAGAAATAGGCTTAACCAGTTCATAAATCCAAGGTAAATTATATTTCCCACGTATTCTGTCACATGCATATCAGCGAGCTGTTTTCAATTGATTCATATAGTGCGGAATATCTTTCAATATTATGTATGAAGGATGGAAAGATGACACATTTCAGATACACAAACAGATAAAAATACTCACATACAGTTAACTTAAACGTAGGTTGTTCTTTTGCAGTAAACTGTAAAATGTTCATGTTCACTTTTTTAAATATATCCCACACTTGGTGACACAAATGGTGATTAAAATACCAATATTTAAAGCACACATTTCCAACCATGTAGCCCTCCTAGGGGGAGCTCAATTTCTAAAGAAGCTAGGGTGAACTCAAAACAGCATGAGTGGAAGGTACAAGTCAGTATTGCCAGTATAAGTCAGTCATGTGCCAAATTCTTGTGCCATTTTGTGAAACTTTTTGCCGGCTGGCAAAATTTGGAAATTCATGGCGAAACCATACATAGAAAAAATTAGCTTATCACTAGCAAAAATGCAGTGTTGGTGTTAAAATGAGGCTAAATATACTGACATTCCAGACAATGAACACCATTGAGCATCTAATTATTTATAACCTTATAAGTAACATACCTACTGTATACAGGCGACTGCTGATCTGTACAAAAAGCAGAAAAAATGTAGACTGAAAAAATATAATCTTTTAAATTATTAAGCAAATAGTTGAGGATTAATTAAATTTATACTTTCCTGGTAGTTCATTTAAGTCATTATTAAAATAATGATGTTTTACATATTATGTACCATTTAATACTTAGTAGTTCATTAAGTTCTAGTTTGAGTTACAATTTACAAATTAATAGTTGGCATTTTACTTTAGTTGGCCAGACCCACGTCGTAAATGACAATTTTGCGTGGAAGCATGTGGAACTATTTTATACCGAAAAGAATGACATATAGAGTTTTCTGTTTTTGGTATTATTGATGTTAGAAAAGCAAGTACAGTGGCAAGAAGTGAACCTTAACTCATTAGGAACCATAATGAGTTTCTGGATAATGGATCCTATACTTGTACTTGAGTCCCCATGACTTTCATGGTTCTCTTTATTTGTGGCTCGTTTTATTGCCAAAGTCAAAGAAATAATGAATTTAGATTGTATGGGAAGGTAGAATATATTTTTTATTGTTTATTCCTTTCATATCTCCGTATATGTTTTCTGGTGTGCTTGTTTATATACTGTACATCCACAGAATCACAGGAAACAAGATAAATTACTTAGGGTCCTTTTGTGTAAAGAAAGAAAGAAAGAAATATGGAGCATGACATATACAGTTTTTTTCTGCAACACACAGAGACAGGAAATGGATTTAGTTAAAAATGACAACCTTTATGCCAAATACAGCCCAGAATGTCATATAAATACTGAGTGTGCTTATCCAGTTATATGGTGGGAGGAGAGACTTTAATTAGAAGTTAGATTAAAGTTATGTGAGATCATTGCCGACTGGCAGCTACCTCAGTATAACCACAGTCCTCAGGTTCAGATTTATGCTTAAAGGCAAAATATACCAGGAACTGTCTCAGGAAAGAAATGCTTTTTTTCACCTTAAAATTATTAGTAAGAATAAATGTAGCAATGCAATTTATTTACATTAAATTCCTAACCACTTGCAGTTTATTTCCAATATGGGAGCTTCCTATGAAGGAAGAATTTAATGAGATCCCTGTTTGCTATTCGGAAGAGGTATTGTGAGGCTTCACACTATACCCACCAACGTTTTTGATATAGTAGAAACAAATTTGGTAAACATAGTTGAACACAAAATCCTAGTTCAGAGGGTCCTTGGATATAAGATAAGCTGACTGTTTATGGTGAGCCCTGACATTGGTTTTGAATTATTTATTCGGGAGCCTGAATCTAAAGCTACAAGAGGAGACATCATGTATTTTAAGTCTAAGGAGGACTTCTGTGCACAGAATAAATAGATCTGACTCCATTCACACATAAGGAGAAAATCTCAACTGAATAAAATGTAATGCATTTTTTGAGTGCAATAGGAAATGCTAGGTGTGTGCTGCATCTGTACTCTATTTGTAATTGAATGCTCCAATTATGCTTGGAATATGTTTTCTTTCCTATATACAGTACAACCCCCATTTTACCTTTTTCAGGGGACCAGAAAAAATGGTGTAAAATCCAGGAAAATGTAAAATCTGGGAAATGTATTATGCATAATATATAGATGTGACCACAAAACAACAATGTAAAATGAGGGAAAACTTAAAATCAGGGTATGTAAAATTGAGGTTCCGCTATATTAGGTTTATTTTTGTTACGTTTTGCTTAAGTATATAAGAGCCTAACAGAGGTACTATATATCTGTTGTCAAAACATGGAAAGAAGCAGTAACAGCATAAAAGAGAGTTTGGGTATAACATATGTAATCCTAATTTGGTTACTGTCGCTTTAAATAGCAATTAACCCTTGACAATCCAGGGGCCCTGAGTCCCTTTTACATATGAAAAGTACTGGGAACTGGGATTTACAGCGCAGTGCCTCCACCTATGGAACACTGAGGAGCACACCACAGGAGGGTTCCACTAGAAAAACAGTAGTGAAAGAACTTTGGCAATCTAATACACAAAACACTCCTGCACTGTGGAAACGTGGGACCTGCCTATCTCACTATTAGGTACCTGACTGTTTCTCCAACACAGTCTTTTTATTATCAAAGTCCCAATCCTATTGAAGGGGTTAATAACATACAGTTCAGTTCAAATAGAATGTCCCTTCCCCAGAGCTCTTATACCACAGGTAGCGCTACCTTTCCCAAAAGTTCCTCTGCCTTTGGAGATTAGCAGCCGCTCCCACAAAGCAGGTAAATGCACAAGACCTGTCCTCAAATTGGGGCACCACATTTGTATATTTGCCAGTATCCTCCCTTGGGTGGCTCACTCACTGGGGTGCTCTCAGAGGCAGTCACACTAAGGATTACAGGCAACTCTGCAGCAGGATCATTCTCACCAGTGGCACATTTCACCTCCTGAGTCTCTAGCAGCTTGGCAGGGAACAGGATGGGCTCTCTCTGCACTTGTACAGATGTTACAGCTTGGACAGTCTCACGAGAACTGGTTCTGGCTGGATGTTGCAGCATACAACCCCTGTTAAGCTCTGTTGGAGACCCGGTACAAATGGCTCCAAAGTCAGGCACTCTGACTCCCAAGGATGCACTGGGGCACCCAGCCAATTGGATGGCTCTCCAGCCTGTAGCTGAGCTGGATGATGTCACAGACAGGAAAACATGAGAAGGATTTCTCTAATCCCCTACACATAAAGACATTGCTCTTTTCCTTGAGGCTTTTATGACCCTTTACCATCCAGATTTGGTGGAATGTAAAGTGGTAACTGTGGCCCAGCTTAAAATTGCATAATTTTAAATGCAATGTTCAGGTACAAGTGTACAAATTTGTGTGTAATACTATGCTGCAGCAATGCTGGGAGCTACTTTTTACAGCACAAGAGCTTGTTAGTATCCAATACGTTGGCAATGACCTGAAGTTCCGGTTAAATACTTCTGGTTTGCTGCATCAGATGCGAGTTTGTTTGGCATTATAAAGTTGGCAGAATTTTGACTTTATCTTGGCTTTGAGGCATAAGCATTAAAAGCGTTAGAGTTCCAAAGAGATGTGAAAAGAGCAGTGGCGGTTTAAAAATGAGCAAATGTGTACTTTATTGGTGCAAATAAAGGGTAAGTGCGATATGGCATTAGCATTGTTTGCTAACTCAAATGTTAACTCTATGTGTCAGGCACCAACATAACATCATTAGCTTTATGGAACGAGTATTTGCCATGCATAGAAAACTTGTGTAGAAATTATAGGAAAGTCAATATTCTAACCCATTAAAAAGTGTCTTTTGTAATCAGTGGATAATGGTTACAAACCGACAACAAGGTACAAAGTCCATAGAACAGGTGCTTAGCACTATGTTTATTGAATTTTGCACTGTGCACCCAACGTTTATTTACTCCGAGCTCCCATAGATGCAGCTCCCAAAAATGGTACAAAATGCTGCAAAAATTTTTTTGATTCTCTGCTGCATTTTGCAGTGCTACATACATGTTGGGCCAGACATGGGCATGAGTGCTGGGAGATGCAATGCACTAAGAAGTCCTGTACAGTGCTCCTTTGATTCTCTTAGGGTGTTAACTGAACTCCAAATTTATCTCATATTTTATAAAAAAAAAAACAAAAAAAAAAAAAACAACAACCAAACTCCCATGCCCGATTTGACCTTATTTATTAAAAAAAACTCAGAATTTTTCTGATTTTCAATATCTTCAAATTGAGATTGGTGTCCCTCCCATTGAATTATACAGGACCTTGACATCTCTGAAATGGTGGATTTTTTCGGATTTGGGCTTTTTGCATAATTGGGGGGTAATAAATCTCGAAAAATATTTTTTTCACTAAAAATTTGCCCCAAAAAAGTCCAACCAGATAAATTCGAGGTTTAGTAAATAATCCCCCAAGTGCTGCATCTTAATATGGCTTTTCAAATTGCACAGCGCTAGGGGCAAGTGTTTTGGTTTTGGGACAGGAACTTACCTGAAAGTTTTTTGATACACCCACCCAATCAACGTCTGCAGAGTCTTCGTAAGTTTTAGGTGTCAGAGATTTTCACTGGAACCTTTTACATTAATAAATGTTAAAAACTAAAGTTTTAAAAACTTTCTTCAAGATGATATTATTCTTTGAATAGCAGAATAAAATGCAATCTCAAATTTGAAAAAATATGCCCCATGGAGGGTTTTTTATACAGTCAAATATTCAGCTTTTGTCTGATAGGGCTATAACATCTACCATAAAATTGCTATAAAAACAAACCAAATATGCTCAGACTAGCTTAATTCAAAAATAGTTGAGAAACCTTGAGAACTAAAAGAACAAGATAGTGGAAGAATAAGTGGGGTAGGCATTTCTTCATTTGGGAGGTAGATGAGTAAGTGTGCAAAAATTACTTTATATGAAGTACAGAGTCCATTGTATTCTGTCTTTGAGTAATTTAGCCCAACTACCCAGCTTCTGTAAAGTATATTTCTGCTGCTGCTGCTCAAAATGGTCTAATTTTAAGTTCTAATTAATGCAACATACACATCATTGTGCAGTCTTATTATTACTGTATGGCAGAGGTACCCCTAAATCTGTACCAGTGCATTCTTCTTCAACTTCACTTCCACCTTCAAGACAGGGAAAATCACGAAGGATAGATCCTTGATGGTTACCAATTAAAGTGCAGTTATATTTGACCTCATGTGCCTGATGATATTTTAAAAGCTCTATTTTTCCAATGCACATTCTTTTCTCTCCATTACTGCATTTTCCCGGTAGTGTAAAAAAGTTTCGTATAGAATATTTATAGACTAAGAGCAATTACTTGGAAAGAATAGCTTGAGTTGCATATGGAATCTTGTGTAATAAAATATAAGTTTGTGTGCTTCTTTGGAACATCAGTGAAACAGAACACCCACCTGTGACCGCCCACACATCTCACTCACAGACTGTTTTGTCTGAGACATAATCTTTCCTGCAAGCTGGAGATTTGAAAATTGATATACCGAACATTTTTTCCCCCAGCTCAAAACTTTGGAAGCAATGTTTTTTAAAAATAGTCATTTTAAATTTTGACATTGTACTCATTTATACTGTAACGGTTGAGAATGCAGAGTTTTAAGCCATATACAAAAGTTCTGTATAATTGACAGGAATGCTACAGGCATACAGGGAGGGGGAACTAAATCCCTTTCTATATTTAAATTCCATGCAGTGTGTCTCTCTCTATAAATAAGCATACATATGTAATTATGAGCTTTTATTAGTTAAGAAAAGGAGTTTTTGTTAGTTAAGAAACGATTTTCCTAAGGAGCTCCAGAATGTCGTTCTTCTCCAGCTGTTTTCCAGAATAGGGGTTTGCATTAAAAACCATTAATTCACTGAGAAAATAATATTATATATAATAATAGCTTATTATCTTATTAGCTTATAGCTTATTATGCAGTGTTTTCATTTGTAACCAAACAATGTATGGTTTATCTACAGGTTCAAGAATATCTTGGCCAGGAAACAATTGCAAAATCTCATCACAGCTAATCCTTGTATGCCTTAGAGCAGTGATCCACAACCAGTAGATCGTGAGTAACATGTTGCTCTCCAAACCCATGGATGTTGCTCTCAGTTCCCTCAAACCAGGTGCTTATTTTTGGATTCCAGGCTTGGAAGTTAGTTTTAATTGCATAAAAACTAAGTATAGTGCCAAGCAGAGCCTCCTGTAGGTTGCCAGTCCACATAGGGGCTACCAAATAGCCAACCATAGCCCTTATTTGACACCCCCAAGGAACTTTTTCATGCTTGCGTTACTCCCCAACTCTTTTTACATTTGAATGTGGCTCACGGGTAAAAAAGGTTGGGGACCTCTGCCTTAGGGCAAAGACACATGAGGAGATTAGTCGCCCCATAATTAACCTAATCTAGGTTGGGTGACTAATCTCCTCCAAATGCTTTCCAAGTGGGTAACATGCAAATTACCCTAGGGAAACATATGTGGCATGAAGTTTATACATTCCCTTAAATGTATTGTTTACAGTAGTGTGGTTTTAGGAGAGTGGGTGAACCTTGGGTATAAGGTACAAATGCTAACTAAATGAAGGAAGTTGAGCCTGTAAGTAAGAATGAGAAATTGCTATGGTGGCAATAGACATTACAGTTAAAATCTTTCGCAGGAAAAATCTCTTGTTTTCAATACAAGCTGAATTGTCAGATTTGCAGATAGAATTCTACCTGTATCTGACGATTCGGCATTAAGAATGGTCAATGTTCGGATGCCTTCAAAGGCACCTGATCAAAATTTTCTGGCAGCCAATTGACAAATATTCAAGTCTTCTACTGATATTGGTCATCTTGTCTCCCCACCATTGACACTTTGTTTCGTGCCATATTATTGGTGTATCTATGGCCAACTTTAGGGCAAGTGAGATTGATTTGAGGTTCTGTAGGAGCACAAAATATACACCCTTGTGTACACAGGCAACTAAAGCTTTCACTAGCAGGCCTTCAATTTGTACCAATAAATGCATGGTATTATTTTATATATTCCAGTTTTACACAGAATCTCTGCATATTTTTGAGGGGTAATGTATAATAAAAAGGCACCAACTTTGCAACATATCTAGTATGCCATAACAGACAGTCAAGAAGTAGCATTTATGGATTACCATTAGGAAATCAATTTTCTGGTTGAGTCTCTAGACCCAGGCAAACTTCTATTTTGTTATATTACCCTTGATTTATAATGTATTTATAGAACTAACACAGGAACAGGGGGAACACTGAATGATTACTGTTATTTGATATCATATACCAGGGGTGCCCAGACTTTGTTACCCTGGAATCTACTGACAACACCTGGCCCCCATTAGGAGAGCTATATTGATGCTTTAAAAGCACATTTATATTATTATCTCCCCCCTGTATCTTTTGTAAAAACCAAGGTAATTGTGTATGTCCTTGCTCCCTCTTTTGTACTTGGAGCAGTCACTTGATAAACATAATGCAACCTCCACATAGACCCATGACTGCCATATTGAAAAAGGGTGCAGAATAACCCACTCTCTCTCTGGGTCTCCTTCTGTCTATGACTGTGTCTCTCTCTCTTCTCTATCCCTGGGTCTCTCTCTCTCGTCTCTACCCCTGGGTGTCTCCTCTACACCTGGGTATCTCTTCTCTACCCATGGGTCTCTCTCTTCTCTACCTCAGGGTCTCTCTCTTCTCTACCCCTGGGTCTATTTCTCTCTTCTCTACACCTGGGTCTCTCTCTCTTCTTTACTCTGGGTATCTCTCTCACTTCTATACCCATGGGTCTCTCTCTCTCTTCTCTATGCCTGGTTCTCTCTCTCTTCTCTACACCTGGGTCTCTCTCTCTTCTCTACACCTGGGTCTTTCTCTCTTCTCTCTAACCCTGGGTCTCTCTCGGAGGAAGCGGCAGGGGATCGGGCAGCACGGGCAAGTGGTTGTGGTTGGTATCCTGCTCCATGTTCTCCTCATCTTCCTCCTGCATTGCTGCTCCGTGCTCTCACCATTCCTGGCACCCACACATCCCAAGCTCCGGCTGTTAATCCCGGTCCGGCAGCCACACTGGAAACTGTATCTGTGGCAGGAAAGCCTGGGTGCTGCTGGAGAATCTGGGAGAAGCCGTGGGGAGAGAGCAGACCAGGCTCATAACAGTGCAAAGTCTCATCTCGCGAGACATGTGACGTCACAGCCTCGAACGCTGTTTAAACTTCTGGCAGGTTGCGGTCTACCAGGAACATCACAGGGATCTACTGGGAAACCGCATTTGACGTCCTGGGCACCCCTGTCATATACAATAGTCCTGACACCATTAAAATGGTTATCCTTCTTTGAATATGACATCTATAAGTATATGCCTTCTTTGTGCTGTATCAGTTTTTCAGACAGTTTCCAGCCATTGCCTATATAGTCTCTGAGGGGTTGGGCAATGTGTTGATTGTGTACGTTCTTTAGATGGAAGTGATTAACAGGAGATCTACAATTATTGTTTTAAGCTTTCCTGCCAGACCGTTCTCTTACTATGCCATTGCAGTTTACATTGCCTAATTATAATGTTCTGTATCTCCTCTGCTTGGTCACTACCTTGTCAAAACTGCAGTCAAAGTTCATAATGTTTGCAAGGAAACCAGCAGAAAACTAAGCACACACTTGAAGGCTTTGCATTCATATGTCTTCAGGAATATTTTCCATGAAGTTACTTGGTTTACACCGTAGACAGATTGTTAAATAAAATTGAGAAAAAGTCGCCAGAAAAAAACTTAGTAAAAGTAAAAGCTGGCAAGGTTGTAGAGAAGACAATGGGGAATGTTCTATAACAACTTTATTTATTTATTTTTTCCCAGTTTATTACAACATTGGAGTTTTTTAGCCTCATTGAAAATGAATGGGGCAAAGAGATTGTCCCTGGTATGTGAAAAAAAAGTGCAGAAATATTTTGTTACATATTTTTCTTAAATTAGCTAGCATTTGAGAAAAAAATTCACACTAGTTTTGTCCACATTTTATTTCCTCATCTGCATTTTTTTCGCAAACTCGTATTTTGATAAATTTGCCCTTTACATTTTTGTTTTTATCAAATTGCATCTACTCCAAAATTCCCATTTAGTGTGATACTGCCCTTAAGCATCTAGGACCCATCTAAAGAGATATACATCTAGCCCATATGGTGCATTTTCCTCCAAACTGCTTGGTTCTTGGCCATATGTTTCAAACTATTTCATTTCTAATCAAAATTTCTTGACCCAATAAATCTGGTGGCCCATGAATGATTGGCCAATTTTGCCTCTTGCATGTCAACAAATTATTGCCAACTCTGCTGTAAGGTTGAACAGGCAACTTCATTCATGTTGATACAGTGTTACATCCAAGGAACATTACTTTGTGATTATTTATGACTTCACATCTCTTCATTTCTTCACCCAATGTAGGTACAGCTGGAAAAGATTGATTATTTTGTTCAGTATCACATTTGCTCAGCTCCATTGCAGGAAATGAACAGTTTTTGGTGTTTTTATATCAAATTTCATAGCACCTTTTAAGAACCCAAAATCTGAAAGCACTTACTTCAAACATTCCAGTGATGTGGAATCCTTGACATGCAGTTCACACGAGTCTAATCTTCTCAATGATTTATGGTCATTTTAAAGTTGTAATTCTCTGTCTGTCATGGGTTTTCCTCAATAGCCAGCTGACAGCTTCAATAGTGTTTAGACATTCCTTTCATAATGTCAGCTTTTGTTTTGTCTCTGTCCTGTCTTGGAATTCCTTCCATTGTATCTTGACTGAGTCATAGCAAAAAATGTTCAGAATAGAATGGAATGAACCATGTCATGTTTGCAAAAGAGCACTTATAATTAGCTTTCAGCAGTAGCAAGAGAGGCTTGTCTGGCTTGATCAACATATAAAAGTAGGAAGTGATGCACATCTGTTAACTGTGGATACATAGGAGCAGATTTACTAAAGGGCGGAGTGACTAACGCTGGCAAAAATTCGCCAGTGTGATGTTATTTTGCAACTTTGCAAATTTACTATCAGTCACCCTGGCGAAAATTTGCCAGCGATGATGATAGCCTAGCGCAACTTCGCACCCTAATGCTGGCGAAGTTGCACTCTGGCAAAGGGGGCGAAAATACGCAAATTTACTGACATTGGTCTTTTTCTGAACGTGACCTCCTTCGCCAGACTTTACTTCGCCAGGTGAGAGCAGGCGAAGTGCAATAGAGTAAATAGGAGTTTTAAGAAAAAAAGTTGAAAAATTTTCTAATTCCCAAAATAGTTGAAATTTTTTCTAAGTCTGAAAAAGATCGAATTTTTTTTAGGGTGCCCACTTCCCCCCTACATTTGTGGCACCTTAACTATACTGTGGGCACATGTGTAGGGCATTAGAACACCTAAATAAACTTTTATTAAGTTTCCCTGCGCTTGTGTAGTGTTCTGTATGCACTGCTGCATACACCCCCATTGAAATTCAAATTTGGCGCCGTATACAAATTAGCCTTTGCTAGTGCAACTTCGTTACTTCGGAAATGATCGGTAACTTGTGCGGAACTTTCGGATATTCGTGAATTTGCAATGTCCTGACGAATCTACGCCTGGCGAAGTGCGGCGAAGACAACGCTGGCGGATCTACGAAGGTAAGTAAATTTGCTCCTTAGAATGTTGTGCTATGCACGTTTAGCTGTATTGATAACTCACATAGTTTATACACTATAAATGATCTAACTACATGATTATATCTTAATCACAGTGGATAATACTTGGGTCCAATTTACTATCCTCGATTCATAACTTTGTTTGCTCTTTGCTCATGTCTTTAAATGAGAACCATTTAGGCTTATAGGACATTTGTAACATTTGTGAGAATGTTCACGTAATCACTCGCATTTGGCATAACCATGCCACTTCTCAGAGCCTATGAGTAAGGGGCAGATTTATCAAGGGTCGAATTGAAAATTTGAATTGAAAATTCGAATTTTAGAGGTTTTTTTTATGGTCAAAACTGTCAAATTCGACTAGGGAGTTATTCAAATTTGATTAGAGTTTTTCAAAAAAATTTAATTTGATTTTCTAGATTTATCATACTCTGTCACTTTAAGAAATCGAATTTGACTATTCACCACCTAAAACCTGCCGAATTGCTGTTTAAGTCAATAGGAGATGTCCAGGGACCAATTTGGAGTTGTTTGCAGCCTTCCTGACATTCAAATTGAGTTTCCGGGTTGATCCTATTTACCAGAGTTACATTTTTTTTTTTTATAATAAATTTCGATCATTGATAAATGTGCCTCAAAGTGTCCCCTGGTGACATGAAGCATGTAAGGCTGTTGCTTTGTAATCATAATGGAAAATACAATTTGTATCTTTTAAACTTCAATTTTGGCTCTTGGACTCCACATTAAGGTTCAGATGGGTGCCTGCCTGTAACTAGGTTTTCCAGTGGTCTACTTCCCTATTGTGATAACTCACCGTGGTTTCAGTAGCTGAAATGACCTCTGGGACAATTTGTATGCATCTTCATTTCAGGGTCTCTAAGCGCCAGATACTTTGGTAATTCCATGCACAATGGACATCAAACTGTTCAGTGAACCCCTGAAATTCATATTTATGATGTTTTTTCTTGGTACCTTATACTTTGTGGGAGATACCAAGTGAACCTTTTGAGGTAAATTTTCAGAATTTTCATACATTTTTATAAAAATTTTGGATTCATCAGAATATGTATTTTTCAAAAAGATATGGTTTCCTGGGGGTAAACCTACTGTTCCAGGATTTTTCGGTTTTAGAATCGAAAGTATGCCATATTCTGCTGTAGTGCTTTGAACATTCAGTAATTTATTAATAAAGGTTTTGAGCTATAGAAGTCAGAAATCTCCAGAAAACTGTACATATCTGATGTTGGGACCTTTGAGAGACATGAGGCTTTCCAAATCAGTTGAATTTTTGTGCATAAAATAAAATATTTTTCTGGTATAAATTCCTATATCATAAAAATTTATATTTTTTATTTTTCTTTGGTATTTAGAGCTGTAAATCATGCTCCAGAAGTGGAAATACACAAACAATTCTGTCAGAAAGAAAGTTCAGGTTCTCCTGAAAAAAACAATGTATGCATTTTCCTAGGTAAACTAAAAATCCCCCCCCCCCCAGGAAATGCCCCTAAAGTGAGAGAGCACAAAATGTCCAAAAAATGTCTGGAACTGAGTGCAAATATAATGGGAAATTCATAGATTCATTCATATGTCCTCGCCACTGTTGGCGGGACCAGGTACATGGGCAGATAATCTTCCGACTTGGTCTGAATAGGAAGAATTGGCATCTTATATCTGTCCGTGTATGGGCACCTCATCAATTATTAGCAAATTTGCTGCCTTTTAAGCATTCTTTCTGTTATTGGTGCCCTGTGCTATGTAAACCTCTAGAGACTAAATGCATTCCTTATTTTTCCAAGCAATGTTAAAGTTTTGGCATTTTGACCCACAACACAAAACCATGTTAAAGGGATTTAATTAGTGTGTAACATACAGCAAGATCCCAGGAATTCATCTACCCTGAGAGCCTAGTAAAAAAGTATAGTTAAAATAGCATCAGTAAATATAATACAATATGATTGTGAATGCAGTTTCAGCATCACACTTCATAGTATTAGATGTTATTTAATATTGTCAATATTGGAGAACAGTAGAGGTGCCATGAAATCTAAACGGTTTATGGAGTACATTCAATATATTTATTTAAAATAAAAATGGATAGACTAAAATCAAATCCTATGTGCCATAAATAAAGCCTGTATAAAAGTCTCCTGAGAATTCATGCCGTATTTCTCAGGATTTCTCTTTTAATTAAGTAGGCTAACATTGTTCCTCGGTAGGTTTAAACTACCGAAGTATGTAGGCAAAGTTTTTTTTTAAAGAGACAGTACTTCGACTATCGAATGGTGGAATAGTCGAACGATTTTTAGTTCGAATCGTTCAAATCAAAGTCGAAGGTCGTAGTAGCCTATTCTATGGTCAAAATACCCAAAAGATACTTCAAAATTCTAAGTTTTCTTTTCATTCGAATCCTTCACTCGTGCTTAGTAAATGTGCCCCATAGGGTCAATTTATCAGGAGCAAGTTAACCTGCATGTTTGTTTTTGTAGTGTAAAAGGAAACTGGAGTACCCAAAGGGAAGCCACAAAGACATGGGTAGAACAAATAATAATGTCCAATGTCATGTCTGAATGCTGGTGAATGTCGAGCAGTTTGAAGCCTATATGCTGAGTAACCCATGTAACACCCATTTACTGCAGGATTAGCAGCAGAAGCCATGGTAAAGTGAAGGAGGTTTAATAGTTAGAATAAAAACAACAATAAACAGGAGTGCAAAATGAAAAACCATATACAGGCCTGGATGGAGACAGAAAACTGAGCGACTCCAATAACGGACTGAGAAGGTCAGGGCTGGCGGAAGACTTAGCAATGTCCGAATGGCAGGCAAGGTCAGTGGCAGGCAGTGGTCAAGCAGGGTCGAGTAACAGGTCAAAGGTCAAACCTGGGAATCCACAGAAGACAGGTATCGGGAACCAGGTGGGAACAGGAGCAAGGGAAACAAGCAACAGACACAAACCAGGCAGGGAACACAGGAACCAGGAATCAGGAACCAGGAATCACAGAAGTCACGGAAATCAGAGGCTAGATGGGGCTCAGGAGCTCAGATGATCAAGCAAGAAGCACTGGTCAGGAACAGGTTTATAAAGGGTACATAATTGGAAAACACATAAGGGTAAAGAGATGGGAGGAGACAGAAAATACAACAAATATATGTATAGGTAGGAGGACTGGTCAGAAGCAGCCATGTGAGCCTTCAGTGGCTCAACTTGAAGGTGTATTGTCCCAACATGTTAGAGTTTGAATCCCCAAGAGTCCTAACATCCAAGCTGAAAGTTCAACCCCAACACTGCAAAGCAATCTGTAAGTCAGATAAACTATTTATTATACAACGAGTAAATTGCTTTGGTGTATCAATTACAAAACAAAATCCTTTCTGA
Organism: Xenopus petersii; assembly: GCA_038501925.1. NCBI lineage: Eukaryota > Metazoa > Chordata > Amphibia > Anura > Pipidae > Xenopus > Xenopus petersii. Next base: position 94,699,945 of record CM076687.1, on the reverse strand, counting down.
TCCAAACCTTAGCCATGTCACTTAAACTAGTACCTTCTTTGCAATTTTATCTATCTATCTATCTATCTATCTATTTATCTATCTATGTCTTCAGAAACATCTAAACATTAAAAAAAAAATCGGATTCATGCAGCTTAGTTAGGATCAAGTACAAAGTACTGTTTTATTTTTACAGAGGAAAAAGGAAATCATTTTAAAAAATGATACTTATTTACTTTAAGGGATACTGTCATGGGACTGAAATATGTTTTTTAAAAGAGCAAACAGATTTTTTTATATTTAATTTTATTTTAAAATCTGACATGGGGCTAGACATATTGTCAGTTTCCCAGCTATCCCCAGTCATGTGACTTGTGCTCTGATTAGCTTCAATCAGTTCAGCCTAACAATAGAACAATGGGAAGGTAACCAGATAGCAGCTCCCTAACACAACATAACAGCTGCTTGGTAGATATAACATTAATAGTAAAAATCCAGGTCCCACTGCAACACATTCAGTTACATTGAGTAGGAGAAACAACAGCCTGCCAGAAAGCAGTTCCATCTTAAAGTGCTATCTGTTTCTGAAAGCACATGACCAGGCAAAATGACCTGAGATGCACCGACACACAAATATTACAACTAAAAAAATACACTTATTGGTTCAGGAATGAAATGATATATTGTAGAGTGAATTATTTGCAGTGTAAACAGTGTAATTTAGAAATAAAAACGACATCATAAAAATCATGACAGAATTCCTTTGGACTCTATTGGTGCAGACCTTTCCATAATTCAGTGCTTTCTGGATGACAGGTTTCTGCATAAGGGGTCATACTTGTACCATAAAAATATCTGCAGTAAGGTATCAGAGAGATACAATACCATTTTTGGTAAACGTGGAAGATATTTCAGCATGAGCCTCAATAAGATTTCCACAATCTCTTGAAGTTGTATTTACAAGAGATCATAACAGCACATGCTTTGTCATGTTTAATGTCCCTGAAGCTCCTTAAAACTTGCATGAGAGATGACATGGTTTGCAACATTTGTAAATGTCCTGTGTAATCATTCCAGCAAATGTTGGAGGTCTGTTTGGGTTTTAGTTACTGGGTTGTATCAGATCCTATTAGACTCACCCTTTTAGTTTATGATTGTTAGATAAGCAATTGCTTTGGGGACAAGTAGAATAGGTTTAGCTCTCTAAGTAAAACAGCTGCAAGATGTTTTATTGCCAGACGGTGTGCAACACAATTAAAATGTTTTACATAGAAAAATACAGCAGACGGCTTTTGAAAGCATGCTAATTGACCCATTTAGCATTCTTTTGTCTTAAAGGAACAGTTCAGTGTGAGAATAAAAACTGGGTAAATAGATAGGCTGTGCAAAATAAAAAATGTTTCTAATATAGTTAGTTAGCCAAAAATGTAATATATAAAGGCTGGAGTGAACAGATGTCTAATAAAACAGCCAGAATCCATCTTCCTGCTTTATAGCTCTATAATTCTAAGCTAGTCAGCGACTTGAAGGGGAGCCACATGGTACATTTCTGTTCAGTGAGTTTGCAATTGATCCTCAGCATTCAGCTCAGATTCAAAAGCAACAGAAATGACCTATGTGGCCCCCCCCTCAAATCTCTGATTGGTTACTGCCTGGTAGCCAGGGTAACCAGTCAGTGTAAACCAAGAGAGCTGAAAAGCAGGAAGTAGTGTCCTGATTGACATGTTATACATCAAATCACTCCAGCCTTTATACATTACATTTTTGGCGAACTAACTATATTAGAAACACTTTTTATTTTGCACAGCCTATCTATTTACCCAGTTTTTATTTTTAACCTGAACAATTCCTTTAAGCACACATCTTGAGTGAAATGATTAGATTGAATTAAAGTATGAAATGAATCTTTGCCAAAGAATTTAGACGTTTCAGTGCTTCCTTATGGGAATGAAATGACTGCCCCGGTGGCTAGTCTGAAAACAAGACAATAGACCAGAAGAGAAAAAACTTGGCAGCCAAAGCTCTCTCGACGGGAATAGATTCCAATGTTACAGAAAAGGAAATGTACTACTTGGATAGATATGTCAATGTAAGTTACACCAAACTGGGAGCCAAGTCGGCAATAGATCACTTGCAAGTTGAGTGACCCTGTTATTGATCAACGTGACAATAAAAGATTCTAAGGGAAAAAAAATACTTTTTCTGTATGTTGCCAAAGGCTTCAGTATTTCCTTGCTCTACAGTAAACAGGCTTTAAGTAGGAATAAAATGTGCTGAAAAATAGCAGAAGTTATAATTAGAACGTGGGAGAATTTTCATTTCTGCAGCTTAATGGGCAGGTTAATGGTATGAACATGGGTTTAGTGAACATGGGGCCATTGGTCCGTGGTGAACATGGAACATCAGTCAATAATACTATGCTTCAGCAGTCCAGTAACTGCTATAATATCCAAATGCCCATTACATCAGAACAATGACCACAGTAACTCAGTACATGTGATTTCATATGTTACCTTACATTAAACTACAATTAATGGATTATTCCATGATATGGTTTATAGCATCAGGTTTGTAAAAGAGCATAGTGACTGCTTTATCTCTGTTATTTCCCATGTGCAACTGGAATTATTTCAGAGAAATATGACTCAAACAAGTCGATAAAAAACACCTGATTATTGTGGTAGAAACAAAATATTGGTTTCTTATAAAAGTTCCACCCTGTATACGAATGCTATGTGTCTAAGTATGTAAATATTAAATATGAAGCAGTGAAAAGCCGTCCTTTTTATATATAGCTGCTTTCCCTGTATTAGTAATGGGGTAGAACTTACCTGGCAGGATAATATTGCCCTGGGGAAAAGACATCCCACTGTTGGGAACATGAAGAGTATAAAAGGAATCCATAAGCCATTAGACAGGAGTGCTCAGGGGTGCCCATGTTGGGGCAAGGGAATGAGGACAAGATTGATGAGTGTAGATTGAGTATTAAGGGAGAACCAAACCCTTTTAATTAACCCCCTACATAGACCCCCCTCCCTGCTCTCCCCCCCCCAGCCTAGGTGTTATCCTGGGTAAATGGCCTTAACTCTTTACTTACCCCTCGTTGCAGATTCAGGGCATCAAAGTTCACGGGCACCATCTTCTACTCTTCGGGAAGAGAGCAGCATATTGAAAAGCCACGTAAATTGCCGAATCGTCAGAAGAAGACCCGAAGATTACCGAAGAGAAGAAGGTGGCTACCGTAAACTCCGATGCCCTGAATCTGCAAAATAAAGAGAGAAGGCGCACACCCTTAGATTGAGCTACGGGGTGCTAATCCATAGGTGACTCCCCATAAGGGTCTCCAGAAAAATTTACAAGAATTCAAAGTGATGGATAGCACACCCAATTTGAAAAAAATAAGTACATTTATTACAAAAATAATTTTTTTGTAATAAATTTACTTATTTTTTTCAAATTGGGTGTGCAATCCATCACTTTGAAGCCCTGAATCTGCAATGAGGGGTAAGTAAAGAGTTAGGGGCATTTTCCCAGGGTAACACCTAGGCTGGGCTGGAGCAGGGAGGGGGTTTATGTAGGGTAGGGGTGTAGGGGATTGTAATAAAAAGGGTTTGGTTCTTCTTTAAGAAGATGTGATAGTATAGCATCTTACCTGTGCAAAACATACTATTTTGTTTCTGTTATAATATATACAGAAGATTCCACCATTTGATATAGTAGCAACACCCACAGTTCTTCGATAGAAAACCCTGACGTTACATATTTTCAGTGATATAGTTGCTGTTAAATGCTAAATGCTAAGCCAACATCTGGAGTACAAAGACCTGACTCAAACGTGGAGAAGAGGATATTGTAGTGGTGGGAAATGAGGAATTTTACAAAGTTAACTACTGCAGAAATCACAAATCTGAACTTACTGTTTCTTTTAAATGGAACACCAGCATCTCCTCCCCCCTGACTGGTCAATGTACTACACATGGAGCAAATTCTGCAACTGTTCTGACTTGTGCTTTGATAAACTTCAGTCACTCTTGGAATGATATCACCCCTTCCCCCCCAACAGCCTAACAAAATGGGAAGGTAACCAGATAGCAGCTCCCTAACACAAGATAACAGCTCCCTGGTAGATCTAAGAACAACACTCAATAGTAAAAGCCAAGTCCCACTGAGACTGATTCAGTTACATTAAGTAGGAGAGATAACAGCCTGCCAGAAAGTAGTTCCATCCTAAAGTGCAGGCACAAGTTACATGACTGGGGGCAGCTGGGAAATTGACAATATGTTAAGCCCCATGTCAGATTTCAAAATTGAATATAAAAAATCTGTTTGCTCTTTTGCTCTTTTGAGAATTGGATTTCAGTGCAGAATTCTGCTGGAGTAGCACTATTAACTGATGCATTAGGAAAAAAACATGTTTCCCATGACAGTGTCCCTTTTTAATAACCATCTATGTCCCACAAAAGAGAGATGGTTGCAGGCTGCACACACTTTCATGTAAAACCATATTACAGAAACAAAGTATAAGGTTCCATAAACATTCAAAGCTACAGTACACAGACTTTGTTATAGTATAAAAGGTATGTTCATTCTCTGTGTCAAGTTTTCCTACAAATGCATTGCTTTATTTTGGTTCATCCCATGATTCATCTATTTTCAGAAGCCACTTCTGCTGTTTCACGTGTAACAGTTTTTCAATGCCTGTGTTAACAGTTGCTATTCATCTAAGTAATTAAAGTATTTTGAAAGGTTTCCTAGGTAACCAGCCACATGGACAGTAAATCAGTAGTTAAACACAAACTTCAAGCATCAATGGTTACATAAGGCATATTTCTGTGTCACGTGATGGCCACCCACAGTTACATTTTGGTAGTATGTTTGCCTAATAGAAAATAAAGTGATGTTTCCTGCTCAAGAGGAACCAGCTCAGATTTAAAAAATATGCAGAGATCATTAACAAAATGTAAACATAACACTGACCACTTCACTGCCAGACATTTCAACAAGTGTTAAATGCATTTCACTACCTTAACTATTTCATGTGTCTGACATTCTTCTTCGCCTTTTTTAATCAGACCATTCTTTAATATTTTACAGCATAGGCTCCAGCATCTGCACGTGTTTTCGGGAACCAATAGCAGCCCATGTTAATTAGTATGTGCAAGGAAAACCTAGATTTCATATGGTTAACTGTTTAATCCAGTGATTCTAGGTTGAGGGTACTTAGAAAACTTGCAAGTGTTTCCCAAATGAAAGCTGGAAAGAAAAAACACCCAGTTGCTTGACAATGCAAGCAATAAACACTGATGATCATGTCATGTTAGACTACAGGGATTTGTTGCTTGGCAATATTTATAGAAATATCAGTGATCTTGATTGCAACGGATTTAATTATTTACTTGTGAAGTTTTGCCACAAAAATGATGCCCATAGGGTGAAAAAATGTTGCGGGTCAAAAATTTGTTGAGCAATTTGCAGCATGTCAAAAAAAGAATATTAATTGACGGTGGGATGGCATACGTATCACTTCGGTTTTCCGAAACCGTCCAAAGTTTTCTCTGTGGGGCAACTTCGGGTGACTTCACAAAACGAAGTGTTACGTATGCCATCCCGCCAACTATTCCCATTCTTGCCGTGGGAAGGCATTTGGGGAGATTAGTCGCCCCAAGAAGAGGAGATTTGTCAATGGACGATGTATCTCCTCTGAATGTTATCATGTGCCACCAGCCTTAGACAGTTTACCACAAGTTGAAAAATTAAACTAAAGAACTAATTGGTTGCTGAATGGGACTGCACTGTACAACTTTCAAAGCTGGCTGGCTCAAAAATGGTCTAGTTACATTACTTTTGTATAGATTATAGAACCTATGTCCTAATTCATGCTTCAGAGGTGTTGATAGCTCCCAAGACTTGAGAATTGCAACTAGAGATATGCATTTAATAAAATGATATTAAGTGCCTAGATAGTGTTGTTAATTGAAGCTCATTTGCAGTTTAGTTATTGTAAATGTCTTCAATTTTCTGAAGAATTTGAAAAGCAGCAATGTCCATTGAAAGTGGTAGACCTGGGGCTCTGGGTAAATGACTGGGCATGTTACCAGGGTTTCTTTCAACTACTCTCACCTGGACTGACAAAATATATTGAGTTTGGTGAATTTTCAATCAGTTATAAAATAGTAGGCCAACTTCATGGAGATTTTTTATTTAAATCTTGGTTGGAAGTCTATTCCCTATTTCCATGTTACAGGGAAACCTGATGTTATCCAGTATAATGTGTTTTCAGTATATGTATTTTTACCTAGGTGATCCATGTGAGAGATGTGCTTTATAGATACAAGTCTTTATTACAAGCTTAAGTTTAAATTATCATAGTAGCCCATGATTTTCGGTTAAGTGGTTTGCATGAGATGGCTAGTAATATACATTATTTTGAATGTACAATGACAAACCATTTTTGTTGTTCAGTCTTACTGGTTTTATAGTCTGTGGCAAAAGGCTTTGGGCATTTAATCACCAGGATTTATTTTCTGCTCACCGTATTATAGTTTCATAAGCCAATGCTCCAATGCTAACACATTGGGTTGATCCTTCATTAATTAAAACCATTTCTTATGACTCATTTGATATTTCCTTAAAAATCATAATGTGGCCAGTCAAATGGTATTTCACTGCAATTTCTTATTTTCAGAACAAAATGTTCAATTATTAAGCAGGGTTTACCTCATTTTCCTATTGCATAACTGAATTTATATACAGTATATTTGTAAATACAGTTCACTTCAGTGTCAGGCTTGCTCAGTTCAACACGTTAATCCATCCCCTTTGTACGTTATTTGCAGGCACACTAATCCACAAATCCTGCCACAACCTTGAGCTGGTAAGTCTTGGAGCATGCCCATTGCCCTTATATATAACTCAAGAACAATGCTTCAGTTTAAATGATCTAATCTCTCAACCCAAATCTTTCTGGAAAGAAGTTTTTCTTAATTGCTGGCTTGACCTTCTGATGGTCCATCTCTTGAAAATTCCATACGTTTATAGGGAATTGAATTAGGAGATAATCTGTGGCTTTGTCATTATCTTTGCAAATTCAAAATTTTTAACCCCTCTCACCCTCATTCACTTTTTATTTTTGTTTATTTTTTATCATTATGCTTGTGAACATGAAAATCTTAGGATGGGTCCATATTCATCAGATGTCTTTTTGATACTTTTAAATACTGAAGTTTGCATACATGGATATGGCTTAGAATGTATCTCATTCGCTGAACAACTTGAAAATATATAGTAAGGGGCAAATGCATCAAGGGTCGAATATCGAGGGTTAATTAACTCTCGATATTCGACTGGGAATGAAAATCTTTCGACTTCGAAGGATTTTGCGCAAAAACTGCGAAGGAATCAAAGCAAACGATCGAAGGAATAATCGTTCGATCCTTAGAACCGAACGATTCGAAGCATTTTAATCCAATGATCGAAGGATTATCCTTCGACCAAAAAAAAGATAGCCAAGCCTATGGGGACCTTCCCCATAGGCTAACATTGACTTCGGTAGCTTTTAGGTGGCGAACTAGGGGGTTGAAGTTTTTTCTTAAAGAGACAGTACTTTGACTATCGAATGGTCGAATAGGTCGAACAATTTTTAGTTTGAATCCTTCGATTCAAAGTCGAAGGTCGAAGTAGCCCATTCGATGGTCAAAGTAGCCCAAAAAACACTTCGAAATTCGAAGTTTTTTTACTTCGAATCCTTCACTCAAAGTTAATGAATTGGCCCCTTAGTATATATATTTTCATACTACCGTATATACTCGAGTATAAGCCGAGTTTTTCAGCATCCAAAATGTGCTGAAAAAGTCTACCTCAGCTTATACTCGGGTCAGCAGGCAGTAGCTGAGATTGCAGTCACTTTTAATCATTCCTATACCAACAGTTCACTTGGGGAGAGACTGCAATATCCCACAATGCCCTCTGTTGGTTATATGAAAGAATAACAGTGCGCCCTCTGTTGGTTATATGAAAGAATAACAGTGACTGCAATATCACACAGCACCCTCTGTTGGTTATATGAAAGAATAACAGTGCCCCCTCTGTTGGTTATATGAAAGATTAACAGTGACTGCAATATCACACAGCGCCCTCTGTTGGTTATATGAAAGAATAACAGTGCACCCTCTGTTGGTTATATGAAAGAATAACAGTGACTGCAATATCACACAGCACCCTCTGTTGGTTATATTAAAGAATAACAGTGACTGCAATATCACACAGCACCCTCTGTTGGTTATATGAAAGAATAACAGTGACTGCAATATCAAACAACGCCATCTGCTGGTTATATGAAAGAATAACAGTGACTGCAATATCACACAGCGCCCTCTGTTGGTTATATGAAGGATTAACAGTGATTGTAATATTACACAGCACTCTCTGTTGGTTATACGAAAGATTAACAGTGATGGCAATATCACACAGCACCCTCTGCACATGGTAGTGGGACAGTGGGACAATGCACACAGTAATCCTTTTGGCAATTCTCTGTCACCATCAACTTTGCAAAGAAGTCCGGTTGATCGCTGGGGGGTCGCTTTGGCAGAATGTGCGCTGCTGGGAGAGAGGGCTGTAGTTGTGTCTAGGCTTATACCAGAGTCAATAAGTTTTCCCAGTTTTAGGTAGGTAAAATTAGGTACCTCGGCTTATACTCGGGTCAGCGTATACTCGAGTATATACGGTATGTCTACAAAATGAGTTTAATCTTTTTCTACTCATTGGCATATTATCATATTTGTATTATATTCTTTATTCTCTATTACTCTACTGCTTCTTGATTAGGGTTTACATGTGTATCCTTTTGGGGTGTTTCTTATTAAGTATGATTAGAATTTTTAATTTATTTTCAATAAAGTGATGCTTGAATTAACCTATTCCAAGATCGGGTGGAATCCAGTTTTCTAGAATTGTATTGGTTTTGTTGTAGTGTTGTTGAGTTCACACACTACAACAAGAAGGAGCTCACACTGGTCCACCCATACAATGATATCATCAGTTCAGAGTAAACAAGTGATATTTCATGTAACACAAAACAATAAATAAGCATTTTTAGGTCATAATAAAAATTAGTTCAAGGCTTGGCAGTAGTCCATATAATGAAGTGGTTCATCCATATTTACAAGTTCCAAAGCCCAATAAAAAAGATTATATATTTAGCAAGAACATGCATTAATTGACAAAACTTATGACTTGACAATTTAACACCCTTTTAATGGTGCATCCCCATTCCTTAGTTTAATAGATGAGAGAATATCAAATGTGATGTATACACAAGGAGTAAAACGTTAATTAGCGCAGGTCTGACAAAATAATGACTAGACGTGACATTCATCATTCTTAGCTATCCCTTAGGAAGGAAAGGAAGACTCTATTTTATTTCTGATCCACCCAAAAGAAACCACAACGCCCACAGCTGCAGTTATAAAAAAAAGCAGATTGGCAGTCTTGTTGTATTCTTTAGAAAGCTTATTTGCTGTGTTTAGAATAACAAATGATTTAAACAAGAAACACGAAAAGGCTTTTCTGTAAAGATTATATTAACCTTGATAACATGGCCGCTATGGCTGGGATATGATGCTAAACATGGATGTGCTTGTGGCCACAAGATGTGTTCAGTCAATTTTTCCCATTACGTTCAAATAAATATGTTTCAAAAAAATGAAGGGGCATATTTATCAAAGGTCAAGTTAGAGAGTTCTTTTTACCTCAAATGACCTCAAAACTCGAATAGTATCTTATTTGAGAAAAAACTCGAAAATCTAAAACTCAAACAAATGTTACCAACCCTAAAACTCAAATCAAATTTGACTAAACTCGAATCAAGTTTTTTCTCCAAAAAAAAACATCTTCAAAAGGGTCACTTGACCTCTGCTATTGACTTCAAGATGAACTCGGCAGGTTTTAGGTGGTGTACTATTGAATTCAAGTTGTTCCCAGGGTCAAGGTATGATAAATCTGGAATTCGAATTCGAGTTTTGATTACCGTATATACTCGAGTATAAGCCGAGTTTTTCAGCCCCCAAAATATGATGAAAAACTCTACCTCGGCTTATACTCGGGTCAAGCGCAAAAACGGTCGCCGGCGCCTAAGAATAGTCTCTAAGAATATTCGCCGGCGTCCAAGAATAGTCTCCGGCATCCAAAAACTAGACGCTGGCACCTCCAATGGGAGCAGAAACCCTCAATTTTTTGATTGAAACTTACCAGAAGCTGCTGCATTTCTCACCCTAGGCTTATACTCGAGTCAATAAGCTTTCCCAGTTTTTGGAGGTAAAATTAGGTACCTCGGCTTATACTCGGGACGGCTTATACTCGAGTATATATGGTATTCCCAACTCAAATTTGTTAGTTTTGACCAAAAATCCAACTCGAAAATTCAAATTCGATTTTACAATTCAAACCTTAATAAATCTGCCCCTAAATAATATTAAAATAACTGCCAAATTATTACAGTTGCTTGTGAAGATTTTCTAAATACAAACACTGCTAACAATGTATATATTTATATATGTAAGAGACTGAAGATTTATTCATTTATTCAGGCAGTCTGCCTAAGGTTTTGGCTAGTTAATTTTTATATATACAGATAGATAGAAAGATAGAGCATTTTTTCCTGAATGGGTTGATGTGTGAAACATGAAATGGATGAGATGTTTTTGTGAAATATTTGCAGTGGAAATAATAATAGAGGCTGTTCTCAGTATTAATTGTTTTTGGCTAGGAATAAAGAAAGGAAGATTCTAAAATGCTATCTCAGTGAAACATATTGCCATTTATTTTCTGCCTCAGCATTTTTCTTGGTCAATTGCACTAAGAGGAATGTTCACAGGAACACAAAATGTTTTGTCAGATTAAAGATGACGAGTGGTTATATTAATGGTATTTGCTTTAAAACATAACTGGTATCCCCTTCCAAGTGTTACTGCAATTTAAGTTTCTGAGAGCTACAGGACAGTTAAAAATATGAGACAAGGAATACAAAGGTTATGGTATTTATGATCTTTCGACTACTATTATTTTAAAAATGCATGGCAACTTTTACATTGAAATCCTAATGTAAGTGATGCAGGCATAGATCCAATATAATTAATGAAGCTGCCAAGAAGAATAGAATTGGGATAATGTACCTAGAATAACATTCTTGGTCAATCCGGATTTTTTCTTTTATAGCAAATGGTCAGCATTAACTCTTTAACAAGGATGCAGATCTTGCTCATTAAAATGTTTTTGTATTTGTAATGAGATGAAATTTGATCAAGAGGAAACTACAGGAGCAGGGGTGGATTTAGGGTAGTCCAGAGTAAGCATTTGCCTTAGGCCCCTTTGCATCTATAGCACCACTTGGGGTGGATAAAGGGGACATATTGTATTTTGTAACATTTTTAGATATTTGTAAGGGTGTCCAACCTGCAGCCCTGTAGTTGTGGTTCAACTACAACACACAGAACCACCCCTTATTGGCAACAATCTGCAACAGCTGGAAAGTTAGAAGTTGGAAATTCATATTTTTACCCCTCTATTGTTTGTGTCTTGCCATCATGCAATATGACATGATGGCAAGACATCTTCAGTTCTGATGTAGGTCATTATTAGTAATGAGCAAATCTGTCAGCTTCACTGAAAAATTTGCAAAGCAACAAAAATGATTCACTAAATGGAAAAATTCACAAAACACAATGAAGTCCAGGGATATTTTTTTCCATGCAAATACATTGAAATCAATGGGCGTTTTTTACAGCAACTTTTTTTCACGTAAAGTACATTGTAGTCAGTTTTGATGTGGTTCCTGAAAAGAATGAATTCATGGAAAATGCTTTGATGCTATAGCAATCCATGCAATGTCAATCATGCATCAGATCAATTTTAATACCAAAACTGTAAAAGTGGTTTTAACTTTTCTAGCCTTGGAGCATGGATCCAAACACAGTCCTGAAGAGTTGGGGACTGTCAAAACAAATCCAGAACTAAAAACAACTCATAGATAAACCACTGATTCCTTCCTCTAACATTAGACCTCTAAGTTTTACTGTATATGAGTAGTGTTCTTCCACCTGTTTCATCCATATGAGCTGCCTTCTTTGAAATCCACTTTTTTTGCCTCTTATTTTACCTCTTCAAATTGCAGTCAATTGCAGTCACCTTTGGGACCAACCTCTAACTTTTTGACAACTTGGCTGCTTAGGAATAGTGTCCCTCTGTGCAACAGTCCTTAATGTTTTTCCAACCTTCTGCTTCTATAAAACCTCTATTAAGCTTATTAATATGGTATGGTTATATTATTATTATTATTATTAGTGATGGGTGAATTTCTCCCATTTCGCCCAAAAATACGCAAATTTCCCTATAAATTTGCGAAACGGCAAAAAATTTGTGAAACGCAAATTTTGACGCCGGCGACAATTCTGATGCTGGCGACAATTCTGACAATTGTCGTCGGAATTGTCTTAAGCGTCAAAAATATTTAGATGCCAGCTGCAATATGGTGAAAATATGGATGCCTATTTAGATGCCAGCTGCCGGCAGTGAAATATGGAAATTCACTGCAATAAATTGGCCCATCACTGATTATTATTATTATTATTATTATTATGTCCTCCAGGCAACCAGTAGTTTACCCCTAGCTGATGATGTCAAAAATTCATCTAGGTTCTCATCTATTTCATTTTTGTCTCTTTCTCTTCTAGCACTTCCACTGCTTTTCACTATCTTTTTCCTCTTAATTATTTGCCCATATTTTTTCTTGGTTTTTATGACTTTTTTGGGGTCATTTACAAGCAAACAGCACAATGTGCAAAGTGAACTTTTGGCCAAAGTTGCTATCATGCAGCATATTTCCCAGAATTCCAGCATGTCACATGGGGAGCAATGCACCTGATGCAATTGTGAGTAGTGTGTTAAAATAAGTACAATAAGTATAATAAGGCAGTTCTTATTCTCATTATTCTTTGGAGGCAATTCTGCTGGGTTTATTACTTGGAGGTGATGGTAGCTGTATCAATAGGCACTATTTGTTCAATTCAGAACAGGATGTGCAATGAGAGGCTATTGATGCACCTTCAACTACTTTACTACACCTTGTAATTTTGGTTTTCATATGTTCACAATTGCCATAGGTCTAAACCAACTCATAACAAGCATCACTGCACTTCTGCAACTTCAGCAATCACATGATTGTCACTGCTGCCATAATGTAATTAATGAAGGGCGATAGCAGCATAAACTACAAAGAACTAGCAATTGAAGATGGTTGAAAGCTGAAGAAATCTGAGTTGAGTGGAATATGTATTCTGAGAGGGTGTTAAATGACTAGAGCACTTAAGAAAGTAAAGTTGTTTCCCCCACCCTCTTTGAATTTTGAAGGCGTTGCGGTATTGGAAAATACAATAGACAGGCAGGAAAATAAAAATGCTTTCTTTCAATGCTGAATAATTGATGCGAACACATGTAAATGAAAAGCGTGTTGTGTAATCATAGCACCAACTAAGCACGACAAATACCATTTTGCAGAATGAAAACAGGTGCAGAAAATGTATGCATTCAAAGTTTAAAAGTCAAACCATGTTTGAAGAATTTTGACCAACCCTTTCAATTCTATTTTTTACATACTAATAGTGGAACACTCCATAAATAAAACTAGGTGGTCCTGGCAGCTTCAATATGTTAAACAAGAGTCCTACATTGACATATATTTACCTATCATTTTTTGTTCCAAACATAATCTACTGCATAAATATAGTATATGCTTCTGCTATAGATGGATACAGGGATTGGCACTTGTTTCTTTAGCCAAATGATTTCTTCATTCTCTTTCAATGATGCTTCAAAGCATTGCTGAAGGTCTATCTGTCGTCACTTTAACACAGACAAGTGGGTGGCAAAAGGCCAACTGTAACCTGCTAGGGAGCATCGATAAGAGTCCACGACCTCCTGGTTTGATCTGTCTCTAAAAAACAATCAAGAGGTCTGGCAGAAAACTAGAAAACTAGAAAACTAGATTTAGCATGGCTATTTACTGGAAAGAGATAGGATGTCTCATGGCAAGCATCCAGTATATAGTGGCAAGCTTTACTTTCCATCTTTATTTTTGCAGCCCACAATTTATTTGATATAAATCGTACTAGCACTAGAGCAAACAAAAAGAGGTTGGGTGGTAGTTTTCTGAAAGTGGACAGAGCAGCAGAAATTGATGTAAATCAAGCCTGTTGCAAATGGGAGCTATGTGTATAAGACAATTTGTGTTTTGCCTGAAGTTATTAACAAACAATATGATTTTAACTGTTTTTTAAGCATTGGCTCAGAGTAGTAACATTTCTTTCTCTTTGCAGGTATTTCTTTTCAAGTCGACTAGATTGAATAATGCACTCTTGTGATGAAACATAATATTATAATATGTTGATATGGCGAGTTAATATAAAGTTACAGTAAACTGTAGTTGATGTTGACGGCAGCAATGAGATTTATTTCATGTTCAGCTATTTAATTCTTAAAATATTTTTAGGGTTTGAGCATTGGATAGGCCTAATGGCAGTTTCCTGGTTTTACAAACATGTATTAAACCAATGAAAAAGAGAGGGCACAGGATACAGAATATGTTGATCACTCACCATGTAGAATAGGTGGTCCAGGTGCACCAGCCCCACAGCTTAGGGAGCAGATCAAACAGCAACATACAAAAAGAGGGGTGTCGGACACTCATAAAGACTTCACAAGGGCCGCCAAAAATAAAGTTAAAAATGTAATATTTATTGTTAATTCATTAAAACAGGAACAGTATATCCATTGGTGTGCACTTAATCAGCCCATGATTGATACCTCCTGTATTGTTTATCAGCTGTAATTTGCTCTGTGCAATATGTTGGTGCTTTATAAATATATTCATAATAATAAACCTTACCTGATACAATTATTTTGTGTTGGCCTTAATAGTCATGGATTGTGGCATGAGCCCAGTCTTACGGAAAATGTTCTTTTTTGATATACTGTATGTGAGCTTTATCCACTTTTGTATTCTCTTTGTTCTTGGTATTCTCATAAGTATTAGCGATTAAGGCATGCTGCGTTTTTTATTATGTGAATAAATTGAAATAAATTGCAGTGGGATATCAGTGTGTTTTGCATTTTAAACCACAAGAGTCTACATCAAACTAACAGCAGTTCTTTACTTAACTAACAGCAGTTCTATACATGGTGGTCTTGCATTTCAATAAGGAAGTTACGTACAAGACATTTGTTACAAATTCAGTGATTGGCCTCAGTTTATTCTTAAAAAGCTTGACTTTCTGAAAACCTCACATATTTTACCAAAACCACAAATAAGTATATGATCTCAGCTGTCCAGTTCAATCTAGTCCTCATTTGTTATTGTTAAAAACAAAAGGTACAGGACATAGTTCAGGCAGCCAAGTGTTATTTATAATGTCCTGCAGAAATGCTGTGTATCACTGGTGACAAGATGTTTTATTTCAATGTAGAATAAATAGAGTTGTTTAAATAACGAATTCATTAAGGGGCACATTTACCTAGGGTCGAATATCGAGGGTTAATTAACCCTCGATATTCGACTGTCGAAGTAAAATCCTTCGACTTCGAATATCGAAGGATTTTGCTCTATTCCTACGATCAAACGATCGAAGGAATAATCGTTCGATCGAACGATTAAATCCTTCGAAACGAACGATTAGAAGGATTTTAATCCATCGATCGAAGGATATTCCTTCAATCAGGAAATTGTTAGGAAGCCTATGGGGACCTTCCCCATAGGCTAACATTGGCCTCGGTAGGTTTTAGGTGGCGAACTAGGGGGTCGAAGAATTTTTTAAAGAGACAGTACTTTGACCATCGAATGGTCGAATAGTCGAACGATTTTTAGTTCGAATCGTTCGATTCGAAGTCGAAGGTCATAGTCGAAGGTCGAAGTAGCCCATTCGATGGTCGAAGTAGCCATATTTGACCATTCGAAATTCGAACTTTTTTTCCTCTATTCCTTCACTCAAACTAAGTAAATGGGCCCCCTGGTATTCAATAAATTTTTCTGGTGTCCAGGGTCATGTTTGGGTTATTCTCAATCAAGTTCAAGGGGTAGATTTATCAAAGAGTTAAGTTATAGATGGCTGCAGTCCACTAGAGTGAAATTCCACCACTCTCCGTTTCTATGGGATTTTGGAAGGCATATTCATCAAAGGGTGAATTTTCACTTTCATCCCATCACTCTTTTAAAAATCCCCAAAGAAATGAATGGAGAGTGGGGGAATTTCACTCTAGTAGACTGCAGCCATCTCTAACTTCACTCTTTCATAAATCTACCCTATTGTATTAAAATGTTTTCATTGGTGTTAAAAGGATTTACTTGTCAAAGGATGAACATAAAATTGTTAATATAGTTAAAACAATATATTTATTTATATATTTGGTTGCATGGTTTATTTCTCAGCTAGTTCCATAGTTTCACAACAACCTATAATTAAGAAACTATGGAACTAGCTGAGAAATAAACCATGCAACCAACCCATATTCACTGTTGTCTAGTACACACTTTTGAAATATATTGTTTGTTGATAAATGTTCTGCAATCAAAGAAACACCAAGGTTTTATATGTATTTGACTTGACCGCCAGTACATTGCAATTCCTCCCATCAGGTATGATGTCCATAGGTATTATGTTTTATGTGTAGAAATAAAAATGTATTCACTTTTCCTATTCAGATTTACAAAACTTTTTCTTCTGTGGAAATCCAATATTTTTTTTATTATCCACCATTACTTCCCTAAAAGAGAAAAGCACCCAGAGATCTGATTTTAGGTTTACATCATTATAAAAGTGTTTATGGTCCAGTTGTATTCTGCATGGTAATAAACATGTCTGCTCCCTCACAGAAGAATGAGTCTCTCAAAATAAGTTCATGTCCAACTAAAAATAATGATTTATATTCTA
The DNA here is from genome assembly GCA_038501925.1 of Xenopus petersii. NCBI lineage: Eukaryota > Metazoa > Chordata > Amphibia > Anura > Pipidae > Xenopus > Xenopus petersii. Next base: position 94,682,990 of record CM076687.1, on the reverse strand, counting down.
CCGGTATGGGATCCATTATCTGGAAACCCGTTATCCAGAAAAGTTCTGAATTACAGAAAGCCCATCTCACATTGGGGCAAATTCACTAAGATGTGAAGTTGCGCCAGGCGCAACTTCGCCGCACTTCGCCGCACTTGGCCAGGCGTAGTTTCGCCAGCGCTCCGCAAATTCACTAAAATCCAAAGTTGCGCTCAGGGGTAGCGTAAGGTTGCGAAGTTTCACTAGCGTTGATTGGCTATGTAAAGCGAAGTTACGCTAGCGAAGGCTAATTTGCATACGGCGCGAAATTCAAATTTCAATGGAGGAACACGTATCAGCACTACAAATGCCAAGAAAAGCTTCAAATCTGCAAATATAAATTTTATTTTGCCCTACACATGTGCCCACTGTCTAGGTAAGTTGCCATGAGTCAGGAAATGTAGGGGGGAAGGAGGGGAGCCCCAAAAAAAATTTCGATCTTTTTCAGCCTATCACCCATCATGTAGAAAACACGCCAGCGTTTTTTGGGACTTAGAAAAAATTTTGACTTTTTTGGAAACAATCCCTATCTACTCTATTGCGCTTCGCCAAGTCTGAGGTGGCGAAGGAAGTCTAGCGTAAAAGGTAGCGTTCAGTACACTGCGCAAGTTAGTGAATTTGCGTAGTTACGTCGCTAGCGAAAATTCGCCTGGCGTAAGGGTGCGAAGTAACACTAGCGAAACTACGCCAGTGTTCGTTAGTGAATTTGCGCAGTAGCGAAAATGCCAAACGCTAGCGAATTAACGCTAGCGTTCGGTGCTTCGTGGCTTAGTGAATTTGCCCCATAGACTCCATGTTATCCAAATAATCCACAGTTTTAAAAATGATTTCCTTTTTCTCTACAATATTAAAACAGTAGCTTGTACTTGATCCAAACTAAGATATAATATGAAAGCAGAAACCAGCCCATTGGGTTTATTTAGGGGCCGATTCACAAAGGGTCGAATATCGAGGGTTAATTAACCCTCGACATTCGACTGGGAATTAAAATCCTTCGACTTCGAATATCGAAGTCGAAGGATTTTAGCGCAAATAGTGCGATCGAACGATCGAAGGATTATTCCTTCGATCGAACGATTAAATCCTTCGAATCGAACGATTCGAAGGATTTAAATCCAACGATTGAAGGAATATCCTTCGATCAAAAAAACTTAGGAAAGCCTATGGGGACCTTCCCCATAGGCTAACATTGAGTTTTGTAGCTTTTAGATGGCGAACTAGGGGATCGAAGTTTTTTCTTAAAGAGACAGTACTTCGACTATCGAATGGTCGAATAGTCTAATGATTTTAAGTTCGAATCCTTCGTCGTAGTCGAAGGTCGTAGTAGCCCATTCGATGGTCGAAGTAGCCCAAAAAACACTTCGAAATTCAACGTTTTTTTACTTCGAATACTTCACTCGAAGTTAGTGAATCGGCCCCCTAATGTTTTCATGATTTTCTAGTAGATTTAAGGTATGAAAACCCAGATTACAGAAAGATCCATTATCCAGAAAGCCTCAGGTCCCGAGCATTCTGGATAAAAGGTCCCATACCTGTATTTCATGTCAAGGGTTACTTATGTTATTTTACTTTTAATGTGGGATATTGTTAAACAAAAAAAAAAAGCATGATGCTTTAATACTTTAAAACGTTAAAATACTCCAGATAGACTGCAATAATCACACCGGAGAAAGTTGTCACAAATGATTATTTGAAATAACTTGGTTGAGAACATTTTGTGTAAGCCCTTCTTAAACTAATTCTGTATGTGCGTAACAGCGGAGGCTCTAATACAGTAGGTCACTTGCGGTAGCTGTTCGCAAAATTCCAGTCCTCTTACAGCACGAGGAAACTTCCTGTTTTGTCGCGCATTTTTGGTACAAAAGCTTTCATCATACATCACAATCTCCTTTGGTTTATGGCTTGTTTCCTCTCCTAGTGAAAAATACTTTTATCAAACAGTTCACGAGTTCCCTTATTCATTGTTTTCCAAGCTTTCTACCCTGAATATAAGAATTGTGACTAGGTGCAATAATCCTTTGAAACGCTAGCTCACGCACTGCAGGAACAGATTTACTGATTATATTTAACATACTCAAGATTAGCTATGCTATGCAGAATGCATTTTTGGCAAGCAAATGCCTTTTAATTGTGAAAAGTACGTTCACGTGACTGGCTTCCAGCTTGCTTACTTAGAGAATGTTAAAACGGGTCAATTGTTCCCATGTATGTACACAGTCCACTGTTAGTAGCTCATCCTGTTATCAAGCTTCTAAAATATATGGAATGCATTTGTTATATACAGTACCATATAAGAAATGCATTCAAAATATTTTACCATATTGGTACCATTGTTACTATGTCCAGCTAAACATATATTGCTATATTGTTATTATTCAAGAAGATACTCCATTGGCCTTAAAAATTATACTCATGTAGATATAGAAGAATTGTGCTTAAAAAAGTAGTGTTTCAAGCTGATTTATTGAATATTTCTGCAAAAACCCTAATAATCCCTCCCATCTCTTCCACTTCCTGCTTCCTGAATTTCCAGGCTGTGCCGGCGGCTCTCAGCTCACTGCACTGTAGGACAGGAACCAATCAGCAGCTAGCAGGACCTGATAGGGAACTGAAGCCTGTCTGTGCTTGTATGACTGCAGGGCTGTGATTGGCTGTTCCTCAATGCCATGTGCTTCTGGCAGGGACCGTTAGGACACCCACCCCTCATTTGAAACACAGACTGGGACCAGAGAACATCTATAGGGAGCTCTAATAAAGGGGCTATTTTTAAAGATAATATAAATTTTTAGCACCATGTAAAGGCAACACCATATATTACTTATAACTGCCTACACAATTAGGGTTTTTACATTTATCCCATATGTCTCCTTTAAAGCTATAAAAATTATTTTAAATAATTGCTATTATAAAATGATGAGTAGATGAATTTAAGCTTCTGTGCTGTAATGCTACTGTGTTGTAATTAGGGATGCACCGAATCCAGGATTCGGTTCAGGATTCGGCCTTTTTCAACAGGATTCGGATTCGGCCGAATCCTTGTGCCTGACCGAACCGAATCCGAATACTAATTTGCATATGCAAATTAGGGGTGGAGCGGGTAATCGCGTGAGTTTTTGTCACAAAACAAGAAAGTAAAAAAAAAATTCCCCTTCCCACCCCTAATTTGCATATGCAAATTAGGGTTCGGATTCGGTTCGGTATTCAGCCGAATTCTTTGCTTAGGATTCGGGGGTTCGGCCGAATCCAAAATAGTGGATTCGGTGCATCCCTAGTTGTCATAAATAGAGATGTCATTATGTCATTATAGGTTCTAAGCTGTTGTAAGAGTAAACTCTTTGGGACCTTTTATAAAAGGTGACATCAGGGGGCAGATTTACATAGGGTCGAATAGTAATAGTAGTCAACCATATGGAACTCATTTTAGGACATCCTGCAGTGAAATACCTGTCCTTCATGCGATGTCCTATGCCTTTGGAATGGTGCATCTTTTGCCTTTTACCGTCACTCATCGCCCAAATCTGCAGTCACACCTCCATCCTCTACCCTCCCTTCTCAGTCGTCAGTCATACGAACTCCACCCTCAGCCTTCTGCCCTCAGCCTGCAGCGCTGCAGGATGTCCTAAAATGCGTTCCGTACAGTCAGCTCAGCAAAGTAGTCAGCCAGCTCAGCAGGAGAGTAGGGGGCTAGGCTTAGGCAACTGTCAGAAACCATTAAAAATCCATGAAAAGTCTACATATTTTTAAGTTGATGTATACTGAAAAGTTGCTTGAAATTATGTTTACTTTTCTAAAAGCTTAAGATATGTTTTTGTGGAGTTCCCGTTTAATGATAAATCCAAGGGTTACAAGTTTTAAATGTGGAGGTTCTGAGCACAGAGCCATGTGTATTAACAAATTCACATGCTTAAACAGCAGAGAGAGAGAGAGATAAACAGTCTACTAAAATAAAAGCACCTAACCTCTGCACTATTGGTATCAAAGCAATATCCAACACTGCAATGTTATAGGGGTTCCAGGCAGCTGCAAAGGCTTTACAGTCTATCATTTTACTACCAAAATCATATCTTTCTATGAGCTCTCTATTATTATTGTGGAGGTTTTTTAACAGGTTTGTCTTAGATAAATGCTGTGCTGCCCCTTGTGTTTAAGTTTGAAACAATAGTAGTTTTATTCTATATATTTTCTTTGTTAGGAAGGTGGACACATCTGGGGCAGGTCTTACCCAGCTAAGTACTTTGACACAGATATACCCTTTTACAGTTTCAATGTTGGTTCTAGTGTTAGGGGCAGATGTATTAAGGGTCGAATATCGAGGGTTAATTAACCCTCGATATTCGACTGGGGAATGAAAAGCCTTCGACTTCGAATATCGAAGTCTAAGGATTTTGAGCAAATACTTTGATTGAACGATCGATTTTAATCCATCGATCGAAGGATTATCCTTCGACCAAAAAAAGTTAGCCAAGCCTATGGGGACCTTCGGTAGCTTTTAGGTGGCGAACTAGGGGGTCAAAGTTTTTTCTTAAAGAGACAGTATTTCGACTATCGAATGGTCGAATAGTCGAATGATTTTTAGTTCAAATCCTTAGATATGAAATTGAAGTCGTAGTCGAAGGTCGAAGTAGCCCATTCAATGGTCAAAGTAGCCAAAAAAACACTTCGAAATTCTATGTATTTTTTCTTCTATTCCTTCACTCGAACTTAATGAATGGGCCCCTAAGTGTGACACATTCATTCATTTTCTGTATTACACTGTTGGTTGTATTGTATGTCTGAAACTATCCTGGAACAAAAAGCTGATTCTAAAGCTGGCCATAAGCGCAAAGATCCGATCGTACGAATTAACGTACGATCGGACTTTCCCATCTCCCGACCCTCCACTAACCATTCAGATCAAAGTCTTACCATTCCGATCAAATAAAGTAGAAAAGAACAGATCAGCCAATGTTCTGCCCCTGACAGCAATCATATGATATCTATGTCCCGACAAAGCTAGTGACAGTCTCCCTCTGAAAATCCTACGATCGGCAATACATGCAGATATATTACTGGCAGCCGACAGAAATTTTCTAACCTGTCGGATCGACCAAACGACCGATCTCCGCCGGACGAAAAATGTCGGGACTCTCCACACATGGTCCGAAAATCATACGAACCCCTGATTTGTACGATCAGATCGTTGCGTCTATGGCCAGCTTAAGATACATTAGTATCTCAAAGTTAGATCCTTATTATTCAAATGGGGTTTTTAACCCAGTAATTTTTTTTTTCAAATTTAACATTTTTGCCCTAAACTATTTTTCAGATTTCAACATTAATTTTTTCCAACACAATATTTTGTCAAATACAAAATGGCACAAAATAATTTTATTTTGGCAAATATTTGGCCAAATATGCAATTCCTGTAATATGCAAGACTTCCTTAGTGGAAGTATATAAACATAATTGTGACTCTTTTGGCTAGGGCCAGATATGGCCGAAAACAGCCTGCTGAAATCTCCAGGCCGATTTTAACCCTTCCCAGTGAGCAGTATCGTCTTCTGCATTCACATTTCTTCACCAAAATCTGATGCGTGTGTTTGTGCTACAGACTAAACAAGGGTTCCAGACACAAAAGAAGAAGAGGACACTGCTCTCGTTGAAATCGGCCTGTGAATTTCAGCAGGCTGATTTCAGCCTGCCATAGACTTAGGTTTAGCTTGAGTTAACAATGCCCTTCTCTTTGACGTTCTTTTAACTCATAATGAAATGACCACAGTAAACTATAGCAGTATAGTAGGAGAAGTGGTCTGTTTTGTTCGTATTTAAAAAGGTTTCCAAGTCAAGTGAACAGAACTAGTGATGTTAAGGCAAGGTGGGCTTAAATACGCCAAAAAGTTTGCCAAAATAAGAGCAACTTCCATGTCTCTATCCAAAATTCCTTAAGGCTGGGTTTAAATCTCCTTTATTTTATAACCTTGCATAACCAATGCTATATGAGTAGCATCAGACATGTGAATACCTTCTGTTTTAAGAAAGCATTTAATGTATTACCAACAACACCTGTTCACCAGATTTGTGGCCCGAAAGTGCATCTAAGTGGACCATTCATCAACATCATTATTTATACAGCATCAGCAAATTAGTGATCACTTCCAAACTAGGGATTCACCGAATCCAGGATTCAGTTCGGGATTCGGCCAGGATTCGGCCTTTTTCAGCAGGATTCGGATTCGGCCGAATCCTTCTGCCCGGCCGAACTGAAACGAATCCTAATTTGCATATGCAAATTAGGGGTGGGAGGGAAATTTCCTGACTTTTTGTCACAAAACAAGGTAGTAAAAAATGTTTTCCCCTTCCCCACCCCTAATTTGCATATGCAAATTAGGATTCGGGTTCGGTTCGGTATTCTTTCACAACGGATTCGGGGGTTCGGCCGAATCCAAAAAAGTGGATTCGGTGCATCCCTAGTCCAAACCCACCTTGATGTATTCCATCATGCGCAAAAAATCATATGTCATTAGACATCCGGCAAATTGCATGAAAAATCCATGTGTGGCCTGACCAAACCTGCATTTTATTGCTTTCCTTCTTGTTACAAACTATTTGTTGAATTTTTGTGTTACTATCTCTGAATTTTTATGTTGGCAACGCCAAAAAAGTATACAAAGGGTTTCCTGCATAGTATTATAAAGGAAAGGAATGTGTGTTTTGTTACATTGCCTCAGATTTTGGAAACTGAGAAAATCCAGGAGGGAAAAGAAATATAGTGATCTCTCAGCAGCAGAGACGGCATTTAGCTAGTTACAATTACATTACAGCAAACAATAAGCTTGTCTATTCTCTTTGGAATATAATGTAGCTTCCAGCTTAACTCACTAGTCAATGAATCAATCTATCACAAGCAGACTGTTTATAAGTAGGTACCTGATAACAGCCAGGAAACCATCTGCAGAACAACTTCAGCTAATTATCTTGCCACCTAGAATACAAGCAAAGTACTTCAATTAATGATCTCCCTTCGGTGGGAGAATCTGCTGCAAAGCAGACAGCAATGGCCTCAAGCCAAGTACTAATGGTTAGTGTTGGCACAAAAAAACTAGTTCAGAATAATCTCTCTTTGGTGGAAAAATATTTTAAGTATTCTAAGTATAAATCTTGCTAAGCACCTGCATCCAGAGAACTTCCAAGATATTTATCTTAGGAATTCTCTTTTACCAGAGTACTGCTGATTATCTCCTTTTATTACTTCATTTTATTTTTATCTGGAACACCGATTACTTTATATAAATAAACAAGCTTTTTTTCTTATATGTTCTAGAGGGTGCTGATCACAAGCGATAAGACCATATATGTACATTTTAACTCTTGATAATCTTGCAGGATTTCTTATATTTTTTGTAAACGCATTTGGGACAGACACTCGTTTCCAAACTTTGTTGAAGTCTACGGGAAAACGTGGACCTGAATTGAATATGACCTATAAAACATAAAATAAAGTTTTTTTTCACTCATTTGAATCTGGCCAATTAAAAGGTAAAATACAAAATTGAGAATGTTCATAGTGTGTTGTAAACTGTACAAGTCTTGTCACTGCAATGTACCTTATAAACAAATTCTGGCCCAAACTGACACAAATTTAAAACTATTATAATCCACCCACTGTATCAGCAATAACTGCTGTTCTGCTGGCTGGACTTCTGGTTTCCAGTTGTTCTTATTAGCTGTTAATTAGGATTCTCTTGACCATCATGTACAAACAAGGGACGATCATGGCTGCATAAGCCATTATTGGGGGAACGTAATGGAAAAAATATTCTCGAAGCGAAAAGTTATTCCTCTATGTGCACAAATTTGCCTTTGTGCGAATTTAATACAGGTATGGGACCTGTTATCCAGAATGCCCGGGAACTGGGGTTTTCCGGAAAACGGATCTTTCCGTAATTTGGGTCTTCATGCCTTAAGTCTACTAGAAATTAATTGAAACATTAAATAAACCCAATAGGCTGGTTTTGCTTCCAATAAGGATTAATTATATCTTAGTTGGGATCAAGTACAAGCTACTGTTTTATTATTACAGAGAAAAAGGAAATCATTTTTAAAAATTTGGATTATTTGGATAAAATGGACTCTATGGGAGACAGCCATTCCGTAATTCGGAGCTTTCTGGATATCAGGTTTCCGGATAAGGGATCTTATACCTGTATATCTTTTGCGAACCCGGAAACTGTTTAGCGACCACTTCCGTCAGTGGAAGAAGGTTTGCGAATTTTAAAGTTAGCGCCAGTGCGCAGTGAATGTAATAAAACTTCTTACTATAAAAGTTGTTATGTTTGCTCCAAAAGATTACGACATCTTCAAGCACTTCTTAAAAGTGGGAAATTCGCAGTGTAATAACAGTTTAAGGAAGAGTGTTACATTGCGAAATTAGACTTTTTATTCTTATTTGTGCTAATGATTTTGCTCTTTGTGACTTTTATTACATTCCCCCACTAATGTTGTATGGGGCCCAGAATAATCAATCAGAAGACTTTTAGAGGCAGATTTAGCAAATACTTTGAAACTCGACCATTGAATGGCTTTACTTCGACTTCAAATATCGAAGTCGACGTTTTTTTCACCAAATTTGACCGTTTTGCGATCAAAGTAAAATCGTTCGATCGAGAAATGATTCGAAAGATTTCATCCATTGATCGAACGATTTTTCTTCGACTTCAAAAAACTTAGAAAACTGCTCTAGAAGGTCCCCATAGGCTAACATAGCACTTCGACAGGTTTAATATGGCGAAGTATTGAAGTCGAAGTTTTTTTAAAGAGACTGGTCGAATATTCAAACGATTTTACTTCAAATCGAATTCGAAGTCAAAGTCATAGGGGCACATTTACTTAGCTCGAGTGAAGGAATAGAATAAAAAATACTTCGAATTTCAAAGTATTTTTTTGGCTACTCCGACCTTCGATTACGACTTCGAATTGAAAGATTCAAACCAAAAAACGTTCGACTATTTGATAGTCGAAGTACTGTCTCTTTAAAAAAAACTTCGACCACCTACTTCACCACCTAAAACCTACCGAGCATCAATGTTAGCCTATGGGGAAGATCCCCATAGGCTTTGTAGACAATTTCTGATCAAAGGAAAATCGTTCAATCGATGGATTAAAATCCTTCGAATCGTTCGATTTGAAGGATTTAATCGTTCGATCAAACGATTATTCCTTCGATCATTCGAACGAACGAATAGTGCTAAATCCTTCGACTTCGATATACGAAGTCGAAGGATTTAACTTCGACGGTCGAATATCCAGGGTTCGACCCTAAGTAAATGTGCCCCGTAGTATCCTATTCGATGGTCGAAGTATCCAAAAAATTACTTTGAATTTCGAATTTTTTTACTTTGAAAATTCCCTTGAATTCACTTCGACCCTTGATAAATCTGCCCCTTAATATCAAGAAATCAGAGCCAAGAAAAGTAAGAGGTGGTTCTTGGACAATTAGACAGCTTTTGTGAAGCAAATAACAGCAACAACACTGCAGATGCATCACTTTGTGGGTTGGGTGATGGGTAGAAAAATAGTTGGTTGAAAGTGCCAAATTAGGTACCTATCCTGGCCCTGCATAGTGCCAACCTCACATATTTTGTCATGTTCTGCTGGTCCCTTAATATATCTGTGTAAGTATTGGACATGTGGCTTAGTCAGTTCATGCTAATAGGATTTTGGGAAATAAAGTGAGTGGCATCCAATCAAAAGGATAGCATGAACAAACCACTATACTGTATGTCTTGTTAGGTACTTGACTAGACACACAGAGAATTCAATTACACAAACAATTTATAGTTTTCAGTAAACCAAAAGTGCATAAAAAGGGGGTACATCCAGGTCACCATCTGTGCTGATATGGATTGGAGTGACTATACAGACATTAGCTCTAAGTGCTGCTTGAATATTGTTTTGCTGCAGTGGTTACAGTCCTAAGCTACAGATTGTGACTAAGAGAACCTGTATGTGACCCTCCAGACTTTGTTTAAAATATTTTCCAGAGTACAGCATCTGGGACCTGAAGCAAACAAACACTTTGGACACAAGATTTATTTTTGGCTGGAGATTTGGTCCACCTACAGGAGGTGGGTTAAAAGGGAGAGGCTTTGAAGCTGTCAGCAGCGATAGTAAGAAGCCAAAGTGATGTGGCCAAATAATGTGCAAAAGTCCAGAGAGACAGTTACATTTTTCATTTCATGTGGACGGCTGAATTTTAACACTGCTTTAATTTAATTTAAGACTGTCAGCTTTCCCTGTTCTTTGCTGCCCCACTAACATCTGAGGCTGAGAAACGGTCAAAATATATAAGATGATTCCAAAAATTTCATTTGCAATAACATTTTCCCTATGCTGTTTTACTTTGTAAGCAAAAAACAAAGACAAATGACAAAAATCTAATAATGAAATTTATTGTAAATTGAAAGCAGGTCCAGGGGCTTATCTTAGAGGTTATCTTAGTCTATATGGACATCTTTATTTCTCACACATCCAGTGTTAGGATATGCAGGCCTGGGGAAAATTCATTTGTCCACTTGACAAGAGATTTTGAGATGAAATGAAAGTTAGAGATGCCAATTGATGTTCTGCATTGTGGAATATTGCATATCATTAAAAGGTCGGTCTGTGATTAGTTGTATAGTATTTGCAAACCACGGAGGCTGTTTATTATCTCTTTTGTGGACATACTGTTGCGCCACAACGCTAAGACCTGAAATAATGCAACACTTTCAAACTTTATATCAATGGGGGTACAAGGATAATATAACATGTATCAGGAGTCCCCCTCACCTTCTAACACGAGATTCATCCTTCTGATGTGACCTTTGTCTCCAAAGGCAACTCAGTAGAGGAGCTAAAAATGTGTTCTGTCTCTACGTTCCTAGTGAAGTGCTTCATTAACAGGACCAAACCATAAATTTTTATTGGGGCGATTTTGCATCTCTGAGCAGCTCATGCAAAATGTATCTCATTTTGATTTCCATTTTTATATAAGGGAATAAACACTGGATGCTTATTCAATGGAAGATCCTTTGATATTACAATAAAGGAGATTTCAGCTGAAGGTACAAAAAAGCCTTTTTGCTTTACAGTGAGGATATTAAATTTGTAAAATTCTCTCCCTGGGGAAAATGAATTGTTGATAAAAGGGCTGTTTTCATTTCTCACTCTGCGGTTTTCAATTAATTTTTTAATTATTTATTTTTAACCGTTAGGGTAGAGACACATGCAAAGATTCGGGGAGGTTTACAAATTGCCACTTCTTCGGGGGCCTAATGTCCCCAAAAAGCCTTCCCGCCAGCTAGAATCCAGTTAATTTATATTCATAGTATACAGTGAAAAGTGGTTATTTAATTATTGTAATTATCGACTCGGTAGCTGATATATTGAGGGTTGACATATTTGACATATTTGTATTCTACACTAGGATACACAGTCCTGTACAATTTAACAATAATAACAGACACAACTTTTAAAAATCTTAGTAATGTGTAGGCCTGGAGCTGCATACAAAGGAGAACAATACACACACATATACAAACACTGCATGAGGCAGCAGCCCAGATGCCGCCTCCCCTCTCCCGCTACAAGCGTCGGAGCAGGTCAGAAGGGGGCTAGCATTGCGCTCTTTGCACTAGCGGAGCTGAATTTCCGGATTAAAACTCGGAAATTCAGGCTCTTAGAGTTAAAAGAGGCAGCTTTTTGTCACCCCTTGTAAATGGCATTTGCTGCCGCCTGAGGAAAGGTTCTCACCTTAAAAATACAGCAATAGTTGTGAGTAGTGATGGTCGAATTTGCGCTGTTTCGCTTCACCGAAAAATTTGCGAATTTCGCCAAACGGCGAAAAATCCGGCACCCGTTTTTGACAATGGCGTCCGTTTTTTCAAGAAAAAAAAATTGACGCCGGCGAATCGAGCAAATTTGCCGCAAATTCGCGCCTGGCAAATAAATTCGCCCATCACTAGTTCTGAGTCCCTCCAAAAACATTCAATATTATTACTAAAAATACAAAAATATTTATTAGGTAATTTTTTTAAGGTTCTCACCTTGCCTTGGAGCAGCCCTGTATAGGTCCAATAGGGGGCTTACTTTTCTAGCAAGCTAAATCTAACAAAATAACAGCATTTTGCACAAATCCTGCATGTAGAGAGACAGATTTCTTGGTGATTTTAATAGAGTGAGCTCTAATACATCTTCTAGGCAAAAGGAGCTCCCCTATAAAGTATATTGGATCTAACTGTCAATTAATATCCGACACCCTGAACTGCTGAATGAAGAGAGAACGAAGAGATGCTGAGAGAGGGATAGTGAAAATAAACTTGATTATTTCAGAAACGTTACAGAATTTTCAATTGAATGTATTTATAAAGTTTCTTATTTTAGTATGATGAAGCTTATATTAAATTTTCATTTTTGCGATAGTCACCCTTTAACTTTCTGTAGCTCAGTTACCTTGAAAACAGACTTCTAGCAACCTGTAAGCACATACACTTTTATTGCCCTGACTGCAGTAAACCAGTGAAACGTAATTGCTGCAACTGTTGTACGAAATGCAAGTCCTTCAATTTAGTAAATTGTCAATTACAATCTATAATATTTATAAAAAAAAATCTATTTAAAATAAGGCTGATTCAGGAAAGTAATCATAAGTTATTCAAACTTTACAGGTCATAAATTGGTATTCGTTCTTCATTTATAAGTTAGACAAATTGTTATAAAACATTACAAAATTATGCCTCCCGTTATATCAGAAGAGGCAGAAAAAACGGCAGCAGATTCTGAGTTTCTGTGTTAAGGTTAATGGATGACTTTCACAGGTTTTAGCAGATTTGTTTTAAGTAGGTAGATACTGCCTATGTAGATTATATAATTGTTTTAACTGAGATGATTAGAAAATGTGCACCCATGTTTGCATTTGCCAATATTCGTGGGTCAAGACTAAGAGTGGGAAGCATGATAGACATTAAGCAGCTGTTAAAATTGTTGTGGCCTCTGCTTCTTTACATAGTGCCATAAGTGATATCACATTTTTAAACATTTGTTAAACAAAAAATATTCTGGTCTTATTTGGAAAGCCAATTATTTTCAGCTTGGCTAATTCATTTTACACAATTTGGCAGACATTAACAGTGCATATTTAATTACATCTCCACCAGTCTGTTTTTCACAGATCTTTTACTTCTGCATGAAGCATTGGTTACATTGAGCATAATTATGCCAATATTCATCCCTTGGTGATGAAGACCGCCTAGCTTCTCACCACTTTGAGGATCTCATTACAAACAGTCTCACATTATTACAGCAGTACACGGATGTTATATATGGGAGCTCTTTATTCCCGACTGTTTTCTCTTCCTGGAAAATTTGATTGAGTAGGCTAGAAGGTTGGCTTAATGGAGTTTATAAAGCCAGACAGACAAACATCCCCATCAACTTCCCGTACTTTAGGAACCATGGAAAATCTGTTATTCGGGGATTCTTAACTTAATCCATATTTCTTTTTACCTAATTGTTTTCATTCATTTTTCTGTTAACCTTAGACAATGCCTTTAGTTCATGAACAGCAAACAACATGTTGAAAGTCTTTGTGATAATCAATTCCTGTGACCATGTTGTGTTGTTTTGACAAAGATACATTGGAAAGGGTAGAATTAATGCTTTACAAAATAAAGCCTGCAGCTGAACAGAATGTACAGGCTGAGTCCTGCAGTACTGAAGACACTCAGTGGCACATGGTGTGGGTAGATCCTCTGGACTACTATTTCTTATTCTAAATCTAAAATATAGTTTCCCTTGGCCTTGGACTAAAGTCATGCTCTGTGTGTGGCCCTGATGCTTTGAAAGCATTTGCAGGCCATTTTCATTAAGCATATTCAGCCTTGGCATGAATCTTACTGGAATAAAGCAGAGAGAGGTAAACTGACTCAGAGAGCTGAGAGTTGTAACTCAGTGACAAATTATGTTTTGGGAAGTTCTTGTCCAATCAATCACATTTACCACTAAGTAAATATGCTTTTTTTATTTTTGAATCCTACTCTTATGTATTTTCTTATTTGGATTCTGAACTTCAGCACAAAAAAAGCCAAATGGATTCAGTTTTCCCATAGATAATAATTTTAAAAAGAATAAGGAGTGACATTCAAAAATTGCAATGAAAATCGAGACATAGGACATATTTAATTCAAAAGTTCATGAAAACGGAAAATGGCTATTTGGGAGTGCTACATAGTTGGGTCATACTGACATTACATTTTAATAAAAAAACATCTAAAATACTGACATTCTTTTTTAAGAAGACCACGGAATAGCTTAATATTTTAGAACTTGTTGACCTGTGACTGAAAGTAAATAGCCTATTGCTGGCTAGAGTATTGGAATTAATTTTGTAGAGCCACAACCTCAAATGCACTAAAATGATAGCTACTATAGAACTGTAGAAAAGGCCTTCAATCCATATTGGTTGTTCTATCCAGGTCTTCTTGATAGAATGATATGATTATTTGACTGGTTGAGCAACTGGGTATGGGTTTCACTCACCTTTACTCCAAAACCCAAGTAAAATAACCTACATAACTTGGCACCTGAGACTGTAATTTAATTATATGAATGTGCTACAGCAGTGGTCCCCAACCAATAGCTCGCAAGCAACATGTTGCTCGCCAACCCCTTGGTCATTGCTCTCAGTGGCCTCAAAGCAGGTGTTTATTTTTAAATTCTTGGCTTGGAGGTAAATTTTGGCTGCATAAAAACCAAGTGTACTGCAAAACAGACCCTCCTATATGCTGGCAAATCACATAGAGGCTACCAAATAGCCAATCACAGCCCTTATTTGGCACCCCAGTAACAGTTTTCATGCTTGTGTTTCTCCCCAACTCCTTAATGTTGCTCACAGGTAAAAAAAAGGTTGGGGACTCCTGTGCAACATTATATAGATCATGCACATCATGTAAAAGCTGAAAGAAGCCATGCTTGCTTAAAAGGGTGGTTCACCTTCAAGTTAACTCTTAGTAAGTTATAGTATGGCTTATTCTAAGCAACTTTTCAATTGGTCTTCATTATTTCTTTTTAATAGTTTTTTAATTGTTTGCCTTTTTCTTCTGACTCTTCCCAGCTTTCAAATGGGGATCACTGACCCCATCTAAAAACAAATGCTCTGCAAGACTACAAAATGTATTGTTATTGCAACTTTTTATTACTCATCGTTCTATTCAGGCCTCTCCTATTCATATTTCAGTCTTTTATTCAAATTAGTGAATGGTTGCTTGTACCCTAGCAACCAGATTGCCGAGCTTGCAGATTGGAGAGCTGCTGAAACAAAGCTAAATAACTCAAACATCACAATTAATAAAACATGAAAACCAATTGCAAATTGTCTCAGAATATCACTCTCTACATCATACTAAAAGTTAACTTAAAGAAAGGGATACAGTGTAGAGATCAGTGTGTATAAATAAAGATTCCTAGAGTATTTGCCAAAGCTAAGCCATGTTATTTTTTATTTAATGTGTTTATTTAAATCTTGTACATGACATCAAAACTCAAAGTTTACAGAATGAAAGGTGAGAAAATATACTGGATAATTTCAATTTTCATCCCTGTAAAACTGCCTTTCAAAGGGAAAAGGGAAAAGGAAAAGGAAAGAAAAATTTGAAAATGGGGATATAATTGTGTATTCTTATGAAGTGCAAGACATAAAATGCATCAAGCATGTTTTAATAAAGTTCAAATAAAATGAGACATACTCCTATGACTGGTGGTCTGATTAATGCGCACCCATTGAGATAAAATTATGGAATTCTCCCCTTGCCACAGGCCCAGGGGCCACCAACAACTCTCAGTGAGTGTATCAGATGCTTCTAAATCTATTTTTAAAACTTTAGTGAGCTGAGGAATTAGCTGTGATTTCAAGTGCTGGGCTTGGAGCTTGAGCACCTGAGCCACATTTCTATTTTGTATTTCTAAAAAGTGTATATCACATGCAGAAATGGTTAATAAGAGGCATATAACTGCAGATAAAAATGAGAGATCATGTCCAGGAAAACTTGGCCCGTGTTCACACAGACCAAAATGTTATAGCACTGGATGTAAGTTGCAGTATTGCAATTGCACATACAGCAGATCTCTCTGGAAGTCAAAGTATATATAGACAAGGTATATACATCTTTGGTCTGTAGGTTCTAAACAGATTAAGTTATTGTTTCAAATGCACTGTACAGTAGTGCTTTAGTTCCCCTTGAAATAAATGGTCCAATTACTAGCAACATGTGCCAAGCCCGTGGTTTAAGGGCAAATATATCCCATTTATATCTGAGATTGACTTTTTATTTCTGCAAATGTTCAGTGAATAATGTGGTAATAGATTAAATGGCTATATATTTGTCTTATTATATAAAAAATTTAAATATGCAAATGACAGCATTTTCTGCTAGTAAAGTGTCATCCCTCAAAATCCTATGTTTAAATTACCATGAAAATGGCAGAATGTTTATTCCTGCATTGATTCTAGTCTTGTTTGTCTTGTGAACACAGGTGTCTCACTAAGCTGGTAGAGAGGGAAGCTGAGAGGCATTTTCAGCATAGCATTTCAAAAAGGGAAAATGTGAAATTGAAAACAAAAGCCTATGAAATGAAACAGAATTAGCTGGGTATGTGATATTGCTGTGGTGTACAGTTCTATTTTCAGAGCACAATATATATAAGTCCAATAAACTCAAAAAGTTATGTATAGTGGTCACATCCCAGGAAACCCCAGTCCATGGCTTATCCACAGTTTAGTGGGATAAACTGTTAAGTGAAGAAGAAGCCAAAATACTATTTAAAAATGAAAAAATCTTTATTAGGATCTACATATGCCTAACGCATTTCACTTACTCATAGGCTCATAGGCTTACACATTAGGGCAGAGACACACGGTCAGATTCGAGGAGTTTAGTTGCCCGTCGACAAATCTCATCTTCTTCCGGGACAAATCTCCCCGAACTGCCTTCCCGCCAGCTAGAATGTAAATCGTTGGCAGGATGGCACTTGGAAGTCGCCCGAAGTTTCCTCGTGAGGCAACCTTGGGCAGCTTTGGAAAACAAAGCGATCCGAGTGCCATCCCACCCGAGATTTACATTCTATCCGGTGGGATTCCAGTTCGGGGAAATTAATCGCCCCGAAGTGAATACTTAAGCAACAGATAGTTTATATCAAATTGAATGACATATTAAAGAATCTTACCAAACTGGAATATATATTTACATAAATATTGCCCTTTTACATCTCTTGCCTTGAACCACCATTTCATGACTCTATCTGTGCTGCCTCAGAGATCACCTGACCAGAAATACTACAACACTAACTGTAACAGGAAGAAGTGTTAAAGCAAAAGGCAGAACTCTGTCTATTAATTGGCTCATGTGACCTAACATGTGGTTTGTATGTGTGCACAGTGAATCTTACGATCTCAGGGGGCGGCCCTTATTTTTTAAAATGGCAATTTTCTATTTATGATTACCCAATGGCACATACTACTAAAAAAGTATATTATTATGATAATGGTTAATTTACATGAAGCAGGATTTTACACATGAGCTGTTTTACTCAGTATCTTTTAATAGAGACCTACATTGTTTGGGGGGTATAGTTTTCCTTTAAGGTCCCCATCGACGTAAAGATTTTTCTTGCCGAACGACCGATTTTAGGGAAGTCCGACCAATCTTTCGAAATTATGGTGAAGTTAGTGGGATTCGAACGATCGTACATCTTATGATTTTTCGGCCAACATCTTTCAGAAAATTTATCGGCCAGGTTAAAAAATCTTTATCGGCCCCAGTGCAATCTATCTTGTCTGCAGGGCCAAACAGGCAGCTCCGCTTCAGTTTTGTTGGCAATATCGCCTGAAACGGTCTTTTTAGTTGATCGACACATCATACATTTAAACAATAGTTTCGAAATATTAGTGGTCTCACGATAATGATTGGATCTTTTAAAAATCTTTAAATCTATGGCCAACTTTAGGCTTATGTATGTCCTAATAAAGATCTTTTAAATCTAAATAGTATTTTGATTACTTCTTCAGTTAACAGTAGGTCCCTCCCGATTTTTTGCCAGAATTATCTGGGTACTGCCATAACTCCTAAATGTATTTACTGCATTACTGTGTCAGAGATGGAAATAACCAAAAATACTTCTGTTTCAGTTTTACCTGGTGGCTTTCATTTTCCTCAGAATCAAGATGGGACGAGGCAAAGTAATAGAAAAATAGAAAACATCTTTGTAGGAAAATGAGATTGCAGCTGTGTAAGTGAAGCTCAAACCATAAATCAGAAAGTCAAATGCAAAACACATGACATTTGCAAGTTCTCCATGTGTGCTATAATGTGCTTACAGCCTGGATATTATTATGATTTAAAACATTGTCTTTCATGCTGGGAACAAAATGGGGAATGCGGTCAGCCAACAGAAGGGAGCTCAAAAATGCATATAGAACTCTCAAATGTTGCTGAAAAGTTGGTTGCTGAAATGCATCTCCTGTCGTCTTCAGAAAGTCTGTCTGAGAATGATGGGAGTTGTAGTTGAGCTACAGCATAAGGGTTACAGTTGTGACAGGGTCTGGCCTAGACAAAATGCTGCAAAACACAACAACATAAGGGACAAATTAGTCATTGTTGCTAAGCATTGCCTGACAAGCTGAAATGAGTTTCCTTTTTCCCCTTCTAATATCATGTCTCAAAGCCAAAACCAAAGATTACAGAAGTCATTTTTTCCTGTCCATCACATAAACAAATAACCCAGCTGCTCATGCAAAGATTCCAGTTTTAAACTTGGACTTTGTAGTATAAACTTTGCTGTAATGGTATTTAAATTGTCATAGGCAATAAGCATCTAAGGCTAGTCAATAAATTGTAGACGGGTTACATGCACATTTAAAGCTGCTAAAGACAGCTGTTCTTTCATTATATGTTCAGTCATTTCTACAGATGGGCAGCCATCCAGGTATATTTTCAGACAAATGTCAGGCTTATTTTTTTTTCACCCGAGGCAGACGTTATATATTTTGTTTGCTTCTTTCTCTCCTCTTATTTGTTTCTTGAAGATAATAAACCACTGATTGTCATTCTTCTTGTCTTGTGAAATGGTGTGCTTCAGTTACTACGAAGCCTAAGTCATAAATGAAATTGGTGGGGGCCCTGTATTATACACCTTCAGAAACCAAACAGTAATGTCACGGCTGTTACAGCTATATAGGCTGACAAAATAACAGAACAGCAGATGGAAAAGAGTGTTAAATCTGAAGTGACTGAATCACAATGACAAAGACGGCTACACTGATGAGTCATATTAGATTGATTGAATTAGCAGCATGTGTCGGCTATAAAAGAAGTCTGACAAGTAGCATTTGAATAGGTGTTTCAAACAATAATGCAACTAACAGACTTATACAGAGTTGTAGGCCAAATTAAACATTCATTGTTCACAAAACGACAAACTGATGGGTGAAAGGGGGCAATCACAATGGTCATCATAGCCTATACCAAGAAAACAACATCAGCGTCGAAAAGTGTTGGTGTTGAAGGTGACGGTGAATAAGAGAATAGTTGCTAAACACCCCAAAAAGTTTTCCTTCAAATTGCAGAGCACTTTACAATATTATGATTATAAATAATGGAACTTGCAATAAATGAACAAACACGTGCAATAGAATAAAACTAGGGTTTTTAGAGAGCCCTGCTTTCAAGATATTACAGTATTTCTGACTTTTGTTCATGTTTGGACAAAGCCAACGTATGACTTCATGCAATAATATGGGGGTTATTCACTAAACTCCAAGTATAAAAAGTACAAAAACTGACTTTTAAAAAATCATTCATTTTTAGGAATTTATTATACCCCAAGGATGAAAAAGTCCGAATCAGAAAATCCGGCGTATCCGACCTGTCGAGGTTGCATATAAGTCAATGGGAGATTTTTTGATGTGTGTTGATGTGTGCTGGGTTTTGTGCAATACTGCAAAGTTTTCAAAGTCTTCCGGCAAAAGGCATAAGAAATCTGAGTTTTCGGGTGAAAAATCAGAATTGAATAAAGACACCGAAAAAACCCATGTGGATTAGATTGGAGTTTGTGGCTGGAAATGTTGAGATAAATTCAGACTTTGAAAAATAACCCCCTATATGTTGCTAACGCTTAAGCACTAGTGATGGGGAATAAATTCGCCCATCACTATTACGCATGATGGTAGATCTATACTGGTACAGTATGGGTAGTCATCTCGTGAGAGTCATTAGATCCACACGGTCTTATAATGTGTAGGGTTCCATTGTGCATCATTTTGCCATATTCCAAGCTGATTATACCACTATACACACTGTAAAATTAAATTAAATGGTGAATTCATGAATACCTGGATGTAGTCAGCACCTTGCATGGCCTCTCCAGTCACCAGATCGAGGCATCACTGAATCTTTTTAGAAGGTACTGAAGCACAGAATTATTTCATCCTTGAAGGAAGTTGAGCTTTTTATTTTAAATATGGTCAAGTATCTTACTGCACCCACTTCAGGACTTGTAGGATGGCATTCCAAAAAAGACTGAAGATGTTCTGAAGACCAAGGGTGGCCTTACTTCTTGTTAGGCACTTGATTAGTGATGGTCGAATTTGCGCTGAAAAATTTGCGAAACGGCGCCGGTGTCTCATTTTTGACGCCGGCACCCTTTTTTGACGCCAGCGAATTTTTGCCGCGAATTTTCACTGCGAATCGCTCAAATTCGCTGTAAATTCGCGCCTGGCGAATAAATTCGCCCATCACTACACTTGATATTAATTTATT
The DNA here is from genome assembly GCA_038501925.1 of Xenopus petersii. Classification (NCBI taxonomy): domain Eukaryota; kingdom Metazoa; phylum Chordata; class Amphibia; order Anura; family Pipidae; genus Xenopus; species Xenopus petersii. The sequence goes on along the minus strand of CM076687.1, from coordinate 94,662,147 downwards.
GTTAGATGCTTTGCTTGTTTTTTTCCACCCTTATGTATATGATAAAGCAGCTGCAGATATAGCAAAAATGCTGACGATGTCCCAAAGTGTCAAAATGAATTCTCGAACAAACAACCATCTCACGTAAGGCAGTTTTGTTGAATTGTTTAGTGGGACTTAATTGACAGACAGTGTCCCCTAGTATTTCCTCTCTGACATTGAAATACTGACTGGAAAAAAAAATAATCTAGAAGAAAGAAGATAATGATTGCAAAATGAATTATATATACAAAATAGTTTATGTAACATGTTTCTATGAGCACCAGAAAAAGGAATGCCTTATTTACAGTAAAGCATGTAAGGGAGCCTCTCAAATATACAAACACTGTGTGCTCTTGAGTAGTGGTTTAACCAGGAGTTTTAAATTATTGAAAGAAAATTCTGTAATAAAGGGCAAATACAGTTGACAAATGTCAGTTTAAATAACATAAAAGAAAAAGCTGCTCTGCAATAATTACGTTTATACATTTATTAACATGTATTTATATAGCGCTAACATATTGCGTAGCACTGTACATGACAGTACAACATTGCTAAATGTCTTCTTTTTGGCTTTAAAACAAAATTGAGGAAGGTGGATATAGAATATGAGTTATTCTAGTTTTCTAACCGTGCATGATTTGAAAAATATATAGAAACCGATATTTAGAGTGGATTTGTCAACAACATGCTAGGGAATACAAAGCAGTCACCTCCTATTTTGTATTAAAATGGAGCTTTAATGTCTTACTGTATCTATAGAAAATCTATTTATATATTTTTTCAGAATAGTTATGTTCTTAATCTTTATAGGTTTGCTTTCCTCCAATATCTAAATTCAAATACAGGTATTGGATCCCTTATCCGGAAACCCGATCTCCCATAGACTCCATTTTATCCAAATAATCCAAATTTTTAAAAATGATTTCCTTTTTCTCTGTAATAATAAAACAGTAGCTTGTACTTGATCCAAACTTCCTCCTACTGATAGACATACATAAATAAAATGCAATGTAGATTTTAATTTCTCGAAAATTATGCTTGTCCAAAAAGTCATCCAAACCATTTTTAAGCATTAAAAGAATCTGCCATCACAAAATCACCCAACAGGGTATTTTAAAACTGCACCCAATGTGAAGAATCATTTATGCTGCTGATAATGGTAGCAGTACTTGAAAAGGTCAATCTTAGTATAAGAGGAGGATATATTGATGCATCCTCAATGTGTTGAATAAAAGCCTTTCTTTTCATGTTTATTTGAGGATGGTGAAGATATCTATAATCATATATGGTACATTAATAATGGCATGATGCTTCTATATATAGTACAAGATGCGTCTACAGCTCTAATGTTAATCTTTGTTACAATCCAATTTACATATGAAGGTAAGATAATAGAACTGATTCATAATATGTGTAACAGCTTTAAGCTGGCCATAGATGTGAAGATTTTTAAAAGATCTTTTCGTTATCGCGAGACTACGATTATTATCGTTTTAATGTACGATTTGTCCATCAACTAAAAAGACCATTTTAAGAGATATTGCCAGGAAAACTGAGGGTAGCTGCCTGCTTGGCCCTGCAAACATATATAGATTGCACTGAGACATATATATTTTTTTTAACCTGGCCAATCAATTTTCTGACAGATGTTGGATGAAAAATTGTAAGATGCACGATCGTTCGATTCCCACTATCACTAACGATCAATTGTCTGACAGATGTTGGACGAAAAAGCGCAAGATGCACGATCGTTCGATTCCCACTAACCTCACGATAATTTGACGGATTGGTCGGATTGCACTGAAATCGATCGTTCACCAGCGAAAGATCTTTGCGTCTATGGGGACCTTAAGTCCAGTCCTTATCTTAGGATAAGCACCAGCTCTCCACCATTAACGAAACCCAGAAAAGGCAATTAAGCAACCCAGTTGCTTATTTCTTGGTATGGTAGAGTCCCGTGTGGTCCGATTATTTTAAACCCAGACCTGCAACCCTAGGGTTGCCACCTGTCCGGATTTCACCCGGACAGCCCGGTTTTTGGAAAAGCTGCCTAGGCCTGGCCTGTTCAGATTTCCAAATTAGGAAACTTCAGGACACTGAAGTAAATGATGTAACGATCAGCCAATTGCTATTTACCACGTCATCTGTCCAACCCTTGACATCATCAGCCCCACCCTGACATCACTGGCCAGCCTCATGATGTCATCTGCCCATCCCCGGAAAAAGGTGGCAAACCCTACACAACCTGTTGTTTCACCTGCTTGGACCAGATACCCAACTTTCAACTGCCTTATCTGCAACCAAACAAGCTACCCACAGTTGTTGCTGCAAACTGGAAGTGACATCATCAAAAGTGGGTGGGGCGAAAATTTTTCTTGTAAAGGTTTTTTTTTTCTTGGAAAAGAATCAGGAGCTGACTGATTTAGCAGTAGCAGCTTTGCTTTAGTGCGTTGTACAGAGATAGATGATGTAGTAGAGGCTGACTGATTTACACATATCCATAGTTTAAGAAGCATAGGCTGTGATTCATTTAAATTAAGTAATGATCTTTCGGATACATTTATCTATTTTATAATCATAGGCTGTAATGGATTAATATTAAGAACTGAATTATTATATCATGGGGTGTCGCTGATTTAGTTGATTTGACAGGAGTGGGCAACAATTTAACATTGTTCATCCACGTGTGGCCCCTCTTTCCTTTGACATCCCCAGAACAACATCATTGGTGTCTCCCTCATTCCCTGATGTTCTCATAGACAAATGGACAGTATCCGTCTTCCATCCATTTAAAACTATGACAGGCAGATGCTTTGATTTGCAAGCTGAGGCTCACTTGCTTTAAATGATTCGTGGAAACAGCTGCTGGGGTCAGATTTCTGACCCCTCAATGGGCGGTAAGATGCCACACAGACACAACCAATCCACTCTCTGCTTCTTTTCTGTCAGCTCTGATTGGATCAAAACTTTGTTTCATCATAGTATCCACTCCCCCCCCCCCATGGTATTAATCAATTTGCTGTTGTTTCACAAAATTAATTTATTGGTAAGATATGTATTTGCTATTGTTTTTCTTTTGGTGGGGAGATATTGTTTATACTTGATATTATCAGGGGCAGCCTCCTGCTTGTTTGTTAGACGTGCCTAAGAATAAAAGACGAGTTGGTATGTACCTGGAACACAGTTTGAAGTCATTTCATGCCGAGTTGTTTCTTTTGGAGGATAAATATGCTCTGGAGATGACATCTGGTAGAAAAGAAAACATTCTGCCTTTGCTGTAAGTTTATTAGCACTTGAGTGTCCAAAATCCAACAATCCCCGGACAAATACACATCGCACACCTGCAGATCCACAGCGAAACCATTTCCTTTTTTATTATCATCAGAAGAATTGAAATACAGAAGCTCCGTTTCTATTTGTAAAGTGTTTTTCTCTGGTATTTGCCATCTGTCATTTTTTGCAAATATCAAATATCCTCCTCATGGTCAGGGGTGTGAAAAAAACTGGCAGATCATAATGAAAATCGAAATTGCAGACCTGCAACGTATTGCATGAGTGCATGAACTCTTCATGGGAGGCTGTGCTTCACTGCAGTAAACGGAGATCCAACAAAGGCTTTGTGAGCAAAGGAAGCTTAAAGTGATACTGTCATCTCATAAATGTTACTTTTTAATAATCCCATTTACATTTATAGACAGACTTAAACAGCAATGTCTTTTTCTGCTATCTTGGAGCTCTGGTTTTGAGGATTTCCTTTTGTCAGGATAAAAAAAACCCATAGGGGTCCGTTTACTAAAGTGCGGTAAATGTGACTATTTTTTATTTATGTTATAGTTGCGAATTTCTTTCCGCCAAATTATCTGCAGTAACAAAGTTTACAAAACGGCCATGTGCTCTGAAATCATTGAGATCAGTCATGTTAAATACGTACCCGCTTACATTAACGTTAATCTCTGCAAAGTTTAGAATTTTCTGGCGATCAGAATAAGTTTGCGAATATTTTTGCTATAAAATAGTCTTAGGGGCAAATTTACTTAGCTCGAGTGAAGGAATAGAATAAAAAATACTTTGAATTTCAAAGTATTTTTCGGCTACTTCGACCATCGAATTGGCTACTTCGACCTTTGACTACAACTTTGAATCAAACGATTCGAACTAAAACCATTCAACCATTCCATAGTCAAAGTACTGTCTCTTTAAAAAAAACTTCGACCACCTACTTCGCCACCTAAAACCTACCGAACATCAATGTTAGCCTATGGGGAAGGTCCCCATAGACTTTCCTACCAATTTGGGATTGAAGGAATTTCATCGATCGATGGATTAAAATCCTTCGAATCGAACGATTATTCCTTCGATTATTCGATCGAACGAATATCGCTAAATCCTTCGACATCGATATTCGAAGTCGAAGGATTTAACTTTGAGGGTCGAATTTCGAGGGTTAATTAACCCTCGATATTTGACCATTAGTAAATGTGCCCCTTAATCTTTGTGAATTTCTTTGCTATAAAATAGACTTATTTTATAAAATTTTGATAAAACTTTATTGAACATGCTGTATTGACAGCAATACAATACAATAGAAATTTGATATGCATTTTCAAAACTTGGTAGATTGGTATGGCCTAGTATGATAGATAGTATGGCCTGCCTATTCAATCGAATAACTCGCTGACATCACTGTCAATCAGCTCTTCCAGTATCGATTGCACTCTAAACTGTCAAGCCTGACGAATACTTCCATCCCTCCTGCCAATTATTCCTCTCTGAGCTGAAAAAGCTGCTGTAACTGCAGACAATAGCAGAAACCACAACATCACTTCTCTCTCTTCTCCTGTCACTTCTCTCTCTTCGCCTGTCACTTCTCTCTTTTCTCCTGTCAGCAATGGCAACAGGAACAGGAAAGAATGATGGCTAAAAAATTAATAAAAATGTAGGGACCCCAGAATCTAGTTAGAGTAACTCACCACTAGAGGGCAGGGAGAGGTTATAAATAAGGAGTACAATAAGGGATCGAGGCCTTTTCCTCGCTGGGCACCTCCCAGTGAGGGACTACAGAACCAGGGACCTGGTCCTGGAGATAGGTGAAGTTAGAACAAGGAAACTAATTGTTATAGTCGCTCTAGGAGTGAAAGGTGAGCTAGGGTAAATAGCGAGCAGCCACCGCTCCAACGAGGAGGACAGTGGGGTTAGAACCCAGTGGCATTTGGGCCACTAACATAGGGACTGAATCTTAAGGGTGAGTTGAGGGCTAGATAGGGTGCCAAGATCCAAGACCCCAGAAAGGGTGAGGTGAGGACCGGATCAAACCCAAGATACAAGACCCCAAGGGATTTTTCCTGACCGCTAGTATTGCCCACTAAGAGGGAGTTCCCACCCAGTGAGAGAGGGTGAGACTACAAGGAAGAAGAGATCCTCGGAGAGTGGGGTGATATCTATTTATACTGTGCCAGTAATCATAATCGCCTGCAAGGATTCCATCAAGGTTGGAACGTCTATAACACCTTGTGCTTCTGTGTTGTATTCAATAAATCTGTTACGTTGATTGCACAGTAACCGTGTGGAACTAATTTTTCTGATACCGAGTGAACTTCACTAATAGTTTGGCCTGGTCACACATGAATCTAATACACGGCAAAAGTACACTCACGGGTGTGCTACAAAAAATATTATGGGATATTTCCTGCCGCTAGAGAATCTTCTGGTGAAAAAATACTTTTACGCCACTACATAGGTGGCGGTAAAATTTTGCCAATATTCTTGCGTAAATGTTGTCTTTCGCACAGTTCGCTTTTTAGTAAACCCGGCATTAACATGCAATTGCATATTCTTACACAAAATAATTTGCAACTTAATATTTAATGCTTTTGTAAACTGGCAATAACATATTTAGCGAATATTCTGCCTATAATGTATGCGCATATTTTTACCACGCTTTAGCAAACAGCTTTATATTGGTACTATCAAGAGACAAACTCTTAAATGCATCCAGAAAAGATATGGTTAAAGGATAAGTAAACCTTTGAAATAAGTGAATGTACAATTGACGAGAGTGCAATATTAAGAACTTTTGCAATGTACATTTTCCTTAATTCCAAGATATTAAGGGATACTTGTACTGTTAATGTGAATGAATTGCGTTACAACAGCGCCACCTGCTGGTCATTTTCCCACCAGTTTGACCACCAAGTAGTCAAGGAAGTTGTCAGGAGAAATAAAGAGACTGCTCTGATGTTCTTTTGCTTAGGAAAAAAATCAAAAACCTTTCTCAAATCTTTCCTAAGCAGAAGAACATCAGAGCAGCCTCTTTCTTTCTCCTGACAACTTCCTTGACTACTTGGTGGTCAGACTGGTGGGGAACTGACCAGCAGGTGGCGCTGTTGTAACTAAATTCATTCATATTTAACAGTATATGTATCCCTTAATTTCTTGGAATAAAAACAAAATAAATAATGGATGTACATTACAGAAGTGCTTGGAATAGCACCCTCGTCAATTTTACACTCACTAATTTTAAAGGTTTACTTATCCTTTAAAATACATTTTACAGATATAAAATATAGAATTTGCTCTGGGCAAATATCAGTGCTCCATATTGTCTTCAATCATAAAATTATATTTTACAAATGTCTATTTTGGTGATAGAGTTCCTTTAGATGAAACTTCATTTATACTTTAGTGCAATGCCTGGGTTTTATGCCAAGGTAATATATGTTTTGTACAGTTAGAAGACTGATCACTGCTGACTTTTGGAAACTGTTTAATTACGTTGGGTTGTAGATTGAAACATAACCACAGTCTGACCTTTGGTGGAAAACAATACCTTGGGATGTTTCCTTATGGTTAGATCTCTTGCTGTGCTTGATCATAGCAAGAGACCACAAAAGCCAAGAATGGAAAAATAACCTGGTGAGGAGAAGTAGGTGAAAAGGAATTGGCTTCACTAGAAGAATAATGGATGGGAAAAGCACATCAGTTAATCCAAACAGGATGTTAATATTTATTCCACATTCATTGGGTTTATGTAGGATCTGCGAACCATAAGGATTATGGGGATATATCTACACAGATGAAGAAAAGTCAATTTTTTGTGTTCCTGATTTGTTTGCAATATAGTTCTACAGTCACTGCAGTAGTAGAAATGAAACGGGAGGGCATGCATCACAGCATAATGGACTTTAGAACCACTGTTGTATCTGCCCACCAGGAAGCCATTGTATTGTAACAGAAATCAATAGTAATTTGTCAAGATCTGGCTCTCTCAATTTTTATGGTCCAAATTTGCATTGGCAGCATACATTTTTCCCTCATAAAACAAATAACATATAAAGCTTTTAAAATCTGACTTTACATGAAACTATGGTGTTATGAGCGTTAAGGGAAAGGCATCACCAAAAAAGGTCATGTGATCTGTTTATCCTCCTGCCAGCATGAACTTGATTGGCTCTGAATCTATTTCTCCAGCTCAGGAGTAGGCCATGCACATTCGGGCCATTCACCTGAGAAATTAAAATAGAGAATATGAATATGAGTTTTGTTTCCAGGAAATCTGAATGTACTGTGGTGTTAAAGGTCATTTAGCTTGTTAATGTTAATTTATCTCATGATTCCAAGGCTGTTATCTGGTTCTGACCCAGCCCTTCTGCTCCTTCTCAGTATACCCTCTCTTACCCAAGTGAAAGCCTTAGGATTCTCACGTAGAAAGACCTAGGACTGGGAGCCAGACCCAAAGTGAAAGGTAGCTGTTATATGCAGAAGACACCTAGAACAGAATCCAGTTACTCCCCTGGGCAGGGTCAGACTGGGGGGCCCAGGGCCGGTCCCTCCCGCCGCCCCACACATGTATGTTTGCTTTGTTTTTGTCGCAAGATTAGTGCAAGGAGCAGGGTCTGGGATGGCTGGCTGGCCCACAAGAGCTAGGGGCATATCGGGTTTTTTCCCCGGTGCACCGCCGGCCCAGTCCGGCCCTGCCCCTGGGGTTTGCGTTTGTCTTACATTACATTTGCCTATGATTCAGTGTTTGTTAACGCGTAAAAAAAACCTTTGTCTGGTGGAAGCCTGCCTTTTTGAGTGCCTGCTTTAAAGACATTTCGGTTGTCCACTCCCTATGCTGAGGGCTCAGGGCGCTGCACCTGGGCCACTTCCCAAATGTAGTGAGTTATTATTTTACTTACTTGGAGACCCCTAACTCATTTATTCTATGTGTCTTACATCCCAACCTGAAGAAAAGTTTGCAGCTTTTATTGCATTACCTCCTCTGAATCCTGAATTTCTTTCTTTGATTCCAGCAGATTCTATTCATATTTCAGGTCATTTCAGTTTCTACATTCATACATATTTTTTCATGACACTCAGCTCCTTTACTACTTCTGCTGTTAACTCATGTACTCCAGTGTCCCTTAGGTCTAAACTACACAGGATTTTATAAAATGGAGTCAGAACACAGCCTGCAAGTCACATGCCTAAAAATAATGATGCTAATATAAAAATCTGATGTATAAAATAAGTGACAGATTGACCTTCCTCATGATATAACTGTTGGAAGGGAACCCTGCATCTGAGAATATAAAGTCTTAAAGGGATACTGTCATGGGAAAAAACTTTTTTCAAATGAATCAGTTAATAGTGCTGCTCCAGCAGAATGCACTGAAATCCATTTCTCAAAAAAGCAAACAGATTTTTTTATATTCAATTTTGAAATCTGACATGGGGCTAGACATATTGTCAATTTCCCAGCTGCCCCAAGTCATGTGACTTGTGCTCTGATAAACTTCAATCACTCTTTACTGCTGTACTGCAAGTTGGAGTGATATCACCCCCCTCCCTTTTTCCCCCCAGCAGCTAAACAAAAGAACAATGGGAAGGTAACCAGATAACAGCTCCCTAACACAAGATAACAGCTGCCTGGTAGATCTAAGAACAACACTCAATAGTAAAAACCCATGTCCCACTGTGTCACGATCGCCGCCCGGAGCAGGTCCAGGAGCTCCGGGCGGCGCGTCCTTCCCTGCCGGCGTCGCTCCCAAAATGGCGGAGCCCATGGCCGCTACGTGGGTAGCGGCGCTGGTGCAATGACGTCAGCGCGCCGACATTGGCGCAAGGACGCCAATGACGTCACTATGGCGCCAAATTCGAATATAAATACGCTACCTAGACGCCAGAATGCCCCCCAAGTATAGGAAACATTTCCTGTGTGTATCCTGGGTTCTCTGTGAGCTACTTTTGCTAAATCTTGTTCCTGATTATTATCCTGACCCTTTGCCTGGACTTTGGACTTTGCTGTTATCTGCCAGCCCATGAACTCTTGCCTGGATTCTGACTACTCCATTGATTAACCCTTTGGACACCGCGACCTTGCTCCCTCAAGAGGGCTTCCTCCTCGATCCTGACTACCTCCCTGGAGGGAGCTCCCGGCTCCCTGACACACTGAGACACATTCAGTTACATTGAGAAGGAAAAACAGCAGCCTGCCAGAAAGCATTTCTCTCCTAAAGTACAGGCACGAGTCACATGTCCAGGGGCAGCTGGGAAATTGACAAAATGTCTAGCCCCATGTCAGATTTCAAAATTGAATATAAAAAAATCTGTTTGCTCTTTTGAGGAATGGATTTCAGTGCAGAATTCTGCTGGAGTAGCATTATTAACTGATGCGTTTTGAAAAAAACATGTTTTCTGATGACAGGATCCCTTTAATGAGTCTACAAACTTTTTTTTTCTAATTGAAAAACATTGACAGTTCAATGAAGATGCATGAAAAAAATACACAATTTAACTGATCCAGTTTTAACTTGCAGTAGGAGGGACCAGATTTTGCGGCATCCCACAAAACATTTTGCATGTTTTTGCATGACAATATTTTGTGGGTCTGACCAAACCAAAGTAGGCCCTACATTCATTGATATTTCTGTTGACTACATGTACCTACGCAAGCGTCAGATTATTACTTTATACTTCCATTCTGTTTAAGCACACAAGTTATCTGGGCTGCAGTTGCTTCATAATGTACAACATGACAGTGCTTATGGTGCCTGTTTGTGTGTCATCAACATGGAGTGGTTACTCACTGAAATATACAAAGAACTAATAATATATATATTACATATTAACTGAAAGTATCCTTAAGTTTTGTCCTGCATCCGAGCAGTTTTTATTAGCAGGTACAATATACTCATCAAAATACTTTAACTGATTAAATCACTGCTGAAGAGCAGCATGCCTGTCACTATGGCTATTGAATCCCTACACAGTGATATCCCACATAGAGACAGTAATAACACATGTTTGGAATTGTTCACATACCAAAGCACTTAAAATGAAAGCGAGCTTTAAAAACATCTGTACAATGAAATAACTTCATCTTTCACAGTTAAATCTACCAACAGTTAATAGGGACTGCCATGTGGGCATAAACTAGTTCATAGTTTATTCCGTCTATCTCTGCTAAAGGGCTCAAGCATTATAGGCTCTGCTGTTACATATAATATATATCATCTGAATTCAGATCATACGTTTGAAACTGCAAGGTCATATTGTCAACTTGAATCACCCTTTGTACTGTAACAATTTTGGTATATTGTCTTGGTATTTACCGTCCAGTGTTTGTGCCATGAATTAGTCTAGTACATCAGAACACCATTCAATATACTCTATATTCTTGTTGGTATGCACATTGTTAAGATTTAAAAATTATTGAAATTATCAATGATGTTACATAGTTACATGGTTAAATCGGGTTGAAAACAGACCAAAGTCCATCAAGTTCAATCCCTCCAAATGAAAACCAGCATCCATACATACACACTCACATAAACGATATACCTGTATATATCCATATCCATATTAAGGGGCAGATTTATCAAGGGTCGAATTTGGAGGGTTAAAAAACCCTCGAAGTAAAAGCCTTCCAATTCCAATATCGAATTCGAAGGTTTTTAGCACAAAACCTTCGATCGAACCAAACGAATCAAACGATTTTAACCGATCGATCGAAGGATTTGATCAAAAAAACTTAGAAAAGTGCTGGGGAAGGTCCCCATAGGCTAACATTGCAGCTCGGTAGGTTTAAAGTGGCGAAGTATGAAGTCGAAGTATTTTTTAAAGAGATAGCACTTAGGTTATCGAATGGTCGAATAGTCCAACGATTTTTACTTCGAACCGTTCAAATCATTCGATCAAATTCAATCGAATTTGATCAATTCGATGGTCGAAGTACCCAAAAAAATACTTTGAAATTTGAATTTTTTTCATTCCAATTCTTCACTCGAGCTTAGTAAATCTGCCCCTATCTGTAGAGTTTAGTATCACAATAGCCTTTGATATTATGGCTGTCCATAAAATCATCCAAGCCACCCTTAAAGGCCATCACAACATCACCCGGCAGTGCATTCCACAACCTCACTGTCCTTACTGTGAAGAACCACCTGCGTTGCTTCAAATGAAAGTTTGAAACTGAATTATTGAGGGGTGCTGGAAGCGGAACAATCCCTCATGAATACGAAAAATCTACAATCAAATACAGTGGAACCCCCCAGGAGTCACTACCTCAATAGAATGCTAACTAGTCATTCCATGTTACAATAAGGATTCCAGTTATTTCTGCATACTAACTATTTTACGCAAACCAATAAAGATGTTCATAATTCCGAGAAATAGAGGTATACTAGAAAAGTTGACTTGATAAGATTTGAACCTGCTATGTCTTATTCTTGACTTCTATTCTTTGACTTGTACTTGACAATTGTTTAATTTTGTTGTTACATGTAATTATTTTGCAATTTAAAAGCAAATAAAAGCATTATTGGAAAAAAAAGTTATTTTCCTTTAGTCTAAAGGGGGGCTCTGGTGCTGTGAGCTTTTTTATGGGTAAAAAGGTCCCCTGCTATTTGTCTATAATGTCCTCTAATGTACTTATAAAGTGTAATCATGTCCCCTCGCAAGTGTTTTTTTTTTACAGAGAAAACAACCCCAACCTTGACAGTCTTGACAGTCCCTTATAATTTAAGTCTTCCATCCCTCTAACCAGTTTAGTTGCACGTCTCCGCACTCTCTCCAGCTTGTTTATATCCTGTTTAGAAACCTGTTTGAAGATACCAAATATTGAAAAACGTGTTGTTTTTGAAAAATTTGCCTATTAGACTTTTACCTCCAAAGAAGAGATAAAATGTGGGTTACATTTGTTATAATGCAATTCTGCAGATCTCTATATAACAATAACTCTTACAAGTACAGAGATAAGTGTCATACAAGCATTTCACTGATGGATTAAGGGGAACAATACATTTATCTGACAGATCAGGACAATCCTTAATACATTGGCCGATTAAAGCTTATTTGCCCGTGTGTGGGTGGCTTCCAATGGGTCCCCCCAATCGATATCAGGCCAAAAAATTTGCCTGATATCTATCGGGTAGTTTTGATTTTTCCTCCGATTGAGGAACGCATCGGCTTATTGATGTGGTCCTACAACCCGTTGGTGCCCATTTGCTTCGATGTGATCTGATCGTTCGGCCCTAGGGCTGAACATTCATATTAACCCACTATTGCCCTGCCGTTAGTGGGCATATCGGGTTAGGATACACTCGTTTGGGGACCTTGCCAAACGATCGGCTCTAACAGTGCACCTTAAGAGTTTCATAATGTTTTGAGAAAAACCTTGATATGAGTTCTGTTGTCATACATTTAGCTAGACTGTGTTAGGCTTGTAGGCTTTCAAGACAGGGCCAAATGGTGTCACCAATTTAGCTAGACCTTGTTTCACTTGACTTGTTTCTTTTAAAAATATTAAATTGAACATTATGATGAACCCTGCATGAAACTAATTTGACCTTATTAGCCATGCCTTAACACACATTTTGCTGAACAAGTTTGCTGGCATGTATCCGGAAAGAACTGCGTATTACAAGGTTAGACTGAAATAATGAAACAATCTTTACTGCTCTAATTAAATAGATTATTCCAGTGGGTAGCTAACATCCTAGGGATCAGCTCTCCATCATTCAGTAACCTTTACCCTTCCTTCATCATCATTATCATCATATATTTCTATTAGCACCATTTTTCATTATATTAGGAGTACACATTTTGTTTTTCTATTTCTCTCTGTAAACCATGGAGTTAAGGTTTATACTTCAATAGGTGTCCTATAGCATTGTTATTAGAACAAGGGATTGCCTTTTATATTGCTGATATTAGAAAATCACACCATACATGACCATACCCTCTTTAACAAACTTTGCTGACTTATTGTACATTGTATAGCACAGTATGATGTACAGTATTTAGTAGATGAAAGCTAAATGAACAAATAACACCATTATAAAAGCTAGAGGGAATAAGCAAAAATAATATACCGTAAGTACAATAATTTTAATTATAATTGAACCTCGTTGTATCTATCAGATAAATATAAAGTGCCCGAGGTTATTCCAGCAAGCACCAAGGAGCGATCCTCTTCCAGCACGAACAAAGAAGAAGCTGGAAGAGAATTTGTAATAAGCACTCACCCTGGTGGTCTAGGGGGTCGGCAGGGACTCCCGTCACACCTCCGGCGGGGACACCCGCCTCGTGTATCTTCTTTGCCGGCAGGGTATCTCTAGGGCGCATGCGGCACGCACTGTTGGTTTTTACGGGCGCATTGATGCTGCCGTAAAACCTCAGTGCGCAATTGCACCAAATTCAAAGGGATTTAAAGGGACTAAGACTCATTGCCCATTGTTTGGTTCCATTCGTGAGTTCCTGGGTGCTATTCCTGTTTATTCTGTCTTCTGATTCGTGTTTTGACCCCTGCCTGACTTTCTCCTGACTTCTGTGATCCTGACCTTGGCCTGTTGTTCGACTACACTCAGTTATCCGACCTGTGCCTGTTTTGACTACTCTGATTGATCTTCCGGATTTGACCCTTGCCTGTCTGACTCCGCTTGAATTCTGCCCACACCAAGCCGGCCGGTTTGACTACGTTTTCGTCTAACCCTTGAACTGTGACCTTTTGCCCAAAAGACTTTGCTTAACAATCGTGCCCCTCTGCTTGTCCAGAACCCTCGCTTGGCTCCTCTCTTTATAAGACCTTGTGGCATCCAATTAGCCGAGGGCTCCTCCCAAGGTGAAAGGCGGCTGTTAAAGGCAGAAGTAAGAGCCGAGACCAGGGAACCTAGCATTGGTTCTGGATTCTGGGTGACGATTCGTGACAGAAGCGATCTGTGGTGCTCGAGGTTTCAGGTAAGTCAATACGATCACTTGGGGTGCCTAACATTTGGCACCCCAAGTGTGAAACGACTTTCCTTCTCCTTTAAAAATAGTTGCAAGCTAATGTACATGGCAGAGTTAATTTAGACAATAAAGCAATCTGAAAATTGCCTAAGCTACAAAAACACAGCATGTTTACAGAAAATAAAACAAATAAAAGTGAATACAAAGTGCAGTTCTTGGGTCTGTGGGGTTTTAAAGGGATCCTCACATTAGGCATATGGAATGTTTCAAGGGATGAGAGTCAACTTACACTAAGATTGGTGTTAGAAAACCCTGTAATATCTCCATGGACTAAAAATCAACAAATGATAGTTTCCTTCTCCTGCCCGGCCAAATTGTTTCTCAACTGGAGGGCATTAAATCATAATGAAGCACATGTGGATTTTTATACTTTGAAGAAGCAGTTAACTATTCTCTGGCCATGTGTAAATGCTTGTTTTTCGATAGCCATAATAAATCCCAGTCAGAATTTAGATCTTCTGGTTCCAGAATTTAAAAGCTTGGCTGCTTAGGGATCTAAAAAGGATTTTTTGCAAGAGTGCCAAAGCCAGGTCTGGATTATGAAGATAAATTGAGGCCAGGATGACGTTAGTAGCTTGAGGTGACCTGGGGCAGGAGAGAACATTCTGAAGATATAATATATAAAACCTTAATGATCTACAGGCTTGTATTAAAATTGAGATTAAATGTTTTTTTTATCCTTCCTCCTTGGACCTTTGCTTTCACTAATATGAAATATAAAAATAAATTAATTATTTGAACTACTGACCATGCAAGGAAACAGTTCCATGCACTTATGACAAGGTCTTGGATATTCAACCCTGACTTTCAGCAACTTAATTCCTGGAAAACAAGTATCTTTTTTTAAGTGGCAAGTGATATCTATCTAAATATTTTAAGGCTTTTTAAACTAACTAGTAGAGCTTTAATGACTGTGTGAATGCTTGGAAATAAAATGAATAGTTGCCGCATCATCCGCCTCTCTCTTTTATCCTTAATTGTGCACATATGATGTGTGTTGCTTGTTAAGTCAATGGAAAAACAGCAACATGAACCTCAAAGCTCAACAAGTGAACGTATCTTGACCATTAGCAAGGGTCATGCTGTAACTGTTGCCTGAAATACTTGTCATAAATGTTAAAAGCAATACTTTAAACTCAGATGAAATATTAATAACATGAAACTGTATATCTGATCTTGGTTTTTTTCCCCTATGCGCGCAAAAGTAGCACTTTTTTCAACACTAGTTATATACACACTTTGGGGGTTATTTATCAAGGTCCGAATTTATCTTAGTATTTCTAATATCCAACTCTGAGCAACTCTGAATTCCCGAATGGACCTTATTTATGAAGAAAAAACCCTAAAAAAATAGGATCGGGGAAAACTTCAGAATTTTTTGCGCCGAATCCACGAAATCATCAAATAGCATTACAGACATCAGCGCAGACACTGGGACCTTCCCATTGACTTATACAGGACCTCAAGAGCTTTTAGATGCCAAGGCTTCGGATTCTCAGTTTTTAGACCATCGGACTTTAATAAATCTCGACGTTTATTTTTTTGCACCGAAACTACGAATTATTAGAGCTTCGGATAATCAGGGCTTGATAAATAACCCCCTTTATTTCTGCAATTTATTTGTGTGGTGTTTATACAAATGATGTGTAGGTGTCACTGTGCACATGAGTTGTGCTGTGCATACACAGTACTTTCTATACAGCTTGGGGTGTTAGAGTGAAGCAACTGTTGATGTGCAATGGCTGCATGAACCTGCTAATAAAGCACTGTTATACTCTACTCATCCTCGGCTACCAAAACACAACAATTTGTGTCATCTGAAATGTTGCTAATTCTTTAAAGGTACACTATAATGGGTTTCCAGGGGGTGTGAGATCTGCTCACTTTGCTGGTATATTGTGCTTTAACATTTCATCAGTTTAGTAAGAAAAGATATTGTGATTTGTTCTAAACCCATATAAATGTGACCTGAGGATATATTAGGCAGGCCCCTAGGGGCATTTTGGCTGACTAATTGCCATATCTACTCTATGAAGGAGAAAGCTAGCGATGGGCAAATTTGTTGCGAAAAATGCACCGTTGTCTGTTTTTTTTTGACGCTGGAGAATTTTCGGCAGAGAATTTTATTCGCCAGCAGCGAATCGCTGGGATTCGCTGCGAATTCACGCCTGACGAA
Source organism: Xenopus petersii (assembly GCA_038501925.1). Lineage (NCBI taxonomy): Eukaryota > Metazoa > Chordata > Amphibia > Anura > Pipidae > Xenopus > Xenopus petersii. The sequence goes on along the minus strand of CM076687.1, from coordinate 94,645,682 downwards.
TAAATCTGCCCATCAATAGAGAAAGCCTAACTGTTGCAGACAGAAGCAATAGCCAAAACCCCACTGAAGGAACTAGGCCACCACACATTACAAAGTTTCCGTCCACAGCTGTATTCTACTTTACACGCATCCATGGAATACTGCAACAATTTTTTCAGGAATAGATTATTGAAAGGGTGTCTTTATCCCTTGCATAAACTGGTTCCAGTCAGGATTCCATTTCGAGTTTCAAAGTTAACTGTTTCTATTAAAAGAAAAGAACAACGGGAAACAAGTGTTTTTCATCGTAATACTGCTATTGAAATTGAAAAAAAAACCACATGATCCCCCTTTCATGTTAAATTGATCCACAGTAAGCAGCGCCCCTCAAAGGACGAAAAAAGTCCTTTCTGACATCAGAATGTGAATCTGATTAATCTTGAGATCAAACCTATAAAACATCTCTTAATACGAATGACTTTTTATGTAACAAATTCTTTCTACCCCTTCTTGATTGTTGAAATGATTTACTCTGACAATACTACCTGGTCAGGAAATTAATTTAAAACACAGAACTGCTGCTGAGGATACAAACCATTCTTCATCATCTGAAATGGCTTGATTATTTTACAGTGTATATAAAGTAACTGCTTTCCATTTTTTTAAAAACATTTCCATAGTTTTGCACACTAGGGGGCAGATTCACTAACTTCGAGTGAAGAATCCGAATGAAAAAAACTTCGAATTTCGAAGTTTTTTTTGGGTACTTCGACCATCGAATTGGTTAAATTCGTTCGAATTCGAACGAAGTCGAACGAAATCGAACGATTCGAAGTAAAAATCGTTCGACTATTCGACCATTCGATAGTCGAAGTACTTACCCTTTAAAAAAAACTTCGACCCCCTACTTCGGCAGATAAAACCTACCGAAGTCAATGTTAGCCTATGGGGAAGGTCCCCATAGGCTTGCTAAGCTTTTTTTGATCGAAGGATTTTTCCTTCGATCGTTTGGTTAAAATCTTTCGAATCGTTCGATTCGAAGGATTTAATCGTTCGATCGAACGAAAAATCCTTCGATCGTTCGATCGAATGTTTAGCGCTAAATCCTTCGACTTCGATATTCGAAGTCGAAGGATTTCAATTCGAGGGTCGAATTTCGAAGTATTTTTAACTTCGAAATTCGACCCTTAGTGAATCTGCCCCTTGGTTATCAATTGTCCATCTCTGAAATATATTTGTGTTCCTTGATGTGGCTGAATGGGAGTTCAGATTATACTGTATACATATAGGTTTTTTTTTACTAAACTCCAAATACAAAAATCCAGAAAAACTTATAAAACCTGAGTTTTAAAAAAATCAACACATTTTTCAGAATTTACTAAACCCCGAGGATGAAAAAGTCAGAATTAGACATTCTGGCATCTCAGACCTGTCGAGGTTGCATATGAGTCAATGGAAGAAGTCCCAATGTGCGCTGGGTTTCGTGCAATTCCTCAAAGCTTTCGGAAATTAGAAATCAGAGTATGAATCAAAATCCTTAGCACGCTGTTCAACTTACCGTAATCTTTATAACGTGCAAACCACAGTGGGTAATTCTAATGATATTAATCACAAAATACGTTTCAAAATGCTTCAAATATACTTCAAAATATAAATGTCAAATGAAGAGGCCAGTACCATATTTACATCTTCTTACAATGATTATCATTAAACCAAATATACCCACAAAGTAATATTATAAGATATATAATAAAGCAAAAATGTCTCTCTAATATATCTAAAGGATAAATTAAGAGTTGTACTATTTATTCGCCCAGCACTACTCCTAAATCCTATATTTCTTAAAGGACAAGGAAAGGCAAAAAAATAAAATCCCATTTTTACTTTCTTTAATGAAAAAGAAACCTATCTCCAATATACTTTAATTCAAAAATGTGCACTGTTTTTATAAGAAACCTGACTGTATAGTGAAATTCTCCCTTCATTTACTGCTGTGGATAGGAATTGTCAGATGGTCCCTAACTGCTGAGCAGGGAAACAATCATACTTATGAACAGCAGGGGGAGCCCCCGCCTTACTTACCAGCCATGCAGAATTCAAGCAGCTTTGTTTATGACGATCCCTAAGCAGCCCAGACCACACTGAGCATGTGCAGGGTCAGGCAAAGATGTTTAACAAAGTTACAAGATGACAGCCCCCTGTGGCCAACTTCAAAAGCATAAATCATTTGTTTGATTAGGCTTTGTGGTGCAATAAGTTCATGTTTATGTTTAGTATACAAAATACAGCAATTCTAGACTTATTCTATTTTAGACTTTCCTTGTCCTTTAATGTCCTGAATAGCTTCTGAATTGCCCCCTGTAATTACATCTTTCAAGAAGGCTAAAGGGTAGGCAAGATACTGTATGTTATTCTATTTTTGTATTGAATTGAAGTCCTCAATTATGTGGGTTACCAATAGACCTGAATAATGATTTTCCATACATATAACTGCAGTAGTTAACCCCCAAGTGCTCATATGTTGTACAGAGATATGCAGTTTAAGTGAATGCCAGCATAAGCAATTCCATATACAGGTATGGGACCTGTTATCCAGAATGCTCAGGACCTGGGTTTCCAGATAATGGATCTTTCAGTAATTTGAATCTTAATACCTTAAGTCTACTAGAAAATTGTGTAAACATTAAATAAACCCAATAGCCTGGTTTTTCTTCCATTAATTACATTTTAGTTGGTATTAAGTACAAGATACTATTTTATTGTTACAGAGAAAAAGGAAATTATTGATTATTTGGATGAAATGGAGTCTATGGGAGACAGCCTTTCCATAATTTGGAGCCTTCTAGATAACGGGTTTCCAGATAATGGATGCCATAACCGAATATGGCATTATTTGGTAGATGAATAGTGGTCCTTAGACAACAGGTAACACTAACCTATAGCAAAAGCAGATCAGGTGTCAGAGGAGCTCTGTTCTAGTAAGTGCCAAAATATGTATGTTCTGTAGTATGCAACCCCAACACACACACGTTACATGATTTGGATCTTCCAAATAAATCAATAATTTTTTAAATTCCTTATATTTAAATGTAGCTGATGTCCATAAATATTTGGACAGAAACAATTGTTTTATAATTTTGGTTCTGTACATGACCGCAATGAATTTTAAATGAAACAACTCAGATGCAGTTGAACTGCAGACTTTCAGCTTTAATTCAGTGGGTTGAACAAAAAGATTGCATAAAGGATAAGTAAACCTTTAAAATAAGTGAATGTACAATTGACGAGAGTGCAATATTAAGAACTTTTGCAATGTAGATTCATTATTTTTCCTTAATTCCAAGATATTAAGGGATACTTGTACTGTTAATATGAATGAATTGTGTTACAACAGCGCCACTTGCTGGTCCGTTTCCCACCAGTCTGACCACCGAGTAGTCAAGGAAGTTGTCAGGAGAAATAAAGAGACTGCTCTGATGTTCTTCTGCTTAGGAAAAAAATCAAAAACCTTTCTCAAATCTTTCCCAAGCAGAAGAACATCAGAGCAGCCTCTTTCTTTCTCCTGACAACTTCCTTGACTACTTGGTGGTCAGACTGGTGGGGAACGCACCCTCGTCAATTTTACACTCACTAATTTTAAAGGTTTACTTATCCTTTAAAATGTCAGGAACTAAAGCATTTTTTAACACAATCACTTCATTTCACCTAACTGTAAATGTTTTAGATATTTTCTGTGTTTTAAATGTCCCTGTTTAGACACAGCAGCATTCTACAACGAAAGCAATTAGAACAGCTTTTCCATAGATATTCTCCTTTAATATGAGCAGGATCTAACAGCAGAGCAATCTCTATGCAAACATGCACATAGTTTAAGCAGATAGCGTCCAGTAAGAGTTATAACACAAATATGCGTTCAACAAACATTCCAGCACAGTAATATCTGTCCTTAGTGCCAAAAAACTCATTTTAGCATGACCTTGGTAGAATAGTAATTCTTTCAGCATTTCCCAGTATTTGATAGAGAGAATGTTACTTGAATGCAGATGTCATTTGGTTTACAGGAAGGATTTGGTATTATGTCGATGCCAGTACAGCACTTATCTAACATTTCCGGTGATGTAGGAAGAGCACATGTCAAACTCCAATGTTTGCTAAATGGAAAAGATTCAGCACACCAGAAGATTCTATTGTAAACAGTGTGACTTTGTGCAATTTACAAAATGTTCTATCTCAATTAAACAGTAAAACCCTTGACCCTATTGCTCAGTTGCTGAATTCTGGGGAAGAGGAGGAATTATTGAGAACAGAAAAAAATGAGCAGTTGAGAAAGAGAAAACAAAAAATATTTAAAGGGGATGCCCACCTTCACACAAGTTTCATTCTATAGAAAAAAAAAGGTGTCATTATAAACATATCCTTAAATGGATCGTGAAAATGAAAATTTAACATAAGCTTCCTCAAACTTTCTCAATACAATCAATTAAAAATTCTGCATTGTTTCTAAAATAATCAAGTTTTTCTTCACTATTCCTCTCTCAGCATCTTTTTCTCTTCACTCTCTCTTTTTGCAGTTGGGTGGCAGATGAATGATCCAATATATCTTAAAGGGGGGCTCCCTTTCCTAGCAGATGTATTAGAGCTCACTCAAATAACTGATTCCAGTACAAAATTTAACAAAATAACTGCCTTTTGCATAAATCCTGCATGTAGAGAGACATGATGTCTGGTGATTTTAATAGAGTGAGCTCTAATACATCTTCTAGGCAAAAGGAGCCCCCATATAAGATATATTGGATCATCCATTTGACACCCAACTGTTGCATGAAGACAGAATGAAGAGAAACATATGTTAAAAGAGGAATAGTGAAGATAAACTTGATTATTTCGGAAACGGTACAGAATTTTTAATTGGTTGTATTTCTTATTTCAGTATGTTGAAGCTTACATTCAATTTTCATTTTCGCGATAGTTCCTCTTTAATATACATTCATTAAAATATGGATTAAATGAATCCAATGTCCTCCTCACTTACAGACTCTTCCTTCTTCATCTGTGTATCATACTGATGTGAGATCCAGTTCCCTCTTAAGTCACAATGATACAGTCATGTCATCTTCTTTGCACAGCTATTTGCATCTCCTCTCTCACATCCACAGTGCCTGCAATTGGAATATTATATATTGCCCAAACTGACTCCACGTACTTGGGGGGTTATTTATCAAAGTCTGAATTTATCTCAATATTTTCAGAAAAAAACTCTGACCAAATCCGCACAGGTTTTTTCAGCTTCTAATTACACTTTCCCAAAAATTTTGTTTGCGAGGAAAAAAAATGAAAAAATCTTGAAAAATACGAATTTTACTGAATTTCCACCTGATTTTTTCTGATTTTTGCTCGAAAACCCTGAAATTCCTATAAAATCTTTGGGACTTCTACTATTGACTTATAGGTAACATTGGCAGGTCTGAGATGCCGGATTTTCGGATTCTGACCTTTTCCATCCTCGGGGTATAATAAATTCCAAAAAAATTCATGATTTTTTTTTTCCACTAAAAATTCGGATTTCATACTGAAAAATATGAAATTTTTCAGAGTTTTTGGCATTTGGAGTTCAGTAAAAAAAAAAAAAAACCTTGTGTATTACTCCCCTCCCTTTAGACTGTATGCCTATGCATAGGGCCTTCCTCACCTTTTGTACCTGTATTGATTGTGATGTTTGTTACTCCATATATTCTATATATGTAATTCGTATGATGTAGTTGTATAATCACATTTACTTTACAGTGCTACGCAATATGTTGGCGCTATATAAATACATGTTAATAATAATAATAATAATAATAACCTTAGCTGAGCGTAGACTTTTTAATATTAGGTTTCTGTGCATGAAGATGAACATCCTCTTTAACTATGCCTAAGCCCCATGTTCAGTCATTTAGATCTTTATCTTTGAGGTCAAAGTGGAAACAAACAAGACCTTTGAAGTAGTATGAGAATCCAGGGGTTTTTTTTCAGGATAAGTAACTTTTTGGTAATATGGAGCAGATCAGACAAAACTGAAGAATTGTTTGTTTAAAAATGACATTATGGGACATTTTGGGTTTTTTTAGTGTGCACTGAGAAACGTAGGACCCCAGGGGGAGACCCTTATTTTGAAAAATGGCAATTTTCTGTTTAGGATTACCCATTGGAACATACTACTTAAAAAATATACTATTATGAAAACAGTTGACTTAGATGAAGCAGGGTTTTACATATGAGCTGTTTTATGCAATATAATGTATTTTTATAGAGACCTACATTGTTTGGGAGTATAGTTTTCCTTTAAGGAGTCAGGCCTCAAAGTGGAACTGAAACTACTGTGTTATAAAATCAATGAAACCAGAAACATGACTATTATTACTTGAATCATTGTGTCAGTATGTCATTAAAAAGGGACTGTAGACATATTTGCCAACATCTGACAATAATTTCCAGGGAAATTTTCCAGCAACTGTGGTCTATATAGTTGCCAATAGTCTTATAACTGTGGTCTATAGGGGCTTTTGCTTTGTTTTTACTTTGTTCCATTCATTATTACTGTGAAAATATTCTAAGCAAATAAGATACATAGATACAATATTTCAATGTCAAGAAAGCAATCGCCAGTTGTTAATATCACTCGGTAAAAAGATTGAAAGAAAACTTGTAAATGGTCTTTATTTGTTATTCCTTTGGACCCCAACACATAGGCAGTTGGGTGATTTCTGTACCTTAAGATGAACAAAAAAGGGACAAATTAGTAAACTTAGTAATATAATATATTCATAATAATCTTGCCTTAGATTTAGGGTTGCCACCTTTTCCCCAGTGGAAACCTGGCAGGGGCAGGGGACATTTAGGGACGTGGCCATGATTAGGAGGGGCGAGGCCGTGACATTGAGGGGCGGGCCTATGAATCGATTGGCCATGATTTTCTGCAGTGTTACTTTTTTCCGAACAAAACATCATTAACATACTGTACCTACATCAATTTAAACATGGTGGCTTCATACAGGTCATATGTATGTCTTTATTAGTGATGGTGAAATTGATGGAACTTATGTTAATTAGGGAAATGGGGATAATTTGCGGGTAAACTCACGGGTCCCGCGGGTATCAGGTCGGCCCACACATCACTAATACACTGGTTCCATATTTGTATATTTTGTTTCAGTTTGAATTTTTTTATTCGTTCGAATTTAGTAACATCGGATTAGATTGAATTCGATTCAACGTTTTTGTCCACAAAAAACTTTGATTTTTCAAAGTCCACCAATTGACTCCAAATGGATTCTAGGGGGTCCCCCCCCCCATAGGCTAAAACAGCAATTCGGCAGATTTTAGATGACAAATGGTCACGTCGAATTCTTAAAGAGACAGTACACAATAAATTTCGATATTCTAATTTTGGACTATTCCCTAGTTAGCAAAGATATCTCGGAATTTGATTTTTTTAATTCTAATTTTCACTCCGACCCTTGATAAATCTGCCCCTTTCAGTTAGGATTCTATCAGTCATTTATATAGTGCAGGTTTGAACAGCTATATCGGGCTATATCTGTTAATCAGAAAATGTAGGTGGCTAATTGGGCCTAAAGATGGTGTAGATTATTACATTTTCTGATAGACTGCTAAAAAGGGAGGAACAAATTAAATAGCCTTATTATTAATATGGTACTAAATTACAATGCTAATTAATATGCATAAGTTGCAGGAGGCCCAGTTGTCTTCTTGATAATGGTTGCAGAGAACTTCTGACTAAAGAAGGGACATGAGGGGGCAGATTTATCAAGGATCGAATTGAAAATTTGAATTTTCAAATTAGAATTTCGAGTTTATTTTATATTCAACTAAGGAATAGCCCAAATTCGATTTGAGTTAAAAAAAAAAATTCAATTTTGAAATTCATCATGTATTGTCGCTTTAAGAATTCTTATTTGATTATTTGCATTTAAAACCTGCCGAATTGGTGTTTTAGCCAATGGGGGACGTCCTACAATCAATTTGGAGTTGTTTGGTGGACTTTTGAAATTCGATTCAAGTTTGCAGGTCGATCCTATTCACCCAAATTTTTAAAAAAATGCAAATTTTTTAATAAATTTCGATTTTTAGAAACTCGACCCTTGATAAATGTGCCCCGAGGAGTGACAAATCTTATGGATGGTATAAACCACATTAACAATATAATCACCCGCAGAGCCATTTTAAGGGTCAGATTCACCAAATCTCTAAGCACTAACAAAATTAAATTGTCTTCTTCAACTTTTATTCAAGTATAAATTGCTTTCAGTGCATTTGATCCATTATTAGTACTGAACCAAACACATATCAAACTAAATTGTTAACCATTGCTTGAAGAAGGTTAAATACATTCATTTCAAGCCTAACACATCCGGCTGAATGTAATGTTGATTAGAATTAAAATACAAATCAATTTTGATTTTTTTTCATTATTCATAAAAATAACAAAGAGGTCCCAATAGCTAACAAAGTCTGATAAACATTGAGTTCATTGTCTCTCATCTACCAACAATAATAAAGAGATTCTGTAGCATTTCCCCTTTTCAGAAGCCAAGACTTGTAAACACTGACCTAAAGTAATGTGCCAGCTGCAAATGCAGAAAGGGGGGTCTTAGGTAATTGCAAGTCACATTTTGATCTTCTTGGGACCCACTCTGTTAAAATAAACACTACTACTTTCCTTGTAATGTTATAGTCCATTAAAAGCCCTTTAACTAAAACATTGTGGTAAATGGTCACATGGCTCAGCTCTGCCATATAAACGAATGAAAGTGTGGGGAATATTTGGTGTATATCAGTATCCTTCTTTGTCATTGATGGTTATTTCTAGTGGATAACAATACAGCTACCATTTAAAGTGCCTTTCCCTAGAGCACCTGCTGGGTAACTGAGGAGCAAAGTGTTATGAGTTTGTAGACCTTTCTATATTGTGTATTTTCATTTTGATATTGTTTAAATTTGAGGAAACTAACTGTTTAAAAATGTAAAATAGGACTTCCTGAATTTTACATTTTCTTTTCACAGAGCACTGAGGTCATAAGGTATGCACATGTGTAATTTAAAGGGGAACGCCACAAAAACATAACTTGAGCTTTTTAAAAAGTAAACATAAATTCAAGCAACTTTGCAATATACATCAATTAAAAAATATGTAGACATTTCATGATTTTTAATGTTTTCTGACAGTTCCCTTAGCCTATTCCCCTGCTCTTCTGCTGATCTCTCTGACTACTTTGCTGAGCTGGCTGACTACTGTTACTTTGTATCCACAGCCAGCTGTCCTCAGACTGCATCCTCCAAACCCCACAATTCCCTGCACACGTGATTTCAGTAAGAAAAGGAACATCACAGTGCAATGCATTGTGGGTTATGCAGTTCCTGCATGCTGTCTGTAGGCTGTAGGAAGTTGTTACAATCTGTAATATTTTAGTCCCTCCTTTCCTGCCAGGATTTCAAATGGTGCAGAAAGAGAAGAACTGTTAAACCACTGGATGGATTTCAGCATAGAAAATGGCGTTTATTTATAATTTTTGAAGAAAGAGGTAACTGTGTTGGTTATATTAGGGGTTTCTGTGTTATGTGGGCCTCTTTATCAAATTTTGGTTTGGAAGCCGGAGTTTTTATATATGTTTGGTTTGGTGTGCATGGTTACCATGAAGGGAGTACAGGGATACTACAGTCAGACGACCATACGGCCAATGTGGAATTATTTAATGCCCCCTGGGGAAGACCCCTGTTAACTGTTCTTGTTTAAAGAACAGAAATCCTATTTTTACACCCCAAGGCCACTGTGTGAACCGTTAATGTCAGAGGCACACGCTCAAATTCAGGGGAAGATTTAGTCGCCCGGCGATAAATCGCCTCTTCTTCAGGGCGACTAATCTCCCCAAACTGCCTCCCACCTGCTAGAATGTAAATCGCCTGGCGGGATGGCAATTCATTTTCCTTATGAGGCGACTTCGGAAAATGAAGCGCACCGATTGTCATCCCACCGGCGATTTACATTCTAGCAGGTGGGAGGCTGTTCGGGGAGATTAATCGCCCTGAAGAAGAGGAGATTTGTCGCTGGGCATGGAATCTGAGCGTGTGTCTCTGCCCTAAACTACTGCCACTTCTGGAGGCTTCAACGTTTAAAGAAGTTGCACGACCGCAACTGCATTTATTTTTATCATAAATTACCCTTATAACCTGGAAAGCCTGCCCTTCAATAATGAAGGTTTCCCAAAAGCCAACACAATTTAAAAATAAATTTGTTTCTACATAGGCAGTCATGCGTCAACCACCTCTGCTCCCAGTTGAGGGTCAGGATATCCCCCTTTTCAACACTATTTGATTAAATGGGTCTTGCTCAGAACATACACTTTGTCTGTTGTTTAATTAAAAAATATGTATTTGTTTCTGATATTTCTTGCACTGAATAGAAAGTATTCTGAATAGTGAGTCAAGTCACATTCTACCTCCTGTTTTATATGTACAATCCGGCCCGGATTTGTGGCAAGGCCACAAAAGCCCGGGCCTAGGGTGGCAACATTTCAGGGGCAGCATGCATATGGCAAAGGGGAGCCGAAGCTCCTCAATGAACTGGCACATCGCTTGCATGCTCGCAGGGGGAAGGTGCGCCAAACCGGGCAGGGGGATAGGACCTGGCGGCCTTGGGGCACCAGATGAGTAAATACGGCCCTGAGTACAATAAAAGCAAATCAGCAGTTTTATTCAGTTGTATATTATTTGTCATGAACTTTGTTTTTATTGAAAAATATTTTGTTGGAAAAATAATGAATCTGATATCTCATTTACTTTCAGAATGAATACTTATATCAGTATCATACACACATCAGTAAATATTGCCCTTTTACATCTTTTACCTTGAGCCACCATAGTGTGCTGGTCTCTGAGCTATCTCAGGGATCGCCTGACAAGTAGTGATGGGCGAATTTGCGCCGTTTCGCTGAAAAATTCGCGAATTTCGCGAAACGGGCACCCGTTTTTTCGACACCGGTGCGCTGACCGCAAATCGCACAAAATCGCCGCAAATTCGCGCCTGGCGAATAAATTCGCCCATCACTACTGACAAGAAATAATGCAGCTCTAACTGTAAAAGGAGAAAGTGTGGGAGTAAAAGACAGAGCTCTGTCCATTCATTGGCTCCTGTAACCTAACATGTTTGTGTGCAAACACAGCAAATCATACAAGCCAGCGAACAGGCCTTAGTACACTAAAGAGGTGATTCACTAACTTTTAGTATGTTATGGAATGGCCAATTCTAAGCAACTTTTCAATTGCTCTTGTTTTTGTTTATTATAGTCTTTTAATTATTTGCCTTCTTCTTCTGACTCTTTCCAGCTTTCAAATGGGGGTCACTGACCCCATCTAAAAATAAAATACTCTGTAAGGCTACACATTTATTGTTATTACTACTTTTTATTACTCATCTTTATATTCAGACCTCTCCTATTCATATTCCATAACTTTATTCAAATCAGTGCATGGTTGCTATGCTATGGTATTTGGACCCTAGAAACCAGATGGTTGACATTGCAAACGGAAGAGCTGCTTATTAAAAAAGCTAAATAACTCAAAAACCACAAATAATAAAAAATAAAAACCAATTGCAAATTGTCCCAGAATACCACTCTCTACTTCATTCTAAGGGGTAGATTTACTAGCATTGCCACCCGCAGGGACATCGCCGATTTACTAACAGGTGCAGGTGCCAATTCGCTAGTGAAAGAGACCGTCGCTATCGCTCATTAGTAGTCTATTGCCAGGCGACTTTTCGTTACTCAGCAAATTCACTAAAATGCGGATTTTACAGAACGTTACCTCTTTTGCCAGAGTTGCCTTTGCCACCTTACACCAGGCGAAGTGTTAAAAAGAAGCTAGAGCTTCCTCAATCTTACATCATATCCTGTGTGTGAAAATGCATCTAAGTTCAAAAAACACTGGCGACTTTTCACTAGCTTTACTTTGAGCTATTTTGAGCTACTTTTTGTGTACTTCGATTAGGGAATAGTCCAAATTTGATTCGAATTTTTTTTTTGATTCGAAAAAAATGTTAAAATTCGAATATCAAAATTTATCATGTACGGTCTCTTAGACCATTCGACATCTAAAACCTGCCAAATTCCTGTTTTAGCCTATGGGGGACCTCCTATGGTCTATTTGGAGTCAATTGGTGGACTTTGAATCAAATTCGATCAAATGCGCTATTCCTTCGATTCGTGTGATTCGAATTCAGCCGAATACGGACCTACTCGATCAAAAACGGACCTATTCGACCAAAATAGAACTTCGACTTAATTTCGGTTGGTCTTTTTGAATTTCGAAGTTTTTTCAATTCAAAATTCGACCCTTGATAAATATGCCCTTTATAGTGTGTCCTTAGTTCTGTACATCTCCCTATTCACGCTGAAACTTACATTCATAAATGCAGTGTTGGACTGGCACACCAGGGGCCCACCCAAAAATGTTTGATAGGGGCCCACCAATTAATCTTAGATCAGGGACCCATTCTTAGTACTATTAGTATTCCTCTCCTCACTCAACCTCTAGTCTCCTAGTCTCTTTTCTTTACATACTATAACCTATTATTCCATCTATTTAGCCACTTTGTTCTCATAGAAATAGGAAATGGCCATTAAATAGGCCACATGTCTAGCAGCATAAGGGCCCACGAACACCTTGGCCCACTGGGAGTTTTCCTGGTATCCCGGTGGGCCAGTCCGACACTGCATAAATGGTCGACTGAACCATATCTCTAGCGAATACCCCTCCCTATAATATTTTGCGTTTAAGGAGCGTGATAGAATACATTTAAATAACCTATAGTCAGGCATTATATTGTGTCCATAAAACTGTTCATTTTATTTCACATTATTCCATTTATTTACTCTGGTAGATCAGCTGTATTTTAAGAGAAGATTAAATGCACAGGCTCAGCCTGTCATACATTAAATAAACCATGGGAACCCATAGTTTACTTTCCCAGATAAGACTTCTCTGAATAACTCTGCACACATGCTCTTGTGTCCATTCTCTCTAAGTGCTCATTAAAGATATGAGACTCTGGGAGGACTAGAAACCTTGGAAATGACTGTTGACTGGTTTAATTATGATTGATGACTCTCCTGTGGAATCCAGATTCGTGTTTTCTTGAAAAGTGCTTCGCTATCTTGCACTGGGTTGTCGTACGCTACCAATTAGATCATACCAATATCCAGTTGTAATTCTTTTTAGCATGTGTAGGCTTTAACTATGATAATATGTTCTCTGATTATTGTTATCTAAATGTGTAAATAATTGAGAGGTTATGCTGCGTTTCATGCCTGCCTGCTCAGGTTTCCCCTCTGAAATGTAGAAAAAAAAAATGAAAAAGCTTTTTGCTATGCTTTAATTAACCATGAATTACACACAGAAAAAAAAAATCAACTTAATAAAGCTGTCAAGATTCCTTTTATGTCTTAAAATCTCCTGGGCACCAATCAATAGAATGGAACTTGTTACACAGGTTGATATAATAAAATAGCAATTCTTCTGGAAAGATGTCAGACCTCTAAATCAGAGACCTTTTTCTTCTTTTTTTTCCCCCTCTATTGTTTAAGTAACTGTAACGCTTTCTTGGCCTATTCTGCCAATTAGGAGTTAAGGGTGACCAGCTAGGTAGTGAGCATGGGTTACATTGCGAATCCTCACCCAGGGCAGAGCCTTCGCCAAATGGAAGCTTCCCCTTTAAACTGTAGTTGAACTACAACTCACAGGCATATAAGTACAAAAATAGAATAATGGACGCCAGGAGGTTCTTTAAAAAGGTAAAACAGGAGCAAGATTTATTATGCCAAAGGCAAATGACCACAGGTTTACTTACAATAGTTCTGAGGACACAGCATGTGGAATCACTTTGGACAGTAAAGGTTCACAGTCAAACAGATGCGACTCCCAAAAGATATTGCAGATAGGTGTACATCAAATCCCAATTCAACCGACGTTGCACAGTGAGGGGATCGGGATCAATCAGGTAGGGTTCAGGTAGTCCTTTGCTCACCTACTGCCCTATCAACTGAGGTCCCTGCTCTAAAGGCAAACAGGCCTTGTGGGAAGCTACTTCCTCCTACAATCCTTGTTGGAGCGACAGCTGCTCTATCTGCTACACCTCTCTGTCTTTCTCTCCTAGAGAGACTATAACAATATCTTACTATGCTAGCTGGTCCTCGTTCACGGGGTTTACCTGGTCCCCGACTTAGCACTAAAGGTGTCAGGTCCCTTTAGGGTAAAGGCTTACTGGGGCCTATGGTGATCCCAGGCTCAATGGAGATTCACCTAGCAGCAGCACCAGGAGCCAAAGAGGAAGAGGACACTCCCTGCACAACACTATATAGCAGTGTGGCAGGGGAGTGTCATTACACTCTTTGTCCAATAGGTGTGGGTGTTACACTTTGCCAGTTACAAGGGCTTGGCCCAATAACAGGGGAAAAGAGAACTACATACAAAAGGTAGGGGATTAACTCTATAGGGATTAGGGATGTAGCGAACTGCCGTTAATGTGTTCGCGAACGCCGTTCGCGAACACCGGCAAAAAAGCGAACAGTTCGCGAACAGTTCGCGAACTTCGAACGCTCGATAAAATCGTTCGATCGAACGATCGAAGGATTTTATTCGTATGATCGAAGGATTTTCGTTCGAATCGAACGATCGAAGCTATTCGATCGAATGATTTTAATTCAATCGAATGCTTATAATCGTTCGAACGAATGGAAATCGTTCGATTTTAGCGATCGAATGGTCGAATGGTCGAATGGTCGAACGAAATTTAGCTTCGAATCGAACGCGAACACCAATTGGCGAACGTCGCGCGACGTTCGCGAACATTCGGCGGACGCGAACAGTCGAAGTTCGCGCGAACTAGTTCGCCGGCGAACAGTTCGCTACATCCCTAATAGGGATAGGATATCCTATAGGTCCCTACATACACCCGGGGGAAAAATCCATTTCGTCCCGACAATGGTGAAAGGATATAAACACAATAGCAACAAAGTGAATATATAGTGCAAACCAACAATACCATTGAACATCACTCTTCTGGTATCCTCTCCTGAGGAATACCTGGTAACAATGGGTACTGTGGAGAAAAGAACAGTAAAGAGCAAAAGTGCAATACTGTATTGGATAAGTTTCAGTGCAAATAACATCAGTTGCATAACTTTATTACATTCATGAGGTCCTTAAAGGAACACTCAGGCACTTGACTTACGAAACTTGAACCCTCCATAGTGTATCAGGAGGTCCAGGCACAGGCTTGGCTGAAAAGAAAATTTTAGCATACATTTCTTTTCACAATTGAACACTCATTTTCAGTGCAGTTGAGTTACATGACCCCACCATAACCAAAAGCTTTATTCCATAGCACACCCCCCCTACCCAAGTGTACCAAGTCCCTGAGAGCCACTTGGGGAGTAGTAAGGCGAAGAATAAAGGTGCTACTCAATGAGTAGTTAGAGGTAGAAGAGTTTTGGTGGGGGCTCAGCAGTCTTTGTCTCATGAACCCAACTATTTACAAGTTCCAGACAATGTTCAGAAGTCCAGAAATGGAGCAATGAGTGAACAAACACAAAATGAAGAAGGCCCAAATCTTGGGGCATCAATCTTGAAAAACAATGAAGAAGGCCCAAATCTTGGGGCATCAATCTTGAAGAACAATGAAGAAGGCCCAAATCTTGGGGCAAATCAAACGATGTCCTCAAGTGTAAACAAGACATCTCTAAGAGGAATACTCACTCATAGAGGCATACTGAAAATGTTACAACACACAGGGTCCAGCCGGATCCACTGTGGACAGCTCAAGAGATCATACCATACTTTTCCAGGGTATGTTCATAGGACAAATAGTAGGAAGGGTGAGGCTTCTCTACCTTCCCTCCATTAGGCAGAGTGGACGACAAGCTGAAGAAGCGGTCCTCTTGAAACTTCCCACAACTTTTAACATGGTGCTTTAAAATGGTACGCCCATACCACCATTCGCTGAGGGTGTCACAGAGGAAGACCATGTCACGCTGCCGCTTCTGTGGATCGCTCTGGAACAATCCCTTGGGTCCCACATCTGTTTTCTTTAACAATTCTCCATACAGCCATTCTTCCAAATTCTTCTCCACTTCATCATAAACCCACTCAGGTGCATAGGGCATTGGATAACCCCAACGGTCACGAACACGGGCATTGATAATACGTTGCACCCTTGAAACTGTGCGTGCCTTCTTGGGGTCGGCCCTTCCCTGAGTGACCCAGAATCCTTGAGCCTCTGGAGAAAGCAATGGTTTAGACAAGCAGGCAACAGGCTGCTGAGAACTGGAATACTCTGATGGAACCACTGTGGATGAAGCCTCATCCTCAGGTGCAGTGGTTGGCGTAGGAGTAGCAGGCCTAGGCATGGCCGGTTTGGGTTTAACAGGCCTAGGAGTAGCAGGCCTAGGTACAACATCAGGGTTCCTGCGCATAGAACTCCCCCTCCCTCCAGGTGGAACACGTGGCTTCCCACTCAGTGTGGCTGCATCCCCACTAGCGCCTACTCCCTGTGACTGGGAAATAGACAAAGCCTTTAGAGGTGTGGGCAGGCTCTGTATGCTGGGTGGCCGCACTGAGGAGAGGTGATGAGGATATGCGGGAACAGGTGCAGGAGCAGAGTCTCCTGACACTGAAGACAGTCCATCTGTGTCTGTGGCGATGGATTTGGTCTTTATGCCCTTTTTAGGATCAGCATAAAGTACATAGGGACCTAACCAACACTCGTGAAAGCAATGGGGGCACGAAGAGTGGAAATTACAGGTCTCTGTGGATAGTTCACGGGTACAGTGCCCGCAGTAAGGAACAACTATCCGGTTAAAGTGGACATTGAGTTTTTCACCATATGTCCCGGCCCAAATATATCTAAGGCCAAAGTCTACATCTTCTATGTCCTCATCCGAGAACAGCGGGGCCCCAGACAGGTTTTCCTCCGCATCCGCCCAACCTTCCCAAGAATGGTCAGCCATAATAATGGAAAAAGGTTTTACCGGCAAGAAGAATGTAGATAGTAAGTCCTCCACTATATCCGCAGCCGCAGGGTAATTTGCAGTGAGGTCCGGAAGGTCTGCACGTGGATGGGCCACAGCCGTGGTCCGTGATGGTGCAGCACCTTGAACAGGAGCGATGCTGAAATCCTCCGGTTTGCTGAAATGAGAGCTGTAAGGTAGCTGGTACAGCTGAAGTGTAGAGGAGTCGTAGGGCATAAGCCTGTAGCAGCCGCTAAGGTTTGATCCCAATGTAGAAGGGAGCTGTAGCACACGCGTCCGTCTTCTAGGAAACTCCTGTACAAAATGGCGGCGGGATGTGACGTCAGGGACCACCTCAATCCCAAAGCGCGCCAACAGTTACTGCGCGGGAAAAAGATTGGCGCCAGCAAAATCTCGCGCTAGCGAGACTTGAGCTATGGCGCAGGCTCGTGTATCGGGAAATAGAACCTCCAAGCCCGAACCCACGGCCCTGAGATACTAGGGGAAAACACCTAGCAAATTTAGTAGAAAGACGTGCAGGCAGCCTTTTTTCAATCGGGTCCGCCGCCTGTCACGAAAATTTAAAACGACAGTGCACAAAAAACACTAAATCACAAAAATACAAAAATAGCCTGGATTTAGGGGCGTGGCCCCACGTTGGGCGCCAAAATGTAACGCTTTCTTGGCCTATTCTGCCAATTAGGAGTTAAGGGTGACCAGCTAGGTAGTGAGCATGGGTTACATTGCGAATCCTCACCCAGGGCAGAGCCTTCGCCAAATGGAAGCTTCCCCTTTAAACTGTAGTTGAACTACAACTCACAGGCATATAAGTACAAAAATAGAATAATGGACGCCAGGAGGTTCTTTAAAAAGGTAAAACAGGAGCAAGATTTATTATGCCAAAGGCAAATGACCACAGGTTTACTTACAATAGTTCTGAGGACACAGCATGTGGAATCACTTTGGACAGTAAAGGTTCACAGTCAAACAGATGCGACTCCCAAAAGATATTGCAGATAGGTGTACATCAAATCCCAATTCAACCGACGTTGCACAGTGAGGGGATCGGGATCAATCAGGTAGGGTTCAGGTAGTCCTTTGCTCACCTACTGCCCTATCAACTGAGGTCCCTGCTCTAAAGGCAAACAGGCCTTGTGGGAAGCTACTTCCTCCTACAATCCTTGTTGGAGCGACAGCTGCTCTTTCTGCTACACCTCTCTGTCTTTCTCTCCTAGAGAGACTATAACAATATCTTACTATGCTAGCTGGTCCTCGTTCACGGGGTTTACCTGGTCCCCGACTTAGCACTAAAGGTGTCAGGTCCCTTTAGGGTAAAGGCTTACTGGGGCCTATGGTGATCCCAGGCTCAATGGAGATTCACCTAGCAGCAGCACCAGGAGCCAAAGAGGAAGAGGACACTCCCTGCACAACACTATATAGCAGTGTGGCAGGGGAGTGTCATTACACTCTTTGTCCAATAGGTGTGGGTGTTACACTTTGCCAGTTACAAGGGCTTGGCCCAATAACAGGGGAAAAGAGAACTACATACAAAAGGTAGGAGATTAACTCTATAGGGATAGGATATCCTATAGGTCCCTACATAACAATAAAACAAACGGTCAGACTGACAGAGTAACTGTTATGAATTGTCTACTGAGTTAATTAAATCTTATTTTCAAGTTACACACGTAATATATCGCACCCCATGGTGAGCACATGCTCTCATTATCAGACCTTCCAGAAACCCTGTCTAAAGGATTAAGAATTGGACTGTTTTTCTTTATCTGTTTCCCAGATACTAAATTAGGTAAACAAAATATTTGCATGAAACTTGAAGACTTGATCCAAAAATGCAAATAGAAGATACTGTATTTTCTGAGAATTCATAGCCAAATAGAAGCAATATAAGACTTTTATAAATTATAGGTAAAATTGAATCGCTCAGCAATGTAGTTGGCAACTGTTAAATATTTATGGCTATCATTTGTTCTCACAGAAAACTGATTCCTACTCTACCTAAATCCTGTCAGAAAACTCAAAAACATACTACAAGTATAGGATCCCTTATCCGGAAACCCGATATCCAGAAATCTCCGAATTACGGAATGGCTGTCTCCCATAGACTCCATTTTATCCAAATTTTTAAAAATGATTTCCTTTTCTCTGTAATAATAAAACAGTAACTTGTACTTGATCCCAACTAAGATATAATTAATCCTTATTGGAAACAAAACCAGCCTATTGGGTTTATTTAATGTTCAAATGAATTTCTAGTAGACTTAGGGCATGAAGACCCAAATTATGGAAAGATCCGTTATCCGGAAAACCCCAGGTCCCGAGCATTCTGTATAACAGGTCCCATACCTGTATAGGTTGAGAGAGATATTTATATTTCGCTCTCTGATGGAACTTAGGGTTATTGCATTACTTCTTTATACTTTGAGGGGATTGTTTATTAAAGTCCAAATGCCAAAAACTTGAAAAAATTTGAGGATTTTTTTACTATGAGAAAAAAAAAAGATTTATTATACCCAGCGGATGGAAAAAGTCAGAATCTGAAAATTCGGCATCTCAACCCTGCCGAGGTTGTATATTGGAGAGGTCCCTATCCTATTTGAAAATTTATGTGGTCTGTGCTGAAATTTTGCCCAAAAATCTGACTCTTTCTGACTTTTTATGCAAAAATCTGAAAAGAAATTGTGCTTTTCATGAAGGAGTCCGAAAAAATCAAGTGATTTGGGGAAAAAAACTCCGGAAAAAAAAGGTACAATTCAGGTTTTCGCTTGATTTTATCGCACTTTCCCCTGATCCGATTAAATTGTGCTTTTTTAATAACAAAAAAGGTCCAATAGTGGATTCTAGTTTGGTCAGACTTTTTTTTATTTAAATACTCAGAAAAATTTGGGTTTTGATAATAGCACTAACGGACAAATTTACTAAAGGGCAAAGTGACTAACGCTGACGAAAATTCACCAGCGTGATGTCATTTCGGTACTTTGATGATTTACTAACAGGTGCAGGCGTAACTTCGCTAGCGAAGGAGATAGACACTAGTGCAACTCCACACTCTAAAGTCAGACAAATTTTCACTCACTGTTGAAGGGACGTAACTGTGCAAATTCACTAAGATGCGGATTTTACTGAACGTTGGCTGTTCCGCCAGACTTGCCTTCAACAGCTCAGACCAGGCAAAGTGTAATGGAGTGTATAGGACTTCCCCCAATTTTTTTGTTGAAAATGTTTCTAACTCCCAAAAAACGCTGGCGTCTTTTCACTTTTTCAGGGTGATAGGCTGCAAAAGTCCGTAAAAATAATCACCTGCTTTGAGGCCATTGGAAGTAACATCCAAGGGGTTGGTGATGAGCCACTGGTTGGAGATCACTGAGTTAGATAGTAGCTATAAACTCTTTGGAGCCCTATATATTACATGCACTCGGACAGGGTACTTTTGTAGAAGCACTGTGTTGCAACTTCCTTTTCTTTACTCTTCTTTTGCTTTTAAGTTTGGCTTTTTACTCTACCCACCTGGATTGGAACACAGAGAAGATCCAGAAAGAAGATGGCAACATGGTGCTACTTCAGTAATGTACACCTTCCCTTCTTTTTTAAGGTGTATTCCATCAAACTGGTTTCATTACTAAACATCATATCAAGTACAAGATGACTGTTAGAGAGAAACCTTTAAAACTATTGCAGATTCCAATTTTTTTTTTTTTAAATCTTACGTGTGAACAATGATGCCCTAAAGCTGGAAAAGGAAATAATAAAAATATAGTGTAGTATTTATGTTTAAACTCAATCACTTCTTTTGCTACTTAGACGTGAAGTGTGTCACCGGAATTTTGAGTTTATTTGCCCTTTAAACACACAGATTTGTGAGGAAGGGATTGGGTAACACCTCCCCGAAACGTTGAGATTGGTGTGAATTGGTGTCAAACCAGGATCTCATGAAATAAATTTGCATTTTTGCTTGCAAGTGGATGAAGCTTTTTTTGTAATTATTCATTGGATACTGGATGGAAGGTACCAGATAATCCACTTGCACTCCACTGTTTTTTATTCTTATTATGTGGAAAATACCCTCTCATGGCAATCTAATAAAGTTAGGAGGAGAGTGGTGCATCACCTATAGTGTGAAGCCTTTTCTTTGTTAAAAAGTATGAAAGTAATACATTTGGGGGCACATTTACTAAGGGTTGAAGTGAATTTTCGGATTTCAAAAACTTCGACTTTCGACCATCGATTAAGGCCAAATTCGACTTCGTTTCGAAGTGAAAAACTTTTACTTCGAAAATCGAAGTACTGTATCTTTAAAAAAGTTTGACTTCAACACTTCGCCATCTTAAACCTGCCGAATTGCTTGTTTAGCCTATGGGGGACCTCCTATAACCTATCTTGAGTGTTTGGGCAAGTTTTGATAAATCGAAGGATTTTTGGTGAAATCGTACAATTAAATCATTCCAATCCTTCGATTGTACGATTGTAAAAATCCTTAGACTTCGACTTCAAATGTCGAACTACCCTATTCGATGGTCAAATTTCGAAGTTTTTTGCACTTCAAAATTCGACCCTTGATAAAGCTGCCCCTAACAGTTGGACTAAAACTGATCAATTCACAGTTAGACACTGGGCAGTGAGATGTCCTGCTTGTGGTGATTTGGTAGCCGGCAAACCCTTCACTCACGTTCCTGCTCTAGCTGCTCTCAGAAGTGACATTCTCGCCTGACGCGTTTCGCTGTCAATGAGCTTCCTCAGATGTGTGTGATTCCACTCCGTCTCTTGCCCATCTTTTAAGCTGTTACGCGAGTTTCCCTCTCGCTTAATAACATCCTAATTGTGACAAAGTGCCATAGTTACACATTCTAACTTTCTAGCTCTTAATATTCAGATAAAGATGTCCACACTTATAATTGTGGGGGGTTGAGAACTTGATAATTCTTGAGTAAGTGAAGTGGTAAAGAGATTTGTATTCAAACAGATGATAATTTGCTGATTGGTCTGAATAAACCTTGGGAGGTTTCTTACCAGTGAAGAGATGCTAGAAAAATTGACAAATACAAAAAACTTTTGCCATTGATTAATTGTTTGTATAATGATGCAATAATTGAGGATATACTGCATCATTAGAACTTTAAGGGGCAGATTTATCAAGGGTTGAAGTGAAAATTCGAATTTTAGAGTTTTTCTATGGCCAAAACTGTCAAATTCGACTAGGGAATTGTTTAAATTTTGATTTGAGTTTTTTTAAAAAATTCTAATTTGATTTCTGAGATTTATCATAGACTGGCCCTTTAAGAACTCAAATTTGACTATCCGTCACCTAAAACCTGCTGAATTGCTGTTTTAGTCAATGGAAGACGTCCTGGGATCAATTTGGAATTGTTTGCATTCGAGTTTTTCTCTGAGAATCAAGTTTTTAAAACTCAAATCGAATTTGATTCCAATTCAATTTGAGTTTTCACCCGCGTTTTGAAAATTCAAATTTTTTTTTTTATACATTTCGATTGGTCTAATTTCGAACTCAAAATTCGACTTTTGATAAATGTGCCTCCCCTGTGCAAACCTAGCATGTTGAAGATATCTGATTTTATAATATTCATATATATATATATGTATGTATGTATGTATGTATATATATGTACAGTAGGGGGCAAATTTACTTATGGTCGAATATCGAGGGTTAATTAACCCTCGATATTCGACTGCCGAATTGAAATCCTTCGACTTCGAATATCGAAGTCGAAGGATTTAGCACTATTCCTGCGATCGAAGGAATAATCGATCGATCGAACGATTAAATCCTTCGAATCGAAGGATTTGAATCCATCGATCGAAGGATTATCCTTCGATCAGAAAATTATTAGGAAGCCTATGGGGACCTTCCCCATAGGTTAACATTGGCCTTGGTAGGTTTTAGGTGGCGAACTAGGTTGTCGAAGTATTTTTAAAGAGACAGTACTTCGACTTTCGAATGGTTGAATAGTCGAACGATTTTTAGTTCGAATCGTTCGAATCGAAGTCGAAGGTGGAAGTTGCCCATTCGATGGCTAAGTAGCCAAAAGAACCATTCAAAATTTGAAGTTTTTTTTCCTCTATTCCTTCACTCGAACTAAGTAAATGGGCCCTTATATGTTGTTGATCAACTTTTAGGGTCCCTTTACATTAAGCAATTGATGATTTCTCAAGCCTTTTGGCTCAATACAAATGACGGTTCATGGAGAATAAAACAATGGGCTTTAGCCTGAAAAAGCAATTTTCGTTAATATTGTTCAAGCTGAAAGGCTTGAGCAAACACAAGTGGGCTCTTTAGAGATCCTTTGTGAGGTTTACTATAAAAATGCCTTGGATTGAAAAATCTTTTCCTACTGTAACCTAATTTAGTATTTTTATATTTCTCAAACTGTAATGTCCTTGTGAGGCTCATTTGATATTCTGGTAAGCCTTAAATGGACACTAAATTGCCAAATAATTGCACTTAGTTGCACTATTTGATACTGACGTTTGTTTCTGAGAAGCCCTGTATGTAAGGAATAGATTATTTAATATTATATACAGTATTCAATATACAGTATTCAATGATTGATCTATATGACTTACAAAATGAAAAGAATTACACCAACTGGCAGCAAATTAATACAACAGGAACTTACTAAACCCTATTTAGCTCTATAGTATATCCTATAGAGCAGGGGTCCCAACCTTTTGCAAGTTTTACAGGTTTAAGGGCTTTTATCCAGAATGCTTTGGACACAGGGGGTCTTTCTTAAAGGAACAGTAACACCAAAAATTGAAATTGTGTTAAAGGAAAATTATATAACGTACTGGTGCCTTGCACTGGCAAAACTGGTGTATTTGCTTTAAAAAATAACTATAGATTATATAAGCAAACTGCTGTGTAGCCATGAGGGCAGCCATTCTAGCAAAGGACACAGAATAGAACAGATAAGTTCTGAAGAATCCCATTGTATACTACAGAGCTTATCTGTTATCTGCTGTGTATCCTGTGCCTTTTCTCCTTTATCAGTTTTGAAAGGCTGCTTCCATGGCTACACAGCAACTTGTTTATATAACTATAGTTGTGTTTCTGAAGTAACTACTTCAGTTTTACTAGTGCAGCACAACAAGTACATTATGTTTTCCTTACTTTAGGACACTTTCATTTTTTGGTATTACTGTTTCTTTAAGAAAAATGAATGGATTGCTTTGCATCAACCTCATGGATTTACTCTAGCATAGTCATCGTCAATACTATGGTCTTATTACAGGAAAACTAAAATCATTCAAAAATGACGAATTTATTTTTTAAATAGAATACTATAAGAAATGGCATTTTGTTTTTTCTGGATAATGGGTTTCCAGATAAGAGATTCCATACCTGTATTTAACTTACCTTCACATACTATATACAGGTATGGGAATGCTCGAGACCTGGGGTATTCTGGATCTTTCTGTAATTTGGATCTTCATACCTTATAGGGCAGATTTATCAAGGGTCGAATTTTCAATTCGAATTTTAAAAAAAATTGAATTTTTAAATCTATCATGTACTGTCATTTACTTAGCACGAGTGAAGGATTAGAATAAAAAATACTTTGAATTTTGAAGTTTTTTTGGCTACTTCGACCATCGAATTGGCTACTTCAACCTTCGACTATGACTTCGAATCGAACGATTCAAACTAAAAAACTATTGACTATTCGACCATTCGATAGTCGAAGTACTGTCTCTTTAAAAAAAACTTCAAGCACCTACTTCGCCCTCTAAAACCTACCGAGCACCAATGTTAGGCTTTCCAAACTTTTTTTGATCGAAGTAAAATTGTTAAAATCCTTCGAATTGTTCGATCGATCGAACTATTTGCGGTATATCCTTCGACTTCGATATTCAAAGTCGAAGGAATATATTCGACCCTCAGTAAATGTGCCCCTACCTGTCTTAAGAATTCGAATTTGAATATTCGCCATCTAAAACCTGCCAAATTGGAGCCTATGGGGGACCTCCTACAATCAATTTGGAGTCATTTGGTGGAAATTTTTTTGGTGAAAAATCGAATTAATTCGAATTCATATTCGAATTTGCAGCTTGATCCTATTCACCTGTTTTTAAAATTTTTAAATTTTTTTATAAATTTTGATTGGTGGTTTTTTTTCAAATTTTGAGTTGATGGGAGTTTTAAGAAACCCTCATAAACTCGAAATTTGACCCTTGATAAATCTGCCCCTATGTCTACTAGAAAATCATGTAAATAATAAATAAACCCAATAGGCTGGTTTTGCTTCAAGAAAGAATTATTTTAGTTTGGATCAAGTACAAGCTACTGTTTTATTATTACACAGAAAAAGGAAATCATTTTTAAAAATTAGGATTATTTGTATAAAGTGGAGTCTATGGGAGATAGCATTTACATAATTCAGAGCTTTCTGGATAACGGATTTCCAGATAATGGATCCCATACCTGTATATTGTTTTTGCAGAATATAGGTAGTGCACACACAGGGGCACATTTACCTAGGGTCGAATATCAAGGGTTAATTAACCCTCGATATTCGAGGTTATTTAACTTCGACTTCGAATATCAAAGTCGAAGGATTTAGCGATATTCCTACGATCGAACAATTGAAGGAATAATCGTTCGATCTAACAATTAAATCCTTTGAATCGAACGATGGAACGATCCATCGATCGAAGGATATTCCTTCGATCAGGAAATTGTTAGGAAGCCTATGGGGACCTTCCCCATAGGCTAACATTGGCCTCGATAGGTTTAAGGTGGCGAACTAGGGGGTCGAAATTTTTTTTAAAGAGACAGTACTTCGACTATCGAATGGTCAAATAGTCGAACAATTTTTTGTTCAAATCGTTCGTTTCGGAGTCAAAGGTCGTAGTCGAAGGTCGAAGTAGCCCATTTGATGGTCGAAGTAGCCATATCCGACCATTCGAAATTCGAACTACGGTATTTTTCCTCTATTCCTTCACTCGAGTTAAGTGAATGGGGTTTAAACTATACAAATCCTTTAGTGAGTTTCCAAGAAAAGTGGAGATAATAGCACTTAGTTCTGCCATTTCTTTTATTGCTTAAATAAACTTTATTTAACATTTTGGCTTTTCTTCCTACTAATATGTTTTTTGGTTTTTTTTTTTTAAACCTACAGGTGACAACTCGTTAAAATATGAACTTAAAGAATAGATCTACAGCAGACGGCTATGATATCAATCACTGACATGGAGGTGGAAAATCTTTGCTGAAATCATTAGTTCTCCCCCGTAATACTACCTGTGTCAAGCAGAGGGAAATCTGTTTTCTTACTGTGATTTGATATTGAGTAACATCTCAATGAGATAAGCTTTAAAACAGCACTGGAATCTTTGTCAGGGCTTTTAAATAAGACATGCAAAGCAAACCATTGCGTTTTTCCGTCAAGTGTGTTTTTTACATTTAAAAATAGGGCAGAAATGCTAATGGCTATATCTACATGGAAAAAGAATGTCATTTTTAAAAGAGATTTGTTTCTCAGTTTATCTTTCGTCTGATTTAGTTCATTTAACAAGCCAAGGATAACATAAAATGCCCGATTCATATATTCCTTTCTTTTAATCCATCACACAGTTGTCTGGTTTCTGGGTTTTGTTTGTACAAACATTGACACGTTAGTCTGAACCGTTTTTTTTTTAAATGATATTTGGTAGGAACATGCTAAATGGATTTCTCTTTTTGCCCTTGTGCTGAAATTTCTGTTTTCAGTTGGGGCAAATTTGTGTTAAATGCGGTGCCTATTTTTGCGTAGCTTGTGGAAAAAAGTTAAAGGGATACTGTCATGGGAAAAAAAATTTTTTCAAAATGAATCAGTTAATAGTGCTGCTCTAGCAGAATTCTGCACTGAAATCCATTTCTCAAAAGATCAAACAGATTTTTTTATATTCAATTTTGAAATTTGACATGGGGCTAGACATATTGTCAATTTCCCAGCTGCCCCAAGTCATGTGACTTGTGCTCTTATAAACTTCAATCACTCTTTAATGCTGTGCTACAAGTTGGAGTGATATCACCCCCTCCCCTTTCCCCCCCAGCAGCCAAACAAAAGAACAATGGGAAGGTAACCAGATAACTAGTGATGGGTGAATTTGCGCCGTTTTGCTTCGCCGAAAAATTCACGAATTTCGCGCGAAATACGCGAAACTGTTTTTGACGCCGGCGCCCGTTTTTTGACGCTGGCGTCCATTTTTTCGAAAAATTTTTTTGCCGCCGGCGAATTTTTTACGCAAATTTTCGCGGGAGTTTCGCGAATTTATTCGCTGGCGGCGAATCGCGCAAATTCGCTGCGAATTCACGCCTGGCGAATAAATTCGCCCATCACTACAGATAACAGCTCCCTAACACAAGATAACAGCTGCCTGGTATATCTAAGAACAACACTCAATAGTAAAAACCCATGTCTCACCGAGACACATTCAGTTACATTGAGAAGAGAAAAAAAACAGCCTGCCAGAAAGCATTTCTCTCCTAAAGTGCAGGCACAAGTCACATGACATGGGGCAGCTGGGAAATTGACAAAATGTCTAGCCCCATGTCAGAATTCAAAATGAAATATAAAAAAATCTGTTTGCTCTTTTGAGAAATGGTTTTCAGTGCAGAATTCTGCTGGAGTAGCACTATTAACTGATGCATTTTGAAAAAAACATGTTTTCCGATGACAGGATCCCTTTAATAGTGAAAGTGCAAAAAGTGAATTTGTAACAGTGCCAAGGCTGGTCTTGCACTCTATTGTTCATTCCTGGCAGGTTGGATTTCCTGTAACATAAATACTTTCAGTAACACTGCCCAACACTTCCAGGGAAAGAGGGGGCTAATGGAAACTCCCTTACGTGCCACTGAATGGCACAATTCCCTGTTTTCCAGGATTATCTTCTACATCCTTTTGGTACAGTCTTAAAGATGAAACAATTTTGACAATGACACCAACAAAGCTCCAACCCTTTCAGCATATGCAAGGAAATTCTAATTTTTAGAAGAGCAGCAATGCCAGGCTTCTTTTCAGAAAAAATAGATATGATGATAACATAATGGCAGAAAGTTGTTTTATTCCAAGTAAATATGTATGAAAAGAAATAGGCACCAAATGCAAGGCCATTCCTCAAGCCATAGAACTCCTAATAGCCTGATAGAAGAGGTACATTTCTCCCTTTGCAATGTTTAAAAAAGATCATTCTTTTTATCTTTTGTAAATTATAAGTTTTTAATACACAAAAGTGTAAAGAATATCTGTATAGAATGCTTAATGATGTCATCAGTTGAAAATGGCATGATTTGATATTGCTTAAGTTAAAAAAGAGTAAAACCACATTGATTACCAATATCTATATTGTTCAGCTCTTCAGTTTCTAATGATTGTGAATAATTTCAATAAATATTTAAAAAAAAAAACAGTTGTGATTCGTTATAACGTGATGGTGTTTAACACCAGAAGGTGATTACCCTGTTAGGTACTTTGTGCCGTTAAGTAATAATTATAAATTGCTTATAGTATACTAAATTAAGTGAATATAAATTACTTAGACAATTTAAATTAATTAAGGTGCTACTATAGATTTTATTCTAAATTCATGATTAAAATACCAAAATAAATTGAAATAATAATAACAGTGCCTGCACAGATCCGGGTTAATAAATTAATTCAGAATTACCAAGGTTGAATTAAGAAAAAAGAATGACTGAATTCATTAAAAAAACACTTGCTGAACAAAAATTAATAAAAAACGGGGGAAAAAAACCCCACTAAAATGGTAGATTGTAATTGGTTTGCCCATCTCAGCCTAGGCTGATAGGTGTTTGAAAGTGAAAGAGTTAATTAAAAAAAAGGTCGTATAAATATGTCCACATGAAGACCAGCATTGGAGAAAAAGATGGAAAATGAAAGTAATATAAGTGTAGAAGTCCCTAGAACTAACTGCCTAAAAAATTTTTAAATTCTGGGACCCCACAAGAGGGAGATAGTAGGTCACTGGGGACTGTAGTCTCAAGATTACCTTCCCTAAAAAACTACAAATCCCACAGTGCCATTTGATTGCAGTATAGAAGTTAAGAGAGAGCAGAAACAATGCGGTCTTAAAAAACTTGGAATAATTCCAAGTATAATTAGTATTATAAAATCAAGCAATCGCTCAAAAAACAATTATCAGAGCGTTAGAAAGTGTGCCAACACGTGTTTCGCCTCCTGGCTTTATTAAGGCAAAATCTGAAATACGCTCGCCCATCTTTGCGCCTTTATTACTTCCCTATCTGGAAATCTTGCGATGCTTATGCATCTCGCGTGACGTCATTACGTTGCGTTCCAGGGTAAGACGTGGATGTGTATTCGTTGCTAGGTAACTGACAGCGCCTAGTACAGCGAATAATTCTCTACCCTTGGATACAGGCGTTCTCTCCTGCTCTATGGTTTCCAAAGGGGGAAGAGTGTCATAAAGCTCCGTATTATTATGGGAAGATATTAACTAATAAAATAGTTAAGTTAAGTAGTTAAGTTTTTTTCCCCTTAACTACTCGCTAACTATTTTATTAGTTAATATCTTCCCATAATAATACGGAGCTTTATGTGTGTAATTTTAATTTCCATTCAATAATTTAGAACTCATGGTCCCAAGGTAAATCTCCCAATTCCTTACTACAAGTTAAAGACTGTAGGGATGTATTAATACAGATGTTGAAGGTGCATGATGTACTCACTACAAATTCCACAATATTTGTAAGCATGGCTACAGGTCAGGAGTTAAGTATGTGACAATATATGAATTGTGGAACAGACTCAATAGTGTAAAACTTTCTACATGCCTTAGAGCTAGGTTAGAGAATCAATGCACTTAATGCAAGAAGTGAAGAGACACAGGTATCTATTCTAGTAACTTTGAAGAGAGATTGGATTAAATTGGAGAACCAGGTAACAAACTAGAAAATGTTTTTCAATATTGATTAAAACAAGGTTATTATTATTTAAAAAATGAATGCTATTTATACACTAGATGGTAGTGTGTTGGGGGCATCCTAAATTGAGAAAGATATGGAAATGTTGTGTATGTGGGTAACAAACTGTAATTCTAGGCAGTCTCATTCAGTGGCTGCTGAAGCAACTAATACTGTCTTGCATTGACTCATGGTAATAAAAACATCATTTTGCCACTTTATAGTTCTCTGGTAAGGTCTTACCTTGAGTTTGCAGTTTTAAAAAGGATATAAATGAGAGAAAGTGCAAAAACATGCAAGTAGATTGGTAAAGGGAATGGAAGAAATGAACTACTAGAATAACCTGTCATGGTTAGGGTAAAGGCGAGGGAACATGATTACTCTTAACAAGTACATTAAAGGACATTATAGACAGACAGCAGGAGATCTTTTTTGTACACAGAACAGATTAAAGAACCAGAGGCCACCTGTTTAGACTTGAGGAAATTAACTTTCATTTGAAACAGCGTAGGTGGTTCTTCACCATGAAGGCTGTGAGATTGTGGAATGCCATTCTGGCTGATGTCATGATGGCAGATTCTATTAATGTGTTTAACAGAATATAATAGAATAGCTTGGGCAACTTCTCTAGGAATAATGTGCTGGTGGTCTAGTGGGGACTAATGGCTTACCCTGGGGTCTAATGGGGACTAGCGCCCGCAGCCCTAGTCCTTTCCTTTCTGCGCTGCTTCCTCCTATGGTGCGCGGTGCACATTTCCAGCCTTTTTTTGTATTGGGGCCTGATTACATTATCGCGATTTGGCCTGAAGTTTAGATATTTACAGGGGCCTCTGGTCAAAACTCATTGCCCCTTGTTAGGTCTAATACTGTTAGTTCCTGGGTGTGCTTTCTGTCTGTTATTATCTGGTTTTGATCCCTGCCGGTCTGACTTTGCTGAAACCTTATATGTTTACTTTTAGACAAAAAGACTCATATTTAGCTTGGATTTACTTGCTTGGACTCTGCCTGTACTGACCCTGGCCTGCCTGACCACGCTATATCATCGACTTCTTGTGAAGTTGTTATTGCCTTCCTTCCATCCTAAACTTGGTAATGATTGTGCTCCTTTGCTTGTCCACAACTCTTTACTTTGCTCCTCTCATATTAAGACCTGGCGGCATCTGAGTGGCTGAGGTCTCCTTCCAAAGCCAAAGGGAGAAGACTGAACCGAGACCGGGAGCCTAGCACTAGTTCTGGATTTTAGGGAGCCGATCGTGGCACCAAGGCTGTTGTGGTCTTTAGCTCTATAATTAGTTTGGGCTTTATCATCTTCTATTGGTAACTTTAAGTGAAGAAAAAATATGAACTGCAATTGTGGTTGAATATAAAAATATCTGAGCAATGGGCATGCTGTTGCTTAAAAAGAAAATCTGCAATATACAAAATGTCATCCATTTTTCCTGGGAGCCCTGTGTCTAAACAAGTAGGTGCAAACGTAAATTAAAAATGTATTTTCTTCCTTTAGGTATCACAGCAGATGCATTTTAAGAAATTGCATTGTTTTGGGGAGATGGTCTTCCACACTTCTAACTATTTATGTGAACTGTATATTGAGTTATTGTGTTATTATTGCTAATTCCATGACTGAATGAGAGACTCTATATACAGCACGTAGGGATTTTTTTTATTTTGCCTGGGCTGCTTAATATAGGACAACCAGTAGGGATGTAGCGAACTGCCGATTTGGTGTTCGCGAACGCCGTTCGCGAACACCGGCAAAAAATGCGAACGTTCGCGGACAGTTCGTGAACTTCGAACACCCGCTAAAATCGTTAGATTCGAATGATCGAAGGATTTTAATCATTCGATCGAAGGATTTTCATTCGAATCGAACGATCGGAGCCATTCGATCGAATGCTTTTCATTCGATCGAATGCTTACAATCGTTCGAACGAATGGAAATCGTTCAATTTTTAGCGGTCGAAGGAATTCGAATGGTCAAATGGTTGAACGATTTGTATTCGAATCGAACGCGAACTCAAAATTGCGAACGTTCCCAAACGTTCGCGAACATTCGGCGGACCCGAACGGTCGAAGTTCGCGCGAACTAGTTCGCAGCAGAACAGTTAGCTACATCCCTAACAACCAGTAATAATTCTGTATTGGGCAGCTGGTCTCTTTTTGGGGAGACTAAACCTTTTTAGTCTCTATATATGCTCCTTACACAAGAACAAACCCTCCGGGTCTGCTAAAGGTGTTCTTGTTTTGGAAGTCAAGACAGGCTGTCACTGCTAAAGTAAGCAATATGGAAAAGTAACTGCATCTATATAGGAATCAAGATGATAATTTATGCCCTTACTCTATAGATAGAAAAGTAAATCAATGGAAACTCAACCAATAAATAGGGCATATTTTTCTTTTTAGATTTGTTTTGTGGCCGATTTCCTCAAACAAGCACTGCATAGGCTCACAGAGGTTGTTCTTGCAGATTTAACACAGAAGTAGATGTAATCAGTCCCCTCCCGGAGGTTTTGGAAAGCAGCTGGTTTCTGGCACATAACATTCACAGAGATGTTAACACAAACTAAAATCTTGAGCAAAGAAACCAAGGCTTTTAAAATGCAAAACGCCAGAAAACAAAACAGAGAATCAAAGAAGGCTGAGTCATTCTTGCAACAAAGCTTTTACATAACTATTCTTTTAAACCGCATTTGAATAATCTGATTTTAGATTTCAGAGTTCAGTGTTCTTTTCTTTGAAACCTTGTATAATGTAAATAGTTCCTATTACTTTGTAAGCATTTGTTTTTATTTTGTTTAGTATTTTTCTCCTTTGTTCTTGGCAGTTAATGTTTTTGGTGATGTAATGCAATGTAGATTAGTGGCCTTCTATCCTGATAAGTATATTTTTCTATGGCCAAAGCTTACTGTTTCTCAGTAGTTTACATGGTGCCATGCTGGTTTGGAATCCATTAAATGAATCTAAAGTGACAAATATAATTATTCAGTCAGTTTCAGAGGATGTGCATCTTTAAAACTGCATTGCCAGACCTAGCAGCACATTCAAGTATAAGTGAACTTGTTTTGAACAATATCTTTCCTTTCCAGGTTCCCTCTGGGAGAGATGGAAGTTATTGCTGGTATCAAGGCACCTTTCATACTCAGTTCATTCTAAATCACAAAATGCATTTTGTAAACCAAAAAAAATTGTGCTGTATGTAGATTGACATAGTTAATTATGCAGACAGAAATATATCAAAATAATGAAAAATAATTAGTAAGCAAAACAAAGAGTTCTAATAACTAGTCGGAAAAACCCAGTTCCGCAGCTGCCCTCCCTCCACCCGCGCTCGCCCGAGCCCAACTTCCGGTTTCCCTTTATGATGTCACAAAAGGGGTGGGGTGAGCAGGTGCGCAGCTATAAAGCCGGAATGAGGAAACCGGCAGTTTAAGGTTGAACCCGCAAAGGGGGTCGAAGTCGGCCCCGGCCCTCACATTATTAAAAATAACATTTTGTCTACACAAATTGAATTCTGTCCACCTAAATGAAGTCTGCGAACACTAAAATAATTTTGAAGTCATAAAAAGAATGGTGTGTGAACATAAAGGGGCAGATTTATAAAGGGTCGAAGTGAATTTGAGGGAATTTTCGAAGAAAAAAAATTCGAAGTAATTTTTTGGATACCATCGAATAGGATACTAAAACTTCGACTAAGATTCAAAGTAAAATAATTCGAATATTCGACCATTCGATAGTCGAAGTACTGTCTCTTTAAAAAAACTTCGACTTCAATACTTCGCCACATTAAATCTGCCAAGTGCTATGTTAAGGTGGCCATAGATGCAAAGATCCGCTCGTCTGGCGATGTTGCCAAACGAGCGAATCTTTCCCCGATATGCCATTAACAGGCATGGCTATATTGGGGGTAATCTGATTGTTCGGCCGTACGATGTGCCATGAGCTCCGGCGGGATCGGTCTGGTCAAAATTAAACCTGACCGATCGACGCCGGACGAAAGATGTCGGCACACGTCACACACGATCTGAAAATCGTACGAATCCTCGATTTGTACGATCGGATCTGTGTGTCTATGGCCACCTTTAGCCTATGGGGACCTTCTAGAGCAGTTTTCTAAGTTTTTTGAAGTCAAAGAAAAATCGTCCGATCGATTGCTGAAATCCTTCGATTCGAATGATTTTACTTAGACGGCAAATGGCCAAATTCAATGAAAAAAAATTCGACTTCAATATTCGAAGTTGAAGTAATTCAATTCGATGGTCGAATTTCAAAGTATTTTCAACTTCGAAATTCGACCCTTGATAAATCCGCCCCAAAATGTGTGCTCTGCAAACACATCAGTTTGTAGTCGCAAAATGAACTTGACTGGCAAAATTCATTTTATCAGAAACAAATTTTTGCATTCCTGGAATACATTTATAGGTCGCAAAAAAATCACATGTATTTTGTGAAAAAAAGGTAAATACAGATATATACAGATTAGAAAATGTTTAATTATTTTTGCTGGCAAAATAATCTAAAAATATTGTACAAAATGAAAATTTTGTACATATTATCAAAGGAATTGTTTTTTTTTTAGTTTCTTCTTGGTTGATCTGCACACACACACATACACACACGTGCATGCACATACATATTTATATATGTACTGTAAATATACTGCACTTTAATGGTCATTGTCCTCTGTGAGCTGTTCTTCAATGGCTGTCCAAAGATTGTTCTTTGTCTTCCCCAAACATTATATATTGCTCTTCAATGGTCTTTTGTGATCTGTTTTCCATAGTTGATTAAGGAACTGTTGTTCTGTCATTTATGTCTATTCCTCAGCTTGTCCTGTTTTGCATTGGTGTGTTATCCACTGATCATTTATACAATATTCCGTTTATGAATTAACAACTTGGAAATAGCACAGATATTTAAAACTTGACAATACAATACACTGAAAGCTATTAAAATGTGATCTACATTTTAAAATGTGTTTGCAGACCCAAAAAGGTCTCTTCTTAGATAAACAAAAAGTCACTAATAAAAGAGAGTGAAACGACATTTTAATATTAATAGCTTACCAAGTTGACCCAAATACAACATTCTCATTGTGCAGACCTTTGGGATACAGTATTTATGTCTTGGGTTGTCAAGAGAGATATTTCTTCTTGGCCTCTAACCTGAGGATTTTCTCTTAAATTACAGTTATTTATGTTTTTAGCTCTCATTAATTGAGTGCACTAATTCACTGCACAGTCAAAACGTAGCTGTTTTAAGACTACTTTCCTCTGGAATTCATTGCTATCACAACATCTTGTGTTTTTTGAGAAAACAACCACTTTTCATATATTCTGAAGGAATGTAACTATTATTTTTGCTATAGTTTATTTATAAGGTGTCTTCTTTTTCCAAAGCACTACACCATGGCACAGTAACCCAAACAAATATTGTGACAATACATAATGAATGAGAGAACTGATGCTGAGTGCTGTAAATTTCTTGATTTTGTAACAGTTTAAAAAATCATCTATTATTTATAACCCTGTCCCAGGGGTTCCTCCAGAAGGTTATTTTGCATGTATCGTAACAGTGCGCTGTCTTTTTGGCCAACAAGAGTACATAAAAGACTTTCTGGTGTGTGAGAGCATAGAATGGCAAAAAAGTGGATAAAGTTGACACCTAGCCAGATAATTATATGGCAGGAGTGTAACCTACAAAAAGTTCTTTTGGGCAGGGCCCTCCACATTTTTTATGGGTTTATAGTCGCTATGTATTTATTTCTGCATGTTCTTTGTATAAACCCATATGTTTTACAGTGCTGCAGATTATGATGGCACTCTTAGGGGATTATTTACTAAACTCTGAATGCAAAAATTTTGTATAAAATCAGACTTTTAAAAAAAATCACAAATATTTCGGACTTTATTAAACCCCAAGGACGGGAAAAGTTCGAATCTAAAATTCCGGCATCTCAGAACTGTCGAGGTTGAATATAAGTCAATGGGAGAAGACCCAATGATTTTTTCATTGAGTTTTTGGGCAAAATTCTGAGTTTTCGGGTGAAAAATCCCTAAAAAAATTTTGAAAATTGGATGAAATATCCGAAAAAATTGTGAAAATCTGATTTTTCACGATTTTTTTCTATTTTTCCCTGCAAACAAAATTTTCAGGAAAGTGTATTAATAAATAAGCCCAAAAAACCCAATGCGGATTTGGTCGGAGTTTTTTCATAAAATATTGAGATAAATTCGGACTTTGATAAATAACCCCCTTAAAATACCTGTTGTTATTATTATAAATAATAATAATAGATCTTGAGGAAGCTGAGAGTAATTATGGTGTTTAAAGTCTTGCTGGTACCTGCATGGAGAGTGTGAGACTCACTGGGGCACATTTACTTAGGGGCCCATTTACTTGGCTCGAGTGAAGGAATAGAGGAAAAAAAACTTTGAATTTCAAATGTTTTTTTGGCTATTTCGACCATCGAATGGGCTACTTTGACCTTCGACTACGACTTCGACTTCGAATCAAACAAAAAATTGTTCTACTATTCGACCATTCGATAGTCGAAGTACTGTCGCTTTAAAAAAAAACTTCGACCCCCTAGTTCGCCACCTAAAAGCTACCGAAGTCATTGTTAGCCTATGGGGAAGGTCCCCATAGGCTTTGCTTTCTGTTTTAGGTCGAAGTAAAATCATTCGATCGATGGATTAAAATCCTACGAATCGAACTGTTCAAAGGATTTAATCGTTATATCTAACGAATTGCACTAAATCCTTCGATTTGGATATTCAAAGTCGAAGGATTTCAATTCGGCAGTCGAATATCGAGGGTTAATTAACCCTCGATATTCGACCTTAAGTAAATTTGCCCCTTAGGGTCGAATATCGAGAGTTAATTAACCCTCGATATTTGACCATCGAAGTAAAATCCTTCCACTTCGAATATCGAAGTGGAAGGATTTACCGCAATTCGTTTGTTCGATTAAATCGATTCGAAGGATTTTAATTCATCGATCGAACGATTTTCCTTTGATAAAAAAATACTTAGAAAGCCTATGGGGACCTTCCCCATAGGCTAACGTTGGTGCTTGGTAGATTTTAGGTGGCGAAGTAGGTGGTCGAAGTTTTTTTTAAAGAGACAGTACTTCGAATAGTCGAACGA
Organism: Xenopus petersii; assembly: GCA_038501925.1. Lineage (NCBI taxonomy): Eukaryota > Metazoa > Chordata > Amphibia > Anura > Pipidae > Xenopus > Xenopus petersii. Next base: position 94,608,539 of record CM076687.1, on the reverse strand, counting down.
TTTTTAGTTCGAATCGTTCGATTCGAAGTCGAAGTAGCCAAAAAAAAATACTTTGAAATTCGAAGTATTTTTTATTCTAATCCGTCACTCGAGCTTAGTAAATGTGCCCCTATGTGTGTAAGACTGTTCTGCAAGAAAAGCTGTTTTTGACAAATTGTGATTCACAGGATGAGTAACCTTTGGTGCTTCTGTGCATGGTAGAGTACTACAGGCTTAGAAGTGAGAGACTGTTATTCATGTATGGAATAAAGGAAAGTCATATTTTACAGTAATTTTGTGTCCCTATCTTCTATTTTCTTTGCCTGACAACCCAGCGTGCTTACCATTACAACTGCTAATGTTTAAATCTTACCACAGTATACAGTATTGAAAAAATTCAAGCACACCTTGATAAATTGATGAAGCTACAATCAGATACTTATGTGGACTTCAGTGCCTCTGATCACTATGTGCAAGTATCGGAATAAAGTGGCTAATAGATTGCAATCTCTTCTGGTCAGGGACCTTATCCAAACTGTGTACTGAAACACCTTGGGGGTTATTTACTAAGCTCCGAATACCCGAAATTCCCCGAAATAATTTTTTTATAATAGGCTTAAAAAAAATCACAAATTTTTCGGAATTTATTAAACCCCGAGGGCTAAAAAGCCTGAATATAAAAATACAGCATCTCAAACCTGTCGAGCTTGCATATAAGTCAATGGGAACAACCATTGTTTTGGTTGTGTCGGGGGTTTCGGGCAATTTCACAATGTTTTTTGGAGCTTTCTGGTAAAAACTCAGAAAAATTCGGATTTTTCGGGGGAAAACCCACGAAAAAATCGTGATTTTCGGGAAAATGTAATAATAAATAAGCGTTAAAAAGCAGGTTAGATCGGAGTTTGTAGCAGCCGATATTGAGATAAATTCGTACCTTGATAAATAACCCCCCTAGCAATTAGTATTTATTGTCACCGATTTTTCTAATTCACTATTTTTCTAATTTATAATAATTATTGATGTGAATTTTTTTTTTCTCGAATATACTCACAATTCAACTGGGAGATTATTTAAGAAAAAATTTGAATGTCTAATATTCAATTGAATGGATACGAACCGAAAATTTGAATCTTACTCGATTCGTACAAATCAAGTTTTTATCCTGAAAAAAAACAATTCCCGAAAATATCAATTCGTCGACAAAAAATCCATTGCCGCTTGTTAAAGTTGTCAAAATTATTCAAAGCCCCATGCATTTGGACCAAATAGCCGTGCGTTTAAAATTTGTCGCTCACGTCAAAATTGTTGCTCACAATTGACACTCGTCAAAATTATTTTGATTCCCATTGACTTTAATGCGTTTTGCAAATTTTTATGCACAGATTGACCCATCACTAGTGGCGAATATTCAAATTAGAACTGTTTCCATTGTTGAGCTGTGATACTGTAAATTTCACATACAAATTTACATTAGAATAGGTGGATTAACATTTGAATGTATGAATTTTGACAATCAAAAAATGTAATTTTAATTAACTATTCGACCCTTAATAAATCTGCCCCCTAATTGGAATATCGAAAAATATATCTAACAGTAACTGGAAGTAGTGCTGAACTAAAGAAATAAGCTCTGTCTGTTCATTGGCTAATGTAACTTAGCATGTATACATCCTTGGTTTGTGTGCAAATATGCTTTATAGTGCTTTATACAAACTCACAAAGTAGTGGCAGTGTTTCAATACAGGGTAATCCAATGGTGCATAATATTAGAAAATATGGGGGTTATTTATCAAAGTCCGAATTTATCTCAATGTTTTCTGCTAAAAATTCTGATCAAATCTGCACAAGTTTTTTATGCTTATCTATTATTACATTTTCCTGAAAATGTAAAAAATCTGATTTTCACAAATTTTTCTAATTTTTTTTATCCAATTTTCACTAATTTCACTGTTTTTTCCGGATTTTTCACCTGAAAACTCCGTAAACTTCGGGGTATGGCACAAAAACCCTGCGCACATTAAAAAATCATTGAGACTTCTTCAACTGACTTATATGCAACCTCGACAGGTCTGAGATGCCGGATATTCAGATTCTGACTTTTCGATCCTCAGGGTTTAATAAATTCCAAAAAATTTGTGATTTGTTAAAAGTCAGATTTTATAAAAAAAAAATCACAAATTTTTCGTCATTTTTGCATTGCTAGTTTAGTTAATAACCCACTATGTATTTGCATGGAAAAATGTTTTATACAAATGAAACTGTGTTTTACAATGGGATGTTCAGGAGTACAGTTTTACTTTAAGGGGCAGATTTACTAAGCTCGAGTGAATTTTCGAACTTAAAAAAGTTCGAATTTCGAAGTAATTTTTTGGGTACTTGGACCATCGAATAGGCTACTACGACCTTCGACTTCTATTCGAAGTAAAAATCATTCGACTATTCGACCATTCGATAATCGAAGTACTGTCTCTTTAAAAAAACTTCGACTTCATACTTCGACAAATTAAAGCTACCGAAGTGCAATGCTAGCCTATGGGGACCTTCCACAGCACTTTGCTAAGTGTCTTTGGATCGAATAGAAATCCTTCGATTGATCGCTAAAAATCGTTCGAATAGTTTGTTTCGAACTACTTAATCGTTCAAAAGTACGATTTCTATTCGATCGTTCGAATACGCTAAAAATCCTTCGACTTCGAAGTCGAAGGATTTCAATTCGAGTGTCGAATTTCGAAGTTTTTTTAACTTCGAAATTTGCCCCTTAGTAAATCTGCCCCTAATAGTGCTTGCTGTGCAGCATAACCTGTAGTGGAATGTTTTACAAATCATATAGTTATAAAAAATGTAAAGAATGTTTATAAACATGGTATATTTAAGTCTACTCCTTGGTCTACACAGAATTCTAGTCATACTGTTGATGTTTGTGGATATCTGTACAAACCATAACAACGTTCATGTATTGATTGAATATTATCTGCAATTCATTTTAGCAATTTTAGCAATGATTAACTTATTGTATATCTCAATATGTTTCAGAGGTGAAGACAATGATAAATGTGGTATTTATTGCACATGGAAACCCTCACATTTTTATGAAATGAGTTTACTTGTCATTTTTAATGTTATTTATAAAGTAAAGTGATTTAAAGCCCAAAGACTGGTAAGTAGTTCAGTGTAATGGAATCTACTCCAAGTCTCCAAGATGGCGTCCAAGATGGCGACCGCCTGCCTCTCCACATGGCTCCTGCCGGGCACAGGTCAATGACCTCATCTCCTTCCCAGTCCAGGATTGGTCGTCGGCGACGGAACGGACGCCGGCGTCAAAATCGGGCGCCGGCGTCAAGACGTCAGCGTGAGGACGCTGGCGTCTGCGTCTGACGCAAGCGCGTCAAAATTTGGCGCCAACCCTGGGACTATTTAAACTCACTTCCCCTTCCAGTCCTTGCCCAACTATAGGTCCCTGTTACTGTGTTCCTGGGTGTTATTTACTATTTTGATTACTTGTGTACCGATTCCTGCCTGTCTTACGATTCTGCTTGTCTTCTGCCTGGTCTGACCTTTTTGCCTGTATTTTGACGATTCTTTGGATAAACCCTTTTGTACCTCGAACCTGGTCTGGTCTCCTCTTTGGTCTACACTATTACTGTGCTAACTTAGCATGTATACATCCTTGGTTTGTGTGCAAATATGCTTTATAGTGCTTTATACAAACTCACAAAGTAGTGGCAGTGTTTCAATACAGGGTAATCCAATGGTGCATAATATTAGAAAATATGGGGGTTATTTATCAAAGTCCGAATTTATCTCAATGTTTTCTGCTAAAAATTCTGATCAAATCTGCACAAGTTTTTTATGCTTATCTATTATTACATTTTCCTGAAAATGTAAAAAATCTGATTTTCACAAATTTTTCTAATTTTTTTTATCCAATTTTCACTAATTTCACTGTTTTTTCCGGATTTTTCACCTGAAAACTCCGTAAACTTCGGGGTATGGCACAAAAACCCTGCGCACATTAAAAAATCATTGAGACTTCTTCAACTGACTTATATGCAACCTCGACAGGTCTGAGATGCCGGATATTCAGATTCTGACTTTTCGATCCTCAGGGTTTAATAAATTCCAAAAAATTTGTGATTTGTTAAAAGTCAGATTTTATAAAAAAAAAATCACAAATTTTTCGTCATTTTTGCATTGCTAGTTTAGTTAATAACCCACTATGTATTTGCATGGAAAAATGTTTTATACAAATGAAACTGTGTTTTACAATGGGATGTTCAGGAGTACAGTTTTACTTTAAGGGGCAGATTTACTAAGCTCGAGTGAATTTTCGAACTTAAAAAAGTTCGAATTTCGAAGTAATTTTTTGGGTACTTGGACCATCGAATAGGCTACTACGACCTTCGACTTCTATTCGAAGTAAAAATCATTCGACTATTCGACCATTCGATAATCGAAGTACTGTCTCTTTAAAAAAACTTCGACTTCATACTTCGACAAATTAAAGCTACCGAAGTGCAATGCTAGCCTATGGGGACCTTCCACAGCACTTTGCTAAGTGTCTTTGGATCGAATAGAAATCCTTCGATTGATCGCTAAAAATCGTTCGAATAGTTTGTTTCGAACTACTTAATCGTTCAAAAGTACGATTTCTATTCGATCGTTCGAATACGCTAAAAATCCTTCGACTTCGAAGTCGAAGGATTTCAATTCGAGTGTCGAATTTCGAAGTTTTTTTAACTTCGAAATTTGCCCCTTAGTAAATCTGCCCCTAATAGTGCTTGCTGTGCAGCATAACCTGTAGTGGAATGTTTTACAAATCATATAGTTATAAAAAATGTAAAGAATGTTTATAAACATGGTATATTTAAGTCTACTCCTTGGTCTACACAGAATTCTAGTCATACTGTTGATGTTTGTGGATATCTGTACAAACCATAACAACGTTCATGTATTGATTGAATATTATCTGCAATTCATTTTAGCAATTTTAGCAATGATTAACTTATTGTATATCTCAATATGTTTCAGAGGTGAAGACAATGATAAATGTGGTATTTATTGCACATGGAAACCCTCACATTTTTATGAAATGAGTTTACTTGTCATTTTTAATGTTATTTATAAAGTAAAGTGATTTAAAGCCCAAAGACTGGTAAGTAGTTCAGTGTAATGGAATCTACTCCAAGTCTCCAAGATGGCGTCCAAGATGGCGACCGCCTGCCTCTCCACATGGCTCCTGCCGGGCACAGGTCAATGACCTCATCTCCTTCCCAGTCCAGGATTGGTCGTCGGCGACGGAACGGACGCCGGCGTCAAAATCGGGCGCCGGCGTCAAGACGTCAGCGTGAGGACGCTGGCGTCTGCGTCTGACGCAAGCGCGTCAAAATTTGGCGCCAACCCTGGGACTATTTAAACTCACTTCCCCTTCCAGTCCTTGCCCAACTATAGGTTCCTGTTACTGTGTTCCTGGGTGTTATTTACTATTTTGATTACTTGTGTACCGATTCCTGCCTGTCTTACGATTCTGCTTGTCTTCTGCCTGGTCTGACCTTTTTGCCTGTATTTTGACGATTCTTTGGATAAACCCTTTTGTACCTCGAACCTGGTCTGGTCTCCTCTTTGGTCTACACTATTACTGTGCCTTCGGGCCCGTTACAGTATAGTTGGGCCATGGACCCTTTGGAGGAGACTCCAGCTCCACCTGATGTCGGTGGCGCTATCCGCGGTTTGGCTTCCCGCATGCAGTCATACGAAGCCCAGCAGTCGCACTTCGGTCAGGCTCTAGAAGCTATCCTGGACAAGCTGTCGGCATTATCACCTGTGGCCCCGGTCCCTGTGGCCGTTCCTGCAAACCCACTCCAATCCTCGGAACCTCGCATTCCTGCGCCTCCCCTCTACAGCGGCGACCCTGATGCATGCAGAGGTTTCATCAACCAGTGCGAGATCCAGTTCGCCCTGCTGCCAGGTCAGTTTGTATCCGAACAGGCTAAAGTGGGGTACATCATTTCTCGCCTGCAGGGGAAGGCTTTGGAGTGGGCATCACCTTTGTGGGAGAAGAGGGACCCTTTGATTGACGACGCCAGGGCCTTCATCCGTGAACTACGGGTCGTTTTCGATGCCCCTGGTCGAGCTATGTCTTCCTCGGCTCGCTTGTTCCAGATCCAGCAAGGCACTCGCTCTGTTCCAGAGTATGCAATCGAGTTCCGCACCCTAGTGGCGGAGACCAGCTGGAACAATGATGGATACCATGCCGCCTTCTACAACGGCCTAGCCATGCGTATCAAAAACGACCTGGTCTCCCGGGAAATTCCTTCTCGGTGGGAGGATCTGGTGGCGCTGGCCGTAAAGGTTGACACCCGACAGAGGGAATTTCAAGTCGAGCTCAACAGAGAGCGTTCGAAGAAGTATCCCCGATTCCAATCCACACTGGCTCCCCGCTTCCAGAGACCCCTACTCTTCAACCCGGCTACTGCTTCCCCCTCTCCTACTCCTGCGGCTTCTGCTTCCTCTGCCCCATCTTCTGAGGAACCCATGCAGATAGGACGGGCTCGTCTCTCTGAACAGGAGAAGCTACGGAGAAGGGCAGCCGGTCTCTGCCTGTATTGTGGGGGCAAATCGCACTTCGCCCATGAGTGTCCGGTGAAGCCGGGAAACGCCAGCACCTAGGTAGGTTTGGGGAGACCTATCTGGGTGGTGTTTGTTATCCTCCCCAACCCTCTATTCAACGCTTCCTTCTTCCGGCACAGATCCAATTCGGTTCCCAGAAAATCCCAGTGCAAGCGTTCCTGGACTCTGGTGCTGCTGGAAATTTTATGGACAGAGGATTTGCTGTTCGTCTTGCGGTTCCCCTACAATCCTTGGCTTCTCCTCTGCGAGTATTGGCTATTGATGACCGCCCTCTGTCTTCGGCCATTATCTCTCAAACCACCGCTGAACTTTCTCTAAGAGTGGGCACCATGCATCTGGAGAGATTGGCCTTTCTACTCATCGACTGCCCTTCAACTCCACTCGTTTTGGGGCTCCCTTGGCTGTGCACTCATAATCCAGTCATTGACTGGTCATCCATGCAAATCTCCCGCTGGAGTCCCTATTGCCTACAGAACTGTTTGCCTGCCGTACCTCTTATCAAGGTGTCTTCTGTGTCTTCCAACTTTTCCCTTCCATCCGCCTATCAAGATTTTACCGATGTCTTCAATAAGGGCTCTGCAGAGATTCTTCCTCCTCACCGTCCCTATGACTGTCCGATCGAACTTCTTCCTGGTTCCATGCCTCCCCGGGGTCGCACCTATCCTCTCTCCCCCTCTGAGACGGCCGCCATGAAGACCTACATTCAGGAGAATCTCCAAAGAGGCTTCATTCGCCCTTCTTCTTCCCCTGCTGGTGCCGGATTTTTCTTTGTTGAAAAAAAAGACGGAGGTCTGAGACCATGCATTGATTATAGGGGGTTAAACAAGATTACCATTAAAAACCGTTACCCTCTCCCCCTAATCTCCGAACTCTTCGATCAACTAAGAGGGGCCAAGATCTTCACCAAGCTGGATCTTCGGGGTGCCTATAACCTCATTAGAATTCGTAAGGGAGATGAATGGAAGACCGCCTTCAATACTCGAGATGGGCATTATGAATACTTAGTCATGCCCTTTGGACTCTGTAACGCCCCAGCGGTCTTCCAGGAGTTTGTTAACGATATATTCAGAGACTTGTTGGGACAAAGTGTTGTCGTCTATCTGGATGACATTCTTATCTTTTCCAAAGATCTCCACGAGCATCGCTCCCAAGTGAAGGAAGTTCTTCTTCGCCTAAGAAAAAATAGTCTCTTCGCCAAATTTGAAAAGTGCTCCTTTGAAGTATCCTCCATCCCTTTTCTCGGGTACATCATCTCCCAGCAGGGTTTCAAGATGGATCCAGCCAAGGTCTCGGCAATTCTTGATTGGCCCCTCCCCACAAGTGTTAAGGCTATCCAGAGGTTTATTGGCTTTGCCAATTACTACAGACAATTTATTAAAGGTTTTTCTTCCAAGATCTCTCCCATCCTGGCCCTGATCCGCAAGGGGGGTAAACCACAGCACTGGCCTCCTCCTGCTTTGGACGCCTTTGAATCCCTGAAAACTGCCTTTTCTTCTGCACCTATTCTCAGACACCCCGAGCTTCTTCTTCCTTTTTTCCTCGAAGTCGACGCCTCAGATGTGGGAGCTGGAGCTGTCTTATCACAGAGATCGTCCTCGGATGGGAAGTTACACCCCTGTGCATTCTTCTCTAAGAAATTTTCTTCCCCCGAGCAGAACTACGATGTGGGGAATCGTGAGTTATTGGCAGTTAAGCTCGCCCTAGAGGAGTGGAGACATTTATTGGAAGGATCCTCCATCCCCGTGACCATCTTTACAGACCATAAGAACCTTGAATTTATCCAATCCCTCAAACGCCTGAATCCCCGACAAGCCAGATGGTCATTGTTCTTTTCCCGTTTTAACTTCATTATCACCTTTCGTCCTGGCTCTAGAAATAGAAAAGCTGATGCCTTGTCAAGAAGTTTTGTTCCTGAAGTTCCCTCCTCCGAAGATCCCGAACCCATTGTACCTCCCTCCAAGATCGTCGCTGCTCTATTTCCCTCCTTGGCCTCACAGATCCTGTCCGCTCAAATTTCTGCTCCTGACAATATTCCTCCTGGAGTTGCATTTGTTCCACCTGATTGTCGTCAGTCTCTTCTTTCTCAGGCTCACAGTTCTAAACAGGCCGGCCATCCCGGAGTGGAAAAGACTACCGAACTCCTTTCTCGCCTGGTGTGGTGGCCATCCATGAGAAAGGACGTCAAAAACTTCATTTCTTCTTGTACCATCTGTGCCACTTCCAAATCTGGACATTCTCCCCCCAAAGGACTTCTTCTTCCTCTACCCATTCCATCTCGTCCCTGGACTCATCTTGCCATGGATTTTATTGTGGATCTGCCTGTCTCCTCCGGTCACACTGTCATTTGGGTTGTCGTTGACAGGTTCAGCAAGATGGCTCATTTCATTCCCCTCCACAAACTTCCCTCTGCTCCTGAACTTTCCAAGCTTTTCATTCATCATATTTTTCGTCTCCATGGGTTTCCTGCCGAGATCGTCTCTGACCGTGGCTCACAATTTGTCTCTAGATTTTGGAGATCCTTATGCAAAGCTCTCAACATTTCTTTACAATTTTCTTCTGCCTATCACCCGCAATCCAATGGAGCTGCTGAGAGAGTGAACCAGGCATTGGAACAGTATCTTCGCTGCCATGTTTCCCTGTGCCAAGACGATTGGTTGGATCTCCTTCCCTGGGCTGAGTTCGCCCATAACAACGCCTTGCATTCTTCTTCTCATCAGTCCCCTTTCTTCTGTGTCTACGGTCAGAATCCATTGGCGTTTCCCCAGGATCTTCTCCTCACCAATGTTCCTGCCGCCAACGACCAGGCTGCCCACATGATGGCGATTTGGGCTGCTGTTACCTCTAATCTTCAAAAGAGCTCCCTGATCCAAAAGAGGTCTGCCGACAAGAAAAGGATTCCTGCTCCACCCTATGCTCCTGGTGATAAAGTCTGGCTTTCCACCCGTAACATCCGCCTGAAGATTCCTACCCCAAAGCTTGGTCCCAGATTCATCGGTCCCTATCCTGTCATTGAAATCATCAATCCGGTGGCGGTTCGTCTTCAACTCCCCCCAGAGATGAGGATCCCGAATGTCTTCCACGTCTCTCTCCTTAAACCTGCTGTGTCTCTATCTTCTTCTTCTCCCCCAGCTCCAGTCCTGGTTGACGATCACCAGGAATTCGAAGTGAAGAGGATTTTGGACTCTCGTCTTTCCAGGGGCACTCTTCAATATCTCATCGAGTGGAAGGGGTTCGGTCCCGAAGAGTGCTCCTGGGTCAAGAGCTCGGATGTCCATGCGCCCATCTTGGTTCGTAGGTTCCATAAATTATTCCCTCTCTCCCCTAGACTCGGTGGTCCTGAGGCCCCCCCTAAGGAGGGGGGTACTGTAATGGAATCTACTCCAAGTCTCCAAGATGGCGTCCAAGATGGCGACCGCCTGCCTCTCCACATGGCTCCTGCCGGGCACAGGTCAATGACCTCATCTCCTTCCCAGTCCAGGATTGATCGTCGGCGACGGAACGGACGCCGGCGTCAAAATCGGGCGCCGGCGTCAAGACGTCAGCGTGAGGACGCTGGCGTCTGCGTCTGACGCAAGCGCGTCAAAATTTGGCGCCAACCCTGGGACTATTTAAACTCACTTCCCCTTCCAGTCCTTGCCCAACTATAGGTTCCTGTTACTGTGTTCCTGGGTGTTATTTACTATTTTGATTACTTGTGTACCGATTCCTGCCTGTCTTACGATTCTGCTTGTCTTCTGCCTGGTCTGACCTTTTTGCCTGTATTTTGACGATTCTTTGGATAAACCCTTTTGTACCTCGAACCTGGTCTGGTCTCCTCTTTGGTCTACACTATTACTGTGCCTTCGGGCCCGTTACATTCAGGTATTTGATCTCAGGCAACTGGGAATGTTGTTTAATAGTGGAAAATGTTGTTGGGTATGTCAACATAATGAACATGCCCCATATACCAAGGGGCCGATTCACTAAATTCGGGTGAAGGGTTAGAATAAAAAAAACTTCGAATTTCGAAGTTTTTTTGGGCTACTTCGACCATCGAATGGGCTACTTCGACCTTCGACTTCGACATTCGACTTCGAATCGAACGATTCGAACTAAAAATCGTTCGACTATTCGACCATTCGATAGTCGAAGTACTGTCCCTTTAAGAAAAACTTCGACCCCCTACTTCGGCAGCTAAAAGCTACCGAAGTCAATGTTAGCCTATGGGGAAGGTCCCCATAGGCTTGCCTGTGATTTTTTGATCGAAGGATTTTCCTTCGATCGTTGGATTAAAATCCTTCGAATCGATCGATCACAGGATTTGCGCAAAATCGTTCGACTTCGATATTCGAAGTCGAACGATTTTAGTTCACAGTCGAATATCGAGGGTTAATTAACCCTCGATATTCGACCCATAGTGAATCGGCCTCCAAGTATGTTGCACCCATTTCCTTTTCTGTTTATTGTTATATAAACAGTTTATACATGAAGGGGCCGATTCACTAACTTCGAGTGAAGGATTCGAAGTAAAAAAACTTTGAATTTCGAGTAGTTTTTTGTGCTCCTTGACTATCGAATTGGCGTAAATTCGCCTGAGTAGAATGATTCGAATAGATCGAGCGCAAAAACGCTGCGACTATTCGCCCATTCGATTGTCGAAGTACTGTCTCTTTTAAAAATACTTCGACTGCCTACTTCGCCACCTAAAACCTACCGAATTGCTTTAAAAGCCTATGGGAAAGTCCCATAGGCTTGTTTTCCAAGTTTTTGATTGAATAAAAAGGCATTCGATCGAATGAAAATCCTTCGAGCGAATATTCGATCGAGCGCCTATTCGCCTGGCGAATATTCGCCAATTCGACTATTCGCCAGCGCGTAAATTCGCCCGAATTGCCTATTCGATTCTATTCCCCAGTCGAATTTCGAGGGATTTAACCCCTCGAAATTCGACCCTTGATACATCTGCCCCGAAAGGATTCTATAGGCATCCAAAGCAAGAATGAACTACATTAATTACTTTCAGGAGCATGCCCCACTTCCCAGTCAATTCAATGACCTGCCAATAATGTTTAATTGCAGTTAAAGATTTCTACTCTGTGTTTGTATGTTTTGAGAGGTGTGTATCGCGAATGTTTGTACGCAAAAAGTTGAAGAATAGAAACATTTTTTTTTTTTAAAGCCACTGTTTTGGGTTGATTTAAACGACTACTCTGTCAAGGTCTCGGTTCAGATCCTTTATTTTTTCAGTGTGTGGGGGCAGATTTTTTTTTTTTTTACATATCCACCAATTTTAAGGTTTTGCCTGCTTCTCACATCCGAACTGTAAACAGACTGACAGATGGAATTCTTTTGTGTAAACAGTTTCAGATACACTATTCCTCCATGATTCTGTTAGCTGTTTATAGTAGCAAAAAGCCACAGATATGCCTACAAGTAAGGAAACTGGGAGATTTCTGCCAAACATTTGCACAACAGCCATCCGCACTTTTTACCCACAGTGCATAGTGTTGCTGATGAAAGACAGTTCCTAAATGGATAATCACAAGATGTCCTGTATGTATATGTATGTGTCAGTAGGGAAAGCCACACACGTTCAAGCATTCTTTTATCGATAAACGGGACTTTTTCAAAGACATGTTGACCTTAATGTAGTGACATTAGACAAACTTCTGAACTCTGCAGCATAGATTACAAAAAAAGAGGTTTTTCGAACTTTTATGAGAATTGCTTAAAGTGCAGGAAGGGTGGAAAATCGGCCCATGACCCATGCTTTTCTTGGATGAATGAATAATTCCGTTTATATTTTTATACACTCTCTTTTCAGCAGCAATATATCCCTCATTAATCGACCTGCTATTTCAGGGTAATTATGTTATGATGAGATTATTATGAATCATCAAAATCTAAAAGTTAAATAATGTAATTGCTCAAAGCAGAAGTTTACACGTTCATCCTCCTAAATGATAGTTTCTTTCCCTTAGACGTCCTTGGCAACACCACTTTAACCATACTTTCTTGCTAAATATCAGCAAATTGAACCAATTTTTATAGATGTAGGCCTGGGGTAACATGAAACATAGACAGCTCAGCTCGCTCAGCAAGTAGAAAAGTCTGGAGCTTTGAACACAATGGACCAGGACAATCTTAGGGGGTTATTCATTAAGCTCCGAATACACGAAATCTGAAAAATTCAGATTTTTCGGGCTTTAAAAAAAATCTGATTTATTTGGGATTTATTAAAGTCCGATGGTATGAAAACTCTGAATCTGAAACCCCCGGCATCTAGAAGCTCTCGAGGTCCTGTATAAGTGAATGGGGAAGGTCCCAGTGTCTGCGTTGATGTCCATACTGATATCTGATGATTTCAGGGATTCGTAGCAAAAAACTCTGAAAACTCAGAAAAAATCATAGTTTTTGCAGAGTTTTGCCTGATCCTATTTTTTCAGGCATTTTTCTTCATAAATAAGGTCCATTCGAGATAAATTCGAACCTTGATAAATAACCCCCTTAGTGTTACAGATTTTGGCTAAGCATTTGAACAGTAGCGAGTAAGTTCATGGAACCATCATGCACCCCAGACAAAATATTGAACAGGAGTTTTTTTAACTTTAGAGTTGAATTCTACTTTAAGGAATTTAGCCAATTTTTGTAAGACACAGACTGACTAGTGAGGACAATCTATGTTTCAAGGGTATAATGTCCCTTTGCCATGAAAGAAAATTGGAAGAAAAGGAGTGACTACAGGAAGACTACATATTCATAATTAAGATTGCATCTTGCCTCTCTGTTGATGCTGGTAACTAAAATTGTCTTAAAAATGATTCTCATTAACCAAGTTAGTAATTGTTCCTTTTCTTTTGGACATCGTTTATTTGTTTCTTCCTTAGCTTGTGCTTTTTGATGCTGGAATAATATTGTGATACTGTGCTCACATGCACAAAATGTTTTGGCAAGAACAGTATTCTACAGATGTCTGGGAGCTTACAGATCATTTCATGAATGGAATTGATGCAGAAATACAAGTTATTAGACTTCAGCTTGCCATGACTTCACCAAACCTGAAATGTGTTTAACTCAAAAGAACAGCAGGTTCATTGTTCCATTTTGTGTGTCTGGCAAACCATGAAATTTGAGTGTGTCTCTCATTTTAGCTGCTATTTATCTCATGTATTTTGATACGTTCCATACACTTGTCAAGAGTGGAATTTAGGTGCTTTAGCCAAAACTGATAATGGTGGTCCTTTGAGACTTCAGCAGTGACACTTCTGTACTTTGTGAAGGTAAACATTGAATGACAGGACTGTGACTAGAGAGTTTTTTAATCAGAAAAACCATTGCAGTTAGTGTGAGATTGGCTAAATGGAGCCAAAGAGCCTTCCAGTGAAAGCATTCTGCAACAGTTAGGGGCCGATTCACAAAGGGTCGAATATCGAGGGTTAATTTTAGCACAAATAGTGCTATCGAACAATCGAAGGATTAAAAAAAAGTTAGCCAAGCCTATGGGGACCTTCCCCATAGGCTAACATTGAGTTTGGTAGCTTTTAGATGGCAAACTAGGGGGTCGAAGTTTTTTCTTAAAGAGACAATACTTCGACTATCGAATGGTTAAACGATTTTTAGTTTGAATCCTTCGATTCAAAGTCGTAGTCGAAGGTCGTAGTAGCCCATTTGATGGTCGAAGTAGCCCAAAAAATACTTCGAAATTCGACGTTTTTTTACTTCGAATCCTTCACTCGAAGTTAGTGAATCGGCCCCGTAAGGTGTTTTTTGTTTATTAATTGTCATGGGTAAAAGTCCTTCAGCCCACCCATGTCATTGTTGCTGACGTTGCTCACATGTGTGACTCTTGGCAAAAACGCTTTTAACAAATATCAAGAGGCAGATTCACTAACCGGGCAAATTTTCGCCAGCGTCAGCTTCGCACCCATCGCACCACTTCGCCAGGCACAAATGCGATACGAATATGCTATTCACTAAAATGTGAAATTTCAGCCCAGCCGTTGAACGCTGGCCGACTTTTCGCTAACGTTACGGCTGTGCGAGCATTTCATAGCGAAGATGTGCTAGCACGCATTTGTGCCTAGCGAAACTAATTCGCATAGGGCGGGAAATTTAAAGTTGTATGGACGTCTTTATTATAAATGTTGCCGCAAATGATTTAAGTTACTGGATTTTATTACACATGTCCAGGGAACCTTAATAAACACAAGAGAGTTAATATAATGTCCTACACATAAGCCCACTGTAAAATGAATGTTATAAAATGTGTGGAGAAAAACGGTTACCCAAAAAAGGTATGTTAGGACTTTTGCAGCCAATCCCACTTGAAAAAGGAAAAGGCGCCCGCGTTTTTTGAACTTAAATGCATTTTCGGATATGATGTAAGTGACAGAAGATTGAGGATGATGTAGCTTCTTTTTAGAACTTCGTCTGGTCTGAGGTGGCGAAGTCAACTTTGGCAAAAGAGGTAACGTTCAGTAAAATCCGCACACACTAGTGAATTAGCGGAGTAACGATAGTTTGCCAGAGCGAAAAGTCGCCTGGCGATAGAGTGCGAATGAATGATAGTGACGGTCCCGTTTGCTAGCAAATTGGCACCTGCATCTGTTAATAAATTCGCGCTGGTGAAGAGTTGCTAGCATTGGCCACTGCGCCCTTTAGTGAATCTGCCCCCAAATATGGCAGTGTAGAAAGTGGCTGCAGAGCAACTACATATGGAAAGCTTCTATAACGATAATAGATTATACAGTAGGTTTAACAGGTTGCAGGTTGCAGGTTGTAACTATAGACGGCAAAAAGCAAAAGTTTTAAGCAGGAAATTCAACTCCACTAGTGAGGACAGAACTATTGCGCTCATTGCACCAGCAATGCTGCCTCTCTTTGACCCACTCTGATGCTGATTTTTAAGTGCGGAGCGGGAGGATGGGCGGCATCTGGGCTTCTGCCAAGAATCGTCCCTGCTAGGCGGCATCCTTGGGAAAGCATGATAGCGAGGCTTATTTCTCACTTTTTATATAATTACAGGTATATAAATAATACAAAGAAAAAATACCAAGGAAGGCCTCACAAATCCGCCAGATAATATACTTTATACATCAAATAATCTGCATCTCCCTCTAGTGGAAAATTGCTGAGAAAAAAAACACAAGCTTTTGATCATCAGATCAACCTTGCACAGAATACGTCATTTAAATATTATTATTATTTTATTATCAAAATAGATTTCTACATTTTTTACATTTGTCATCTGATAATATTTTAAAAATAATAATTGCCTATATATGTCAGGAAAAGATCTATAAGGTTAGCATTGGATTTTTTTTTCTCCAAAGTAAAAATAAAAAAATAAAAAGCTTAGCAATGTTCTGGCAGAAAAAATGACCATTACTTTTTCCAAGCTGGCTAATAATCATGCTTTTAAGTAATTAATATAATATTGTTGCCTTCATTATTGTGGCATCATTATGGTTATATCACAACCTCAACATCTGTGGTCCACTGAAACCACTTCTCGGCTATAAGTCATTGGGATATTTAATTACAAATGACAAACATCACTTATGTGTCTATGTGATTATTAAGTTGATAAGCTTCATGTATTTGCTATCTACCTACCGTGGTGGGCTTATATAGGGTGCATGTTCTTGAAAAATTGCTTAGTCAATATCCCTGATGCACAAGCCCTTATATATCAAATAGAAGCTTGGCCCTTATAGTACAGGTATGGGATACATTATTAGGAAACCTGTTTCTGGAAAGCTCCAAATTAAGAAAGGGTCATCTCACTAATGGGCAAAATTCGCAAGCATCAGCTTCGTACCCCTAGGCACAAATGCGCTACGAATATGCTAATTCACTAGAATGCAAAGTTTTGTCCCGGGTGTGGAACGCTGGTGACTTTTCGCTAGCGTTACTTCGGCTGTGCGAGTATATCATAGCAAAGATGCGCTAGCATTCATTTGGGCATACCAAAAATTTGCTAGTGATCTTGCGCTTAGGTCAATTTGCATACGGCGGGTAATTCAAAGTTGTATGGACGTCTTTATTATAAATGTTGGTGCAAATGCTTAAAGTTACCACTTTTTATTACACACATCCAGGGAACCTTAATAAAGACAAGAGAGTTAATATAATGCCCTACACCTGAGCCCACTGTAAAATGAATGTTCCATATGTTATAAAATGTGTGGAGAAACCTGGTTACCCAAAAAAAGTTAGGAATTTTGCAGCCAATCCCGCTTAAAAAGGAAAAGTCGCCAGCGTTTTTTGAACTTTAAAGCATTTTCGCCACACACGATATGATGTAAGTGACAGAAGATTGAGGAAGATCTAGCTGCTTTATCGCACTTCGTCTCTACTGAGGTGGCGAAGTCAACTCTGGTGAAAGAGGTAACGTTCAGTAAAATTCTCCGTTCACTGGAGCTCCATTTTAAATAATCCAAATTTTTAAAAATGATTTCCTTTTTCTCTGTAATAATAAAACAGTACCTTGTATTGATCCCAACTAAGATATTATTAATCCTTATTGGAAGCAAAACCAGCCTATTGGGTTTATTTAATGTTTACATGATTTTCTAGTAGACTTAAGGTCCCCATAGACACAAAGACTTTGTGCAATCCAACCAATCCATCAAATTATCGCGAGGTTAGTGCGAATCGAATGATTGTGCATCTAACTATTTTTCGTCCAACATCTGTCAGAAAATTGATCTGCCAGGTTAGAAAATTTTCATCAGTCACAGTGAAATGTATCTATATTTGCAGGGCCAAACAGGCAGCTCCCCTCAGTTTTCCTGGCTTCAACTAGACAATATTGCTTGAAATAGTCTTTTTAGTTGTTGGACAAATCGTACATTAAAACAATAGTTTCAGGATAAGCTTGATCTAGCGATAATGAAAAGATCTTTTAAAAATTCTTTAGATCTATAGCCAGCTTCAAGGTATGAAGATCCAAATAATGGAAAGCCCCAGGTCCCGAGCATTCTGGATAACAGGTCCCATACCTGTACAGTATTTATACCTCATGTAGAACATAGAAATGGTTTGTATCTAGTTAAATACCAAATGAACTGTCAATCTGCAAATGAACAAAGTAATAACACTTAAGGGGTTATTTACTGAACAACGAATGCAAAAATCCCGAAAAATGTATGTTTTTTTATATAAAATCTGACTTTTAAAAAATCACGAATTTTTCAGAATTTATTAAACCGTGAGGATGGAAAAGTCCGAATCTGAAAATCCAGCCTCTCAGACCTGTCGAGGTTGCATATAAGTCAATGGGAAAAGTCCCAATGATTTTTTGATGTGCGTTGGGTTTTTGTGCAATACCCCGAAAAAAATCGGATAAAAAAAAACAGAAAAATTCTGGAAAATCAGATTTTTTTTACCGCAAAGAAAATTTTCGGGAAATTGTAATAATAAATAAGCGTAAAAAACCCTGAGCGGATTTGATCGGAGTTTTTAGCAGAAAATATTGAGATAAATTCGGACTTTGATAAATAAACCCCTTATTCTTAAAATGCAATCATTCAAATAATATACTGTATGTATCTAAGAAGCATATATATTTAATGTTACCTTACAAATCAGAATAAAAGGTTTTTTGGCATACACAAAAAATAACATACTAGCATGCAGTTATAACACCATAACACCAATCACAGTCTAACAATGATGTAAAACACCACAAGAAGAATTCCTCTACACTCTCGCTTTATACTTTATTCAGAGAATAATAGCATTCTTTAACATTAAAAATATTGTTTGTGGAACGGAATGGTCTTGTCTGTTAAAAAAAAGGGGGGATTTCAGATCCTTCGAGTAATGGAAATGTAAAGAAATGTCTCTCGTCAACAATCCACCGAAATGGCCCAGGAGGTTTGTTCCTTTGTGGGAAACACTTCAGGGTGGTCTGAATCTCAACAGATGGGAAAGATTGTGCCAAGCACTTTTGGGAATCGGAATCAAGGATTCCTACAAAATTGTAATTAACATGAGCAAACTCTATGGTTCCTCGAGTGGCTGACTCGTGTTTATACCTGTATCTTTGATACGTTTATTACATTTAGCAGTAAATTTAGCAGGTGAGGTTACAAAGTCTATTGAACAGGTATAAAGACTAGTTAAAAAATGAATTGTTATACTCCCCCCCACACACACACCCACCCAATGCATCTTGCACTGCCAATTTATGAATCTTTCTTTCCAGCTGCATATATGCATTTATGCAGTGTATTATTAACTATTAGGGCTAAACTACAGAGGAGATTTTGATCAGATTTTGCCTGATCTTGCCATGCAACAGCATGAACAGCAATACCATTGAAAGGGACTTTAGGCACACTAGAAAATCCACAGGGCCATAATTGTGAATTAAAAAATCTCAGGTTATTTGTTTACATTAAAATCTCATTAACAATCTCCTAATGGAACTCTGTATGAGAACCTGGACCTTTAAGAAAAAGATGGCTGTTTCTCCTTTAAAGAAAAATTCATCCCTTATCTAAAAAAAAACCCTACCCCCCACTTTACATAGCCCCCCCTCCCTCCACCCCCCAGCCTAGCTGCTAAACTGGGGAAATGCCCCTATTTTTTTACTTACCCCTCGGTGCAGATTCAGGGATCGGAGTTCATGGCAGCCATCTTCCAGGTCTTCTTGTCTTCTTCTGGTGCTTCTGCAATTTCCGGCAATTTAGGCGAATTCCTAGTTGTCAGGAACCGGGAAATTGCTCCAGCTGAGCAAGCGCCACTTCACCGGTCTCAGTCTCAGATCACCGAAGATCCGAAAGATGGCTGCCATGAACTGCGATCCCTGAATCTGCACCAAGGGGTAAGTAAAAAGTTAGCGGCATTTGCCTGGTTTAGCACCTAGGCTGGGGGGAGGAGGGAGGGGGGTCTATGTAGGGTAGGGTTTTTTTTAGATGAGGGTTGAATTCCCCTTTAATTTTTTTTCTGGCTGTTCTCTCCTTTAAATGTTCTATGGCAGAGAACTTAGCCTATGAATAAGT
This sequence comes from Xenopus petersii, assembly GCA_038501925.1. Taxonomy (NCBI): domain Eukaryota; kingdom Metazoa; phylum Chordata; class Amphibia; order Anura; family Pipidae; genus Xenopus; species Xenopus petersii. The sequence goes on along the minus strand of CM076687.1, from coordinate 94,588,944 downwards.
GCCCTAGGGGCACAAAATGCGTAGGGCCATTCGATTTTTAATTTTATTTAATAAACAGAGATTGTTTTTACTTCACATTTGTGGCCCTGTGGATTCTCTAGTGTGTCTGAAGCCTGAAGCCCCTTTCAATAGTATTGCTAACAGCATGCAACAGCACAGGATTTTGTTGGATCAAAATCTGATTCCCATAGCTGTAATGATAAGTCGGATCAGACAAAGTAGGATAGAGGGTCTGTTCATGCATCTACATCCGACATTCAGGGGGTTATTTATTAAGCTCTGAATATTTCTAGTCTGACTTTTAAAGGGGAAAATACCATTTTTTAAGACTGTAAAAAACTAAATTTTTTTCAGTATTTATTAAAGTCCTATTTTGTTAAAAGTCTGATGAAAAAAGTACTCCAACTCAGACCTGCCGAGAACATGTAAAAGTCAATGGCAGATTAACAATTGGAAGATTTTCTGAGTTGCGCTGGGTTTCAGACGATTTTACAAAAAAAAATCATAGGTTTCGAGAGCAAAATCCGAAAAAATCATAGGATTCAGATTTTTTTATGATTTTATATTGACTTTTTCCGCACAAGAAAAATTTGTGAAAATGTATTGATAAATAGGGGGAATTTGGTCAGAGTAGTTTTCAGAAAATACTGATACGTATAGGGATTTTGATAAATAACCCCCCTGGTCTGCCAGACACCATTAGATTTTATCTTGTAGGATGAAGACTCAGCATTGAGCATATGTCAGGTGTGTCACGTTGTATTGCAAACCTTCCATGTAGTTTACAGATCAGATTTTTGTATCAGTCCCATTATATTTTGACCCACGCAAATACATCCGAGGCAATCTGTCAATCCAAACTGTGACATACTGTATATTTTTGCTTGCTGTCTTGGGTCTTCTCACTCAAGACTATGGTACTACCCTCACCAACGAAAAATCTATATGGAAATCCACTTCATCCCTACCTAGGGTTGCCACCTTGTTTTTTTAACATTATACTGGCCTTCAGGTTGGGGGCGGTCCTTGACAACACATGGTTGTGGGTCTATAACTTATGGGGTCGTAAAACAGATGGATTGGGTGGAAGGAAGGTTGATGGGGCTGGAAATTGTGAGGGGAAATGGTCAGACAGAACAGTCCTGTAGGTAGAAGGGGAGATTTGTGGGTAAATGGGGAGATTGAAAGTGGGGACAATAAATGTTGCCGTCCTAGGCCCTGGCCTTTGTGGCCTTGCCACAAATCTGGGCCTGCCTGTAATTTGGAGCTTTCTTAATGTGTTACTGGATGACAGATCTCATACCTGTAGGAAAAAAGTGATACTTCTGATTTGCGGATGCCCTTTTTACATTTGATTGGGAATACAGGGAGCATTGCAATTCAGGCTCTTCATTCTGGTGGTGAGGTATAAGTCTCAAAAAGCTAGAGTATTAAAATAAAATTAATGTGAATGAAGTAGGGATGCACCAAATCCACTATTTTTTCTCTATTTTCGCAAAAGATTCGGGCGAATACTGAACCGATCCAAATTCTAATTTGCATATGCAAATTAGGGGTGGGAAGGGGAAAAATGTTTTACTTCCTTGTTTTGTGACAAAAAGTCATACGATTTCCCACCCCTAATTTGCATATGCAAATTCGGATTCAGTTCGGCCAGGCGGAAGGATTCTGTGAATACGAATCCTGCTGAAAAAGGCCAAATCTTGGCCGAATCCCAAACCGAATCCTGGAATCGGTGCATCCCTAGAATGAAGTAAGCAGGTCTGGATGTGATGATAAATTGCTACTTACATTCTTTTGGAAACATTGCAATATTGGATATCTTAAATTCTACAAAAGTGTGATCTTTCAGACAATATATATCTTTGATTTACATCCATAATCCTTTAGAAAGATGGGTCGAAAAAACAATGTTTGCTGATGTAAACAGCCCATAGCTGAATGCATGACTGGCTTGGTATACGCTGGAATGTTTTTATGTTTCTAACATTAACGAGCCGTGCAGAAATGTAATCATAGATCTCAATATACAGAAAACAGTTTTGTCATGGTTAGGTTGTACCTCCTTGGTTGCATATGTAAAATTAAAATAAAAGGATCTGTGGGGAATTAGCCAAAGAGATAATATAAGACAAGAGAATGTATCAGGTGCTAGATTTTCTCTGCATTGCTCTTCATCCGTCTGAAGATATAAAATCTTAACAAATGTTCCTATAGTTCATTTCCGTTCGGGAGACAGTTCAGAATGTTCTTAATAATCAGAAGCAGTCACAAAAATACATGAAATATTTTTAGGGGGTTATTTAGTAAACTCTGAATGCCAAGGACCGGAAAAATTTGTGGGTTTTTTTGTATAAAATCCAAATTTTTAGTGAAAAAAAAAATCAAAAATTTTTTGGAATTTATTAAACTCAGAGGATGGAAAAGTCTGAATTTGAAAATTTGACTTTATAAAAAATCACACATTTTTCGGAATTTATTAAGCCCTGATGATGGAAAAGTCTGAATTTGAAAATCCAGCCTCTCAGACCTGTCGAGGTTGCATATAAGTCAATGGGAGAAGTCCCAATAATTTTTTTTATGTGCGCTGGGTTTCGTGCAATACCCTGAAGTTTTCGGCAAAAAGGATAAGAAATCAGAGTTTTTGGTTGAAAAATAATAAAAAAAACGTGAAAATCGGGTAGAAATTCCGAAAGATTTGTAACATTTTCACGTATTTTTCAAGATTTTTTAGGATTTTTTCCCGCAAACAAAATTTTCGGGAAAGTATATTAATAAATAAGCTAAAAAAACGCGCATGGATTTGTTCCGTTTTTTTTCAGGGGGTTATTTATCAAAGTCCGAATTTATCTCAATATTTTCTGCTACAAACTCTGATCAAATCCGCTCGGGTTTTTTATACTTATTTATTATTACATATTCCCCAAAATTTGCTTTGCGGTAAATAATCAGATTTTCATGAATTTTTCAGCATTTTCACCGAAATCTCTGCAAACTTTGGGGTATTGCACAAAAACCCAACGCACATCAAAAAATCATTGGGACTTCTCCCATTGACTTATATGCAACCTCGACAGGTCTGAGAGGCTGGATTTTCAAATCCAGACTTTTCCATCATCAGAGCTTAATAAATTCCGAAAAATGTGTGATTTTTTTATAAAGTCAGATTTCATAGATGTTTTACTTACATCATATTCTGTTAGTGGAAAAGGCATCAAACTTCAAAAAACACTGGTGTCTTTTCCTTTTTTCAGAGTGATAGCCTGCAAAAGTCCTAAGAAAAATAATTTTTTGCAACCGGTTTCCCCCATACATTTTCTAACATATGGAACATAAACTATATGGTGGGCTCATGTGTAGGGCAATATAACAACTCTATTGTCTTTATTAGATTCCCTGGACATGTGTAATTAAAAGTGGAAATGTAATGTATTTGCTGCAACATGTAACATAAAGACGTCCATTCAACCTTAAATTTTCCGCCGTGTGCAAATTAACCTGACTGAGTACAAGACCTCTAGCGAAGTTGTGCTAGGCAGAAATGAATGCTAGCGCATCTTCACTTTGAATTGCTCACATTGCCGAAGTAACACTAACAAAAATTGGCGCCAGCGTTCCGCGCCCATGACGAAACTCCGTATTTTAGTGAAATAGCGTCTTCTGAGAAAATTTTCACCTGGAGAAGTGTTGCACTGGGAGTGAAGCGGTCGCTGGCGACTTTTCATCGGTTAATGAATCTGTCAACATGTATCAAGAAATACATGGCAAACACATAAACACTTATAGAGAGGATCTGTTCTCTTTAAAGACGCTGTTTCTGCATCCAACACCTGTGTGTTTTAAAAAGGCAATTCATGCATACAATTAAATGTCACATCTTTTCCAATTCCTTTCATTTCTGAGCACATTAAGTAATTCAGTACGGCTGTGGACAAGTACCTGCCAATAATAGGATCAAGGCTACAGTACAAAGCATTGCCCCAGAATCTTACTGCAGGTGTGAGAGACTGGAACCAGGTGGCTAAAAGACTTCTTTGTTTGAAGCTGTCAGTAAAAGAAGCTGATTAATCGTATGCCCCATCCCTAAACTCCCTTTTAACCATGTCAAGGCATCTCATTGCATCAGGAAGTCTACACTGACATGGCTATGTGCTAAGCTGACTTAATGTGGTCCTAGGTTTAAACCCTTTAGGTTTAAAGTGGATAATTGGTGGTACTGGATTTTAAAAGCTCACACAGGTGCCTTTGAAAAGAGGTCAAAAGTCAAGTGCAAACCCCCTTGTGAGCTGTGGTGAGCCCTTTCTTGGGAGACCAAAATTCTTTTACGCAAACCCCCGAGGGTCTTGTAAGAGCTGTTATTAATTTAGATCTGTATGTTACAAATAATAGAAAAACGATACCATATGTCTCGATTACCAGTAACCTGGACATGTCTTTGCTGTTTTTTGTTTTGTTTTATTTTTCCACTTTACTTTAGAGCAGCCATTTGCTTGCAATATTTCAGCAGAAGAGCTTATTAAAGAGCAGTTATTAACACTTCCCTGGAAGATTCAGTTACATTCCTTAAAGGAGAAGGAAACCCCCTGGGCACAAAACCCCTCCCTCCTCCCCTGTGTTGCCCCCCCCTCAGCGCCGGATTTCTCTGAGGCGCGCCCCTAGGCCGCGCGGTCCGACCAGGCGGCCGCGCGGTCCTAGCGCCCACCTCACCTCACTTTCTCAGCGCGCCGGCGAAAAAACGCCGGCGCAGCTGCTGTAAATGAATGAGGACGCACGCGTCCCCATAATGCGGCTGGGCGGCATGCCGCCCCTATTTTTTTGCCGCCCTAGGCCCGGGCCTATGCGGCCTTGCCGCAAATCCGGGCCTGCCCCCCCTCCCTCCTCCGCCCTGGCCTACCTGTCCCCCTGGGCAAATGCCCCTAACTTGTTACTCATCCCTCTGCGCAGATCCTGTCCACGGAGTTCACAGTCGCCATATTCTCCCACGCGCGTCTTCTTCCTGCTTTGACCGGCGTCTTCTGGCGCATGCGCAGTAGGAACATTTACCGGTACGGCTCTACTGCGCATGCGCAAAGTGAAATCGGAAAACTTTGTGACATTCGGCGCATGCGCAGTAGATCCGTACCGGTAAATGTTCCTACTGCGCATGCGCCAGAAGACGCCGGTCAAAGCAGGAAGAAGACGCGCGTGGGAGAAGATGGCGACTGTGAACTCCGTGAACAGGACCTGCGCAGAGGGATGAGTAACAAGTTAGGGGCATTTGCCCAGGGGGGCAGGTAGGCCAGGGGGGAGGAGGGAGGGGGGGCAACACAGGGGAGGGGTTTTCACCCAGGGGGTTTCCTTTTCCTTTAAGGTCTTAGGGCTGTTACTGACGAGCGGTTGTAGCTGGCTCCCCTGCGTTCCGTTTTTCTGCGTTCAGCCGCAGGGGAGCGCAGGAATAGACACATTACATTTTTTCCAATGGGGCTGTACTCACACAGGCGTGTGTAGGCGCCGAACGCAGGTTGAGACGCAATATGCTGCATTTTTCCTGCGCTCGTCAGTAAGAGCCCTTAGGATGCTAGAATGTGCTATGCCACATACAACCACTTGTCGTGGTTCCTTTGTTGTGGGACTGTGGGTAAATGCATAAAGCCATTCTGCAAAAAAAATAATCAGGCTTAGAGGCAGATTCACCGCTTCGACCCTATCGTTACTGTTCGCCAGGCGAAAATCCACTCAGACAGCGCTAATTCACTAAAATGCGGAGTTTCGTCGTGGGCGCCAAATGCTGGCGACTTTTCGCTAAAGTTAATTCGGCAATGCAAACAATTAAAAGAGAAGATGCGCTAGCGTTCATTTCTGCCTAGCGAAATTCGCTAGAGGTCTTGCGCTTAAGTTAAATTGCATACCGCGGGAAATTTAAAGTTGTATGAACGTCTTTATGTTATATGTTGCAGCAAATACATTACATTTCCGCTGTTAATTACAAATGTCCAGGGAACCTTAATAAAGACAATAGAGTTGTTATATTGCCCTACACATGAGCCCACTGTATAGTTAATGTGCCATATGTTAGAAAATGTATGGGAGAAACCGGTTGCAAAAAAAAAAAAAAAAGTCAGGACTTTTGTAGGCTATCACTCTGAAAAAAGGAAAAGTCGCCCGCGTTTTTTGAACTTTGATGCATTTTCCACATATGATGTAAGCGACAGAAGATTGAGGAATATCCATGTACTCCAGTGAACTTCGTCTGGTCTGAGCTGGCGAAGGCAAGTCTGGCGAAAGAGGTAACATTCAGTAAAATCCGCATTTTAGTTAAATTGTTTAGTTTAATTGTCGCCTGCCGATAGAGTGTGAATGAACGCTAGTGACGGTCCCGTTCGCTAGCAAATTGGTGCCTGTGCCTGTTAAAGGGGTGGTTCATCTTAAGTTAACTTTTAGTACGTTATAGAATGGTTAATTCTAAGCAACTTCCCTATTAGTCTTCATTATTTATTTTTTATCGTTTTTTAATTATTTGCTTTTTTTCTTCTAACTCTTTCCAGCTTTCAAATGGGGGTCACTGACCCCATCAAAAAAACAAACACTTTGTAAGTCTACAAATGTATTGTTATTGCTACTTTTTATAACTCCTATTTCTATTCAGGCCTCTCCTATTCATATTCCAGTCTCTTATTCATATCCATGCATGGTTGCCAAGGTCATTTGGACCCTAGCAACCAGATTGCTGAAATTGCAAAAACGGAATAAAAAGCTAAAATTACTCAAAAACCACAAATAAAAAATGAAAACCAATTGCAAATTGTCTCAGAATATCCCTCTCTACATCATACTAAAAGCCAACTCAAAGGGGGACAAACCCTTTAATGAATTGGCGATGTCCCTGTGGGTGGCAACGTTGCCGAAAAGTCACCAGCGTTAGCCACTTCGCCCTTTAGTGAATCTGCCCCTCTGTGCCTCCATAATATTGAACCAAAAACCACTAGAGCTATAAGAAATAGCCTAATTTTTTTATAGACACATCTATCTTATTAGCATAGCACAGCCTTTGTTATTGCAGCTTTCTATATATCTTAAAAAAATGCCTTGTTTGTTATTAAGAGCGGTGTATGTATATATAAATAGATAGATAACTGGCCACTGGGGACCTTATTAAAAAGGAAAAATAATGAACACACAACATTCTTCTCTGTTTAATTACGGTCTCCAGAGGTGAAGTGCTGTTTTCTTAACCTCCATTAATGGAGTCATTACCATACCAAGAACAATTAGGCATCAGCTTCGTCAAGACGTCACTGATGCAGTGTAGCACTGATCTTCTTACGCTGTTCTTCCTGTTAAAGGAAAACTATACCCCCAAAATGAATACTTAAGCAACAGATTGTTTTTATCAAATTGGATGACATATAGAATCTTACCAAACTGGAATATATATTTACATAAATATTGCCCTTTTTCATCTCTTGCCTTGAACCACCATTTCGTGACTGTATCTGTGCTGCCTCAGAGATCACCTGACCAGAAATACTACAACACTAACTGTAACAGGAAGAAGTGAGGAAGCAAAAGGCAGAACTCTGTCTGTTAATTGGCTCATGTGACCTTACATGTGGTTTGTATGTGTGCACAGTGAATCTTACGATCTCAGGGGGCGGCCCTTATTTTTTAAAATGGCAATTTTCTATTTATGATTACCCAATGGCACATACTACTAAAAAAGTATATTATTATGATAATGGTTCATTTACATGAAGCAGGGTTTTACACATGAGCTGTTTTACTCAGTATCTTTTAATAGAGACCTACATTATTTGGGGGGTATATTTTTCCTTTAATGGACACTTAACAAGAAATCATGAGATCCAGAACTTTATCATAGTAACAAGAGAAGGTCGTTTTCTTTCATAGCAAGGGAATGTAAAAATCTCTTACACTTCCCATTAGTAGTGATGAGTGTATTTTTTCACCAGGCATGGATTTGCAGCGAAAGCGAAATGGGACAGATTCGCTAATAACTACCCAGTAGCAAATGCAACCATAAGGGTAGGACTGTGACCAAACGGAAATAAGGTAAAAAATAGAAATGGATGAAGTCGCAGCATTGAGCTGACGCGACACGACTGTCGGATGCAGACGCATCTGCATCCGACAGTCGTGTCACGTCGAATCAACTTCATCCGACATTTCTATCTTTTACCTTATTTCCGTCGCATGTGACTCGTCATTTTGACACATCGCGTCAGATTGTGCTGAAAATGTCCATGTAGTCCTACCCTAAGGGGCCGATTCACTAAATTCGAGTGAAGGGTTCGAATTAAAAAAAATTCGAATTTCGAAGTTTTTTTTGGGCTACTTCGACCATCGAATGGGCTACTTCGACCTTCGACTACGAAAATCGAACGATTCGAACTAAAAATCGTTCGACTATTCGACCATTCGATAGTTGAAGTACTGTCTCTTAAAGAAAAACTTCGACCCCCTACTTCGGCAGCTAAAAGCTACCGAAGTCAATGTTAGCCTATGGGGAAGGTCCCCATAGGCTTGCCTGGGATTTTTTGATAGAAGAATTTTCCTTCGATCGTTGGATTAAAATCCTTCGAATCGTTCGATTCGAAGGATTTAATCGTTCGATCAAATGAAAAATCCTTCGATCGATCGATCGCAGGATTTGCGCAAAATCGTTCGACTTCGATATTCGAAGTCGAACGATTTTAGTTCCTGGTAGAATATCGAGGGTTAATTAACCCTCGATATTCGACCCTTCGTGAATCGGCCCCTTAATCTCTGGTCAGGTGGAAACACAGTGACATAGGGTTTTTCTTCCTGAATTAAATCTGGTTCTTTTATCTGATAAGTGAATTAACTGTGTTTTGTGACGCATTTTTTTAGTTTGATGAACTGTGTACAAATTATATGTAAAAAATACTAAGGGGCACATTCACTAAAGTGAGAATTGTTGCCAGCGACCATTTCGCACACATGGCACCACTTCACCAGGCGCAAATTCGCTACCGATTCGCTAATTCACTAAAAAGTTGCGCCCTGGCAAGCATTTCATAGCGAAGATGCGCATACGGCGGGTAATTTAAAGTTGTATGGACGTCTTTATTATAAATGTTGGTGCAAATGCTTGAAGTTATGACTTTTTCTTACAAAGGTCCAGGGAACCTTAATAAAGACAAGAGAGTTAATATAATTTCCTACACATGAGCGCACTGTGAAATAAATGTTCCATATGTTATGAAATGTCTGGAAAAAAACAGTTAACCAAAAAAAAGTTAAAGTTAGGACTTTTGCAGGCAATCCTGCTTCAAGGAAAAGTCGCCAGCGTTTTTGGAACTTTTCGGCACACAGGATATGATGTAAGTGACAGAAAATTGGGGAAGATCTGGCTGCTTTTTAGCACTTCGTCTGGTCTGAGGTGGCGAAGTGAACTCTGGAGAAAGAGGTAACGTTCAGTAAAATCCGCACTTTACTGAATTTGCGGAATTTGCCAGAGTGCCTGACGATAGAGTGTGAGCGAACAGTAGCGACGGTCTCTGTCGCTAGCAAATTGGTGCCTGCGTCTGTTGGTGAATTGGCGATGTGCCTGCGGGTGGCAACACTGGCAAATTGTCGTTAGCCACTTCGTCCTTTAGTGAATCTGCCCCTAAATGTGCTAATGCCATTTTTTACCATTAATTCCAGCATAATTGCATACTTGAGAGGGTGATGCAGCTGACATGGTTGTAGCCAATCCATTAAATCACACACTTGTGTTTGTGTGTGTACTTTGATGTGAATGGGACACAGTTGCGCTGAAAAGGTCTGTTCACTTCTGGCATTCAGCATTGAAATGACATCTGTGCCCAATTCTTTAGGTGCACGTTTTGTGTGGCAATTGAGAACATTGGAGCTACCACCACCTTCAAGCCTGGCAATAGCTTCAGGTTTCCCCCTGCGTCAATAAGCAAACTTGCAAATGATTTTACAAATGAACAAACAGGCACTCTGAGGAACACAAGTACAAGGAATGGCTTTAGATGCAAGTAACATATTTCTGTGTGATGACTGCAGCACTTGCAGTTCATAAATGACTCCTCAGGTTTACAGCTATGGGCCCTCACAGTGTTACCTCAAAGGGTATATCCACTATCCTGTCCCTATCCATTAGTATTCCTATTCTGGCAGATGGTCCCCAGGGTATTATTCCCAGACTACTTTACCTTGGTGAGGAATACTTATTTTAGCCACCCATCGCCCACTCCAAGAGCCAACTATAACAGGTGCTTCTCCTCATTTTATATAGTAACATAAGGTTGGACATTGTCCATCTTGTTCAACCTGGAACTATTGCAGAGTACGTTACACTGACTTCTCTCATCTACCTCATGTCCCTTTCTTTAATGAGGCTTTCTGGATCAGTCTCCTGAAACCAATCACCCTCCTATATGCAGAGTCGGATTGGACCATTGGAACACACCGGAGAAAACCTGTGGCCCAGACCTGCTCCCTGCTTTCCACAGCTTCCAACCTCCCAATCTGGCCTCTGGCAAGCCGCAAAGAGAAAAAGTAACACACTGGGGGGCAGAGGGGGGTTGCGGCTGTGGGTCTGCCCCTTATCCGATGCCGACTGTACAAGTGGAGTTCAAAGAGGTTTGATATGTCCTCCCTTTTACACTAGCTAATACAACACAATATTCCTGGGACCTGTGGGATTTCCTGCCTCCCCCAGGGCACATTAGCATTAAAATGTTATTCAAAGGAAGGAAAATGACTAACAAATTCACTAAAGGGCAAACTTTCACCTGCAAAGGCTTTGCCACACTTTGTGCCACTTCGTCAGGATCTAATTCGCTACCACTACACTATTTCACTAAAATACGAAGTTGCGTCTCGGCAGCTGAACGCTGGCCAATATTGGCAAGCGTGAATTAGTCTGCGCAAGCATTTCATATTAAACTTTCACTAATGTTCATTTCTGCCTAGCGAAACTTCATTAATACACTTACGCTTAGGTCAATTTGAATAGGGTGGGTTCATATACGTAGGTGAGGTCATACTGTATATATGTCTTTATTAGTGATGTTGGGGAAATTGCTTGAAGTGGCCACTTATTATTTAAAATGTTGAAGAAGCAAAATAAAGGCAAAAGAGATCCTCTATTGTCCTAGACGTGAGCACACCCTAAAACAAATGTGGCATGCCCCTCAAATGGTTTAAAAAAAATGTTAAAACAAAAATTTGTAACAGTAACAATTTTTAAATACAATCCCACTTTAAAATGTGAAAAAACACCAGCGTTTTTTTTATAATTTTTATAACTTTTTGACAGGATATGATGTCACTCACTAAGATTGAGGAGGATGTAGCTTCATCTTATCAGTTTCAGCTTAAACCTGGCGAAGGAAACTCTGGCGAAAGGGGTAACGTAATAGAAAATTTGCACTGTTGAGTTATGTTTCGCCTGAGCTAAAATGCACCTGGCATAAGGGCACAAAACTTCGTTAGCGAAGTACTCTTTCACTAGCGAATTTTCCTCTACACCTGTTGGTGATCTCCCTGCAGTGCATTAGTAAGCCTGGTGTCAGCTCACAATACATTCGGTGGATTTTGGTCAAGAAATGGAAGATGTTGCATTTGCTCACTCAGGAGCCAACACAAGGCTCCGGACACAAAGAGAAAAGGAGATTCTGCTAGTGGTCAGGGGGCCTGAAATCGGCCTTGCTGATTTTAGCCCCGTCAGACCCTAGCCTTAGACTGAAGCTCCACTAGGGCAAGGAGCAATTAAACATCTCAATATAGCACTGTGTAAACACAATGGTGTGGCTGTATATAAATAAGTCAGTAATAATGGCTTTATCAGTTCACAGCAGGTTCCCTCTGGGCACCTCATTTATCTAAAGACGTTCTCATTTTCTCTACTCTCTACCTCTATTTCTGTTGAGAGTTGTACTTGTCATCTCTGAGAAGTCTTTAGAAGAGTAGCCAGTAATTCAGTGTGCTAGATATGTAAACACAGATATATACTGATGGGAAAATGGTAACCTTCGCTCACTGCTGAGAAGCACCACTGTCATTTATCTTCTTTATTTCTTCAAAGTCTTCAGAAGTTGTTTTCTCATGAAATTATTGTGTTTATATTTATTTTTTAAATGAAATATTTTGTACTTTTTATTATATTTATATTGATCTTATTGTGGTTTCTCCGGACTAAGAAATAGTATAATTTAGGGTGGTGCTGTCCTACTAGAGGTACATGGGCTTGGGTGTGACCTTCAAATGTATTTATATGGTTCCCTGATTGCCAATGGGCTACATAGATGTATGATATGATCATTTTTTTATAATCCAGAACATGGTGTCTATGGCACAAAAGACCCACCAACTACATGGTAAATGGTGGACTGTCAGTTTAAACCAGCTCCACAAGGACATAGTAGCAATTGCAATTGTATTTGCCAAGGTCTTGGTGATGAGCTTGGATTAAAGTGCATGAACCCCCAAGATTTAACAGGAGTTCATACACTTTAGTGTACTCATAAGGCCAGAAACGTATCTTTGATGCTAAAGAGATCAGGTGCATGCCCAGATTTAATCAGGCAGGTTGGTAGATCTCAGATATACTGCCCAGCCAGACGTCAAGGGGCTGTTTAGATGGATAATTGTGCATTCCTGGTAAATGATGATTATTGGTTCTGATGAAAAATTTCATTTGGTCAGCATTAAGGGACTGAAAAAGAATACATAGGTGGCCATACACATCTATGGCACCTTGTATGGTATTCATCTCTTCAGTGCTGGGTCAATTTGTGAGCCTCATGGGCTAGCCCCTGTATGGACACCTAGGAGCCGATTCACTAACTTCGAGTGAATGATTCAAAGTAAAAAAACTTCGAATTTCGAAGGTTTTTTTGGGCTACTCGACCATCGAATGGGCTACTTCAACCTTCGACTACAACTACGACTTCGAATCGAAGGATTCGTAGTAAAAATCGTTCGACTATTCGACCATTCGGATAATCAAAGTACTGTCTCTTTAAAAAAAACTTCGACCCCCTAGTTCGGCATCTCAAAGCTACCGAAGTCAATGTTAGCCTATGGAGAAGGTCCCCATAGGCTTGCCTAAGTTTTTTTGATCGAAGGATATTCCTTCGATCGTTGGATTAAAATCCTTCGAATCGTTTGATTCGAAGGATTTAATCGTTCGATCGAAGGAATAATTCTTTGATCGTTCGATCGAATTTTCTGCGCTAAATCCTTCGACTTCGATATTCGAAGTCGAAGGATTTCAATTTCAATTCCTAGTCGAATATCGAGGGTTAATTAACCCTCAATATTCGACCCTTGATAAATCTGCCCCTAAGAAATGGAATTTGACTATTCACCACCTAAAACCTGCCCAATTGCTGTTTAAGTCAATAGGAGATGTCCAGGGATCAATTTGGAGTTGTTTGCAGCCTTCCTGACATTCAAATCGAGTTTCCGGGTTGATCCTATTTACCAGAGTTACATTTTTTTTATTTTTATAATAAATTTCGATCATTGACAAATGTGCCTCAAAGTGTCCCCTGGTGACATGAAGCATGTAAGGCTGTTGCTTTGTAATCATAATGGAAAATACAATTTGTATCTTTTAAACTTCAATTTTGGCTCTTGGACTCCACATTAAGGCTTGGCTAACTTTTTTTGATCGAAGGATATTCCTTCGATCGTTGGATTTAAATCCTGCGAATCGTTCGATTCGAAGGATTTAATCGTTCGATCAAACTATCTGCACTAAATACTTCGATATTCGAAGTCGAAGGATTTCAATTCCTAGTCGAATATCGAGGGTTAATTAACCCTCGATATTCAACCCTTAGTGAATCAGCCCCTTAGCTTTAGGCTGCCCTTCAGAACCTTTGAAGCTCCACTCTTGCTGTGAAAAGGAAAAAGATGAGGAACAATAGAGCTCAGTGTAGCTAATTTTGCCATAAGGCCCTACATCTGTTTATAAAGCTAAAAGATTCACAAATTCACATGGCTACCTAGAATAGGAACCACCACTCAAACAGATTTATAGATAGATGGGAATTTTTAAAAAAACATGTTCTTTTGAGATACATGTCTTGAATTATAAAAACACAAAATGTATTAGATGGGTTAGCCTGAAGCGTACACGCTAATGCTTAAGTTACAATAGACAGAGATGTGCCAATAAAAACAAAACAATGCTTTAGGTCTCATAGTTAATGTATTAAACCCTTTGAACAATAATCCTGCATTAAATGTATTTAAATGATGATGTATTCCCAAGGCACTGAATGACAACAGGCTCTGTGCCACACACTGCATCATACTGGAAATATTTATTTTAAGTATATTTTCCTTTAATGGAATATAGAAAGTGTGTGAAAAGCATTAGGGTTCGTCAACAATCACAGGTGCATTATTGTGCACAAAACTGTGCCCTAAAATTCTGACTGCATTAAAGGGCACCTGTCACACTAAAATTTTTTACCTCACCAGAGGTGTAGGCTAATAAAGTCCACCCCCATCAGTAGGCCACACGCACCAAGAAGGAGCTCCTGGTGTGGATGGCCATGTTGTGACACAAAGAATTATGCCACAACTTTCACTTGTTATGCGCATGGGCTTGATATCACGTGCATGCATCTAATGAGCAAGAAGTTCTCATTGTGTGGTTTCTAACATTGACTATTGCCATTGTATAGGAACTACAAATGTATGATCTGAGAGATGCAGATAGTTATAGGAATGCTTGCTGAACTACTTTTCTTGGCATCCCATTTAGGTAAATTTTGAGCTCAGAATCAGCCAGTTATGATGAGCCTCATGTGAAGTCAGCAGTAACATTGGAGGACATGCCTACTAGCCTGGACCCTATCCAAAACCATCAGAGACCAGATAAAAGCAAAACAAGTAGTTTTGCTTGTGTCTAATAATTACTGTGGACATCTGATCACTGTTCCCATAGTACCTAAGCCAAACTTGGAACTTATTCCTGGTTAACGTACTTAAGGGCATGTTTACTAACATTGGAGATAAATATCTGGAGAGATTTCTGGCGATGTTGCCCATGGCAACCAATCAGCAATTAGATTTAAACAATGTTAGTAAACATGCCCCTTAGGCTCGATCGAGGCCGGGAGCCGACCCAGACCATTTGTCTGAAAGTTTTGTCTAACTTAGTGAAAAATGGTTTCTTAATAAGTATGGGAGATTGGCAGTATCAATTTTATAAGTTGTATTCTACTCATGGGGCTTAGTAAAAGTGATTCCCACACCTTGATTTTTGTTGTTATAGTACCTAACAGTGGTACTACGTTTGCATAGTGGAATTCTGATGGGGGGAGCTTGACCACTACTCCAAGGTAAGCGAACTGGTTAACCACTGGGAATGGTGAGTTCAGTGAATGCATTAGGGGAGTGTCCACTGCAAAACTATAGGTTAGGTTAATTAGGCTCAAGAGAGAGGGGCCTTGGTCTCCCAAATACACTAAAGTATCATCCGCATACAACTGTATGCGTTCCTCTCAGCTGGTGAGTTCAGGATGTTGTCTAACTGCTTTAGCAAATGGCTCCATAACTAGGGCAAAAAGAAGTGGAGATATAGAGCAACCCTGCCTTGTGCATCTTTTAAGTGGGAATTGTTTGGAGTTGGATCCATTTACCTTGGGTGAGTGGTATAAAAGTTGTATCCATTTGCTATATGGGGGCTGAAGTTAAAGTGTTCTAAGACTGACCAAAAGTATGGCCATATGACTGTATTGAATGCTTTGGTCTTGTCACAGCTACTGCTCTGTGCCCAAAATTGTCATGTTTGGTGGCTAAGTTTAGGTAAAATCTCATGATATTCAGAGCCGTAGCTTTACCCGACATGAAGCTAGTTTGGTCCTCTATTACCGTGAGAATGAACTTGCTCATTCTTGTGCTAACAGTTTTGCTAGAATTTTGATATCAGTTGACAGCAAGGAGATAAGCCGAGATACGTCCATGTGCTTGGGGTCTTTGCCTGGCTTGTGTAATAACACTATGAAGGCTTCATATAGTGAGGGAGGCAACCTTACCGTATGGAGTGCTGCAGCATTTGGAGTAGGCATACTTTGTATGAACCTTTTATAGAGTTTGATTGGGAAACCATCGGGCCAGGTGGAATTTGTTGTACAATTCAATGAGGGTTAAATCTGCTTCTAAAGCTCTTTCTGTTCCTCAGTGAGCTGATGAAGTCTAAGGTTCGCAAGGAAGTCTTTTATTTCTTCTGGGGTAGCTGAGTTTTAAGATTGATAAAGCTCTGTATAGTATTTAGTTAGTAATTCTGTTATAGTTTGAGGGTGCGTATGATTGGCCCCATTGTGATCTACCAGTTATGCTATTGCAGGAGGAGAGCTTTCGACCCTGGACACATAAGTCAAGAGCTTCAATATACATTTTTTAAAGGCAGGTGTGGGGGTGCTGCAACTTCATGGTAGATAGATAAATAAATACAACTCTACAAGACTCACCTAGTCCTTGTTCTTCCCAACAATGAATATTATACACAACACATGAATATTATACACAGCAATTGTAATAATACATTTTTGCAGCACTGGAAATTCTTTTTCACATGGATTCCCTCTTTGAAATAATTTTATATTTGCCCTATTTCCCTTTTGTATTGAGTCAATTGAATAACAAAATACAGAAACACAGTACGTTACCAAGTATTTCATAAAAATGCATAAATACATGTGTTCTTTCCAAAAATATGCTTTCTTTATTGAGCCAAAACACATGCTCCACAAAGAAAGTAAAAATGATCTTCAAATAACCTTTCTACAGCATTTGATCTAGCCACATCTTTATTGGTCTTACACACAACCGCATGTGCATTTTTAATTAAAATGTTCTTAAAAGTAATTCGATTTTTACTCTGAGGCCACATCTTAGTCATGAGCACAGTGCACCACCTGACACAACAAATGCTCCCTCATTCTGCTTGAAAATCTGCAGCCCATTTAAATAGCTACAATATGGAAGAATTATTGCAGAAATGAAAAGACCTCAAAATCCAATCTATGTTGAAAC
The DNA here is from genome assembly GCA_038501925.1 of Xenopus petersii. NCBI lineage: Eukaryota > Metazoa > Chordata > Amphibia > Anura > Pipidae > Xenopus > Xenopus petersii. The sequence continues at coordinate 94,571,913 of CM076687.1, read as the reverse complement.
TGGTACAGCTGCAACCACATGTTGCTGACTCTCGACCTAACAATCCAAATGACCAGGGTTATAGTGGTTTAAAATGGATTAACCCAAAGTGAACCAACTCCTTTGCGTTCATAAATTCAAAACAAAATGCAAATCCTGTTCTCTACTGTCTTGCCATTTGTTCATAGAAATTCCTTTAAGACAACTTAAAACAATTGTTTATCTTTTCAGATTAATGTTGATATGACTGTAAGTGGTTTTCATAAAAAAAAATTACATTCTGGGGCTGCAGTTCACCTAAGTACATTTTAAAACTTTATTTACATAGTATGCATTGTAGCTGCCCGCCCAAGCCAATCTAACATTTGAACTGCATAATTCATTGTGACTGTTAATATAAGAGAAATTTATAGCAACTTAGCGCTAATTTGCAGTACAGAACAATATATACCTCTATACGCTCTGTTGTATGGCAAGCAGAAAAGTTATTCCTGCTGTTAAAGTTCATTTGTGTGTAGAGTAACAGCCAGCAGCAATAATATAGCCAGCTAAGCACAGGATATTACAGGGTTAATTTGAGTACTCCAGCCACCTGACAGTCTAGTCCAATCAGAACCCATCCTCTCTCTGAGAACTTCTAGAATCTAGCCAGACATGCCAGCAGCCATCTTAGAGACAGAATCTTCAGAGAGCATGCCAGAGTAGAGAAACTGCCCTTAAGATCCTATGAGCGAAAATAGGTGAGCTATCTTTGTTTATGTGTACTGATTAATGCTGCTAATGACAATGTTAGTGATTATATGTTAGAATATATACTGAATGCTCCTTTTGTATGTTTGCCCCTAGTTCTACCACATTCTACACATTCTACGCATTCTACGTGTACTTACTGCACTTATATCGCACCAATATTGCTAAAACTCATCATCTTTGTTCCTGATTCCCTAAATCCTGATGATGTTACCAATAAAGAAAGTTATTTTTGTACCAGTGGTATGTTCTTAAAGTCTTTCAAGGATCCGAGGACAGTTACAGTAGAACTATTACCCTCTGAGGAGGCGAGAAGACGCACCTCATCAGAGCTAGAGCAGAAGCCATATCAAGTGTGCCTCTGAGTGTAATTGCAAGCCCTTAAAGAGACAGTGTACAAAAAAAAAAAAAAGATTAAACAGCCCTGTAAAGCTAACCTGCCTTTTCTGTGGCAATAGAGATGACAAAATACCACAGAAGAAGCACAAATAGAGCCCAGTATTGCATCCAAGTAGATGTATGCCTTTCCTGCGGCCTTCAGAGTCAGAGCATTGCCACAGTCGACACAGTGCACATGTCGACAAGCGTGTTACCGCCCAGAGTGAAACAAACACGTGCTGCAATTCACCCAGAGACAACGCACACAAGCAGCGCAACAATTCTGACAGCTGCATCTCTGCAAGTAAAGACACAGACCGTCAGCATCCTGTAAGCAACTGCAAGCAAGCCAAAGTCCCTCACCTTGCATCTACTTCTACAAAGACTGATCCTGAGTGATTCCTAACTTCTATAGAGAGACACTTATTTTGAATCAGCAAGCCAAGTCACTGTATCCTGCTCTTCACATTAAGGTCAGAGTTTCCTGTTTATTCCTTATTGATGGTTATGTGCTGACCTTGGCACATTAAGAGACACTGAATAAAAGGTAATAAGAACTTTGAGAGAATCCAGAGATATTTGCATTATAAGGACTTTATGTGAATTTGAATAAAGTTATTTATTCCTTTGTGTTTAGCTGATATTTAACTCTTTCAAGTCAAAATGTCTGTTTATAGTGATTCAATGCCATTGTTAGAGGGTGAAGCGTTCAATAGTGAGAGATATTCCCTACAACAGAAGGTATTAGAGTTGAGGGAAAACTTAAAGTCAGAGACAGATCCTGAAGAGATAGAAAGGATACATTGTGACATAAAAAAGTACCTATCTAAGATAGAGAATTTAGAAGCTGAGCTTAGGGAGTCTCAAGCAGTCTCAGAACAGATAAGCCAGTTGAGACAGTCATCTCGTGAGAGAAGACCTACCCCAAAAATGCTAGAATAAATGCAACAAGAAGCTGCACAAAGAGAAAGGAAATTCAACCAAATGTACGTAAAATGGAAAATGCATACCAATGAGGTTTGCATGAAGCTAAAACAAGAGTGTGCAGAGGATGAATTATCCAACATGATGGATGCTGTAGAGAAGCATGAGTTAGATATGAAGACAATATATGATGAGCTAAGGTCATACACAGCACCCTCCCAGGACATTAAGAGGAAGATTGACACATGCACTGCAATAACAGCAGATTTATTAGGGCTTATGAGAATACGATCAATTGAAACCGACTTTGATGTTGAGACAGAGAGGACAAGGCTACTAGAGCTTTATAAAAGGGATTATGCAAAGTCTGTATATGGATCTTCCGTTTCAAGAGTAGCATCTTCTAGCAAACATTCTAGCCACTCATCTAAGTGCACAAGTACCTCAGCCAAAAGAGTAGAAGCATCTGCACAACTTGCCGCTAAAAGAGCTGAGATTGAGATGGAAGCTGTTATCGAAGCACAACGTCAACAATTAAAAAAGTTAAAAAAACAAAGAGACATCGAGGTCATGGAAGCTAAACTTAGAGTATATACTGAAGAGGAAATAAAAGAAAATGGTGATAGATCCAGAGCAGTACTTCCCGAGAGAATAGATCCCTGCCCTTCTATCCTCACTGAGGAAAAGAAAGGGAAATCTAAGTCAGTGTGTAGTGAGAGAACAGATCCCTGTCCTTCTATCCCCACTAGTCATCATAGTGACCAAGGAAATGTTGCAGCTATTGCCCAAGCAATACATGAGACAGTGGTTCTTACAAGACTTCCAACTCCTGAACCAACTGTCTCAGGAGACCCATTGAAGTTCATAGAGTGGAGTACAAGCTTTGAAGCACTTATTGCACGTCGCTGCTCCAATCCAGCAGACAAGTTGTTCTACCTACAGAAGTATGTTAGTGGAGAAGCAAAGAAGGCTCTTGAAGGTAGCTTCTACAGGAAGGATGAAGAAGCCTACAAACAAGCATGGGAGAAGCTAAATGCACGGTATGGTCATCCCTTTGTAGTACAGCGAGCCTTTAGAGAAAGACTTAACAGTTGGCCATGATAAGCTCTAAAGAGTATGTTAGGCTTAGAGAGTATGGTGACTTCCTGCAAGCATGTAGCAACGCCATTCCTCCATAAAGGGTTTGCAAGTACTGAATGACTGTGAAGAAAACCAGAAAATGATACTTAAGCTGTCTGATTGGGTGACCTCAAGATGGAATCGTCATGTAACTAAACAGTTAGACCAAGGCAAGGAGTATCCCAGTTATTTACTTAACATATTACATCTGCTGAGTGTGCACTGTCTTGTCCTGTCCCTGCACTGTGCTGACCTGTCTTGCAGGAGTTGCATATTTTTGCACTTGCACTTTTTGTCTGTTGTCCGTTACATCTATGTTGTGTTGTGTAGCACCATTCCTAGAGGAACGTTGTTTCGTTTCACTGTGTACTGTACAAATGTTTATGGATGAAATGACAATAAACTCACTCTTGACTCTCTTGACTTGACTCATGGGAAAATTTGCCCAGTGTTGATTAATGACCCCCAATGTCTTGAACAAATAATTAAATAATAATTAGCACAGCTATGTTCTGTTTTGCTAATATACCTACAACTGATAAAATATATTTCTCCATGAAATATTTATAGTTTAATGCAAAATATGGTCCTAAATATGCTACTTGTCTAGTAGCATATTTAGTATGAGTGGTGGCACACGGGGAGGTGACTAATTTACCTGTGTGCCACTAGCGTAAGGGCAGAACCACACGGTCAGATTCGGGGGGGAATCGGCGTCAAATCTCCTCTTCTTCAGACTGCCTTCCCGTCGGCTAGAATGAAAATCACCAGCAGCATGGCAATCGGATGGCTTTGTTTGCCGAAGTCACCGCGATGAAGAGGAGATTTGTGTAATGTGACATTACACAGGGGCATTACTTCTCAATGGTGAACACGTTTGTTTGCCATTCTACTCTTTCTGCTGTTCTTATTTTTTTGTCTTTAATAAAACTATGGTGTGAGGAAGTAAGCTAAACTACATATCTACTACAAGGTAATTTACCCCATCCAAGAACTTCTGTAAAGTTGATTAACTCAGTCCCATCATGTTAATTTTCAAAATAGTATTGATGCATAGTAGGGCTGAACAAATAGTTTTGTACCACTGTTGGATATCCATATGGACATTTTCATTTATTCAGGTGTCTAATACAAATAAGTCTAAGGCTATTGGACTTTCTGAGTTTTCTTGAAAATGTTTTACCTCTCACCCAAGTGGCTTCCTCAGTTCAACTGGGGGGATACCCCAGCGTTTAAACCTTTAAAGGGGTTGTTCACCTTTGAGTTAACTTTGAGTATGATATAGAAAATGATATTCTGAGACAATTGGTTTTATTTTTTTATTATTTGTGGGATTTTTTTTGTTATTTATCTTTTTATTCAGCAGCTTCCTAGTTTGCAATTTCAGACATCTGCAATATCGGCATTGATTTGAATAAGAGACTGGAATATGAATAAGAGAGGGCCTGAATACAAAGATGAGTAATAAAAAAAAGTAGCTACAACAGTAATTCTGTAGCCGTAGGGTCAGGGCACACGCTCAGATCTGAGTGCCATCCAGCCGGCGATTTACATTCTAGCTGGCGGGAGGCAGTTCGGGAGATTAGTCGCCCCGAAGAAGAGGAGATTTGTCGCCAGGTGACTAATCTCCCCGAATCTCAGCCTGTGCCCTGACCCTTACAGAGCATTTTTTTTAGATGGGGTCAGTGACCCCCATTTGAAAGCTGGAAAGTGATAGAAGAAGAAAGCAAATCATTTAAAAGCTATAAAAAAATAAATAATCACAACCAATTAAAATGTTGCTTAAAATTGGCTTTTCTATAATAAACTGAACGTTAAGTCCATTTAATATCCACACCTCTTTGAGTTTCTGCTAAAACCTACCTGAACTAACTGTATTTTGCTAAACTGAAGAAGCCATTTGGATGAGTGGTCAAAATGTTTCCAAGAATTCTCAGATGCTTTAGACATATTTCCACTATATACTCTGTCAAATTTTAAGGTCAGTTCTTGTACAAAGTTCCTAGGTATTGGCATGATGAACTGAAAGGCAGAATAAGAAATTCTCTGCTAATAACTAAGGCACAAGTCTCCCAACCTCAGAATAAGATCCATTATAGTTCATGCTAAATAGTTGACTGTGAGTTGCTGAACTCCATTTTAATCAATTTTCTGGAATCCACCAGGGTAATGTTTCTTCATTGTTGTGCCAGAAAATAATTTACATAATGCCATCTGATCTTAAGGCAATTTCAGAGCAAAAAATGCACTTTTACAATTAAATATTGTGTTCAGGTTAAAGCCTTCTTTATGCCACCATGCCAGAAATAAGAATTACGATATTTATCTTTCAAAATTCAATTATAATAAAATTATTTAATATGTGCCAACAATGCACACCTGTGTCATATTCCTTTTCACTTGCAATTGCCAGATCAATACAAACATGTAAAAACTGACTATCCAATATAATAGAACTCGGCATTATTAAAAGAACAGAACAGGGCACGGAAACAAATTCTGAGTAGATACATAGGTCCAAACGGATTGGATGATAGGAGAAGGAAGTTGAGGTTTTTCTGGATCATGTCCCATTCAAGTGGAATCATGTCAAGGTTTATACTGCCAAGTTTGGGAAACACATAAAGGCCTTTAGTTGATTATAAGAAAGTTAGTTTTAATTTTTTTTCTTGTTTCCTCTGGCATTTATGTAAGATGTTTTAATGTTTCCATTTTGCTTGTGAGTGTTTAGTACCTTCAGGGTGTTTGGATCCTGGCCATGCATATAGTGCAAAATAAAATATGAAATAATAACATGTGCAAATGGGTAACATGTTTTTGGATTTAGAATCAATGATTAAAGCAGCAATCTGCTGGTCTAATTGTTTTCTTCTTTCTCTCTCTCTTTTTCTAACATGATCCTAATCAAGGAGCAAGACTTAACTGAAGGCTACACTAATCCCGAAACAAAAATGATCCTTAAATGTGAGAACATTGTGTAACATTTGCAGATGTGTTAAAAAAAAAGACGAGCATTTTAAACATTATCTAAATAATAAAAGAGAACACTTCACTTTTTTTTGTAGATGGCAATTTTTACCCTCGCAAGAAACGTAGCCATTTTAAAGTACAGGTTTAAAGCGTTTTCCACAAACAGGAAAAAAACTACTATTCCTAACACTTTTGATTAAATACACAGTGTAGTCAAATGTCAATCTATGAAATATTGTAGAAGAAGAGCAGTCCAATATTATTGTAATAAATAAAAAGTATACAAAATGCTTTATAAAGTACAAAAATAGCAGAAGTGAATAGGCAGGATTTAATCAGATGGAGAAATATAGTAAGATCTTTATAAAATATCAGGAGTGGAATTGTCACGTACGGCTCCCTAAATTCAGAAGTGCTAAGCTCCCTGGTCACGGCTCAATCTTCTGCCTGTAGCAGCCGCCTTTGGCCTTCAAAGGAGCCCTCAACTACTCGCGAATGGCGAAGGGACGTAACTATGTTAATTCACTAGCGCATTTTACTGAATGTTACCTATTGCACCAGACTTGCCTTCACCACCTCAGACCAGGCGATGTGCAATAGAGTAGATAGGACTTGCTTCAATAAAAAAAAAACGTTGGCATCTTTTACTTTTTTATGGGTGATACGTATCCTCTTTCCCCCCTACATTTCCTAACATATCTCAAAATAACAACTCTATTTTATTCTATAAAGCTTTCCCAGGCTTGTGTAGTGTAATGTAGTTGCTGCTACATATACATCTATTGTACTTTAACTTTGCACCATATGCAAATTAGGCATCACTAGCGTAACTTTGATTTGCTTGACGAATTAACACTTCGCTACCTTTTGCCTCCCTGAGCGCAACTTCGGATTTTAGTGAATTAGTGGCGCCCTGGCGCCTACTAATAGTAGAAGAGAGGAAGCACAGAAAGATGTATATATATATGGATAATACTTTCTACTTCTTAGGAGAGTAGTGATCAGTAAGGAGTATGCAGTAAGACAGGGTGGTCTGCTTTTAGATCTGAAGTACTGCTAAAAAAAGGACAGGCTGTGAAGAGTTTGCCAACTGCCATGTAATTAGCTGATTATATTACCTCTAATTATCACTTAGATAACAAGCTTTGCCTTGGTATGTGATGTCCTGAAAATCTGCCCTCTTACTGACCCTTGAGGAGTGAGCTCAGATCTTCCTGGTGAAAGAGTATATTTCATAGTTAAGTCAATGGAGCCTATTAATTTCAGTTGCATGGGAGTCAAGCTGTTTTTGTAAGGGTTTGTGAAATTCCAAAGATCCAATAATGTTTAACTATACTGTTTTCATCTAAGGTAATGATTTAGGTATGTGTTATTGGATATCATTGTTAGTGAGAGAACATGTCTCAAGTTGTCTCTAGGCAGTTGCAGGCTTGCAGCACAGGCTTCATTCACTGGTCCTTATCTTAAATCCCCCTAAGTACTTGTCATGTACTTACTGCAATTCTGGGAGACACGGATCTTCGGCGCGCTGCGTTCCAGTGACGTCACGGCGCAGGCGCCTTGACGCCGGCGCAGGGGAATTGCTGGGTGCAGCGTGATGACGCAGGCAATGGTATTTCTGCCGGCGCAGAGGTTCTCCCAGGGCTCGGACATACTGTCAGACTTACCGAAGGAAGACAGCCCTTACAGCTCCTCAACTAAAAGGGCTGTCTTCCTCTCGTATAAGCTCCTGCTTTGAGGCCACCGAGAGCAACATCCAAGGGGTTGGAGAGCAACATGTTGCTCACAAGCTACTGGTTGGGGATCACTGATCTAGGATATCCTCTGGTCTTTGCTTAATAGCAGTGATAATAGAAATTCCAGGTGTAGCAAGTAGTGATTGGCAAATGTCCCGTTGCTCTTTGCTGATAAATTTGCAAAGTCAATGGGCGTCATTCCGACCACTCTGACGAGCGGCAAAACTATTTTTGTCAGCAAATTGCAGAAATTCTATGCGAATTCACGCCTGACGAATTTATTCGCCCATCACTAGTAGTGAGACGCAATGATGTAATCAAATAATTACAAAACAGCAACATTTTCTATCATTTTACTGGTAGAGAAACATTTATTTTGCTAAATGAATGTGTCTCATTACAACATGGGAAGTTAAAAAGATAACCACGCTGCGGTTTACTGATTGGTGCTAATATCTCAAATTTCACTACAGACCTACCAATGGGTTTGAGTGTGGTGCAGATTCTATTTATTTAGATGACATGGAAAGCAAGTAAAGTTCAGGCCAGTGTCTGCCCCTTTAGAGATCATAGGGGTAATTATTGCAATTCAAAAGTATAATAAGCAACCAGATATGATAGAATTTTTATTAAAGGGATACTGTCATGGGAAAAATAATTTTTTTCAAAATGAATCAGTTAATAGTACTGCTTCTGCACTGAAATCCATTTCAGTCACATGACCGGGGGCAGCTGGGAAATTGACAAAATGTCTAGGCCCATGTCAGATTTCAAAATTGAACATAAAAAAATCTGTTTGCTCTTTTGAGAAATGGATTTCAGTACAGAAGTCTGCTGGAGCAGATGTGTTTTGAAAAAAACATGTTTTCTGATGACAGGATCATCTTTAAGCACGCTGTTCTTTAAGAGATACTGACACCAGAAATTAAACTCTTTTTTTACAACTTATAACTTTGCCATAAAGTATTTGCACAATGCTTTTACATTACCTGTCTGATGCCCCATGTTCCTGTATGAGGGGGCTGCCATATTTGTGCAGCAGGAGTTCGTTAGCATTAGAAACTCTAATTGACAGGCTGAGATGGGACAGTCAGGTTGGCAAAACAGTCAGGTTTAGGAGCTTCCACCAACATAAACAAACCTCTAAGTAACTTTTAATGTATATTCATAGTTAAAGGGGAACTCCGGATTCCAAACCAAAATTTGATAAAGAGGCACACAAACCCCTAATATACCTATCACAGTTACCTGTTTTTTTCAAAAAGTATGAATAAATGCCATTTTCTATGCTGAAATCCAGCTGTTTAACAGTTCTTCTCTTTCTGCATCATTTGAAATCCTGGCAGGGAAGGAGGGACTAAAACACTGATGTTACAAATTGTAACAACTTCTCCACAGCTTACAGACAGCATGCAGGAACTACATAACCCACAATGCATTGCACTGTGATGTTCCTTTCCTTATTGAAATCACATGTGCAGGGAATTGTGGGGTTTGGAGGATGCAGTCTAAGGACAGATGGCTGCTGATACAAAGTAACGGTAGTCAGCCAGCTCAGCAAAGTAGTCAGGTAGATCAGCAGGAAAGCAGGGGGATAGGCTTAGGGAACTGTTAGAAACCATTAAAAAATCTATTATATATTTTTTGATTAATGTATATTGCAAAGTTGCTTGAAATTATGTTTACTTTTCAAAAAGCATAAGTTATGTTTTTGTGGAGTTCCCCTTTAAGCTCCATAGGAAGTCCCCTTCGTAAGGCCCCTCTGGTCAAATCTGAATGCTTCTTAAACTGATAAAGATCAGCTTGCATTGTAAATATGGTTTCCATCTCCCCTCTTCTTCCCTGCAGATATGTATTAATTATTATAAGTACAGGTATGGGACCCATTATCCAGTAAACTTATTTGTTATAAAGCTCACAATTATGGAAGGCCATCTCCCATAGACTCAATTATAATCAAATCAAAATTGTTAAAATAATTTCCTTTTTCTCTGTAATAATAAAACAGAACATTGTACTTGATCCCAACTAAGATATAAATAATCCCAATCCTATTGGGTTTAATTAATGTTCAAATTAATTTTTTTTTGGTGAACCAAAATTACAGAAAAACCCCAGATCTCGAACATTCTAGATAACAGGTCCCATACCTGTACAGCCAATCATATGCAATCATCCACACGAATAGTGACTCAAAAGAACTAGAAATTGGAAAGTGAAAGTGGTGTTCCTTTTCTTGCTTAATGCAAAATATAGCATAAATCATAGACATATCATAGGCAAAAAATATATTCAGTATAAGCACTGAATTTATTGTGCTTATGTTAAGAAAAGGGGGTATACACTACCCCTTAAATAAGCAAAGTGGATGCAAGTAAAGTGTTATACACCATATACCAATTAAACTAGGAAAATATTTAATTTTTAGGCATAAAACCGTAAATATTGACAAGCTTCCAGCTTCAGAATTACATAACCCTATTATGCTGATAATTCCTGTTTTACAATCAAAATGCTTTGAATTGGTCTTTCTATTTTTACCTTATTACTGACAGATGGAAATGGCTGGGGAAAAGTGTGTTAATAATATACCCCCTAGGTCTACTCAGAACAGGCTATAAAAGATAAATTGTCATGTTTTTTTCTCTCTGCTTGTCTGCTAATCAACAAGCTTTCTAAATTATTTCCAAACACAAAAATGAAAAACACACATGCCAGGCATTTCCTCTAAACATCCAGTGCCTCTCCAGCTGTGTTAGTGGCTGTAAAGCGACTTATCTGCTCTGGTTATCAAAGTGACATATTTTCTTTATCAAACATGGGAAAGCCATTTTGGAAGCAGGAAGGAAACAAAGTTGCATCTGACTAATGAAGTGCTTTGTGTATCTCATCTTCCCACTGTTTTTAAGTGTTCAATGAAATCACACATCCCCCTGGGAACATTCAATTGCCCTGGCACTCGTGCTTACTGACACATGTATTTAATGCTCTTTAGCAACGCATACGTTTATATAAATCCCCTAATTGGGTATACTAAACATCCGCTCAGATTGTTAAATATTCAAGGAAGAAGCCTACAAAGTCTTGAGTAAATGCATTCGCCCAGAAGGCACAAAAAATAATTATAATTACAAAAATGCAGAGACCTTACAGAACTCCTTTTATCAAGTCATCCGACAGCTCAGCAGGTGGAAAATGTTCAAGGGCTTAAAGCAATAAATGTAATTAGTTATCTCCATGCCATGGAACTATGAGAAGGGGTAATCACAATACATGATGTTAAATATTTTGGTAATTATATCATAAATTCATACAGAATATATGCCTAGTGGGGGAAAAATATTGCCGCAGGGGTGTTAGAAATCTGCTAAACTATAAATGTATTATTATTTTATATATATATATATATATACAGTATATAGTGCCATCATCTGATAATCACAGCAAGCTTTCAAAACATATCAGCTTTGAAGAAGGAACTGAAATGTTCTGAAAGTTTGCTGTGATTATCATTAAAAGCTGGTCATACACGGAGCGATTCGCTCGTTTGGCGATGTTGCCAAACGAGTGGATCTCTCTCCCATATGTCCACATTGAGGTAGATGATATCGGGCTGATCCGATCGTAGGCCCTGGGGCCCAACGATTGGATCATAATGCTGCCAATACAGGCGGTCAGATTGCAGGACCGCATCTACGAACAGATGCTGTCGTGATCCAATGGGATTTTTAGCGGACAGATATCGATCGGGGAAGCCCGTTGGAGGGCCCCACGCACGGGTCGATAAGCTGACGACTCGGTCTGTCGGCGAGTTTTAATTAGCCAGTGTATGGCCACCTTTAGTCAGCCAATAAAGTCATCACCTTTACACCACTTTTGTTGTGCTTCATGTCAATACTTCTACCCTATAGCTTTTTCAACTAACTAACACGGTACAAAAAACTTTAGAGGGAGAGGAAGTGAAACATATGGTAAGAGTATGTAATCTGGTTGTAGAGTTCATGTTGTTAGGATAGTAATAGCACATGTATCATGAAATATGGAAAAATAGTAGTTATTAATTACGTTAGTCATCGATGAGTAGGGGGTTAGGAAGAGGGCCAAGTTGCTAAGGGCTTAGATCAGTGCTGTCCAAATTAATACATATAGTGGGCCAATTGTATATCATACAACATGGAGGGCCAGACTGAACTAAAATGATGATGTCATACAGTGAAGTCTATGGAGCATGTGAGCAGAATGGGGGCCATAATAATTATTTGGAGGGCCACATCCTGCCCACGGGCCTCCATTTGGACAGCCCTGGCTTACATTATAGGCATAAATGACTAGTAAAAAGTTTTTTCAGTGATTCTTTGAAAGCCTGGAGGCTCTAAGAGTTTCTAATGAGACAGGGAATAGAATGGGTGCAGCACATGAAAAGTCCTGGAAGCAGGAGTGAAAAGAAGTAATGAGCGAGGAGGAGAGTAGAAGCTCATGTGCAGACATCCTATAGATTGTAGGATCTAATGCGCAAGGACCTCTTTACCTGCTATTGGTTAGTATTTAAATGTAATTTACTTTTGGACGTAAAATGGACAATGCAAAAATTAGCCACTCTCAGTTCTCCATCCGTATTGGAGAAGCTGCCCAGTTTGGACAGCAGCACATACTCCAAGTAAAGTAAAATAAAATTATAGTCTTTATTGGATTTACTTTTAAAACAGGCAAGATAATTTAAAAATCAACACGTTTTGGGCTCTTACACCCTTAATCATCATGCCTATGACTGAAGGAATAAGACCCAGAAATGCATCAGATTTTTGATTATATTTCCTTTTTATTTTACTTTATGTGCTGCTGTCCAAACTTTGAGGAGCACATCTGAGGTTTTTGCAATGCAAGAAGACTCGGCAGCTTCTCCAATACGGATGTGGCTAATTTTTGCTTTGTCCATTTTACTTCCAAAAGAGACCATCCTTGAGACCCATCAATACTTTTTCCTCAAGGAGTGTTTCAAATGTGTGAGGCCACAGATACAACAATGAAAAGAAGTTTGGAGCTCTTGCACTAGAGTAGAATAGTCACAGTAATTGCAGTCAATAAGCTCAATCAACCAGAGACCAAGGCGCAAATTCACTAAGCGACGTTAATTCACTAGCGTTTGGCATTTTCGCTACTGCGCAAATTCACTAACGAACGCTGGCGTATTTTCGATAGTGTTACTTCGCATCCTTACGCCAGGTGAATTTTCGCTAGCGTGGTAATTACGCAAATTCACTAACTTGCGCATTGTACTGAACGCTACCATTTACGCTAGACTTCCTTCGCCACCTAAGACCTGGCGAAGCGCAATAGAGTAGATAGGGATTGTTTCCAAAAAAGTCAAAAGTCCCAAAAAACGCTGGTGTGTTTTCTACATGATGGGTGATAGGCTGAAAAAGATCGAAAATTTGTTTGGGGCTCCCCTTCCTCCCCCCTACATTTCCTGACTCATGGCAACTTACCTAGACAGTGGGCACATGTGTAGGGCAAAATAAAATTTGTATTTGCTGATTTGAAGGTTTTCTAGGCATTTGTAGTGCTGATACGTGTTCCTCCATTGAAATTTGAATTTCGCGCCGTATGCAAATGAACCATCGCTAGCGAAACTTCACTTCGCTTGGCGAATTAACGCTAGTGCAACTTCGAAAACTTATGCTACCCCTGTGCGCAACTTCGGATTTTAGTGAATTTGCGGAGCGCTGGCGAAAATACGCCTGGCAAAGTGTAGCGAAGTGCGGCGAAGTTGCGCCTGGCGCAACTTCGCATCTTAGTGAATTTGCCCCCAAGAGACCAAAAGCCCTGCAGTGACTAGAGAACCATAACTGCCCTTCCATAGCTGTCACCTGTCATCAGACCAAAGTGGAATTCTTATATTTCTTCACAACTGACCGCAAATATTAAATCAGATAACTGTTTCCCACTGAATCTTCTTGTCTTATATGGAATAACTGAAGGTGCAATGTTTCAAGTATTTAAATGCTGAAAACACCGTTCCATTCAGAATGATCCATTTCAATGTATCCATGTATAATACTAAGGGACATTACTTGGACAATGTGCATGTTTAGGGCTTTCTCTCTATGGACCCTTAAAAGAATCTTTTTGCACTCTTTGATGATTTAAACCATATGCTGAGGTACTTTGGAGGATTATATTATCAGTTTCTGTTCTCTATGAAAGAAATACCATGGCAGAACACATACGTTTACACACTTCCACTAAATCATTTTCTTCTCCTGTGCTGCAAACCTGTCATGTTGATAAATAGTTCATGTCACATTAATTTTATTCTGAATCACTTTGAGACATAGTTTTGCTGCAAGTATAAATTTTGTGGCGTAATGGAATGTGTTAAGCCCTTAACAAATGGTACTTTAATGGGTGCTCATGAAATACATAAATGTTGAAGGCTTGAAATAAAGGTAATTGGCTATGAGGTTATCTACTTTATAGGCAGGTAGATGATCAATTCCTGGGAGCAGTTTGTGGGGTTAATGGGTATCATATAAAATATACTAGGTAATGTTAAACAGAATGCACTGGATGTCATTTATAGAGCTTTGTATCAACATAAAGCAGTAAACTTTCTGAGAACACTCTTTATGCAAATATTTACTGTAAGTCAGGTGGGCATTGTTATTATGACTTAATGAAGTCTAACAATGCATAAGCAAATGGATTAAATAAGACACGTACCCAATGGTAAAACAATACTGAATCATGGACATTGGCAGTAATTGAAAACAGCGGGCAATGTCGAGAACAAAAACCTTCCCATGCTTTCAGGTTTCCTATACACAATAGACTGATAGATATTTGTCAGAAACCCACTTGGCCTTATAGAGTCCCACACAAGTAGGACATTTTGGGTCTCTCTGCAACAGAACAGGCAATAAGAAATAAAGCTTATCAGGTTCATACCCACAGATGGTTGTAAAGTTAGCTTTAAGGTAAAGGCAGAATAGGCAATTACTCTTGGCCCCCAGAATGAGATGGATGCCTTTAGTGGGAAATTGAAGGAATGATCAAAGGATGCAGTATATTGTGCAAGATTCAAAGTGGGATGAGGCCCATATACTAGTAAATCAGTAGCTCAAGTCTTGATAAGATAAAAAGACTTTATTAGGACATACAAAAAGCCTAACGCGTTTTGTGCCTGGGTGAGCACTTACTCATAGGCAACTATACATAAAAGGGTGTCAAATACGTGGTCCGTCAGTTGCTATTGACTGGAACACACATCAATCTATTTATGGTTGAAGGATGTCTTTAATTGCCTTAGGGGCGTATTTATTAAGCCTCCATTTTTTTGGACCATTTTTAAAGGGGAAAAAAATCTGAATTTTTAGAGAAAGAAAAGCTTAATGTTTTCGAGTTTTATTATGCTCCAAAGCTGCTTAAAATCTGAATCTGAAAATACTCCAGTTAAAACCTGTCGAAATTATGTAGAAGCAGGGTCGGACTGGGCGACGGGACACTGGGAAAAAACCCGGTAGGCCCTCGGCTCCTGTGGGCCAGATCAGCACCCAGATATGTAATTTACTGGCTCCTTCTTGCTGTGGCCACCCGGAGAACATAATGCGCACAGCTCCCTCCTGTCGCGGCCGACCCGAAAATCAGAATGCGTGTATGTACACTACGGAGGCAGGGGGGCCAGAGGGGGCCCTGGACAGCAGCCCCCGTGGGCCCCCCCAGTCTGACCCTGTGTAGAAGTCAATGGTTTATAAATAGTTTTGGCCTGTTTGCGCTGGTTTTCTTTCGGGTTTTTCAACGCTTGATTTTGTTGCAATGGTTTTAGTCACCGTTTTTTTTTTTAGAGAAAGTTATTGGTAATGAATGTAATTCGGGTTTGGCAGTATGGACGCATTTTTTTAAAAATCAGAGTGTGGAAAAAGTTGAGTTTTAGTAAATAACCCACTTAATACATCTCAAATGTTTAGAGCTTTTAAAAGAGAATTTAACCCTAAAGTAAAAAGTCTCAGGTCACCTAATGTACAGGTTATGCCCCTAACTCTAATCCATTTGCTTTTTTAACATCTCTCATCCCTACCCTATAATTTTCCCCTTAACCCCCTCTTGTATAGGCCAGCTTCACTTCCATTCCCTCCCATGTCTCTGTTCGCCTTCACTCGATTACCTTTCCTCTATCTGATGCCCTCCGCTATTACCCCCACTTTGCCTTCTCTGCTGTTCCAGTCCACTTAATTTCTCCTGGCAGTTACTGTTACTCCTCCCTGTTACTATTACTCACTGTGGTAACCAGCCGTGGATTTACAAAATTTGCACCCCTAGGGCAACCCTCTTCTCCCCACCACTAACTTGAGCACATGGGCAGACATTTCTTTATCCTCTTCTCATTCATGTATGCTCAGATGCCCCTTCTCGGGTCCTAAAGCACTGGGACGTTGACGCATGGGAGATTTAAGCAACTGTAAGATCTCTTGCTCGCCCATTCAAGTGCTCAGGAACAAAAGTCTGAGACCTGGGCCTTTGTGATACACACAAACCTGGGTCTGCTGGTAACTCTTCTTCTGTAAGGAGTCAGCAGCAGAGAGTAGGGATGTAGCGAACTGTTCGCCGGCGAACTAGTTCGCGCGAACTTCGACTGTTCGCGTCCGCCGAATGTTCGCGAACGTCGCGCGACGTTCGCCAATTGGTGTTCGCGTTCGATTCGAAGTAAAATTTCGTTCGACCATTCGACCATTCGACCGTTCGATCGCTAAAATCGAACGATTTCCATTCGTTCGAACGATTATAAGCATTCGATTGAATTAAAATCATTCGATCGAATAGCTTCGATCGTTCGATTCGAACGAAAATCGTTCGATCGTACGAATAAAATCCTTCGATCGTTCGATCGAACGATTTTATCGAGCGTTCGAAGTTCGCGAACTGTTCGCGAACTGTTCGCTTTTTTGCCGGTGTTCGCGAACGGCGTTCGCGAACATCAAATCGGCAGTTCGCTACATCACTAGCAGAGAGTGAGAATGAGAGAGAGAAAGTATAAGGGTGGTGGCACACGCTAAGATTCCAGGGAGATTAGTCGCCCATCGACAAATCTCTTCTTCGGCGACTAATCTCCCTGAAATGCCTTCCCGCAGGCAAGAATGTGGATCACCGACGGGATGGGACTTGGATCGCTTTGATTTTCTGAAGTCACACAAAGCTACTCATGAGGCAACTTCGGAAAACAAATAGTTTCGAGTGCCATCCGATTGGCGATTCACATTCTTGCCGACGGGAAGGCATTTCAGGGAGATTAGTTGCCGGAAGAAGAGGAGATTTTTTACTGGGCGACCAATCTCCCCGGAATCGTATTGTGTGCCACCACCCTTAAGAGAGCCAGTAGACAGGTAAGAGTGCAAAAAGAGAATTATGCCATTAGAATTTGAACTACAATAACTTGGTTGTTCTCTGTTATTAAACTTGTATCTATACAGCCTTCAAAAACGTATATTACAGAATGAACTGTTACCAAGCACTTTATGTGAGTAATTTATGTGATAAACTCCCTTACTGGGTCTTGTCACTCTAATACTGATTCACATATGTAAGGCATGCACCACCTTCATGTGCAACACAAAGACGAGATCATTTTGACGCGCACACTCACACCATGATGCAATTACGTCACCACATATGGCGTCTTAAAAAACTCAAACAGCAATTCAGCAGTGTTATCAGGTTGTGTTGTGCTTCTCTGGTTTGAACTTCTTGTTATGGCCTTTGCCTGACCTTCACTTGTGAGCCTCTGCTGCCTGACTTTGACAATTCTGTTACCTACTCCCTGGTACCTTATTATTTCAGGCCTCCGGCCTCTGTCCACTGTCGTGCTTCCTGTTCCTAACCTCTAGTAATGTACCGGGCAACAAATAGTCAACCCCGCACCCGACACAAACCCTACTGCTGCTTCTATTTATAGACCTGCAAGTGACTCACCCATCTCTGACCAGTGACTGGGGGGGTCTGGGCCACCAGGACTGCAGCATCGGGGTCTATGCACCACCTGGGCCAATCCCTCCTCAGCCACAACCCCCCTCTGCCCCCTTACCCCCACTAGGGCTGGGGCCCACCAGGCTCTTTCCACTGTGTCCCACCGGTCCACATAGCGCCTAGGCCCACTGGTTTCTTTGTCTGGGGAAACTGAATCTGAATTAGAGTTCCATTTTAGGCAGGGCAGTATCATGGCAATGTATGAATGCTGGGGTCTTCATCCGAGGGGACAATGAATTAAGTGTTGTCATGCAAAGCTTGGCTAGAGAACAATATGACATCATAACAGTCAAGGCAAATATATTTTTTTAATGGTATGCCTGAACAGACTGTGCATTATAATATCATAACAGCTAAAGTATGTACTGGATGTTGCAATTTTATACCAGTTTAAGGGAAGTATTATGACCTCATAACTTTCAATCCCATAAAAGCCTGGTAGGCCTCATCAAATGACAGGAAAGGGATATGTGCTCCAGAATTACACTTTGAATTTCAAGCATACTCTGAGGCACATTCATTCACCTGGAAAAAAAATCAATGTCAAAACATGAATCATGGCACATATGCAGTGCAAGGATTTACTGTAAAGTCATTCTGTTATATTCTTTGAAACACGTATGACACATTATTGCTACCCAGCCCATTCCAAAAATGTAATTATGCATTTGAAATGTTTTACAGTAAATCAGCAGGGCACACATTTAGCTGCAGATTTATCAAGGTTCGAATTTAGAGTTGATGGGAGTGAATTAGCCCATCACTACTAAGCATATTTGCAGTTTGCGTTTATTACTAGGGATGCATCGATTCAACTATTTTGGATTCGGCCCGAATCCCTGAATCCTTGGTGAAAGATTAGGCCGAATACCGAACCGAATCCTAGTTTGCATATGCAAATTAGGGGCAGGAAAGGGAAAAAATGGAAAAAAAATGTTTTGTGATGAAAAGTCACGTGATTTCCCTACCCACCTCTAATTTACATATGCAAATTAGGATGTGCTCACTGCCCAACGTAAGTCTTTTTCTGATTTACTGGTTACTGGTTAGTTACTGGGTTCACCTCTAGTCTGATTCTCTGTTCTTTGACCCTTACCTGTCCTTGACTGCCACTGCCTGAGCCGACCTTTGCCTGTTAACTGACTATTTCTTCCGGATCCTGACTCTGTACTGCACTTACTGATTGGTTTTGACCCCGGACTGGTTTCACGACTACAATTACTCTTGTCTCGTTCCTACTGTCATACGTTACAGTTCCCTTGTCATGCCAGACAGGGCCGCCATTAGAAATCACGGGGCCCCGTACAACAAAATTTTTGGGGCCCCCCTGGGCCCCGCCCACGCTGACGACCAAGCTCCACCCCATATGCCGCCTACTCCACATCGCAGTTAAAAGACCACAGAAAAGTAACCCCCCCCCCACACAAGTTGTAAAAAGCTATTGATGGTCAGGGCCCCCTTATAAAAAATTGGGGCCCCAAAAAAAAAAATTAAAATTTTTTTTTTTTAAAAAAAACATTGGTGGCAGGGGCCCCCTTATAAGTTAAAAAAAACTTGGGGCCCCAACAAAAAAAAATGTAAAAAAACTAAAAAATAAACAAACATTGGTGGCAGGGGCCCCCTTATAAGTTAAAACAAATTGGGGCCCCAAAAAAAATTTGAAAAAAAATTAATTTTTTTTTGAAAAAAAAAAAAACATTGGTGGCAGGGGCCCCCTTACAAGTTAAAAACAAATTGGGGCCCCAAAAAAAAATTTGAAAAAAAAATTTTTTTTTTGAAGAAAAAAAAAAAAAACATTGGCGGCAGGGGCCCCCTTATAAGTTAAAAACAAATTGGGGCCCCAAAAAAACTATTTGAAAAAAAAATAATTTTTTTTTTAAAAAAAAAACAAAAAAAAACTGGTGGCAGGGGCCCCTTACAAGTTAAAAAAATTTGGGGCCACCAAAAAGAAAATTAATTTTTTTAAAAAAAAAAAAACAAACAAAAAAATACAATGGTGGCAAGGGGCCCCTTACGAGTTAAAAAAAAAATTGGGGCCCCAAAAAAAAAGTTTTAAAAAAAAGATTGGTGGCAGGGGCCTATAGAATATTAAAATAATACATTGGTGGCCAGGGGATTAAAAAAAAAAAAAACACAAACTGGTGTTCAGTAGGATTGAACTCATGGCTTCAGTACTTCAACTTCGCCTCCTTTCGTGACTTCGGGTCTTTTCACCGCTTCAGGACTTCAATTTCGGCTGTTTTCGTGACTTCGGGTCTTTGCGCTGCTTCAGGACATCGGCTTCGGCTGTTTTCGTGACTTCGGGTCTTTTCGGCGCTTCGTGACTTCGGGACTTCGGCTTTTTCCGAGACTTCGGATCTTTTCGGCGCATCGGCTTCGGCTTTTCGGCACTTCCGCATTCGGCACGCAAGAGGCAAGACGTACGGCTCGGGCGCTCGTAAGGGGGGCCCGGATCTTCAAAAAATGCAGCGCTGCCGGGCCCCCCTTCATGCCCGGGCCCGGTACGCTTGTCCCCCCTGTCCCCCCCGTATGGCGGCCCTGATGCCAGAACTCTTGCTTTGCTTCTCTCATTTTAAGACCATTCAATACTTTTCTTGAATTTACTGTTCTCTTCATTATTATATCCACCGGTACAAGTGTTAATGTAATTTTTTATCATTTCTCTAATATATTTCATCCTTACAAAAATGTCTAAAATAATTGAATCAATAAACACAAGGTGTCACTGTTTGCTCATTTTTCTTTTATAATAAAACAATTAGATTTAAAAAATTTAGGGACCCATTTACTTAGCTCGAGTGAAGGAATAGAGGAAAAAAAACTTCGACCTTCGACTACGACTTCGAATCAAACTAAAAATTGTTCAACTATTCGACCATTCGATAGTTGAAGTACTGTCTCTTTAAAAAAAAACTTCAACCCCCTAGTTCGCCACCTAAAACCTACCGAAGTCAATGTTAGCCTATGGGGAAGGTCCCCATAGGCTTTGCTATCTTTTTTTGGTCGAAGAAAAATCGTTCGATCAATGGATTAAAATCCTTTGAATCGTACGAATTGCGGTAAATCCTTCGACTTCGATATTCGAAGTCGAACGATTTCAATCGGCAGTCGAATATTGAGGGTTAATTAACCCTCGATATTCGACCTTAAGTAAATTTGCCCCTTAATGTTTCAATCTTATTTTGGGTCATGAAAATAGTTTTCTTGATCCGTTTTTATTTCCATTAAATACATTCAGCCCATTGTCAGGAACTAGTTTTAGGAAGCAAGCCAAAATGCATGGTCATTATTTAAAAAGCAACAGTTTAATTTGATAACTAAAACAATATGGTATGTATTTTTGAAGAATCTCTAGTATTGCATGGTTTCATTTGTGTCCATTAAAGTTAAGTAGACAGAACACAGTGTGATAAATGTACATTAATGAAAAGTAGGGAAATAAAGAAATGTGCTTAAAGGAACGGTAACACCAAAAAATGAAAGTTTGAAAGTAATGAAAATATCATGTAATGTTTCCCTGCACTGGTAAAACTGATCTGTTTGCTTCAGAAACACTACTATAGTTCATATAAACAAGCTGCTGTGCAGCAATGAAATTGAAAAAAGACTATATGGCACTCGTTAAACAGTGTATAACAGATAACACCATTATGTTCTACAGAGCTTATCTGCCCCCATTGCTACACAGCAGCTTATTTATATAAAAAAAAGTTTCTAAAGCAAACTTGAATTTTTTTGGGGTTACTGAGAAAGAAAGAAAGAAAGAAAGAAAGAAAGAAAGAAAGAAAGAAAGAAAGAAAGAAAGAAAGAAAGAAAGAAAGAAAGAAAGAAAGAGAAAGAAAGAAAGATTCAGTAACTGTGATTTTCACTCATGCTTTCAATTGGGATCTGACCTTACCTTTTGTTACAATTATTGGTTGTAATTTTATCAGAGATCTGTGTATTCAAAGTACGTACCCATTGATGGCACAGCGCAACAGATTATGTTGTTGGTTTATAAATTTATGTCATTAATATTAATTCCAACAATAATAAGAGAACAATTGCAACGAGGCAATAAGATTCATACGTGGTATCATTTGTACTCTATACATTCTGTAAAATCAAAATGCATTTTTCCTTACAATATTACTTTTGTGGATACAAAACACACAATTTATTATATGATCACACAATTTATTTTGTCCCTGAACAAAATCATTTGTAGTGACAAAACTGCATCCACAGAAATCTGTTTAGGAGCACAAAAATCTCAGTGACAAATTATCTTTATCTGCAAATAATTAATGCCATACTCACAGAATACATTTTGTGTTTACAAAATTAATTAGTTTTCACAGATATATTTAAGGGGTCATTTAATATTTGAATTAATATTTTTAATATTACCCTGGACACAAGTATACTAAGATGTACAAAATCATGCCTACATGCGTTATCCCCCTGCCACCCCACCCCCCCCATTCTGCCCTTCATAAATAAAGTGCCACTGAACACAGGCAGTGCTGTATTCATCCAGAAGATCTTATTCCTGTTTTTGGTACGTCATACTATGCCCCGTGAGTGAAAAACTTTTTTTTTGAATGTATAAAAACACCAAAACACAGGGCAGGATAAATTCAGCCCCAAAATCACATATAATATAACATATAATGCCTCCATCCGGTTTTTCGTAGGAAATGTATTGATGTTGGTTTTAGAAGGATTAGCCTCCCTTAAAGCCTTTATTAAAATCTGCCCATAAAAAAAACTGTGTGAAACATAACTTTCACCTGACTCCTATTTTAATTTTGTGCTAACAAAATACATTTGTAGACTACAAAAGGATTTTTGTCATCATATAATTCATTTGGTGTGGACCATTGAATATATGTTGTTTTAAAAAATTTTTATCAATAGATGTTACAGTGAAAAATGTTGACTTTACAAAATGCATTGCTGAATCTATGCACCCAATAGATTCCATCCTTGTT
Source organism: Xenopus petersii (assembly GCA_038501925.1). NCBI lineage: Eukaryota > Metazoa > Chordata > Amphibia > Anura > Pipidae > Xenopus > Xenopus petersii. The sequence goes on along the minus strand of CM076687.1, from coordinate 94,549,067 downwards.
AATAAAACAGCAGAGACCTTAAATCTGCCTGGAAGTCAATAAAACACCAGGGGTCAAGGGTCAAAAGCATTACACCTGTTTTAAGGTGGCCATACACGGGCCGATAAAAGCTGCCGACAGACCGTGTCGGCAGCTTATTGGCCCGTGTATGGGGGCCCCCGACGGGCTTCCCCGATCGAGATCTGGCCGGAAGTCGGCCAGATCTCGATCGGATGGGGTTAAAAATCCCGTCGGATCGCGGCCGCATCTGTTCGTTGATGCGGCCCCGCGATCCGACCGCCCGTTTTTGAGAGCTAGGATCCGATCGTTGGGCCCTAGGGCCCACGATCGGATCTGCCCGATATTGCCCACCTTGAAGGTGGGCATATCGGAGGGAGATCCGCTCGTTTGGCGACATCGCCAAACGAGCGGATCCATCCGTGTATGGCCACCTTTACCCTCCTACCAGGGAGTGGTATGGCCAGAAACAACCTTAGGACCCCAGTCCTACAAGGCTGCAGTGGTACCCAATGAGCCACCATGATAGATATATACAAAACTCCACCTCTTTTCCTTACATAGCAATGTGTACAACCCAACCCAAAAGGTCAAACACTGAAGTGGATGTGCCTAGTACCTCTGTATTCCATTTAGGCTCTTCAGTTTCTTGTGCAAAACAACCTTATAATAGATGCAGGTGTGAATAGGAAAAGGTTGTTGCCAGTAACAAAGCAAAGTGCAATAACAAGGACTGGTAGTATAATCACAAATTTTGGCCTGTGGCAAGAAGATGATATTGAGAAATTTAAGAATTAGAGAGCAAAGTGTAAACACCACGAGCGGAAAGAAACAAGTTACAAATTTCCTTCTGAACTCTCTATGTCTGCCTATTCAATACTTTTAGACAGAAGTTATCTCAAAATAATATTTCCTCAGTAATACAAACTTCCTTGCATCATGTCCCTAAGGATGGTGCTGTCCTTCCGATTATGTTTCCGCTTTTTTTTTAGTTTTCAAAGGACAGTACCCTGGTGTTTGCTCCAAGGGATTTTGGGAACATTTCTGTCTCTGTCAATGTGTTTATTTCTAGGCCCAGTGGAACAGGTGGTAGAGAAATTACTTTATTTTGGGCTTTAATTCCCAGCCACAGGTTTAGCAGATACAAACAGTCAGAGTGTGTGCACTGCCTAATTTCAATTCTTCACCATCATGGGCTGCACCGGTAATGCAATTTATACAGAAGAGAGTAAGATACAGCTAGTTTTTATTCACTTTCTTTAAACATGGGAATTCAGAACTAAAGTAAAAATAATAGATTAATTATGCTAGTTAATTTACCATAGTTGTCAGGTTGTGCCACAGGTAAATGGCTGGCAGGTAGGAGCCTATGTGCTGTGTAACATGGGTAATTTAAAACTGGAACTTGAAAGGCATGCTGTAAAAATTAAGATTTATTAAAGGAAGAGTACAGCAGCAATGAATGTAGACTCAAGGAACTCAACAAGTCGTTTACCAGGCAAAAGGTCGAAGGCAGGCAGCTGACAAGGAAAGTCCGATAACTTGCAGAGGGTCTGGGCAGGCAGCTGACAAGAAGAGTCCGATAATTCCCAGAGGGTCTGGGCAGGTGACAAGAAGAGTCTGATGGCCAGGCTGAGGTCAATACCAGGAGATCCAATAAGCAATAAGAAAAGGAGCAGAGGAACACAGGCACGGAGCAGGAACATGGAACCAGGTGCGGAACTATAGCAGGAATCAGGAACTTCAGCAGGAATCAGGAACTTCAGTAGGAATCAGGAATAAAAGCAGGTATCAGGAACAAAGGTAGGTATCAGGAACACGGGAACAGAATACCACTAGATCTGGTTCCGAGGCTTCAATGATCAAGCAACCAGGAGTTGCTTCTAATGGGCTTATAAAGCCCCTTAATTGAACAATTGGCAACACTTGCTATAAATGAGTTGGGTGGAGGAAGAGATCAGCAGGAAGAGAACGTGCCATGACCATCAGGATAGTTGACCTGCATCCACTCTGGCTGAGTAGGTTAATGTAGACATAGTCCATCAAGCAGACCAGGGTTTGAGAACAGGTAAGTTCTGACATTAGTGTAGTTAGATAACATATCAAACTACATATTTAAAGGTCACAGTGGAGGATGCTGGTAATGATGCTGGTAATGATGCCTTCCCGCCAGCAAGAATATGAATCGCCAGCAGGATGGCATACGAACCGCTTCAGATTCCTGAACTCGTCCGAAGTTTCCTTGTGAGGCAACTTCAGACGACTTCTGAAATCCGAATCGATTCATATGCCATCCCTCTGCACAGTGCTGCTTAATAAATACAGACCAGAACTTGCCATTAGATTGTCAGTTTGCATAACATGTAGTGGCTATAAGACATTTCTATTCTATCAAAATTAATATAACAGCTGTGGTATAATAGTGAAAATGTAATTACAGATTGAGAGGTTATAAATGTGTTTTTAGCATTTTCCAGTTGGTAAATTTGTGGGGTAGGGGGTTTAACCCCCAAGAAATTCCAAGATATTTTGGTGCCAGTAGATTTTTGTGTAGCTGCAGAGGGTACCTACTATGGCCAAATTTCAGCAAGGGCCTTCCCTATAAGTTTTTTGGCAATGGATCATTATATAGTGAAACTAGTCCCCCTCCCTGATTTGATATAGGTGTTAGTTCTGTGATGAGTGCCAGTATTATGCTTTTATTAGCCTGGTGTTAATAATCAGAGGAGCTGTACAATGCTTAAAGCGCTTTCCTTTATTTTATATAAACCTGCTAATGGGATGAATTCTCTGCTGGGAGCTTGAGGATTCCATCTTATTTCCCCCATTAATAACTGCGGTGTTAAGAACTAGGGCAGCAATATAGAGAACATGTTTATAAAACATACCCCCCTTGACCATATTGTTCCTCAAGCCAAAAATGTTAGTAATGCATTTCAGAGTACACCTTCTTAACTCAATTTGCAAAAGCCAATAATACTGGAAGAGGTTTGTTTTACTAGGCCCCTGATGGTATAGTTGGAACTAATTGAAACTTGTTAAGTGTGGAAATCCAGAATAGTTTAAGGTAGGGGAAATCATGCGTTCTGTGATTTTTATGTGTATTTTTCTAAGACAAGCCACAGTGAAAAAGAACCCATTTACGATTTGTCATTATTATCTGCCAGCTGTGCAGAGGCTGAAATCCTTAAATAAGCAGGTAACCTAGTAAAAAAGGGTAAAGGCAGGGCAATATATGCCATTAAAAGGCTGGAAAAATGTGTGCTAGAAAGATTAGTATATTTTGTTCTTTCCTATGTGAATCCTAATAGATAACAATAAAGATGGATGAGACACTTAAGGGGTCATTTAATTACACAAGCACAGTTTTGAGTGCAATTGCCATGTTTTTCCCTATAAGGTAGTATTTTTTTGTATGGCAAAAGCATAAAAATTAACACAATAGCAGTAAAAAGTTTTCCAAGTTCAGTTGATGTCATGACCCTTATATGTCATTTACAACCACAAGGACAGTTGTACTTGCACATATTTCCCATTTCTTCACTCCAGTGATGCTTGAAACACTTTAAATGCAATTATGTCTAATTTACAATGAAGTGCCAGGGCAATTGTGTTAATTTTTATGCATCTGCCACAATTGCACATTGTCATGTATAACACAATAGTGTCAGGTGCAACACCGCCTTGCGACGGAAATAAAATTCTGGGGAAAATGCTGCGTTGTAAAAAAAAAAATAAAAACCTTACTTGTGCTCACAATTGCACTTTGTTCACTGCACTTGCGGATGTAAATGACCCCTGCGGGACTGTAACTTAGGGTGTTATTTATCAAAGGTCAAACTTCGAAGTTATGTAAAAAAAATTTAACTCAAATTCGATTGTTCTCAGAACTGGAGTGGAAGGTTATTTATGACAAAACTCAAACGTCTAACATTTGATCGGAGAGAAACGACCTGAAAATTCGAATAGAATTTTCCTCTGAAAAAAAACTTGAATGTCAGGAAGGCAATTAACATCTTCAAATGTTTCAACAGACCTCTGGTGTTGACTTCTACATGAACTCGGAAGGTTTTAGGTGGCGAATAGTCGAAGTAGAGCGGTTTCCAGGGTCGAGTGTGATAAATCTCACATGACCAATTAAAATTTGAAATTCAAATTTACAATTCCCATAATTAGGCCTCAGTTGAATTCCTATATTATTATTAATGCGTACTTATCTTAATAGAGCCTTGTGCACACACTGCATTAGTGTTACAGGCCCTGGTGCTAACAGAATAGCATATACAAAAATTGTAAAAATGCAGTTACACACAGAGACTTTTTTTTAAATTAAGAAATCAACGTTTTGGCCCTCGCTGGGGCCTTTATCAAGATACAAATACCAGCACAATCCAAAGAATAAATAGCCAATCACCCTAAACCACGCCCAGTTACCACACCCCCACCATGTGACCAAGTCCACAAAACATGATACCTAAAAATACAATGAACTTGGTAAATATTCCACATAATAAATATATTAAATACAACATTTAAAAACAGCCAAATAAATAAAGATAAAAGGGTTCAGATGGCACCAACTGCAGTGTAACTATCCTAAACTGCTCACACATCGACCACTTTAGAAGCAGATAGCTTTAAATGACCCAGAAGCATATTCAGGGGCACATGGTGCAACCTGGTGGGTCACCAATGGTCCAGTTTGACCCTGCTAGACCGGCACTTAGAAGGAAGAGGAACCACGTCTCTGCTGGCCCACTAGACCACCAGGGTGAATTGTTATAATAGCCAGCTGGAATAGGGTATTCCATGAAATTTTAAATTTAGGAGTGATATTGGATTTCCTTTCCAGAATTCTTTCTACTTCAGGAGACTTGAAATACAACTTCCAGCCTTTTGAAACAAGATCCCATGCCTTAGCTTAGTGGATCCTTAGGAGACTTCAGCAACTTGATGATAATTGGGGTGAAGTGTAAAGACCATTGGGGCACCAAAATTCTAAAGATACTAATTTTTAAAGATGAATTTGCAAATATAAAAAAGCCTTTTTTATGTTCTGATATGGTATTTTAGAATACCATAACTGATAAACCCTTTGCATTCCCCTACATTTCCATTACATAGAAAAATGCCTGATTTTGGATCAAATATCTCAGGGGTGAGGAACTAGCCCTCAACCCTAGACCATTTATAATGGCCAGTGTTATTGCCCGTATGCAGTTATGATTGTCAGTCAGTTCCATGGGGTGGGCAGACCATTATCTGTACAAAAATGTGACTTGGACAGTTGTCTTCCAGGTGCATGCAAAGTAACTGCCGTATTTATAATATTTTCAAGATAGTATCTTTCCCATTCAATAGAGCAAGCCTGATTTTTTTTAAATATACGGTATGGAAGCTACTCTATAGTTATTATTTAAGCATATTTTGGGCAATACCTAAAAAGGGGAGCGTAAATGTGTTGGAAATTATAAACATTTTTGTTGCCTGTATTCTCCCTAACCAGGAGATATGTTGTGTTCTCTAGCTTTATGTACTCAGTTTACCAGTCAAAGCCATATTGGACTTTCAAGGGTTTTTTTCTAAAACTCCTCTAGGATCCCAATTATTTCAGGGTGGAATTCCATGGGGATTAGTTGTCACAATAATGACATCATCAGCTACCAAACTTGTCCTGTGTCCTTGTTGGTCATGCTTTATTCCTGTTATTGTTGTTGCTTGTTTGCATCACTAAATTAAACAAATGTTAATATTTGATAGAGCCAACTTTTGCAATAACAGCTTCCAGTTTTTTATGGTAAGTACTTATCAACGCTGCACTGTTTGGTAGTAATCTTGGCCCATTGTTCCAGACAGATTTGCTCCAGATTGTTCAGATTAGTGAGATGATGTGCATGCCCTTAATGTTCAAATAATACCTCTGATTTTCATTTAGATTGAGATCACGACTATTGCAAGACATTCATCATAGTTTGGCATTGCTTTTGGGATCATTATCCTCCTGAAAGTTTACTTTTTTATATGTATATATAATACATACAGTTGGGCCCATAAATCTTTGGACGGAGACAACTTTTTTCTAATTTTGGTTCTGTACATGACCACAATACATTTTAAATGAAACAATTCAGATGCAGTTGAACTGCAAACTTTCAGCTTTAATTCAGTGGGTTGAACAAAAAGATTGCATAAAAATTTGAGGAACGAAAGCCTTTTTTTAAACACAATCACTTCATTTCAGGGGCTCAAAAGAAATAGAAATTAACCATACTGAGTGTAAATGTGATAGGGACCATAAACGGTAAACTCAATCCATTAGGTAAATAAATCAATAAAATAATCCGTAAATACCTGCCAAATTCATGTGCTCTTTCCACATACATTAACTTACTGGTGTAAATGCCATATAATCTTGGTAATAGCGCTGCAGAATATGTCAACGTTATATAAATATATAGAATAATGAAGCATACTGGATGCTCTCATAGATAGTCTTGTCCGAGTCTTATTAAAATACCCAGCCTCCACTGACTTTGACTACAAAAAACGAATCAACATTTGTTGTGCTGCTCTGTTTCGGCCACATCTGGGTCTATTAATCCTCACGCATATTTTAAGTATGCAAGCACATAGGAATGATTAGAGTATGTGATAGTTTGCCAATAGTTGATGGCCCACAGGCTACATCGTTTGTATAGTTAAGGAAATGAATTATGAAACAAAAATGAAAAATTCTTATTACAGAAAAGACAACTCTATGATCTCATAGAAGACAACAAAGAAAAACAAGGGTGGCCAATCTTTACAGCAAACCCAGTTAAGGCTCATTTGCAATGCTTTGCATTGTTTATTAGAAAGGTAAACTTTCAGATAAACACAATGCATAACTCAGCATTACAGTTCAGTTGGCCATTTCTTGTTTACCATTCTATCTTTTAACAGCCACATCAAATATATTCATTTTATTTGGTGTAGACAGCACTAGATCTCTTAGGAGATAGTAAGAAACCCGGGTCATTGAGGTACCGCAGGTCTAAGTTCATCAAGCTCCATTAAATCTGAGTAAACAACATTAGTATGCCTAAACTATATTTGCCCTTGAAAAAGTTACTAACAAAACAGTTACTAAATTGTCAGCTCTTTAATTTGTTATAACAAACACAATGGGGCAGATTCACTAAAGGGTAAATAGTCGCCAGCGACCGCTTCGCACACTTAGCACCACTTCGCCAGGAACACTACGCTAATTCACTTTTCGCTAGCGATACTTCTTCAGTGTGAGCATTTCATAGCGAAGATTTGCTAGTGTTCGTATGTGCCTAGTGAAAATTCACTAGTAATCTTACGCTTAAGTCAATTTGACTAGGGAAGCACATAAAAGTCGTATACACGTTTTTTTTTTTAAATGCTTGAAGTGGCCACTTTTTATTACAAATGTCCAAGGGAGTTTAATAAAGACATAAAAGCTCCTCTAATGCCCTAGACATGAGCCCACCCTAAAATATATGTGGCATGCCCCTCAAAGGTGTTAAAAAAATCTTTAATAGTTTGGACTTTTGAAGGCTCTAAAAATAGAAAAGTCGCCTGCGTTTTTTTTACACTTTTTATGACATACCGGGGTACAGGATATTATGTCACTGACATCAGATTGAGGAAGACATAACTTCATTTCAGTAGTTCACCTGGTCTGAGGTGGCGAAGGAAACTGGAGAAAAATTTAACGTTCAGTAAAATCCGCAATTTAGTGAATTTGTGTAGCAACAACCATTCGCCAAAGTGAAAAGTCGCCTGGTGAAAGAGTGCGATCGAAACGCTAGCGACGGTCTCTTTCGCTAGCGAATTGTCGTCTGCTAGTGAATTGGCAATGTCACTGCAGATGTGATTTCTGGCGAAAAGTCACTAAAGTTAGCCACTTCGCCCTTTGGTAAATCTGCCCCAGTATCTCTGCTAACTGAGGAAAGTTACACTTTCACTTAGAAATTCAAAGCACTGCAGTATAGTTGTGGTTTTTAAAATGCCTGAGTGCCATAGCCTTTACAGTAAACGGTTTTGCTCATTAGAGTATTTTACATTTGCTGAGCACCTATAAAAGTAACCAGCATGCATGAAACAATTTGCATGCCAGGTGTGACAATTACAAACATTGTGCATAGCACAGAGATTATTCACCGCATGCAGGGAATGTACCGAGCAGCCATTCTCCATTTCAGTTGGATGAGTGGCTATGTAATAATATGTATGTCTATAACTTCTGATTGTTACCTCAATATTTTCTTCTACAAACTCCGATCAAATCCGCTCAGGTGATTTACGCTTTTTTATTATTAACTTTTCCTGAAAAGTTGCTTTGCAGGAAAAAAATCTGATTTTCACGGCATTTTTCGGATTTTTCATCAGATTTTTATGATTTTTTTTGGATTTTTCACCTGAATAATCAGATTTTTGCCCGAAAACTTCGGGGCATTGCATGAAACCCAGTGCACATCAAAAAATCATTGGGACTTCTCCCATTGACTTATATGCAACCTCGAAAGGTCTGATATGCCGGATTTTCTGATTCATACTTTTCCATCCTCGAGGTTTAATAAATTCTGAAAGTCCAAGTTCTGTGGTACTGAGGGCCAAAATTTTACTGGCCTATGTGGAGGAGGGCCGATAATGGAAGTCAGTGTTGGCCACTCCCCCTTTTAAACCACACCCACTGTAAACCACACCCATATTACCACAAGAACTTTTAAGATCGTATCCACATTAACGGTGGTGCTCACTGCAGGCAAATACATCATCACTCATATGTGAAAAATTGAAGTCATGTTAAAAACATACCCTTAAATCCATATGTCTCATCCTCCCCTGTGGACAATACAACAACCCCCAACACATGATTAAACACCTTAGGGGCCCTTAACAACAATTTCCAAATGCTAATAACCCCAAGAACAAACCCCTAACAGGTTTACATTCTACAGGTAGCGTAGGGCAAACAGCACTGGGCAAGCAGAGAATGGCACACACAGGGAGGCAGGGCCGGGCCAAGGTATTTTTGCACCCTAGGCAAGGGCTTCAATCAGTGCCCCCCCACCCAGTCCTGCATTACCATTTCCCACCTTACCAGTCATATAGCCCCCTGTACCTGTGCCAGCACGTATCATATTGCCTCCATTTGTATCTATACCAGTGGCAGTCAATCCCTCAGATTGTCCCCAGGCCCCAATCTGTACCTGTGCCAGCATAAGCCAAAACATCCATCATATTTTTACCCCCAATCTGTACCTATGCCAGCGGCAACCAAAAGAATCCATCATATTGCCCCAATTTGCATCTGTTCCATCAGTAGCCAAAAATCCATCATATTGCCCTCAAACATCTGTGTACCTGTGCCAGCAGCCACCATATTGCCCCATGTACCTGAGCCAGCAGCAGCCAATCCCTTATATTGCCCCCAATCTGTACCTGTGCCAGCATCAGCCAAAAAAATCCACACTATTGCCTCCATATATGTACTTGTGCCAGCAGCAGCCAAATATCCATCATATCATCTGTTTACCTGTGCAAGTAGCAGCCAAGATATTGCCCACAAACATGTACCTGTGCCAGCAGCAGCCAAAAGGGAGCTAGGGAGTGATTCTGTCTGGAACAGGGGGTTTATAAAGTTGAAAAACTATTAAAGGCCAAGCAAATCAGGGTTTAAAAAAGAAAGAAAGGAAATTCCCCCTAAAAGTGTGCCCCGCCCATGATTGCGCCCTAGGTGGGCGCCTACTCTGCCTGCCCCTAGTTCCAGCCCTGCAGGGAGGGAAGGCAGAACAGAGCAGGAGACAAGTAAAGCTCTCAGTCTAATTTGTACTACATACAGTGACACAGTGCTGGTACCCCATTAGTATTTTGTATAAAGTGTGAACAGGTGAACAATGTGGGCAGTTTCAGTCTGGGTCTCAGGTGTGAACAGTACAGGCCTTTAGGATGTGAACAATAGAGGTGTCACAAGTGTGAACAATACAGGGGGATCACAGGTGTGAACAATACAGGGGATTAGAGTCTGAATTTGAGGTTCAAGCAATGCAGGGTGCAGTTTATCTCTACAGTGATACCTTTTAAAGTTTACATATGGTAAGAAGACACAGCATCTGGGGGGGCCAAAGAAGGGGGGGGGGTCACAGGCCGCCAGTTGGACAGCCCTGGAGTAGGAGAAACAACAGCCTGCCAGAAAGCAGCTCCATCCTAAAGTGCATAAAGCACATAACTAGGCAAAATGACCTTAGATGGCTGCCTATACACCAATATTACAAAAAATTCCCTTGCTGGTTCAGGAATTACATTTTATATTGAAGAGTAAATTATTTGCAGTGCAAACAGTTTCATTCAGAAATAAAAACAACATCATAAAAAATAGGGATGCGCCGAATCCAGGATTCGGCCTGTTTCAGCAGGATTCAGAATCCTTCTGCCTGGCTGAACCGAATCCACATCCTAATTTGCATATTCAAATTAGGGGTGTTGAGAGAAATCACGTTACTTTCTGTCACAAAACAAGGAAGTAAAAAATGTTTTCATTGTCCCACACCAAATTTGCATATGCAAATTAGAATTCGTTTTTGGTTCAGTATTCGGGCGAATCTTTCGCAAAGGATTCAGGGGTCCGGCCGAATCCAAAAAAGTGGATTTGGTGCATCCCTAATAAAAATCATGACAGAATCCCTTTAAAGAGAACAGAATGCCTGCTCAGAAATAGTGCAGAAAGCCATCATACAAAAAAAGAAAAACAAATAGTTCTTTATTCACTCAAATGCACCAGTGGCCCCCACTACAGATACCACCATTCCTCAACAGGGAGGGTATTAACAGGATGCTGGATGCTGGCTGTTGCAGCTCAATAACTATTTGAAAGACTGCAGGTTGGTTGCTTGTAATCTAATGTGATACAAAGTGACAACCAGTTTCTGTTCACACAAGTCTAATCATGAGCAGTAGTACCATTTCTAGCAAAAAAAAAATAAAAAAATAATCCATCTTGTCATATCCACCTTTCTGGCTAAATGTCGGAGCTAAACGAAAGCAAACATCTGGAGAAGGTTCATTACTTGAAATTGTGAACCCTGCTGTTAATGTACCCCATGAGAAAGTAGCTGACAGGCTGCATATTTCTGCAAACTGTTCCCAGAAAGAACCAATTTCCTGACCTCTTCCATGTGGTGTCAATAACGTAGGCATGAGATGGAGCTGCACTTATGAAATATTATAACCAGCCATAGGACAATGCAGACCACCTGTGTGAGAGAGAAAGAAGCTTGAGCAGGGTATTAACACGTTGGTACACACAGGGTAAATATGAATGTTCAGCTCTGATCTCCATTATCTGAGCTTGTTCTCTCGCAGTTGCCCATTATTTGCATTTAAGAATAAACCTGCTCTGACATCCTTCAATGGACTATGACATTTAGCCAAAAGCCGTGCTGCTCCAAGAAAAAAAAGAATATAATTATTTGTGGCATCAAAGGAATTTTGGGATTTTCTTTCTTTTCCAGAATTACTGCAATGTATCAGGATACAAACTCACATAGTTTTATATATGGTCCCAGGAGGAGGTCATATGCCCAACACCAACATGCAATATAATAAAAACCCCTTGACATAAATCACTGTGGAGCTATAAATACAAAATAACAGTGATGAAATGTTGGGAAAGTGCTCAGTTTTGCACTCTAGAGTCGCCCATATTGTGTATCATCTGAAAGTTATCCAGAAATCTAGCAGACGGTATTGAGGGAATACATCAAATATATATCAGCGCTGTTTTATGTAAGACAACATTTTGGCATATTGGAAAATGACAGGATTTAGTTCTTGTTTAACAAAGTGCTGAACATTTACAGTGCTGTTATAGAAATCATGAATGGCAGCTAAGCTTTGGCCCTTAGCAACCGTGAACTATCTGGTCACAAAGTCAGAAGTTTAACTGGCTTGCTGTGCATTTGGCCAAATACAAGAGTCCTCTGCACTCAACCCATTATCAATATATTTAAGACAGAGACATTTTGTGCATACTACTACTAAAAAATGCCTTACCCTTTAAACAAAACAGGGATGGTTTGTCCATATATTGCAATATATTTAAGCTGGCCAACTACGTCAAAGTCATCCCATATCTGGTCAGTCCTATGCTCCATTTTCATCTGATTCATTAAGAATTCTATTGCTTCATTATACATTTTACAAAGGGACTAAGTTTTACCTGCAACTTACTTGCTGCTTTCAAAGTAAAACCCCCATACTTGGCTGCCCTTTTATTAGACACCAGTGGGATCACCTGACTATAGTTGGGTAGGATGGGGTCTACAACATGGAGCTGTATCAACTATAAAAAACAAGGGAAAGTTGTGCTCACCACTAATTTTTAAAACCATTAGACGGGGGTGCAATGAGGCTGTGACCACAAAATACATATAGACAAATTGGATGACTTTGACATAGTTGGCCAGCTAAAATATATTGCAATATATGGACAAACAATCCCTGTTTTGTTTAAGGGGTAAGGCATTTTTTAGTAGCAGTATGCACAAAATGTCTCTGTCTTAAATATATTGATAATGGGTTGAGTGTAGAGGACTCTTGTATTTGTCTATATGTATTTTGTGGTCACACTCTCATTGCACCCCCGCCTAATGGTTTTTATAAATTAGTGGTGAGCACAACTTTCCCATGTTTGCTGTGCATTTGGGTTGGACATGATCATAATGTATACAGCGCATGTATTAGGGTTACTTAGAGCTATCTGAAAATTGCTTTCAGGTTAAGAAAATCTGCAGTGTATGCTTGCCTATTGGATATAAATTAGAAATGATATGCAGAAGATATTAGATGGGGATGACTTGGTTGTATTTCGTAGTTGAAGTTTCTAAAAAAAAGCTCTGTAAGCTCTGCAATAAAAAGCAACAGGCAAAAATGTTGGTGTTTTGCGTCAGCTGCAATCAAGCCATTCCCCACATTTTCATCTAGCGTTTTGAGTTAGAAATATTTGTTGTCCTCTCTAAAGGTTTAACTGTAATTTTCTAGCATTAATCGGGTGTTGTACTACTTCTCCTTTAATAATTGATGAACAGCAGATGCAATTCAAGCAGGGAAAAGTTCCTTTTTTAGGTTGTCCTTGAAATAAGGACTGACTCTTATTTACCCTGTGTGGCTCTGCTGGACACAATTTATCACGTAGCGTCTGTCGTCTATTATTACAAAACACTGGGGCCTCACTACAATAGTGTTTAAGTGATTTGTCTTGTTGTAAAATCGGCCAAAACCTTTTAATCACTTTTTCAATCTGGACACTCGTATGGGAAAAATTGCTAACAAAGGCCATCCTTTTATTATTTTTGGATACTGGTCTCTCAATGAGTAATTCCCCTCTGGGTATATCACCCACATAATTAGCTACTTTGTGTAAGGTTTTACTACTATATCCAGTCTCCTTAAATCTTTTAATGAGGGAATCAGTGGCTTTCCAATATTTGGCATCATTAAAGGAAATTCTTCGTGCCCTCAAAAATTGACCCCTATGTATTGCTGAAATGCATCTGGGGTTCTGAAAGCTAGAAGAATGTAGAAGGCTGTTACGGTTTGTTGCTTTACGATGCTATCTCCTGCTATAGCGAGTTTCACATCAAGAAAATGCAGTGACTGGGCTGAAACCTCGGTGGTAAATTTTACAGTAGGATGTTTCATGTTAGCCTTTTGTACCATTTCATGAAAAACTGATTAGGGATGCACCGAATCCAGGATTCGGTTTGGGATTCGGCCAGGATTCGGCCTTTTTCAGTGGGATTCGGATTCGGCCGAATCCTTCTGCCCGGCTGAACCGAATCTGAATCCTAATTTGCATATGCAAATTAGGGGCAGGGAGGAATATTGCGTGACTTTTTGTCAGAAAACAAGGAAGTAAAAAATGGTTTCCCCTTCCCACCCCTAATTTGCATATGCAAATTAGGGTTCGGATTCGGTTCGGTATTCGGCCGAATCCTTTGTGAAGGATTCGGGGGTTCGGCCGAATACAAAAAAGTGGATTCGGTGCATCCCTAAAACTGATACATCCCCTTTCCAAATAACTAAGATATCGTCCACGTAATGAAGGTACAGAAGTATATGATTCTTAAATTCTTTGTGGAGAAAAAAATATTTTTCTAACTTGTGGACAAATAAATTAGCAAATGAGGGGGCGACTGCCGCCCACATTGATGTACCTTGACATTGTAAGTAATATTTGCCTTCAAAACCAAAATAGTTGCATTTTATAAATATACATTCATTGTACTTTAACTTCACGTCATATGCTAATTAGGCATCGCTGGCGTAACTTCGAACTGCTTATCGTATTATCACTAGCGCAACTTCGCAAGCGTTCGGAACCCTGGATTTTCGTGAATTAGCGTTGTCCTGGCGAAGCTACGCCTGGTGAAGTTTTGCGATGTCAGCGAAGCCGTCGTTCACGCAATTTCGGAGGTAAGTAAATTTGCCCCATGACATACTCCAGCTCACACTGCCACATTGCCTAGGTGATTGTTTTTTTTTTGTTTAGCCCTTCCATATACTGGAGAACTGTGTCATCTGATAAAGGGGTAAAAGCTGTCTGCTACCCAGAGTGCACCTCTCTAAAAAATGTTGATGAAGAAACACTGCTTTTGTTCTTTCTCAAATTCTTCTTTTTAAGTCTCTATTTATGCCCTGGAGCAAATGCAGAATTATTCCTCATGCCAGACATACATATGATGAGAAGCAGATAAACCACATGCGATTATCTAAACACAGGAACAATCTTTAAAATAAAACCGAACGAAACAATAACTTAACTTGAAAGAAAAGATGAAAAACACAGAAGGGTCATCAGTAAATGGTAAATCTGGATAGAATATGATGGAATTATTTGATTCTGTTCTGCACCATAGAGAGTTATGTTGTTGAACAATGAAGGCCATCTTCAAAGCTCTGAGCATTCTACAGATCAGCATTATTAGTCTGTCCTGGGGTAAGACAGAGACATAAGTGAACAAAGTCAAAGAGACACTGTGCTTTCAATAGTTGCAGCTGCTTTTGTAAATTCCCTTTTCAAGCAAGAACACCCTCTCTGAAGAACTGGAAGACAGCACATCTAATAAAATCTACCTACCAGAAGCTGTAGTAATAAACAGTTCAAGCCTCAAATAGTTTAAAACAGTTCAAGTGCAAAAATATTCCTCAGTGTAACAAATGGCGCAAATTATGTTTAAATTCTACCAAAGCATGATAACCAATGTAATCTTTTTCTTTTACATATCAGACCAGTAAAAACTACCTGCAGATCAGTTACTAGAACTGGACCAAACTTTGTACCTTTTACTTCCTTCCCCTTAAAAATTAAATTTATAAATTATTTTTTTTTTTTTATTTCATAATATAATTATATACAGTACCGATTCTGATCAGATGGTGCTCCTGGTCAAACAAATATTGTAAAATGTAAGTTGCATGTACCTGATAAATTCTTTGCTGAATCGTGGGCAAAATAACTGAAATAATTCAATTAGTGTGATTTGGCCAAATCATTGCGCTGCACATTTAGAGGTAAATTTACTATGCGGCGAAAATTCGCCAAGGATGGCTTCTCAGCCATCGCAACACTTCGCCAGGTGAAAATTCGCCCAGACAACGATAATTTGCTAAAGTTGCGTCCAGGGCGTCGAATGCTGGTGAATTTTCTCTAGCGTTACTTCGGTAATGTGAGTAAATCAAAGCAAAGATGTGCTAGCATTTAATTCTGTGTAGCGCAACTTCGTTAGAGGTCTTCGCCCAGGCTAATTTGCATACGGCGGAAAATTTAAAGTTGAATGGACGTATATGTTGCAGCAAATACATTACATTACACAAGTCCAGGGAACCTTATTAAGAAAATAGAGTTATAATGCCCTACACATGAGCCCACTCTATAGTTAATGTTCCAGATGTTAGAAAATGTATGGGGGAACCCGGTTACCCCCATAAAAATTCGAGGACTTTTACGGGCTATCACTCTGAAAAAAGGAAAAGACGCCAGCGTTTTTTGGACTTAGAAATTTTTTCCACTAAAAAATATGATGTAAGTAACAGAAGATTGAGGAAGATCTATGCACTCCATTGCACTTTGCCTGGTCTGAGCTGGCGAAGGCAAGTCTGGCAAAAGAGGTAACGTTCAGTAAAATCCACATCTTAGTGAATTTGTGGAGTAACGTCCATTCGCCAGGCGATAGAGTAACGTCCATTCGCCTGGCGATAGAGTGTGAATCACCGCTATCTCCTTCGCTGGCGAGTGACGCCTGTGCCCGTTAGTAAATTGGCGAAGTCCCTGAAAACGGTAACGCTGGCGAATCTTTACCAGCAATAGTCACTTCGCCCTTTAGTTAATCTGCCCCTTAGTCCCATGTCCCAAATGCTTGCATCTGAATAGACAGCGTAGTGCCTCTTACTTCCTCATCTGTGGGTGCAACATGAAGGCACCAACTCTGATCTGCCCCCAAAGGTTCTATGCATGCCCAGAAGCCTGGTCAGTATTTTATCTTAAACGCATTGTATCCTGGAACCCTAAATGTGCACCAAGTATGACATTTCAGACTAGATACCATTGAACCCTAAAGCTATCTTGGCTCTGTTGTCACTCCAAATGCTCCTAAAAAAATCACTGCAGCTTTCTTTGGATCAATAACAGTAAAGAGGGTAAACAAGTGATCCCCAACCAGTGGCACATGAGCTACATGTTGCTCACCAACCTTTTGGCTCTTGCTCCCAGTGGTCTGAAATCAGGTGCTTATTTTTTAATTCCTGGCTTGGAGGCAAGTTTTGGATGCATAAAAAGAAGGTGTACTGTCAAACAGAGCCTCCTGTAGGCTGCCAGTCCACATAGGGGCTACTAAATAGCTTATTTGCACCCAAGAAACTTTTATCACGCTTGTGTTGCTCAACCAGCTCTTTTTACAGTTGAAAATGGCTAATGGTATAAAAGGTTGGTAAGCCATTAAATGTATGGCATCACGCTTTTATTCAATGCATGTCTTGTGAGGCTTAATCATGTTATCATTTGCATAAATGTTTCCACTTGTCTGAGGGTGTAACGAGAGAAAAAACCTGTATGCTTAATATAGCCACTCTCCTCTTCAAAGTACCTTATGGTTCATTAAAATGAAGAATGCCTTGTAAACTGGTAATGATACGAAAACAGCACACCGTGTTTAACAAAATTAAACATTGCCCAAAATTGGAAGCTAAAACAACAGAATATTTTACTCAGTCATGGATGAATCAAGTGACAAGAATCATGAAACCAAGATAATTATATGCAGTTAGCATTTTTGCTTCACACTGATAGCTACCATATGTCTTCTATAAGTACACATACATATGAAGGGAGGGTCATTGAGATAGGAGTCCAGTGCTCATTTCTGGTACAGAGAGCACCCAGAGCCTATTTATTGCTAACGTGATGACATGTTAGAAACACTGTTTTGCTGTCTTTTGAAAAGGATGTGGGTAAACAAATGAAATTTCAAAACAAAAATGCAATCGCAAAAGAAACATGTTAACACATACCAGCTGTTTCGCTTAGGGGGGATAAAAAAAACACACACACTCAAGTATATAATTCAGGCCAAGAGTAACGAAACAGCCTAAACAGTACTTGGCCTAGAAGATGAAGTCAGGAGTTAAATAGGAATTCATTTTAAAATACAAGTTCCTCTTATTTGAAATATTAGATTGTTCCCTATAGTCTCTCTTTCTAAAAAGCTCACTTGCATTGTGACTTTTCAAAACACAAATAGAAAGTTTCCTCTACTGCCAACAAGGAGTGGCACTGAAGTAGTGCCCATTTTAACACTCAGATATACATGTAAAACTTTAAAGGAGAAGGAAAGTCATTTTGCGCTTGGGGGTGCCAAATGTTAGGCACCCCCAAGTGATTGTATTGACTTTCTTGAAACCCTGGGCCAGTGCTCCTATCAGCAGAAAACTGCACCGACCCGGGGTTATACCAGCGAGCACCATGGAGCAATCCTCTTACGGCTTCTTCTTTCTTCAAATTTCTTAGTTAACGTTTCATTTTAGTTAAGGCTCGACTTGACTTTTCGTTCCACTGCGCATGCGAAGCCGCGTGAAGAAAGAGGAAGACGGTAGAGGTTCGGTCCGTGGTGCTCACTGGTATAATCCCGGGCCGGTGCAGTTTTCTGCTGATAGGAGCACCGGCTCCGAGGTTTCAGGACAGTCAATACAATTACTTGGGGGTGCCTAACATTTGGCACCCCCAAGTGCACAAAGACTTTCCTTCTCCTTTAAACTTTAGTTAAACTTTAAACTTTAGTACTACATATATGTGTGTTTGTGTTTAAAATATTATTAATAACAGGTATAGCCACATTTTATCACCATCATGCTTCTATCTATAAGCATATTATAAAGGTAAGTAATATGATGTTGTGGAACTGCACACACCTTTCTCCACCCTTCCCCCTACTGGAGAAAGGAGCCTGGTGAAAAATGTTAGACTTTTTGTCTAACATCTTGGCACCCCCAATAAATCTGGGTTTCCTTATCATTTAAGGACACAACAATCCCAAACAAAAAACCACAAAATCAAATGAGCTGATATTAAAGATGATGTTCCTGTTGACAGACATTAAACATAGCAATCACAAAGAAACATGCCAAGAAAATCTTAAAATAAACATACGTACATTATCAAAATATAAGTTTAATATAGAATCTGATTTTATTTAAAACATGTTCCTAAATGTCTGAATATGCAAGTCATCCATCAAACATGACCTCAAATTATCTACTTTGTGCACCTAAAATGTTCTAGATTGGTGAAAAATGTACTCTGGTAAAATTAATTTTATATTAGTGTGTCACATTGCATTTTTGTTTGTTTGTCCCTTATTTTTTGCAGCACTAAGTTTGGTGTTTTTCAGTCAAATTCTCCGAAACTGCTGTACACATTGATTATCCTATTGACCAATGACCATGTTGACAGTTTCGTCAACATTAAACTGCGCTGCCTGAAGTAAAGCCCTGCCTTAGGTTAATTCGGAAGTACTCAACGTTTTTAACGTATGAGCAACATTCAAAACAAGCAATAAAAAAGTTCTTGGAGGGTGCCAAGTAAGTGCAGTGATTTGGCTATTTGGTACCTTCTATGTGAACTTGAGGCCTACAAGAGGCTCTTTTATGCAGTACACCTGGTTTTGTGCAAACCAAAACTTTCAAACCATGAATTAAAAAAAACTTTGAGGCCATTGGAAGCAACATTAAAGGGTTTGGTGAGCAACATGGTTTGGGATCACTGGGTTGGTTAATTGCAGATACATAAAATGCCAGACAAAGATGATTTTGCAAGTTGTGTTGTAGTACCAAATTAACAGGAATGAAACTGCTGACCCAGTTTTACCCCCATTGATAATCCCAGACTAATAACTACTGTGGCTTGCACCTCAGTTATCGGGAACTGCATAATGTAGCTTTAGCAGTGAATCATTAAGCCTTATCTTTTGTGTTTTTATATCCATAGATCTGAATGCACCCAAGCCTTAAGGGCAGAGACACACGCTGCTATTTCGGGAGATTAGTCGCCCGGGGACAAATCACTTTTCCTCGGGCAACTAATCTCCCCGAACTGCCTTCCCACCAGCGAAACTTCAGGAGACTTCGGAAAATGAAGCGTTTCGAGTGCCATCCTAGCTACGATTTACAATATAGCTGGTGTGAAGGCAGTTCTGGGAGATCAGTTGCCCGAAGAAGAAGCGATTTGTCGATGGGCGACTAATCTCCCAAAGTGGGTGTCTCTGTCCTAAATAAAAAGGCATCCAGTGTTGTCCTTGCTATGAAGATATTGGATCTCTAAGTGAATACACAGCAGTTTTTATGACAAAATAAAAATAAATTAACTTGTGTATTCATCTAAAGCATGGAAGGCAGTTTGGGGAAATTAGTCGCCCGTAGAAGAAGCGATTTGTCGCCCAAAAGTGAGTGTCCTAAATAAAAAAGCATCCATTGTTGTCCTTGCTATGAAGATATTGGATCTCAAAGTGACTACACAGCAGTTTTTATGATATAAAACAAAAATAAATTAACTTGCGTATTCATCTAAATCTAAAGCATAGCCCAAGACAATACATTAGCTTCCTAAGCCTTGAAACAGTCCTGGTAAAAGGAAATTATGGGGGAAATTTACTAAAGGGCGAAGTGGCTAACGCTGGCAAAAATTTGTCAGCGTGACATAATTCAGCACTTCGGCGATTTACTAATGGTCACTGGTGTAATTTCGCTAGCAGGAGATAGACTCTGGTGCAACTTCGCACTCTAACGCCATGCAAATTTTCGCTCTGGCGAAAGACCGTAACTACGCAAATTCACAAAGTTTTTGATTTTACTGACTGTTACCTCTATCGCCAGACTTGCCTTCGCCACCTCAGACCAGGCAAAGTGCAATGGAGTAGATAGGACTTATTTGAAATTTTGTTGAAAATTTTTCAATTTTTCAACCCAAAAAATGCTGGCGTCTTTTCATTTTTACAGGGTGATGGCCTGCAAAAGTGCATATATTTTTTTTAGGGTACCCGGCTTCCCCCCTACATTTCCTTCCATATGGCACATAAACTATACAGTGGGCTCATGTGAAGGGCATTATAACAACTCTATTTTATTTTATTACGGTTCGCTGGCCTTGTTTAGTGTAATGTATTTGCTGAAACATATACGTCCATTGTACTTTAACTGCACGCCATATGCAAATTAGCCAACGCTAGCGTAACTTCGAACTGCTGATCGTATTATCGCTAGCGCAAATTTGCAAGCGTTTGGTACCCTGTGCACAACTTCGGATCTTTGTGAATTAGCGTTGTCCAGGCGAATTTAAACCTGGCGAAGTGTTGCAATGTGCGCAAAGCCAGCGATGGCGGATTTTCGGAGGTAAGTAAATTTGCCCCATTGTGTTTACCTTTTAACATTGCTCTAACTCAGGTAAAATAGCTTAAGTTCTCTGTTTTGTCACTTACCAGTTTTGACTACATTATTTTGTATCGGCTCAAATTCATATTCTTTTGATGGCTAGTTTTCATCTGAATGCACCCAAGCCTTAAGGGCAGAGACACACGCTGCTATTTCGGGAGATTAGTTGCCCGGGGACAAATCACTTTTCCTCGGGCAACTAATCTCCCAGAACTGCCTTCCCACCAGCGAAACTTCAGGAGACTTCGGAAAATAAAGCGTTTCGAGTGCCATCCTGGCTACGATTTACATTATAGCTGGTGTGAAGGCAGTTCTGGGAGTTCAGTTGCCCGAAGAAGAAGCAATTTGTCGATGGGCGACTAATCTCCCAAAGTGGGTGTCTCTGTCCTAAATAAAAAGGCATTCAGTGTTGTCCTTGCTATGAAGATATTGGATCTCTAAGTGAATACACAGCAGTTTTTATTTTTTACAAAATAAAAATAAATTAACTTGTGTATTCATCTAAAGCATGGAAGGCAGTTCGGGGAAATTAGTCGCCCGTAGAAGAAGCGATTTGTCGCTGGGCGACTAATCTCCCAAAGTGAGTGTCCTAAATAAAAAAGCATCCATTGTTGTCCTTGCTATGAAGATATTGGATCTCAAAGTGACTACACAGCAGTTTTTATGATATACAACAAAAATAAATTAACTTGTGTATTCATCTGAATACACAAGTTTTGACTACATTATTTTGTATCGGCTCAAATTCATATTCTTTTGATGGCTAGTTTTGTTCTAAACACAAACGACACAATGATTTGAATCTTATATTGCTTTCTATTGCAAATGGGAGAGTACAGAACAGATTTTTTGTTTCTTTGTTTATGTTCTTTCATTTCATTCAGTAGGAAATAGATGTAGAGGATTAGTCTTGTGCTTAATTAGATAAGGCACTTTAAAATAACCAACAGACAGCAAAAACAAAAATATTATTTTTGTATTATGTTACTTACTTTATACAGCACAATACAAATTATCTAGACAAAAATACAACTTACTTTTTTTTTTTTTTGCATTTCCCTTCAATGTTGACATCAATCAAGATTGCCAATGCCAAAAGGTTGTCAAAACATCAACAATTAGCAGTGGGCTCCTTAGCTTTCAGCCTTTGATTAGACTCTTGTGCCGTCCTCCATTCATCAACGCAGAAGGATTAGATACTATTAGGGTTTTACAAAAGAATAAAAAAGATACTGTTTTCACCTGACTCAAGTAGGATTTGGCTTCATTATGGCTTCTACTGAATATTCTGCTGTTTGATGCTTTGTTTGGCAAGTTTGCCGATCCTAATGGGGACTTTAATCTGATGTTTAACTATAGATTTTTCTGTCCATCAATCCACAATGGCCTTGAATAAAAGTGGTCAGTGACCCATGATGATTTCCAGCTGCACTGGACTGACCAGCTTTTTAGCTAAGCTGCCTGTGAGTGCTGACAGTTCTGTTAAGTAATGAGTACTTTGGTTTATCAATGTCTATCTTAGAGCAGCAAGGTAAATGTCAAAATAAACAAACATAACACTGATAATGAGTATTAAGGAATGCTAATAAGTTCCGGTAGACTGAGGATACAGAAAAAAATTCTAAATGGGAAAATATATCCTCTTTACGAAAAGTGGTTCCTATATTCCTACATATATCCATTCAAAGATACCACTTGCTAAACGTATGATTATTTGTCAAATTCAACAAAGATTATTGCAAATACAGTTCTTGGTGCCTGGTTGAACTAGAGTTAATATTTAGCACCTTGTATTCTTTTCCAACACTTGTAGCTCAAATTAGAATTGAGGGAAAAGTACTAACTTCCCTATACATATACGGTATCACACACACAAATGTTTTACCTACCCGTATGTTTTTGGACTTTGGGAAGAAGTGGATAACCCTTGCAGATGATAGCCAAAGAAAAAAATAGTCTAAGCTAAAGTTTGGTTATTGCCTTTAAACCAAGTTATAATCATAAGCAATATAGTCTGTGAATGACTGTAACCAAATCGGATGCCAAACCTGGTTTAAGCAGGCAACATATATTGGCTAAGACATTCCTACTGGGACTAAACCTTAATGGTTTTCTTTCCAAGGCCCAAAGCCAAGTTTATGCTATTGCTTTAGTTCTGATTCCAGGCAGGGTCGGACTGGCCTGGTGGGACACTGGGAAAAAACTTACTTGGTCGGCCCCAGCCGGGCCAGACCCCCTCTTCCGATCTCCTGGTCCTACGTGCGTAGCGTGCAGTATGGGGTCCAGAGGGGGGCCCTCGATAGTGGCCCTTAACAGGAGTCCAGGTTTACCCCAGTCCGACCCTGATTCCAGGGACTGGTCATGATGCACCTGCAATGCTAACAGGATGGCTATGGAGAAGGTGTGATCTTCTCTTCCAAAAATACTATTTGCATTGGGTTGTGCCATTTATTGCCCAGATGCACAGAACTTAAATAGAGAGATATGATTTATTTAGTTGCTACCAGTTCAGCTGATTAGGGAGCTTGAACAGAGCATGATAAGAGTGGAATCACACTAAGCAAAAGATCAGAGGTTACAGAGATCAACATAATCTTATTCAAGTTGAAGCTTGGGGCAAATTGCAGAATCCAGGAATAAAGGCCCCATACACGGGCCGATAAAAGCTGCTGACAGACCGAGTCGGCAGCTTATTGGCCTGTGTGTGGGGCCATCTGACGGGCTTTCCTGATCAATATCATCTCAATCTACAGCATACGGCATTATAGCAGCTCTGAGTCATATGAATCAACTCAAAATGAATAGGATTTACTTTCAATGCCATATGCTGTAGATTTTATTTCTTATAAAAGGATAAAGAGAGCATAAAGCATGATCTTAAACAGGCAATATTTTAAATATTTCAATTTCTCCAATCTGTTCCAATCAGTCTTTAGCTTTCAGTGGCTTCCAACAAATGCCATGGGGCATGCACCAGTTTCCAGCTCAGCTTTTACAACACCCCACTTTCCTATTACCTATTCCTTTAGGATTCATTATTATTGTTTCAAATGTAGCAACTTTGAGAGGTTATGTTTTTCATCCTAAATGATGTCTGAATAAATTTTTTCCGATGTGGCAGAAATCCTTATTTTCGTTTTACATGAGCTCACTTTTGCTTGCCTTTTATTCTGCTCATAAAATTCACTTGAGGTTTACTTGATTTCATGATTGTAAACATGAGCTTGTAATTGCATCATCCAACAGGGTTTGACACATGTTGTTAGAGAGCCGTTTTTCTGAAGTGACTCATCAAAAAGCAGCCTTTAAACTTTAAAAGGGTCCTGGGCAAAAGGCTCACTGAGACCCCCATCTTTCTTACAGCCTCCTTTGCCGTGTTTGTGTTGGATAAAAGCAACTGAACTGAAATGACACAAGCTCTAAATTCAAAAAATGTGACAGTTAGACCTGGGGTTTGCATGGTCAATAACAACTATGACAATTATTACTATAATAATTGTACATTTGCACTGATATGACATAACCCCTAATATGTTATATCATCCTGCGATACCTACTGAAGCAGCTGTAGAATATTCTGTCCAACTTATTCATGCAATTGGATAATTAACTTTAAATCCCCCCTATTAGTGGACTGCAACCATATAAAACCATGGACTCCTAATAAATTATAGGCTATATAAATGATATGATAGGCTGCCTAAAGAATACAGGACAAACATTTAAAGGAGAACTAAAGCTTAACTAAAGACGTAGGGTAGAAATGTTGTACATTATGTTTTGTGCTTCTGTACCAACCCAAGGCAACCACAGCCCTTTTGTCTCCAAAGATGCCCCACTAGCTCCCAATCTTCTTTTCTGTGGATTCATTGCACATGCTCTGTGCTGCTGTCACTTACTGAGCTTAGGGACTGATGGACTCAATATATATAATATAACTGTCACAGTATAAGGGTGAGACTGATTAGTAAATAATTATCGGTACATTGCAGCTCCGAAGCCTCAACTGATCAATTAAACCAAATCAAGTAAATCAAATTATTGGTACATGGCAAATCAGCACAATCAGCATTTGAGTTTAATAACCAACCCTATAGAATCAACATATATGACAGACAAACCTCATTTACTGTTTGATGATTTGCAACGACCCCTAAGCTTAGCTTCTCAACAGCTGCTCAGAGCCCATTGAGCATGAGCAATGTCACTGACACTCCTAACAAATCCAAGATGGGAAAATCCTGTGACAACTTTGAAGGCCTGAATCATTACTACTATACAGCGGCTGATCCTTTAGGTTGGTTCAACAAATTCAATATACAGTATAAAATATAGCATTTCTAGCAATATTAATTTTTAGGGTTTATTTGTCCTTTAAATAGTGCGCTACCCTTAAAAAAAACTACAGGATGAAGTGACATTCTCAAACCCTGTTTGGATAAATGAATAGAGACAGGACTTCTTTTTCATATTTCTAAAACATTGACTTAAGACAAAAGGGTTCATTTACGACCACAACTGCAGTTGGAGTCATGCAAAAACAGACCCATTTGTTGCTTCAAATGAAGTCATGGGCCTTATTCAAGTTACTTGCATCCAAGGATGCTCCTTGCGCTTCCACCAGTGCATTAGTTCCAACTCCTGTTATAAATAACTTGCAGGTATAACTGGAACCCTGGAGCTACATCAATAGGCACTGCAGACTTGTGCCTAAAGAATCAGCTGTCTACCTGGGAAAATAGAGTTTAGTATTCAGGTGGATGTAACTAACTTTCACTTCAGCGTGAGCGATCTCCGATTGGTTCCAGACATCACGAGTCTCTGAATCCGGGTTCCTGGCCTAGGAACTCTCATCTACATCACACATAACGGATTTACTCGAACACTGTTTCAAAAATAAAAATTATGTTACTTTATTGGTTCCATTAAAATTTGTTAGCTTTGGTACAGTGCATGACAATCACCACTGACGCGTTTCATGCCCTATGGCACTTCCTCAGAGTGTACACAAATTTTAATGGAACCAATAAAGTAACATCATTTTTATTTTTGAAACAGTGTTCGAGTAAATCCGTTATGTGTGATGTAGGTGGAAGTAACTGCCTGAGACGTGCACCCCAGCTGGGTGTTTGAAAATTTGTTTAACATTGATTCCTGGACTTTGACACTTCCTGAACTTGACCTTGCTACCTTTCTGCCTGCCTATTGACCTCTGCTTGGATTTGACTTCGCTATTGTTCCTGAACCCTTATCTGTACCGTGAACTTGGACTTTTCCCCTAAGCTTCGTCCTTGGTCCGGACTACTCCCACTGGGAGCAGATAGGCCCCCTGACAGCATGCACATAATGTCACTTGATATATGCCAACTAGAAGCAGTGTTGGACTGAGACACCAGGAGCCCACCAAAAGTTTTTAAATCAGGGGCCCACACTCAGTACTATTTTCTTCCTCTCCTCACTCAACCTCTATTCTCCTAGTCTCTTTTCTTTACATACTATAATCTATTATTCCACCTATTTAGCGAGTTTGTTCTCATAGAAATAGGGAATGGCCATGAAATAGGTCAAAAGTTTAGCAGCATGACGTCCCACTGACACCTGGGCCCACCAGGAGTTTTCCTGGTATTCCGTTGGGCCAGTCCAACACTGACTAGAAGAACCAAGAATGAACAGTTGTGGGAATTTGGCACAGATGAATCCCAGAATGTCCAGACAGTACTCAAATGTTGGAGGGTGCAGGAGTTGTATAGCAACACTAACTAACTGCCAGTTTGGAAAACTTCTTTTAATTGTCCAACTTTTATAATCACTTCCATGAGCTTTTCAATCACACTTCTATAATAGCTGCTTCATTGCCTGCACCATCAAGGAATCACTTTGTGGAGCATTATTATGTTTTTGTGCAGGGTCCGGTGCAGTCGTCCCAAACTTGTACCACCTAAAGACAGTTTTGTCTAAGCTGGCCTTTTAACTTAAAAGAAATTATATATTTGTGATACAAAAGATTGATTTAGCCATGGTTTTAGATAAGCCAAAGGTGTCACCACGCGTAACTGAAGCAAAAGTGTGACACTGTTACATTTCTCCAGCAGCTATTGCTGCTTCACACTAAAGACACTAGCTAAATGCATTGTGTAACCCCAAAAGGAAATTTGAGAAGAAAGTGTAATTTAATATTCCAGGTTGCAAAGCCTTTGAAAAAAAAAATGACATTGTGGAGTTAATAAATAAACCATAAACGATCTAACAAAACATTTCATCATGTGACAAGGTAGTTTTTCTTGCAAACAGGTGCACTGCAATTGTAGGAATATGAAATCTTAAGAGGATTTCACTGTACAATAGATGGCAGCTTAACAGCACATTGATGGCTTTTGGCAGCCTTTCAAATGTAATGGTATTTTTTTTGTTAAACCTTCCATCACTGAGATGTGAGTCGCTGCCAAATAATAGGAACCAGTTCTGGATACAGAAAGGCTCACATTTAAACCGGGGCGGTCTGCCAAGCACTATAAGGCCAAAGCTAGAGACAACCACATTGAGTCCATTAAAACAAACGAATAATCATAATACTATAACTCTTTGCAAATGCATAAAAACAATCAGCGTAATGCTTAATTAAATTCACAAATGTTGAAAATGATTTTGAGTCAGGTTTCAGGAAAAAGAATTCACTATTTGATCATAAAAACAGGGATGTCTGACGTGGGTCCCTCCAGCTGATGTTGAACTACTATTTCCATTAATAAGGGATACTGGGAGTTGTACATCAACATCAGCTTAACATAGTAACATACAGTAACATAGTAATTAAGGTTGAAAAAATGCACACACCCAACAAATTCAAACTTCTTGTGGAAGTGAAGCCTTCCTAACTGCTCTTATTCAAAGGAAAGGGAAAAAATCTGCATAATGCCTCTCCAATTAAAAAAGTCATAGCCTTGGACGTCTTTATGTTACATGTTGCAGCAAATACATTACATTTCCACTCTTAATTACACATGTCCAGGGAACCTTAATAAAGACTAGAGTTCATATAATGCCCTACACATGAGCCCACTGTATAGTTAATGTTCCATATGTTAGAAACTGTATGGGGGAAACCAGTTACCCAAAAAAATTTTTAGGACTTTTGAAGCCTATCTCTGAAAAAAAGAAAAGACACCAGCATTTTTTTGAACTTTGATGCTTTTTCCACTCACAGAATATGGGGCACATTTATTAAGGGTCGAAGTGACTAATGCTGGCGAAAATTCGCCAGAGTGACGTAATTTCAGAACTTCGCCGATTTACTAACGGTCGCTGGCGTAACTTTGCTAGCGAAGGAGATAGACTCTATCAGTACTTCGCTGCATAATGATGTAACTACGCAAATTCACTAAGATTACTGAACGTTACCTCATGCGCCAGACTTGCCTTCGCCGAAGTGCAATAGAGTAGATAGGACTTCCTAAAAAGATAGTTGAAAATTTTTCAAACTCTAGTGTCTTTTCCTGTTTTCAGGTTGAAAAAAAGAGTGTCATTTTTTTTTTTTTGGGTAACCAGCTTCCCCCGTACATTTCCTAACATATGGCACATAAACTATACATTAGGCTCATGTGTAGGGCAATATAACAACTTTAATTTATTAAAGTTTCCCAGTCTGTAGTGTAATGTATTTGCTACAATATATACGTCCATTGAACTTTAACTTCCCGCCATATGCAAATTAGGCAAAACTAGCGCAACTTCGCTTCGCTTGGCGCAGTAACACTAGCGCAACTTTGCCAGCGTTCGGCGCCCTGGACGCAACTTCGGATTTTAGTGAATTAGCATTGTCCTGGTGAATCGAGTGTTACTCTCTGACCGAAGCCTTCGCTGGCGAATTTTCGGAGGTTAGTGAATTTGCCCCTATGATATAAGTAACAGAAGAATGAGGAAGATCTGTGTACTCCATACACTGGCTTGTATTTGGGATATCCTGTCTGTTGCTCAAATTTTGGATATACTGTAGATAACCAGTTTGGTTATCTATATGGATGGCAACATAACATGACATGCAATGTGATGTAGCCCGCTCGCACAACCCTGGCCTTCAGCAGTTCAGCGCCTGGTGTACGGTGTTGGAGGGATCGGCACCCCCCTCAGCAGACTATCCAAGAAAACACTGGCACTCAAAGGCAAGTAACAGCAGGGTTATACCCTTGCGTATTTATTCTGCAAACGTGCAACGTTTCGGGTCAGACCCCTTTGTCAAGCATGCTGTTACTTGCCTTTGAGTGCCAGTGTTTTCTTGGATAACATAACATGACATGGCACAGATCCACTTGTTAGGCCAATGATCTGAATGCAAGGATCTGAAAGTAGTGATGGGCGAATAAATTCACCAGGCGCGAATTTGTGACAAATTTCTGCGTTTCGCCAGTGCAAAAAAATTTGGACGCGCGTTTGAAAAGTCACTCATATCAAAAGCGACACCCATCGACTTTAACGCTGGCATAAAAATTGCTGCGAGTGTCGGAATTAGCGCGGGCGCAAAATTCGCGTTTTGCTCATTTTTCGCCTTTTCGCAAATTTCTCTGGAAATTCGCAAATTTTTCGGCAAAGCAAACGGGACAAATTCACCCATCACTATCTGAAAGAAGAGAACATATGCAAACCCATAGGCTAGGCATGACAGTTCTCTCTGCTGAAAACTACCTGTGAATGTGAACGTACTTTTCACAAGTTCTCATTTGTTATAGTTTGGGCAACTCCCTGAATATTTAATGTTTACTAGAAGGTGGCCTCATTAGATCAGTACCATTTAAATAATTTGGGATAGTGCACAGAAGTGATTTATGATTTGATGATTTATGCCAGTTCCTTCTATCTTGAGGTGGACATCTATGAACAATAACGGTACTTACTGGTTTTAACGTGTGGCATGTTCTGGACAAAAAATAAAACAAACAGTTCTCAAATGGAAGTACAAGCTCTATTCCAAAACACATACGTAGAACACCAAGTCGCAGCTGTTCAAATCCTTTCTGTACTTCTTGATCTAAGCAGGAGCATTCTCGGAGATAAGAGTAGGAGGTGGTGGGATCTCAGTAATCTCAGTAATCCACTGATAAGATACATTTTTAAAGGATATCTAGTGCATAATAATTATGCATTATGAGTATTAATACTTCTGTACATCATCAATGCCCCATGACTCCAAACACATAAGAGCACGTTTACAAAACCAAATGTGGCATGCAAATAAAATTTCAGACGCAGTTTGGCCTGTTTTTACCCAGAATGCAGAGTTAGCATTATCAGGGATGTGGTAGCTTCAGGGTTCCTCTGTGGAAATAGGTGCACTTACATGTGATTCAGAACAGGAGGTAAATCAGACACACTGGTTCCAAGAGACACTCTAGGGAAGTGCTAGGAGCATTTTGGAGCATTTAAAGAATGTTATCAAAGTGCACAATTACTGTGTCCTCTGTTGCACAACTGCATATTCAGTTGTGGTTGTTAAATGAGCCTTATAACCTCTTGATTAGAAGAGTTTTAATAAAGAAATATAATCAACACATACTTTGTAGGTTTGCAGTGGCAGTTGACAGGGTGGCACTTAGGCAGGTGTTAGCTACAGAAACCTAAAATGTCATTTTATGATCGAAGGAGGACTTAATACTCCTCGCATAATTGATATACTTTGTGCTGTTATCCCAGATTAAATAAAGTCCTTAACTTTCCATGTTGCAATACTGGCACCTTGTGGCGAATTTCATGCAGTTGTGCCGTTACAGAATATGATGGAAAAGAAAAAGAAATGTGTTAAATACAGGGTTCCTGGTTTGGAGAACTGGCTATTTAATTCAAACCCAAAAGAATAAGGCATGTGCACTTCTGTTAAATGCTATCAGCAGGGCTGCTCTGATTGCATTTAAATTAATTACAATCTGTTTATTTATAGGGGAGTTTTCTATCCATGTTATTTTACATGATCTGAACAGTTTATCCTTGAAGCACAATGTATTACATTTGAAGGATAACTCTATGCCGCCTTTCATGCCAGCAGCACAACAGTTGATGGAGTAACAACATAGTTGATGAAGAGAGACAATTTGCAAGTTCAGTCTTATTTCGCGATATACTGTACAAAGACATCAGCTCTAACATGAACAGTTCTCGGGACTGGAGAGTAGAGCAATGCTACCACACTGTGGCCAGAAGTGCAAACACACTACAAAAAAGACTGGCCTTTTTACAATACCTTGTAAAAAAAAGTCCAACTTTTATTAAAGTATCAGAATGGTTTTAGGGTGAATAGTTAAGGGTGTAATTACTAAAAGTCACCACCATAGTGAGCTGTAGAAAAGAGACCTCCTTGGGAAAATTATTAAAGGGGAACTCCACAGAAATATAACTTAAGCTTTTTGAAAAGTAAACATCATTTCAAGCAACTTTGCAACATACATCCATTAAAAAATATGCAAACTTTTCATTTTAATGGCTTGGAAGAGTTCCCTAAGCCTAGCCCCCTGCTCTCCTGCTGATCTCTCTGACTACTTTGCTGAGTTGGCTGACTACCGTTACTTTGTATCAGCAGCCATCTGTCCTCAGCCTGCATCCTCCAAACCTCCCAATTCTCTGCACACATGATTTCAATAAGGAAAGGAACATCACAGTACAATGCATTGTGGGTTATGTAGTTCCTTCATGCTGTCTGTAAGCTGTGGAGACATAGTGAACGCCCCTAGGCCCGCTGTATCTTCTGTGCATCCCCAGTGTTTCTGAACTAATGTGGGTGTGGTTGGGCGCCCCCTAAAATTCTAGGCCCGGGCCTTGCCGGCCTCTCCACAAATCCGGGCCTGTGTGGAGAAGTTGTTACAATGTGTAACATCAGTGTTTAGTCCCTCCTTCCCTGCCAGGATTTCAAATGATGCAGAAAGAGAAGAACTGTTAAACAGCTTGATTTCAGCATAGAAAATGGCATTTATTCATACTTTTTGAAGAAACAGGTAACTGTGATGGGTATATTAGGGGTTTCTGTGTTATGTGGCCTCTTTATCAAATTTTGGTTTGGAAGCCAGAGTTCCCCTTGCACAAATGATTCTGTTAATATAGAAAGAGGCGCAAGTAAGTTCATTAAAAAAAACATCCAGTGCTGAATTGTGCTTTATAAAGGCAAAACATTTAGTAAAATATGGATTTTTTTTTTTTTAAATTACGAGAACAGTTAGAATGTGTTCAATGCAAGTCCTATTTATTGTGGTTATTTTTAGCAAAGGGGTGTGTGTATACTGCTTTACAAAATCTACCAACCATATCGGTAATTTTTGTAGATCCATATGAATATGATTTATTAATTATGCTATCATTATCCCACATAGAGAACTAGGGACCTGTATTATGTAATGTGTGCTTTGATTGGTATCTTAGGACTACCCTTGTTATGTGAACCTTCTAGCAATGAGATGAGCATAGACTCTGCTAATACAAATCTAATACATGTATTGAAAATGATGATCATTGAAGCAGTTGGCCATTATAGGCAGATTTCACCATTACATCTGGAAGTGTGAACTGTTGTGGCACCAGCTGCTAACTGAATTATTTTATCGTTCTCTCTTTTGACTGTCAGTATCTCATAATACTATCAAATTCATTACAGCACAAGAGTATAAAACAATGTGCCATAGTATCCAACACTGATACAATATTCATAGAGTGTCTTTTAATACATGTATATGTATTCTGTTTGCTTCAGAGAACAAATGCTGGCCTGATCACCGTACCCATTGAAGTAAATGGAAAATATGTACATGCTAGTGGTTAAAAAAAAACATTTTTTTTTTTTTTTCATTTCCTGGAAGATCACTGTTTTAGTACACAGAATTTTCAGGCAGTTGCTGTTTTTTACACCAGAATTGTATGCTGAAACTTTTAGGCTTTCATTTTTTACACAGTTTGATAAATACTCCTTTTTTTACAGGTGCCACATCACTATTTGGTCACTGATTTTTACACAGCCTGATAAATAAGCCCCATAATGTTTTTTTTTTAATCAAAATTGTTATGCATCTGTCACTAGATGGCGCTAAATTACAACTTTTAAAAAGCATATGCATACTATACCCATCATAGGATTGTATACCCAGATATGCACTTCAATGTAAATGCCTCTGGTTTAGATAATAAAACAGATATACCTTTATACTGTATATACACATTTATATGTATTTAATGAGTTGCAGTGACACCTGTATGTATGTGTTTATGTATGTAGAGAAAGACCATGTAGTGTTTAGCACCACATTTAAATGTACTGTACCTGTATATAAGCCCGGTGGGTGTTTTTGCCTTCTGGTTCATAACCATACTTTGAGAAAGAGTGTTCCCTAAAGTGCAATTATTCCTGACTACCAATTCACAGATTGATGCCAGAATGGTATTGAATTTAGATATTTGTAAATGATTTGTTTAATAAGGGGTATGGGATCCCTTATCTAGAAACCCGCCTACTGGGCACAAAGCACGTAAAAGTTTTTATTACAATTTGGTGACTTTTTAAGGATTCCTTGAGTGCCTATCACCCATTGTTTTGCCTTTCTTCACAGTTTTTCTGCATCCAGAACTATACAAACCATTGGTTCCCGTGTCTGGTTTTTTTTCTGCCAATGAGTCAGTTCCTCCAGCTGTGATATATTTTAAACTACCTACAATTTACCAAAATTGTCTGAAATTGAGGAAAGTCACCGGAAAACGCAAGAATGCTTAAGAGTGATGGGAGCCCAAAATCTGGTGACTCCCGACTTCTACACAAGTCAGTCCCATTGCATGCTGGGTATTGTAGTCTTACATGAAATTTTGCAGTTAGCAAATTTGTTAAACAACAACTACATTACTCAACATGCTTTGGGAGACGCACATTAGGGCAAGAAAAAACGTTGGCTGATTTCCAAATGACAAACCAGCCAAAGGCCCAAAAAGTCTGTACCTTGACTAGTTTGTACTTTCAAACACGCCTGGGCTTTAAATTAGTAAATAACAAAAGCAAAAAAACAATATGGGCACTACCTAAAGAGAGTTATAGTGGAGCAAAACATTAATAAATAGGGAGGATATATTCACAGTTTACCCAAGTCCACAGGTGCATATCCATAAAAAAACAACAATAGTTGTGAGTTCCTCCAAAAATCAGTCAAAGGTAGTAAAAAATACAAAAAGCTTTATTAGGATATAGTAAACAATGGCCTAACACATTTCGTACTCATAGGTTGTAAGTGCCCCAATAGGCACGAAACATGTTAGGCCATTGTTTACTATGTCCTAACAAACTTTTTGTATGTTTTTACTACCTTTGACTGATTTTTGGAGGGAATCACAACTATTGTTGTTTTTCTTTAAAATAGTAGCCCAATTTGACTGGAAACCCGCCAACCTGACCCTGCGCTAAACAGGGGACCTGTCCCTAGGGTTGGCACATGGCTGGTATTTTACCAGCCTGGCTGGTAAAAATGATGGTTGATCCCAATGTTAATAGGGAAAAAAAGATGAATATATAGGAAGGCCGGTATTTTTTTCCAGAAAAGGTGGCAACCCTTCCTGTCCCCCATTGGGAAGTGCCATTGAAAATACACAGCACTTGAGTATGTACTGTTTGTACTATTTACTAAAATGTATCCTGTTTCCATATTAAAATATTATTTATTTCACAGGAAGTAGTGTGAACCTAGCGCTTTACAGGGGTGGTTCACCTTCAAACAACTAGTTGTTTTCAAATAGATCACCAGAAATAACAACCTATTCCAATGACTTTCTAAATGTGTGACCATTTTTCTGATATTGAAGTGAAAGGTGTCATTTTTCACCTTCTGAAGCAGCCCTGGGAGGGGGGGTCGCCGACCCTGTAAACTGTTCTAAATTGATACATTTAGTTGACACATTTCTTATATTTAACCCTGCTGCGCAGAATCCCTGAGTTTCATTACAAGCAGCTGTTAGAATTGATTCAATAGTTGCTAATACTCCAGAGATGCTGCTGAGAAATGGATCAACTAATGCTGCAAATTTGTAACAGTTTAACATCTGCACCTGAATTACTGAGCTGCCAGACTCAAACACTGGAGGCACGAACCTTAAACTTAGTTTTTGGAAAAACAGGAAAAAATAAATAATAGAAAGCAATTGATAAAAAGTCTTTATTTCTGGGGAACAATCTAAAAACAACTGAATTTAAAAAAAAGTGTTTGGAAGGTGAACGACCACTTTCAAAATGAATCAGTTAATTGTGCTTCTCCAGCAGAATTCTGGAGAACAGATTTTTTTATATTCAATTTTGAAATCTGACATGGGGCTAGACATATTGTCAATTTCCCAGCTGCCCCAAGTCATGTGACTTGTGCTCTGATAAACTTCAATCACTCTTTACTGCTGTACTGCAAGTTGGAGTGATATCACCCCCTCCCCCAGCAGCCAAACAAAAGAACAATGGGAAGGTAACCAGATAGCAGCTCCCTAACACAAGATAACAGCTGCCTGGTAGCTCTAAGAACAACACTCAATAGTAAAAACCCATGTCCCACTGAGACACATTCAGTTACATTGAGAAGGAAAAACAGCAGCCTGCCAGAAAGCATTTCTCCCCTAAAGTGCAGGCACAAGTCACATGACCGGGGGCAGCTGGGAAATTGACAAAATGTCTAGCCCCATGTCAGATTTCAAAATTGAATATAAAAAAATCTGTTTGCTCTTTAGAGAAATGGATTTCAGTGAAGAATTCTGCTGGAGTAGCACTATTAACTGATTAATTTGGGAAAAAAACATGTTTTCTGATGACAGGATCCCTTTAAGTACTTAATGGCCTTACGCCATTTTCTGAGAAACCATAAAACTTTAAGTCCAAAGTATTCTGTGAGAAACAAAATTAAAATAGAGGATAAATTGTAACTATACAACGTATACGCGGTGCTCCGGGTATTTTCTATTTGAATTCGTGTGTGAAGCACCGAAAACTGACAGATAAATGAACAAAACAGTCCAATAAAAGTGAGACTATTGTGAAATAATGAAGCCCTGAGCGCCTCAGAGCGACTGCTAGAGCGGGGTCACGTGACTTTTGCTTGGGTACCACACACGTGACGGAGAGCGCGCGCGACCCAAACAGGAGACTCCCGTGCGCGTTGAATGGAGCGCGTGCGTAGGAAACTACTGCTGCTGACAGGGACCTTTCTGTCACGGACCCCGCCGTTCCGGTGTAGGTGAGATATATGTGTCACTGCTGCAGAGACGGGCCTGTCCTTCTGTCAGTAACGGCATGAACCGCTCAGTATATCAGTCACCGCTCAGTCCGGAAATAAATGGCGAAAGTGATTGGGAGCCTGGCGGCTATTACGGCGAAGGAGAAGATGAAGAGGAGGAGGAGGAGGACGGGGAGTCGGAGGATATAGACCGAGCTTGGAGCGGAGAGGACCAGGTTCTGCCTCGCCATCAGCAGCATTTGCCGCCTCGCATTTGCCGGCACTGTAAATCCACGTCTCCGCCAGGTAAGAAGCACCTGGAACTGGAGCTGCGTCTCAATGACTTCGCTCCAGAGTCAGGCTTGGCCGGCGGCTCCCCCTCAGAAGGCGAAGATGTGGACTTGCCCGATACGTCTGTGCGGCTGCCCGAGAGGAGACGGACCAGGTCCAGTAGTTCAAGGCCCCGCGCTGAGGTGGTGACCGAGCTGAGCCCGGAGGAGGTGCGCTGGTTCTACAAGGAGGACAAGAAGACATGGAAAGCCTTCATTGGTTACGACTCCCTGCGCATCGAGTTGGCCCATCGCAAGTTATGGGAAGTCACCGGGGCCCGAGCCAAGGACCAGAGCGGAGAGGACGAGGAACTGGATGTAGTGACAATAGGCGACTTTGTGAAGGTCGAGCCCGTGTGTGTCAGGAGCGGCCTCTATGAAGTGGATGTGAATGAGGGAGAGTGTCACCCAGTCTACTGGAACCGTAAGTGTCTGTATAGGTGTCCCAGTAAGCAGGCCCGGACTGGCAATCTGTGGGTTCTGGCCAGGTCCGGACTGAGAATTAAAATAGCCCCTGGCATTTCAGGTACATAGAGGCCCAATCAGCCCCAAAAGCTCCCACCAGCCCACTAAATACTGACTTTCTATGGCACCTTATAGCAGCCCCTCTGGCATTTGCCAGAACCCACAGATTGCCAGTCGGGGCCTGGTTCTGGCAAATGCCAGAGGGGCTGCTATAAGGTGCCATAGAAAGTCACTATTTAATGGGCTGAGTGGGCCTCTGCGTACATGAAATGCCAGGGCCTATTTTTAATTCTCAGTCCAGACTTGCCCTTAAGTGTCTGCATAGGTGCCCGTAAGTATATGCAGAACCGCCATCAGAAATCACAGGGCCGCATACGACAAAATTTCGTGGGCTGCGCCCACCGCAAGCCCCACCCCACAGGTCCGCCACCCCACAGTAAAAAAAAAATTGGTGGCTAGGGTTCCCACATGTTAATAAAAAATAAAAAGATATTGGTGGTCAGGCCCCCCCATTAAAAAAAAACATTTGTGGCCAGGGCCACCATCCCATTGAAAAATATTGGTGGCTAGGACCCCACATGAGAAAAAAAATGGTGGCCAAAATTGGTGGCCAGCCCCCCCCACATTATAAGAAAATTGGTGACCAGGGTCACTTAAAGTCCATGCCTTCCCGAAGTCAGCAGCTCTCAGAAAGATGGGGGGCCCGGCTAATCAAGTAAGAATTAAAAATAGGCCCTGGCATTTCCACCGTCCCATTGAAAAATATTGGTGGCTAGGACCCCACATGAGAAAAAAAATGGTGGCCAAAATTGGTGGCTAGCCCCCCCACATTATAAGAAAATTGGTGACCAGGGTCACTTAAAGTCCATGCCTTCCCGAAGTCAGCAGCTCTCAGAAAGATGGGGGGCCCGGCTAATCAAGTAAGTGTGGTATGGCTGGCCCCCCTTCCCCTCAGGGCCCCCTACAACTCTCACCCCTATCCCCCCCGATGGCTGCCCTGAGTATATGGATCGGTGCAAGCAGCCTGTTCCGGCCATAGACCCTCCCTCCATCTCTTGGGCCTCTCTCTGACTCTTATCTTTGTGACTAGAGAGCTCCAATTAGAGCAAGTACTTATTCCTTATTCCAGTGATCTCCAACCAGTGGCTCATAAGCACATGCTCAGTGTGGTCTGGGCTGCTTAGGGTTCAGTATAAATTATCAAAACAGCACAAGTCAAATAATATCTGCCAGAAGCCGATACAGCAAGACTGATTAATAATGAGAATATACAGACTACACTGGGTCCTGTGTTGTCATGTCATCTAATGAAAAGGGCAAATAGTGAAAAAAAAATGAAAAAAAATAGATAATGAAGACTAATTGAAAAGTTGCTTAGAATTGGCCAGTCTACAACATACTAAAAATTAACTTGAAGCTGAACCATCCTGTTAAAGGAAATCAAACCATATGCCACAAGAGGCATACAGAGCAACAGATCACCAGGCTTATGTCTTAGCCTGGCTAAATCTGCTGAAGAGACGGACTGAGCAGGACAAGCTTTATCCTTTAAGCCACTGGTTATTTAAAGGGCAACTATATTTTTATGATTCACACAGCGCTACAGTGCAGGTTAGAAAGTGTTTTTTAGTGGGAACTTGACTAGAGCTCAGTCCCTGTTGGATGACCATTAACTAGCATTCTTTATGTAAAGCCAGCTGCACGTTTTTAGCACCATTCTTTGCTGTTTTATTTTTATTGAACAATACAAATAGTAAACTAGCAGTTAGGCAGGTTAAAATAGAGTATAAGGTTGAACTTGATAGACGTGTGTTTTTTTTTTTTTTTCAACCTAACTTACTATGTTACCATGTAAAGAAGTAAATACATATAAATAAAATAATTTTCAGTCGTTATAGACTGTATATTTAGAGCAGAAATCCAAAGGTTTATAATGCCCTGCCCTTTTAGCCGAGATTCCCCAACTAAAGAATTCCATTGTAAGCAAAAATCCTTGGAATTTTCATTACAAATGAATTCAGACATGTTGTTTACTCTGTTCTCTGTTTTGCCACTTAGCTATGTAATCATCTAATATAATATTTTAATATTTTTGCACAATTGGCACAGAAAAGTATGAAAACTTCCGGAATTGAGACATAGGATATTTTTTTTGTTTTTAAAACCTATTCTTGTAGACAATACTGTTGGTTTTCCTTTGGGCTATATTATTATCTTCAAAAATAACCTCTTTGTTGGATCTCCTTATAGATTTGCTACGGTCCCTGTCCAGGTTTCAAATGAGTGGTGGGCTGGTCATAACCATCCCTGCCAGAAGCACAGTGGGAGGTAGATAGCCAATCAGAGCCTTGCAGTCACACAAGCAAAGACAGGCTTCAGTTCCCTATCATGTCAGCCTAGCTTCTGATTGGTTCCTATCCTGCAGTACGATGTGCTGCACAGCCTGGGAAAGGAGGCAGCAGGAAATGGAACAGATAGGTGGGACTAGTTGGGTTTTCTCAAATATTATCAATAAATCCGCCTGAAACACTTTTTTTTTTTTCTTTTTTTTGTTCACCTTCCAAACACTTTTTCAGTTCAGTTGTATTCAGACTGATTATTCCAGAAATAAAGACTTTTTTTCAATTATTTCCATTTTTTTAAATTTTTTTTTACACTTTTTCCAAAATCTAAGTTTAAAGTTGAATGTTCGTGTCTCTGCTGTTTGAGTCTGGCAGCTCAGTAATTCAGGTGCAGACTCTAAACTGTTACAATTTTGCAACATTTAGTTGATACATTTCTTAAGAGCTTCTCTGGAATATTAGCAACTATTGTATCAATTCCAACAGCTGCCTGTAATTAAACTCAGGGATTCTGCTCCACAGGGACAGAGATAAGAAATGTATCAATTAAATGTATCAATTTAAAACTGTTTAGTGAGTCGGGGACCCCTTTCCCAGAGCTGCTTTACAAGGTGAAAAATTAGACTTTACACTTCAATATTAGAAGAATGGTCACAAATGTAAAATAGAAAGTAATTGGAAAATGTCTTTATTTCTGAACACTCTGAAACCAACTGAACTGAAAAAGGTGTTTGGAAGGTGAAATCCCCCTTTAAGCCATTCAATTCTATATTTAGAGTATAATACACTTTTTTATAATGCACTTTTCTTTTTTATTCACGCAATATGTCTCCTTTAAACCTCAGCTATTCCAGGCCATTTATTATTGCTGATTCTCCTTGTAAGAGTTAAGTGATAACTCAGTTCTTTACATGGGCATAGGGCTTACTGAATGTAAATATCTGTAAAATTTACAAAATGCATTTACTAAATTACCATTTGTTGGCTATGTTTCATATTAATCAGCATACTGCACTTTATAACATGTTTGCTCTAAATTCTTGACATTTTTCTTCTAGAAACAGATAAAATCCCTGTGATGCGAGGTCAGTGGTTCATCGATGGCACATGGCAACCACTAGATGAAGAAGAAAGCAATTTGATCGAGCAAGATCACCTTACTTGTTTTAGGGGTCAACAGATGCAGGACAACTTAGATACAGAAATCACCAGACCTATAGACGACAAGGATTGTGAGATTCATTCCCATCATAAAATGCGTAAAATGTTTAAGTTAAAGTGACACGATCACCTTATTATTCAAGCTGGCTTATACAGAAACACAGTGGCTGCATTGTACAACTTACATTGTTATAACATTATTTGTTATTTACATAGTAGCACCACAGTTATGCAGCACTTTACATTAGTCCCTGCACCAGTGGAGCTTGCTTTTTAAAGTTCCTATTGCATTAAAGGAGAACTAAAGCCTAACTAAAGAAGTAGCTAGAAATGTTGAACATAATGTTTTGTGCTTCTGTACCAGCCCAAGGCAACCACAGCCCTTTAGCAGTAAAGATCTGTGTCTCCAAAGATGCCCCAGTAGCTGATTCTGCTGATTCACTGCACATGCTCTGTACTTCTGTCACTTACTGAGCTTAGGAACCCACTCACAATATACAGTACACATAGAATTTAAATGTCAATATAAGGCTGATTAGTAATTAATACAGATAATTACATGACAGCACAGAAACCAGTGGAAATAGCATCAGAATTTAATAATCAGCCTTGTAGCATCAGCTTATAATACATCCAACCTCATTTTCTGCTTGATAATTAGTGACGACCCCTAAGCTTAGCTTCTCAACAGCTGCTCAGAGCCCATGTATTTGGTTATGTGAATGGACATTTTCAACTTTTTCAGCCCTAACCCTTATCAAAACCATTGTGTCTTGTGAAAAATTTAAAGAATACTTTTTCTTTTTCAGCTAATCATAGTCTAAAGTTAAGCCGTAGCCATGTTGATTGGCATAGCGTGGATGAAGTATATCTTTATAGTGATGCAACAACTTCCAAAATAGCAAGGACTGTTACACAGAAGCTTGGGTTTTCAAAAGGTAGGGTTTTTTGCTATCTTTTATATGGTATTTCTTTTCTATATCTTTTAAATGTGCATGAAAACATTAATGTGATCCGATATAGAGTATCAAGGTCGAGTAAATATTCTATTCCCAAGCATTCTTCTTTGCAGTGATACAGTAGGTAGCATTGTATAACTATCAACAGGACTTTAAAACCATGAAATTTAAAATAATAAAATATTGTAATGGACTACTTTTGGTACAGGAAGAACATATATCATCAAAACATTAAAACATAGTGCAACATTTGAAACACTGTTTTTGCTGCATACACTATAAGCCTTAGTGAATTTACTGAGGATCTAACTAGAGGACTCCCACAAGGAAAATACATTTTCAGGTAGCATTTTCTAATTGTGTGCAATTTTTATGTCAATGTTTATAGTTTTAATAAAATATACTTTGGCATCTGTATACATATGGATACCTTTATGCCAAGAGGTTTACAGAATTCACAGAACTAAAGAAGTGAATGCTATAGAAGTGAGCATTGTATTTTGCTTGTCACTTCTATTGTGCACTATATGCCAATTATTTCCTAAGATTTTTTTGTGGCATCCAGAGTCAGGTGATATATGGCTTTTCCTATGTGCCATTCTTTGTAATTTTTGCCCGTTATGTGTCATCGATAGATAATATATTTTTTACCCAAGATAATTGATGCCCAATTTTCTTTTTCTTTTTTACTTTTGACAGCTTTTGATTTGTCCTTAGTTGTTATCTGTTGTGCCACTGCTCTTCTCCCTTTTAGTTGGTTTAGTGTGACATCGACTTATTTAATTCTCGAACCATAGCCATACATATTTAGTTCAAGGTAACTGGATGGGTATTTGGATTATCATGACAGTAAAAGAGATTCAAAAAGGCATTTATGACTCAAGTTCAAACTGTTTACTGCAAAGTAACCTGTTTGTCTGCTATAAACTGAAGCTTGGTCTTATCAAGACAAACGTAAAAATGAAGTGAACAAAAATGTGCAGGTTTCTAGCACTGTTATTGCTGCATACACATCACCCTCTGTACCCAATTTTGAAGCACGTTTCCTATCCATTTACAAAAACTTTACTAAGACCAACAGACCTTAGTTTAGAAAGCAGTCATTTGTGGGGCTCTATCAAACGCTTTGGCAAAATCCAAATAGATCACATGTACAGCAACCCCACTGTCCAACCTCCTACTAACCTCATTATAAAAAGCAATCACTGACTAGAGTGAGCTAGACCATCAGTGCCCTTGTCAGGTGGGTCTTGAAACTCTTGACTTCTCAATAGTATACATTGAAGAAAAGAACTGATTAAGCATATTTGCCTTTTCTGTCACACTCTGCTCTTGCATGTGTTTACTATTAATATATATATAAGAAAAACTTTTGGGGGTTAGTGTTAGCCTCTGCTGCAATCTGCTTCTTGTTTTCTATCTTTACCATCTGGATTGCTGTTTTACAGCATTTGCTATGGTGTTTATATTAGTTAAATGCAATTTCTGTCCCCTCTAATTTGTAGATTTTAAATGCCTTCCTTTTCGTCCTGTATTTTACTTCTGAATTGCAGTCCCCCTTCTGCAATTTAGATTCCAAGAGGAAAACTCACTTGCATTTGTCATACAGCGCTGCACATTATGTGGGCACTCTAAAAATACATGATATGAGATATTAAGAGGATCTAAACCCAAAAAAATGTATTGATGTAAGGTTACTCACATGGTTTTTGAGATATTAGCGTTTTACTGCTATCCGGTTTAACGCTCAACAGCATTCATTGTCTATGCACATGTATAGTCTGTAAAGCCAAGGGGTGGTGGCTGTCTATCTTGCTGAGACTTCCGTTCGAATTTACATCCCCTTTAATATCAGGATTATATTTGAAGCTCTAAACATTATCTAGTAATAAAATCTTGGCAAAATATCTTCAACTATTTGCATGTAGTGGCAATAGCTCTCCTGCGCAAATAACTGCATGTTATTATCTGGATCTAATACGTGACCTGCCAAGTCACATTAATGTGCACAATGCAAAAAAACTGTTCCCTTTTTTTTGTTTAAATATAAAAATATAATGGGTATTTATTTTACTCTATGTATTCCTTGAAGCTTCAAGTAGTGGGACAAGACTTCATAGAGGTTACGTTGAAGAAGCTAGCTATGAAGACAAACCTGTGGATATTACTCATATTGTCTTTGTTGTCCATGGAATTGGACAGAAAATGGACCAAGGAAGAATTATTAAAAATACAGCTACGTGAGTGTGTGTGTATATATATATATATATATATATATATATATAATTTTTTTTAATCTTTTTAATACAGTATACATATTAGATAAAGAGTAGGGACCTGCCCTCCAATGAGCCTTATTGACTTAATCATTGGTGGTGTGGAGGTCACACTATTACAGAAACTCAAACATGTTTATGAGTTTAATACACTCTTAGCTTTCCATTAAATCCAAACATTACTAGTAGTGATGTTTCCCGACCCGCACCTGCCACCCACGCCCACCCAAGACCGACTTCTGGGTTCCCTTTATAGACCCGCGGCACCCCGGCATGACGTCGCAAAAGGGGTGGAACGATAGGCGCTCATCTATAAAAGTTCAACCCGAAGTCGGAAGCTGGCATTTGGAAGGTCAAGATCAGCCCGAACCCTTCTGAACCGTGGGTTCTGCAGATATCGGGCTGTCCTGCATTTCACAAATGCCTAGGTTTGGCACTCAAGAATTTTGAATTCATGTGAGTTTTTTTTAACTCAACTAAATTCGAATATACTCTAAATTTGATTGGGGTTATTTAATAAAAGAATAAAATAAAATATCTAAAACTCGCACAAATGTAACCAACTCCAATCGAATTCGACTAAACTCGATTTTTTTTCTCGTATGTCATGAATTCTAGTAACATGTCCAAATTGGTTCCTGGTCCTGTCCCTTTGACTCATCCATGAACTCAGCAGATTTTTGGTGGCGAATAGTTGAATTCAAATTAAATGGCCAGAGTTTGATAAATCTTGGCATTCAAATTAAAATTCAAATTGAGTTTGAATAATTCACAATTCAAAAATTCGACCCTTAATGAATCTGCCCCATAAAGTCACGTGCAGCTGGAATTGCCATAATCG
Source organism: Xenopus petersii (assembly GCA_038501925.1). Lineage (NCBI taxonomy): Eukaryota > Metazoa > Chordata > Amphibia > Anura > Pipidae > Xenopus > Xenopus petersii. Next base: position 94,504,512 of record CM076687.1, on the reverse strand, counting down.
TGACAATTATACAGGAGGATTATATGTGCTATGGTATTCTAATTCTATACCTTGCAAGAACCAAACATAAAGTAGCTTCAGTATCGCTGTGTGCCCTGTTTAGCTAAATAATTAACAAAACCTGTGGTTAAAACATAAGGCAAAAGTATGTTTAGCCAAGTTCCATATTCATTGAACTCGTGTTTAATTTACCCCTTTAATCTTTGTTTACTCGGTCTCTACATTTGTCTAGTCTCAGCAGTACCCGACTCTTCGTGCCAGTGTCCACATTTTGCAGAGCATTTTTTATGTAGTGAAAATTACATTTAACTTTTTTTCTCGTTAGAGATTTATGTATATGTTTGTGTTAAAGGATGAGAGACACTGCAAGGAGAATGGAAGAAAAGCACTTTTCCAGCCTTGTAACAGATCACATAGAATTCCTTCCTGTTGAGTGGCGGTCAAAACTTGCACTTGATGGAGGTAATGTGTGACTTACATAATGTTTATACAGCACAGGGCTCACTTGTGTTTAAATAAAAGTAAGAATTACATCTCCTAATATAAAGTTAGAATAGCAAAAGAGCTGTGTATTATAGTTTACATCTTCCAGAAACCCTGCATGACATCACAGAACTTTACATGGATAATTCCCAAATTATTTGTTTTTAATTATTATTTTTGTATTTTTGACAGATAGGGACAAATAAGAGTTTTGTTGCAACAGATCTGTAGAGAATGGAGGAGTAGATGCCATAAATAGCTTCTATTAAAGGGGAATGCCACAAAAACATAAGCTTTTTTAAACGTAAACATAATTTCAAGCAACTTTGCAATAAACATCAATTAAAAAATATGCAGACTTTTCATGATTTTTTAGACAGTTCCCTAAGCCTTGCCCCTGCTCTCCTGCTGATCTGTCTGACTACTTTCGTGAGCTGGCTGACTACTGTTACTTTGTATCAACAGCCATCTGTCCTCAGCCTGCATCCTCCAAACCCCACAATTCCCTGCACACATGATTTCAATAAGGAAAGGAATATCACAGTACAAAGCATTGTGGGTTATGTAGTTCCTGCATGCTGTCTGTAGGCTGTAGAGAAGTTGTTACAATCTGTAACATCAGTGTTTAGTCCCTCCTTCCCTGCCAGGATTTCAAATGATGCAGAAAGAGAAGAACTGTTGGATTTCTGCATAGAAAATGGCATTTATTCATACTTTTTAAAGAAACAGGTAACTGTGATGGATATATTAGGGGTTTCTGTATTATGTGGACCTCTTTTTTAGTTTGGCAGCTGGAGTTCCCCTTTAATATACTATTAATTTTTTTTTTCCATTCAGATACTGTAGATTCAATTACACCAGATAAAGTACGTGGCATAAGGGACATGCTGAACAGCAGTGCAATGGATATAATGTACTATACAAGTCCTCTGTACAGAGATGAGGTAAGGTAATTTGTTTATTTGTGAATGAAAATAAATGTACTTTTGTCTTTTTTTTTATATTGCTGTAGGAAAGGATTTAAAGGTAAGTCCATCCTTCCCATAGGGAAATATAAGCTTGATCTCCCTTTCAGATCTACCTACTGTAGCTTCTTCATTGCCATGGAATATGTTGGCACTAAAATAAATATGTCCGAAAGAATTGGAAGGTATGGATGGTACTAATATGGATTTTGGGAACATTTTCAGTAAAGTAACACACATGGCATCTTTTAGTGCATTGCCTCTATTTTTTTAAATGTGTACAATACAATTGCAAAGTCTTGTTCTTAGCAGAATATGTCCAATTTAAGTACATTATTCTTACCTGTGTGTCAGTTTACCTCACTTTTCTCTTGGATTATTCTTGTATTGCAAGCCGTGTAGTGCTAAAAATATTCATGGCATTCATTAATAATTGTTTGTCCTTGAAGTTTGGTAAATTTGGGATAAAGTTTGGTAAATTTTGGGATATCTAGTGCATAGCATAGATTTATCAGATGTCCCCCTAAACAGTTATAATATAGTATGTGGAATATAGTAACCAAATCAGTTTAGGTACACACACTGGGGGTTATTTCTAAACACTAGAGACGCACCAAATCCAGGATTTGGTTAGGGATTCAGCCAGTATTCAGCAGGATTCGAATTTGCCGATCCGAATCCTAATTTGCATATGCAAATTAGCGGTGGGAGGGAAATCGCATGCCTTTTTGTCACAAAACAACAAAGTAAAAATGTTTTCCCCTTCCCATCCCTAATTTGCATATGGAAATTAGGATTCGGGTTTGGTTCAGTATTCGGCCGAATCTTTCGCGAAGGGGGTTCGGACAAATCCAAAATAATGGATTTGGTGCATCCCTAATAAACACTGGGTAAATTTGCACCTGGGCAGTAACACATCGCAACCAATCAGTTCGAAGGATTTTAATCGTTCGATCAAACGATTATTCCTTCGATCGTTCGATCGAACGAATAGCGCTAAATCCTTTGACTACGATATTCGAAGTCGAAGGATTTAACTTCGACAGTCGAATATCGAGTGTTAATTAAGCCTCGATATTCGACCCTAAGTAAATGTGCCCCGTACTTTTTCTGTATGAAATGTTAACAAGCAAATAAACAATGTGTTTGTATGTTAGTAACAGACTATATCTAAACAGAGCTTTGGTTTGTAACATTTTGTTAAATCACTTTTGCCCAAGGATTCATACTGTTACCTTTTATGAATCGCTAAATGACCTATTATGTGTGGGTTAAATATGCTGTTTACATGTACTTTGTTCATATTTTATGAAAGAAACTGCATTAGACTTTCTTTAGCAATTGTAAAACCTCCACATGTATTAATATAACTGACCACTTTAAAGGGGACCCGTTACCCAAAAAAAATTATTCCAAATCCTATTTTATCACATTAGTCAAGCAAAATGGACTTTAATTACACTATAGAAATTATTTGAATTATTTGTTTCCTTCAGTCTGGGGATTCAAAATTATAGCAAGCAGGCAGGAGCCATTTTGTGGACACTGTTGTTAAGACAAGCCTTGCATCATCTCAGAATCTTGTTTGTGCACCAGAATGTGGGATCCAATGTCCATCCCCATGTCCTGGCTACACAATGAAATGGTGAAGAGAACTGGGGAATATGGGGAGAGCCGTGACATGTAGGAAATGCTGAATGGAAAGTGAAAGTAATTGTCTGCCTAAGGCATAAAGGAGGTGCAGACAATATTTGACTGACAGCTGAGATTTTTAAATGAGTTTACAACAGCTATGAATGCTTTAATAAAAAAATAGAAATTGGATTTCATGTTTAATTTGAAAAGGACTTTTATTATACAGATTTTTGTGTCTGGGTGGCGGATCCACTTTAAATAATTGTCAGGGTATCTCTTTTGAGATGTTTGATTGATCAGCTGTACTTAGTAAAGCACACTCCCAATTTCTTAAATATGGATTGAGTTGGGACTGACATTTTGGGGCATGCAAAATATGTTGCACTGATATTTGAATTTATATATATGTGTATAATTTATACAAAAGATAAAAATGTTCCCACTCCCTTTTAATATTCCTCAGTTAGTGAAAGGTCTTCAGCAGGAGCTAAATCGCCTCTACACCCTGTTTTGCTCCCGAAATCCTGAATTTGAAGAGAAAGGAGGAAAAGTCTCGATTGTTTCTCATTCTTTGGGATGTGTTATAACTTACGATATCATGACTGGGTGGGACCCTGGACAGCTTTATGAACAACAGGAAGAAGATGATGCTGATGATCAAGGGATTAGTTATGAAGAGCAACATCTCCTTAGAGAGCTTTATGTGACCAAACAACGGTATGTCAAATAGGTTGCTCTAGACTTTAAAGGGGAGCTATCGCAAAAATTAATAAAAGCTTCATCACATTGAAATAAGATGTTTTCTTAATATAACCAATAAAAAATTCTGTAACGTTTCTGAAATAACCAAGTTTATCTTTACTATTCCTCTCTCAGCATCTGTTTCTCTTCATTCTCACTTTATGCAGCAGTTGGTTGTCAGATGTCCATTGACAGTTAGATCCAATATATCTTATAGAGGGGCTCCTTTTGCCTAGAAGATGTATTAGAGCTCACCAGAAATCCTGTCTCTCTACATGCAGAATTTGTGCAAAAGGCAGTTATTTTGTTAGATTTTGTTTGTACTGGAATCAGTTATTTGAGTGAGCTCTAAATTATCTGCTAGGAAAGGAAGCCCCCCTGTAAGATATATTGGACTAACTGTCAATGACTGTCATCTGACCCCCAATTGCTGCATGAAGACAGAATGAAGGGAAACGGATGCTGAGAGAGACATAGTGAAGATAAACTTGATTATTTCAGAAACAATACAGAATATTTAATTGATTGTATTTAGAAAGTTTCTTATATAAGTATGATGACGCTTATATTAAATGTTCATGAATTTTAAAAAAATGAATTAAAAGTTCAACTTTATTCAATCCCTCTAAAACAGTATATACAAGCGGGCAGGGAGAGTGTAGCTTGACGCGTTTCGTGACCAATACGTCACTTCATCAGAAGCTTTAGAAGGATTGTATAAAGTTGAACTTTTAATTCATTTTTTTGGCTCCACCGCTGATTATATTTATCCGGATGCTACTCCCTACGTGAAGTGCATGTGAAGACAGTCTTAATGCCGGACTGACATAGTGGGTTGTATCGGCAACCAGAAGCTACTTCCTCCCCTTTGCTAGCGGCGGCTCCTGCTTTGTATTGAACACTTTGGTGTTACTGTTCCTTTAATCTTATTATTTTCCCCAAGATTTTGCAGAAGTCACATGGTTACGCTTGCAGTTCTAGCCTTCCCTTTAGCAGCCACTGTTTCTGGCAGGCTAGCCGTAGCACACTACTTCTCCCCGACAAGGGCTCACATACGATATAGCCTGTATAAGGCAGAACTGTCTCTTAAAGGAGAACTAAACCCTAAAAATTAATATGGCTAAAAATGCCATATTTTATATATTGAATTTATTGCACCAGCCTAAAGTTTCAGCTTGTCAATAGCAGCAATGATCCAGGACTTCAAACTTGTCACAGGGGGCACCATCTTGGAAAGTTTCTGTGACACTCACATGCTCAGTGGGCTCTGAGCAGCTGCTGCTAAGCTAAGGGGTCGTTGCAAATGATCAAGCAGAAAATTAGGTTGGTCTGTAATATAAGCTGATGCTACAGGGCTGATTATTAAATTCTGATGCTATTTGCACTGGTTTCTGTGCTGCCATGTAGTAATTATCTGTATTTATTACTAATCAGCCTTATATTGTGACATTTCTATTCTATGTGTACTGTATATTGTGAGTGGGTCCCTAAGCTCAGTAAGTGACAGCAGCACAGAGCATGTGCAGTGAATCAGCAGAAAAGAAGATGGGGAGCTACTGGGGCATCTTTAGAGACACAGATATTTACTGCTAAAGGGCTGTGGTTGCCTTGGGCTGGCACAGAAGCTAAAAACATAATGTACAACATTTCTAGCTACTTCTTTAGTTTAATTTTCCTTGTCCTTTAGCAAATGGCTTGTCTAACATTGTCTCTTCCTTGTGTACATAGTTTTGTGTATACAAGGACTACATGAATAAAGATATATATACATACATATACAATGTATCCTTTATATATATATATATATATATATATATATATATCTATCTATCTATCTATCTGCCGTCTTATGCTGGACTTTATATAAAAAAATATCTATTATTTGCATTAGTCTGTGGCTCAGTGGGCCTTGCAGTCTAAAGCCCCTATCACATTCACACAACATACACATAGTAGTATATACATAGTAGTCCGTTTAGCAACAAGTGAATTAACCTGCCTATTTGTTTTGAAGTGTGAGAAGAAACCAGAGTACATGGCGGAAACCCTTGCAGCAGGGAGAACATAGAAAGTTCTTGCAGGAGGATCTTTAGTCCAAGGAGGGTAGTCAGAAAAAAGAGGTTGTAATGAGAACTACAATACTGTTGAGACATTAGGCAAATCATTTTATATCTGAAAATAAAATGTTGAATATTTTCATTTACTCACTAGTTTAAGAGAACTGGAAGTTAGATTACATGAAGTTCGAGCAACATCATTGTCTGATGTACCTGCCTTAAAATTTAAGGTGAGTTATTTTTGTATTACATGACACATAGCGAAATGTAAAAAAAATACTTTGTTAAAGGCACACAAAAACATATTCTATGCTTCAACGGGTTATAAGTCACAAATTGCAAACTAAATTTGTTCTTCTGAGCAGTGGGTGTGCTGCAGAGATCTTTATGAGCTACCTCTTATAATATTATTGGTTGCTTACCTTGGGAGATATGTATTGTTCTCGCAGTGCCCTCAAAGCAGGTTCTTACTTTTGAATTCCAGGTTAGGAGGAAAGTTTTGGTTGCATAAAAAAAGTGTACTGTCAAATAGCCTTCTGTTGGCTGCCAGTCCTCAGAGGGGCTACCAATAGTCAATCACAGCCTATACAGTGGTGTGCAAAACTATTTGCCCCCTTCCTGATTTCTTATTCTTTTGCATGTTTGTCACACAAAATGTTTCTGATCATCAAACACATTTAATTATTAGTCAAAGATAACACAAGTAAACACAAAATGCAGTTTTTAAATGAGGGTTTTTATTATTTAGGGAGAAAAGAAATCCAAATCTACATTTTCATGTGTGAAAAAGTAATTGCCCCCTGAACCTAATAACTGGTTGGGCCACCCTTAGCAGCAATAACTGCAATCAAGCGTTTGCGATAACTTGCAACGAGTCTTTTACAGAGCTCTGGAGGAATTTTGGCCCACTCATCTTTGCAGAATAGTTGTAATTCAGCTTTATTTGAGGGTTTTCTAGCATGAACTGCCTTTTTAAGGTCATGCCACAACATCTCAATAGGATTCAGGTCAGGACTTTGACTAGGCCACTCCAAAGTCTTCATTTTGTTTTTCTTCAGCCATTCAGAGGTGGATTTGGCTGGTGTGTTTTGGGTCATTGTCCTGCTGCAGCACCCAAGATCGCTTCAGCTTGAGTTGACGAACAGATGGCCGGACATTCTCCTTCAGGATTTTTTGGTAGACAGTAGAATTCATGGTTCCATCTATCACAGCAAGTCTTCCAGGTCCTGAAGCAGCAAAACAACCCCAGACCATCACACTACCACCACCATATTTTACTGTTGGTATGATGTTCTTTTTCTGAAATGCTGTGTTACTTTTACGCCAGATGTAACGGGACGCGCACCTTCCAAAAAGTTCAACTTTTGTCTTGTCGGTCCACAAGGTATTTTCCCAAAAGTCTTGGCAATCATTGAGATGTTTTTTAGCAAAATTGAGACGAGCCTAAATGTTCTTTTTGCTTAAAAGTGGTTTGTGCCTTGGAAATCTGCCATGCAGGTCGTTTTTGCCCAGTCTCTTTCTTATGGTGGAGTCATGAACACTGACCTTAATTGAGGCAAGTGAGGCCTGCAGTTCTTTAGATGTTGTCCTGGGGTCTTTTGTGGCCTCTCGGATGAGTTGTCTCTGCGCTCTTGGGGTAATTTTGGTCGGCGGCCACTCCTGGGGAGGTTCACCACTGTTCCATGTTTTTGCCATTTGTGGATAATGGCTCTCACTGTGGTTCGCTGGAGTCCCAAAGCTTTAGAAATGGCTTTATAACCTTTGAAATTGAACTCAGGTGTGATAAACCACAGTTAAGTTATTTTTTAACAAGGGGGGCAATCACTTTTTCACACAGGCCCATGTAGATTTGGAGTTTTTTTTCTCCCTTAATAACGTAAACCTTCATTTAAAAACTGCATTTTGTGTTCAATTATGTTATCTTTGACTAATAGTTAACGGTTTTTGATGAGCAGAAACATTTAAGTGTGACAAACATGCAAAAGAATAAGAAATCAGGAAGGGGGCAAATAGTTTTGCACACCACTGTAAATGGCACCCACAGGGACTTTTTTCATGCTTGTGTTCCGATCCCAACTTTTTTTTTTTAAATATAAATTAATAAAAAAGGTTGGGCATCCCTGCCGTAGAACATATGTTAGATCTGATAAAGATCTGATTAAGTGTCTGCTGATAAGCCACTGATAAATAATGAGCTGCTCAAAGAAGGGAGAGGTTTGTTTGGTTTAAACTAAAAAGCTCTAAACAAAGTTCCTATTTTATAAAACAGGGGTCCCTAACCTTTTTTTTTTTACCCATGAGCCATACTCAAATATAAAAACTATTGGGGAGCCACACAAGCAAGAAGGGGTTGTAATAGACTCATTTGCTGTCCTATGTTTACTGCTACCCTGTGGGAGGCGTTATTGGAGTAAAAATCTGTCTTTTATGCCTCCAAATGTTGGCTATGTCAGGAATTTCAAAATGGGCACTTACTGGGTTCGGGCAAACAGAGGGGTTGCAAATGTAGTCCTTTTATGTAAGCGTTTGAGCGTACACTCAAAATTGATATGGGCATGACAAAAAAATGTTGTGCTTCAGTTGTACTGTCTGTGTTCTCATGGTTGTTTTGATAAAACTGGCAGTGCAGATAGATGTTGCCTTGTTTCACTTATCCCATCTTTATGTCTGTAGGTTGAGAATTTTTTTTGTATGGGATCACCATTAGCAGTGTTTTTGGCTTTGCGTGGTATCCGACCAGGAAATCGTGGCACTCAAGATCACTTTTTGCCTAAAGCTATTTGTAATCGTTTGTTCAATATTTTCCACCCTGCAGATCCAGTGGTAAGTGTTATTCATTTAGACTTGCTTTGGTTGTAAGATCCGAAGCATCTGTTGAAAATCACAACTCAGACTCGATATTTTATTCTATACTGAATTTCAAGCTTATTGCTATATTACTTATCCTTCCAAACTAGGGATGCACCGAATCCACTATTTTGGATTCGACCGAACCCCCGAATCCTTTGCAAAAGATTCGGCCGAATACCAACATTTTTGCTTCCTTGTTTTCGTGATTTCCCTCCCGTTCGAATCCTGCTGCCAAATCCAGAAACTAATCCTGGATTTGGTGCATCCCTATTACAAATACTCTGTCCTTTCTCAAGCTTGAGAAAGGACCGTGTGGGTCCGAAACGTCGCTATGCTATCTTTGGAATAACGGCGGTTTTATTATTCATCTGGAGTGCTGCAATCTTTGTATATCTACAGTTAAAGGTATGTGAGGATGAACACATTCCATTGCGGGCACCCTATAAAGGAAAAAACCTTGAATGTACCAAGTGTGCTGGACAACTAAAAGATTTTTGTAAATGCAGACATGGGCAGAAATCAGACAGTTTGTGTAAAAAATTGCATTGGTCGGTCACTGTAGGGCAGATCACATGGGCAAATTGCCTTTCATGTCGCTGACTTGCAGCTACAGTGTGCTCTAGTAGTTTTACTTTTTTTCCTGCCAACAGAAACAACGCAAATTATTTTTTTGTGCACGGAGCGTTACTTGCTTGATGCATACTTCAAGGTTTTTGGTAAAATAGCACTAATCATTTCTGTACTGTTGTAACTCTCTAGGGCAGTGGGGGCCTGAAGAGTCACAGGTCTATTGTGTACTATTTGGTTCCACTTGCTCCCCAACCCCTTGCTAAAAGCTTGCACCAATGGTGGCCTGGAAATTTTTTATGTAGTGTTTATGTTGAATATTCAAACTAACCTCAGCAGAAAAAACTGTTTCTAATGCAAAGAAGATACGTTTTGTGTCCTTTTTTTCCCCAGAGGCACCTCCTGTTGTATTGCATAGCTCATGTAAGAACAATATTAAAGGGGAAACTCAAGCTTTAAAACCAAAATTTGAAAAAGAGTCCCACATAACACAGAAACCCCTAATATACCCATCACCGTTATCGGTTTCTTCAAAAAGTAAGAATGAATACAATTTTCTATGCTGAAATCCAGCTGTTTAAAGGAAAACTATACCCCCAAAATGAACACTTAAGCAACAGATAGTTCATATCATATTAAGTGGCATATTAAAGAATCTTACCAAACTGGTATATATATTTAAAGGAAAACTATACCCCCCAAACAATGTAGGTCTCTATTAAAAGATACTGAGTAAAACAGCTCATGTGTAAAACCCTGCTTCATGTAAATGAACCATTAGCATAATAATATACTTTTTTAGTAGTATGTGCCATTGGGTAATCATAAATAGAAAATTGCCATTTTAAAAAATAAGGGCCGCCCCCTGAGATCGTAAGATTCACTGTGCACACATACAAACCACATGTAACAGTTAGTGTTGTAGTATTTCTGGTCAGGTGATCTCTGAGGCAGCACAGATACAGTCACGAAATGGTGGCTCAAGGCAAAAGATGTAAAAGGGCAATATTTATGTAAATATATATTCCAGTTTGGTAAGATTCTTTAATATGTCATTCAATTTGATATAAACTATCTGTTGCTTAAGTGTTCATTTTGGGGGTATAGTTTTCCTTTAAGTGTGCTGCCTCAGAGATCACCTGACCAGAAATACTGCAGCTCTAACTGTAACAGGAAGAAGTGTGGAAGCAAAAGACACAACTCTGTCTGTTAATTGGCTCATGTGACCTAATGTGTATGGTTTGTTGGTATGTTTGTGAGTACAGTGAATCCTACGATCCCAGGGGGCGGCCCTTATTTTTCAAAATGGCGATTTTCTATTTATGATTACCCAATGGCACATACTACTAGAAAAGTATATTATTATGAAAATGGTTTATTTACATGAAGCAGGATTTTACATATGAGCTGTTTTATGCAATATCTTTTTATAGAGACCAACATTGTTTGGGGGGTATAGTTTTCCTTTAACAGTTCTTTTCTTTCTGGATCATTTGAAATCCTGGCAGGGAAGGAGGGACTAAACACTGATGTTACAAATTGTAACAACTTCTCTACAGCTTACAGACAGCATGCAGGAACTACATTACCCACAATGCATTGCACTGTGATGTTCTATTCCTTATTGAAATCACGTGTGCAGGGAATTGTGGGGTTTGGCGGATACAGGCTGAGGACAGATGACTGTTGATACAAAGTAACAGTAGTCAGCCAGCTCATCAAAGTTATTTCAGACAGATCAGCAGCAGAGCAGGGGTCTAGGCTTAGGGAACTGTTCCAAACCATTACAAATTATGAAAAGTCTGCATATTTTTTAATTGATATATTGCAAAGTTGCTTGAAATTGTGTTTACTTTTCAAAAAGCTTAAGTTATGTTTTTGTGGAGTTCCCCTTTGATAATCAAAAGTAGTCTACTAAGTCAATATTGTTATACTTTTTGCAACATTACTGCATTATTATAGCAGTGATGTTAGTTTATGAGAAGAGTTCCCTTTTCAGGTACAAAAATTTGTATTTGTGAGATGCATAATAGCTCAAGGGTGATATTAAGAAAATAGAGAAATCAACCAAAATATATACTCCCATGTGCAAGCCCAAGCTTTTACAAGGAGTCCCTGAGAATTGGAAGTAAGGTGGTTGCAGTTCCTCCTGATGCCTGAACCGGTACAGTTTTGTGTGGAAAAACTTAGAAATAAAATACACTGGGGACACATAAAATTTTGGCATCCTTTCCTTGTCCTGTAATGCGTAAACAAGCTTGTAACAGACTGTGTGGGGAATAAATATTTTCTGTAGAACTGTTAATCACAAGTCTGAATCTGCAATTCAGGAAGTTATAGATTGTCATGAGTTATGTGTAGATGTGTGTTTTGTTCTGTTTGCAGGCAGCTGAATGCAAGACTGTTACAGTGATCACAAGGTTATGTCATTGTCACATGCCTACTGTATATCATATGTAAAGTAAACAATTCGATATTGCACAAGTTACTCTTACTCTGCTATTTTGGTGAAGGGGGCTACTCTGAAAATTTAATATACTGAAATAAGAAACTTTCTAAATACAATCAATTAAATATTCTGCATTGTTTCTGAAATAATCAAGTTTATGTTCTCTATCCCCCCTCTCAGCATCTCTTTTCTCTTCATTCTCTCTTCATGCAGGTGTTGGGTGTCAGATAATGATTGACAGTTAGATCCAATATATCTTATAAGGGGGGCTTCCTTTCCTAGCTGATGAATTAGAGATCACTCAAATAACTGATTCCAGTACAAACAAAATCTAACAAAATAACTGCCTTTTGCACAAATCCTGCATGTAGAGAGACATGATGTCTGGTGATTTTAATAGAGTGAACTCTAATAGATCTAGGCAAAAGGAGCACCCCTATAGGATAGGTTATTTCCAGTATTTTTGCGTTAATGTATACCCATTGTTTGTATTTTTCAGGCCTATAGACTTGAACCCCTAATACTAAAGCACTACAACAATGTTTCACCTGTTCAGATCCACTTTTCCAACACAACAAATCCTTTACCCTACAAGCAAATAAAACCATGTTTTATAAATCCATCCAAGGACACTACCTCAATGTCTGATACTGAAAGCATACCGAGTCCATGTACTTCACCAGTCCTGCCTCGTCGACATTATGGGGAATCCATAACAAATATAGGAAAAGCAAGCATATTAGGTAAGGCAGAACCCTTGATAGTAGGAATGCATTGATTGCATCATTCAGCTTGAAAAAGGACCAGTTAGGTCTGAAACGTTGCTGTGCCATATGTGAAAATAAAGGCGGTTTTATATTATTACTGGGAGTGCTGCAAATTCCTTTGAGCCAGAATGCTAAACATGTGAAGGTGAACACATGATGATGCGTGCACCCCTTTAAAAGGAAAAGGTAATCACTGAGGAGCTGGGCTAACAAGAAATGTTGTGATGCATTGAATGCATCATTTTTGTATCAGACACATACTGTACCACATTTTCTTTTGAATACCAAACCATATCCTAATCCAATGAAAACAGTAGCACTCCAGTATTGTTGAAAAAGTGAAGAACTTTACTAAAGGGCCTGTGTAGCCCGAAACGTTGCCTTAAGTAAAGTTCTTACATTTTTCAACAATCCCGGAGTGCTGCTGTTTTCATTGGATTTATGTAAGTTTGCCCTGGCAGGAGGTACAGCTTGTACCCGGGGCTGCAAAGAACGTGTTCTGCTTTTGAAAGCACACATGAACTAAATTTACCAAACCATATCCTAACTCCAATTTGCAAATAACAATTTGCCCACAAAATTGTGCTCTCGGTTGTCCAGTTTTTTTTAATTTGTTATGGCTGAAAACAGGATTTCATGGAATTTGGTTAAATGCTGGTTTGGATTCTATATAAGTAATTTGTTAACGTAAGTATTGAAAGTAGTAGTTTAAATTCTCTGCTTTCCTGGTCCTGACTTCCCAAACTACTTAGTAAAAGCCTGCTGGCAAGGATCAAACATAGCTTAGTTTTCATTTTATGCTACCTGCCACCGCCCTCTCTGATGCAGTCACCTCTACTGGGGATTGGTCAGGAGCGGTTTAAAGGAGAATTGAACCGCAAAGTAAAAAGACTCCGACCCCCAGCCTAGCTGCTACCCTTGGCAAATGCTCCTAACTCTTTACTTACCCCTCGGTGCCGATTCTTTCCAGCGGAGTTCACGGCAGCCATCTTCTTTGCTTCGGTAATCTGCGGAAAGTAAGTGCCATATCAGCGCATGCACAGTTGGAGCAATTTTCTGTTTCGCGACAACTGTGCATGCATCGAAAGTCACGGAAATTGCAGAAGCAATAATATAAGTAAGTGTTAGGGGCATTTACCAGGGGTAGCAGCTAGGCTGGGGGGGGAGGAGGGACTCTATGTAGAGTAGGGGGGTTAGGGTTTTTTTTACGTTACGGTTGAATTCTTCTTTAAATGTCCTCCCTAGTGAAGATATGACCAGCAGGCAGCACACACCTCAAAATTGTTGCCAACCTAGGCTCAGGCCTTTTTGGTCTGCGCACTGAAGAACTTCAAAAATATATAAATTAATGCATATTTCTGTGCTTTGTCAATAAAATTATGCATTAAATGGTGGTGGTAGTGGTAATTCTGCTCAAACAGTTATTGCCAGAGGATAGCAGACCAAAGACTAATGTTATTTTTCCTTGTACTTTAGGAGCTGCTAGCATTGGAAAGGGTCTAGGAGGAATGTTGTTTTCAAGATTTGCACGTTCTAGTGCAACTGGCACTCCAGGCTGTGATGTTAAAGATTCAGCAGAAGGGGAAGAGAAAAAATCCATTTTAAGCCAGAGTTCTATGGGCTCCCAGGCTCTTCCTCACAGCCTGTCTGGCTTACTGGACTCCACATGTCAGTGTATTATTGCTAATGATTTAATTACTACTTTGTATATTTCAGTAAAGACGTAAACCTAGGTTACTGTCTTGTTTTAAAGGGGGTATCTCAGTACACATTCTACAAATGCAGTGTTTTTTTTTTTAATTGTAGCTATAATTTCCGTGAACCCAACACATAATGTGATTTGGGAGTAACAACTAAGTAGCTATATGTAGATGGTTTGGGTTGTCCCCTTGCTGCATTTTGAACTGTTCTACCTATGTGTCCACAATGAGCATGTTTAGAAGCACTGGCCAAACCATTTGTGCTTCTTTTTTTTTTAATACAGATACATACATGCTTTTAGTTACAGCTGCAGTAGTGACTGGTGCTATGTGTGCAAGTAGGCACACATAGCACCAGTTCATTTTTTGTATTTTCTCGTGTAAGAGGAAATGATCTGATAATTGGACTTAAACCAATATCATATGTCAACACACATATAAGAAAGGATTATTGAAGTAGAAGGGTTTTAAATTGTCATTGTCATTGATTATAAACCTTTTTCAATAAAATGGTGGCTGTACACCAGGGAATCTGTTACTAGCTTTTAGGTGACATGACGCCGTGAAGCAGGGATTTTTAAGCTATGGTCTGTTGCTATTTGTAATAAGCAATGAATGCCAGTCAGTAGCATAAAGAACCAGCAAGATATTGTCCTGTATTAAAATGTGTATAGATCCAACGGAGGAGAGGGTCTTTCTTTACGAAGCACTTGTAAGGCCCCATCTAGCATATATAATGCAAATATGGTCTCCAATGTTTAAAGCAATTGTTCAGTATAAAAATAAAAACTGGGTAAATAGACAGACAGGCTGTGCAAAATAAAAAAAATGTTTCTAATCTAGTTAGTTTGTAAATACTTAAGTGCACCAGCCTAAAGTTTCAGCTTGTCAATAGCAGCAATGATCCAGGACTTCAAACTTGTCACAGGGGGTCACCATCTTGGAAAGTGTCTGTGACACTCACATGCTCAGTGGGCTCTGAGCAGCTGTTGAGAAGCTAAGCTTAGGGGTCGTCACTAATTATCCAGCAGAAAATTAGGTTTGTCTGTAATATAAGCTGATGCTACAGGGCTAATAATTATATTCTGATGCTAATTGCACTGGTTTCTGTGCTGCCATATAGTAATTATCTGTATTAATTAATAATCAACCTTATATTGTGTCATTTTTATTCTATGTGTACTGTATATTGTGAGTGGGTCCCTAAGCTCAGTAAGTGACAGCAGCACAGAGCATGTGCAGTGAATCAGCAGAAAACAAGATGGGGAGCTACTGGGGCATCTATGGAGACACAGATCTTTACTGCTAAAGGGCTGTGGTTGCATTGGGCTGGTACAGAAGCACAGAACATAATGTACAACATTTCTAGCTACTTCTTTAGTTTAACTTTCCTTGTTCATGAAATCGGGTTGAAAAAAGACAACGTCCATCAAATTCAACCCCTCCAAATGAAAACCCATCATCCATACACACACCCTCCATACTGAGTGACTGGATGTCCAACATAATAGCAAGAACACTACTTCCTGCTTTTCAGCTCTCTTGGTTTCCACTGATTGGTTACCAGGCAGTAACCAATCAGAGACTTGAGGGGGGGGGGCACATGGGTCATAACTGTTGCTTTTGAATCTGAGCTGAATGCTGAGGATCAATTGCAAACTCACTGAACAGATATGTCCCATGTGACCCCCCTTATAGTCACTGACTAACTCAGAGTTACAGAGCTAAAAGGAAAGAACTTCTATTCTGTTAAGTTATGTTAGTCACTCCAGCCTTTATACATTCATTTTTTGGCTAAATATATTAGAAACATTTTTTATTTTGCACAGCCTATTTACCTAGTTTTTATTTTTACACTGAACTATTCCTTTAAAAAAATGTTAGTGGTGGTGGTGTTTTTTAATTTCTGCTATTGACAGAACCACTTGATCTCACTTGTGCAGTGTGGTGTAACGAGTAATGTCGCTTGTATAACGTGACTCATTGGGGCAAATTCACTAACCTCCACAAATTGTCCAGCGACGGCTTCGCTCACAGCCCAACAATTCGCCAGGCGTAGATTCGCCAGGACAACGCTAATTAACTAAAATCCGAAGTTGTGTTCAAGGTGCCGAATGCTGGCGAATTTGCGCTAGCGTTACTGCGCCAAGTGAAGCAAAGTTGCACTAGCGTTGCCTAATTTGCATATGGCGGGAAGTTAAAGTTACATGGACGTATATATTGCAGCAAATACATTACACTACACAAGCCTGGGAAACCTTAATAATATAAAGTTGTTGTATTGCCCTACACATGAGCCCAGTGTATAGTTTATGTGCCATATGTTAGGAAATGTAGGGGGGAAGCCGGTTACCCCAAAAAAATTTTATGCTCTTTTGCAGCCTATAACCCTGAGAAAAGGAAAAGTCACCAGCGTTTTTTGGGACTTAGAAAAATTTTCAACTATTTTTTGAGGAAGTCCTATCTACTCTATCGCACTTCACCTGGTCTGAGGTTGCGAAGGCAAGTCTGGCGCAAGAGGTAACATTTAGTAAGATCTGCATCCTAGTGAATTTGTGTAGTTATGTCCATTCGCCAGAGCGAAAATTCACCTGGCGTTAGAGTGCGAATGATCACTAGCGTCTCTCATTCGCTAGCGAAGTTACGCCTGCGCCCATTAAAAAATCAGCGAAGTACCGAAATGACGTCACACTGTCAAATTTACGCCAGCATTAGTCACTTCGCCCTTTAGTAAATTTGCTCCATTGACTGAAAGAAATAATGCACACTGTATTCCAGAATATAAAGATGCACAAAGCAGCTGCATAAAATCCATTAGAGATTCCTAATATCTTTGGATTGGCAAGTCTGGTATTTTTCTGTTGAATGTATAAAAAATGTCTTTTCTTCTTTTTTCGCAGTGGAGTTAGAACATCGCATGGATTTTGAGCTCAGAGAAGGTCTGGTAGAAAGCAGGTACTGGTCGGCCATGACTTCCCACACTGCTTACTGGTCATCCATGGATGTGGCACTTTTCCTTCTGACATTTTTATACAAAGAAGGCCAAGTAATAGATGAAGAAACGCAAGGCGTTGATGCACTTTAACCGTAACAGTTTTAGCAAATGCAGACTGTCTGAACAGTTTGTAACTGCAGGACAGCACTAATTATTAAATTATCTTTTCAATTCCACAGACCCAGCTGTGATTATTTCACTAACCATTCCCTGAAACTCTAATACCAAGGTAGGAATCTAAGAAAGCAAGGGAGTAGAATTGTTGCATTTCAGTACATATAAGTGTATGTAGAAATGTATATGAATGTGCCTAGTTTCATAACCGCTAATTTATTTTTAAAAAGCTGCAAAGAAATCACAGTATTCTCGTTACTTTAAAGGGATATGATTAGCATGGTTTATTTGTTGATGCATTTAAACTATAGTTTTTATGTTTTTTGTTTTCTTATATTTCTGTGTTTTGGTAACTTTGTCTTTAAAGGACCTTTTCACTTTCCATTTTTTCCTGTGGATTTGTCCAGGCTAAATATTTGTAGCAGAGTATATATTTTACTTCTGAATTACTTCCGAAATCATCTGTATGATATCCTAGGCATAACTTGTCTTTTAAAGGAGAAGCAAACGCCCAAACTAATGAAAACCCCTACCCTCCGTAGTCCCCCCCCCCCCCGCACATAGGTGTTAATACCTGTTAATTCTCCTAACTCTTTATTTACCCCTCGATGCAGAGTCAGCGGAGCTCACAGGGGTCATCTTCACCCCTTCGGGAGTCTTCAGTAAGTAAGCGCCGTATCGGTGCATGCGCAGTTGTATCAATTTGCCAGTCCCGAGCAACTGTGCATGCACCTAAAGCCACAGAAATTAACCGAAGGGACTCGAAGATTATGGAAGCGCTGGAAGATGGCACCCGTGAGCTCTGCTGCACTGACTCTGCATCGAAGGGGTGATTAAAGACTTAGGGGCATTTACAGGTATTAAAGCAGAACTAAACTCTAAAAATTGCATATTTTATATACTGAAGTTGCACCAGCCTAAAGTTTCAGCTTGTCAATAGCAGCAATGATCCAGGACTTCAAACTTGTCACGGGGTCGCCATCTTAGAAAGTGTCTGCGACACTCACATGCTCAGTGGGCTCTGAGCAGCTGTTGAGAAGCTAAGCTTAGGGCTCGTCACTAATTATCCAGCAGAAAATGAGCTTCCCCTGTAATATAAGCTGATGCTACAGGGCTGATTATTAAATTCTGATGCTAATTGCACTGGTTTCTATGCTGCCATGTAGTAATTATCTGTATTAATTACTAATCAGCCTTATATTGTGACATTTCTATTCTATGTGTACTGTATATTGTGAGTGGATCCCTAAACTCAGTAAGTGACAGCAGCACAGAGCATGTGCAGTGAATCAGCAGAAAAGAAGATGGGGAGCTACTGGGGCATCTTTGAGAGATACAGATCTTTACTGCTAAAGGGCTGTGGTTGCTTTGGGCTGATACAGAAGCACAAAACATAATGTACAACATTTCTAGCTACTTCTTTAGTTAGGCTTCTCTTTTAAGTCTTGCCAAAGCAGTCATTGTTTTTCTAGGAAGCCAGCTGCATGTTTCCTAATCACGAGTCATAATAGGTGTGTAACAATCAAATTAAGCAGTTATAGGCATTGTCTATCAATCCTGTAATGTGACATGACTTTATTGAAAATGCCTCCAGCTTATAAAGGCCATACATTGTTTAATAGCACTCTTTATAACAGAGACTACTTCCTAGTGGCCATAGCCTGTTCAGGGAGATACTGTAAATCTATACCAGCATAGGTATTGCCCTGTAAGTTAGTACAGGTATAGGATCTATTATCCAGAATGTTTAGGACCTGTGGTTTTCAGCAAAAAGCATATTTCAATAATTTGAATCTACTTTGTCTGCTAAAAATCAATTAAATATTAAACCCAATAGGACTGTTTTGCCGCAATATAGATTCATTTAACTTAGTTCCCATCAATTACTAAGTACTATGTTATTAAAACAGAGAAAAAGAAAATCATTTTTTAAAATTAGAACTATTTGCTTAAAATGGATTGTATGGGAGATGGCCTTCCATAATTCGGAGATTTCTAGATAACGGGTGTATCATACATGTATCGTGCTGCTATATAGGGTATAGGGTAATTCCTGTGTCAGATTGCCATGCTTTTTTATTTTGTCTTTCCCTCTTTAAAGGGAAAGACAAAAAAGATTAAAGTCTAGGGACATCAGGGTTGCCAGGTCTAATTTTTCAAAGTCAGCTACAAAACCAGCCCAAAACTAGCCAAGCGGCACTTCAAAAGTAGCCCAACAATAGCACAATATGTGCAGTGAAAAAAAAGTCTAAAAAAATAAATCAATATATGTGAAAATACCCATTTTTCAAATTTTCACTGTTTTGCTAATTTTTCCATGAAGCAAAATCGGACAGATTCGCCCATCACCAGGGGTGTAACTACAGAGGGGGGCCCAGGAGGTTTAGGGGCCCCATAAGGCCCTAATGCATATACAATTTCAATAAATATTGGTAAAACTGGTCAACCTCTAGACATTTTGGTGGCCAGCAAAAATTAGCTGAAATTGAGGAAAGTCACCGGAAAACGTGAGAATACTTAAAGGAGAAGGAAACCCAGTCCGCGCAAAAACCCTCCCCCCCACCCCTGTGTTGCTTCCCCTCCCTCCTCCCCCCTGGCCTACCTGTCTTGCTGGGCAAATGCCCCTAACTTGTTACTCACCCCTCTGCGCAGGTCCAGTCTACGGAGTTCACCGACGCCACCTTCTTCCAAGCGATCTTCTTCCTGCTTTGACCGGCATTTTGGCGCATGCGCAGTAGGAGCATTTCGCCGGTACGGATCTACTGCGCATGCGCCAAAAGTCACAAAGTTTTCAGATTTCACTCCGTGACTTTTGGTGCATGCGCAGTAGATCCATACCGGCGAAATGCTCCTACTGCGCATGCGTCGGTCAAAGCAGGAAGAAGATCGCTTGGAAGAAGATGGCGTTGGTGAACTCTGTAGACTGGACCTGCGCAGAAGGGTAAGTAAGAAGTTAGGGGCATTTGCCCAGCGAGACAGGTAGGCCAGGGGGGAGGAGGGAGGGGAAGCAACACAGGGGAGGGTTTTTTGCGCCGACTGGGTTTCCTTCTCCTTTAAGAGTGATAGGAGACTGAGGTACAGAGCCCAAAATTTGGTAACTCCCGACTTTTACACAAGTCAGACCAGTGCATGCTGGGTATTGTAGTCTTACATTAAACTTGTTAGTTGGTAAATTGTTAAACAAAAACTAGATTACCCAACATGCACTGGAAGACACAGGCTTGGCACATTAGGGCAAGAAAAAACGTTGGCTGGTTTCCAAAGTACAAACCAGCCAAAAGAACCAAAAAGTAGCCCAAATTTGTACCTTGACTAGTTTGTACTTTCAAAATCAGCCTGGGCTTTAAATTAGTAGCCCAATTTGGCTGGAAAACCGTCAACCTGGCAACCCTGGGTGACATGTTAATGTTAAATCTGGTGGAATGCTTGATCAATGGCTAGTTGCAGCCTATCCAGGTGATTTGTAGAACTCCAGGCTACTAAAGGGCTTTATAGACTTATTTGTATGAGATCACTATTTTAATATAATCCAGCCCTCAAACATGTTGTAAGAAATAATCGTCCATTACATGGAAAAACTTGGACTACACTGATTTTTATTATCCTGTGTTCTTAGTACCGACTAGTTTTATTCATTTGTATTAGGGATGCACCGAATCCACTATTTTTGATTTGTCCGAACCCCAGAATCCTTCATGAAAGATTAGTCCGAATACTGAACCTTCATTTGCATATGCAAATTAGGGGTGGGAAGGGGAAAGCATTTGTTACTTCCTTGTTTTCTGACAAAAAGCCGCATTTTCCCTCCTGTATATGCAAATTAGGGTTCGGCCGAATCCTGCTGAAAAAGGCCGAATCCTAGATTCGGAGCATCCCTAATTTGTATGTATTTTGTGTATACTGGATGCGTGAGCCAGAGCTAAATTTATTTGTTCGTTTGGAATAGGGATGCGCCGAATCCAGGATTCGGTTTGGGATTCGGCCTTTTTCAGCAGGATTCAGATTCGGCCGAATCCTTCTGCCCAGCCGAACCGAATCCTAATCCTAATTTGCATATGCAAATTAGGAGTGGGGAGGAAAAATGTGTGACTTTTTGTCAGAAAACAAGGAAGTAAAAAATGTTTTCCCCTTCCCACTCCTAATTTGCATATGCGGTATTTGGCCGAATCTTTCACAAAGGATTCGGGGGTTCGGCCGAATCCAAAAAAGTGGAACATAGAGCACCAGAATCACGTTGTTGCATGGTGAAAGGGTTATATAGGAAGATATCATTTGTGTGACTTTGCAATCTATTTAAATATAAAAAGCTGCTATGTGCAGCAGATAAATACTGAGCAGTTCTTAAAATTAAAAAAAATATTTATAGTTTTATATTAACTCTCCTGTTTCTATTTCATTTCTCTTGTTTGAGTCATAATATTTCTATGGTTTTTTTTTTTTCATGTTGCCTAAAGAAATAACACATTACTTTTTTTTGCATCCTCTTCCCAGAACACATATTTGTACTAAAATTACTCTGGAACCGGTGACACTCTTGCTAATGTTTTCATTACAAAAAATAAATGAATATTTTTGGTTTCACACACACACACAAGGTTTTTTCAGGTTATTTATGAAGTTGAAATGAGTTCCACCAGCACTGCAGAAGGATTTGAAAGGTGACATGTTAGGGATTTTTCTTTTGAAATGCTGATTAATATCAACTCCTTAAAGGACAACTAAAGCCTAAAATAGAATAAGGCTAGAAATGCTGTATTTTGTATACTAAATATAAACATGAACTTACTGCACCAGAAGCCTAATTGAACAAATGATTTATGCTTTCAAAGTTGGCACAGAGGGCTGTCAACTTTGTTAAACAAGAATATGCACATGCTCAGTGTGGTCTGGGCTTCAGTTGGGAGGTTAAGCTTAGGGATCGTCATAAATGATCAAAACAGCAGAAGTCAAATAATATCTGCCAGAAGCCGATACAGCAAGACTGATTCATAATCAGAATATACAGACTGCACTGGGTCTGTGGATACAAATCTACACTGTTGTTACAGGGAAACAAACAAAGCTGCTCAAGTTCTGGGAAGTAAGGTGGGGGGGGCTCCCCCTGTCATTTGAAAGTATTATTGTTTCCCTGCACAGCAGTTAGGGACCGTCTGAAGTTTCCTATCTGCGGCAGTCAGAGCAAGTAAAATGAAGGGTGAATTTCATTGCATACAATCGGGTTTCTTATAAAAATTGTAGATATTTTTTAATTGAATTATATTGGAGATAGGTTTATTTTTCATTAAAGAAAGTAAAAATGGGATTTTAGTTTTTTGCCTATTCATCCCCTTTAAAGGACAAGCAAAGTCTAAAATAGAATAAGGCTAGAAATGCTGTATTTTGTATACTAAATATAAACATGAACTTACTGCACCACAAGCCTAATCAAACAAATGATTTATGCTTTCAAAGTTGGCCACAGGGGGCTGTCATCTTGTAACTTTGTTAAACATCTTTGCCTTACCCTGCACATGCTCAGTGTGGTCTGGGCTGCTTAGGGATCGTCATAAACAAAGCTGCTTGAGTTCTGCATGGCTGGGAAGTAAGCTGGGGGCTCCCCCTGCTGTTCATAAGTATGATTGTTTCCCTGCTCAGCAGTTAGGGACCGTCTGACAATTCCTATCCACAGCAGTAAATGAAGGGAGAATTTCACTGCATACAGTCAGGTTTCTTATAAAAACAATACACATGTTTTTAATTCAATTATATTGGAGACAGGTTTCTTTTTCATTAAAGAAAGTAAAAATTGGATTTTATTTTTTTGCCTTTCCTTGTCCTTTAAAATGTCCTACATACAGTTGCATACAAACGTGATCAGGTGTATTTCTGCTTTATTCTGTCGGCTTTACTAATAAAATGTTACTGCCCTGTTTTTGTCACCTGTTGGGAAAAAGAATAACAGCAAATTGAAGTTGGAAGGCTCAGGCTCTTGTACTGCTTGATTTTTGAGATGTATGTGTAAGGTATAATAGAGGAGGGGCAGACAATATTTGATTGACAGCTGAGATGTTTAAATGAGTTTACAACAGCTATGAATGCTTTAATAAAAAATAGAAATTGGATTTCATGTTTAATTTGAAAAGGACTAATTATACAGCTTTTTATGTCTGGGTGACAGGTCCACTTTAAAGGTGCTTGTCAGGTTTGTTTATTCTTCTGCTTGCTTGAGGCCAGGACACCTCACTGCCTGCTCCACTTTTCTTTTTCTGCACATAAAGTAAAAAGAAGCACATAGGCTGGATATATACTAATGCAAGGAGGTGCTCCCAGAACCGAATGCTGCCTTTGGTTATGCCATAACAACTGCTTAGTGGCCAAAACAAATGCAGCACTTTCAACTTGGTGCATGACACCAATTTTTTTCCAGTGAAACAATATACACCGGGTTATTGTACATGTATGTGATTAAGTGCTTGTGTAGAATGTCCTGTTTGGACAAACAATTGAAATGATACTCCAGACCATGGATGGGCTATTAATGTTCTACACTTGTAGTAAAAAAACACCCTTACAAAAGAGAAGGTCACATCCCTAAATACATTAGTGGGTAAGAGGGACATGGGCCAATTGGAGAAGTTTACTTGCAGGTCATGTGGTATTTACTCAAAAACACTGATTACTGTATTTCCAAGCAACACGTGCCTGCTCAAGTCCCGGAGGTTGCCACACTGATCTGGAAATTGCCCCAAAAGCCATTGCTTGTAAAGGTAAATAAACCCTCAAAATAAATGTATGTAGACTTGCTCAGAACTCTCTTGAGCACTTTTTTGCAATTTACATTTTTCTTTTTAGTTTTAGAAGGTTCACATTCATTTTTAGCAGTTATAAAATTACTGAAACATACAGAAAGGAAATACATCTGCTCCTTGTATAGATATCTCATATATTTATTACTACAGTATTGTTATATGACACTCATGTTCTATACGGGCTTTTTAAAGAAGAACCTGATCAACTAATACTAATACATGCATTTCACCATAGTTAACACTAGATGGCACTAGATACTAGAAACTGATGATTGTTCAGTATATTCTGAAAGCATGTATTTTCAACGTGCACTGTGATAAAATGTGGAGTCATCTTGCTTTTGGGTAAGATTAGCTAGACTCTTTAAGGGCAGATACACATGCTCCAGCGACAAATCTCCACGAACTGCCTCCCACCAGCTAGAATGTAAATCGTTTTCCGAAGTTGCCTCAAGAGGAAACTTTGGTTCGGCTTCAGAAAACAAAGCTCTCCGAGTGCCATTCTGCCATTGATTTCGATTTTAGCCAATGGGAGGCAGTTCGGGGAGATTAAGAAGAGGCGATTTATCGCTGGCCGACTAAATCTCCCCGAATCTGAGCGTGTCTCTACCCTAAAGCAGAAACATACCCTTAATAAAAAAAACCTACCCGACATAGACCCTGTTGACCCCCCCCACCCGTGCAGATGCCCCTAACTTTTTACCCCTCCTTGCAGATTCTGTCCAGTGGAGTTCACGGGCGCCATCTTCTTCTCTTCAGTATTCCTTGGAATGAGACTGGTGAAGTGGCACATGCGCAGTTGGAGAAATTTTATATTTCGCGGCAACTGCATGCGCCGAAACGCGTGAAAATTGCCAAAGTGCCAGTCTCATTCTGAAGATTACCGAATCAGCTGAAGATGGCGCCCGTGAACTCCGCTGGACAGAATCTGCACGGATGTGTAAGTAAAGGGCAGGACTCCACGGACGATTCCGGCGCAATCCGACACGCTGTGCAAAAATGCAGACGTCACATCGGATGCAACGGAAATAAGGTAAGTAATGCTATTGTTGGATAGTGTTGCATTGTTGATGCGTCTGTATCCCACAGTCGTGTTGCGTCGCATCAACAATGCGACATTATCTGACAATAGCATTACTTACCTTATTTCCGTCGCATCCAACGTGATGCCTGCTTTTTTGCACAGCGTGCCGGTATCGTCCGTGGAGTCCGGCCCTTAGGGGCATTTGCCTGGGGGGGGGCAGCTAGACTGGGGGGAGGTCTATTTAGGGTAGGGTTTTTTTTATTCAGGGTTTGTTTCTCCTCTATCCCTTTAATTGTCAATAATGTATGACTGAAGATTTTTATTCATCCAGGTCATGGTATATTTAGTATAAGCAATGGACTTACTGAGTAATCATTGAAGATGTGTCAATGTTCATCCGAGCAGCTTCTTCAGTCCAGCTGACTAGTGTGGGACTAATGTGGGAAGTCCTCGGCATATAATTATGTACAATAATGTACATTCTACATTTACAGATTGAATGGGAATGGAGAAGTGTGACACTAGAGCAGTAGTATGCTGTCTTTAAGAATGATTGTGGAAGTGGTGTTGTTGGCCGTATGCAGATCTGTACTCTTGAATTCAAGTTTTAAAATGCCTATACCAGTTCCTGGACATACACAAGCTATTGTCTTCTCTTGGCTGAACTGACTGGCCCCATAGTGGTCCAGCTATACACTTATGGCACATGGGAAGGATTTGAGCATTTTTTTCACTGCCTGCAAGTTCTGCATCTCAGAGTTATGGGAGTGTAAAACATGTGAAAGCTCCTTTCCTAGCAGATGTATTAGAATTAAACATTAGGGAATAAAAGCCAAATGTGCCAGGTGCCTAATGCAGCCGCATCCTCAGAGCCTGCACTAGTAATAAACACACTAGGATTAGTCCAGTTAAGTGTTTGGTGTGCCAAACAAAGAATAAAAATGGCGTTCTAGCTTGCACTGTTGTGGCTAATCTATTGGCAAGAAACTGCCCTGCTTTCCTTCTCCTTCTGCGCAGGTCCAGTCCAGGGAGTTCACCGACGACATCTTCTTCCACGCAATCTTCTTCCTGCTTTGAACGGCGCATCCGCAGTAGGATCATTTTGCCGGTACGATCTACTGCGCATGCGCGTGACTTTTGGCGCATGCGCAGTAGATCTGTACGGGCGAAATGATCCTACTGCGCATGCGCCAAAACGCCGTTCACAGCAGGTAGAAGATCGCGTGGAAGAAGATGTCGTCGGTGAACTCCCTGGACTGGACCTGCGCAGAAGGGTAAGTAACATTTGCCCAGCGGGACGGGTAGGCCAGGGGGGAGGAGGGAGGGTGGGCAACAAACATATGGGGGGGGTTTTGCACCGACTATGTTTCCTTCCCCTTTAAGCATGGAGGCTACCAGATGGTGAAATGTAATTTATTCCTCTCTCCAATGTTGGAGTTGTTAATATCATAAGGGCTGTTTGATCACCAATAAAAACTCCATGCTCCCTTCTAATAGTTCTTGCGTCAACATTCCTTTTGGAGAAAAGTCTGGAACATGGCAGTAAGTTTTCAAAATGAGGATGTCTTTTTAGTTTGTCCAGATACTTTTGGCCATGTATTATGCAGTGCAGTGATCCAGAGCAGGATACATAGATAGATCTACTTCTATATTACTGTATGTGTTTAACTTTTTTTAACGTGAACAATTAAACTTTATTGTTCACAAATGAGGTACAATTAGGGATGGGGGAATTTTTTCGCCTTGTTTCACTGGAATAATGAGGCCCATAGACTTGTATGGCGTCGTGCGTCAAAATAAAAAGACATAAAAAATGTCACCGCGCAACAATTTTTTTGACACCCATAGACTGTAATGGGCATCGGCGACATGTCGGAGGTGAAACGGGTCATCCCTAGGTACAATCAATGCATAATAGGTTTGTGGATAATGTAATATATTTATATGCTGCCCCTCATATTCCAGGCAGCATAGTTTAGTGTCATGAAGGAGCAGGCGTTGAGCGTGCCAGTGTGCATACCCGCAGTAAAGAATGCTTTCAGTTTATGCAGCTGGTTTATATCTGCACTGCACAAGCCCTAGAAAAATGTTGTCCATGAACTACAGAATGTCTTGTGCTCTGGAATACTTGAAATATATCTGTTCCTTCAGTAAACTTTTAACCTATGCAGTTATTGTGCCAGGTCATCTAGAAGATTAGGGGGTCCATTTACTTAGCTCGAGTGAATTTCGAATGGTTTTTTGGCTACTTCGACCATCGAATGGGCTACTTCGACCTTTGACTTCGACCTTTGAATTAAAATCGAACGTTTCGAACTAAAAATTGTTCGACTATTCGATAGTCGAAGAACTGTCTCTTTAAGAAAAATCTTCGACCCCCTAGTTCGCCACCTAAAAGCTACCGAAGTCAATGTTGGCCTATGGGGAAGGTCCCCATAGGCTTTGCTAGCTGTTTTTGGTCGAAGAAAAATCGTTCGATGGATTAAAATCCTTAGAATCGTTCGATCGAACGAATAGCGCTAAATCCTTCGACTACGATATTCGAAGTCGAAAGAATTTCGACAGTCGAATATCGAGGGTTAATTAACCCTCGATATTAGACCTTAATAAATTTGCCCCTAAATGTAGAATTAGATGTATAAGTCAATGGGTGTTGTCCTAGGCCAAATTAAAGCTATTTTTTCATTTGAGATTTTCAAGTTTTTGGAGTTTATTTGAGCGTGTAAAGTCACAAATTCATACTTTTTTTTCATGATTATATTCAATCGAGGTTGTTATATTTGGATTTTTTAATGAATATACAGACATTCTACATGTGAATTTTTTCAAAGTAGAAAAAAAAACTCTAAAACCTCACTTTTAGATAGTGTGGGAATTCACTCATATGTTAGTCTTATCAAAGTAGAAAGGCTGTGACATCCAGGTATTTTTAAACAAAAATGTGTCTGTTTCATTCAAAATGGAGTTCTAAGAGAGAAGTAACTTGTAACAGTGTGTAACAAAAGTTCATTAACCAGTACAGCCTGTTCTGCTGTCACACTGGCTGCACAGGTCTCTTTACAGCTAAGTGCTAGTCCCACTTGAGATAGTTAGTCTATAGATCTGTTTACACACCCTGAGTTTTCTCCAGATTTTTTCACCCAAACTCCTTTCTTCAGAAAGCCTCACAACCTTGCATGCTTCCCGTCAGGGAGCTCCCCTCCACCAGGTAGTGACATCACTCCTAGTAGCTGCATTCATTACCTGCTGCTTCTCATATGCTGGGTCTCATAGAGCATTCTGGAGATGTACCGTCTCTCCAGTGTTTTCCCAGACACTGTGCCACAATCGATAACATGATCCATGGATACAATCGTCCTCTACACAATAATTAAACATATCACTGGATACATGGATTTTGATACTAAGGGGCATATTTATCATGCTGTGTAAAAAAAACATCAGGATAATACACTGCACATCACCGGGCTGTCACCGGGCTGTTAAAATATTTACTTGTTTTTTCTTTGAGTGACTTCCCTCAGAAAAAATGTAAAATAGTGGCGTTAAATCTGGTGTTCGCATGGCGTAAAATTACACACACCTTGATAAATTTGTCATTTATTTTACACAGCTTTTCATACATTTTTATCAGCGAATTTTGTTTTACCCATTATAATAAATATGCCCCTAAATTTGGAATAGAAACCCATCCTGGCTATCCACAACAACCGATTTGTGCCAGTAACCAACAGTTCCTTCATCACATCCCCTCTATCCACATAAATCTCAGGAACCTCATGTGGGATTGTACACTAACCCATTCAAATTGGATTTATTTTTCATTCCCAGGACCCAACTACAGCCATGACCAATGTTCCCTCTAAGCTGTGCATACACATAGTTTTGATGCCATCATACACAAAATTGTGGTGCGTACAAAGGATTTTGTGTGAAAACAAAAATTTTGCATTTATTCTGACCTGCGCACACAAGTTTTAAATGCGCCCACAAAATATTGCTTTTCCGCACATTGTCAAGAAAGAATTAGAGGGAATATTGGCCTTGACCCCTGAAAATCACTGGTTAATTTCTTGTAAATAAAGGTAGCAAATGTAATATTCTGTAAATGGGACTTCAGTAATAAAATTCATTTCTGCAGCAGTAAAAAAGGCATTTTGCATATTCTTTTTATTTTGTTATCCCTGCCTGGTATATTCTGAATTGTTTTCAACCCAGAGAAGCGCCATTAGGAGGTCAATTAATGTAGTTACTTTCAGCAGTTCATTTAAATTCAACAAATGTTTGTAATGTTGAGTTGTGGAAACAGTTATATTAATGATAGCAGTTAAGTAGCACCTTCTTCTTAGATCATTTGTATTTCTGGCATTGTTTGAAATCATTTAGAGAGCACGATTAGCATTTGCTGCTAAAGCCACATTCATTAATAGTCATTCTGAATCTTAGAAAAGTCTAAGCTCTACTCTATGAATAGACCTTTGTCTTTTGACTTTTGATCTGCCAAGCCAGTAATTCATCAGGCAGAGCTCTTGTCTTATAGTGACGTTGCTCTGTTGAATTGCTACAATATTATTTTGGTGGCACAATCAAAAGTCCTTTTAATTACAAATGAGTCCAAAGCAGCAGTGCTCCCAAAATGAAATATATACCATTTTGTGTTTAATTAAGATCAACTGATACATTGTTTTTAAGTTAATTTCTTATTTATAATGTAGTTCTAAAAATATCTGAAACATTTCTTTAGTTGGATCTTATTACAGTTCTGGGTTATTCCATCTCAGAAATTCTGGACAATATAACAGGATGACTGGGGAACTGGCAGCTATGCTCTCAATCTCAGCAAGGCACCCCCGCTCCAGGTGTAAGGTATATGCAAATCAACAAGAGGGCTGAGAGAAAGCAAACAAAGAGGCAGAGCTTGCTGCTAAGTGCTCTTTATTGCACACAACATGTTTCGGGCCCAAAGCCCTTTATCAAGTGTACAAATCATTATGTGAACAGACTTTTAAGGTGTAAAAACAGGAAGTGAGATCGAAAAACATCATATGTTAATCAGAAGTGACATAGTGCACATGTCATCATAATTTAAGTTAATAAAAATAATATAATACAATATCCTTTTTTGCATCGTTGTTATAGTTCAACCGTGATACAGTGCTGATATCATCACAATATGTGCTCATAAAATCGATAAAAAATTGTAAAAATAGTACAAAAATAGTCCAGATGGTCTTTTGACTTCATTTCAAGGTAACGAAATTTACATAAGTATTGCACAAAGGTTGTATCTACATAGTGTTTCGCTAAAGTGCTGATATGCTAATGGACACAAAAGGAACTGCCCATTTCTGGGCCTACCACTAAAACAACAAGATCACATGTCTATTTTACATAGAAGGAATCCTCAGTATTCTTACCACTAGTTGTACATATAATGTAACTATCTTGGGCTCAGTAATTCTGTTATCTGCAAGGAAACAAATCATATATAAGTTTCAAGGGAGAATAAATTACAAATGTATCAAAAAGAACGTCTCGCTAGGCTGTAAAAAAGTTAAAAAGTTATCAATCGTCGTTTTCACAAAATAGAGATAAGGGATACAACAATGTAGTTATAGGAAACATTTTACACTCCAACTATCATTCATGCCTTTTGGATAGAGAGTATCCAATTTTTTAATCCAGTATGCCTCCCTCTGTGACAATTTTTTCCTCTGATTGCCTCCTCTTTGTAATGGGTTAACAACTTCAAGTATAGCCCATCTTAACTGGGACTGGTTATGATTGGCAGTATTAAAGTGTCTAGATACTGTCGTGTCGGTGGCTGCGCCTTTTTTAAAATTCCTTATATTCCCTTTATGCTCCTTTATGCGAGTCTTAACTGCTCTTATGGTTTGACCAATATATGCTAGCCCACAGGGACATTTTAGCATATAAATCACAAAGCTTGTGTCACATGTAGCAAAATGATTTAGCTTAACAGGAGTACCATTTGCTGGATGTCGCAAGGTTTCTCCTTTGATGATAGCAGAGCAGCAATTGCAGTTTAGACAGGCAAATGTTCCCACTTTCGGTTGGCCCAAAAATCTCTGGGTACCCAGTATACGGGGCGGGTTAACTTCCGATGGGCACAGTATATCTCGAAGACACTTTCCTTTGTTGTAGCTAAATATTGGAGGTTTCGTCAGGGAATTCCTCAGTGATTTTTCCTGTAACACCAGTGGCCAATATTTGTGAATTATACGTTCTATATCTTTACTCTTGGTACTGTATTGGCTTACAAATGGGAAGACTTCCTTTCTGTCTCTAGCTTTATATGTCAAAAGCTCTTTCCTGGGTATTGTGCCTACTTCCCTGACGCAATTTTCGATATTTCTAGGTTTATACCCTCGTTCGATAAATCTATGTTTAAGGGTATTTGCTGTAAGGGAATAGTTGGCCTCTTCAGAAGTAATCCTACGTGCCCTTATAAACTGGCCCTTAGGGATTGCTCTCATTACTTTAGGGGCATGGAAACTAGAGGCATGCAAGATATTATTTTTCTCCGTGGGTTTACGGTACAGATTTGTACTAATGTTACCATCACTTAAAGTTATGGTAACATCAAGGAAGTTGATGCTCTGCCCCCCCTGGTCGGTGGTGAACTTAATAGTAGGGTGTGCCCCATTTGCTTTATTAACCATTTCCGTAAAGGCAGAGTCTGAGCCTTCCCACACTATGAGGATATCATCCACAAATCTATAATAACCCAGTATGTATTGTAGATATGGTGCTGTCAGGAATAATTGCTTCTCGATTCTGTGGACAAAAATATTGGCAAATGATGGAGCGACGGCTGCACCCATCGACGTCCCCTGTCTTTGCCAATAGTATTCCCCAGAGAATCTAAAATAGTTCTTTTTTAAGACTACCGACAAACAATCAATGATAAAATACAGTAGTTGATGAGAGACATTTGTTTCTAATAATGCTTCCTCCACATATCGTATACCCTCTTCTTGCGGGATAGACGTGTAGAGGCTCTGTATATCAATACTATACAATTTAGCATTGGTACTTATTTTCCCAAGATCCCTTAATTTACAAAGTAAATCTGTGGTGTCAATCAGGCAGGTGGGAATATTGGCAACCAAGGGCTGTAGAAACCTATCTACAAATTTGGAAAGAGGTTCTAGTACGGAATCTATTCCAGAGACTATAGGTCTGCCTGGCGGGTTCTCTAAAGACTTGTGAATCTTAGGTAGCAAGTATAGCACAGGTATGCGCGGGTGTTCTTTACAAAGGAAATCTTTTACATGATTTGGGATAAGGCCATTCTCTGCTGCTTGCGAGACCATTAATTCAACCTCTTTTTTTATATTGAGAGTGGGATCAGTACCTATTTTTTCATAGTGGCCTGGCATATTAAGTTGTTTATAGGCCTCCTGTAAATAAGAGTCCTTATTCAGTAATACAATTGCCCCACCTTTATCAGCCTTACGTATAACAATTGACTCATTTGCTTTGAGTTTTTGAAGCGCCAATTTTTCCTTATAAGTAAGATTTGTTCTACACCCCTTGGTTGCATCCTTTTCCCAAACCTGTTTAACCTCATGTGTAACGATTTTTTCAAAAGCAGACAAAAATTCATTATTTACTTCAGGTACAAAGGTGCTAGTATTTTTTAACCCATTAAACACTTCTACTGGATTAGTAGCTTTAATACTACTGGCAGCCCCAAGTGTACCAAAGTGTAATTTTAATTTAATGTTCCTTAGAAACTTTTGAAAGTCAATTTCCCAGGTCACGAACTCAGGGTTATATGTTGGTACAAAACCTAGGCCTTTGTTAAGTACTTGTATTTCATATTTGTCTAGTTCATAGGAGGATAAATTAACCACAAGGTGATTTACCTTGTTGCCTTGCGGTTCCTCGTTGGGTATTGCTCCCTGGTGTTCTGTAGCTTTTGATTGCGTGGTATACCCATCGTGTCCTGGGGTGCCGCAGCTCCTAAAAAAGGCGCAGAGGATTGGGAAGATGAGGCAGAGCATTCTTCGCTGCTGGAAGTTGGCTCCGTCTGTGCGCGTGTTGTGCCCTGCCGTGAGGTTCTGTAACGCTGTTTGCGCCGGTACTGGGGCTGTGCAGTATCAGTTGAGGCCCAAGGTCTTCTTTCTGCTCGATCCGTTCGTCTATAGCGTGGACTATACTGGCCTGGCTGTGTACGCTGGCTGTTCCTGTCTTCTCGCCACGTGTATTCACGGCCCTCTCTATAGTCCCGCGCGTCTCTTTCAAACTTATTGCGCTTTCGGAGGATAATGGTCTCACGTAATTTAGCCAGTGCACATTCCTGTTCGCTGATCACTTTCTCCGCTTGATCCTTGCCTTTCTCCAATAGTAGCTGTTCTTTATATTTATGGACTTCAGTGCGGATATCCACCAGCTTTTCAGTAAGTGTTTCAACGGTTAATAGCATGAAATCCTGGCTACACTTATTGCATATTTCATGCCAGCGTTGTTGCAGGAGATTATTTTCTGCACATAAATTAGGTTTAATGTCAAGTCTTAGGCCTCGAGGAATTCTTTTAACTTTGATATATTCAGCCAGAGAACTTACATGCAGACTGGTGTGTATTTCCTTTCGTCGTAAGTTAAACAGATCCTTCTCTGTATCTGTAGTAGCAATGTCTTGCGTTGAAAGCAGGTTTACTGCATCAATTTTGCTTAGAATCCTTCCAATATCTGCTTCATCATATGCAAACGTAGTCGCAGTTGAAGGGATAGAATCCTCAGACATATTAGTATGCTGTCCTTCACCCACAGTCTAGCGGTACTCACTTCTGGACAATATAACAGGATGACTGGGGAACTGGCAGCTATGCTCTCAATCTCAGCAAGGCACCCCCGCTCCAGGTGTAAGGTATATGCAAATCAACAAGAGGGCTGAGAGAAAGCAAACAAAGAGGCAGAGCTTGCTGCTAAGTGCTCTTTATTGCACACAACATGTTTCGGGCCCAAAGCCCTTTATCAAGTGTACAAATCATTATGTGAACAGACTTTTAAGGTGTAAAAACAGGAAGTGAGATCGAAAAACATCATATGTTAATCAGAAGTGACATAGTGCACATGTCATCATAATTTAAGTTAATAAAAATAATATAATACAATATCCTTTTTTGCATCGTTGTTATAGTTCAACCGTGATACAGTGCTGATATCATCACAATATGTGCTCATAAAATCGATAAAAAATTGTAAAAATAGTACAAAAATAGTCCAGATGGTCTTTTGACTTCATTTCAAGGTAACGAAATTTACATAAGTATTGCACAAAGGTTGTATCTACATAGTGTTTCGCTAAAGTGCTGATATGCTAATGGACACAAAAGGAACTGCCCATTTCTGGGCCTACCACTAAAACAACAAGATCACATGTCTATTTTACATAGAAGGAATCCTCAGTATTCTTACCACTAGTTGTACATATAATGTAACTATCTTGGGCTCAGTAATTCTGTTATCTGCAAGGAAACAAATCATATATAAGTTTCAAGGGAGAATAAATTACAAATGTATCAAAAAGAACGTCTCGCTAGGCTGTAAAAAAGTTAAAAAGTTATCAATCGTCGTTTTCACAAAATAGAGATAAGGGATACAACAATGTAGTTATAGGAAACATTTTACACTCCAACTATCATTCATGCCTTTTGGATAGAGAGTATCCAATTTTTTAATCCAGTATGCCTCCCTCTGTGACAATTTTTTCCTCTGATTGCCTCCTCTTTGTAATGGGTTAACAACTTCAACTTCAACAACTTTGTAAATTAAGGGATCTTGGGAAAATAAGTACCAATGCTAAATTGTATAGTATTGATATACAGAGCCTCTACACGTCTATCCCGCAAGAAGAGGGTATACGATATGTGGAGGAAGCATTATTAGAAACAAATGTCTCTCATCAACTACTGTATTTTATCATTGATTGTTTGTCGGTAGTCTTAAAAAAGAACTATTTTAGATTCTCTGGGGAATACTATTGGCAAAGACAGGGGACGTCGATGGGTGCAGCCGTCGCTCCATCATTTGCCAATATTTTTGTCCACAGAATCGAGAAGCAATTATTCCTGACAGCACCATATCTACAATACATACTGGGTTATTATAGATTTGTGGATGATATCCTCATAGTGTGGGAAGGCTCAGACTCTGCCTTTACGGAAATGGTTAATAAAGCAAATGGGGCACACCCTACTATTAAGTTCACCACCGACCAGGGGGGGCAGAGCATCAACTTCCTTGATGTTACCATAACTTTAAGTGATGGTAACATTAGTACAAATCTGTACCGTAAACCCACGGAGAAAAATAATATCTTGCATGCCTCTAGTTTCCATGCCCCTAAAGTAATGAGAGCAATCCCTAAGGGCCAGTTTATAAGGGCACGTAGGATTACTTCTGAAGAGGCCAACTATTCCCTTACAGCAAATACCCTTAAACATAGATTTATCGAACGAGGGTATAAACCTAGAAATATCGAAAATTGCGTCAGGGAAGTAGGCACAATACCCAGGAAAGAGCTTTTGACATATAAAGCTAGAGACAGAAAGGAAGTCTTCCCATTTGTAAGCCAATACAGTACCAAGAGTAAAGATATAGAACGTATAATTCACAAATATTGGCCACTGGTGTTACAGGAAAAATCACTGAGGAATTCCCTGACGAAACCTCCAATATTTAGCTACAACAAAGGAAAGTGTCTTCGAGATATACTGTGCCCATCGGAAGTTAACCCGCCCCGTATACTGGGTACCCAGAGATTTTTGGGCCAACCGAAAGTGGGAACATTTGCCTGTCTAAACTGCAATTGCTGCTCTGCTATCATCAAAGGAGAAACCTTGCGACATCCAGCAAATGGTACTCCTGTTAAGCTAAATCATTTTGCTACATGTGACACAAGCTTTGTGATTTATATGCTAAAATGTCCCTGTGGGCTAGCATATATTGGTCAAACCATAAGAGCAGTTAAGACTCGCATAAAGGAGCATAAAGGGAATATAAGGAATTTTAAAAAAGGCGCAGCCACCGACACGACAGTATCTAGACACTTTAATACTGCCAATCATAACCAGTCCCAGTTAAGATGGGCTATACTTGAAGTTGTTAACCCATTACAAAGAGGAGGCAATCAGAGGAAAAAATTGTCACAGAGGGAGGCATACTGGATTTAAAAAATTGGATACTCTCTATCCAAAAGGCATGAATGATAGTTGGAGTGTAAAATGTTTCCTATAACTACATTGTTGTATCCCTTATCTCTATTTTGTGAAAACGACGATTGATAACTTTTTAACTTTTTTACAGCCTAGCGAGACGTTCTTTTTGATACATTTGTAATTTATTCTCCCTTGAAACTTATATATGATTTGTTTCCTTGCAGATAACAGAATTACTGAGCCCAAGATAGTTACATTATATGTACAACTAGTGGTAAGAATACTGAGGATTCCTTCTATGTAAAATAGACATGTGATCTTGTTGTTTTAGTGGTAGGCCCAGAAATGGGCAGTTCCTTTTGTGTCCATTAGCATATCAGCACTTTAGCGAAACACTATGTAGATACAACCTTTGTGCAATACTTATGTAAATTTCGTTACCTTGAAATGAAGTCAAAAGACCATCTGGACTATTTTTGTACTATTTTTACAATTTTTTATCGATTTTATGAGCACATATTGTGATGATATCAGCACTGTATCACGGTTGAACTATAACAACGATGCAAAAAAGGATATTGTATTATATTATTTTTATTAACTTAAATTATGATGACATGTGCACTATGTCACTTCTGATTAACATATGATGTTTTTCGATCTCACTTCCTGTTTTTACACCTTAAAAGTCTGTTCACATAATGATTTGTACACTTGATAAAGGGCTTTGGGCCCGAAACATGTTGTGTGCAATAAAGAGCACTTAGCAGCAAGCTCTGCCTCTTTGTTTGCTTTCTCTCAGCCCTCTTGTTGATTTGCATCTCAGAAATTGCATAAATTATTATTTGTGGGGGTACTGGGTAAAAAAAAACTACTCCCCCAACATTAAGGGATACTGTCATGGGAAAAAATAATTTCAAAATGAATCCGTTAATAGTGCTGCTCCAGCAGAATTCTGCACTGAAATCCATTTCTCAAAAGAGCAAACAGATTTTGTTATATTCAATTTTGAAATCTGACATGGGGCTAGACATTTTGTCAATTTCCCAGCTGCCCCTGGTCATGTGACTTGTGCCTGCACTTTAGGAGAGGAATGCTTTCTGGCAGGCTGCTGTTTTTCCTTCTCAATGTAACTGAATGTGTCTCAGTGGGACATGGGATTTTACTATTGAGTGTTGTTCTTAGATCTACCAGGCAGCTGTTATCTTGTGTTAGGGAGCTGTTATCTGGTTACTAGGGATGCACCGAATTGCAGTACAGCAGTAAAGAGTTATTGAAGTTTATCAGAGCACAAGTCACATGACAGGGCAGCTGGGAAATTGACAATATGTCTAGCCCCATGTCAGAGTTCAGATTCAGAAATTGAATATAAAAAAATCTGTTTTGAGAAATGGATTTCAGTGCAGAATTCTGCTGGAGCAGCACTATTAACTGATTCATTTTGAAAAAAAATTTTTTCCCATGACAGTATCCCTTTAATGATTTTGTAACAAAGTATTTCCCAGCAACAATAATGTTTTAGTTTTTAATCAGATGGAAGGGGGAGTGGGTTGGAAATGATGCGTTTATGGGTAGGACTACATGGACGTTTTCTGTGCGATGCAACAAAAATAAGGTAAATTAATGCATTGGCGCATGATGTCGCAGCTGCACGCTGCGTCTGCATCCGTCAGTCGTGTCGCGTCAGATCAACGCTGCGACACCATGCGAAGATGCCTTCACTTACCTTATTTTTGTCGCATGCGACTTGTAGCAGACGTTTTGTCGCAGCCCGCCGCATCATGACGAAAACGTCCATGTAGTCCTACCCTATAAGAGACGTGGTGCAACATGTTAGGATCCATGTCCCCTCCCTAACATCAGTCCAATTGTCAAAAACTCAACCAATGAGAAACACGCAAATGTGTGCATTGTTGGAAGGGTACCCTGCAGTGTCGCACTGGGATGCCAGGGGCCCACCAGAAAACCTTAGGCCCACTTTCCAAACTATTATTTCTCCTCTCACTCAAGCTCTTTATTCTCCTCCCCCCATATGTAATAAGTGCCACTAAGTTTGCCCAGGAGCAGTAACCCATAGCAACCAATGAGATGTTTGCTTTTAAACAGGTGACCAATAAATACCTGCTGATTGGTTGCTATGGACTACTGCACCTGGGCAAATCGAATGCCTTTTATTACATAACCCCCATTGTCTCTTATATTTACTTATAGTCTTCTTATATATACTATATTCTTTCATTTCCTGATTTTTTTCCCCATAAAGAAATATGGAATGAACATGAAATAAGCTAAATGGTTAGAAGCATAAGGGCGCGCTGGGAGATTTCCTGGTATCCCCGTGGGACCCTGTAGTTATCATAGCACGGACCTTTACAGAATTAGAGAAGGTTGTGTCCATAGCTGCAACTAACTTGTGCACTAATAGCCATATTAATGCCAAATATGGACAGCATGGGGGCTCATTAGGTAGCTGGCTGGAGTTTGATTCCAGCCAGCCACTGTCTGCAATCTAACGAGAGGGGATTCAGTAGGAACTAGACAAGGGTATATGTCTCCCGGGTAGGGTTAAGTAACAAATAAGAGATATGGGGGGCACTAGTTACACTCTTCAGGTGTTGTTGCATATGGTGGTGCTATTCCTTAGATCAGTGGTCCCCAACCTTTTTCACCCAAGAGCAACACTCAAGTATAAAATAATATTGGAGAGCAACACAAGCATGCAAATGTAAGGGCTGTAATTGGATATTAGTAGCCCCTATGTGGAGACTCTCCGACAGGAGATTCTGTTTGGCAGTGTATATGTTTTTTATGCAACTAAAGCTTGCCTTTAAGCCAGGAATTTAAAAATAAACACCTGCTTTGAGGCCACTGGGAGCAACATCCAAGGGGTTGAAGAGCAACATGTTGCTCACGAGCTACTGGTTGGAGATCACTGCCTTAGACGTACGGCCACGTCCACATTCAGCAAAATTTCACAGGAAAGGCAAGCACTTCACCACTTCTTGCTGTGCAAATAATCCTTTATTTTAGCCAGTTGTACCACTCCAAGTACAGAACAACGTTTCGGGGGGGGGGTTGGACCTCCCTATGTCAGGTTCCTGAAACGTTGTTCTGTACTTGGAGTGGTAAAACTGGCTAAAATAAAGGATTATTTGCACAGCAAGAAGTGGCGAAGTGCTAGCCTTTCTTGTGAAATTTTGCTCCCACCTGGCCGGTATTTTACAGCCCTGGCCGGTAAAAATGTTGCTTGATGCCAATGTTATTTATAGGGAAAAACCATAGAAATATTGGAAGGCCGGTATTTTTTTCCAGAAAAGGTGGCAACCCTGCTCCCAGGCCTTGTGCTGTAGACCAGTGTATTGATGTTTCAGACAATTAATGCTTAGATAAACATTTCTTTCCCAGTGACAAGTTCTCTTTAAAGGACAAGCAAAGTCTAAAATAGAATAAGGCTAGAAATGCTGTATTTTGTATACTAAATATAAACATGAACTTACTGCACCATAAAGCCTAATCAAACAAATGATCTATGCTTTCAAAGTTGGCCACAGGGGGCTTTCATCTTTGTTAAACATCTTTGCCTGACCCTGCACATGCTCAGTGTGGTCTGGGCTGCTCATAAACAAAGCTGCTTGAGTTCTGCATGGCTGGGAAGTAAGGCGGGGGCTCCCCCTGCTGTTCATAAGTATGATTGTTTCCCTGCTCAGCAGTTAGGGACCGTCTGACAATTCCTATCCACAGCAGTAAATGAAGGGAGAATTTCACTGCATACAATCAGGTTTCTTATAAAAAACAGTACACATTTTTAATTTAAGTATATTGGAGATAGGTTTCTATTTCATTAAAGAAAGTAAAAATGGGATTTTATTTTTTTGCCTTTCCTTGTCCTTTAAAATATGCAGAGCTGTCTTAGGGGCCCAATTAAAGTCATACCTGAAAAAAAGAATGTAGGATTCACTTCCATGGCTCTTGGTTCCATAGAAATAGGCTACATTGAGCTTCATGCAATGGATCTTGCATCAAACTACAGGGAGAACTGCTGCTGCTGCTGCTTTTGAAACTCAGCCAACTCTTGTGCTTCAGAACAGCTCAGTGTTTTCAAGGCAGTAATACCCAAATAAGGTCCCAACTCACTGGGATTGGATTTACACAATATAATACCTACAAACTAGATGTCTGATGTCAGCCACACTCCCTCCTGCCCTTTCTCACTGTCCTGCTTTATATAGTATACTCGGTTCAAACTATAACAAACCTCATGGCACTCAATGCTGCTGTTTGAGCATCTAATCACTCGAGTGCAGAAGAATTAAGAAACCGAGCCTGAAAATTACAAACGACTGGTTTTATTTATTAACGAGCCACCTTTTACTTTTATTTACAGACTTAAAAGTTGATCACCACACAAATAACTTTGTACCCATTTACTTCACTAAAGAAAAAGCATTTCTCATATTGGTTGCTATATGGTTGCTTGGATAGCTGATAGCAGCATTTGTGGAGTTTTTTTTTTTACATTTTTTAAATTAACAGCAAAGACTACATTGCGTGAGAAATTCCTGAAATTGTCGTTATGTGGTATAAAGCCATATTTTTGCAAAAGAAAACTCATTTCAACAACACACATTTATGTAAATGGCAGTCAGGTCAGCCATCAGGGGGGGGAGAGTTGTAGGGGGACCCTGGCCATGCCCATCTTTCTGAGAGCTGCTGACTTTGGGAAGGCATGGACGTTTAAGGGGCCCTGGCCACCAATTTTCTTATAATGTGGGTGGGGGGGCCAGGCCACCAATTTTTTTTTCTCATATGGGGTCCTAGCCACCATTATTTTTTAATGGGGGGCCCTGGCCACAAATGTTGTTTTATGGGGGGCCCTGACCACCAATATCTTTTTAGTTTTTATTAACATGTGGGAACCCTAGCCACCAATATTTTTTTTGTTTTTTTACTGTGTGGTGGGGAGGGCGGACCTGTAGGTGGGGCTTGCAGTGGGCCCAGCCCAGGGGGCCCAGGAAATTTTGTCATACGGGGCCCTGTGATTTCTGATGGCGGTCCTGATGGCAGCTTAACACCAGCCGCTCTCTTACCTGTGTGGGGAAGCAGATCGTGTTGGCACAGGGGAGTGGGTGTGGTCATGTAAGTGTGGTTTGGGTGGAGAGTGGGTGGAGTACAGGTGGGAAGTGGGCGGGAGGATGAGGATCAGAGTGCACTGGACCCCTCTCAAGATTTTTTTGCAGGGGGGCCTGGCACACTTGAAAGCAAGATTGGTTTTGGTCTAGGGGCCACAGACAGTTTGTCAGATGACCCCCCAAACACTGAATTCAAGTCACAGTACAGAGTGAAGCCGGTGGCAGTAACATAATACTTGAAGAGGTCGCGAGAGTTTGACCGCGAAGTTGAAAATACGCATCGTATTTAAACAAAGTGTGTTTCCAAGCCTGCAGATCCCATGGAGATCAATTATATGGAGTTTACTTGGCGTATTGGTGTTTCTGCTAAAAAACGCAAATACTGGCGTCTTGTGGCGGATGTTGGCTCGCAAGCGCCCTGTGGGAATTGCTATTGTGTGTATTCCATTATTTTCAATAGGGCTTTATTTTGTGCGTATTTACGCTCGGCTGTACGTTTTTAAAAACGCAACATAAAAACACCCTTGACCTTGACCTAAGAGTAAGTCAACTACTTCCTGAAAAGCAGGAAGTAGTGTTCTGGCTATTGTGTTAGACATCCAGTCATTTGGATTAGCCTTTATAAATTACATTTTTGGCTAACTAACTATATTAGAAACATTTTTTATTTTGCACAGCCTATCTATTTACACAGTTTTTACTCTTACACTGAACTGTTCCAATAATTTAACGCTGGTCCTCCCTTCCCTGCTATTACCGTAATCTTCTGGGAAGGCTTTCACTATTGTTGGTGGGATTTGCTTCCAATCATATGTATTAGGTTAGGCACTGATGTTGGGGTTAAGGTCTGGATCCCATTGGTGTTCCAGTTCAACCCACAAATGTTCAGCTTGATTGAGGCCAGTCAAGTTCTTTCACACCCATCTATGTAGACCGGTTATATATTGTTATGGATTCAAATAACCCATACTTAAAGTATTTCATATCTCAACTCAAAACAGGTTGCTTGCCAAGGAAATTGTGGGATTGCTTTCTGTAATAAAGAAATGTATGATCCTGTGTCCAAAATTGCTATTATATGAAAT
This sequence comes from Xenopus petersii, assembly GCA_038501925.1. Taxonomy (NCBI): domain Eukaryota; kingdom Metazoa; phylum Chordata; class Amphibia; order Anura; family Pipidae; genus Xenopus; species Xenopus petersii. The sequence continues at coordinate 94,461,974 of CM076687.1, read as the reverse complement.
CTATACCTAGCATGTTGAGTGAGATGACATTGTATTATGTACAGATACAGCAGAGTAAATAGAGCTAGAACAGCATGAAAGTACAAATACACACCAACAATAAGTGATTGCTAAGTTCACTGTAAGAAGAGTCATTGTAGTGTTTGGAATCCATTTTCCCTTCTGAAGGTAAAACTCACTGGGGCTTATTTATAAACACTGGGCAGTAACCCCTAGCAACCAATCAGTGATTAGCTTTTTTTCAGCCAGCTGCAGGTTGAACACTGAAAGCAATTATCTGATTGGTTGCCATGGGTGCAAATTTGCCCAGTGTTTATACATAACCCCAGTGTGTTCCAAGCACAGTCTCTTTTTGCATACTTGACTTTATACATGTCTTGCTTTGAATTGAGTTATCTTTTTTTTTTTTCTTTGATGACTCTCTCCAAAAAATTCAAACCCCCATCTTATAATAATGTTTATAAACATGGCCATATTCTATTAAACAGGCTCTCACTGGAGGATTCAAACAAGCTGATTCAAACAATAAGAATACAAAGAATGTTCTAAACCAACAGTGGAAGAAGGGTGCCCTGTATTTAAAATGGACATATAGGATAAATGAAAACCCCCTAGTTTTGTAGGCAATTATGAGTTATATGGTGTTGGTTTTACATGGTGCTAAATTTAATGGTATCTATAAAAATAGCCCCTTTATTGGTGCTCCCTATAGATGTTCTCTGGTCCCTGTCTGTGTTTCAAATGAGAGGTGGGTGTGTCCTAACGGTCCCTGCCAGAAGCTCAGTAGGAGGGGGACAGCCAATCACAGCCCTGCAGTCACACAAGCACAGACAGGCTTCAGTTCCCTATCAGGTCCTGCTAGCTGCTGATTGGTTCCTGTCCTACAGTGCAGTGAGCTGAGAGCCGCCGGCTCCCCTGCACAGCCCGGGGATTCAGGGAGAAGGAAGTGGAAGAGATGGGAGGGATTATTAGGGTTTTAGCAGAAATATTCAATAAATCAGCCTTAAAAACTACTACTACTATAATGCACTGGTACATTCTTATTTTTTTACACTAAATTTTTCTTGCCATTCCTGGGTGTTACATATAGGGCTTATGATATTTCTTAAACTCATTAAAAAAAGGAGAAATTGGGATACCCTTGATTATCTACTCATTATATCCTCTTGATTGTAGTTGAGGTCTGACATAAGTCAGTAAATTGTAAGAAGAAAAGTACCCCACTTGTATCAAGTTAAACCTTTGAACTGGTCACTATTAGACTACTATATCTCTATTTTCTCCAATTAGCTGTGCAGAATTAAAATATAAAGTGAACACTGATACTGTCACCTAATTAGTTAATAGTCTGTGCAACGTATTACTTAAAGTCATGGAAAAACGTTTTTTCCAAAACTTACCAGTTAGTAGTGCTGCTCCAGTAGAATTCTGCACTGAAATCCATTTCTCAAAAGAGCAAACAGATTTTTTTATATTCAATTTTGAATTCTGACATGGGGCTAGACATATTGTCAGTTTCCCAGCTGCCCCAGTCATGGGACTTGTGCTCTGATAAACATCAGAAATTTGATAAAGGCGTATTTTCATTGTCATTTATTTTTTAGACTTTTTTCACTGCACATATTGTGCTATTTTTGGGCTACTTTTGAAGTGCCTGTTGGCTGGTTTTGAAAATTAGACCTGCCAACCCTGTCAGAAAGATCAGCAGGAGAGCAGGGGGCTAGGCTTAGGGAACTGTCAGAAACCATTAAAAATCATTTTTTTCAAATGATTTATATTGCAAAGTTGATTGAAATTATGTTTACTTTTCAAAAAGCTAAAGTTACCCTACATTGACCCCCCTCCCTCCAGCCTGTTTCCCCTGGGCTAGCGTCACTTCTCCTGAATACGTTGCGTGACGTCAGTGCACACGATGTAGGAGCGTGTTTAGGTCTGATAAGGGTTACCAGGTTGGATGTTTTCCAGCCAAATTGGGCTACTAATTTAAAGCCCAGGCTGGTTTTGAAAGTACAAAATAGCTAAGGTACAGATTTGGGCTACTTTTTGGGCCTTTGGTTGGTTTGTACTTTGGAGACGAAGGCAAAGTTTTTTCTCGCCCTAATGTACCAAGCCTGCGTTTCCCAGTGAATGTTGGGTAATGTAGTTTTTGTTTAACAATTTCCTGACTGCCAAGTTTAATGTAAGACTACTATACCCAGCATGCAATCCTGCTGGGTATTGTAGTCTTACATCCCCTCACATTTTCCAGTGACTTTCCTCAATTTCAGACAATTTTGGGGCAAAAATCTGCTGGCCACCAAAATGTGTAGAGGTTGACCTGTTTTACCAATATTTAATGAAATTGTATATGTATTAGGGCCTTATGGGGCAACTATACCTCCTGGGCCCCCTCTGTAGTTACGCCCACTGTTGGACTGGGCCCGGGAAAAAAACCGTGATACCTCTTTGTTGGGGGTGGTGGTGAAATAAAAATGTTGCGCGTGCGCACTGGCATCACGCTGCCCGCATACCTCACAAACCCTGCACCGCACGCGTATGGATAAATGCAGCACTCCGTATCGGAGAGGGGGGCCCTTAGGCAGTAGCCCCAGGGGGCCCCAAGCACCCTAGCCCGACCCTGGTTACACCCCTAGTGACGGCAAATCTGTCCCATTTTGCAAATGTGCTATTTTTTGGGCTACTTTTAAAGTGCCTCTTGACTAGTTTTGGGCTGATTTTGTAGCTGACTTTGGCTGGTTTTAAAAATTAGACCTGGCAACCCTGGGTCTGATGCCTAGGGGTCATTGGACCTAAGTACAGCTGGGGGTGTCTATGTAACTCGCGTCTCCTCCAGCCTGTCCGCTATCTCTAACGCTGCCTTAAATTAAACCTCTCTAAAACTGAAATGGTTCTCTTTCCTCCAACTAACATCAGTAACATCCCGGAAGTATCCATCATAGTTAACAATTCCACTATCACCCCCTCTCCCCAGGCCCGGTGCCTTGGGGTTATCCTAGATTCTGCCCTGTCATTCACTCCTCATATCCAGTCACTTATTAAATCATGTCACTTCCACCTAAGGAACATATCCAAAATACAATAATTTATCATCCAAGATGCTGCCAATATTCTTATTCACTCTCTCATCATATCACGTCTAGACTACTGTAACTCTCTTTTAATTGGCCTCCCCCTCCAGAGACTGTCACCTCTCCAGTCCATAATGAACACTGCTAGGAGGCTCATACACCTCAGCAACCGCTCCTCCTCTGCCTCGCCATTCTGTCAATACTTGCACTGTGGCTTCCGTTACCTTTCAGAATCAAATTCAAATTAATGACTGACTTTCAAAGCACTTCATAACTCTGCCCCACCCTACATCTCTGAACTCATCTCTATATACTCACCCAACCGCTTACTACACTCCTCTACTAACCGGCTACTCAACTCTTCTCTCATTACCTCCTCACATGCTCGCATTCAAGACTTTGCAAGGGCTGCACCCACCTCTGGACTTTCTCCCAACCTTTCTGCTTTCAAGAAATCTCTTAAAACGCACTTCTTCCGAGAAGCCTACCCTCACTCTGCTTAACTACCAAACGCAACACCACATACAATACCACATTTCTCACCCACTTAATTCGATCTTGCCGACTCCCACACCTTGTGTATTACTCCCTTTCCTTTAGAGTGTAAGCTCTTTCTGCATACGGCCTTCCTCACATTTTGTACCAGTATTGATTGTGATGTATGTAACTCCCTATATTCTATGTATATAATTCATGTGATTTAGTTGTATAATCACATTTACTTTACAGTGCTACGCAATATGTTGGCGCTATATAAATACATGTTAATAATAATAATAATATGTAGGGTAGGGGAAGGGTTTTTTTTTTTACTTTAGGGTTTAGTTCTCCTTGAAGAACTTCTGGAATTCATGAGGAACACATCCCTCTCACAGCGTTTATAGTCCCTTAGCTCTCTGTACACATTTTTAAAGTCTCAGGTTTGCGTTTAGGGAAATGTCCGTAACTGATGAGAAATCCGTGCAGAAGGGACACATTCACCCTCTGAGAAGCTGCAGCAAAAGACTCCATAACTCCTCAGTGCGTATAACGGGACAGCAGAGCCTGCATCTCCCTCCGCCTCTCTCTCTCCCCACAGGTCCCTGAGTCCCGGATGTTGGATTCAATTCTGCTGTTTTATTCACTTCCATAAAAGGGCAGCGGCCGTGGAAGCTCCTCGGGACTTTTTTTTTTCCACACATTCGCTGAATCCAAACATCAGACCCGGAGTTTTGTTTCGCCTTTAATTTGTGAGTCCCGTCTCCCCCCCTCCCACACTCCTACTCCTCACGCTCAGTTTGAGGAGCTGTGACTGCTGCCCAGTGAGAGACAGGGGAGTGACTGTGTGTGAGACTGTGTGTGTGTGAGACTGTGTGTGTGAGACTGTGTGAGTGCGCGCTGCAGGGGAAACCAGATTGAGAAGCAGTGACGTGACCAGCGCTTGGGAAGAGGAGCTGGGGGACTCCATTTGCTCAGAGCTCTTGGGTTGGGAAGGAAAGTAAAGAAAAGGACAATTACTCGTGCCTCTTGCTGGCGGAGAGAAAGAGGGGAGGGCAAGGTGAGTCGCTGCCTTTATATTACATGGAGCTCTGCTGCTGCTGGTGGGATAGTTTGACTCCCCCTCCTCTCATGAGGCGACTGCTGCTTCTCTCCTCCATCTCACTGAAAGTTAATGTTCCACTCGGGCTGGAGGCGGCAGGACCGGTTGGTTCACTTTGGGAAACAGGTGAACAACGGTTTGTGGAGCAGAGATGTGTAAATAATCCGGGGAGATGAATTAGAGAGAGAGGGAAAGGGGATTCAATCATCATGGGAGCAAAGAAGTGGCTGATCCGGGGCAAGGAGGGGCTCTGCTGGGGGATTTACTCCATTGCCCACTCTACAGATACATTACCCACTCTGATAATTCCCCAACTCTCTAAATCATATTCTCCACAATAACAGGGCGAGCTATAAACTACCCCAATTAACCACAAAGTGATTTCTATTGTGTTTGAATGTTTCCTGTCCTTGTGATTATGTCTGTAGGTCTGTAAGTGATCCGCTTGAAAAAGGAACTAAAATGTCCTGAACGCTTGCTATGATTATATTAGTTAGCCAATAAAGGGGTCACCCTTATACCACTTTTGTTATTTTTTCAAAAGGGTTGCCCTGTAACATGTACGTTTAACACATATAGATATAGATATATAATTTTTTTTTTTAATATAATATATATAATTTTTTTTTTTTCTACACACACACACACACACACACACACACAATGTCTTAAGAAACGGGACCAAAACGTTGACAATAAATTTTCTTTTCTAAACTGCATTAAGAAGCCCTGGAGTGCGTCAATCTTGGGGAACTAATATATATATATATATATATATATATATATATATATATATATATATATATATATATATATATATATATATATATATATAAAATCATCTCACTCCACAGTGACCTTTTTTTTTTTTCAAAATGACACATTTTTCACTGATTCATGATTTGCCCTTTGGATAGAACCCGTTTATTTTTAGTCTCCCAAATTCTCCTTTTTTCTTTCTGTTTCAATGGATTAACTGGAGAAGATCCCGCTGCGTTGGGCTGTGTCTCTCAGTTCTGCAGTCCTGGGTGTGGAAGGGCTGATACATCACCAAGGGAAAAGGGGGGGGGCTAGTGGGATTTCCTCTTAACTTCAGAGCAGTTTGGAATGCAATGCTGCACATTCCCCCTATTATCTTTGATGGAACCCTTTTGCTCTGCTATAGATATAGATAGATATAGATAGATAGATATAGATAGATATAGATAGATATAGATATAGATAGATAGATATAGATAGATAGATATAGATAGATAGATATAGATAGATAGATATAGATAGATATAGATAGATATAGATATAGTTAGATATAGTTAGATAGATATATAGATGTGACAGAATCCCTTTAAGGAGAACATTTTACTTGGCAGGATCACATGTATACGCACTAATATTCTTTGCCCAGGAAAGAGTGTTACAATGTAGCAATGGTGTATGCATGTGCATTTTACTTGCTTTCTACATTGCTTGGACATCCTTCATTTTATGGAGTCAGAGATTTCTATGAGGGGTCTGCTTCTAGCTAATGGCAATGTCATTTCCTCTCTCTTGTCAGGAAAGGAACCATGGCTTTGGATGGTATACGGATGCCAGATGGCTGCTATGCAGATGGAACTTGGGAGTTAAATATCAATGTGACTGATCTGAATCGAGATGTTACCCTGAGGGTTACAGGGGAGGTGCACATTGGAGGGGTGATGCTGAAACTGGTGGAAAAACTTGGTAAGTTGCACAGGCTGTACGTTGGTGTGGTTGTGTTAAAGAACTTGTCTTGGCTTTTTCTTCTATCCCCCCCCCCTCAGCCAAGCCAGAAAGAATGGTTTCATTTACATGCATTGGAGAATAAAAGTCTTTGAAAGTTCTGAAGCTGCTTTGTACTGTATGTAATCCTCATGAGGGGTGTGAAACTTGCCGCCCTCAAGTAATGATGAGCCATAACTCCCCATATCATATCACATGTCACCCTAAGTAATAATTCCAAATTCTTTTCTATCATGTTAATTGAGCAAAATGAACTTTACTTACACTATATTTGTTATTTAAATTCTGTTTCTGTCTTGGAATTAAACAATCACAGCAAGCTGGCAGGAGCCATTATGTAGACACTGTAAGGGTAAGGCCACAGGAGGAGATTCGGGGAGATTTTGTCACCTGGCGACTAATCACCTCGTCTTTTGTGTGACTATCTCCCCGAACTGCTTCTGTGTTTTTCCCCATAGGCTACAATACAAAGTCGCCTGCGCTAATGCACACGCGGCGATGCGTTTTCGCCCGAAGTTGCCTCGTGTGGACTAGCCCTTATTAAGACAAATTGTGTATCACCCCAAAATCTTGTGTATGCACCAGAATGGGGGACCTAATGCCCTACATAATTATAGAGCCTGAGGAGGGAAGGGGGCAATGTGAGAAGAGCAGTGACATGTAGAAAGTTCTAAATGGAAAGCGAAAGTAAAAGAAATGCCTCCGGCATAGAGGCGGGGCGTATAATATTTGATTGACAGCTCAAATATTTCAACAGCTTTATAAGAAGTATGGTAGTTTTAATGAAAAAAAGAATTTGTGATACATGTTTAATTTTTCAGCTTTTTATGTGTAGGTGACCTGTCCACTTTAATGAGATGTGGCAGTTCAGCACCGTTTGAACTTGCAGTGGGCCCTCATGCTTCCATCCATTGGGCCTTCATGCTTCCATCCAATGGGCCTATGTCATGGTCAATCCCTATTTCTGTATGGGAACAAAGAGGCTTAATAAAAATAAAGCACATATAGTAGAGAAAAGAGACTAGGAGAATAAAGAGACTGAGTGAGAAAGGTAAAATAGCTGACGAGTGGGTCTAAGGTTTTTGGTGGGACCCTGGTATCGGTCCAGCACAGGTCCATGGCTGACACCTCTGATGAAGGATATAGCTGTCTTACTTACAGTTTTCTGTGTGATTTTTTCCACGATAATGTGTCGCTACTTGTTTGTTTTGTACTGCAGAGCCAAGCGCAATGTTCAGTTGCTGGTGAACTGTATTTATCCCAAGAGCAAAACGGGTCAGGGCACACACGCAGATTCGGGGAGATTAGTTGCCCAACAACAAATCTCCTCTTCTTCGGGGCGGCTAATCTCCCCGAAATGCCTTCCCGCCAGTTTAAATGTAAATCGCCGGCGGGAATGGCACTCAGAGCGATTCGTTTTCCGAAGTTGCCTCACGAGGAAACTTCAGGCATCTTCGGAAAACAAAACGATCTGAGTGCCATCCCACCGTGATTTACATCTTAGCCGCAGGGGAGGCAGATCGGGGAGATTAGTCGCCCGAAGAAGAGGAGATTTGGTGCTTGGCGTCTAATCTCCCAGAATCTGTCTGTGTGCCCTGATCTTTATGGGATGACGGGCAATCAAAATGTATTCATGTTCCTCCTTTTTGTTGAGTACTAAATGTTTAGTGTTGCAATTTTAGATATACTATGTAAAGACTACACCTTTTGCTACACTTTATTACTAGCAGTTATTTAAAAAGACTTTAATGGTGATCTGAAAGTAAAAATTGAAACAAATACCATTGAAAGCCCTTTGGCGAAAGCTTGTGTCTCATATAATACATTTGTGTAATAAAATAAAAGGTGTTTGTGTGTATAAATCCTTTGATAAACATGAGGCGAGGGCAGAAGGGTTTTGCTAATGGCAGCCTGTAATAATATGTAATGCTCAGGTGTTGAAATGACAGGTTTTGCATTCAATTGTAACATAGAAACGGGTAATTAAAGACCCTCTGGGGCAGCACATACCCTTGATTAATTGGTATTTTGCCCACATAGGCTCTTTACATGCATATATAATACTTTTTTATACAATGTAACATCTGCTTGGGACTATTTAGTGCTTCCATAACTATTTCACCACTTCTATATTTAAAAAACCCAGTGTTTTTCGGGACAAAGGCTAGATAGTTTTGTATCACTGATTAATTTAAAATGTATTAGGCCTATAGAAATCAGGTAATATGAAGTTTCTGTTTATTGTGGAGACAACTGGCCTGCTCTACAGCTCCCTCTTTTGTCTGCTGTATCTGCTTTCTGCCTTGGGAATAGCTAGTGTTTATCAGCATAAACAAGGGCATGCTATTTGGTTTGTCCCTATGACAGGCCCCTTTAAAGGGGACCCGCCACCCAAAAAAATGTATTCCAAATCCTATTTTATCATGTTAGTCAAGCAAAATTAACTTTAATTACACTGTATAAATTATTTGAATCTTGTTTGCATCAGCCTGGCAACTCATCATTTTAACAAGCAGGCAGGAGCCATTTTGTGGACATTGTTATTAAAGGGGTTGTTCACCTTTGAGACAACTTTTAGTATGATGTAGAGAGTGATATATTCTGAGACAATTTGCAATTGGTTTTCATTTTTTATTATTGAAGGTTTTTGAGTTATTCAGCTTTTTATTCAGAAGCATCTTAAGCAATCTGGTAACTAGGGTCCAAATTACCATAGCAACCATGCATGGATTTGAATAAGAGACTGGAATATGAATAGGGGAGGGCCTAAATAGAAGGAACAGTAATAAAAAGTAACAATACATTTGTAGCCTTACAAAGCATTTGTTTTTTAGAAGGGAGTCAGCGATGCCCATTTGAAAGCTGCAAAGAGTCAGAAAAAAAAAGGAAATAACTATAAATAAATATATAATGAAAACCATTTGAAAAGTTGCTTAGAATTGGACATTCTATAACATAATAAAAGTTACCTTAAAGGTGAACCACACCTTTAAAGGAAAACTATACCCCCAAAATGAACACTTAAGCAACAGATAGTTCATATCATATTAAGTGGCATATTAAAGAATCTTGGCAAACTGGAATATATATTTTAGTAAATATTGCCCTTTTACATCTCTTGCCTTGAGCCACCATTTTGTGATGGTCTGTGTGTTGTCTCAGAGATCACCTGACCAGAAATACTACAACTCTAACTGTAACAGGAAGAAGTGAGGAAGCAAAAGACACAACTCTGTCTGTTAATTGGCTCATGTGACCTAACATGTATGGTTTGTTGGTATGTTTGTGAGTACAGTGAATCCTACGATCCCAGGGGGCGGCCCTTATTTTTTAAAATGGCAATTTTCTATTTATGATTACCCAATGGCACATACTACTAGAAAAGTATATTATTATGAAAATGGTTTGTTTACATGAAGCAGGATTTTACATATGAGCTGTTTTATGCAATATCTTTTTATAGAGACCTACATTGTTTGGGGGGTATAGTTTTCCTTTAAGGCAAGCCTTGCATCATCTCAAAGTCTTGTTTGTGCACCAGAATGGGGGACCCAATGTCCATCCCGATGTCCTGGCTAGACAATTAAATGGTTATGGTTAAGAGAACGGGGGGAATGTGGGGAGACATCTAGGAAGTGCTGAATGGAAAGTGAAAGTAATTGCCTGCCCCGCCTCTATACTTAAGGCATAGAGGAGGGGCAGACAATATTTGATGGACAGCTCATATTTTTTAATGCGTTTACAACAGCTTTGAATGCTTTAATACAAAAAAAGAATTTGGATTTCATGTTTAATTTGAAAAGGACTTTTATTATACAGTTTTTTTATGTCTGGGTGACAGGTCCACTTTAACAGAACTTCATGCCCTTACATTGGATTCCATTTTTTTTTTTAAACTATTTATTTACTACATGTTCCACTATCCTCACTGGAGACTTCAGGTAGCAGAATCTGTTTGCAAACACAGGCATGTAGCCATAGGAATATGATTAGATTTCATTGGTAGCGGTAGCACAACAGAGAAGGGTTTGCTCAAGTAAGGACTGTTATGTCACTTCAAGAATGTGATGGAAGAAATTAAACTGGAGTAACTGTAACGTCTGAAAATACACCTTCCAGCTGTAGATTGGTATTTTACCATATATGTGTAATACTAAACATTTCCCAACACTCCAGCCTATCATTCCATTCAGTGTTATGTCATGGGGAGGAATAAAGTATAGTGTGTATTTTATTAAGACTGATGTCCTTGCAGGCTTTTCCTTTATTATACTGCCCTGCCTTTGTTATATAACCTTTTGAAAAAAGATTCATTATTATTTGCTATGGTATTTTCAGACATGAAAAAGTACAGGTATGGGACCGGTTATCTAGAATGCTCGGGACTTGGGGTTTTCCGGATAATGGATCTTTCCGTAATTTGGGTCTTCATGCCTTAAGTCTACTAGAAATCCATTTAAACATTAAGGGGCCCATTTACTTAGTTCGAGTGAAGGAATAGAGGAAAAATAGTTCGAATTTCGAATGTTTTTTTGGCGACTTCGACCATCGAATGGGCTACTTCGACCTTCGACTTCGAATCGAACGATTCAAACTAAAAATCGTTTGACTATTCGACCATTCGATAGTCGAAGCACTGTCTCTTTAAAAAATTCTTCGACCCCCTAGTTCGCCACCTAAAACCTACCGAGGCCAATGTTTGCCTATGGGGAAGGTCCCCATAGGCTACCTAACAATTTTCTGATCGAAGGAATATCCTTCGAATCGTTCGATTCAAAGGATTTAATCCTTCGATCGAATGATTATTCTTTTGATCATAGGAATAGCGCAAAATCCTTTGACTTCAATATTCGAAGTCGAAGGATTTTACTTCGACGGTCGAATATTGAGGGTTAATTAACCCTTGATATTCGACCCTAGGTAAATTTGCCCCTAAATAAACCCAATAGACTTCCAATAAGGATTAATTGTATCTTAGTTGGGATCAAGTACAAGCTATTGCTTTATTATTACAGAGAAAAAGGAAATCATTTTTAAAAATTTGGATTATTTGGATAAAATGGAGTCTGTGGGAGACAGCCATTCCGTAATTACGAGCTTTCTGGATATCGGGTTTCCAGATAAGGGATCCTATACCTGTATAAAATTACAGCCTATTTTGTTAATACAATAATATTTTCATACTTGCATTTGTGTATATGAGCTGCGGTGCCATATTGGTAGTTGGTGAAAAGCAGCAGTATCGCAGCTTCAACTTCTATACATTAGTCAATTGCAGGCCGGCCCAATACCTGCAGATTGGGCCGGCACTGGCCGACCTAGGCTCATCTTTTGCGGATCGCAGGCGAGTTCAGCTTGAGCTCTTTATCCTGATTTCCCCCCGTCACCTTATACTGGCGGGTTCCGGTTTTATAGGCGGGTCTATAAATAGAGGAGGAAAACCAGTGCAGGTTTTTGGGTCGACTCGCACGTCAATAATATGCATGTATGCAAAAATCTAGAGAAGTAATATTCTGTGCATATGCAATAAATTAACCTATGACTAAGTATCTTTGATGTGAAACGCGTCAGGATTTTTGATGTTTTTAACTTGCCGAAATAAACCTATTTGTTTTATCCAACGAGTAGAACAAGGAGTGCTTGCCAAACCTTCTTGTCCAATAAATTAACCTTTCTTATTTGTTAATCCCTTTTCACCCTTGTAATCCTGTATAATATAGCAAAATTAGGGGTTGCAAATAAGGGTACAAAATAGGTACACTCTATTTAAAATTATATTGATATAATGGATGTGTTTAATTATCATAGACATGAGGCTGCAGGCCAAGAGCTTTTATATTGGTCATGGGACTCCAGCTTGACTTCTAATACCCTCAGATTTTGAATTAAAGTAAAATATTTAATGTTATAGGCAAGTTTCTACAAGTGGTACCACTGAGCACCTCTTATAAGGATATAGTTTACAGGTTATTCATGGCTCTTGTGTATTATTATAAAATTATGTCATGCAAAAAATATTTGTGGAGTCCTTGATTAGGCTTTAAAAAATCTGATGAGGGCTGTATCTGGCCCCTGAGTCTCTGGTTGGCAGGCATTAAGAATTAATAGGCTCTTTTTATTTGTGTCCATTGGGAAAGACTTGTCTTATTTTTAATTAAAGGGCCCATGTTCTTTAATTAAATTAAACTTAAAGGGGACCTGTCACCTACTGCTAAAAAGCTGTGTGATAAAAGCCGTTTGCAAATTAAACATGGAACCCAAATTATTTTTTTCATTAAAGCATCCATACCTGTTATAAAGGTGTTAAATATCTTAGCTGTCAATCAAATATTACCTGCCCCTCCTCTATACCTGAGGCATAAAGGCGGGCAGTCAATTACTTTCACTTTCCATTCAGCACTTCCTAGATGTCACTGCTCTCCCCACATTCCCCCTCCCTCCGAATACTTTTTAATTGTTTAGGGCACTGTGTATGGGCATTAGATCCCCCATTCTGGTCTATACACAAGATTTTCAGGTGATACACAACTTGTCTTAATAACAGTATACACAAAATGGCTCCTGCGTGCGTACTGTGATTGTGTAATTCCAAGGCTGAAGGAACAAAATGTAAATAATGTAGTGTAAGTAAATGTTATTTTGCTCAACTAACATGATAGAAACTGATTTGGAATTATTTCTTAGAGTGTCAGGTCCCCTTTAAAATGCTATTATCCATTACCAAGGTGTGAGGACAGGAAAACAAAGAATTGTAAAGAGGAATGCCAGTTGCTTTCTGTCCTCTTGAAATATCTTCAAATGGTTGGTTGGGTTTATCAGTTATTTTTACTCTTACAGAAAACAAGTGAAATGAACTGGTCAAGGTGACTTCTGTAGCTCCATTAAGTGCTTCAAATAAAACCATTAGTCTGCTGAAATGACATGACCTAACCACAGCCTTCTATATTGCAATGATTGATTGCTTATTTTTTTCAGCGATATTGTTGACTTCAAATTTGTAGCTAAATGCTTTCACTCTACAGTACCGGAAAGGGCAGCAGTTTTATTATAAATACTGGGTCGGTGATAAAGAATTTTGTGAATCTGAAGCGTATGGGGGTATTCTGTCCAAGGGACTATTTGTGCTTTTCCTAAGGCATTTGTTAGATTAAGGCAATAATAAGCATTCATGCACTAATGCATTTTCATGGATACCTTTATAATGAGAAATTATTATATCATAATCTTCCTCTAATAAAAAGTTAAATTTTTCCATGATTTAGCTCATTTAAAAATATTGGAGAATGAACCCATTTATTAAGTTATTAAATTTCGAAAGAATTTCTCGTCATTAATTTGTTATAACCCATGAATGTACTTCTTGTTTGGTTGGATATGTACCTAGGCCAAATATAGTTTCCTTCAAATGAAAAAAACGACAGTTGTGTGTGAATATAAAAGCAAATAGCAAGGACAGGGCTAAATACACTGACCTTTGCTTTGAACCATCCTTCTTTGCAGGTACCGTATATACTCGAGTATAAGCCGATCTGAGTATAAGCCGAGGTACCTAATTTTACCTATGAAAACTGGGAAACCGTATTGACTCGAGTATAAGCCTAGACACTACTACAGCCCTGTCTCCCAACAGCGCACATTCCGCCAAAGCGACCCCCCCAGCGATCAACCGGACTTCTTTGCAAAGTTGATGGTGACAGAGAATTGCGGATTACTGTGTGCATTGTCCCACTGTCCCACTATCATGTGCAGAGGGTGCTGTGTGATATTGCCATCACTGTTAATCCTTCATATAACCAACAGAGGGTTTTGTTACAAAACGGCACGCAATTTACCTCCCCACCCCTAATTTGCATATGCAAATTAGAATTCAGTTCGGCCTGGCAGAAGCATTCGCCTGAATCTGAATCCTGCTGAAAAAGGCCGAATCCAGAACTGAATCCTGAATTCAGTGCATCCCTAGTTTCAATCACATGATCCCCTCTCTGCACAGTATTTGGGAATAGTTCCTGTTCAGAAGCAGCTAAATTCTACAGTATAATAGAATTTTAGCTGGAAAATAAAAACATGGACTTTCTTTATATTTTAGTACTTGTGTTTTTTAGTTCATAAAGCTTTGCACCTTTTTGTTATTACCCTTTATATGAAACTGGCATATTAGGCAGCATTTTACAGGGGGATTTTAAAGCAGTTTAATTAACTTTTAGTATGATGTCAAGCGTAATATTCTGAGGAAATTTACAATTGGATTTAATTTTTATTATTTGTGGTTATTTATCTTTTTATTCAGCAGCTCTCCAGTTTGCAGTTTCAGCAATCTGGTTGGTAGTGTCCAAATTACCCTAGCAACCATGAATTTATTTTAAGAGACTGGAATATGAATAGGAGACAGCCAAGCAGCTAAAATATGAAGATAAGTAATAAAAAGTAGCAAGAACAGTAAATGTGTGGTTTATTTCTTTGGTGACTGAAAAGCAAAACAAGGAGACCTCGGTGTTGAGTGTTGTGATTTAAAAATTCTTATTCTTTGGGTTGTTTAGTTTTGCTTACAGGAATACCTGAAACCATTCTAAAACATTTTTGGCTCCTTACAACTTGATCATTTCAAACAGGCAACGCTCAAGCAATAAACCAGGCTTTCAGGCAAAAGAAATATAACTGAATCCAAGTCCTGCAAAAAGTGCTAGTATATGTGTGATTCCTGGATTCAGTGCATGCCAGTGGCTCCAATTCTCCAAGCTTTAACAGTCAGATTTGAGAAAGTTATCCAATAGCCTAAAAATATTGATTTTATTAGATACCCTATCAGCAGCAATAGAAATTGATCATAGCGTTAAAACATGAATAAATCAGAGGTTAACCTGCAGCAAAAAACACAAACCAAGGTATAACCCACTATACCGGAGGTATAAGATACTGAAATAATTGAAAAATCAAGAGTTTTCATGTAAATTCTTACTTGACCGCCTCAGTGACCTGTAGAGTCTTGGGCCAATTAACATATTTCTTTATTGGCTATTGTAACTAAAAGCAATCTCGTAGCATAGGAGAAATGACTCGACATTACTTAACAGTAGGAAACGAAGAAGTAAAAGTATAGGAGAAGTCTGACTCCATAAGTAGCACTGAACTGTTTCCATGAGTACGATTTAATTTTGTTTTCTGAAATACATTGTTCTGTTAAAATAACGGACACATTTCTACTTTATATAAAGAACAAAAGCATCCCCTGGATGGGTCCTCTGTTTCCTCCCTCAGCTTATATAGAGGAAACTTGAAATGTATTCTAATGCTGACCTCTAGGATAGATTTGTATGCTTATTGGCATAACATCTGGATTTGTGGCCAGTATTACTTCATGCATTAGGCCCCATTAAGCATATAAAGGCACTGATCCAGTCTTTCAAAAGACTTTTCTATTTTAATCCGACAATGTTAAAGGGATACTGTCATGGGAAAAATTTTTTTTTTCAAAATGAATCAGTTAATAGTGCTGCTCCAGCAGAATTCTGCACTGAAATCCATTTCTCAAAAGAGCAAACAGATTTTTTTTTTTATATTAGATTTTGAAATCTGACATGGGGCTAGACATTTTGCCAATTTCCCAGCTGCCCCAAGTCAAGTGACTTGTGCTCTGATAAACTTCAATCACTCTTTACTGCTGTACTGCAAGTTGGAGTGATATCACCCCCTCCCTTTCCCCCCCAGCAGCCAAACAAAAGAACAATGGGAAGGTAACCAGATAGCAGCTCCCTAACACAAGATAACAGCTGCCTGGTAGATCTAAGCACAACACTCAATAGTAAAAACCCATGTCCCACTGAGACACATTAAGTTACATTGAGAAGGAAAAACAGCAGCCTGCCAGAAAGCATTTCTCTCCTAAAGTGCAGGCGCAAGTCACATGACCAGGGGCAGCTGGGAAATTGACAAAATGTCTAGCCCTATGTCAGATTTCAAAATTGAATATAAAAAAACATGTTTTCCAATGACAGCATCCCTTTAATGAACTCATGTGGGCTATTATATAGGATGAGTAATCTACCTTATTTTCTAGCCTTTTCAATCAGATTTCATTCAATCCCAAAGCGGTTTCTACTGGAATACGTTCAATACGAGGCTTTTTAAGCCACCTTGATAATGGAATATGCTTTACTAGTAACCATATCCTGAAATATTAGCACCTGATGAAGGACAGGTTTGTCCGAAACATGTTGTGTCTGAATAAAATACACTGAATCGAATTTGGCTCTCCAGAGTGAATTTTGCTTGTACCTTGGATGCTATGTGGCTTGGACGGTGCCACTGACTCTGTTGGATGGAGCCCTGATCTTGTTGGAGTGAGGGACCACCCGACCAATATTTGTACTACTCATATCCTGAAATAGCATTGCTGTATGTTTTGTGCTCAGGCATGGAAGTCTGTACAAATAGGCATTTAGAGGCTTCCTATGTATCTGATATTTATAAATGGCACAGGTGAATCTGCCACAGCCAAGTCAGGAGAGGGAAATATAGTTGTCTAGCATAATGGGGAAAAGCCTAGAACAATATGTAATGTTTGTTGGTTTTAAGACTAAACATTATTTGGTTGAGGGGGGGTGGCGGGAAAAGGGATTTGGCTATCTGTATGGAATATGTTTAAAAGGCTTGCCCACCTGTCAAGTCATCTTCACCTGCACAAATAAAGAGCCTAGAAACATTGTAGCTTTTTTTGTGGCTGCTGAAGGGAAGTTATTCAGCTGGGCTGTCACGCCAATTCTTTCTGCGAGGATTTGTTTCCCCCGAAATGCATCTTAAGATAGAACACATGGTCATGTGAGATGGTTATGCATCCAAAAAATTATTGCATACAGGTTGGAAATAGGCAGAACCCGTTTCAGCCCAACTCCGTATCTCTGTCCTCCAAGCATTTTACTTGATTTACAATGTTTCATGCTCGTTTAGTCTCCAGGAGGAACTGTTTTGTTTATGGATATGCGGATGGATGAGGTTTTCTTATCATAGCAGCTGGATCTTCCACTGGTATTGGATAAACACAGCTTAAAGGGGCTGTAAAGGCAAAAAAAAAAAAATCTCATTTTAACTTTCATTAATGAAAAAGAAATCTATCTCCAATATACTTTAATTAAAAAATGTCTAACTGACTGTATGCAGTGAAATTTCCCCTTCATTTGACTTGCTCTGACTGCTGCGGATAGGAAACTTCAGACGGTCCCTAACTGCTCTGCGGGGAAACTATCATACTTTCAAACGGCAGGGGGAGCCCCCTTCCCACCTTACTTCCCAGAACTCAAGCTGCTTTGTTTGTTTCCCTGTAGAGCAGCCAGTGACCGTGTAGAGATTCGTATCCACAGACCCAGTGCAGTCTGCATATTCTGATTATTTATCAGTCTTGCTGTATTGGCTTCTATGGCAGAAATTATTTGACTTCTGCTGTTTTGATAATTTATCACAATCCTTAAAGGAAAACAATACAACCCAAACAATGTAGGTCTCTATGAAAAGATAATGCATAAAACAGCTCATATGTAAAACCCTGCTTCATGTAAATAAACCATTTTCATAATAATATACTTTTCTAGCAGTATCTGCCATTGGGTAATCATAGAAAATTGCCATTCTGGGATCGTGCGATTCACGGTGCACACAAACCTACCAACAAACCATACTTGTTATGTCACATGAGCCAATTAACAGACAGAGTTCTGTCTTTTGCTTCCATACTTTTTCCTGTTACAGTCAGAGTTGTAGTATTTCTGCTCAGGTGATCTCTGAGTCAGCACACAGACCATCATGAAATTGTGGCTCAGGGCAAGAGATGTAAAAAGGCAATTTACTTAAATATATAGACCAGTTTGGTAAGATTCTTTAATATGCCACTTGGTATGATGTAAACTATCTGTTGCTTAAGTGTTCATTTTGGGGGTATAGTTTTCCTTTAACATCTTTGCAAGACCGAGACTATGCACATGCTCAGTGTGGTCTGGGCTTCTGTTGGGAGGTTAAGGAAAGGAAAGTCTGTTAGCACTTGGGGCTGCCAAATGTTAGGCACCTCCAAGTGATTGTTTTGAATTAATTGAAACCTCGGGCCGGTGCTCCTATCGCTGAAAGCTGCTCCGGCCCGGGGTTATACCAGTGAGCACCACTTTTTTTTTTTTTTTGATCAGGCTTCTGGTGCAGTAAGTTCATGTTTAGGATACAAACTACAGCATTTCTAGCATAATTCTATTTTAGACTTTAGTTCCCCTTTAACAGGGTCTCCTCCGAGCTCCCCTTCCCTTTGACTTGCAGTGTATGTTAGGTGTTCTACTCTAGGTTTGGCATAAACAGGGAAAATGCCATTGTGTTCTTGCAGGCACTTTCCTTTTATTTGAAAGGGAAAGACAGTGTCTGTGGCAGGCACTAGGGTGTTCTGTTATAGTTAGGAGTGTGGGAATAGGCCAGGGACTCCATATTCAAACCCTGCATGTGACATCACCCTTATACAGCCCTCAATGCTACCAACAATTTAAAAACCTTTTTACCTATGCATTCACTTTCCTAAATAAAATATAACTGCTTCACTGATGTTACAGTTAATGGTAATCTATACAAGTAACTGTTCATATTTGAAGTAAAATACCCTATAAGCTGAATGATGATGATTTTAAATTACAGCCCTGGGGCAGCTTCTTATCAGATCCCAACTACAAATCGTTTGTGCCCTTGTTGGGGCCTCATTAGTATGGTGTAGGGTTTCTGATCTGTATATACAAAGCCAAAGAAGGAGTTGCACATGAAGTAGTGACAGTTGTCTTAAAACTGTGTATTACTAAATGTAGCCATACAACGGGAGATCCGCTTGTTTGGTGATGTTGCCAAACGAGCGGATCACTCCCTGATATGCCCACATTGAGTAGGGCGATCAGATCTAGGGCCCAGCAATCAGCAGAATAGAGGCAATACAGGCGGTCGGATCAAGGGACTGCATCAACGAACAGATGCAGCTGCAATTTTTTACCCTGCCCAATCGACATCTGGCCAACTTTCTGCCAGATATCGATCATGGGAATCCCTTTGGAGGGCCCCTACACTCGGGCCAATAAGCTGCCGACTCAGTCTGTCGGCAGCTTTTATCGGCCCGTGTATGGGGGGCCTTTAGGGTAGTGGCACACGGGAAGATTTGTCACCCCCTGTGATTTTTTTTCTTTGATGTGGCTACACAGTACAAATCTCCCGAAAATGCCTCTCCAGTGCCGGTAATTGAAATCACTGGCAGTATGTCCGACGTATCGGTAACTGGTCCGAAGTTTCCTCCGGAGTCAATTTCTGGTGATGTAGCGATACGTTGGACATACTGCCAGCCATTTCAATTACCGGAGATGCAGAAGTATTTTTGGGAGATTTGTCTCCCACAGCCGTGTCAAAAAAACAAAACAAAATAAAACCCGCGGACGGCAAATTTTCCCGTGTGCCACTACCCTTGAACAGTGTGAAAAAGTTTGGTTTTAAATAGTTCAGTTTAAGATCTGACACAATAATTTATTCAGTTTTAGAGATTTTACCCCCGAAACATTATTGAAGTGCAATCTGTTAATTTTTGATGCGAAGACAATTTGTTAAATGGTATACAGTTGGAACCATGACCAAACACTACTTTGTATATTAATTAATTAATACATAGCTTAACTTACAACGTCATTAAATCCTGGAAAGTTTGGGAGCTTCTGCTAGTTTGGAGCTATTAACCTAAAAATAAGTGAAACCAGTGCATGCAACAGTACTGTACTTTGTTTACCTTGCTAATTTGCACTGCTTATTGATTCTTTAAATCAGAATTTATTCACACTGGGGACTTCTGGGTCCCTTTCTTCTGATGGAAAATAAATGTGGGTACAGTTTTTATAAGTTTTAGAAGGTCTTTCTTCAACTCCGAATCTATTTCTAGGAAAAGTGGTTGAGAACATGCTTTGCTCTGAGCACTCTAGTTACCTTTTTTTTCCCCTTGTCTTTCATTTAGGTTAAACATTTGCACAATTAGGTTGATGTTGTGGTAGGTTTGCATTTCACAAGGAAAGCAAAGTGTGACACAGTAATGACGTGGCAGTTTCATGCAGTGAGGGAAAACACATGTGGACTGCATTGATTTATTCCAGATGTTCACTTATTTGTATTCAATTCCCCTCTCTTTGACATCTGCAGCCCTGTGCCTAGCCAGAACAGCTCTTTGTGTTGGAGTTGTGTAGGTGAATACTAGGGGTTGAGGCGTACGCTGCTATTTCGGGAGATTAGTCGCCCAGCGGCAAACCGCTTCTTCTTCGGGCGACTAATCTTCCCAATCTGTCTTCCCGCCGGCGGGATGGCACTCTGATTGCTTCGGCTTTCTGAAGTCACCCGAAGTTTCCTCATGAGGCAAATTCCAGCGACTTTGGAAAATAAAGCATTCCAAGTGCCACCCCGCCGGCGATTTAATTACCTATTTAAATATTAGTAGTTTGGTGGTTTTGTTTGCCTGGCCTTTGCTAGTGTTCTTCTATCTCTGGCACATAAAAAAATACAAAAAGGGCAACAATTGCGTAACAGCAGATTCTATAATGTCTGTCTAGCTGGAAAAACCGAGGGTAAACATTGTCTTAATGAAAAACAAAGTCAGCACTTTGGGGGAGATAAATGCTAATTCAACCCTTATGTTGGTTTAAAGCAATAGGAGCATGAGTGAGCATTCCATTTAGTCTATGCTGGAGGTCTTGTCATTCTAACGGGGGGGGGGGGTTCTACTTTATTTTTTTAAAACTGTTGAAAATAATTAAGTATGGTATGGCACTAAATATTATGAAAAATGTGTGTGCTAGCCACATATGCCTAAAAAGCAATTTTGGTAGCAAGACACAGCGATGTAGTGGTTAAACATTATTGACTTGCAGCACTGGGGTCTTTGTTTTTAATCTGACCAGGACACATTCTCACCGGAATGTGGAAGTTCTCCCAGTAAATGCAGGGATTTCCTTCTGCACTACAAAAACATACAGGCAAGTTAACTCGCTCCTGCAGACAAGACTTTTGGGGAAACGTAATAACGTCGCAAAGAACAGAACGAATGGCACAAATGCAAAATGAGACTTGATTCTTAATGTAATATTCTTCCTTAAACTGTTATTACATTGCGAATTTTAATAGCGGTTTGCGAATTTTGATTGCGCGTTGCCCACTTTTGAGAAGTGCTTGAAGGTGTCGTAATCTTTTGGAGCAAACACAACTACTTTTTCAGTAAGAAGTTTTATTACATTCACTGTACACTGGCACTAACTATAAAATTCGCAAACTTTCTTCCACTGTTGGAAGTGGTCACTAAAAAGTTTCAGGGTTCACAAAAGCTGTATTAAATTCACAGTTTTTCTTCCCTCTATTTTCCAGCTCCTAAGGGCAGGGGCACACGGGCAGATTCGGGGAGATTTAGTCACCTGAAGAATAGTCGATTTGTGGCCAGGCGGCTAAATCTCCCCGAATCTGCCCGTGTACCCCTGCCCTTATACATTTTTTTCCATGAACCTTTGCTTATCTTGCTATTGTGGCTCCGTCTCCTGCTGTGCTTGAAAACGCTTATCATCCAAACTTTTTTTTTACTGTTCTTTCACCGCATGCGACTGTCTGTATCTGCTAAGTGCCTGGAATAATCGTCCCTGTTTGGCTAATTACTGTCTGGGTGAAATGTACCCTCTCAGGTAGTATCCTGGCAAAAAGGTGTTTCTTACAAGGATCTGTTTGTTCTGCTATCTTTTTGCATTGAGTGCTCGCCACGTGTATCAGATCTGTTGCCAAGGCCTGTGATGCGCAAGGTATTTGAATTGCTACCAGCAGTGGTAATCCAAAGCAGTCTTAGGGCAGAGACACACGGGCAGGTTCGGGGAGAGTAGTCGTCCGGCGACAAATCTCCTCTTGACTAATCTCCCCAAACTACCTTCCCATGCCTTCCCGCTGGCAAGAATATAAACCGCCAACGGGATGGCACTCGGAGCGCTTTGTTTTCTGAAGTCGCCTGAAGTTTCCCCATGAGGCGACTTCCGCTGGTGATTTACATTCCTAAGGGCAGAGACAAACGGTCAGATTTGGGGAAATTAGTCGCCCAGCAACAAATCTCCTCTTCTTCTGGGTGACTAATCTCCCCGAACTGTCTTCCCACTGACTAGGATCTAAATTGCACGGGATTGCACTTGGAGCACTTCGTTTTTCCCGAAGTGAGGAAACTTCTGACGACTTTGGAAAACTAAGCGTTCGGGGAGATTAGTCGTCACGAAGAAGAGGAGATTTGTTGTGGGAGAATAATCTTCCTGAATCTGACCGCGTGTCTCTGCCCTTAAGGATCTAAATCTCCGGCGGAATGGCACTCGGAGCGATTTGTTTTCCGAAGTCACCCGAAGTTGCCTCATGAGGCATCCTGCCGGCAATTTAGATTCTAGCAGGGGGAGTCAGTTCTGGGAGATTAGTCGCCCCGAAAAAGAGGAGATTTGTTGCCGGGCGACTAATCTCCGCGCGTTTCTCTGCCCTTAAAGGTGCCTATAGATGTTAAGATTTTTTAAAAGATCTTTTCATTATTGTAAGACCAAGTTTATCCTGAAATTATCATTTAAATGTAAGAATTATCCATCAACTAAAAATACCATTTCAAGCGATATTGTCTAGTTGAGGCCAGGGAAACCGTGAGTAGCTGCCATCTTAGCCCTGCAAACAATTGGACAGTGAATACATTTTGTAACCTGACCAATTGGTACCCACTTACAATTATAATTCGACCGATTTGTCGGATCAAACTAAAATTGGTGGAGGAAAATCTTAACGTCTATGGCCACCTTTATACTACCAATTCTGGTTGGCCTCATTCAGTATGACAGTGTGGCTAGAATTAGAGAGGCTTAAGCTGGCCATAGATGCAAAGATCCGATCGATCAAAAACTCGAACGATTGGACTTCCCCATCTCCTGACCTGCCACTAACCTTCAGTTTAAATAAAGTAGTAAAAGAACAGATCAGCCGATTATTCTGCCCCTGACAGCAATCGTATAAAAGTTATGTCCGACAAAAGCTGGTGACAGTCTCCCACTGAAAATCGATCGGTGATACATGCAGAGATATTATCGGCAGCCGACAAATCTTTTAACCTGTCCGATCGACTGAACAACCAATGTCCGTGGGACGAAAAATGTCGGGACTCTCCACACACGGTCCAAAAATCGTACAAATCGAGGATCTTTGCGTCTATGGCCAGCTCAAAGCTGGCCAGATTTTATCCGATGTCTGATGAACAATCATGCGTTGGAATTTCCCAACATTCAACTAACCCTTCAGATTAAATAAAGTAGTAAAAAGAACAAATCATACTATGTTCTGGCCATGAAATGAAACAGTTATCTTACAAAAGTTATGTCCTACAAATAGTAGTGACTACCACTAATTGATAATGTCAAGGATGTTATCTTTGACAGAGTCAGAAAACTGACAAAAAACGTCTAAAGGTAGGTAAATTATTAGAGTGTGGTTAAAAATAGATACAACACCCACGCATAATCAAAATATGAATAGTTACAAAGGAAAACTAGTGAGCCCCAATAACTTTAATTTTTATTGTTGTTCTTTATAGAGATGCAGTGTAAGATTTCCAAAACCTTATTTGCTTCGCCTTCTACATGTGTTACCTGATTGAAACCCAGGCGGCAGGGAACATTTCCTTTAACACATCTGCCAGTTTCATACATAACATTGTGTACTTTCATGGGTTTTTTTTTTCCCCGTTGGTTTTATTTATCCAAATTCAGCTGGCTTAAAGGGAAACCCCTACTTATGACCACTGAACCTAAATGCTACGAAGTTATCAACTATACATAATGCTTGGAGCCTGGGCTTTTCTGAATAGAGTTTTTATATAATCTGGATCACCATACCTTAAGTCTACTAAAAGCAATACGCTCAGTATTATTTTTTCAGGACAAGGAAAGTTAAACTAAAGACGTCCTATAGCAGGGAAGATCTGTCTCTCCAAAGATGCCCCAGTAGCTCCCCATCTTCTTTTCTGTTGATTCACTGCACATGCTCTGTGCTGCTGTCACTTACTGAGCTTAGGGACCCACTCACAATATACAGTACACATAGAATAGAAATGTCACAATATAAGGCTGATTAGTAATTAATACAGATAATTACTACATGGCAGCACAGAAACCAGTGCAATTAGCATCAGAATTTAATAATCAGCCCTGTAGCATCAGCTTATATTACAGACAAAACTAATTTTCTGCTGGATAATTAGTGACGAGCCCTAAGCTTAGCTTCTCAACAGCTGCTCAGAGCCCACTGAGCATGTGAGTGTCACAGACACTTTCCAAGATGGTGACTCCCTGTGACAAGTTTGAAGTCCTGGATCATTGCTGCTATTGACAAGCTGAAACTTTAGGCTGGTGCAATAAGTTCAATATATAAAATATGCCATTTTTAGCCCTATTCATTTTTAGAGGTTGGTTCTCCTTTTAAATGGACTTTATGGCCTTGCTATAATTTGGAACTTTCTAGATATTGGGTTTCTAGATAAGGGATCCTATACCTGTATTTTCGTGAATGAAGGACACATATTCAAAGCCAAATGGAGCACAGTGTGATTTTAAAACATTTTTTGCTGCTTCATAGGTGGTTGTAACAGCAAAGCCCTCGCCGCGCACACAACTGCTTATTAAGAACTTCGTAGTCTCCTCTGTGGCATCATTTATTGTTCCATGGGCAGTTTTTCTGGGATCAGAGTGAAAAAGTAACACTATATTATTATATATTTTTTAGAGCACCTGGCCACCAGTGTGCAGCATTATGTTTGTGTTATGCAATTCCTGGTGTCCCGCACTACATCGTAGAGGTGACTTTTGTTTGGAGAGACACCAGAAGCATGAAAATATCATGCTTACTATTCATGATCACTATATATAAATAGTGAAAACTAGAACAAACAGATTCCTCATTGGGGCATTGCCTTCATATGCTGAAAACCTTGCCAACTTCAAAAAGCGTTTATTTTCCATTGCCATCATCCAAAAAGCTCTCGGTATAATTAAACCTCTGTCTTCGGCACATGAACTCAAACTGCCTTAGGAATCTTGGATATGCCTATACAAAGAATAAAATCTAGTTCTGGGCATCTTTCCTGCACTAGTTATTGTCCTTTGTTGATAAAGCACCAGTAGATCCTGTTCTCTGTTTTTACTGAACAATTAAGAAAACAAACAAACAACAAAAAAAAAAAACTCGAGTTTCTAAAATATTTAGAACAAAAGAGGCTCAAGAGTCAAGTTAAGGTTTTCATGGTAGCGGCAACATTCCTCTTTGTAATGAGCTTTTCTTTACTCAATATTGTTAAGAGCACATTTAGCCTGTCTATTACATTTGTGACTCTTATAACTCTGTCCAACATGGGGGTAAATTCACTAAAGCGCGAAGTGGCTAGCGCAAAATCGCCAGTGTGACCTCATTTCGTTACTTCGCCGATTTACTAACAGGCGCCGGTGTAAATTTGTTAGCGAAGTGGACCTACTCTAGCGCTACTTCGCACCCTTATGCCAGGCGAAGTTGCGCTATGGCGAAGGGACATAACTACGCTAATTCACTAACTTGCGGATTTTCATGAACGTTACCTCTTGCGCCAGACTTGCCTTCGCCAACTGAGACCAGGCGAAGTGCAATAGACAAGAGTAGATAGGGCTTGCTTCAAAAAAAGTTGAAATTTTTTCTAAGTCCCAAAAAACGCTGGCGTCTTTTCCTTTTTTAAGGGTGATAGTCTAAAAAGATCGTACATTTTTTTGGGGGTACCCTCCTTCCCCCCTACATTTCCTAACTTATGACACCTAAACTATACAGTGGGCACATGTATAGGGCAAAATAACAACTTTATTTTATGAAGCTTTTCCAGCTTGTGTAGTGTAATGTATTTTCTGCTACATATACGTCCATTGTACTTTAACTTGGCACCGTATGCAAATTAGGCATCGCTATTGTAACTTTGTTTGACGAATTAACACTAGCGCAACTTTGCTACCGTGCGCTACCACCCAGTGGTTGGGCAGCTTTGTGGTGCAGATACCTTAGATTGCTGTGATATAGTTGATGCAAGTTAGCAGATACGTCCATTGGCCAAACTGATTTTCTATTTCCCAGTCAGCCAAATCCTCATTCCAAATCCTCATGCAGTGCTTGTGACAGCCATATTGTCCACTTGGAAAGAGTCTATGATCGCCCAAGCCTGTTTGTTAAAGGAGAAGGAAAGGCTAAAACTATGTAAGCTTTATCAGAAAGATCTATGAAAACACCAGTAAACCCTCAAAGTAATGCTGCTCGGAGTCCTCTGTCAAAAGAAACACCACAATTTTTTCCTTCTATTGTGTACTCATGGGCTTCTGTATCAGACTTCCTGTTTTCAGCATAAACCTCCACAGCAGGGCTTGAGCATGCTCAGTTTGCTACTCTCTCTCTGAGCCCAGAGTGAGCAGGGAGAGACTCAGGAAGGAAGTGACACCAAACTAATATGACAGCTGCTATCCTAAACAAACAGAGCTTCTAGAGCTGTTTACACTGGTATGGTAAAGCATTCTAGAGAATAAATATAGCATTCTAGCTTGCACTATTGTGGTTAATCTATTGGCAATAAACTGCCTTAGTAGTTTTCCTTCTTCTTTAAAGGAGTTGTTCATCTTCCAAAAACTTTTTTCAGTTGTTTTTAGATTGTTCCTCAGAAATAATGACTTTTTTCAATTACTTAACGTTATTTATTATTTACTGTTTTTCCAAAATTTTAAAGTTGAATGTCCCTGTCTCTGGTGTTTGTCTGGCAGCTCAGTAATTCAGATACAGACTCTAAACTGTTTTTTTGCAACATTTAACTGATACATTTCTCAGCAGTATCTCTGGAGTATTAGCAACTATGAATTCTAACAGCTGTCTGTAATGAAACTCTGGGATTATGCTCAGCAGGGACAAAGATAAGAAATGTATCAAAATGTAACTAAATGTATCAGTTTATAACAGTTTACAGGGTCGGCGACCCCCTCACAGAGCTGCGTTAGATGGTGAAAAATGACACTTTACACTTCAATATATAAAACCGGTCATGCATAGAAAATGGAAAGTAATTAGAAAAAGTCGTTATTTCTGGTGATCTATCTGAAAACAGCTAGTTGTTTCAAGGTGAACAACCCATATAACATCGACCAACGTGTTTAGTTTGTTTGTTTCAGTGCAGCAGCTGGTTGACAACACCAGTGTTTTACATGGTAAATTCCATTTTGCATGTTGTTGCTCTTCCTAAGTAAGGTGAAGTTTTCGGCACTCCCGTTTTATTAGTAGGGTTGCTTGAGGCCCGGTTTTGACGTCTTGTGACCTAGGACAGCAAAATATGATTAGTGGCATGCCACCCAGCCGCTTTCTGAGGAGCATTGGGGACGAGCAGTAGGGAGGTGTGCAGTGTGGGTGCTGGGATCGATCAGTTTAGGGACGTGGCCTAGGGACGACTGGGGAGGAAATCCGGTCCTGGTTGACACCTGTTTTTTGACCCTGACACCCCGGTTTGTTTAAGGGGTGTCCGGGTCAAAACTGCCTGAGATAGAATTGCTGATTGCCATGGCCCCCCCCCCACTCTGCTACTTCACGCCCCCTGCTATGTCATGGCCACGCCTGGAATTAGTCTGAAGGAAAGGTGGCGACCCTAGTTATCAGTAACTAGGGATGCACTATTTTGGATTCGGGCGAACCCCCGAATCGTTCGAGAAAGATTCAGCCGAATACCGAATCCTAATTGGCATATGCAAATTAGTGGTGGGAAAACATTTTTTACTTCCTTGTTTTGTGACAAAAAGTCATGCAATTTCCCTCCCCACCCCTAATTTGCATATGTAGATTAGGATTCAGTTTGGCCAGGCAGAAGGATTTGGCCTAATCTGAATCCTTCTGAAAAAGGTTGAATCCCGAACCGAATCCTGGATTCGGTGCTTCCCTATTAGTAACATCTGTAGGGGCTTTTCTGGATGAATAATGAATAAAACAATATATAGAACTTTTCCCCCCCTTTTAATTTCAGGAAAAAAATGTGTTTTCCTAGCCTAGACACCAATATGATAAATTACACTTTATTATTCTAAGCCCTGGAAAAGCTTTATGTGGCTAGACTTTTGGTATGGGACGTGCTGCTTTATTAGGTATGTTTAACTAATGCCAAGTTAATGCCTTATGGGGCCTTCTGGCTTCTATGCAAGGCAATAGCTTGTGCTTAATAATGCACCTGTACTTCTTCCTAAGCAATTCATCTGTCATATATTCTCTGCTTTTGTATGTTGTGGTTTTTTTTTTTTTGGGCAACTTGCATACTTAGCTGTTAAAATCATGATCACATAAGAGTAGTGCTATATATGTATACATGCAATTAGTGGGGAAATATGCATAAAAGGAGGAGATTGTTTATTATCCTACTGTATATAAAACATTTAACGCATTAAGGAGATACTAGAAAATCATGCAAACTTTCAGTGGCGATCCTAGAGGGGGCGGCCCTGGTGTGTGCGGGCCCCCTCTGTACGGCCGCATTTTCGCACCCCCTGCTCCCCCCGGTAGTTCCGCCACTGTAAACTTTAAATAAACCCAATAGACTGTTTCGCTTCCTATAAGGATGAATTATATCTTTGTTTGGGTCATGTAGGTACTGTTTTATTATGAGAGAGAAAAAGGAAATCATTTTAAACATTTGTTTTATTTGGATAAAATGCAGTCTATGGGAGACGGCCTTTTCTGTAATTGGTTTCTGGATAGCGGATCCCATACCTGTATCAGATGAGTTTGAGTAAAAGATGAGAGAAGAGTGTACACACACCTTCTCAGATCTCAGCACTTACATACCTCATGTATATTTACATATGTATTTTGCCAGTCCAAAAATCCAGATGTGCTGTCAGGATCGAATTAACTTGCTGCAACCTCGAAGTGTATTCGTGACATACTTGGCAGGGTTAGAGTTTTTTTTTCTTTAGGTATTTAGACCTTCAGCTTTTTACTGGATTCTTTGGAAGCTTGCATGGCAAATCTATAATGCATCAAAGCCAGGATTCACTTTAGCAATCGGCTTGCCAAGAATTTTTTGCAGGATTTGGATCCAAAAGCCTTTGGGCAATCTGGCCCCCCTGTTATTGGAGTGGGCACTTAGGTTCAAGGAATTATTTTGTAATGAAGCTGGAATATTCGGTTGATTTTCTGTGTTGCTGAGTCTGATAATATATAGTCTTGACCTGCAGTGGCTGTTCCCTGGTAGTTGGGCAATCTGAGTAGATTATACTCTATCTACTGTCAGGTTTCTATCTTAGATACAAGTTTGTGATCTGGTATGGTAAAGGCAGTACTTAATATTCAGATATGTATTAGTAATCTGCTGAAAGGATAGCTTTCATGTTGTATTGTCCAAGACCTCGCGACCAAGACTTGCCAGATTAAGTGGTTCCTATTACAATTTATTGGAGTGCTTTCCTTCTGTGCATTAGCTGGAGGGAGCCAGAGATGCCTCCTGATAACTTAGATAGGGATTGGCTGAAATTGGCAAGTACTGGCTCTTTCTGTGTTAGGGCAGGGGCACACATGCAGCTTCGGGGAGATTTAGTCGCCTGGCGACTAATCACCTTTTCTGCGGGGCGACAATTTCCCCGAACTGCCTTCCCCCTGCTGAAATGAAAAATCGCCTGCGCCAATGCACCGGCGGCAATTCGATTTCCAAAGTCGCCCGAAGTTGCCTCATGAGGCAACTTCGGAAAGCAAAGCGCCGTGAGTGCCATTGGGCTAGCGTTTTCTCATTATAGCAGGGGGAAGGCTGTTTGGGGAGATTGTCACCCGCAGAATAGGTGATTAGTAGCCAGGCGACTAAATCTCCCCAAAGTGCCTGTGTGCCCCTGCCCTAAAGGGCAATTCACCTTCATTAGCAAAACTGTAATAACTGAAATATAAACAGATATATATAGAGGTATATCGTTAAATATAGATCTAAAAATAAATAATATAATATGTAGAAAAGGCTTTTTTTTTTCCACCTTACTTAGGGCAGAGACGCACGATCAGATTCGGGGAGATTTAGTCGTCCGGCGATAAAGCGCTTCTTCTTCGGGCAACTAGTCTCCCCCCGAACTTCGGGGGGAGATTAGAACGTAAATCGCTGGCGGGATGGCACTCTGAGCGCTTCGTTTTCCTAGTTTCTAGCCGGCGGGAGGCAGTTTGGGGAGATTAGTCACCCGAAGAAGAGGAGATGTGTCGCTGGCCAACTAATCTCCCCGAATCTGAGCAAGTGTCTCTGCCCTAAATAGGGCTGTTTGTTATCAACCTAAGAGATGGATCGAGCTATCTATTGTCTAATAATGAAGGCATGTTCATTAATCACAGGCATGATGTTAGAAGTTTAACAATCCACAATATAAAGTGTGTGCATATAATGTATGCAAAACCTACATTTACTACCTATAGTAAAAGTGCTAACTAGTGACAGCACTTAAAGTAGAAGGAAAGGCATCCTGCACTTGGGCACCCCCAAGTCATTCACTCTCAGAATTACCCGCAGTCTGGCACTGACAAAAGGTATCCAGAGTCGCTGCTGTATTGATTTGACGGCTTTTATTAACCAACACTTTGTGACATTAGGTGAGTAGGTGACAGTAGGTGAGATTAATAGAACCAATGTGTTTCGTGCCTTCCAAACTGGCACTCTGAGTGCAACACAAAGTGTTGGTTAATAAAAAGCCGTCAAAACAATACAGCAGCGACTCTGGATACCTTTTGTCAGTGCCGGACTGCGGGTAATTCTGAGAGTGAGAGCGTTCCGGATTGAAGTTGCCGGATTCCCGCGAGAGCAGCGACGGACAAGGAGACGCTGCTCAGCATGGAAGGATGAGCTCCGCTTGTCTTCCCACATATCCATTATTTATGACCACCAAGTCATTGTATTGACTTACCTGAAACCCCGGGCCTGTGCTTCTATCAGCAGAAAACTTTTGGCTGATTAAGGTGAAAACCCCAAAAGGGTGCCTGGTGAACAGAGATACCATATATACTCGAGTATAAGCCGAGTTTTTCAGCCCCCAAAATATGCTGAAAAACTCTACCTCGGCTTATACTCTGGTCAAGCGCAAAAACGGTCGCCGGCGTCTAAGAATAGTCGCCGGCGTCTAAGAATAGTCGCCGGCGTCTAAGAATAGTCGCTGGCGTCCAAGAATAGTCTCCAAGAATATTTGCCGGCGTCCAAGAATGGTCGCCGGCATCCAAAAACGAGATGCCGGCACCTCCAATGGGAGCAGAAACCCTCAATTTTTTGATTGAAACTTAATAGAAGCTGCTGCATTTCTCACCCTCGGCTTATACTCGAGTCAATAAGCTTTCCCAGTTTTTGGAGGTAAAATTAGGTACCTCGGCTTATACTCGGGACGGCTTATACTCGAGTATATACGGTAGTTCTTGATGGGGTAGCTGGTAGAACAGATACAAATTCTTAAACATCAATACACGTTGTATGAAGGAGGCCACAAAGCATCTGCAGTACTGTGCTGCAAAACTTTTATTCCAAAATAAAGTATTGCGGATGCTTTGTGGCCTCCTTCATACAACGTGTATTGATGAATCTTTTGGTCTTTACGGTGTGACACAATTAAGAAGATGAGCCCACTTAATAAATGTTTGGGGAAGCGCTGGGGAAATTGCACAGGAATGAAATTCTGAAAAATAACTGTCACATTATATGTGATAACTACCAGTATTGCTGCTGGTTCCCCCAATTTGGATCTCTGTGTACTTAAATGGTTGCAAATGGAATGTATCAATTAGGAAACAAATTGTAACCAATTTTAAATCAAATGCAATACCGTCTGTCGTAGAGCTTTGTGGACTATAAAATCCTTGAAGAGAAACTGCTTAGTTGTCTGCACTTTTCTGTAAATCGTGTTCAGTATTATATGATCTACAGTTCAATGAAAGGGTTTTGTCCCTCATATATTTGATAAAAAGTAGAAGCACATAATGTCCTTGACTTGTTGTTGAAATGGAAAGGATGCAGGCTGCATTACATTCCCCTTATCATCTTTTTAATATCTTGTATCATCTTGTGCATAAGATTCAAAGGTAAAACAAAATTTAGGTGAAACCTTATTGGGCCAGAGTAATATTAAATCGAATTGAAATGCTTTTTTGGAAAAGCGCTGCATTTAATGAAATAAGTGATCATGACACAGTCCAGCCATCAAGATGTCTCTGTGGAGGCCTAAATCACCAGGGGAAACATGAGCAGAATGTCAACCAGCTAGCCATGTAATTGACCATGTTTTGTGAAATTTCTACTGTCAATGTCCGTTATTAGTCAGACTCTGAGAGGATCTATATATGAATCTTTTATTTGCTGAATAGAGTATATGTAATCATTTATTGGACTGTCTTATACTACTGAGGGATGTTTACAAAAGTGGGGGCTTGTATTTGCCAATTATAGAACATTAAACATATTCTGTAGCCCAAGAAATTACATATGTAGACTTCAGATGCCAGGGCCCCCCTGCAAAAACATTTTCAGGGCCCCCTCTGCACAAAATAGTGGGAGAATTTCATGTATAATATCCCCAGAACTCATAGAAGGATGGCAGAGTAGCAATTCCATGTATAAATACCCCAGTACTACAGATGTATGGCACAGTAGCAATTTCACATATAAATACCCCAGAACTACCAATATATATAGGGGGTATATTATAAAATATGAGGAGGCAGGAGGAGACTGTATGAGTGATACCAATGTTTATAGGGGGTATATTATAAAGTAGGAGGAGGAGGGGCAGTAGACTATATGGGAAATACCAATGTATATAGAGGGGTATATTATAAAGTATGAGGAGGGGCAGGAGACTATATTGGAGATACCAATGTACATTATATAGGTGGTATATTATAAAGTATGAGGAGGGGCAGGAGACTATATGGGAGATACCAATGTACATTATATAGGGGGTATATTATAAAGTATGAGGAGGGGCAGGAGACTATAAGTTAGTGCAAGGTGTATGGGGAAGTGAGTATGTGTCAGGGGGAGCCTGTAATGTATTAGGAGCAGCTATTGGACAGGCTGGTGCCTCAGGGCTGCATTTACACTGTGTAACCCCCTATGTGTGAGCAGCTGCCCCATAAACTAAACTCGACCCCCTTCCCACCTGTGGCCGGTACCCAGCATTCACCCCACACACTACTCCGTCGCTTCTCTATTCAGACAAGAGGCATGCGCTATTGTCACATACACACGGATACAGGTGACAGAAGCGCGTCCCGAGCCTCGCCACCAATCAAAACACTGGATTCGCACCGAGGCTCGAAACGCACTGGGCGCTGGTTACGTGTGGAAAGAACATGTTTTGTTGTGATGTGCTGCTGCTGGATTGGAGACCCTGACAGTCCGTGCGTGTTCTCTTTCCCCTCACTCGAGCCTTTAGTTACTTTTTATTTTAACTATAATGAAAAACCGTTCTTATTTTGCACCAGTGGCGTAACTACCGAGGAAATGTACCGCCTGTACCCCCGCCCCCCCCCCCCCCCCGTGACTGCCGGGTCTGCTTCCTCTGTAGTTACGCCACTGTATGTGGACATGTCATTTTGTTATCTTTCAAGTTATGTTGTAGATCTTTGTCAAAAGCATTTTTTGAAAGCAAAACTTACTTTCCTTTCTTTGTTTCCTCTAGACGTTAAGAAAGATTGGTCAGATCATGCACTATGGTGGGAAAAGAAGAAAACGTGGCTCCTCAAAACCCATTGGACACTGGACAAATATGGGATTCAAGCAGATGCCAAGCTGCAGTTTACCCCTCAGCACAAACTCCTACGGTTGCAGCTTCCAAACATGAAGTATGTCAAAGTAAAAGTTAACTTCTCTGACAAGGTCTTCAAAGCTGTCTCAGACATCTGCAAAACCTTTAGTAAGTGTCATGTAATATACATCTGCTTTGAAATGCACCAAATTACTATTTACCTGACTTTTGTCACAACAGATGAAGTGCTGAAGTGTCATCAGTTTGTTAGGAGACCA
This sequence comes from Xenopus petersii, assembly GCA_038501925.1. Taxonomy (NCBI): domain Eukaryota; kingdom Metazoa; phylum Chordata; class Amphibia; order Anura; family Pipidae; genus Xenopus; species Xenopus petersii. The sequence goes on along the minus strand of CM076687.1, from coordinate 94,427,485 downwards.
CATAACACGAAGTTGTAAAATCTCTCACTACAGCATGTTGTAATTCTTTTTCTGCTCAGTGTTCATCTTGCAACCTGAGCTTAAATGGGGCTTGAGTGATCTGCGTAAACTTAAATTAAATGGCTTTTATTAAAAAAAAAACAAAAACAAAAAAAAAAACGCACAGAACATGATTCTTTACATTTTACATATGTTTGTATTGTAGATGTAAAAAGCAAACCACTGTAGGTGTCCATTGTAGGTGATAATCAAGCAAAAGCTTATACAAAGGTTAACCTCAAAGCTTATATGCCATATGCAGTGCTACAGAGATCATATATTTGTTTACTGGATGTATTTGGTGAGGTAAAGCTGTTCATATGGGACTGAGGGTTGATGCTAGACTTTTAGAGCAGCAAAAGAATTATTGCCGATATTTTAGCACTCCAGTGTTTGCAGTCATAGTATCAACCAGGTGGCTGAGATGACAAAAGGTTTTGTAGTCTGTAGCTCTGCAGGGTTCTCTGACAGTTGGTGGTGGAGAACTAGGGTAAAATACTCTATGCAGGTCCTATTTTTTATAATCCTATCTGTAGCTGGCCAGCAGAGCTGCATTTAACAGCTGGAAGCCACAAACCCTGATGACTATGAAGATTTTCATTCATCCAGGTCATGGTATATCTAGTATAGGTCAATCTAAAAACAACTGGACTTGCTGAGTAATCAATGAAGACGTTTCACTACTGATCCGAGCAGCTTCTTCAGTTCAACTGACTGGTGGGCAAAATTCAGCTGTCTTTCTACACTTAAAAGACAAAGGTCACTCCTTTGAAGATAGCAAGGTCAATATCTTGGTTGCTGGTATCGCTGGTTTGAACGAGGCGTGAAAGAGGCGATTCATGTCAAGGTGGAGAGACCATATCTGAACAGAGGCGGGGGCCTTCGACACCACTTGTCTGCTACATCCAATGCTGTCCTAACTTCTGTACCCCGGCGGTTTCAGAACACTTCACACATCCATTCATGCAACTCTCACAAGTAAAGGTGGCCATACACGGGCCGATAAAAGCTGCTGACAGACCGTGTTGGCAGCTTATTGGCCCGTGTATGGGGCCCCCCGACGGGCTTCACAGATCTCGATCGGATGGGACAGAAAATCCCGTTGGATCGCGGCCGTATCTATTCGTTGATGTGGTCCCGCGATCCGACCGCCCGTTAAGGCATTGTAAGGATCCGATGTTGGGCCCTAGGGCCCACGATCGGATCAGCCCAATATTGCCCACCTCAAGGTGGGCATATCGGAGGGAGATCCGCTCGTTTGGCGACATTGCCAAACGTGCGGATCTCTCAGGGTATGGCCACCTTAACACCTCTTTCTAGGAGTTGCATGACACATTGGATAATCCTATCACAACTACACAGCACCTCTGTGAATTTCTTCAGATGTCACCTCTCTGAAGAGTTACAGTGTGCCATTGTACTGGTAAATGGATTAGTGGAAGAGTTTATACGCCGAGAATTTCCCACACCAGTCAGATGAACTGAAGAAGCTGCTCGGATGAGTAGTGAAATGTCTTCATTGATTACTCAGCAAATCTAGTTGTTTTTAGATTGACCTATACTAGATACAAACCCTGATGAACTCCTTAGGGCTCTTACACATGGGAGGTTTTTCCTGCGCTCCCCTGTGTTGCGCTTTCTTCCGTTCAGCCGAAGTGGAGTGCAGGAGTAGACGCACTCAATTATTGTGAAGGGGGCTGTACTCGCAGAGACGCATGTAAGCGCCAAATGCAGGTGGGACGCAGCATGTTGCATTTCACCTGCGTTCGACGCATACATGCGTCGGTGTGAGTACAGCCCCTTCACAATAATTGAGTGTGTCTACTCCTGCGCTCCCCTGTGGCTGAATGGAAGAAAGCACAACGCAGGGGAGCACAGGAAAAACCTCCCGTGTGTAAGAGCCCGTATACCGTATATACTCGAGTATAAGCCGTCCCGAGTATAAGCCGAGGTACCTAATTTTACCTCCAAAAACTGGGAAAGCTTATTGACTCAAGTATAAGCCTAGGGTGAGAAATGCAGCAGCTTCTGGTAAGTTTCAATTAAAAAATTGAGGGTTTCTGCTCCCATTGGAGGTGACGGCGTCTCGTTTTTGGATTTTCTTTGGATATTCTTGGAGACTATTCTTGGACGCCGGCGACCGTTTTTGCGCTTGACCCGAGTATAAGCCGAGGTAGAGTTTTTCAGCATACTCGAGTATATACGGTACCATTTTTTTAAATTTTTTTTTAATTTTTTACACACTCCCACCAAGTCCCACAATTTCAGCCTTTCCATAGAAAAGAGAAACATCTGTGGTGCACAGTAGACATTATTTGCATTGCCTACAGCTGATTTGGTTCCCTAATTTTGCCTTTACATCCTCTCCCCAACCAAGGCAGCTCTGAATACCTAACCTAAGGATCCATTTGGCTTTGCTTGATTGTTGTGCTTGTTACTGTCGCAGCATTTTTAGAAAAACTGATTTTATTGTATTATAAATGTGGTTTATGTCAAAATACGGTCAATAACACAAGAAGAGCAGACCAGTTTGTTTATGAATATCTATTTTGCTTAATGCATTGATTCGTGTCCTTGTGGATAGGTAGGGCTGTCCTCTCATGCTTATAAAATATACATTTTAATGCCGTTTTGAAGCAGAAGAGTAAAGTAATACATGCAGATGAAGAGTTCACAATGCAGAGGTCAAAGATGATGACTCGTTGCTGTTCTTTAGAATGAGCTTTCATTGATCTAGGAGATGGCTGGAGTAATTCATTTAAAAAAAAAAAAGTTGTAATTCTGCTCAGCTACATGATTATTATTCAAGTCTCTTACCGATCAATGGGTTAGTGGCCTGTCTAATGAGCTGGCTTCAATATAGCTAATTGTGTTCTGCTGAGCTTTGAAAGCTGCACAGTAGTGACTTTGTTCAAACAAGTGAGCTGCATCTATGGGTAGACTGTAAGAATTTCAGTCTCTTACAGATGCCGATTGTTGCTCACAATATCCACACTGACTGAGCGACCTTTGTAATTCCTGGAACAATGAACGAGTGACACTTTCATGGAAATGTCTCAAATATCAAACGGAAGAGAAAAAAAAATCAAGTTGTTACATTAATCTCAAGTGTGTTTGTTAGTGCGGGATGCCTGGGAAATAAAAAGGACTTTTGCAATGATATACAGTTAGGCCCATAAATCTTTGGACTGCGACAACTTTTTTCTAAATTTGGTCCTGTACATTACCACAATGGAATTTTAATGAAACAACTCCGATGCAGTTGAGCTGCAGACTTGAACAAAAAGATTGCATAAAAATGTGAGGAACTAAAGCCTTTTTTTTTTATTTATTTTTTTTTATAACAATCGCTCAAAAGTAGGGATGTAGCGAACTGTTCGCCGGCGAACTAGTTCGCGCGAACTTCGACTGTTCGCGTCCGCTGCAAGTTCGCGAACGTCGCGCGACGTTCGCCAAGAGGCGTTCGCGTCAAAATCGTTCGACCATTCGATCGCTAAAATCTAACGATTTTCGTTCGAATCGAACGATCGAAGCCATTGGATTGAATGAAATCATTCGATCCAATGGCTTCGATCGTTCGATTCGAACGAAAATCGTTCGATCGAACGATTAAAATCCTTCGATCGTTCGAATCGAACGATTTTCGGATATTTGAAGTTCGCGAACTGTTCGCATTTTTTGCCGGTGTTCGCGAACGGCGTTCGCGAACACATTGTCGGCGGTTCGCTACATCCCTACTCAAAAGTAATTGGACAATTTACTCAAGGGCTATTTCATGGGCAGGTGTGGGCAATTTATTCGTTTTATCATTATCAATGAATCAGATAAAAGCCCTTGAGTTGATTTGAGGAAGGGGGGTGCATATATGTGGAAGATTTTGCTGTGAACAGACAACATGCGGTCAAAGGAGCTCTACATGCAGGTGAAACAAGCCATCCTTAAGCTGCAGAAACAGAAAAAAAAATCTGAGAAATTACTACAATAGCCAACAAATGTTTGAGGACTTACTTAATGGTAACAGTTTATGTTAACTGTCGCCACCTTGCAGTCCTCTAGTTAACCAGTTCAGTTCACCTGAACTGGTTAACTAGAGGACTGCAAGGTGGCGACAGTTAACATAAACTGTTACCATTAAGTAAGTCCTCAAACATTTGTTGGCTATTGATACATTATTTAACCTGCGGGTGTGTTGATACTTTGTAGCATTTGACTTCAGTTACTCAATTGAATCAATTAATAAATTACTACAATATTAAGAGTGGCAAATTCTGCAGTTTGGTACATCCTGAGAAAAAAGGAAAGCACTGGTGAACACTGGTGAAAGTAAATACAGAGGGTGCACTGCAGGGTGCAAGCCACTCATAAGCATCAAGAATAGAAAGGCTAGATTGGACTTTGCTTAAAAAAAAAACAATCTAAAAAAGCCAGCACAGTTTTGGAAAAACATTCTTTGGACTGATGAAACCAAGATCAACCTCTTCCAGAATGATGGCAAGAAAAAAGTATGGAGAAGGCGTGGAACAGCTCATGATCCAAAGCATAGCACATCATGTATAAAAAATTTAGGAGGCAGTGGGATGGCTTGGGCTGCATGGCTGCCAGTGGCACTGGGACACTAGTGTTTACCCATGATGTGACACAGGACAGAAGCAGCCGAATGAATTCTGAGATGTTCAGAGACACTGTCTTCTCAAATCCAGCTAAATGCAGTCACATTGATTGGGAGGCGTTTCATAATACAGATGGACAATGACCCAAAACATACAGCCAAAGCAACCCAGGCGTTTATTTAAGCAAAGAAGTGGAATATTCTTGAATGGCCAAGTCAGTGACCTGATCTGAACCCAATTGAGCAGCATTTCACTTGTTGAAGACTAAATTTCGGAACAGAAAGGCCCTCAAGCAAATCACAACTGAAAGCCGCTGCAGTAAAGGCCTGGCAGAGCATTAAAAAGGAGGAAACCCAGAATCTGGTGATGTTCAAGATTTCAGGCTGTCGTTGCCAGCAAATGGTTTTCAACCAAGTATTAGAAATGAACATTTTATTTTCAGTTTTTTAATTTGTCCAATTACTTTTGAGCCCCTGAAATGAAGTGATTGTGTTAAAAAAAGGCTTTAGTTCCTCACATTTTTATGCAATCTTTTTGTTCAACCCACTGAATTAAAGCTGAAAGTCTGCAGTTCAACTGCATCATTTAAAGTTTTATTGTGACAATGTACAGAACCAAAATTAGAAAAAAAGTTGTCTCTGTCCAAAGATGTATGGGCCTAACTGTATATTTGCAGCCCTTGTAGCCCTTAAATATATAAATAGAATTTATTCAGTTGGCCATGAATGATCATAAAATGACTTAACCATAGAGGACTTTGTAAGAGCAGTATTTTGGTGGTACATTGTCTAGAATAGACATTATTATACAAAATTGTAACTGGAGGCTCACACACAAACTTTGTTCAGCAGAAGGGCAAGATCTACTTTTTATATTTAACTGTGCCTTTCAGTGTAAATTTCCATTCTGATTAAAGTATTTGAACTCATGCATTCCTAGTACCAATGATCAAGTATCTCTTGAATGCTTTGTGATACTTCAGGTGTGTTATGCTTCCCACTCCACCTGAGAGCAAAAACCTTTGAAAATATTTGTACAACCTTGTCAGATTTGGCAGCAGGAGAAAAGACCTCATTTTCTTTCTCGCCCCATCTGTACACTAATATGTTAATGGCCATGTGCTCCACGAGGTAAGGTAGTTTATACTCGAGTATCAAGGCTACTACTTGTCAAAGTGTTTGCAGATCCACCTCTTCTTATTCACCAGGCGAGTGATCCTCCTTTTTTGGAAATCTATGCGGATATAGCAGAAAATGTCTGTTTCTACCATTGGGTTAGGCAACAGCAGGTTCTTTATGTTGTGGCACAGGAAAAAAGAAACTGGGATTATTGAGGTTACCTAACAAACTGCCCACCCCCTGGAATCTGAGTTGAAATCTCGTTTAAAGCAACACAAAATGGCATTCTTATTGTGATGAAAATAAAATAAGCTCATAAGACACACAAAGTCTCTACAAATAAAATTCTAAAATTATTTGTAGTAAAAAAAATTATTTATTTTTGTTCTTGGATCAAAAAATTAACTTTCCATACAGGGGGAAATTAGAGGCAGATGTGTGATTTGGAGGTCTATTGTCACATGAAATATTCTGCTTAGCAACATATACTGTGCCGGCATTGTCCTAAAGTAACTCTCAGTGGAGGCTGTTAAGGATGTTGTCCATTCTATGAGACGTTCCATTTATAATCCAACGCTACTCAGCTTGTCACTCTCCAAATGGCATCATGAAGATCAACCTTGAACTGCAAGTTTACACCTTATGATAACGGCACACGGTAGTAGGACTGTCGGATATAAAGAATGTGTCCATTGTACATAGAGGTTAAAGCTAGCCACAAGACATGTAGATTTTATTATTCTACCATTAACCATTCCTATTAAAATAAGTAGGAATAACAAATGAGATGATGTTCTGGCCATTTATTGACAGACCGCAATTGTACAAAAGTCACTACCAACAAATAGAAGGGACAGTCACCTATTGATATTGTGAGGCAACTTCGGAAGAGGCGATTAGTCGCCAGGCGACGAAATCTCCCCGAATCTGCCCGTGTGATTAAACCCTCAGTGTTTGCTGATGGTATTTTTCCACTCTGACTACTCTGTGTGTCATCACAAAGAACAAGCTCAGTGCAAATACAGGTTTTTGAAGATCACTGTTCGTATAAATAATTAATGACATTGAAAAGCATTTTCTCTATTAATCTTTGGACTAAGCAAAAAAGTTATAGCGATAGCAAAGAAGAAAAAAAACTTACTGTACAAGCCAATGGGAGAGGTCCAGTGAGCAATTTGGAGATGTTTGCATCCTTCCTGACATTCGTTCATTTTTCTCCGAAAAAAACTTGAATTTGTGTTTTCCACGATATTCGATTTTTATAATAAATAATCGAATATTCTAATTTTGAGTAAAATCAAATTCATGCGAGTTAAAAAAAAAAACGCGCATAAATTTGAATATTAATAAATGTGTCTCTAAATGTAAGAGAACCACACCACCAAGCGGATTCAATTAATTTTGCCTGATGAGGTTTTCAGTGTCCGTTTGATGACAAAATAAACCTACCTGCTGCCTCCGATTTGTTGAAAGAGAAACATCTGGCACTAATAGCCTGAAAAATCTTCCATTTTCAGGCATTTTCCATCCAACACAATGGGGGGTTGTAGTGGGGTGACTGTCATATCTTTTATAGGTGTCTATGGGATCAACAGAATATGATTCATAATTATATAAGCACCAGGGATGCTCCAAATATATAATTTTTCACATTTGGCCTAATTATGAATTCTGAACCCTAATTTACAAATTTAAAATTGCATTATTTGGTTTGATGTGTTTAGTTGTCCAGAGCTTTAAAATCTCATTTCAAAGGAGAAACAAACCCGTACTAGAGAAAACCCTACCCTGCTTAGACCAACCTTCCTCCTCCCCCACAGCCCCCCCGGGCAAATGCCCCATATTTTTTACTTACCCCCTCTGTGCAAATCTGTCCCCCCCCCCGCATTTCATGGCAGCCATATTCTTTTCTTTGTTAAACTTCGGAAGCAAACTTTCTTTTATCGGGGTATGCGCAGTTGGAGTAAATTTTCTGGCCCTGAACGCATGCACCGAAAGTCGCGAAAATTCCCAAAATATTTCGGAAATTTTCGGGACTTTCAGCACATACAGTACATAGTTGTTCGGGACCAGAAAATTACTCCAACTGCACATGCACCGAAAATGAAGGTCTGCTTCCGAAGTTTAACGAAGAAAAGAAGATGGGATGGGGGGACAGATCTGCACGGAGGGGTAAGTAAAATATTAGGGGCATTTTCCCGGGGGGGCAGTTAGGCTGTGGGGGAGGATGGAGGTTGGTCTACGCAGGGTAGGGTTTTTTTCTAGTATGGGTTTGTTTCTCCTTTAAGGAGCAGGATTTGGATTGGCTAAACAATTTTGGATTTTGATGCATCTCCAATGAGCACATATACTGTTACATTGTTTTATTCATGTTCGTTAAGTCAATAGCAGGAGGTTGTGGTGGGTAATAGCATTTTTGGGCGTTATAGATTTCTAACTGAAATTCATTGTTCTTAATTTAAGTGTTAAGTACATAACGTGCATTAGCTGTGCCCGATAACCGAGCCAAATACCAGAACAGACATTTCAGGAAAACAGGATTGTTGGCTTCTGGCATCCAGTGATGCACTTCTTTTCCAGCCACTCTATTTCCATTACACAGACGCAGGAATGGGTTTAGGGTTACTAAAATGGGTCTCCGTAAAGGGGAGTGTTCGTGTCAAAGGATGATTCTGTAACTAGTGGACAATGACGAGAAGAAATCCAGCAAAAGGAGGGAATTCTATCTGAAATTGCCAGCATTTATAATTGCAAAGCAAAAATGCTATAATAAAATGCTAGTCTTGCTAGTAAAATGTTAGCCTTAATAAAATGTATAAACGTACAGCGGGAGTGATAAAATATTGTATTTTATTATAAATAGAGTAAATAAATCACACAATAGATCTCGAGTGATGAGAAGCTCGCTCAAACCCGCATCCCGTATATTTACCCCACTCTATCTATCCTCTATCCGACTCGGACCCGCAACTGCCGTATCCGCAACCTGACCCGCCGACCACCATCGAACAGGAAGTGATGTTGCTGCAAACTGGAAGTGACATCATCAAACGTGGGTAGGGACAGAAACAAGTTCTGTAACTTTAAAAGGAGTAAAATACAGACAATATTACATAAGATGAGAAATTTAGATGAGACCCACAGACCTGCATCTATACCCCACCTGAAAATCCTCCCCTCATTCCGCATGGTGCCCGCTTTCTTTTTGCTGGTAACCCGCAGGTACCCAACCCGCTGCAGGACTCTACCTAGTGCTAAACTATCCCCTCCCCCCAACGTTGCACCCTGGGTATGTGCCTCTTTTTTGCCTACCGCTAGTTCTGTTAAGGGCTAGAAACTGCAAAAAGTGCACGTTTTTTGCACTGTAGACTTGGCTGTATGACACTTGGGTTATATCAGAGGTGTCTATATAGTGAATACATTTTCATCTAGTGGATTTCAAGCTGACCATAGTAGCACCGTCCCATAGTAAATGAGCCCCATGACGTGTAAATGTGGTAGTTATCTCCCTGTTTATGAACAAGGCATAGTATACTGCAGACAGTGTTCCTTTTCGTTATAGATGTGAGGGGAGCTGCTGTATTCTGTACTTCAGTTTTAAGAATAGATTACAATATTCTGCTAAAGGTTTATGAAGAAAACATTGCATACCTCCCAACATTTTGGAAATAGAAAGAGTCACCGTTTCCTCAAGAGACCTGCTTATTTTAAATTGTTACAATTGATTATTTTAAATTGTTACTAAAGTATCAAAGTGCACCTGGTACATATTCTGGGCTCTCTGCCAAAAGCCAATTAAGTTTGTATCTTTTTCTGGCTGTTCAGCGCAGGAGATCAAAGAGAAAGTCAGGACATTAAAGTAACAACCCGAGGGTTGAGCTGTCAAAATCGGTCCCGCTCAAAATGGGACAGTTGGGAGGTATGGCTGGAGAACAAATATTGGGCTTGAATGTCATCTTCTTTTTCTTGTGTGGAGGATTTGGTATCCAGTGTATCCCTGAATTCGTTAAAACGTTTAAGTAAATAACCTTCCTATAAACCTTTTTATTTTTAAGGAGTCTTCACTATATTAATAATCGTTCCTTAAAGTATCTGGTCTTATGTTGCAATATGATTTGACGTTCCTTATTTCTCTTACTTCTTTGCAGACATTCGACATCCAGAGGAACTTTCCCTGCTTAGGAAACCCAGGGATCCTACAAAGAAAAAAAAGAAAAAAATTGATGATCAGTGTGAAGATAACATTCTCGAACTTGAGGGGCCTTTGCTGACTCCAGGTTCTGGTAAGTTCAAATGTACTTCAAAAGAAAGTTGTGGAGTGGAATTCACTCCGTAATGCTGTTTTTGCAGGGCCAAGAACAAGAACTGGCAATACTTTCCGTATTCACTTGCTGTGAGACTGTATTTTCTTGATATGTTGCTCTGGCAGCGCCGGATTTGTTTCCCGGCCGCCCCTAGGCCGTGCGGTCCGACCAGGCGGCCGCGCGGTCCTAGCGCCCGCCTACACTACCCCTTCCCAGCGCGCCGGCGCAGCTGGTGTTATTGAATGGGTACGCACACGTCCCCACAATGCGGCTGGGCGGCATGCCGCCCCTATTTTTTGCCGCCATAGGCCCGGGCCTTTGTAGCCTCGCCACAAATCCGGGCCTGTGCCCTGGATGGTATAAACGAAAATGTATAAGCAGATGTTGTCTCTCAAGCCCAGCTTGATCACAGCCGGCTAAATCCTTCTCTGCTAAATTCTATTTAAAAGATTAGTAACATGAACGTTTTTTTTTTTCTTAAAAAATGTGTTTCTACATAATGAAAAAAACCACCAAGACACATTTAACTTTAAATTCGCAAAGTCTTTATTAAGAAATAACTTACCGATTCTCCGCTTGCGCTGCTCTTCAGAAACGGCGACAGGGCGACGATCAGTCGTCTAATTCTGCAAGCGGAGAATCGGTTAGTTATTTCCTAACAAAGACTTTGCAAAAGTGTTGTGGTGTTTTTTTTTTCCGTTTAGTACAAACTTTTTTTTTTTTTTTTACTTTTTTTTATGTTACTGGTCCTTTAATTTTCTGGTATAAACTGATGTTCACACTTGTTTTTTTAGTAAAGCAGTCCGTGATCCTCTTATTTTATAACTGCTTTGTGCACCCTTTAATCAAATATTCTAGGAATCAGACAGCAGACTCCGTTCCTCTGAAAAGCAACAAATCTTTTCTTCTGCGGGCGACTAATCTCCCGAAACGCCATTCCGCCGGCAAAAATACAAATCACTGGCAGGATGGCATACAAATTGATTTGGATTTCCGAAGTTTCCTTGTGAGGCAACTTTGGGCGACTTCGGAAATGTATGCCATCCCGCCGGCGATTCGTATTTTTGCTGCCGGAATGGCGTTTCAGGAGATTAGTAGCCCATAGTAGAGAGGATCTGTCGCTGGACGACTAATCTGCCCGAAGAAGAGACAATTTGTCGCCGAGCGACTAAATCTCCCCGAATCTTCGTATGTGTCTCTGCCCTGTAAACTCGTTTGACATGATTTATCTTTGCTTCTGTCCCCTGGCCCTCTGTCCCTCTGCAATCCTTCTCTTTGCTATTTCATTCCGTTCTCTTTCCAATCTTTTCTCTAGGAACTGAGGTTCTTTACATTGGCCCAGTAAAAGGTGAGTCCTGGGCTCTTTCCATCTCTGCTCTGCTGCTTTTTATACTGTCCTGTTTCAAGCCTTTGTTTTCCATCTTGCTGAGTTGTGGAGTATGCAGAAATCTGATTGTGTTTATATGTGCTTGCGACATTTGTTGTGACTTTGTTCAGTGTCTTAATTTCTGTCTGTTTTAACTAGGGAGTATTTATTCCAGCCCTGGTTTGTACAGTAAAACCATGACACCGACATATGACTCACGCGATGGTAGCCCCTTGTCACCGACTTCTGCCTGGTTTGGAGATAGCGCCCTTTCTGAAGGAAATCCTGGAATACTTGCCGTCAGTCAGCCAATAACTTCACCGGAGATCTTGGCCAAAATGTACAAGCCACAAACCCTTCTTGACAAGGCCAAAATAAACCAAGGGTATGTATTGTGGATAAAAAGAAACCGGTTGTCTGTCCTGCTCAAGAAGCATGGTGGCCTAGATGTCTTATCAACCAACATCACTGAGTTTTATTTAGTAGATTTAGGAAAGGATGAGCATTTAGTGCACACTTAAGGGCTTAAGCACACGGGCAGATTCAGGGAGATTGGCGACTAATTGCCTCTTCTTCGGGGCGACAATGTCCCCGAACTGTCTTCCCCTGCCTTTCACCCTTCTAAAATGAAAAATCGACTGTGGCAATGCACTCGTGATGCTTCGGTTTCTGATGTCGCCCGAAGTTTAAACACGATTAAATAACGATTCATTGGATTTTATACCAGTTCCTTTGTTGCCTGATCTTTCTTGAGATTTGACCAATTACCGTATATACTCGAGTATAAGCCGAGTTTTTCAGCCCCCAAAATATGCTGAAAAACTCTACCTCGGCTTATACTCGGGTCAAGCGCAAAAACGGTCGCCAGCGCCTAAGAATAGTTGCCAGCGTCCAAGAATAGTCTCCAAGAATATTCACCGGCATCCAAAAACAAGACGCTGGCACCTCCAATGGGAGCAGAAACCCTCAAATCTTACCCGAAGCTGCTGCATTTCTCACCCTAGGCCTATACCTGAGTCAATAAGCTTTCACAGTTTTTGGAGGTAAAATTAGGTACCTCGGCTTATACTAGAGTATATATGGTACATACAGTTATTATCAAGGTCAATACCTTCAATTATGCACCGACAGGCTCCTCTGGAACAGTTATATTAAACTCTCCTAATCTTTGTTTTTCCTGCAAATGTGGCAGTAACAATTCCCAGTGTGACTGTCACAGGGAGAGATTTGAGAGGTACAGCAGTCAAGCACCCCATATGTACGGTAGCTACTGGAAGGCTTTGCTCCGTTTGTTGCTCACTGATCAATTAATGTTGGTGGGATTAAACTGCTCAATCAGCTGTCCAACCTATTTATACTGCTAAGATTTTAAAGTGGTTGTTCACCTTTAAATTCACTTTTAGTATGACGTAGACTTTGATATTCTGAAACAATCGGCAATTGCTTTTTATTTTTTGTGGTTTTTTTTTACTTATTTAGCTATTAAATAGCTATAAAAAAAACAAATTGTCTTAAAGAATAGGACATTCTATAACATACCAAGGGGGTTATTTACTAAATGCCAAATGCCAAAAGCCCGAACATTTTTTTTTTTTTTTTTAGTATGAAATCTGAATTTTTAGTGGAAAAAAAAAAAAACAAGCACTAATATTTCAGGATTTATTATACCCGGAGGATGGAAAAAGTCCAAATCCGAAAATCCGGCATCTCAGATCTACCGAGGTTGCATATAAGTTAATGGGAGAATTCCCAAAGATTTTTTTGATCTGCTCTAGGTTTTGTGCAAAAATCCGAATATTTCAGGGTTTACGGGCAAAAATCAAATAAAAATCAGGTGGAAAATCGTTCGTTTTTTTTTTCCTACAAACAAAATTTTCAGGAAAGTGTATTAATAAGTGAGAAAAAACCCATGCGAATTTGGTCAGAGCGAATCGCCCCTTATTGGTGCCCGCAAGGAGGGCGCACAGAGATGTCTGTTTTGTATTGCAGGTGACATTTGCACATTTAATTTCAGACAGAGAAGGATGGAAGTGGATATGCATTTTATAGCATGATTGGATTGCTTAGCATGCATGCTTTTTATGTGGTTCCTCCTGTCCCTGATGAATAAACATAACATAGAAAGTTAAAGGGGTTGTTCACCTTTAAAGGGATACTGTCATGGAAAAAAAAAATTTTTTCAAAATGAATCAGTTAATAGTGCTGCTCCAGCAGAAATCTGCACTGAAATCCATTTCTCAAAAGAGCAAACAGATTTTTTTATATTCACTTTTAAATCTGATCTGGGGCTAGACATTTTGTCAATTTCCCAGCTGCCCCTGGTATATTCCAAGGGACCTGTTATCTGATATTGTTACAATTACGTATCTGCTTATCTAGATACATTTGAATTGTTACAAAAGTATTGTATCTTCTGTTCTGGCTGTTCTGGGCTCTCTGCCAAAAGCCAATTAAGTTAGAAACTTTGTTTCTTTTTCTGGCTGTTCAGTGCAGAGAAAATGGGACTTTCCAGTATAAATGAGGGACTGCGGGTTGAGCTGTCAAAAGAGGGACTGTCCCTCTAAAAACAGAAAAGTTGGGAGGTATGTGTAAGATGAACAACCCTTTTACTGTGTATTACATAGGGATGGACCGAATCCACTATTTTGGATTCGCCCTAATCCTAATTTGCATATGCAAAATTAGGATTAGGATTGCATATGCAAATTAGGGGTGGGAAGGGGAAAACATTTTTACTTCCTTGTTTTGTGACAAAAAATCATGTGATTTCCCTCCCTGCCACTAATTTGCATATGCGGATTCGGTTCGACCAGGCATTGTACTATTAATATATTGGTTTTGCAGTCCACCTTCTATTTATTTTCGTAATTGGTTTTTATCCCAAATAGGACCTTGGGGATTGAAGGTGTGCAGTCTCTATCAATATAATACCCTTCCCCCATCCGTCACAGGAATTTATTTTTATATTTCAGGAATATGGTCAATAAATAATAGTTTAGAAATAAGTGATCGTGCCCCAATGTGTGATTTAAGCTCTGTCCTGTCTGTTTTTAGGTGGCTGGATTCCGCTAGATCTCTCATGGAGCAAGCTGTGAAAGAAAATGATGCCTTATTACTTCGATTCAAGTACCACAGCTTTTTTGATTTAAATCCAAAGGTATTTTGATCCTTTCTTGTTATGAGATTTTGCATCCAAAATACTCTCTCACATGGTACCTGCCCTCGCTGAGCAAGTTAGAAATTGAAATCTATCTTCTGGCTATTTGAGAAACATGCAAGATAGGGATAAAATATGGACACTATAGTCCCATAATTTGTCTTTTCCATTTCATCTCCAAATGTAACATTTTATGTCCCTTCACTTAACACTCAACACCTCAGAATTCACTTTAAAGGAGAACTAAACCCTAAAAATTAATATGGCCAAAAAATGGCATATTTGATATAGTGAACTTATTTCAGCAGGCTAAAGTTTCAGCTTGTCAATAGCCGCAATGATCCAGGACTTCATGCAGAGTCAGCGGAGCTCACAGGGGTCATCTTCACCGCTTCGGGAGTCTTCAGTAAGTAAGCGGCGTATCGGTGCATGCGCAGTTGTAGCAATTTGCCAGTTCCGAGCAACTGTGCGTGCACCTAAAGCCACAGAAATTAACCGAAGGGACTCGAAGATTATGGAAGCGCCGGAAGATGGAACCGTGAGCTCCGCTGCACTGACTCTGCATCGAAGGGGTGATTAAAGACTTAGGGGAATTTACAGGTATTAAAGGAGAACTAAACTCTAAAAATGGCATATTTTATAAACTGAAGTTGCACCAGCCTAAAGTTTCAGCTTGTCAATAGCAGCAATGATCCAGGACTTCAAACTTGTCACGGGGTCGCCATCTTAGAAAGTGTCTGTGACACTCACATGCTCAGTGGGCTCTGAGCAGCTGTTGAGAAGCTAAGCTTAGGGCTCGTCACTAATTATCCAGCAGAAAATGAGGTCGGTCTGTAATATAAGTTGATGCTACAGGGCTGATTATTAAATTCTGTTGCTAATTGCACTGGTTTCTGTGCTGCCATGTAGTAATTATTTGTATTAATTACTAATCAGCCTTATATTGTGACATTTCTATTCTATGTGTACTGTATATTGTGAGTCGGTCCCTAAGCTCAGTAAGTGACGGCAGCACAGAGCGTTTGCAGTGAATCAGCAGAAAAGATCGGGAGCTACTGGGGCATCTTTGGCAGGGTCGGACTGGGGGGCCCATCGGGACCGCTGTCCAGGGCCCCCCTCCGGCCGCCCTGCCCCTACTGTGAAGCGCGGTTGGTGAGCACGCATGTATGCTGCCGCAATAGGCGGCGCTGAGCCGATTTATTTTTTTATTTGAGGATTTCAAAATTGAGAGAGGGGGTCTGGCCCATGCAGGGTCGTGGCCCACCAGGTTTTTTTCCCGGTGTCCTGCCGGGCCAGTCCGACGCTGATCTTTGGAGACACAGATCTTTACTGCTAAAGGGCTGTGATTGCCTTGGGCTGGTACAGAAGCACAAAACATCATGTACAACTTTTCTAGCTACTTCTTTAGTTAGGCTTTAGTTCTCCTTTAAATATTTCTTCTTCCCTAATATAATGGGAATAATGGAATAATGACAGCCAGTTAGTATATGTTTTATATATACTGCTAAAATCTGCAGTTTCTGAAATTGGGTTAAAAGATACCCAATGTGAAAATAATTTTGTTCAGTTTCTGTTGAAAGTTATAGTTTCAGAAAACCTTTGGCCTGTCTTGTAATCTTAGCTGCCATGTGGCCAAACCTGTTGCAACTATTCAAGCCAGCACTTTCTCTTGAAAGGAAATGGAGCAAAGTTTTAAAGCTGAGATAGACAACCTTTGGCACAGCAGCTGTTGCTGGTGAGGGATGCTGGGAGTTACAACTCAGCAAAGCTCAAATGCCACCCATTGCCATTCCGGCTCTACAAAGGCATTATCCAAACATCCACCATTGCCCTTGTGTATAGTGAGAATAGCCACAACTGGTGTGTAAACTTGTGTCTGTAGGCTGTCGGGAAGTTACAGAAACTGGTGGGTGGCAGAAGAGTTTAGGATGGGTGGCAGCTGGTAGAAATGGCAATAAAAGCAGAAGCTGAATAGATTGTAGGAATTTCTGGACTGTAGATCACCAGTGTGTGTTTAGCATGTTGCTGAATGATTAGGAGTTATATTCTCAAACAAACTGTCAAGAATTGCTGTAGGGTTACTAACCAGCCTTCTGGAGTAATTTGGATTCAGACTATCAGAGCATTTAAAGGACTAAACTAAAAGTAGCTAGAAATGTTGTATATTGTGTTTTGGCCTTCTGTACCAGCCCAAGGCTACAACAGCCCTTTAGCAGTGATATGTGCCAGGGAAGATGCCCCAGTAGCTCCCCATCTTCTTTTCTGCTGATTCACTGCACATTCTCTTTGCTGCTGTCACTGAGCTTAGGGACCCACTCACAATATACCGTACACATAGAATATAAATGTCACAATATAAGGCTGATTAGTAATTAATACAGATAATTACTACGTGGCAGCACAGAAACCAGTGCAATTAGCATCAGAATTTAATAATCAGCCCTGTAGCATCAGCTTATATTACAGGCCAACCTCATTTTCTGATGGATAATTAGTGACGACCCCTAAGTTTAGCTTCTCAACAGCTGCTCAGAGCCCACTGAGCATGTGAGTGTCACAGACACTTTCCAAGATGGTGACCCCCTGTGACAAGTTTGAAGTCCTGGATCATTGCTGCTATTGACAAGCTGAAACTTTAGGCTGGTACAATAAATTCAGTATGTAAAATATGGCATTTCTAGCCACATTCATTTTTAGAGTTTAGTTCTTCTTTAAACCTCTGTTCATATATTGCAATTAGCTGTTTAAGAATTGCAGTATGCATCAGGATTTGCCACAGGTATAATGTGGGGTCTGGGGACAATAATTGTAAGTGTGTAGGGCTGCTGTATGTTACAATATATTCTACTAACCCACAGAAAACTGCTTATGACATTAACTGGCCTTAAATATCTTTCAGCTGACTTGGCTATTTTTGAAATTTGGATCTTTCACACTCTGCTACACTTTTTATAATTTCCAGTTCTTGAGCATTGGCTGTGCTTTTAAGCAATGGCTGATTTTTGGCACAACAGATGTAGTTGACTTCCTGGAAATCAAGCGACTAACATTGATTTTTTTTTTTTTTATATTCAGTAGACGTTTCCTCTTGGTGGAAGCCCAAAGCAGCTCTGGCCTTATAATTTCTTGGAGATCCACGCCCCAGCCTTTTCCTTTACTTTATATCACATATACTCACTGCAATTAAGGCACACTAACTAGGCCACCCCATTTGCAAAAATGGGGCGGCAATTCCAAACATTTTGATCCCCCTGCTCCCTCCATGATACTTCCCATGTTCACACTTATTTTTCTATTGCCGCTTATGTTCTTGCAAGTGTTTACTGTCTCCAGTTTTCTTATTTTTGTCATTTTGTTTTCTCTTGTCCCATTCCAGCTTTCTTTTCTCGGTACTGATCCTCTGTGTCTTTTTATTCTTTAGTATGATGCAATTCGAATCAACCAGCTTTATGAACAAGCAAAATGGGCCATTCTTCTAGAGGAAATTGAGTGTACAGAAGAAGAGATGATGATGTTTGCAGCTCTGCAGGTATTGTCCGTACATTCTGTCAGTAATTTGCAGACTTTGCCAGTACCTAACACATCTTGTCACTAGTATGTTCTGCAAAGGCAAAACTGGATTTGTTTGTTGTGCTGGCGGATGTTTTGGTCCTGCAATCTTTCTTGTGCTGTTTTAAAACTGTTCTTATAATTTTATCTAGCTAGAATGTAAGCTACATTAACCCCAGACAAAGAAGAGACTATAAATTAGTTTCCTGCTATAGATTTAAATCCATGCGTTATGTTCACAAGTGTCAGGGCACACAGGCAGATTCGGGGAGATTAGTCGCGACAAATCTCCTCTTCTTCGGTGCTACTAATCTCCCAAAACTGCCACCCTGCAGGCTAAAATGAAAATCGCCAGTGGGATGGCACTGGGGTGATTCTTTTTCTGAAGTCGCCCGAAATTGCCTCACGAGGAAACTTCAGGCAACTTCGGAAAACGAATCGCTCAGAGTGCCATCCCACCATCGATATTGATTTTAGCCGGCTGGGAGGCAGTTCAGGCAGATTAGTCGCCCCGAATCTGCCTGTGTGCCCTGACCCTAAAAGCAATATCTTCTCTGATCCTTTGTGGACCAAAAGCTCACATAGTTTGTCAGACCTTTGACAGTTGTCTAGAGTTGCAGCATGGCCTAAATACAGACTGTCATCGATTTTGTGTCCAAAAGGTCAGAAGCTTTGACGATTCCCAGCAGCACCTGTTAGTGGTCTCAAAGGGATAGAACGGGATTTACACTGAGAAATTGTTGCCTGTTTGCATCTTCTTGCTCATGTATAATTTAAGAACTGAATGGATGTGCTTTCGTCGTTTATCTGTTTATTAGATATAAATTAGTTATAGTGCAAAGCTCATTTAAAGGTGTGGTTCACCTTTGAAATAACTTTTCGTATGATGTAGAGAGTGATATTCTGAGATAATTTGCGATTGGTTTTCAATTTATATTATTTGTAGTTTTGGAGTTATTCAGTATTTTATTCAGCAGCTCTCCAGTCTGCAATTTAAGCAATGTGGTTGCTCGTGTTCAAATTACCCTAGCAACCATGCACTGATTTGAATAAGAGACTATGGAATGTGAATAGGAGAGGACCTGAATAGAAAGATGAGTAATAAAAATTAGCAATAACAATACATTTGTAGCCTTACAGAGCATTTGCTTTTTATAAGGGGTCAGCGACGCCCATTTGAAAGCTGCAAAGAGTCAGAAGAAAAAGGCATATATTTATAAAACTATAAAATATAATCAAAACCAATTGAAGAGCTGCTTAGAATTGGCCATTCTATAACATACTAAGAGTTACCTTAAAGGTGAACCACCCCTTTAACCTCTTCTACATCTACATAATATACATTTGTTTTTGTCCATGCTCTGCTTTTATTGTGCAGGTATAATATATATCTAGATATCTAGATATCTAGATATATCTCATATATATATATATATCTATATCTATATCTATATCTATATATATATATATATATATATATATATATATATATATATATATATATATATATATATATGAGAGAGAGATATCAAATGAACACACTGGAATGTATTTGACTTTTCTGGATATTGGGTTTCCGAACAAGCGACCTGTACAAGGCTGCATAATTTGTTAGAGGATTTTTAAACGTTCATTTATGTATTAATAATGCCTTTAAGAGTGGCTTTGGGTGACTTCTTGAACAAGCTTATTATCCAAGGCTATTTTGTACCTTAGGATCTACAGTTGGATTAGTACAGGTACTGAGATATAGATTTTATAAATGGTAGGTAATAGTGGAAGAATTTGTGACTCCCATACGAGACAAAGCTGCTTGAGAAGACTCAAGATCAAATAAGTATTGCTTCATGTTCTTAGGCTTTGGTTGGCGGTGCTTATGTTTTCTGTAAATAATCCCGAAAGTTGCTACGTGAGTTGTCTTGGTCTGTAGCAAATGATTCATATATTAAAAGCTGATTCATGAATGATCTCCCTCAGTGCATGAAACCTGAGGCTGGACAAGCGAGGAATCCCTTAATTATACAAATATAAATGTATATATAATATATAAATATCCATGCTTTTGTTCACAAGAACCCACCATAGATCTTCGCAGAGAATCAATGTGCCAGTACTGAAATTAGTCTCCTAATAATTCAAACTATATACTTATATTTAATCAACCTCATTCTTATACGCACGTAAAATTAACTTCGCCTCACACTTTGCCTTCACGGTCTACTTAAGGAATTCTTGGTGTAGAAGAAGAAAGCATAGTAGCTGGCAGGTTCTGCTAATGTTGTGGGGGTAGTGTGCTTTTTAAGAAAAAAATATATTTCCTAGTGAAATTAACTTCTTTTCCTGTTGTCTCATGGGATGAGCTTGATCCATACAGCCCTGGGTTTGGAGTATTTTCTGGAGAAAGTGCTATTGTATTGACCTTGAACATAGCCATACAGTGAAATCCTATTTAAGTAATGTGATTGCTCAGCTGTACTGAACACACAAGCATGGCCACGTGAACAAGTGTGTGTTTCCCACCCCCATTCTACTGGAAATGTTAAATCCCGGCTACTTGTTCTCCCAGCAAAGTAAAAAAAAACTCTTCTTTATTCCCACCAGCTTCAAGCTTTTGGCTTTCCCTAGAGACAATATTTTCAACCCCCTTCCTTTCAGTAGTGCTGGTAGTAGCAGGTTCTGTAAAATCAAAGTACTTGAAGCTGTTCTGTGTTATAAAGTTTGAGGAAAATAAACAGGTTTTTTTTTTGCAGCGTCACCTTTAGCAGCAATAACCGCTTTAAGGATTTAGGTTAATATACAGCAGCTTTGCACATTGGGGTCCATTCCTCCAGCTACTATTCCTCTAGTTTCACCTCTGTTTTCAAACAGTGTCTCAGAGTCTCAACTGGATCAAAGGGGTTGATCACCTTCTTAGTGCAAGAGTGCCCAAAAGGTGGATCAGGAGCCACAAGTAGACCTTTAGCTGGTGATCAGTAGATCTCAAGACACTGCCAACAGATTGTCTATAACACCCTCCTGTTTCATTCTTTTTATTCAGATATTTATTATGTTACGGACATATAAGACGGGTCCCCAACCTTTTTTGGCCCAGGGACCAAAGACGAGCTATATTTTTTGCAAGGACCGGAGAGGGTCTGAGGGTCAGGAAGGGGGTCTGAGGGTCAGGAAGGGGGTCAGAGTTGGTCAGATGGGGTTGTAGGGGTCCATTTAGTTAATTGTTCGGTGCCCCACTTCAGGACTTGTCCGCGGCCCGCTGGTTGGGGACCACTGACATAAGAAATAGTTGTTTGACGATTTTAGGTTACTAGATTTAACAATGTAATATTTAAGTAATATTTTCAATAGAACAGAATGCTAAAGCTTTTATGGATGTAGATCATAATGGGACAACATTACTAAGAGTAGACCTCGTATTAGTAAAGCGTGGGCACTCCTGCTTTAGTATGGTGTAGAGAGTTATGTTCTGGGACAATTTTGCCATTGGTTTTAATTTTTGTTACTTGTGTTTTTTTGTTTTTTTTTTATAGTTATTTAGCTATTTATTTAGCAGCTCTCCAGTTTGCAATTTCAGTAATCGGGTTTCCAGGGTCCAAATTACCATAGCAACCATGCATTGATTGGAATAAGAGACTGGGATATGAATAGGAGAGGGTCTAAAAATAAGGGATGCCCCGAATCCAGGATTCCGTTCACGATTCAGCCTTTTTCAGCAGGATTCGGATCCTAATTTGCATATGCAAGTTAGGGGTGCGGATGAAAATCATGCAACTTTTTGTCACAAAGCAAGGAAGTAAAAAATGTTTCCCCTTCCCACTGCTAATTTGCAAATACAAATTAGGATTTGGTTCGGTATTTGGCCGTATCTTTCGCAGAGGATTCGGGGATTTAGCCAAATCCAGAATAGTGAATTCGGTACATCCCTACTAAAAATAATGACGATTAATAAAAAAAGGAGCAATAAGAGCACATTTATAGTTTTTTTTAGATAGGGTCAAGTGACACCGATTTGATGGAAAGAGTTCCATCAATCATTCACAGCCTCAGAATCCATTAGGTTACCAACTTTAAACTGTGATGACCTTGGAAGGAAGAAAATGGCATTGGTGCAAATAATATGGTACATAAACAGATTTAAAAATGCAAAGCGGATAGCATCCTTTATTTCCCCGTTAATACTTCTGATGGGAATATACCAAAAAAAAGAAAATTTATGTTCATAAGCCTACCGGTTCTGAGGTTCTCAGGTTGCAGTTGACTAAACACCAGATGTTTTGCCTTTTTTTATATTTGCCAATAAGTTATTTAATACTTTTCAGCTTTAACTGTCTTTATGCTTAAAGAATTTACAGGAAATATTAGAATGGTGAAATTATTGTACAGCACTGTACACTGGCACTGGGATGATGTATAATATATTATAACTTGTTTTCCTAGTACCATATCAACAAGTTGTCAGTCATGTCTTCTGAAAACCACTACAACAACAGTGACAAAGAAGTGGATGAGGTTGACGCTGCTCTTTCAGACCTAGAGATCACTTTGGAAGGAGGCAAAACATCAACTATTCTGGTGAGGGTAGAAAAAAAAATTGACCATAAAAATGACTTCTACATTTAAAAGTCTTTACCCTTCTGTTACTAGGTTTAAACAAACTGTATTAGTCCTGCATTAAATATTAATGTAAACAATAACAATTTGCCTTAAAGGAGAAGGAAAGGTTAAAACTAAGTAAGCCTTATCAGAAAGGTCTTTATAAATACACCAGTAAACCCTCAAAGTAATGCTGCTCTGAGTCCTCTGTCAAAAGAAACACAGCATTTCTTTCCTTCTATTGTGTACACATGGGCTTCTGTATTAAACCTCCAGAGCTAGGGCTTGAGCATGCTCAGGTTGCTCCTCTCTACCCCTCTCCCTCCCTTTTCCCCCTCCCTGCTGTAATCTGAGCCCAGAGCAATGAGCAGGAAGTGATGTCACACCAATATGGCAGCTGCTATCCTAAACAAAAAGAGAGAGCTTCTAGAGTGTTTTACTTGGGTATGGTAAAGCATTCTGCAGATTAAATATAGTCTTATAGCTTGTACTATTGTGGCTAAACTCAGGCCTAGGGCGGCAAAAAAATAGGGGCGGCATGCCGCCCAGCATTCAATTACAGCAGCTGGGGAGGTGAGGTGGGCGCTAGAACCGCGCTGCCGCCTGGTCGGACCGCGCGGCCTAGGGGCGCCCCTTATTGAAATCCGGCGCTGGCTAAACTATTGCCAATAAACTGCTTTGTTAGCTTTCTTTCTCCTTTAAAGGGGAAAAAACACCCAGTTAATCAGAGCACCTGTTTTTTGTATTGATTGGCAGCTTCCATACGACTTTCCTTAGCTGAAGCATTCTGCATAAAAGGCAAAATAATTGTACCTCTAGGAGCTGATTTAAGAACACTGGATTCTATGAACAATTTAGTACCTGTCAGAAATTGTTCTGTATTGGTCCAACTGTTAAAAAAAAAAAAAAAAAAGCAAAAATGGTCAGATGCAGTCTATTTCGGACAATATGGTATAAACAGAAGTTCTTGTTCTCTCTCCAGCTTCTCCCTGGAAAAATATCCTTGTGTTTGTTTTGAAGGGGTCAGCACCTCTCCCGTAATATAGCTTAGAAGCAAAATGAAATAAGCACAACAAGGCAAGTGAAGAGGGGAGATCCCTGCACGTTTATTACATCATACAGTAACGTTTCAGGGGCACACCTTCTTCATGTTCTTAAATCTGCCTCCAGGGATACTAATCTTTAGCTCAAGTGAGTGCTTTTTTGAGTTGAGGACCATCTGTTACCGCTGTTAAAATGCCCGTGCATTAGGCTCAAGAGGCATGGGATGTATTCAAATGTGTACAGTGCCCAGTGTCTGTCATTTGTTTTGCCCAAAAAGCTCAAATGTACAGTTTCTCTGCTGGCTAAAACCTGCAGAGAATATGACCCATAAACCTATAGTTTCATCCATATAATTAGTTGGAGGTTTTTCTCTCTCTCCCATTATGCCCTAATGAATTCCTTTGAATCCTTTGAAGCGTGCTCATGTTTCTCGCAGCTATAAGCCCTTATGTACAAGGTACTGGAAAACGGACTAGTCATTCGTTTGCAATAATCGGTGTAGGATAATATTTCTTACCAAGGACTCTGGGAACTACTATATGCCTAAAACTACATCTACCTCAATTACTTTGTTTAGCTTGGAAAATCGCTTGAGCCAAACAATACCTGTACCTGCTGGCAGCAATATCCGATATTCTTTAGAATGAATCTATAAAAGTTCAAAGCTGCCCCAGGGAGGCTACCTAAACTGCAAATAGTTCCATATCTAAGATTTGTGGGATTGTGGTTGGCTGGTTATCACAAAATAACAAATGGAAGTACAGTTAGGTCCATAAATCTTTGGATATAGACAACTTTTTATTACCACAATGAATTTTAAATGAAACCACTCAGATGTAGTTGAACTGCAGACTTTCAGCTATAATTGTCATCAGTGGGTTGAACAAAAAAATTGCATAAAAACTAAAGCCTTTTTTTAACACAATCACTTAATTTCGGGGGCTCAAAAGTAATTGGACAATTGACTGAAAGGCTATTTCATAGGCAGGTGTGGGCAATTCCTTTGTTATGTCATTATCAATGAAGCAGATAAAATCCCTGGAGTTGATTTGAGGGGGGGGGGGTGCTTGTCTGTCAAAGATTTTGCTGTGAACAGACAACATGCGGTCAAAGGAGCTCTCCATGCAGGTGAAACAAGCCATCCTTAAGCTGCAAAAACAGAAAAAACCATCTGAGAAATTGATACAATATTAGGAGTGGTAAAATCTACAGTTTGGTACATCCTGAGAAAGAAAGAAATCACTGGTGAACTCAGCAACCCAAAAAGACCTGGACGTCCATGGAAGACAACAGTGGTGGATGATCACAGAATCATTTCCATGGTGAAGAGAAACCCCTTCACAACAGCCAAACAAGTGAACAACACTCTCCGGGAGGTAGAGTATCCATATCCAAGTCTACCATAAAGAGAAGACTGCATGAAAGTAAATACAGAGGGTGCACTGCAGGGTGCAAGCCACTCATAAGCCTCAATAACATTAAGGCTTGATTGGATTTTGCAAAAAAAACAAACATCTAAACCAGCACAGTTCTGGAAAAACATTCTTTGGACAGATTAAACCAAGATCAACCTCTACCAGAATGATGGCAAGAAAAAAAAGTATGGAGAAGGCGTGGAACAGCTCATGATACAAAGCATACCACATCATCTATAAAACATCCGGGAGGCAGTGTGATGGCTTGGGCGTGCATGGCTGCCAGTGGCACTGAGACACTAGTGTTTATCCATCATGTGACACAGGACAGAAGCACAAGAATGAATTCTGAGATGTTCAGAGACACTGTCTGCTCAAATCCAGCTAAATGCAGTCACATTGATTGGGAGGTGTTTCATAATGACCCAAAACATACAGCCAAAGCAACCCAGGAGTTTATTAAAGCAAAGAAGTAGAATATTCTTGAATGGCCAAGTCAGTCACCTGATCTGAATCCAATTGAGCAGCATTTCACTTGTTGAAGACTAAACTCGAACAGAAAGGCCCACAAACAGACAGCAACTGAAAGCTGCTGTAGTAAAGTCCTGGCAGAGCATTAAAAAGGAGGAAACCCAGAATCTGGTGATGTCCATGAGTTCAAGACTTCAGGCTGTCGTTGCCAGCAAACGGTTTTCAACCAAGTATTAGAAATGAACATTTTATTTTCAGTTTTTTAATATCTCCAATAAACTTTGAGCCCCTGAAATGAAGTGATTGCATAAAAATGTGAGGAACTAAGGCCTTTTTTTAACACAATCTTTTTGTTCAACCCACTGAATTAAAGCTGAAAGTCTGCAGTTCAACTGCATCTGAGTTGTTTCATTTGAAATTCATTGTGGTAATGTACAGAACCAAAATTAGAAAAAAGTTGTCTCTGACCAAAGATTTATGGACCTAACTGTATGTATTAATATAGACTATTGAGGCATGATGGGAATTGAAGTTTGACAGCTGGAAGTCTACATGTTTAGCATATCTGGTTTGTGTGCATTTCTATAATAACAGTAATTCTTTGTTGTATGTTTTTTACTTTAGGGAGACATTACTTCTATTCCTGAACTTACAGACTACTTAAAGGTTTTCAAGTAAGTAGTTTACTATAATTATGGTTATTGGATCTTTTTCATAGCTATCTTAGTCTTTACCATCTATTCTCCATCCTTGAAAAAGATCCCAAAAACGAGTGCTTTTTCTTTAAAGGGATCCTGTCATCGGAAAACATGTTTTTTTCAAAAAGCATCAGTTAATAGTGCTACTCCAGCAGAATTCTGCACTAAAATCCATTTCTCAAAAGAGCAAACAGATTTTTTTTATATTCAATTTTGAAATCTGACATGGGGCTAGACATTTTGTCAATTTCCCAGCTGCCGACAGTCATGTGACTTGTTCCTGCACTTTAGGAGAGAAATGCTTTCTGGCAGGCTGCTGTTTTTACTTCTCAATGTAACTGAATGTGTCTTAGTGGGACATGGGTTTTTACTATTGAGTGCTGTTCTTGGATCTGCCAGGCAACTGTTATCTTGTGTTAGGGAGCTGCTATCTGGTTACCTTCCCATTGTTCTTTTGTTTGGCTGCTGGGGGAAAAAGGGAGGGGTGATATCACTCCAACTTGCAGTACAGCAGTAAAGAGTGATTGAAGTTTATCAGAGCACAAGTCACATGACTTGGGCAGCTGGGAAATTGATAATATGTCCAGCTCCATGTCAGATTTCAAAATTGAATATAAAAAAAACTGTTTGCTCTTTTGAGAAATGGATTTCAGTGCAGAATTCTGCTGGAGCAGCACTATAGACTGATTCATTTTGATTTTTTTTTTTCCCATGACAGTATCCCTTTAACTGTATGTGAAGAAATGCATGAACATAAAGCAGTGATGTCTTACACTCGGCTCTCAAGTTGTTGTACTGTAGCAGGTGGCACATCTTTGATACGCACTGAAAATATTTTATAATTATATCTACATTATCTACGTTTATTTTTCCATGTGCCATAAAGATGTGTAGCTCTCATTGCTTGCCTTGCCCAGATATTAGTACTGCAGAAAGAGAAATATTTGCTTATGAATTCCAGTACTGCTTCTAGTATTTGCTTGATGCAGTCTTTCCCAAACAGCAGCCCATGACTCCACCAATAATGATTGCGTTGGTTATGAGAATCCACCCACATCCACATGCACATGATCTTCACACAATAAATGATGTCTGCACTCTGCTATATTTAGTGCAATACCCAGCAGCTCCAGATCATCCTCTCTGTTATCTAATTAAATTTTGGAAGGACACCAGAGAAAATGGGCATGAAACTAGCACTGTTTCAATGTTCAGCATGTGGCTGCGCCTGTAGAGAAATGAGCATGTGAAAGAGCTAAAGCAGACACAATATGTCATCCTTGTCTCTGGTTTAGTTTATTAATATGGATTTGTAGGTGTAGGAAGTTTACACTAAAATGTGTATTGTTCCTTGCGAGGGCTAACTGAAGAATTGCTGAAAAATATAAGGTAGTATCCCATTGGAAGTAAGCATATACTGTATTTTTAAAGTATTTTTTCTTTTTTCCCCCAAATAGAGAACAGCCTAGATACTACCTTGTTTCCCAGTAACTCTTAACTATTGGTGGTTTCTATTCTATTTGCCTTTGTTGTAACTGCTTACACGTTTATATTCTGACTCCTGGCCTTTCCAAAGACACATACAGGGTGGGTAGGGGTCACTGAAGCATTGGCTTTTCATACTGTAGAATGTCTGACTTGCAGAATAATAAAAAAATATAATGTGCAGCCAAGACTTGAGTTTGGAAACTAGTGGATATTTGTGCAATGAAATCCCAGTTATGTGGTGCCAACATTTCGGCCTGTGTGCACCGCTGTTCCCTAAAGAGACACTATTTCTATATTCCTTTTGTAAGTTTGCAATACAAATATTAGGAGAATGTGTTTGCCCCGGCCCACGCAAAAACAAATCTGTGAAGCTGTTATTTAAGGTGGCCAAACACAAGCAGATTTAAGCTGCCCCTTTGGCCCCTCAGACCCAGTTGGCAACTTATCTGCCCATTATGGGGCCCTCAGATGGTTGTATTCGAATGATATCTGTACGATTTTCACCCAGATATCATTTGAATAGAAATCTGGCAGGTTTAAAAACCTAGACCAGGCAAGGGCCATATCTGCTTGGGGTCCTTACCCCAATAGTCTGCTGTGTTGTTGTTGTTGTTGTTGTTGTTGTTATCCAGTCATTTGGCTTTTTCTTCAGCCCATTTCAAGGTGAGCAAATCTGGTAAAGATTCTCTTGTTTAGTGACCTCGAATGAGCAGTTCTTTTTAGGGATGCACCGAATCCACTTTTTTGGATTCGGCAGAACCCCCGAATCCTTTGTGAAAGATTCGGCCGAATACCGAACCGAATCCGAACCCTAATTTGCATATGCAAATTAGGGGTGGGAAGGGGAAAACATTTTTACTTGTTTTGTGCCAAAAAGTCACATGATTTCCTTCCCTGCCCCTAATTTACATATGCAAATTAGGATTTGGTTCGGCTTAGCAGAAGGATTCGGCCAAATCTGAATCCTGCTTAAAAGAATCCCGAACCGAATCCTGGATTCGGTGCATCCCTAGTTCTTTTCAATGTATGGACAACTTTACTATGCTTAAGAACCCTTCCTCATGTGCTCCCCTGCGTTCGGTTTAAATGCATTCAGTCGCAATGATAGGAAGCATCCAGCTCTTCTTAATGGGGCTGTACCGACAGGCGCATGTTGCATTCCACCTGTGTTCAGCACTTACATGCACCCGTGTCCGTACTGGGCCATTTAAATTAATAGGGTGGGTTCAGCTGCAAAAATGCTCCTAAAACTGTTTGTTGGTTCTCCCCTCTATTGAGCTGAAAATTAAGTGCATAGTGTCCTTTTAACTGGCCTCTACATTGCCTGTTTATTATTATCTTTCTTACAGGGATGGTAACACCAAAAATGAAAGTGTTTTAAAGTAATTAAAATATAATGTTCTGGTAAACCTGGTGCGTTTGCTTTAGAAACACTACTATAGTTTATATAAACAAGCTGCTGTGTAGCCATGGGGGCAGCCATTCAAGCAGAGGATACACAGTAGATAACAGATAAGTACTACTATAGTTTATATAAACAAGCTGCTGTGTAGCCATGGGGGCAGCCATTCAAACACAGGATACACAGTAGATAACAGATAAGTACTACTATAGTTTATATAAACAAGCTGCTGTGTAGCCATGGGGGCAGCCATTCAAGCACAGGATACACAGTAGATAACAGATAAGTACTACTATAGTTTATATAAACAAGCTGCTGTGTAGCCATGGGGGCAGCCATTCAAGCACAGGATACACAGTAGATAACAGATAAGTACTACTATAGTTTATATAAACAAGCTGCTGTGTAGCCATGGGGGAAGCCATTCAAGCACAGGATACACAGTAGATAACAGATAAGTACTACTATAGTTTATATAAACAAGCTGCTGTGTAGCCATGGGGGAAGCCATTCAAACACAGGCTACACAGTAGATAACAGATAAGTACTACTATAGTTTATATAAACAAGCTGATGTTTAGCCATGGGGGCAGCCATTCAAGCACAGGATACACAGTAGATAACAGATAAGTACTAGTATAGTTTATATAAACAAGCTGCTGTGTAGCCATGGGGACAGCCAGTCAAGCACAGGATACACAGTAGATAACAGATAAGTACTACTATAGTTTATATAAACAAGCTGCTGTGAAGCCATTGGGGCATACTACTGGTTATAGTTAAAGCTCTCGAATTTTATGGGAGGTGATTTATAGTGTTTAGATGCTTCATTCTGTTCAGTGAAACAACCTGGCAGTCAAAACACCATCACCTCTTCTGTGTTTTGCCCTTATTACACATTTTAATTGCTTATGATGTGTATCCTGTGTGTCAATGCCGTTGTTTTTTTGGATTTGTTTTGTTATTCAGCCTCTCTCATTTGCTGCAGGCCAAAGAAACTGACCCTTAAAGGCTACAAGCCGTATTGGTGCACATTCAAAGACACCTCCATTTCTTGCTACAAGAGTAAAGAAGAATCAAATGGAACGCCAGCTCATCAGATGAACTTAAGAGGTAAGAAAAGCCTTTAGAAGATGCAGTGATAGGAATTCTAGTGTTCATTTATGGTTCACGTTTCTGGTATGGATATGGAAAGAGAAAAATGTAGCTGTTTCTTGGTTGGTGGGGGTCTAGCGTCTGCTTTTATGCTTGTATAGAGTAACTCCATACAAAGATCCCTGCTTAGTGTTTCAGTCTTGCAATAAACACACAATGATATCAGCTCCCAGTACAGAGGAATGCAAAAATAGACTGGAATGCCATTTTGGGAACACTGACACACACTGGTTCCTGCTGACTATGCCTACAAGAATTTTTCCAGGATTTGTGCTCATCATTATGTTAGGACATCTTCAATAAACTCTACCTAAAATCTTAAAGGTGTATTTTGGGCCCAGCCCTCCCTTTGGGGGTTAGGGGCACTCATTGATACATTATTAGAACATTACATTAACCCATTTGCTTATGGTGGTACCATAAAATATGGCTTTGGATAAAATAGATAACATCATGGGATGTACCCCCCACCCATGTAGACCCCCTCCTTCCTCCCCCCAGACTAACAACCCCTCGGGGAAATGCCCCATACTCCATATTTACCCCTCATCACAGATTCTTCCAGCGGAGTTCCACGCATCCATCTTCCGGCTCCTCGGTAAGCTGACTGGTAGATCGGCAATTTCCGTGTAATTGTGCACATGTCGCAAACTGCTCCAACTCCAATGCGCAGAAATACCGATCTCCCAGTCGGCTTACAGAGGACGCAGAAGATGGATGCGTGGAACTCCGCTGGGGGCCCCGGGACCCACCAGGACTGCAATCTAGGGCCCCTGTCCCCCTACTGTGACGCGCCCATGCGTACACTGCGCTGTGTGACGCTGAAAATTCTTTTTTTTTTTTTTTAATTGTAAAAAATAGCATCGGAGAGGGGGTACGCGTTTTTTTGCAAAAAGGTTTTCCTTCTTCTTTAAGTTCATCTAGAGCACTGCAAAGGGGGTAAATGTGTTTACATCAGTAGCAGAAACGGTTTAGTACACATTTATGTTCATCTAGGATACTACAGGTATGGGAATCCCGTTATCCAGAAAGCTCTGAATTTACGGAAAGGCCGTCTCCCACAGACTTCATTTTATCCAAATAATCCACATTTTGAAAAATGATTATCTGTAATAATAAAACAGTAGCTTGTACTTGATCCAAACTAAGATATAATTAATCCTAATTGGAATTAGAACAAGCCGTTTGGGTTTATTTAATGTTTAAATGATTTTCCAGTCGTAGTTGAGGTATGAAGCTCCAGCTTACGGAAAGATCCATTATCCGGAAAAACCCTGGTCCCGATCATTTTGGATAACAGGTCCCATACCTGTACTGAAATAGTGAATATGCTTGAAATCTGACCAATACTTTTCTTTGTTTACATCAGGACAGAAGTGATAAAATGATCACGCAGTACATAAAGGGTTCTGTTGCTGTGTTACACTATGCAATTTAGTTCATAGCCCAATGATCATTCTAGTTTTGTTCATCACAGCCACTAAAGGAGAAGTGAGCATTCTCTGGTCATTCCAGCACAAATCTCAATTCATTTAGGTCATAGGTAGGTTTAATCGACATTCTCTGTTTAGCCCAATATAGCCCAATACAGCACATTTAGCTGTGCAGAGGGGAAGCTTAAAAGAGGAGTAAAGTCTAAAATAGAATAAGGCTAGAAATGCTGTATTTTGTGTACTACACATAAACATGAACTTACTGCACCACAAGCCTAATCAAACAAATGATTTATGGTTTCAAAGTTGGCCACAGGGGGTCACCATCTTGTAACTTTGTTAAACATCTTTGCAAGACTAAGACTGTGCACATGCTCAGTGTGGTCTGGGCTGCTTAGGGATTGTCATAAATTATCAAAACCAATATCAAATAATATCTACAAGACTGATTAATAATCAGAATATACAGACTGCACTGGGTCCTGTGTTGTCATGTAATCTAATGTGGATTTTATAGTTTTTGTATTGTTTAATACAAACTTTCTCCAACTCTCCAGAACCAGTGGCTGCAGCAAAATAATCCTCCAAATAGAATCCCAGTTTATCTGTTTAAATCTGGTTCCATGAACTTTGTCCCTGCAGTTGGAGTTGGAAACGGTAATGGGGATGTAAAGCCAGAATAGAATCCAATAAAAATCTCTACACAGCCCGCCGACTGCTCTACAGGGAAACAAACAAAGCTGCTTGAGTTCTGCATGGCTGGGAAGTAAGGCGGGGGCTCCCCCTGCTGTTCATAAGTATGATTGTTTCCCTGCTCAGCAGTTAGGGACTATCTGACAATTCCTATCCACAGCAGTAAATGAAGGGAGAATTTCACTGCATACAGTCAGGTTTCTTATAAAAACAATACACTTTTTTTTAATTCAATTATATTGGAGACAGGTTTCTTTTTCAATAAAAAAAAATTTTGATTTTTTTTTTGCCTTTATATGGTCTTTAATGTAATAAATCCTGGATTGTTGTATATGTACATATATATTGTATATTTATGTACTGTGCATCCTAATCTCTGTGTGCAAGGAACACCGTGCATACCTTTGTCAACCAGTTTTCTTGTATTACTTCTGCAGGTTGTGAAGTGACACCAGATGTTAACATATCCGGTCAGAAGTTCAACATTAAACTCCTCATACCAGTTGCTGAGGGCATGAATGAGATCTGGCTCCGCTGTGAAAATGTAAGTGTTTTGGTACTGAATATTTAATCATGCAACTGAATTCATAGTTCTAAGTCCATCTTAATGACTTGTCCTCTTTTCACTTGCCCTGTTCTGACGATGTGTTACAATTACAGTGCTCGGGGGATGGCGCGAGGGCTGAGGTTGAAATTCTTTTTGGTTTATTTTTACATTAAAGTGATAGCGACACGTTCCTATAAAAATTATAGGAACGTGTGGTATCAAGCAGGTGCTGCACCCGGAATAGTTCCCCTCAAAGCCGCCCCCAGCCCTGTGAACCTTTTTGCAGCCGACTCTCTGACACTACTAATGGATACTCCGTGTTGCTTCAGTGACGCTGGGCTGAGGGCGGAGTGATCCTTCCATAGGCTGAAGTCCTGTTTTTATTTCTAATTAGCCCAGTGTCAGAATGGGACACCAGGGGCCCACCCAAAAACCTTAGACCAGGGGCCCACCCTCAGTACTATTATTCTTCCTCACTCATTCTATTCTCCTAGTCTCTTTTCTTTACATACTATAATCTCTTAATCTATTACCTCCCAACTGTCCTGTTTTTAGAGGGACAGTCCCTCTTTTGACAGCTCAACCCGCAGTCCTTCGTTTGTACTGATTACTAGTCCTGATTTTCTCTGCACTGAATAGGCAGAAAAAGAAACAATGTTTCTAACTTAATTGGCTTTTGGCAGAGAGCCCAGAACAGCCAGAGCTGCAGATAAGATACTTTTGTAACAATTTTGAGATAACCAAATAAGTAATTGTAACATTATAAGATAACAGGTCTCTTGGGAGAAGTTAAGGTGACCATAGACATAGAGATCCGCTCTTTTGGCGATATCGACAATCGAGCGGATCTCTTCCCCGATATGCCCACATTGAAGTGGGCGTTATCGGACTGATCCGTCGGATGGTGTCACACATGGGTCGTAATGCATCCAATACAGGTGGTCAGATTGCATACATGCATAGATGCAGATGTGATCCGAGGGGATTTTTTAATCTGCCCGATCGAGATCTGGTCGAGGGGATTTTATCTGCCTGATCTTGGTCGGTAAAGCCCGTCGGATGGCATCACACAAGGGCCAATAAGCTTCCAACTTGGTCTGTCGCCAGCTCTTGTATGGTGGCCTTTAGACTCACAGCTTAAAGGGCAATTCACGTTCATAACCTGCCAAATTTTGTAAAATGAACAAGGTAATTAGGGAATGTGGCCACAAAACTGGGCGTGGTCAAAAAAATTGCAGCGTGGCAACTTTTTAGTCCCTCTTTCTATTTCCAAAATGTTGGGAGGTATGTGTTTAGCCTCTTTGTTCTCATAAAAATAGGGAATGGCCATGAAACAGGCCAAATGTTTAGCAGCACAAGGGCCCAATGACACTTGAGCCCACCAGGAGTTTTCCTGGTATCCCGGTGGGCCAGTCCGATACTGAATTCGCCTATGGAAGGATCGTGCCGTCCCGAGCCCAGCTTCACTGAAACAGCACAGAAGATCATTTAGCAGTGTCGGGATGTCGGGCTAACGCAGGTTCGCAGGGCTGGGGGCGGATTTGAGGGGAACTATTCCATGTGCAGCACCTACTTGATACTGACATGTTCCTATGATTTTTATAGGAATATGTCGGTATCGCTTTAATATGTAGATACAAATACTAATACACTTTTCTCTAATGGCAGGAAAAGCAGTACGCACACTGGATGGCAGCTTGTAGGTTAGCCTCCAAGGGCAAAACCATGGCAGACAGTTCTTATAATCTGGAGGTGCAGAATATTCTGTCTTTCTTGAAGATGCAGCATCTTAACCCAGACCCCCAGTTTATTCCTGATCAAGTCAACTCCGATATAAACCCTGAATGTGTTGTTTCTCCTCGATATCTGAAGAAGTACAAGAACAAGCAGGTACTGTGCGATCTCTAATGCAGAGCGGCTCCTTTGGTTAGAATAACATGCACCACTGCGTGACTTCGCTTTCTAATTTTATATTTTCTTTCATTTCTCATCTTTGTATGAGTTAAATGGGGATTTTAAAGGGATCCTGTCATCGGAAAACATGTTTTTTTCAAAACGCATCAGTTAATAGTGCTACTCCAGCAGAATTCTGCACTGAAATCCATTTCTCAAAAGAGCAAACAGATTTTGTTATAGTCAATTTTAAAATCTGACATGGGGCTAGACATATTGTCAATTTCCCAGCTGCCCCTGGTCATGTGACTTGTGCCTGCACTTTAGGAGAGAAATGCTTTCTGGCAGGCTGCTGTTTTTACTTGTCAATGTAACTGAATGTGTCTCAGTGGGACATGGGTTTTTACTATTGAGTGTTGTTCTTAGATCTACCAGGGAGCTGTTATCTTGTGTTAGGGAGCTGCTATCTGGTTACCTTCCCATTGTTCTTTTGTTTGGCTGCTGGGGGGGGAAAGGGAGGAGGTGATATCACTCCAACTTGCAGTAAAGAGTGATTGAAGTTTATCAGAGCACAAGTCACATGAATCGGGGCAGCTGGGAAATATACAATATGTCTAGCCCCATGTCAGATTTCAAAATTGAATATAAAAAAATCGGTTTGCTCTTCTGAGAAATGGATTTCAGCGCAGAATTCTGCTGGAGCAGCACTATTAACTGATTCATTTTGAAAAAAAATGCTTTTTCCCATGACAGTATCCCTTTAACTTGTACTTGTGACCAGTTGCTCCTTTTGCAAGAAACATGAAGTTTTGAAGGTATCAAAACAGTTCAGCATTCCTTGCCTCCCGCCCCATAAATCCCAGGCTGTTTTCTCATGGGATTTGACATCAGATGTAACTTTTCTGTCCCCAGACCCACTGGGCCGTTGTGTGATTTAGGAATTACTGCGCCAGGAGAATGCGAGGAATGTGTAACTGCAAACAGAAGTAAACAGAGTTATCTAGGAAAACAGTTAAATGTACTCAAAGCGTTAATTGGAATGTTTTAGAATGCGTGTGCCAAGATTTTCCACTTCAGGGGTTAATATACATTTGGTGCCGATTTTAATGGGGATTTTTTACATGTGTGAGTTATACTTGGCTTTTAAAACTAAAAACTGCTGAAAAAAAAGAGGGAGTAAGCCCTACTCCCACTCCAGTGGGAACCTTTGCAGCTGTTTGTCAAAGTCCGACACTAATCCCCACAGCTGTCTCTGCACATTCTCTCTTTCAAGTGAGAGGAAGAGAAAGCAGCATTTGTTTACATTGAGGCACTACTTCTGTGCCAGGGACTCTGCCCAAACTGCTTAGTGTCCAGCATATGTAGCACAAGCACAGAGCTCCTGAGTCCACTATGTTGGCACATGCTTTGTATAGGACAAAGTAAGCAGCTATTTCAAACTGTCCAGCAGCATATACCTAAATAAATAGCAAATATTTAAGGTGTTACTGTGCACACCGACTGCTAATTTAGATCCTATGTTTGCAAAAATGCCTCCTAAAATATAAGACAAACAGGCTCTGTTAATATGTTCCATTTATTTTCTGTACAATATCAGGGAAAAGCCAACTGAGGGCATCAAGATCCTTTCTCTGCATATCTACACTTATGTGCTGGCAATGGCACATTATGGGGCACATTAACTAAAGGGTGCCAGCGTGACGTTATTTCGCCGATTTACGTTACGGGCGCAAGCAAAGGAGATAGAGGCTAGTGTTGCTTCACACTCTTAACGCCAGGCTAATTTTCGCTCTGGCGAATGGACGTAACTACACAAATTCACTAAGATGCGGATTTTACTGAACGTTTCCTCATTTACCAGACTTGCCTTCAAACAGCTCAGACCAGGCGGAGTGGAATGGAGTGCATAGGACTTCCACAATTTTTAGTGCAACATTTTTCGAAGTCCCAAAAAACGCTGGCGTCTTTTCCATTTTTTTTAGAGTGATAGCCTGCAAAGGTCCGTAAACCTTTTTTTGGGTTACCGGGTTCCCCCCTTCTCCAACATTAACTATACAGTGGGCTCATGTGTAGGGCAATATAACAACTCTATTGTCTTTATTAAGGTTCCCTGGACTTGTGTAATGTATTTGCTGCAACATATACGTCCATTCAACTTCCCGCCGTATGCAAATTAGCCTGAGTCAAGACCTCTAACGAAGTTGCGCTAAGATTTGTGAGAAAATTCTCCAGCGTTCTGCGCCCTATACGCAACTTTACACTTTAGTAAATTAGCATTGTCTGAGCGAATTTTCGCCTGGCAAAGTGTTGCGATGGCTGCGCTTAATAAATGTACCCCTATATCTCTTCCCCACTGAACTAAACAGAATCAAAATTTCACTACCAGGGCTAAAATTGCATTGGTGTGTACAGAGGGTGCCTATCTCATCAAAGCAAACTGGCTGCCCCATCTCCTATGAAAACATGCAAACAAAGAATATTATATATAATAAATGGGACTTGCTGTATAAAGGGGTATAAATGCTGGCTAGACACTGCAGTTCAGGTATGGGACTTGTTATCCAGAATGCTTGGGACCGGGGGTTTTCCTGATAACGGATCTTTCAGTAATTTAGATCTTCATACCATAAGTCTACTAGAAAATCATGTAAACATTAAAGAAGAAGGAA
Source organism: Xenopus petersii (assembly GCA_038501925.1). NCBI lineage: Eukaryota > Metazoa > Chordata > Amphibia > Anura > Pipidae > Xenopus > Xenopus petersii. The sequence continues at coordinate 94,389,844 of CM076687.1, read as the reverse complement.
AGTCTTCTTGCACTTGAGGGTGATTGTATGGACTTACCTGAAACCCCGGGCCAGTGCTCCTATCAGCAGAAAACTGCACCAGCCTGAGGTTATACCAGTGAGCACCACGGATTGATCCTCTTCCATCTGCCTCTTTTTATGCACGGCTGCGCCTGTGCAGTAGAGTGAAAGGCCGAACTTTATCTAAAAAGTCGCCTGTTTCATTCTACTGCGCATTCGTCTGCCCTGGAAAATTTGAAGAAAGAAGAAGCCGGGAAGAGGATCTCTCCGTGGTGCTCACTGGTATAACCCCGGGCTGGTGCAGTTTTCTGCTGATAGGAGCACTGGCCCGGGGTTTCAGGTAAGTCAATACAATCACTGGGGGTTACCGAACGTTTCGCACCCCCAAGTGCAAAAAGACTTTTCTTCTCCTTTAAATAAACCCAATAGGCTGATTTTGCTTCCAATAAAGATTAATTAGATCTTTGTTTGGATCAAGTATAATGTACTGTTTAATTATTACAGTGAAAAAGGAAATCCATTTTAAAAAATTCAGATTAATTGGATATAACCGAGCCCGTGGGAGATTGCCTTTCCGTAATTCAGAGCTTTCTGGTTAATAGATCCCATACCTTTATTAATAACTCCCTTTAAAGGGTATCACAACCCAAGCAGAATACAGTAGCCATTTTATACTGTTGATCCCTGTGCTTCGTGTTTGTATATGTCTGTCCATTAAGTGCCGCAATGCTTCACCAATTCCCATAAAGCTCTACGCTTCCTTCTTCACTCCTGCGCTTGTGCATTGTTTTGCTTCCTTTTCTGCTGGATATTATTATTTGCATGTTTTTGCCTGCAGCTTTTTCTGTGCTTGTTGCTTTGAACCTCATGCTTTGTTTTTATTTCTTCCCGCTTTATATTCTGCCCTCCTCTCTCCACGCTGCCACCTACAGCCAGGCTATGTAAGAGACTTGGTAAGTGACCGCAAGCAGGGACTAATCTTGTCTCACATGGACATGTTTTTGTGGGCTGAACTGTTATTCACACTATACTAGCTTTTCTAATAAAACTGTATAACATCAATGTGATGGGGCTCAGTAGATCGGCTCCATCACCTGCTGCCCATAACTGTATAATGCAGTGAAATACCCCTCTGTTAATAAGACTGGCATCAATATCATTTCTATTAACTAGGCTGGTGAAACATGAAAGCTGCCAACCCAACTGTACCCAGAAAGCCTTTCCATTATGGTATAGGTATGGGATCCATTATCCAGAAACCCAATATCCAGAAAACTCAGAATTATGGAAACGCTGTCTCCCATATACTCCATTATTATCAAATAATATAATATTTTTAAAATGATTTCCTTTTTCTCTGTAATAATAAAACAGTACCTTGTACTTGATCTCAACTAAAGGCCCCCATACATGGGCCGATAAAAGCCGCCGACAGACTGAGTCATCAGCTTATTGGCCCGTGAGTGGGGCCCTCCGACGGGCCAGATCTCTATCGGTCAGGTTAATAAATCCTGTCGGATTGCGCCCGCATCTGTGCGTTTATGCAGTCCCACGTATCGGAAGCATTATGGTCGTTGGATCAGCCTATTACCCACCTCAATGTGGGCATATCGGGGAGAGATCCGCTCGTTTGGCGACACCGCCATATGAGCGGATCTCTACGTCTATGGCCACCTTAAAATGATTCCAAATTCTATTTTATCACATTAGTCAAGCAACATGAACTTTAAATACACTGTATAAATTATTTGAATCTGGTTTCCTCCAGTCTGGAATTCATAATTATAACAAGCAGGCAGGAGCCATTTTGTGGACACTGTTATTAAGACAAGCCTTGTATCATCTCAGAATCTTGTTTGTGCACCAGAATGGGGGACCTGATGTCCATCCCCATGTCCTGGCTACACAATTAAATGGTGAAGAGAACAGGGGAATGTGTGGAGAGCAGTGACATGTAGGAAGTGCTGAATGGAAAGTGAAAGTAATTGCCTAAGGCATAGAGGAGTGGCAGACAATATTTGATTGCCAGCTAAGAATTTTAAATGAGCTTACAACAGCTATGAATGCTTTAATAAAAAAATAGAAATTAGATTTCATATTTAATTTGAAAAGGACTTTTATTATACAGATTATGTCTGGGCGACGGGTCCACTTTAAGATATAATTAATCCTTATTGGAAGCAAAACCAGTCTATTGGGTTTATTTAATTTTTACATAATTTTTTAAGTAGACTTGAGACATGAAGATCCAAATTACGGAAACCCCCAGGTCCCAAGCATTCTGGATAACAGATCCCATACCTGTACCAGTACCCTTGTCTGGAAACCATCTAAGGGGCAAGCTTTCTTCCAGAATACCTTCCATACTTTCTACAAAGCCAGAGACTCTTGACCTTTATGGCTTGGGGCCCAATAGCTGGTCACAATGATTCAGGGTGTATTTCCCCTTTATTAGTCAATAAAAGCTAAAAGAAGGCACATAATAAATAATTTAAAACAAATTTGTGGGACCTTGAGCCAACTCCCGTCTGGGTCCCCTGGGGATAAGCAAATCTCTGGGCTGAACCTGCTCGTCTCACCCTGTATCTCTTTGCATGTGGCTTTTGCAAGTGCTTTCAATTACCCAAGTCCACACTATCTGTTTGATATACAGTATGTTTTTAACATTCACAGGAATTTTAAGACCTGGCTAAATTGGAGAGTTTTCATAAGGTTGTTTACTTGTGATATTTTGGACTGTTTGTGGGCTTTTTATATCTACAGTCTGTTCCAAGTTGCAGTACGTTCTGATCACAAAGTATGTGTTTTATACATTCCTTTAAATGCATTTTGGAACAGACATACTGTGCCTAATATAAAGTAAATATCTACCATATTTATTGCTTGGATTGAAGTGTTCGTTTTGGCTTATTATAACATTTGGACGCAGCTTATTTACATTCCTCTTCCCAAAGCTACAGCTCGTACAAAATCGACGTTGGAACCCCACTAATGAATCCAATACCTTGTTATAATAACAATTTCTGTTGCACGTTGCCAAACTGGAGGAAAATAATTCAGTAATTCTCTTCCAGTCATTTGTAGCAGCCAGGCTTTCAAGGGAACATTACTCCCCACCGCCTGCTGACTTACTGTAATATAACATGTTAAAGGAATGTTTACATGATGTTTATTAGTGGATTTTAGCATTATGCTGATCGGCTTTCCAATCATTTAACATTCACGGGAGTTGAACAGCATTACATGTTGAGGAGTTCTATATTTCTTCTCTTTCCGTGTCCTCTGCTAGTAATGTTTATATAGTGTGTTTTGTTCTAAAGGCTCTTGAGCGGTGGCCCAATCAAACGAATGCTTATTTTTTTTTTGCTCTGTCAAATGATGGCTGTGTGAAGCGGCTTTTATTTCAAGCAAACTAATGTTTCTAATCTTGTTCAGATCACAGCCAGGATCCTGGAGGCACATCAGAATGTAGCACAGATGAGCCTCATTGAGGCTAAAATGAGGTTTATTCAGGCCTGGCAATCTCTGCCAGAATTTGGCATGACCCACTTTCTCGCCAGGTCAGTAGACAAAACTGAATACGTTTGGATAAAATTAACCGAGTCTGGTTATGTGCTAAATCTTTGTCCATACGCTTAATATGAATCTTCAAGCACAAAGTGATTACATCTAAATAATTTAAAATTTTCGTACATTTTATTTATATATAGTATATATAATATGCAGTCCAGATATCGACTCCCAAACATAAGACATATGCCAGTGCTATAAAGAAAGAATTGTTCAGTGTACCTTCCTAAAAAAGCAATACGTTTTCCGAACGTAAGAGGTGTGATTACCAAAATAATGTGTTATAGAAATGAAAAGAAGTAAAACCCCTCTCTATTCAATTGACCACCAATTAAAGAAAATTCAAGTATTAGTGCAGCAGTGTCAGAGTTTATGAACAGTTTCGTTAAAGGTTACTAACCCAGTGTTGCTTCAATTATTGGGCAGCCATTGCTGGGTTACCCAATAAAGTGCTAGGTGCTAATAATTCATCAGCAATTAAAAATCATGTAACAGAATTAATTAATATTGTGCTATAAAGTGCTAGTGCTTCGAATGAAATTAAGAAGTTGACTTAAATAACCAGTATTAAATTGACCCAGGTGAGATTAAAGTTAATTCATTATTATATATCACACATTAAAATCCATTCATTATAGAAGATTGTAAATAACTGATTAACTGTTAAAAAGTAAACTTTACTAAATTCATTAAAATTGCTGCAAATCAATTAAGGTAATCTTTGAGGACTGCATAAAAATTGGTGAGTAATAATTAATCCATACACCCCCGTTAAAGTTATAGGGTGTTAAAAAAACGTTTGCATAAAATTATTCAAAGGAGACCAGCATTGAAAGAAAAAGGAGGAATAGGAAAATTGTTAGAGGTGGAGAAGTCCCAAGTTCTAGCTGCCTGTATTTTTCTAAGTCTGGGACCCCACACGGAGGAGAAAGTAGGTCACTGGGGACTGTAGTCTCGATTTTACCTTGCTATCTTATAATTCGGAGAGCTAATCTTCCCTATAAAGCTACAAATCACACAGTGCCATTGGATAACAGGTAAGATTTTAAAAGAAGAATCAATGCGGTCGCAAAGGTTTAAAATCAATAGGAAATTATTTTGCAATAGTAAAAATAAGGAAAGCGCCCAGGAGACTTCACAAAAAGCGCTTCCCAGTGCTAATCAAAAAAATAAATAAATACATACTCCACTATTTTGGATTCGGCCAAATCCTTTGTCAAGGATTCAGCCGAATACCGAACCAAATCCTAATTTGCATAAGCAATTTAGGGGTGGGAAGGGTAAAACATTTTTTACTTCCTTGTTTTGTGACAAAAAGTCACGTGATTTCCCTCTCCGCCCCTAATTTGCCTATGCAAATTAGGCTTCGGTTCGGCCGGGCAGAAGGATTCGCCCGAAACCGAATCCTGCTTAAAAAAGCCGAATCCTGCCCGAAAACCAAACCGAATCCTGGATTCGGTGCATCCCTAGTAAAAAACATTCACGCCCAATATACAAAAACATTTTCACCACTCTTTATTGCACCATGTTCACGTCATAGCATTTCGATCCTGACGACGATCCCCGGTGGATTGAAACGCGTTGATGTGAACATGGTGCAATGGAGACTGGAGAAATTTTATAAATAACTCCACAGCAAAAAACTTGCTTAAAAAATGAAGAAATAAACCTATTTATTGTGCAAAATCAACGTTTTGGTCACTTTATTCAGGTTGAATAATGTGACCGAAACGTTGATTTTGCACAATAAATAGGCTTATTTCTTAATTTTTTAAGCAAGTCCTGTGAGTGCTAAGTTCTTGCTGTGGATGTATTTGCTGAACTACCACTTGTCACCCAGGCAGTTGGTGGATTTGTGTTCCCTCCATTACTATGGTGTGTGCAATATCCAAGGGGTTGGTGAGCAACATGTTGGTCACGAGCCAATGGTTGGAGATCAGTGCACTAAATTAATAAGACTAAGTTTTACCTGCAACTTACTTGCTGCTTTCAAAGTAAAACTTTCAAACGTGGCTGCCCTTTTATTAGACACCAGTGGGATCACCTGACTATAGCTGGGAAGGGTGGGAGCTACAACATGGAGCTGGTCACTGCTCCTGTAGAACTATAACAAACAAGGGAAAGTTGTGCTCACCACTCATTTTTAAAACCATTAAGCGGTGGTGCAATGAGGCTGTGACCACATTCTTTTTTTCTTATTCATTTAGAGCAGTGATCCCCAACCATGTTGCTCACCAACCAACCTATTGGATATTGCTCCCAGTGGCCTCAAAGTAGGTGCTTTCTGGTTTGGAGGCAGGTTTTGGCTGTGTAAAAATATGGGGTACTGCCAAACAGAGGCTCCTGTAGGCTTCTCTTTGAATGTGGCTCAAGAGCTAAAAAGGTGGGGGACCCCTGATTTAGAGTCTTACAGAATTCTGTTGTTGTGATTTATAAAGACTCCATCACCTAATAATGCTATGAAGTTGTCCTGGCCCACTTATTTTAATCTGACGTTAACTTAAAAATGTGGTGTATACGTTTGTCCATGAATAGTTTGCTTAGGTAGGGTAACTCTGTGGCATGTTCTGGGACAAGTATTTCTGAAGTTTTTTCTAGATCCCATGAAGCCAGAATCAGTGCTGTCATGGCCATTTATGTTAACTGGCCCTCTAATGCACTAAATTGTTTTCTATTGCTGGAGATAATGACAATATTGCAGCTGCCACTGGGAGTATGCATTATATGCCTCTGTGGGAACTTCCCTTCTTCCAAACATATTTCAGCAGCACTCCGATATATAGTGAAAATTCAATTTATTTGTGCAACAGGTGAAGTAACGTTTCGGGCTTAACTAGCCCTTTATCAAGCTTGTACATGTTGATATATGCCGTCCTGTAGTTCCATAAGATATCAGCCAGTCTCTGTGGGGTGTTGAACATTTTGGGCACATGTGGGAGATCTTTAGGGGCTCAGTGCAGCAGACTGACCATGCACCGTGTCCCTGTTTTTAAATCTTTTTTTTTTTCCCTGCACTGTGAGGAGAGTGCGCATTGCTCTGTAATTCCTGCTTACAAACTAACGGCAACACGTGTTGTACAGGTTCCAAGGAGGCAAAAAAGAAGAACTGATTGGAATTACATACAACAGGCTGATTAGAATGGATGCAAGCACTGGAGATGCAATCAAGACCTGGCGCTTCAGCAACATGAAACAGTGGAACGTCAACTGGGAAATAAAAATGGTAAATGTGGAATTTCATTGGGATCGCGCTGTAGAGAAGTCGCTGTGGAATGTTAAATGCAGAAAATGATATTTTGCTTCTCCGGCTAACAGTAGACAAGACAATATTTTGAAGCTGCATTTAAAGTGTTTGTTGCCCCCACACCACTTGCATATTCTAGCTTTGTTATCTATTCTTTATCTGGTGCACACTGTTAAAAAGACTTTGATTTATCTCTCTGTATTCCATTGAAGTTATATTGCACTTCTCTACTTATGGTGTTGGAGGCAGAGTTTTGCAAATCTGTAACTTTCAGGAAAATCAGACAGATGAATGCTAGCCTTAAGGTGGCCATAGACTCCAAGATCCGCTCGTTTGGCGACATCGCCAAACGAGCGGATCTTTCCCCGATATGCCACTAAACTGCATAGCTATATCGGGGGTAATTCGAATGTTCGGCCGTATGGCCGAACGATCGAATTACGATGCGGCTCCGACGGGTCGGTCGGGTAAAAATCCAACCTTCCCGATCGATATCGTGGCCAGATATCAATTGGGAAGACCCGTCGGAAGCCCCCATACACGGGCAGATAAGCTGTCAAATCAGTCCAAACGACCGATATCGGCAGCTTTATCTGCCCGTGTATGGCCACCTTTAGTAATAGCGCTTAGTGAGCCAATTTGTGGGAAATTTTCGAATTTCCCGCCGGCGAACAAATGTTGTGTAGTTTCCACGAAATTTGACCAGTGTCAAAAAGTTTTATGTGACGTCGGCGACAATTCAGACACCGGCTACAATTAAAGCACACCCATTGACTTTCAAGTTGTCGCCGGCGACGAATTTTCCGCCTGCAAACTGATGTCGGCGTCAAAATTTGCATTTCGCAGGGAATTATCAAAATTGTCGGCGAAACTGGACAAATTCGCCCATCACTAATGGCGCTTCATTATTGTGCTGAGTTGCAGCCCTCCTAGTAATGATCAAAAGTAATATTATGATTATTATTAATATCATTAACATAACTGCAACATTGTACAATTAATGGGTGTAGACTTTTAAAATACAGGTATGGGACCCATTATCAGCAAACCTGCTATCCAGAAAGCTCAGAATTAAGGAAAGGCCGTCTCCCATAGACTTCATTTTATCCAAATAATGAAAGATTTGAAAAATGATTTTCCTTTTTCTGTGTAATAATAAAACAGTAGCTTGTACTTGATCTCAGCTAAGCTATAATTAATCCTTATTGGAAGCAAAACCAGCCTATTGGGTTTATTTAATGTTTACATGACTTTCTAGTAGACGTAAGTTATGAAGATCCAAATTATGGAAAGATCCATTATCCGGAAAACCTCAGGTCTAGAGCATTCTGGATAATATGTCCCATACCTGCACAGGAAAACACGCATAATCCACCAGTAACCAACACAAGAGGTGAAGAGCGGTTTGTTCAAAAGAGCTGAATATGGGGGTGTTTGTAGGTGCTGAAATAAAGTGTACAGAATGCCAAAAAAAATCCACTGGGGCTCATTTATAAAAACTGGGCAAATTTGCCAATGGGCAGTAACCCATGGCAACCAATCAAATTGCTGCATTCATTGTTCTACTTGCAGCTGGCTTTAAAAAGCTAATCACTGATTGGTTCCTATAGGTAACTGCCCATGGACAAATTTGCCCAGTGTTGAGAAATGAGCCCCACTGTGTTCCGTAGCTCTTAAAGCTACATACACAGATAATTTGTAAGTGGGAGCAGAAAGCTTTGCACATCCCCTAGTAAGTGATCATGTCCATGCACTCTGCTAAACAACATTATGAATGTGCTTCTTGTAACAATCCATATTGTGCCGGCAGGTGACTGTGGAGTTTGCAGATGAAATGCGGCTGTCGTTCATATGCGCCGAAGCGGACTGCAAAGTAGTTCATGAATTCATCGGCGGTTATATTTTCCTGTCGACGCGAGCAAAGGACCAGAATGAGAGCCTAGACGAAGAGATGTTCTTCAAGCTTACCAGTGGCTGGCTGTGATTGGCTCTCCCCCAGCTGCTAATTTCAATTTACCCATGAGCTTATTTTTTTATCTCTACATATGCTGCTTAAAAGAAGAATAAAAATAAGCTTGAAATGTATCCATCCTATGAAACGTTTTGCATTTAACAAGATCTGTGCGCACTAATTTGGACACCTCCATTCACCTAGTTCTGCCTGAGGTCGGTGGTGGGTATTTGCTAAGCAGTTTTGTCTGGCAGTGACGGGATTTATCCCACCCGAGCTATGAAAGGGGTTGAGAATCCGAAATAGAGTCCTGCACGGAACCAATTTCTAAGACCCGAACCCGCATATTTACCCACTTTGATCCGCTACCCGCAACTGCCTTATCCGCAACGTGCCGACCACCATCAAACAGGAAGTGATGTTGCTACAAACCGGAAGTGACCTCATCAAAAGTGGACGGGACTGAAAAATTTTAAAAATAGACAATATAAGATAAGAAATTTAGATGAGACCCGCGACCCGCATCTATACCCTCACCTGAAAAGCCTACCCTCATTCCGCAGGGAACCCAACCCGCTGCAGGACTCTAATCCGAAAGCCATTTACCCACACCAGTACCCAGGCGCTTAAACTATCCAACATCTATTTATCACGTGTAATGCATGGGTTTTTCTATTTGCCTATTAATGGTGACCTCGCGGTTTTTAAACTCTCCTGCCTTTTAACCCTTTGGAGGGGGGCAGAGTGCACACTTGTTTAGCACTCAGGGTTAACCATTTTCAGCTGGTCATTTCACTACATCAGATCAAACTGAACTCTCTTGACTGTCCTGAAAATGAAAAGTAATGTTCCATCTGTAACCTGTTCTCTTCCTTCGTATATCGTCTTCGCTTTCATTCTGTCTAACACCGTATAGTATTATGACCACAAGTAGTATTCACCAGCGTACTCACGTCAGATATGCAATATTTCATGACAATATGAAGTAAAGGTCTAATGAAGTATACGTTTTTGTGTAACTTATGTACAAACACAAATTTTATAATAATTGTACAGTTTTATCTTTTTTTTTTTTTTCCTTTTGGTTTGTTTTTCATTAGCCACGTTTGCCTTAGATCTAGTGTATCTGCATTTGAATGTTATACCTTTTATTGATGTATGCCTTTAAAACGTATGCCTTAATATTTAGAATCAATGTATTTCACTACAGTATGTGTCCCCTGTTTTTGACTGAATCATGAGATGAAGTTTTTTTTTTCATCATAGACCGGACAGACGGCAGATAAGGTGCCTTGGGACTAGATGGTGCTCAGTTGTTGATATTAGACATTGCCTGTAATAAAATATGAGGATGGGCCTAACTGAACCTTGACTCTTGTCAGCAGTCTTCAACCTGTAACTCTTTCTCTGTTGTTGAACTTCAAGGAGAAGGAAAGTCTTCTTGCGCTTGGGGATGTCCAATGTTAGGCACCCCAAGTGATTGTATTGACTTACCTGAAACCCCAGGCCAGTGCTCCTATCAGCAGAAAACTGCACCGGACCGGGTTATACCAGTGAGCACCACGGAGTGATCCTCTTCCGCTTCTTCTTTCTTCAAATTTCCCGGGGCAGACGCATGCGCAGTAGAATAAAAAAGCCGACTTTTTACTGAAATTTCGGCTTTTCACTGTAATGCGCAGCCGCAAGAAGAAGTAAGAAACTGGAAAAGAAGCGTTCTGTGGTGCTCACTGGAATAACCCCGGGCCGGTGCAGTTTTCTGCTGATAGGAGCACCGGCCCGGGGTTTCAGGTAAGTAAATACAATCACTTGGGGGTGTCCAACAACAGGAGAACTGCAGGTAGAAAATCACTGCTACAGGAATATTCTAATTTATTTTGAACCTCAGGAGGGAATGCTTCTATATAGAAAAAAAATAGAATAAATGAATACATATATATAGATATACATATGTCTCTATTGGGCCTGTCCAAAAGAGCCCATGATTTCTGGGATAAATCCCCAGTTCCAAAGGGCAAAAGCATCAAAAACAAGAGAGGTTATCCCAAAACTCAATATTATATCAAAAATATCTACTCTTTATCTAAAAATCATGTTAAAAAATAGGCATACAGACCACATGGTATTCCACCTTATGCGTTTCATACCCCCTGATACTTATTCATAGGCATGATAGGCTTATTCAATGCCTATGAATAAGTACCAGGGGGGTATGAAATGCGTAAGGCGGAATACCATGTGGTCTGTATGCCTAACATGATTTTTTAATAAAATAAATGCTTCTTTATAGCCAAATCCCACTTTGCTGACACAGGCTTTATATACGACAAATAGAAAGGTGATTGGAATCCACTTATTTATTCCTAACCTCGGAACATGCCTTTCTTGAATGCCAAAGCCAAAAGAATCTGATTTGTGTATCTACAGAAAGTGCTGTGAGTTATTAGTAATGCCTGGCCATTAACAGAACAGCCTTACTGTATATATCCACACCACAGCCCATTAGTGAGATATATAGTGAATAAAGTACCCCCTCTTGTAAAATATAAGGATATTATAAGTTACCGAGGAGTTTCATAACCATATAAAAACATGAGGCCGAAGGCAGAGTGTTTTTATACAGGTCATGGAACTCCAAGGTAACTTCTAATATCCTCATATTTTGCAACAGGGGACACTTTATTATAATACACAAGTTTCAGTGAGTCATGTGACAGAAATGACATCAGAACTCACCGTTTATAACTGATGACATCAGAACTCACCGTTTATAAGGATATCATTTACAAGATATTCATAGCTTTTGTGTATGATATAGTAATATCTAAAGGTGCTGAGTAATGCAGGTAATTGTACATCGTCATCTTCAATTTTCACTGTATCCAAAATCGAAGTGTGAATTCACATAGATGGGAACCCGTTTGCCTGTTCCAACCCCAAGTTTCAGAAGTGTTCTCAATGTTAGGCCCTAATTTAAAGGGCAAACACTAGGAGGCTCAGCTCCTTACTATGCACTACAAATCTTAACTGCTGCTTGGAAGCCATAGTCACGTCAGCAACAAAGTACTGAACTGCCTTTTCTCTTGAGCGACGTTCTATCAGGTTGTTGGTTTATTAAATGTCAAAGTCCCCACTTGTCACTATAGGGTTAATAATGAAATGAAAGAATTTTTGCCAATGCATAATGTTATAGCTGCATGAAACACTTTTTACTGCTGCAAAGTTCGGTGTTCAAACATGTTTATGATATGAATTAAAACTGTATAAATGCTTTTTATTTTAAATAAAAGATAACCTTTTATTTATGGGGTTTGGGGTTTTCTGTATGGTTAGAAATGCAAGTTCTACATTGGTTCTGGCTCAGACAGCCACATATAATGTAAAGTAAAGGCAAAAAAAATAAAATCCCATTTTTACTTTCTTTAATGAAAAAGAAACCTATCTTCAATGAAAAAATGTCTACGTTTTTTATTTTTTTTTTATTAGAAGAAATCTGACTATGCAATGAAATTCCCCCTTTTTTTACTTGCTCTGACTGCTGTGTATAGGAAACTTCAGATGGTCCCTAACTGCTCTGCAGGGAAACAATCATACTTATGAACAGCAGGGGGAGCCCCCACCTTACTTACCAGCCATGCAGAACTCAAGCAGCGTTGTTTGTTTCCCTATAGAGCAGTCAGTGATTGTGTAGAGATTTGTATTGGACTTTATTTTTGCCTTTTTATCCCCTTTGAGATGGAGATACAAAAACTATAAAATCCACATTAGATTACATGACAACACAGGACCCAGTGCAGTCTGTATATTCTGATTATTAATCAGTCTTGCTGTATCGGCTTGTATTTGACATGTGCTGTTTTGATCATTTATGACAATCCCTAAGCAGCCCAGACCACACTGAGCATGTGCACAGTCTTGGTCTTGCAAATATGGATAACAAGTTACAAGATGGTGACCCCCTGTGGCCAACTTTGAAAGCATAAATCATTTGTTTACTTAGGCTTCTTCGTGCAGTGAGTTCATGTTTAGTATACAAAATACAGCATTTCTAGCCTTATTCTATTTTAGACTTTAGTTTCCCTTTAAAATCAAGTCACAGGGGGTCACCACCTTGGAAAGTGTCTGTGACACTCACATGCTCAGTGGGCTCTGAGCAGCTGTTGAGAAGCTAAGCTTAGGGGTTGTCACTAATTAACCAGCAGAAAATGAGGTTGGTCTGTAATATAAACTGATGCTACAGGGCTGATTATTAAATTCTGATGCTAATTGCACTGGTTTCTGTGCTGCCATGTAGTAATTATCTGTATTAATTACTAATCAGCCTTATATTGTGACATTTCTATTCTATGTGTACTGTATATTGTGAGTGGGTCCCTAAGCTCAGTAAGTGACAGCAGCACAGAGCATGTGCAGTGAATCAGCAGAAAAGAAGATGGGGAGCTACTGGGGCATCTTTGGAGACACAGATCTTTACTGCTTAAAGGGCTGTGGTTGCCTTGGGCTGGTACTGAAGCCCAAAAGTAATGTACAACTTTCTAGCTACTTCTTTGGTTAAGCTTTAGTTCTCCTTTAAAGGCTCCCAGCTTTCCCACTAGAGCTCCTGAGCTAAGGGTAAGTGCACAATGGTCTTACTACTCAGTCACACTGGTTGCTGGGGGATTTTAAATGCACTACACACTTATAATGCTCACAAATAGTGTAGGACTCGCGTACAATGAGGAACCTTGACATGGCACGTGAGCTTACATGTTTTGGCCATAGTGTGGTACTAATAATTACGCTGGCAAATTTCTCTCTTTGTCTGTATAAGCATTGCAGAGGCAGATGGACATATACAAACCTACCTGCAGCAATGGAGCACAGTGGCACTGACAGTCATAGCTGTGTAAAAGAAACGGATCCGCACACACACCGATTAGTGCAGTTGGGGATTATCCCCTTTTATTCAGCCACCAAACATCAACGTTTCGGGGGGGAAACACCCACCCTTCATCAGGATACAATTATTTGTGCAGTCACCCATTTAAACCCAACTTCCCACGCCTTCATTTCCCATCATGCAATTTGCCATAAAAATTAACCCTTATGTGGGATACAGGAAATTCGACCTATATGTTACATACAATAAAACAATCAATTTGGTACGACAGTCCACAAAATGATCTTTTTCTTTCTCAAAGTGCCCATGTGCAATAATTATTATAAAATATGGTATCAAAACATTATTATAAACAACTTTTTCTAAAAAACCACATACATTAAACACCATATTGCAAAAATCCATGTGTTATATTATAATACCTTACTGCCCTTGGGATTTTCTAATAACCCTTAATATTATATGTGATCATTCAGCAGTTCAGAGAGAATAACTGTTTTTAACCTTCTTGCATGTTTTTATTCATTTCTTACAGATAAGAACTGCTGAATGATCACATATAATATTAAGGGTTATTAGAAAATCCCAAGGGCAGTAAGGTATTATAATATAACACATGGATTTTTGCAATATGGTGTTTAATGTATGTGGTTTTTTAGAAAAAGTTGTTTATAATAATGTTTTGATACCATATTTTATAATAATTATTGCACATGGGCACTTTGAGAAAGAAAAAGATCATTTTGTGGACTGTCGTACCAAATTGATTGTTTTATTGTATGTAACATATAGGTCGAATTTCCTGTATCCCACATAAGGGTTAATTTTTATGGCAAATTGCATGATGGGAAATGAAGGCGTGGGAAGTTGGGTTTAAATAGGTGACTGCACAAATAATTGTATCCTGATGAAGGGTGGGTGTTTCCCCCCCGAAACGTTGATGTTTGGTGGCTGAATAAAAGGGGATAATCCCCAACTGCACTAATCGGTGTGTGTGCGGATCCGTTTCTTTTACACAGTGGTTGCTAAGGGACCCGGCCGGGTCAACGGAAGGAACGCACCACCAGCTTGCAGGATTGGTGAACTACAGGTGTGCGGTAGGATAATTACACTGACAGTCACAGAACATTGCTAGAATCCATCATTCTTATATACAGAATTTCTGAAAAATACTCTGATCAAATCTGCACGGGTTTTTTCCCCTCATTTATCAATGGAAAAAAAAAACCACAAAATCATAAAAAAAAATAATCGTATCAATTTTTTCGGATTTTCCACCAGAAAATTTTTTTTTAAGATTTTTGCCTGAAAACCACAAAATCTTGGGATTATTGTACGAAACCCAGCGCAGATCTTCGGGACTTCTCCCATTGACTTATATGCAACCTCGGCAGATCTGAGATGCTGGATTTGGGCTTATTGCATCCTCGGGGTATAATATGTAGTAAAAAAAATGAATTTTTCGGGTTTTTGATATTCAGACTTTAATAAATAGCCCCCTACATTTCTAAGTTGCTCAAAACACTTTGGATTCAGAGAAGCGATCTCATTTAGTCCTGTACATGCTTTAGAAATATGCTACCACTGTATGTAGAGAGTCCAGGTGTGAATTCCCAACGCAAGTTTTACTGATGCCAAGTAAAATGCCCCCCCCCTGTAGCGATGGGCTTATCTGTGGTGTTTCGCTCAGGCCCGGATTTGTGGAAAGGCCACCTAGGCCCGGGCCTAGGGTGGCAGGATTTTAGGGGGGCGGCATGATGCCCAACCACACCCACATTGGTCCAAAAACACTGGAATGTGCTGGATTTTAAAACTCATTTTTTAACCTTCCCATGCACCAATCTCCATTGATGAAAATTTACAAAATAAAGGGAAGGGACAGGGGCGATGAACGGCAGTGGGCCTAGGGGCGCCCATTATGTAAATCCGGCCCTGGTTTCGCTTCACTGAAAAATTCACGTATTTACCGAAAAATAAAATAATTTTGACATACAACGATTTTGTATACACGCTTCTATTTTCTCCAAATGCATTAGGGGAGATTCGGGGAGATTTTGTCGCCTAGCGACTAATCGCCTCGTCTTTTGAGTGACAATCTCCCCGAACTGCCTCGTGCGTGTTTTCCCATAGGCTACAATGAAAAGTCGCCTGCGCTAATGCACACGCGGCGATGTGTTTTCAATAGTCGCCCAAAGTTGCCTCAGTTGGGGGAGATAGTTGCTCAGAAGACGAGGCGATTAGTCGCCAGGCGACAAAATCTCCCCGAATCTCCTCGTGTGGCCTTACCCTTAAAGTCAATGGCTGTCAATGGCTAATTTTGACACGCAACAAATTCTATGGTGGCGAAACACCATGAATTTGCCATGAATCCATGCCTGGCGAATTTATTCACCTATCACTACCTGCCTGTCATAATTAATAAAACTAAGATCACATTCACACAACACACTGATTCATATCGGGAGCCAATTAATAAGCAGAGAAAACACTACCAGCCATTTGTCTGGCGAGCTTTGCAATGTATTGGCTCTGCTTCTCCGTATTATTGTTATGCCTAAAACGGAAACACATTTGCAGAAGCGAATTACGTGACTCATGTTGGCCGGGCTTTTTTAACATTTATTTTTGTCGTAGCCTTGTAATTAGTGGGCAGCTCCCAGACAGTTTGGTTAAATGTCGTTTTGAAATTGCTTTCCCATTATTTCCCCACTCATAACCCATCATTTTATATAAATATAAGATGAGATGCAATAACTAACTCCTAGTTATTCTTTGCACCGGTTTTACAATGTCCAGGTGTTTGTTCTGTACCACTGGGAACTGTTGGTTCAAATAACAGAAAGTAAAGCTTTACCAAACCTCCCACAATTGCTGCCGAGAGAATAACCAAAGAATAAAAAAAGGTCATATTGTTGGCAAAATCTGCAAAGACATTACATACCTCCCAGCATTTTGGAAATAAAAAGAGGAACCGAAAATCGGAACGTTTTCCTGAAGTTGCCACACGAGGAAAATTCGGGGTGAATTTGGAAAACGAATCACTCCGAGTGCCACCCGGCTGCCAATTTGCATTTTACCCCCAAGAAGAGGAGATTTGTTGCCGGGCAACTAATCTCCCTGAATCTGCCTTTGTGCCCTGACCCTTAGGGTCAGGGCACACGGGGAGATTCAGGGAGATTTATTCGCCGGCAACAAATCACCTCTTCTTCTCCCCGATCTGCCTTCCCCTACCTTCCCCCCCGGCTATAATGAGAAATCAGCAGCAGAATAGCACTTGCATTGCTTCATTTTCCGAAGTCGCCCGAGGCAACTTTGGGTGACTTCAGAAATTGAAGCGCTGCGAGTGCCATCCCGCTGGCGATTTTTCATTATAGCCTAGGGGAAGGTAGGGGAAAGCAGATCGGGGAGATTGTCGCACCGAAAGAAGAAGAGGCGATTAGTCGCTGGGCGGCTAAATCTCCCGGACCTTAAGCTGTGAGTCTAACTTCTCCCAAGGGATCTGTAATCTAAATTGTTACAATTAGTTATTTGTATCTTATCTGAACCTCCTGGCTGTTCTGGGCTCTCTGCCAAAAGCCAATTAAGTTAGAAACAGTGTTTCTTTTTTAGCTGTTCAGTGCAGAGAAAATCGTGACTTTCCAATACAAACACAGGTCTTCGGGAGGAGCTTTCAAAAGTAGGACTGTCCCGCTGAAAATGGGACAGTTGGGAGGTATGGACATTGGCATAAATATAGAGAAAGCAGACCCCATGGGGGAAAGGGGCCTAAACCGCGGGACCTGCTTCCTCTATAGCCGCTCTATTGTCTGAAAATTCACGCGCCTGATACAAACTATCTGCAGAAGGCAGGCGCAAGCAAACTGGAAGGGGGTGGCACCTCTGAATATGTTTTTGTGGGTGGGAGCCTGGCGGCACATTGTTACACCACTGTGCAAAGTTGGTACTTTTTTACAATAAAAGAAGAGTTGCATTTGCTTTTTAGAAGGTGTCAGCAACGCCCATATGAAAGCTGCAAAGAGTCAGAAGAAAAGTAAATAACTATAAAACAAAAAAAATAACGAAAGCCAATTGAAAAGTTGCTTAGAATTGACCATTCTATAACATATGAAAAGTTACCTTAAAGGGATACTGTCATGGGAAAAAATGTTTTTTTCAAAAATCATCCATTAATAGTGCTGCTCCAGCAGAATTCTGCACTGAAATCCATTTCTCAAAAGAGCAAACAGATTTTTTTTATATTCAATTTTGAAGTCTGACATGGGGCTAGACATATTGTCAATTTCCCAGCTGCCCCAAGTCATGTGACTTGTGCTCTGATAAACTTCAATCACTCTTTACTGCTGTACTGCAAGTTGGAGTGATATCACCCCCTCCCTTTCCCCCCCAGCAGCCAAACAAAAGAACAATGGGAAGGTAACCAGATAGCAGCTCCCTAACACAAGATAACAGCTGCCTGGTAAATCTAAGAACAGCACTCAATAGTAAAAACCCATGTCTCACTGAGACACATTCAGTTACATTGAGAAGGAAAAACAGCAGCCTGCCAGAAAGCATTTCTCTCCTAAAGTGCAGGCACAAGTCACATGACCAGGGGCAGCTGGGAAATTGACAAAATGTCTAGCCCCATGTCAGATTTCAAAATTGAATATAAAAAAATCTGTTTGCTCTTTTGAGAAATGGATTTCAGTGCAGAATTCTGCTGGAGTAGCACTATTAACTGATGCGTTTTGAAAAAAACATGTTTTCCGATGGCAGGATCCCTTTAAAGGTAAACCACCCCTTTAAGTGAAAGCTGCTTGGCTACTTTTGAATTCCCTATTCAAAGGCTGGGTTTTATTGTATTCCTAGATAATCAAGTAGAGCCAGAATTATCTTCAGGTTTGTATGGTTCATTTTGAAGCCTAGAATATTCCTACATGTTTGTATATATAAAATGTGTTTTAACACAACATCTTGTTGCAAAAAGTATTGACCAAATGTATTCCAGTCGTCTCAAGATGATCAGGATTGAGACACGTCACCTGGCGCCTGACAGTCAGGAAAATGTCCACCCACAGGAGTGTCATCGGGTTTATTTTAAGGGTTATAATTAGAGGGGCCCCTTTTGTGCACATCTAGAACGTTTTTGACAGGCCAAGAGGTCTGAGCACATAGACCTTCCCACACAGACATTTATAAGAACTAGATGCCTCCACTACTGTCATTCAATAAACATAGAAATGCTAATTATTTGTGATCAATACAGTTCCACCTGAATATGCTGATCCCTACTGTTTCCTGACAAAACATTTCTATTTTAAAGTGCAAGGTGGAGTGCAGGCTTCTGGGTGTTCAGCTTTAAAGGAGAAGGAAACCCAGTCGGTGCAAAAACCCTCCCCCCTCCCCTGTGTTGCTTCCTCTCCCTCCTCCCCCCTGGCCTACCCGTCCCGCTGGGCAAATGCCCCTAACTTGTTACTTACCCTTCTGCGCAGGTCCAGTCTACAGAGTTCACTGACGACATCTTCTTCCAAGCGATCTTCTACCTGCTTTGACTGGCGCATGTGCAGTAGGAGCATTTCGCCGGTACGGATCTACTGCGCATGCGCCAAAAGTCGGAAGTCGGAAAACTTTGTGACTTTTGGCGCATGCACAGTAG
This sequence comes from Xenopus petersii, assembly GCA_038501925.1. Classification (NCBI taxonomy): domain Eukaryota; kingdom Metazoa; phylum Chordata; class Amphibia; order Anura; family Pipidae; genus Xenopus; species Xenopus petersii. The sequence continues at coordinate 94,370,568 of CM076687.1, read as the reverse complement.
ACTCGTACTGGCGAAATGCTCCTACTGCACATGCGCCAAAAACGCCGGTCAAAGCAGGAAGAAAATCACGTGGAAGAAGATGGTGCCTGTGAACTCCGTGGACTGGACCTGCGCAGAAGGGTAAGTAACAAGTTAGGGGCATTTGCCCAGCGAGACGGGTAGGCCAGGGGGGAGGAGGGAGGGGAAGCAACACAGGGGAGGGGGAGGGTTTTTGCGCCAACTGGGTTTCCTTCTCCTTTAAAATGTACATTTTGCAAAAGCCAAGAGTAAAAAATAGAAGAATCAGGTTAAGGGTCAGGGCCCACACTAAGATTCAGGGAGATTTAGTTGCCCAGCGACTAATCGCCTCTTCTTTGGGTGACTAATGTCCCCGAAAAGCCTTCCTGTTGGCTAAAATCTATATTGGTGATCGGAGCGCTAAGTTTTCCGAAGTCGCACGAAGTTTCATTGTGAGGCAACTTCGGGTGACTTCGGAAAACGAAGCGCCGTGTGTGCCTTCCCCCAGGCGATTTTCATTTTAGCCGCCAGAGGGCAGGGGGAAGGCAGTTCGGGGAGATTGTCGACCCGAAGAAGTGGAGATTCGTCGATGGGGCGACGAATCTCCCCGAATCTGCTTGCGTGGCCTGAACTTTAAGGTATGGTTATCTACATTATGGAATGATGATGTAAAATTCTCAAGTATTCCAGATAATAGATCCCAGACCTGTATTGGCTTTGCACATTGTGTGGGAGTGATTTTGTCCCATGGCAGCAGGTGTTTCATGTAAGCTGCCTGCCCTTGTGCTGTGATCATTGTATTTTTGTTCCTGTGCCACTCCAGTGTTACTTTAGCCTTGTGTTTGAAATCTACTATAAGATAAAGTTTGGCTCAGATTTTTTTGCAGATTAAAACAGCATTCACCTTATTTTGCACCATTCATTCTTCATTTTGTTTTAATAAGATGCCAAACCCCTGCTGATTAAACGCAGCCCAACAGAATAATTCTACAACCACCAATTGTTTCTGTAGGTGTGGATGGACTGTATTGCTAGGGCAAGGCCTGCATAATATGGCTCTGTGTCGGACACTTTACTTAGAGATGTGAAACATATATATAAAAAAACACACAAGAGTGAACCAGCTGTTATGTGGGAAATTATGTAGTGGTGGTTTGAGCCAAGATAAAGCTTTTTGGGCAACTTACAAAGCAATATGTCTGATGCAAACCCACACCTCCCAACTGTCCCTTTTTCAGAGGGACAGTCCCTCTTTTGACAACTCAACCCGCAGTCCCTCATTTGTACTGGAAAGTCCCTCTTTTCTCTGCACTGAACAGCCAGAAAAAGGAACAAAGTTTCTCAGTTAATTGGCTTTTAGCAGAGAGCCCAGAACAGCTAACAGGTGCAAATAAGATACTTTGTAACAATTTTGAGATACAAAAACACAGTTTAGATAAGGAGAAATATTTTCAAACTTTCATAACCTGCCACATTTTGTAAAACAAACATGGTAATTAGGGGGTGTGGCCACAGAAAGGGTGTGGTCAAAAAATTGCTGCGCTACATGCGGAAAAAAAAATTTTGTCGCTCTTTTTACTTCCAAAATGTTGGGAGGTATGCAAACCCACACTGCGGACTCCTGTAACACACCGTACCTATAGAATAGAATGGTGGTAGTACAGGTATGGGACCTGTTATCCAGAATGCTTGGAACCTGGGGTTTTCCGGATAAAGGATCTTTCAAAAATATGGATCGTCATACCTTAAGTCTACTAGAAATTCATTTAAACATTAAATAAACCCAATACTCTGGTTTTGCTTCCAATAAGGATTAATTATATCTCAGTTTGTATCAAGTACAAGGTTCTGTTTTATTATTATGGAGAAAAACGTTTTTTTTATTTTAAATTTGGATTATTTGGATAAAATGGAGTCTCTCTCGAAGACAGTCTTTCCATAATTCATAGCTTTCTGCATAATGGGTTTCTAAATCTCATGCCTGTAGTATAATGCTGAAGGGAAAGTGATTGGTAAAAATCCAGAAAAAAATCTGCTAAAACATATACAGTGGTATTGATCAAAGTGAGGACAGCCAAGAGACAACAGTGCTCTAGAGAATATGTCACATGACCTGCATTCCTACAGTAAATGGACAGACGGAGGGCAGAGGTAAGTACTTCTGCTCTATACATGTAGTTTGTTTATTACACAGGCGTTAGCTGCAATAGATTTAACTATCATACGCATAACTTAATTGCAAACTTGTAACTTAAAGTGGCCATAGACGTAGAGATCAGCTCATTTGCGATGTTGCCAAACGTGTGGTCTCTGCCCGATATGTCCACATTGAGGTGGGTGATATCGGGCAGATCTGATCTTAGGCCCTAGGGCCCAACGATGGGATCAGAATGCATCCGATATGGGAGGTCAGATCGCGGGACCCCATAAACACACAATTGCGGCCGTGCAGGGCAGCCATTAGGGGGGACAGGGGGAGAGTTGTAGGGGGCCCAGAGGGTAAGGGGGGCCCCGGCCACGCCACACTTACTTGATTAGCCGGGCCCCCCATCTTTCTGAGAGCTGCTGACTTCGGGAAGGCATGGACATTTAAGAGGCCCTGGCCACCAATTTTCTTATAATGTGTGGGGGGGGGCCCTGGCCACCAATTTTTTTTCTCATGTGGGGTCCTAGCCACCAATATTTTTTAATGGGGGGGCCCTGGCCACAAATGTTTTTTTATGGGGGGCCCTGACCACCAATATCTCGTATGGGGCCCTGCGATTTCTGATGGCGGTCCTGCGGCTGCGATTCGACGGGATTTTTTAACCTACCCGATCGAGATCTGGGAAGCCCGTCGGTTGGTCTGTCGGTAGCTTTTATCGGCCCATGTATGGGGGCCTTAACAGCTACAGGGAAGTCATTTATCCCACTAGACTTCAAGCTACAATATGGCTAGGAACACACTTTATATGGATATTCTTTTTGGGATAGATGGCAACCTATGAGGCTATGGCACTAGCAGATGAAAGGAGACCCCCCCCACACACACACAAGCTATATATTATTTATACATGTTCTGCCCATAAAATGGAGCCCCTTGCCGCTAAATGAGTCTCAGGGATCCAGGGCCGGATTCACATAGTGAGCACCCTTAGGCCCACTGCCGTTTGTTGCCCCTGTCCCCTCCTCTTTATCTGTGAAAATTTTCATCATCTGGACCGAAACAATGGGCATTTAAAAAATTATTGTATCTCCAGCGCATCCCCAGTGTTTTTGAACCAATGTGGGTGTGGTTAGGCAGCATGCTGCCCCGCTAAAATCCTACCACCCTAGGCCTAGGTGGTCTTTCCACAAATCCGGGCCTGCAGGGGTAGGGTTGCCACCCAGCCGGTAGCTGCCGGTAAATTTGTAATACGATTAAAAGAAGCCCTCGGCCTGCCCCCAATCCCCTGGAACTTACCTTTTATTTTACTTCTTCTAGCCTCCGTGACGTGACCCCGCCCCTTTTGACATCACAGCCCACCCCTTTTGACGTCACGGTCCGCCCCTTTGTGTCCCCGCCCCCCAGCAGCCGGTAAAACATTTTAAAAAAGGTGGCAACCCTATGCAGGGATCAAGACAGCATAGGAAGAGCCTCACAAGACACAGAGTTTTTCAGTTACTAAAGGAAATTGATGAAGAGCTGTTTGCACAAAACACAGAAAGATCAGGGAGATAAATGGAAAATCAGGAAGCTGTTTAATTACTAATGGCCAAGGAGTGGAGGATTTATCTAAGGAAGGAAAAGGTCAACAGTTTAAAAAGCAGAGGACACATCTAAAAAGTTTGGAACACAGATTTGCTGTATTTTTAGAAGCTGAGGGACATGTTAAGTAATTTTACATATGGTCATTTTAACAATAGTGTAAATAGTGTATATTACCACCATGGAGCAATTTAAGCTGATTAAAGGGGTCTTGTATTTCCGGTAGTTGCAATAGTTATTTCGGATGGGAGTCCTACTGGTGCTCTCCCCAATCCCCCATTACTGAAGGTGAGCAAAGGGCCAAGGATCTCATTGTAACCTCAGGAATGAGGTATATATAATTCAGTATATTGTGAGTGGGACCCTAAGCTCAGTAAGTGACAGCAGCACAGAGCATGTGCAGTGAATCAGCAGAAAAGAAGATGGGGAGCTACTGGGGCATCTTTGGAGACACAGATCTTTACTGCTAAATGCAGGGTCGGACTGGGGAGCCCGGGGCCCACCGGGACTGCTGTCGCCCGCCCCCCTGCTGTGACACTCGGTGTGATTGCATGAAGGAGCATGCGCTAGGGTTGCCACCTTTATGTCTGGCTGAGACCGGGCGGGGGGCAGGACCGTGACGACAGGAAGTATAGACCCGGACCCTCAAAATATCGGGCTGTCCGGGTCAAAACCGGACAGGTGGCAACCCTAACATGTGCAGATGTCACGGCGCCAGAATTTTTTTACAAATTTTTTTTTCAGACAATTCCTAGTGAAAAAAATCCAAAAACCTCTAAAAGTCCAAATTGATTTAATGCAACTCGATTGTTAGTGCCCCATTTCCTTTGAGCATTTATTCATGTGTGCCTTAATGGTGGAATGTATTGGTTAATAAAGGCAATTATTTAATAATATTACAGGTCCTATGGCAACATGCAGTGTCTCACCAAGGTTCTGTGTTCCAGAGCGATGCTGTGGTTACCGGCACGTTAGAAAAAAAGGTCTTTGTTAAAGGGATCCTGTCATCGAAAAACATGTTTTTTTTTGAAAACACATCAGTTAATAGCCCTGCTCCAGCAGAATTCTGCACTGAAATCCATTTCTCAAAAAAGCAAACAGATTTTTTTTATATTCAATTTTGAAATCAGACATGGGGCTAGACATATTGTCAATTTCCTTCTCAATGTAACTGAATGTGTCTCAGTGGGACATGGGTTTTTACTATTGAGTGTTGTTCTTAGATCTACCAGGCAGTTGTTATCTTGTGTTAGGGAGCTGCTATCTGGTTACCTTCCCTTTGTTCTTTTGTTTGGCTGCTGGGGGGAAAAGGGAGGGGATGATATCACTCCAACTTGCAGTACAGCAGTAAAGAGTGATTGAAGTTTATCAGAGCACAAGTCACATGACTTGGGACAGCTGGGAAATTGACAAAATATCTAGCCCCATGTCAGATTTCAAAATTGAATATAAAAAAATCTGTTTGCTCTTTTGAGAAATGGATTTCATTGCAGAATTCTGCTGGAACAGCACTATTAGCTGATGCTTTTTGAAAAAAAATATTTTTCCCATGACAGTATCCCTTTAACTCATGTGTTTCTGTCCCGTGGAACAAACATAAATAAAGCAATGCACTGGAACACATGAATAAATAGATCTAGCCAGAGAGGATACTCCGCAACTGATACAGTTCTCTTTCATTTGTTTATAGTCGAGTGCTGACCCCTAGTGACTGTTGCCATTTATTTCACTAAGATTTTAACCGGGATATTTTCTTTTTTATGATTATTATTAACATGTATTTATATAGCGCCAACATATTGCGTAGCACTGTATGATTAAAGGGGATGTTCACCTTTTTAACAGTTTTTGCAAATAAATAGATCTGGCCATTTGAATAATATTTGCAATTTGTTTGAATGTTTTCATAATACTGTATCTACCTAGTTCCTTAGGCCTCTTCTCTCTGCCCAAGCCAGGGGATCGTCAACACCAACGGAGAGGAAGAAAAACAAGTATTTATTGCTACTGTGCCTACCCCTTTCATTTTCAATTCCCTGATCTGATTGGCTAATGCAATTCAGCCAATCAAATCAATGACTAGCAAAGGAAAGCTTTAAGGGCAGTGCTAGCCACACTAAGGGATTGCACCATTCTCTCTAAAGTTTCAGAGTTATGGTCCCAGTTGTGCACCATGATGTCCCTGTGGTTGGTTGTACTTTATCATATCACTAACAGTTGCTCTTGGTAGAGTTGGCAGGGTAGGCATTTAGTAATGCATCTTCAGTCACCTAAAGACTGCCACTTATTTTACTCGCTGCCTCATTGCAGACTAGTTACAATAGTTCCTAAGCTTGTTCTTGTCGGTTTGTGATTTCTTATTTGATTGTTCTCAAATACCCTTGTAACTCCTATGTTTGCCACCTACCCGTGTCATTGACCTGACTTGACTAAACTGACTTCTGGAACCTTGATTTTGGCTGGTATTCCAGATTTCAAAGCTCCCCACACATAAATATAATTTGTAAACATTTTATTCACAACATACTGAAGAAATATTTTTGGCAGCAGATGGCTTAGAAGCATTGGAGGATGGTGGCATTTTCTCTGGGTCATAGGTTTGTGTTTCAATGGTTTTGAAACCCACCTAGAGTTGAACCAGGGACCCAATATTCCAGTGCTGTTTGCATTACCGCTGCTCTTTGCGAGCAGACAACTAAGGCCCTGGTTCACTCCTATGGCTATGCTTTGTAACTGCAAGTAAGAAATGGCTTGTTTCACCCATCTGGCCACAGGTGATCTGTGTACGCCATTAGTCTGGCTATGAAACCCCCTACACTGCACTGACTCATTGCCCAACATAGGTAAATTCTCTGATAGTTCCTGGGTGTGATTCTCATCTGATTTTCTGTTCCGGACCTTTGCCTGTTTTTGACTTTGCTGTATAGCTGCCTGAACTGACCCTTGCCTGTTTGTCCACTCTTCTGGATTCTGACTTTGTACCGTGTTACCAATTTTGACCCCGGCCAGTTTATCCTGACTATGCTCCTGATTCTGTACTGAACTGTCTGGTTGGTACTGTCATAGCCTATTCCATGACTCCACTCTCTGTTCCTCCTGTATATGTTATGGTTCCCTTGCCTGCCCGGAATTTTTTCCCTGGTCCTCTCACTTTAAGACCTGGCGGCATCTGAGTAGCAGAGGGCTCCTCCCAAAGCGAAAAGTCATTGTTATAGGCAGAACACTGAGCTGGGACCGGGACCATGGGATTGTTCTGGGTTTGGGATACCATACGTGACATTTGTCTTCACCCTCCTTGGATCCACCTTCAATAACAGGGTATGTTGGCTTATTTGGGTAATTTGATTTATCTAATCAAAAGGTGCCTTTAAATTTTCAGGATGAAAGAGCAATATATGACCTAAAGGTTCTATGTTTGGAAGCAGATAGTTGTGGCCTTAAAGCCACAACTATCAAAAGGTCAAAAGGTAGATCTGATTATCTGGATCATTTCAGAGGGTCTTATTTAGGATACATTTCAGGAAAATATTTGGGCCTCAATGGGTGTGAAATTAGCACCCACTAAAGCAACCCTGTATATGGGTTAGTAGGATAGTAAACAATTAGCATAGTTTTTAGGAAGGAATCTGTAGGTAATTCCCTTTTTACGGCAGATTCAACTGCAGTGCAGATAAAGAGAATGGATCTATGTCTGTGGATTTGATGGACCGGCTTTGGCCTTGAGGGTATTCTCTCCATCTATTGAAGTCTACTTTTGTGAGAGCCATTAGGCAGGATAGGTCTGTTTTGTTGGGTGGGGATAATAGAAATAGTAAAGCAGTCCAAGTAGATGCACCCATAATTTATTACCTATTATAGTGGGCAATTACATGATGTCAAGTGTATAGTAAATCGATATCATCCGGTTCGATATAGTGACAGCAAACGACAGCAAGTTTTACATCACGAAAATGCTTTGCCCCCAAGTGATGTTAATGTTAAGGCTAATCCCAGGACTTGGTTAAGCACCATGGGAATGTATCAATGTGGTGCACAAAGCACTTTATGGAATGTAATAGGGGAGGCGTTGCTTGTCCGAAGATACAGGAAAACAAGAGGGTATTAGCCACTGGCAGAGCTGACGATCTGATGCCAAATCTTTTGCACAAGGAAACCTGGATCTTCACACTGGATATGTGACAGCCCAAAGGCCTAAATTTTAGGTTCAATGTGGGGTTTTGTGAATAGAACTTCTGAAGTGGCGCGTTGTCTCCAAACTGTTTGGCATAGAAGTTTTATTTGTGTGCACCTAAGCCCTTTCTTTCAGCTAAGCTGCTGAAAATAACCTCATTTATTCGTATTTCATTTAATTCGGCACCATACCAGTTTGTGTTTCTGAGCAAATGCAACTCCATGTAGATGTGTTTTTAATGATTTCCTGTTTTTATCTGGAATAGCTTTGTTTTGGAAGGATAAATGTTAGTGTCATTTCTGGATTTGGAGATGAAAGGGCATGTTTGCTAACAGTTTATATTTATATTAACTGGTGACACATTTTGAACTCTTATACAGTGTAATCTTTGTAAATAGTATGGAGCAAGTTTGCCAATATTGTGTATGAAGTACTCTGATGCCTTGTAATATATTGTATCTGTTTCTGCAGTGTTTGCAAGTAGAAATGTTACTTCATTGAAGTCTGGTTATTGTTAAAGGGTTAATTAACAATGGCCGATGTTTGGGTCCCTTCAAAGGCACCCGATCAAAATTTTCCGTCCAGCCCGATCGACAAGCCGACCGATATCCAAGTCTTCTGCCGATATCGGTCGGCTCTTTTTCCACCATACACGCAACGAATATCGGACGAAAATTTGTTTCGTACGATATCTGTGCGTCTATGGCCACCTTAAGTGAATTCAGTTCTGATGTCCCATCCCTTTTAGGTTTTAACCAGCGTGCTAATGTTGCTGAACCCTGTGTAGGGCAAGTACGTATGTATCAGGGGGGCACAGAGGGTACCAGGCCCGGGCCTAAAGGGGGGGCCTGGCTGTGCTGCACTTTTCAAAATAGCCGGGCCCCCCTTGACAGTGCGGAAGCCGTGCTGACTTTTCTGAAGCCCTGAACTGCCGAAATCTCCAAGCTGCGAAAATACCCAAAGTCAAGAAAAGAGCCGAACTTGAAGTCCCAAAGCTGCGAAAAGACCTGAAGTCACGAAAAGGTGACCATAGACACACAGATCCTATTGTACGAATAGAGGATTCGTACGATTTTCGGATTGTGTGTGTGGGGAGCGCCGACAGCTTTCGTCCGGCGGAGATCGGTTGTTTGGTCAGGTTTGATTTTGACCCGACCGATCCTGTCGGAGCCCATGGCACATTGTAATCGGATCGTTCTGCCATACGGCCAAACAATCAGTTTACCCCCAATATAGCCATGCTCGTTAAAGGGGCTGTAAAGGCAAAAATGTAAAATCCCATTTTTACTTTCTTTAATGAAAAAGAAATCTATCTCCAATATACTTTAGTTAAACAATGTCTACTGTTTTTATCATAAACCTGACTGTATGCAGTGACATTCCCCCTTCTTTTACTGCTGTGGATAGGAATTGTCAGACGGTCCCTAACTGCTGTGCAGGTAAACCAACATACTTTCAAATGGCAGGGGGAGCCCCCGCCTTACTTCCCAGAACTCGAGCAGCTTTGTTGGATTCCCTGTAGAGATTTGTATCCAGAGACTCAGTGCAGTCTTTATATTCTGATTATTACTCAGTCTTGCTGTATTGGCTTCTATAGCAGATATTATTTGACTTGTGCTGTTTTGATAATTTATGATGATCCCTAAGCTTAACCTCCCAACTGAAGCCCAGACCACACTGAGCATGTGCAAGTCTTGATATTGCAGAAATGTCTAACAAAGTTACAAGATGACAGCCCCCTGCGCCAACTTTGAAAGCATAAATCATTTATCTTATTAGGCTGCTGGTGCAGTAAGTTCATGTTTATATTTAGTATACAAAATACAGCATTTCTAACATTATTCTATTTTAGACTTTACATGCCCTTTAATGGCATATCGGGGAAAGATCCGCTCGTTTGGCGATGTCAAATCGGGTTGAAATCGGGTTGAAAAAAGACAAAGTCTAACTATGTAACTAAGTATGTAACTATCAAACATCATTTTTATCGGCCAGGCGGCAACCCTACTGAATACCACTGGGTTGTTTTTTTTTTAATTTGTTTTTTAACTTTTATGGGGGGGCCTGGCGCCATTTTTTTTTTAAGTTATGGGGAGGATCTGATCACCATTGATTTTAAAAAAAAACTTTTATAGGGGGCCCTGGCGCCACAGATCTTTTTTAACTTATAGGGGGGGGCCTTACTGTTTTCAGTGCTGATGTGTGTGTGGTCTTTTAACTGTTGTGTGGGGCTTATGGGCTGGGGTGGGTGGAGACCAGGGGGCCCCGATAATGTCGTTGTACAGGACCCTGTGATTTCTAATGGCGGCCCTGTATGGAGGAGACTGTGACTGACTGAGGGCCCAGAAGGTACAGGGGCAGTGACTCACACATTGAATATATTTAGTAGGATTGGAATTTTAGTCACAAATTTGACAGAAATACTAAAATGGTTTTGTGCAGCTGCCAGTAGCGTTTATTTACTCCACTTTATCTGTTTGGCTTTAGTGTAACATAATCACAGACTCATACAGTTTCCCCTCACAGGAAAGTCAAACCTAAACAAACTACATTACTGCCCCTAGAGATGGGCTGGGCAGCAGAGGACTTCATATGTACTCGCACATTAGAAGTGGGTCACGTCACTTTATGGGCGGGGCGCGAGTTCATTGATTGGTTGAGAAGTTTGACTATTGACGTCACGCTACGTCGGTGTTTCTGCCGGTGCAGAGTGAGGCGCCGGGGTCTAACCGCAGGAAGAGTTGTGAGCAGGACCGGCGTCTGATCTCTCTTCCGTGTAAGTATGTCGCTGTATTATAGTCCGCTGTAGAGAGACAAGGGCAGCCACCCAATATCATTGAGCACAGTGGACATTATAGGCTGTGTGAGCTGAAACTCTAATTGCTGACACTCCATATATGGTGTTGGCTTCATTCATTCTCCAAACTGAGTTTTATTAGTGTCACACAAGTATAGCAAGGCTGTGTCCCAATGTCTATTCATTACTGAGGCGTAAAGCTCTAGTCTGTCCCCTAGTGGCAACAATAGCAATTATAAGCCACACATTCCCTCATATGTAATAAAAAGGCAGAGCAGCAACCCATAGCAACCAATAAGATGTCTTCTTTTAAAGGACAAGGAAAGGCAAAAAATAAAATCAAATTTTTTACTTTAATTAAAAAATGTGCTGTGGATAGGAATTGTCAGACGGCATTCCCTAAAGGTATTATCAGGGGATGCACCGAATCCAGGATACGGCCTTTTTCAGCATGTGAGCATGCTCAGTTTGCTCCCCCCTCCCTTCTCTGCTGTAATCTGAGCCCAGAGCCATAAGTGAGCAGGGAGAGACTCGGGCAGGAAGTGATGTCACACCAAGCTAATACTGCAGCTGCTATCCTAAACAAACAGCTTCTAGTGCTTCTTACTCTGGTATAATAAAACATTCTACAGAATAAATATAGCATTCTAGCTTGCACTACTGCAGCTAATCTATTGGCAATAAACTGCCTCTGTAGCTTTCCTTCTCTTTTAAGGTATGAAAATCCAAATTATGGAAAGATCCGTTATCCGGAAAACCTCTGGTCCCGAGCATCCTGAATAACGGGTCCCATACTTGTAGTATTATAAACTACTGTACATGAATTCTCCTTTATTGTAAAGTGACATGTTTTTCAGCAGGCTCATTTGGTTGGCTGCTCATCGGATTACTTGGTGTGGGCAGATATAAAATATCTCCTATTGTAAAATATAAGGATAATATGTCACCGAGGAGTTCCAAGGCAGAGTGCTTTTATACTGGTCATGGAACTCCAACGTTACTTCTAATAACCTCATATTTTCCAACAAGGGGTACTTAATTTATTAGAATACACAAGTTTTAGCGAGTCATGTGACATTTACATCACTACTCACTGTTTATAACTGATGACATCACTAGTCACCGTTTATAAGGATATAATTTACAAGATATTCATGGCTTGTGTGTGTGTGTGTGTGTGTGTGTGTGTGTGTGTGTGTGTGTGTGTGTGTGTGTGTGTGTGTGTATATATATATGTATATGTATATATATGTGTATATATATATATATATATATGTGTATATATATATATATATATATGTGTATATATATATATATATATATATATGTGTATATATATATATATATATATATATATATATATATATATATATATATATATATATATATATATATATATATATATATATATATATATATATATATATATATATATATATATATTTTTTTTTTTAATTTATTTATTAATGACTCGCTAAAACTTCTGTATTATAATAAATAAAGTACCCCCTATTGTAAAATATAAGGATATTATAAGTCACTGAGGAGTTCCAAGGCTGAGTGCTTTTATACATGTCATGGAACTCCAAGGTTACTTCTAATATATAAATAAATATAAATGGGGAGTAATGATGGCATTTTATTATAACAGATGACATCACTACTCACCGTTTATAACAGATGACATCACTACTCACCGTTTATAAAGATATAATTTACAGGATATTCACGGCTCTTGTGGATTATAAAAACAATATATAAAGTTTCTTGTAATTACTGCTCAGAAGGCCCAGAAATACAAATCTGACCAACTTAATAGTATACATTCAAATCATTTCTTTTCAGTCTGTTTATTTGAAAAACAACAGTTCAATTTAATATGAAGAAACAAGAAATCTTCCGGCCTAAGCCACAATATAAATTGCATAACAAGTAAGTCTTAGTATAGAATTATTTGTTAAAAATCCACAGAACTTCTAAACCTATAAAATGTATTTACAAAACACAAAAGTTTAGCAAACAGTTCATTACTAAAGACGTTTCTTATAAATTAAATAACTTTTAATAGAAACAGTCCTCTTTTCTCCTGTCATTTGCATTGTGTTTCATGTGACCACGTTATCTTACAAATAAAGGAAAAAAAAAAAAAAAAAGCTTCAAGTATGAAAAAAGTGCATTATTGCAAGATTACCTCTTCTCAAGTCGGAAAATATTTTGGGATTTAGTAAAACAGCTGTGTAAAACGTAGTAAAATGATCAGTGCCAATCACGCATCCATTAACAAAGCCCCGATATAGTCGAGAAACTCCAAAAGCAGCACCTGGGCAAGAAGACGACTGGGCAAATGTGTATGTGGTGAGCTCCAGGCTTTTTGAATCCATTTCAGGCTACTGCAATACTAACCATCTATTATCCCTCATGGGCCGCAGACACCTGCATGTTTCCAAGTTCATCTTCATCATCAAGTGTCCGTTTGAGACTGCCTACAAACAACAAACAGAAAATGTCAAAGAATATTAAGCTTTAAACTGGTCAACCAGTGGTTAATGGTAGTGTGACAACAGCCCCCCTCACAGTTACTAGCCATTGAAGCCCCGCCCATTTTGCCTCTTGTGTAGAATTACCAATGGAATTTCATCCCAGTAATAAAGAGTCACAAATAAAGTCCCAGGCTATAAGTGCAAATAAACTGAATTTGAATTAAAGGAACAGTTCAGTGTAAAAATAAAAACTGGATAAAATATTTCTAATATAGTTAGTTAGCCAAAAATGTAAAGTATAAAGGCTGGAATGACTGGATGTCTAACATAATAGCCAGAATACTACTTCCTGCTTTGCAGCTCTCTAACTCTGAGTTAGTCAGCGACAATAAGGGGGGCCACATGGGACATAACTATTCAGTGAGTTTGTAATTGATCCTCAGCATTCAGCTCAGATTCAAAAGCAACAATTATGACCCATGTGTCCCCCCCCCTCAAGTCACTGATTGGTTACTGCCTGGTAACCAATCAGTGGAAACCAAGAGAGCTGCAAAGTAGGAAGTAGTGTTCTGGCTATTATGTTAGACATCCAGTCACTCCAGCCTTTATACATTACATTTTTGGCTAAATAACTATATTAGAAACATTTTTTATTTTGCACAGCCTTTTTATTTACCCAGTTTTTATTTTTATACTGAACAATTCCTTTAAAGGAACAGTAACATTAAAGTAATGAAAATATCATGCACTGTTGCTTTTCACTGGTAAAACTTATGTGTTTGCTTCAGAAACACTACTATAGTTCATATAAACAAGCTGCTGTGTAGAAATGGCGGAAATTGAAAAAAGTCTATATGGCACAGGTTAAATAGTGGATAACGGATAACACCATTATGTTCTACAGAGCTTATCTGCTGTGTAACCTGAGCAATGTCTCTTTTGAATGGCTGCCCCCATTGCTACACAGCAGCTTATTTATATAAACAGTAGTAGTGTTTCTGAAGCAAACACAGCAGTTTTACTAGTGCAGGGAAACCCTGCATTGTATTTTTATGACTTTAAAGGAGAATTCAACCCGTAGTTTAAAAAAACCCTCCCTCCCTACCCTGGGTAGACCCCTCCCCCCCCCCCCCGGCATATGCCCCTAATTTTTTTACTCACCCTCCGTGCAAATTCTGGCCTTGGAATTCACGGCAGCCATCTTCTTCTCCGTGTAATCTTCGTGTATTGACGGCATTTTTGTTGCATGCGCAGTTGGAGTAAATTTCCAGTCCCAAACAACTGTGCATGCGCTGGAAGTCACGAAAGTTTCCAAAAATATTTTCGAAAATTTTCGGCGCATGCGCAGTGGTTCGGGATTGGAAATGTATTGCAACTGCGCATGCACCAAAGCTTTTGAAAAAGACTGAAGAAAGAAGATGGCTGCCGTGAACTTTGAGGCCAGAATCTGCACAAACGGGTGAGTAAAAAAATTTAGGGGCATTTGCCGGGGGGGGGAGGGTTTTTTTTTATTATTACAGGTTGAATTTGCCTTTAAAACACTTGCATTTTTTTTTGTTACTGTTCCTTTAAAAAGGTTCACATTTAACAGTTCACATTTTTAGTATGTTCTAGAATGTCACATTTTTAGTATGTTCTAGAATGTCCTATTCCTGCCTTCCTTTTTTGCCTCTTTCAAGTTTTCAAACAGGGGTCACTGACCCCAGCACACAAAAACCTATTGCTCTCTTATGCTACAATTGTATTACTTTTTATTACTTGTTTTCCTTCTCCTATTGATAGTCCAGTCCCTCATTCAAATCTCTGCCTGTCTTGATAGTGTAAATAAGACTAGAAACCAGATAGCTGTAAAATACGGGAGAGCTGCTGAACAAAAAGCTGAAAACTAAAAAAAAAATATATCAATATCATACTAAATTGAATTTTAAGCTAAAGCAACATAAAAGACTGGAATATGAATAGGAGAGGCCCCGAGTGCAAAGATGAGTAATAAAAGTAAAAAATAACTATACATATGTAACCTTAAAGAGCATTTGTTTTTAGACGAGGGTCAGTGATCCCCATTTTAAAGCTGGAAAGCTGTCAAATTATTCAAAAAGTTTATAAAAAAAAAAAAAAAACAAAAAAAAAAAAAAACAATTGAACAGTTACTTAGAATTAGATCTAGAACATACTAAAAACTTAAAGGTGATCCACCCCTTTATATAAATAAAACTGCCGCTATTTACGGTTTCAAAAAATATTCAAGCAGACACCTTTTTTGCTGCGGTTTTGCTCAAATCCAAAAATTTTGAACATTGATAAAACGACTCCTTGCGGTCATGTGACTTATTACGAGAGTTTATGAATTAGAAGGTCACAGTGGGCAGAGGCGAGAGAGTGGGGAATACATTTTACAGCAATTGAACCAGTGAGTAGTGAGTGGAAGAGAAAGGAAAAAAATATGTAAGCGCCAAACATAGGCAGAGAAGACAATGGTAATGGGTGTGTTTGTGTTATTATCGCTAATGTCTGTAGGTTTCTGATAGAGGGCACAGTCAATGCCACATAAATAGCAGCTGCTTTACCAGTAGCACCAGACTGTATACATAACGGCCTTCCCAGCTGCAGAGGAGACATCATTTTGATGGTTAATTTCGCTAGATAGATGGCTTCATATTCCTAGAAGAAATAAGCACAGACCTCACCACTTTGATAAATGCACCAAAAAACTGAAAGCGTCAAGTCCAGAGACATTAAAGGAGAATTCAACCCGCATAAAAAACCCCTACCCTACGTAGACCCCCCCTCCCTCCCTCCAGCCTACCTGGTACCCGGCAACCAAAACCTGAAAGAAAATGAAAAACTACCATTCGAATGGATAGAAGAATGTGAGTAATGTTACAATTAAAAGACGCCTATGTGAAGCCAAGATATCGGCAAGAAGCCCCTGCAAAGTCCCAATGAAGAGGCTACAATTTGCCAAAGAACACACTGGGGCTTATTTATAAACTCTGGGCAAATTTGCCCATGGGCAGCTGTCTATAGCAACCAATCAGTGATTAGCTTTTTAAAGCTAGCAGCAATTTGATTGGTTGCCATGGGTTACTGACTGGCCTAACGAGAAATGGCACAACATTGTGGACAGATGAAAGCAATATTGTTCATTTTGGGTCTAGGGGCTACAGACAATTTGTCAGCTGAGCCCCAAACACTGAATTCAAGTCACAGTACAGAGTGAAGACAGCGAAGTCGGTGGCACAAGCATCATTATATGGGGATGTTTCTCATACTATGGTGTTGGGCCTATTTATCACATACCAGGGATCATGGATCAGTTTCAATACATCAAAATACTTGAAGAGGTCATGTTGCCTTATGCCGATAAGGAAATACCCTTGAAATGGGGGTTTCAACAAGACAACGACCGCAAACACACCAGTTAACGAGCAACATCTTGGTTTCAGACCAACAAGATTGATGTTATGAAGTGGCCAGTCCAATCCCTGGAGCTTAATCCAATAGAAACCTTGTGGGGTGACTTCAAAAATGCTGTTACTGAGGCTAAACCAAGAAATGCAGAAGAATTGTGGAATGTAACAGGTGCCAGAAGTTGGTGGACTCCATACAACACAGATGTGCAGCAGATCTCAGAAACACTGGTTATACAACTAAATATTAGTTCAGTCATTCAAAGGAAAGCAAAATCTTAAATCATGTTTTAGTTCATACAGTGCGTTCCCAATGCATTTGCATGTATGGAAATAAAAGCTATTATAATGATTTTGAGCTTTATTCACTTTTTTAAAACACACTATTATTCTGAACACAACTGTATATTGGTTGGGGTTTAGCGCTGCACTAAATCCATATTTTTTTGCATTGGGCCAAAGACCTATCTCTCCACAAAAGAATCGTCCAGATACTAACCTGAATCCAAACTTTAATTAGTATAACCAATCAAAATCAGTTTGCACTAAACACAATTCATAGTATCATAATGTGGTCCAGGTGCTCTAGCCCCAGACTCTCAGCTTAGGGAAGTGGATGATATCATAGAAGTGCATAAAGGATAGGCACACTGAAGATTCCCAAAAGCCAGGCCATCCAAAAAAGTAGCAGTAGTAAAAAAAAAAAAAAAAATTATCGATACCATCATCAATGCAGTCCTATATGTTTCATGCCTACAGGACACTTAATCATAGAGCATAGCGTGTCCGTCCCTTTATGAAGTGTTCAGATTTGGCTAGACTCATCATTCTTCACATTTCTTGAAATGTCCTCAGGGCAAAGAGCTGAAACGTTGAATAAACACATTTTTTTTTTGCAATACAAGACCTATGAGAGCGAACTTTTTTCTGGATGCACCGAATCCACTCGGCCGAACCCCCAAATCCTTCAAAAAAAAAGATTTGGCCGTATTAGGAGTGTGAATGGGGAAAACATTTTTTACTTCCTTGTTTTGTGACAAAGTCATGCGATTTCCCTCCCTGCCCCTAATTTGCACATGCAAATTAGGATTCGGCTCGGCCGTGCAGAAGGATCCGGCCAAATCCGAATCCTGCTGAAAAAATCCGAATCCCGGATTCGGTGCATCCTTAACATATATATATAGAAACAGATATGGTACCGCACTCCTGGGATTTCTTTAAAAAAAATGAATACTTACATATATAGTCTCGATAACTTACATGTATACTTATATATGTATGTGTTGGTGTATATATGTATAGGAAATAATAAGTGAGGCTACCTGAAGCTGGTGAACAAATCCAGCGTTGGGATTAATACAGAATCTTCTCTCCTGGACATATGTAAAGGCATCCCTTGACAAAAGGGGAGAAAGGTAGTTAGATGTAGTTGCATGAACACAAAGAGGTTAGTTTAGGACTCACAGATCCACTGATCCACCTGCACACCACTGGGAGGCAGTAAATGACACAAGAAGTTGACAGGACCAGAGGGAGCTTGTACCAATACATATATTGTATATTAAAACCATGCAATGTCACAATGCACAAAAGTTGCCAGTCATCATCTCAATGTCACCAACAGGAATTGCCAGAAAAGCAGCAACTCCCATAGGCAGCAATAGTGATACTACATGAAAACATTAAGTAATCATAACTTTTCAAATGCTGTGTGCATCCAGGCCTGGATTGGAAAGTTGAAGATTCTGGCAAATGCCAGAGCGGCTGCTGAAATATGTCACTATTTCTTGATCCTGTGGTGGGAACTGTTTTGGCCTCTCTGTACTTTTACATGTCAGGAACTATTATAAATATCAGTCCAGACCTGTGTACATCGTCTGGGCACTAGAAGTTGTAGAGAAGAAATTATATTTTCAGGATAAGGCCCCAATAGTGTTGGTCAGCTTGCAGGAAGGGTTGGGACCCTTATTATCAGTGGGGGTCATCTGGTTGATGAGAACAGAGAAAAAGCAGAGATTCTGAACTGTTATTTTTCATCTGTCTACATAAATGAGGAACCACTTATTAAAATTAAAGTTTCCTTCTTAATAGTCCCAATTCCAGCAATACAACTCATAATGCATGGTTCATGCAAAAGGAAATTCAAAGTTTGCGAGCTTAGCTCTGTGATTGCCAAACCTCTTTATTTAATTTTTCAGGATACATTGAGGTCTAGCATAGTGCCGAGAGACTGACGAATTGCTAATGTGGTGCGGCTATTCAAAAAGAAATCCCGTTCTCAGCCTCAAAACTATAGGCCACTTAGTCTGTCAGTGGTAGGAAAGCTTTTCTAAGGGGCATTAAGGAATAAAGTACTTGACTTCATTGCAAATAATAATACTGTGAGTTTGTGCCAGCATGGTTTTATGTGTAATAGATCTTGCCAGACTGATTTAATGCTTTTTATGAGGTGAGCAGGGACCTCAATTCTGGGATGGCAGTGGATGTGATCTACTTAAACTAAAGCATTTGATACAGTGCCACACAGAAGGTTACTGGTTAAATTGTACTTGGTCCTTTGCTTTTCAACTTGTTTATTCATGACCTGGGCATTGAAAGTACAGTTTCTATTTTTGCTGATGTGGTTCACCAAACCAGAGGCCACCCTTTAGACTAGAGGAGAAGAGCTTTCATTTGAAGCAGTGTAGCTTGCTCTTCACAGTGAGGTTGTGGAATGCCCTGCCAAAATGATGTGATTGCCGATTCTGTTAATGCTTTTAAGAGTTGTTTGGATGATTTCTTGGACAAGCATAATATCCAAGGCTATTGTGATAGTAAAATCTTCAGTTAGTATAGATATGGGTATATATAGTTTATGTGAGTATAAGGAGGGGTCAGTGTAAGTGTATGAATGCATGGATGATATTGAATCATCCTTCCGAGTCCAACCGAAGGCATGGGCTCCGTTGCCCAAGCTGTTCCCAGCTACCGCCAGTGAACAGCTCGAACGGGTGGGTCCCCCTTCGCCGAAGCTAGGGAGGGCCCACCACCCCGAAGGGGTTTGGGGACGTTTGGACTCCCCTTCGCCAAAGCTAGGGGGGAGTCCTGTCTACCCTGGGTTCTGCCGAAGCTTCCCCCAGGGCGTGTCATGGCCTGCGAGTCCAGCCAAAAGACCGTGACCCCATCCAGGGTGCTCAAACCAGACACAAAAAAGGTGCTGGAGTGGGCGGTGCAAGGCCAATGGTTGCCCTTTGCAAGGCTCTGGTTGGCAGCCAGAAAAAGAAAAGACTTCCCGCCCAACTAATGGCAAGGGCAAAGGAAGTGAAGCTTTGATTAAGCATGGGTGCATGTGCATCGCCCCTGACTCAAAAGGCAAGTCAGGGGCCACCCTCATGGGAGCACAGCGACCCAGCTTTCATCAAGCTTCTGCTTGTCAGCCTAGTCCAGAGGACCAATGGTTTCTCCGTTCTTCAGATAGGATCATTAGAACAGATACTCCTCTTTGGTCTTGCCAGCCAGAGGACCAAGTGGTTCCAAAGGTACTACACTTGATCTTAGCCAAAAGATATGTATGCTGGGTTTCATTTGGAGGGGGTTGAACTTGATGGACTTGGTCTTTTTTCAACCCAATTTAACTATGTAACCATGTATGGAAAATAACTTAGGGAGACCCAATAGGGAAAAAAGGTACTATTAAACTTACCTGTATTTTATTCCAAATGTCTCCATTATATAAGCAATTACTAAGGCAGCGCTTCTAGAGATCCCTGCATTGCC
The DNA here is from genome assembly GCA_038501925.1 of Xenopus petersii. Lineage (NCBI taxonomy): Eukaryota > Metazoa > Chordata > Amphibia > Anura > Pipidae > Xenopus > Xenopus petersii. The sequence continues at coordinate 94,350,230 of CM076687.1, read as the reverse complement.
GTGGATAAGGACCTTTCCTGCGCAAAACAGACATAACGTGAATTCACGCAGTCACAACACATGCACTAAATGTAACAATACTGTGGATACTGGATACAGTGACCAGATATATAGGCACAAACTAACAATGGGCTCAGTCTGGGGGGGGCATAGTTTTTCTTTAACAGTTGGACGGTCACCTAGTTATATATTGTGTACACACATTTATTACAAGTTATAACAACAAATCAAATACAATTCTTTCTGTACACCATCTTTTTAATCAGTTAATTTTATAATGCGATCAGAGGTATCCCGTTTATGCCTGTTCTACACTGTTGTAGCTAAGCTTGTTAGTATGAATGAGAGTCTCTGACAAAACACCACAGACCATACTAAAAAATATTTCAATACAAAAGTGGTGCTGCAACACGATTCAAAGTATTGTGCAAATCAGGTGTTAAATACAAAGTATACATACCAGTGTTAATTTCCATATTATATACATGCCACCCAGCATAAACAGTATACAAGTCAGATAGTGGACACTTCAAGCAAGGGAATCACCCCAATATTTTGGCAACATTTTTTGTCAAGGAGTGGGAGGCGCAATAAAGTCTATGGGAGGCAAATTTTGACGTGCAACAATTGGAGTCTATGGGCATCCTTTTCGCGGGAAAACCTGCCGATAACTTTCGCTCATCACTAATCACGAGGCCATACAACTCAACAGAATACTTTGCTAGGTAAATAAATTCCAAATGTATTTGGACTTCAGGAAGGTATAATATATCCTTTACCCTTTGTTAGGGATGCACCGAATGCAGGATTCGGTTCGGGATTCAGCCTTTTTGCAGCAGGATTCAGATTCGGCCGAACCTAATCCGAATCCTAATTTGCATATGTAAACTAGGGCCAGGTAGGGAAATCCCGTCACAAAAGAAGATTTGTTCCCGCCTTTTCCTTTCCTGTATATGCAAATTAGGATTCGGTTCATTTTCTGGACCGAACCATTCACCAAGGATTCAGGGATTCGGCTGAATCCCAAATAGTGGATTCTGCATCCCTACTAGGGATGCACCGAATCCAGGATTCGGTTCGGGATTCGGCCAGGATTCGGCCTTTTTCAGCAGGATTCGGATTCGGCCGAATCCTTCTGCCCGGCCAAACCGAATCCGAATCCTAATTTGCATATGCAAATTAGGGGCAGGGAGGGAAATTGCGTGACTTTTTGTCAGAAAACAAGGAAGTAAAAAATGTTTTCCCCTTCCCACCCCTAATTTGCATATGCAAATTAGGGTTCGGATTCGGTTCGGTATTCGGCCGAATCCTTCGTGAAGGATTCGGGGGTTCGGCCGAATCCAAAAAAGTGGATTCGGTGCATCCCTAATCCCTACCCTTTGTTACGGATAGGTTTTTTTTGCATAATAATAGAGCTACTGATAACTATTGTACAGTACTTTTTATAGAAACGAGCACAAGAAGCAATAAACTCATTTGGACATTACCTCCAGTTTGTAAACATCCATCAATAAATTCCTTGGACTGTATATAGGGAAAAAAATAAAAGGGTAAAATGATCATTTAGAAAAATGATTTGATGCCTATGGATTTATAGTTATTAGTTACCAGGCAGGAACAGATCAGTGACGTGATGGGGTGGGGGGCACATGGGTCATAATGGTTTGCTTTCGACTCTGAGCTGACTGCGGAGGATCAATTGCAAACTTATTGAACAGTTATGTTATTAACAAATCTCCGTAATAAAATAAGAACCAATGTTTGACTGACTGTATTAACTGATAATAGTCAAGATGAAGCTGGGGTGAATCCGAAGAAAAACAACTAAAACAAACTTACCGTTAAGAAAAAGCGAATTATGTTTTCAACTGGATTATCTGCAATGTCCAGCACTAAGTACCTGGCAACAGAAAAGGAACAAAGATGTAGCATTTGCTTGGGCTCCTCATACAGTTCCTAACCAATGAAAGACATTAGAAATTGTTGGTCAAAATTTAAAGTCTCACAACTCAAACTGTAGTTTAAAAGAGAACTATACTCAAAGTGTTGAGCTGAAAGGGGTTGTTCAATTTCAAACACTTTTTAGTTGTTTTCACATTGTTCACCATAACCAAAAAAATTTCAATACATTTTTTCAATTGCTTTCCATCTTTTATTTTTTTTTACAGTTTTCCCAAAATTTAAGTTTAAAGTTAAATGTCCGTCTCTGGTGTTTGAGTCTGGCAGCTCAGTAAATCAGGTGCAGATTTTAAACTGTTACAATTTTGCAGCATTAGTTGATACATTTCTCAGCAGCATCTCTGGAGTATTAGCAACTATTGTCAATTCTAACAGCTGCCTGTAATGAATATGTGTATACCTAAACCAAATCCTAATTTGCATATGCTAATTAGGGGTTGGAAGGGGAAACATTTTTACTTCCTTGTTTTGTGACAAAAAGTCACGCGATTTCCCGCAAAATTAGGATTTGGTTCGGCTGGGCAGAAGGATTCGGCTGAATCCTGCTGAAAAAAGGCTGAATCCTGACCGAATCCCGAACTGAATCCTTGATTCGGTGTATCCCTACTTTGAAGTAAAATACAAGAGTGAAGCAGGGATGGAATGTAGTATTTACTGGAGGAGAGATAACTCCTTATAGATTGTTTCAATAGTCAGAACAGGCTGAATCAACGGTTGTGTAGGAGCAGGCACTCAATGAGAAGTCCTCCAAAAACGTGTGTATCAAAATTCAAGTAGAAATGTACAAAAAGAGGTAGCCTTACACGATTTGCGTTAAGCAGTAATGGGACTGGTTATCCAGAATAGGCGGGACCTGGAGTTTTCCAGATAAGGATCTTTCTGTAATTTGGATCTTCATACTTAAAGGGAAGCTGACACCAAAAAAAAAAAATCTTTCGAAAATCTTCATTTGAAGTTACCTATAGGTCATGCTGACTGTTTTCTCCTTAAAGCTTTTTTTCACTTCATAAATTCAATTCTGCATCCGACTGTGGCCGCCAGACTCCTGCTTCCTGTCAGAATGTGAGCTTGATGATGTCACGGAGTGGGAGGGGCTTCCCCTCCTCTCGCTATCTCTATCTGGCATCTGTGAGCTGTGTGTGCTTTAGTAACTGATTTGCTAAGTACTGTAACTTGGTCATCATTTATATAGTTTGTTTATTATATAATGAAGTATAAATGCATATTCATTTTCTTTCTCACAGTGTCACACTGTTTCTGTATGAAGCACTAGATTTTGTTGGCGCTGTGATATCACATTTATACACGTGTTCGTCCCTGTGTTGCAATAAAGTTCATTGAAGAAAGAAGTAAGGGTGGGATAGAGCAGGCTGCTTTCTGATTTGTTGGGAGTCGCAGGCTTCTCCCATTCAGTTTATGAACAGAGTTAGAACTTGGTCAGTAGATTCTGGGTAAAGATGGACTCGCCGGAGCAGCAGGACAGTAAGGACTCTGTGGAATTGTTGAAGCAAGTGGAGCTGCACATTGATAATGTGAGGAGATAGTAGTTCAGTCTGGCTCATTACCTAGTGGCGCTGTCTATAATGAATGGAGATCGTGGGCGCGCTTTATGGGACGAGACGGAGGGGGGAAACAGGAGGAGCAGAGGAAGTCAGTGGAGTGGGACAGCAGTGTGGAGAATCTGAAGAAAATAAAAAAACCAAAGGGCTGCTGCAAAGGGCTCTCTCTCCTTCACGCTGCCCCCTCTTTGTAACCCCAGTCTCTGTATGTAAGAAGAAAGGTGGGAGTACTTTGGAGCAGGCAGCAACAGACAGTCTGTCACCTATCGAGTTACAAAGAGGGGGGCAGCGTTTCTAATAAACTTAAGGCATGAAGATCCATATTACGGAAAGACCCATTTTACAGAAAGGCCTGGGTCCCAAGGACTCTGGATATTAGGTCCAATATCTGTACAAGAAAACATTTCTTATTTGATCTCTACACACCTGTTTGGCGAACTGCTCATTGAGTGCCTGCTCTTACACATTTGCATGATCCTGCTCCCCTAGCTGAAAGATTAGTGCAGGGCATCCGAGTCCCTTTTCAACTGAGGGGAGCTCTTGACTTATTTCTGGGATACTCGGATTATGTCAGAACAAGTTGTGTTCAATAGAAATGGAACAATACTGATTTCAATAACAAATTAAAGGTGATGTCACCTACTGCAAAGTTCTACCATGGCGTTACAATGCTGCAAAGGAAGCACATTCCCAAATACGTTTATTGAGCAGAAATGGGTTGTTTTCTTTTTATAAATAGAGCATTCAGATATACAGTAAAACGAATCCCCTTAATAAATGACATCGGCATTCTTAAACATTTGGGCTTTCTCACTGCTGAATGTGTCTGCTTAACTGTAGATCTGATTTGCACTATGGGCCCTTTACAAACCATACATCGTAAAATACATATTTAGATTGTTTGTGTTATATTGGCAATTGGAATCCTGCAGATACAGTTAGGCCCATAAATCTTTGGACAGAGAACTTTTTTTCTAATTTTGGTTCTGTACATTACCACAATGAATTTTAAATGAATCAACTCAGATGCAGTTGAACTGCAGACTTTCAGCTTTAATTCAGTGGGTTGAACAAAAAGATTGCATAGAAATGTGAGGAACTAATGCCTTTTTTATTAACACAGTCACTTCATTTCCAGGGCTCAAAAGTAATTGGACAATTGACTCAAAGGCTATTTCACGGGCAGGTGTGGGCACTGTTGTTCACTTGTGAGCCAAACAAGTGAACAACACTCTCCAGGAGGTAGAGTATCCATATCCAAGTCTACCATAAAGAGAAGACTGCATGAAAGTAAATACAGAGGGTGCACTGCAAGGTGCAAGCCACTCATAAGCCTCAAGAATAGAAAGGCTAGATCCAGCACAGTTCTGGAAAAACTTTCTTTGGACAGATGAAACCAAGATCAACCTCTACCAGAATGATGGCAATAAAAAAGTATGGAGAAGGCGTGGAACAGCTCATGATCCAAAACATACCACATCATCTATAAAACATTTGGGAGGCAGTGGGATGGCTTGGGCGTGCATGGCTGCCAGTGGCACTGGGACACTAGTGTTTATCCATGATGTGACACAGGACAGAAGCACAAGAATGAATTCTGAGATGTTCAGAGACACTGTCTGCTCAAATCCAGCTAAATGCAGTCACATTGATCAGGAGGTGTTTCATAATGACCCAAAACATACAGCCAAAGCAACCCAGGAGTTTATTAAAGCAAAGAAGTGGAATATTCTTGAATGGCCAAGTCAGTGACCTGATCTGAACCCAATCGAGCAGCATTTCACTTGTTGAAGACTAAACTTTGGACAGAAAGGCCCACAAACAAACAGCAACTGAAAAATTCGCTGCAGTAAAGGCCTGGCAGAGCATTAAAAAGGAGGAAACTCAGAATCTGGTGATGTCCATGAGTTCAAGACTTCAGGCTGTCATTGGAAGCAGAGGGTTTTCAACCAAGTATTAGAAATTAACATTTTATTTTAAGTTTTTTAATTTGTCGAATTGCTTTTGAGCCCCTGAAATGAAGCAATTGTGTTAAAAAAAGGATTTATTTCCTCACTATCTTTTTGTTCAACCCACTGACTGAATTAAAGTCGCAAGTCTGCAGTTCAACTGCATCTTGGTGGTTTCATTTAAAATTCATTGTGGTAATGTACAGAACCAAAATTAGAAAAAAAGCTGTCCAAAGATTTATGGGCCTAACTGTAGATTTTTTATTTTGGATATATATGAATTGTCCCTGTTTGTTGCCTGTAAGTCAAAAGGGCTTGCATTTATTTATTTAAAGCTAACGGTTCTGTTCAGCCGACTTGTTATGTCCTTAAAGGAAGCATATTAAATCTCTGCACCCATAAAAATGTTTTTCTTTTGCAATTAGTAGTGATAAATGACCATTAAGGAAGGACAGCTTCAGCATTGGTCATGCCGGACCCTACTTTCCGAATACCTTCAAATAAAATCAGTGCTGCATTAGGGAATGAATGTGGTCTGGGCATGCATAGTAGTGAAGAACACTGCCCTGTTCTCATACAGAAAAATTATACCCCTTGCTGATCTTGGCAGTGCTTTGGTTAAGTGATGACTACCTATAACAATAAATTAACTGATTTCTGCTCAATTTAAGTATTTGGAAATCTGCTTCTTAGCATTTTAAAGGTAAACGGGAATGTTGTACCACAATAGTTGAACTTTGCAAAATGTAAATCCCATTTAAATTTAAAATACAAACAATGTTTAAACAATGCATATAGGAAACTTGCATATATAGATTTTTTTAATTACCAGGGTAGAAACTTGCTAAAGAAACGAACATCCTGCAGCCTTTTCTACTTTGTTGAAATACTGAACACTGAAGCCAAGGCCTAACAATACATATTCCATATGACACTTCATGAACAAACTTACCTAAATAACTGCTGAAAATTTGGTTTAATAAAATTCGCTTCAATGTTTTGTCTGATGCAGATGACATGAGTTATGCCACATTTCTGAAGTACGGAGAGCTGGAAAAGAAAGAAATCCCCTTTAAACACACCATTAGAGAGACCTCAAACAATACGAGATTCAGTCAGACATACAAATCAGGCATTTGAGACAGCTATAACGGAGTTTTGGCTTCTCCCTTTCATACCTTGCTTTTCATTGCTGCTGAATATGGACCCAAAAATAAGCCAGGTAAAATTTCCTTAAAAAGAAAAAAAGTTGAAGAATGAGAACATGAGAATAGCTTTAATTTTTAAAATTAAGTTAGATCCAATTTAATGTTGTAGCCGGTCTTTAACAACTGCATTTAGGATCCAAGACACATTCTAAGTGCCTGCTGCTGCTCTAACATTGGAAGAACCATATGTTATAGCTGCAAGGGATCAAGTACAGACCCCTGCAGCAATCCACGAACAGGCTACCCCTTCAGACTAGAGGAAAATAAATTTCATTTTAAGCAACGTAGGGAGTTCTTCACAGTGAGGACAGTGAGGTTGTGGAATGCACTGCCGGGTGATGTTGTGATGCTGATTCAGTTAATGCCTTTAAGAATGGCTTGGATGATTTCTTGGACAAGCATAATATTCAAGGCTAAGGTGATACTAAAATCTACAATTAATATAGTTATTGGTATACATAGTCTATGTGAGTGGATGGCCGAGTTGGTATGTTTGGAAGTTGGGTTTCATTTGGAGGGGTTGAATTTGTTGGACTTTGGTCTTTTTTTCAACCCAATTTAACTATGTAATTTTGCATAAGGCTCTTTTTATGTTTCATAGTGCTGCTGGAAACCATGGATCTGCTGTCTTACACCATTTCAGTGATTAAAATAACCACATTTCAGTGGCAAAGTATCAATTAAGGGGAATGTTTAGAGACGTAATTTACAACCCATTGTGCTTAAAGGAGAAGGAAAGATTAAAACTAAGTAAGTCTTATCAGAATGGTCCACCTAAATATACCAGTAAACCCTCAAAGTAATGTTGCTCTGAGTCCTCTGTCAAAAGAAACCACATTTCTTTCCTTCTATTGTGTACTCATGGGCTTCTGTATCAGACTTCCTGCCTTCAGTTTAAACCTCCTTGCCCAGGGCGTGAGCATGCTCAGTTTGCTCCTCTCGCCCTCCTCCCTTCTCTACTGTAATCTGAGCCCAGAGCTATGAGTGAGCAGGGAGAAACTCAGGCAGGAATTCATGTCACACCAAGCTATAAGCTTCTAGAGCTTTTTATGGTATGGTAGAAAAACATTCTACAGAATAAATATAGCATTCTAGCTTGCACTATTGCAGCTAATCTATTGGCAATAAAACATACCTCCCAACTGTCCCTTTTTTGGAGGGACAGTCCCTCTTTTGACAGCTCAACCCGCAGTCCCTCATTTGTACTGGAAAGTCCCTACTTTCTCTGCACTGAACAGCCAGAAAAAGAAACAAAGTTTTTAACTTAATTGGCTTTTACCAGAGAGCCCAGAACAAATAAGATACTTTGTAACAATTTTGAGACACAAAAAAAACAGTTTAGATAAGGAGAAATATTTTCAAACTTTCATAACCTGCCAAATTTTGCAAAATGAACATGGTAATTAGGGGGTGTGGCCACAGAAAGGGGCGAGGTCAAAAAGTTTGCTGCACTACGGGCGGAAAAACATTTTTGTCCCTCTTTTTACTTTCAAAATGTTGGGAGGTATGACAAAATGCCTCCGTAGCTTTTCTTCTCCTTTAAGGGCATGCATGAACATGCTGGACAGGCCAAATTATTGGTATCTATACATTCATGGCTAAAGGAAACATTACATAGACACTGCTCAACTTTACTATGCTTCAAACAGAACAATAGCCTAGATGATGTAGGAGAAGAATGAGGAAAGACGTTAGCAACTGGGGGGTAAGGGATGCAATGCAATCTGCACATTGGTTTGACATCCATCTAGTGTGTGTGAGAAAGTAGTTCCAGCATGTGCACTTTATTATATGCTCCTCTCCAAAACACTACCATATTGTCTTAAACTACAACAATTCTCACAAGAAATTACTATAATGTTGTATACATCTTTGTTAATTATTGTATTCCTCTCCTTTTACATGGAGACCCTAAAACTATTTATGCTCAGGACTTCTTTCACTCCTTCACCTATTTTCTAACTCATATTGTGGTAGATCTTTTCTTGCCCATACCATTAAAAAAAAAAAAAAAAAAAAAAAAAACATTTTCTTTACCATCATCCACATTATTCCTACATTAGGTTGTTTTTGTCCCTTACTTCACATCCTACTTTTGTGTACTTTGCAATGTACATTCATTTTCTATTTTTAGCAGTTTGATACACATTTTACACTGCCAATACCAGGCTGGTGACAATCTAGAAACAGCAACTCTAGGTAGAGTCCTGCAGTGGGTCACCAGCAAAAACCTGCGGTACACTGCGGGTTGTGATTAGTAAGCTCCGGGTGTGGGTATAGACGCAGGTCGGCGGTTCGGCTTCTCAATAGCAAGTTTTACTCCTTTTTTCTGATCACGCCTACTTCTGATGATGTTACTTCCGGTTTACAATGAGGGCACTTCCTGATTCTTGATGGTCAGCGAGTCGCGCTTGCGGATACGGTACTTGTGGGTCTGGTCGGGTAGGGGCTCCAAGCGGGTAAGAATGTGGGTTGCAGAGTGCAAGTACAGGTCGGGTAAGTGAATTAAGTGAAAATTAGGGTCACTGACACTCCTGGTCTTCAAAAGAGCTGCTGAGCTGAAGCCTACCTAGCAGAAAAAGTCTAAAACTGTTAATTATCTTAGAAAGCACTATAGATTAAAAAAAAATTAAGTAAAATGCAAAAGTGCTCAGAGAAGCACAATGAATCTGCACCACTTCACCCCTATAGTTTCCCCCTTCTGTCCCCTTACCGCAAAGGTTTGAAGCACAATATATTGCTCTAAATGAAGCCCCACGCTATTATGCTTAATCAGGGGCTAATTTTTTCTGGACCTTGTGTTAAATTAACCCACAACTCTTTCCAAACTCCTCTGTACCTTTTCTAGAATATATAGCACTGCAACATTTTTATTTAAAATTACCAAAGAAGTAGTGATGTGTGGGTTGGGATTACCCCGACCCTCACGCGACCCTAACCCACCCTCCCTTGGCCCGCCCGCATCCGCGCTTCTGGGTTGCTTTTATAGACCCGCGCTGACACGTCCCACCAATGATGTCATAAAAAGGGCAGGGCGAGCAGGCGCAGCATCTACAAAAGATGAACCGGAAGTCGGAAGCCGGCATTTGACAGTGGCGGGCAGGGAGAACAGGAGAAGAGCTAAACTCACACCCGCCTGCGAAGAAGCGTGCAAGGGCGGCCCAAACCCGCCCGACCCGCAGGTATCCTCATCACTACAATGAGGATTTTATGTATTCTAACAAGCTAACAAACAAATGCATAAGGAACAGTAAAATGTTTTCTTTCAAGTATGAAAATGATTTGCAATTGCAATTTTCCTCAGTCATATTTCTATTCATATTCGTGACAGCAGCCTTACTACTGTCTTGCACCTAAAGTAACAATATATAATATGTAATGTTGGAATGCTTTTGGCACTTATGACAAGTATGATCGAATAAGCATATTAATAATGAGGGAAACAAAAATCCTTGCAAAAAGGTTCAAGAATCTGACCAATATTTTATTGATATACTGTGAAAAGTTAACCATACCTGCATTTCCCTTCTCATTGGATAGGTCCAGTCCTTTGGGAAAAAAAACAGCATGTCAATTGAATTGCAATGAATATATGAAATTATAACTATATGTTTTTTTAATAATGTGACCCACAGTATATTCTCTGGAAACACCGGCAGTACAGGTATAGAACCTATTATCCAGAATGCTTGGGAACTAAGGATCCTTTATCCAGATCTACGTAATTTGGATCTTCATACCTTAAGTCTACTAGAAAATCTAGACATTAAATAAATCCTATAGGCTGGTTTTGCTTCCAATAAGGATTAAATTATATCTTAGTTTAGATCAGGTACAAGGTATTGTTTTATTATTAAAGAGGAAAAAGGAAATCACTAAGAATTTGGATTATTTGGTTCAATGCAAGTATATGGGAGCCAGCCTTTCCGTAATTTGGAGCTTTCTGGATAAAGGGTTTTTCGAATAACAGACCCCATACATGTACAATGAAAAATTAACTTTGGTTGGACACAATGACAATTTCTGTGAAATGCCACGTAGAATCTAAAAAGTGAACCCTGCAGCTGGGATTCTAGAACATAACATTTGCCTACACCAAATCAACCCATGCAGTAACCAAACCATTGGACTAAATTGGGCTATATGAATAGACTTGCTCTAGGATGTTCATAGTAGTGAAGTGCGGGCCGACCAGATACCCGTGGGTCGGGCGGGTTCGGGACGACCACGCAGTGCTCCTCCAGGGTGGCGGGCGAGCTGAGCTCTTCTCCTGCTCTCCCTGCCCGCCACCTTCAAATGCCGACATCCCACTTCCAGTTTTATAGTCTCGCGTCTGCTCGCCCAGCCCCTTTTGTGACGTCATCGGCAGGTCGGGTCTATAAAAGGACCCCGGAAGCGGGTGGGCGCGGGTTGTAGCAGGGCGGGTTAGCGTCAGGGAAACCCTGACCCGCACATCACTAGTTCATAGCCATTAGTCAATATTTTATTTTTTCAACAAAATTATGCCTGCACTCTGTCTTTTGATGAATGGGGAGTATAGATCAACTTTATGAACATAAAATTTATACTGATGACATATCCCTATGAATTTGGTATGCCTTCATAGCCTTCTAAATAAACGAGGATCTAGACACGACAAAATGACAATTCCAGAAAGTATTCTAAAGAACTAAATTACCAAATAGCAAATCTTTTATGATTCATTTTCTAAAAATTAAATCAAGACATGCCATCTAGAGTATTTAATAATGCTATTATTATGAGATATAAATATATTTCACAAAACCACATATACATAGGATAAACCACCCTTCTAGAGACCCAAAAATTAAAATGGTATATGATTTTTTACAGCTGCTAAATATTGTAGTTAGTTACTGTATATACTCGAGTATAAGCCGACCCGAGAATAAGCCGAGGTACCTAATTTTACCTACGAAAACTGGGGAAACTTATTGACTCTAGTATAAGCCTAGACACAACTACAGCCCTGTCTCCCGGCAGCGCACATTCTGCCAAAGCGACCCCCCCAGCGATCAACCGGACTTATTTGCAAAGTTGATGGTGACAGAGAATTGCCAAACGGATTACTGTGTGCATTGTCCCACTACCATGTGCAGAGGGTGCTGTTTGATATTGCCATCACTGTTAATCTTTCATATAACCAACAGAGGGTGATGTGTGATATTGCAGTCACTGTTATTCTTTCATATGACCAACAGAGTGCGCACTGTTATTCTTTCATACAACCAACAGATGGCGCTGTGTGATTTTGCAGTCACTGTTATTCTTTCATATAACCAACAGATGGCGCTGTGTGATATTGCAGTCACTGTTATTCTTTCATATAACCAACAGAGGGCATTGTGGGATATTGTAGTCTCTCCCCAAGTGAACTGTTGGTATAGGAATGATTAAAAGTGACTGCAATCTCAGCTACTGCCCGCTGACCCGAGTATAAGCCAAGGTAGACTTTTTCAGCACATTTTGGATGCTGAAAAACTCGGCTTATACTCGGGTATATACGGTATATGTTTTATGAATTCAAAAAGATAAACTGTTTCAAGCCAAATTGTAACTGTTTTTGTTTCCAAAAAGTCTAAAGATCAACTCCCAATTTACTCTTCTCCAACATGTTGTATACAAACATTAAGACAATATTCATTAATATAAATGACACAGGTCAAATAACAAAAACAACACATACAATTTTCTATGGCTTTGGCCCCTGCAAAAGCCCTTAATCATAAGGTAACCCCATCAAAATGATATAAATCTTAGCAGATATTGTATGGACTTTTAAATGGGTGCCTGTGTCTATGTACAAAATGAGCTAACTGCAAATCCTTTCTAAATGTTGGGGGTTTACAAAATTTCCAAATATTGACTAAAAGCTGCATTTTTTTCATTATAGTTTCTCACAATAGCTCATGAGTAGAAACACCATTTATCAATTTAAACGTCAAGTTTCTTCTGAGAAATAGGATTACTCAAGTAATACGATTACTGTCATGTAGAGACCCTGAAAGAACAAACATTTTGGCCCCTCCAAACTAAACAAAGTATGTTTTAGGCATCACAAAGATCCCAAAAACCTACACATTTACATAGATGATCGCCTGTGTTCAAAATGAGTAACAAAGCCTTTATATAAAAGTCCCAATAAAATCACATAAAATGGAATTCAAAACTTACAAAAACCTCACACAATTTACAAATGTATGTAAGCAATATGGTTTTTTGGGGGGCAGAATGACAATGTGATGTCTAAGAGCTCCTGACTAGAATGATACCACTTACTGACAAAAATAAAGACACACGCATAATATTGCATTAAAATTTAAATTTCAGCAACACACACATAGTGCATTTATGTATGGCAAAAGGCAGAAGAAATGTGTTTTTTTAAATATTTCTAAAACATTAATTCAACACTTTTAATTAAAAAGAAAAGGACACCACCCTGTATTTTTCCAAACTATTTATTTTTCACTTTTTTTTTAATAAAAAAAATTAAAAAAAATGTTCCTGGATCATCTCTCTCCTACATCAATTGCACCAATACCATCAATTCACAACTGTCTCACTCTATGCAATTTCAAAGTGCATGTGCTTTCCTATACTTAATTTACCAATTAAAAAAAAAACATTTTTTTAAAAAAAGTCAAAAATAAATAATAGTTTGGAGACATATGGACGGGGTGGTGTCCTTTTTTTTTTTAATTTCTAGTAAATAAAAATGTCAATCAATTGGTTGTTTCACCCCGTTGTTTTCTCTTAAAGTGAAAAAAGTTCTGTGCGGTATACAAAAAAAATGAATTCAATTGCCACTCTGCAACATTTTACCTTATTAACAGCTAAAGAAAAACCATGATAAATATTAATGCAATAAGTAGTCTGCATATTTATTACCAAACTATTCCGATGATCCCTAAAACATGAAAAAGGCATGTGATATTTCATTGCAAACACTTCTGCTCCTCCTCCAACTACAATATTATACATTAAATGGTTAAATATTGTGTCCAGATCGTTTAGTTTTGATCAAAAACTAACCAAAATGAACCACTTTCCATCCTTAAAAGGAAAGGATTGCGAAAATGAAAATGTAATATTAGTTCACTATATTGAAATAAGAAACTTTCTAAATAAAATCAATTAAAGGGGAACTCCAAAAAAAATTAAGCTTTTTGAAAAGTAAACACAATTTCAAGCAACTCTGCAATATACATCATTTAAAAAATATGCAGACTTTTCTTGATTATTATTGGTTTCTGACAGTTCCCTAAGCCTAGCCCCTGCTCTCCTGCGGTTCTTTCTGACTACTTTGCTGAGCTGGCTGACTACTGTTACTTTGTATCAACAGCCATCTGTCCTGGATGTGTAACATAATAGTCAGAACACTACTTCCTGCTTTTCAGCTAACTGAGTTAGTCAGCGACTTGAAGGGGGGCCACATGGTACATATCTGTTCAGTGAGTTTGCAATTTATCCTCAGCATTCAGCTCAGATTCAAAAGCAACAGATTTGACCCATGTGCCCCCCCTCAAGTCTCTGATTGGTTACTGCCTGGTAACCAGGGGAAGTCAGTGTAAACCAAGAGAGCTGAAAAGCAGGAAGTAGTGTTCTGGCCATTATGTTAGACATCCAATCACTTCAGCCTTTATACATTATGTTTTTGGCTAACTAACTATATTAGAAACATTTTTTTTATTTTGCACAGCCTATTTACCCAGTTTTTATTTTCACACTTAACAATTCCTTTAAGACAAGCCTTGCATCATCTTGCAGAATCTTGTTTGTGCACCATAACGGGGGACCCGATGTCCATTCCCACTCACTGGTTACACAATTAAATGGTGAAGAGAACGGGGGAATATGTGGAGAGCAGTGACACCTAGAAATTGCTTAAGGTAAAGCGAAAGTAATTGTCTGCCCCTAAGGCATAGAGGAGGGGCAGACTATATTTGATTGACAGCTGAGATTTTAAAATGAGTTTACAGCTATGAATGTTTTAATAAAAAGAAAAAAGAATTTGGGTTTCATGTTTAATTTGAAATGGACTTTTATTATACAGCCTTGTATGTCTGGGTGACAGGTCCCCTTTAAATACAATTGTTTCCTTTAACTTCCACGTGGCTTTGTTGTCAGCCAGGAATAGCACAGAATATAAATAGCACAGCATATAAATAGCACAGAACAGATGAAGGGGACAATGTAGGAGATTGATTAGTAAACAGCAGCATGTGAGCTAAATGCCTGAATAGGCTGAACAGTGTATGACTGAAGGAGAAGCCTAGTGACGGCTGTAGTTGTATACAGGGTGATTTAGGGCAGCACAGAGCAGACACACCCGCTTCCCCAGTCTCTGCAGCACAACAAACACTGTGCCGGGAGCTGCAAGTGCTACAGGTTGCTGCTGTACAACCGCTCGGAGCCTCGATTCGGAAACCTTTACACAAATAGGGAAATAAAAGGGAAATGCCCTGCAGTGCCCTATTGTCAGTCCCTCCCCCGCTGCAGGAGCCGGCACACTATCTGGCACACTATCTGGCACACTATCAGGCACACTATCTGGCACACTAATAACAGGCCCTTACTCACCTCAGCTTCTTCCTTGCACAGGGGCAGAGAAGGAAACTGTAACTTCACGTCCTCCATTCTCAGCGGCCTCGGTGCTGTGAGGGCTTTGGTGTAGCGAGTGGTTTAATGTGACAGACCGAACGCGAGAAGTAAACCGGCAGTAGGATCACACACTGTTGCCCCCGGCGCCATGCTGCAGCCTACAAACCGACGCGCGTGCAAAGCTCCTGGTGGCGGGAGCGCGCACGTATTGTGTCTCTTGCGCGAGCCTCTACGTCTCTACAGTCCTCACTAAAATACTGCCCCATAGTGACTAGGTTGGCGGTTTTCCAGCCCGAATGGGCTACTAATTAAAAGCCCAGCCGGTTTTTGAAGGTACAAACTAGCCAAGGTATGGATTTCGACTTTTTTAGGCCTTTGGCTGGTTTGTACTTATGAAACCAACCAATGTTATTTCTAATGTGTAAAAGCCTGTGTCTCCCAATGCATGTTGGGTAATGTAGTTTTTGTTTAACACTTGTCAAGTTTAATGTAAGACTACAATACCCAGCATGCAATGGGACTAACTTGTGTATAAGTCAGGAGTTACCAGATTTTGGGCTCTGTGCTCCAGTCTCCCGTCCCATTCTCGCCTTTTCCCGTGACTTTCCAAAGTTTTAGACCTGTTTTACCCATATTTATTGAAATTGTATATGTATTAGGGCTTTATGGGGCTCCTATTAGTGTTGCCACCTTTTGAAATGGTGGAGACCGGGCAGAGGGTGGGGCCATGTCATAGATGGGCGCGTCCATGACATCAGGAGCGAGGCTATGACTCGGCGATTGGCCGATTGACGCGTCAATCATTGCTCGGATTCCATATTTGGAAAACCTGGCAGTAAGTTTTGACCTGGGCAGCCCTTCAAAATACAGGGCTGTGAGGGTCAAAACTGGACAAGTGGCAACCCTAACCCCTATACCTCCTGGTCCCCCCGCTGTAGTTACGCCCTTGATGACGGGCAATTCTGTTACATTTTGCTTCATGGAAAAATTTGCAAAACAGTGAAAATCATGGTGTATTTTCACATATATGCATTTATTTTTTAGACTTTTTTTTCACTGCACATATTGTGCTATTTTTGGGCTACTTTTGAAGTGCCTCTTGGCTAGTTTTGGGCTGGTTTAGGTCTAATTTTCAAAACCAGGCAAAGTCAGCTACAAAACCAGCCCAAAACTAGCCAAGAGGCACTTCAAAAGTAGCCCAAAAATAGCACAATATGTGCAATGGAAAAAAAAGTCTAACAAATAAATGAATTTATATGAAAATATGCCTTTTTCAAATTTCCATTAAGAAAATGGGACAGATTCGCCCGTTACCAGGGGCGTAACTACAAAGGAGATATCTTTGCTCCAAAAGACCCTAGTAAATATAAAATTTAAACAAATATTGGTAAAACAGGTAAACCTCTAGACATTTTAGTGGCCAGCAGATTGTTGCCCCGAAATTGGCTGAAATTGAGGAAAGACACCGGAAAATGTGAGAATGCTTAAGAGGGGCAGGAGACTGGGGTACAGAGCTCAAATCTGGTAACTCCCAACTTCTACACAAGTTAGTCTCATTGCATGCTGGGTATTGTAGTCTTACATTAAACTTGGCAGTTGGCAAAACTACATTACCCAATTGGAAGACACAGGCTTGGCACATTAGAGCAAGAAAAAACTTTGACTGGTTTGCAAAGTACAAACCAGCCAAAGGCCCAAAAAGTAGCCCAAATCTATATCTTGGCTAGTTCGTACTTTCAAAACCCACCTGGACTTTAAATGAATAGCCCAGTGGGTGAGTGGTCGGTAGAAGCTCACACCTGAACTACTAGCAGTTCCCACCTTCTACAGCCAATAGTCCCCTTAGCTACAGTTTGTTGACCACTCACAACAGGGTTGTAAATACATCTTTCTACTGAAAAGCCATGCTAAACAGAGATTTTTATGAAATTTCTGAAAATTGTCACAAAGTTTGACTTTTGCCCCATTATACACTCCGCATTTGGTAACGTACCAGCATAAAACATCCTAGATATGAACACCAGGGGGCCACTGAACAGTTTGATGCCCAATATGCATATATTTACCAAACTATGTGGTGTACACAGGCACCCATAGGAAAACTGCGCATATGAATTTTCACAGCTGACGTTCTGGCTGCTGCATTATAAGCACCCGGTATGTGTATTATGGGCCATAAGTAGGGATGCACAGAATCCAGGATTCGGCCTTTTTCAGCAGGATTCAGATTCGGCCGTATCCGAATTTGCATATGCAAATTAGGGGTGGGGAGGGAAATCGCGTGACTTTTTGTCACAAGACAAGGAAGTAAAAAAGTTTTCCCCTTCCCACTCCTAATTTGCATATGCAAATTAGGGTTCGGTATTCGGCTGAATTTTTCAGAAAGGATTCGTGGGTTCGACCGAATCCAAAATAATGGATTCGGTGCATCCCTAGCCATAAGACCCCCTAACAGAACTGAGACCCTAGAAAACCATATTTTTTCTAAAAGTACACATTCTGATGAATCCAAAATGGGTAGAAACATTTTTCTACTGCAAACTACCAAACTGCAGAACCATGCTAAACGTAAGGGTTTTTATGTCATTTTTAGAAATCGTCACAAAGCTTGCATTTTACCCCATTATATGCCCCACATTTCATAACAAACCGGCGTAAAACTTACACAGATGCAACCCCTCTGCACTGTAAAAGGAAAGGTAAACGTTGTTTCTTTTCACCATCATTTAACCCTGAACTTTTACCTATTCAAATGATGAAATACAGGCAGTAGTCTCTCCATCTAAATTATACTAAGAGATCTCTTACTAGCTTGTCCACCCAGTCGAACCCTTCTTGGTGGGCAACACAACGGACAGATACAACTTGGTATTGGAGCAATGAAAGTAGTATTATTATTAGCAGTATTATTCAATATGTGATGGAATCCCTCCTCCTCGCCCTACCCCTTTATTTAAATGAATCACTATGCTATATGCCATGCATTAATGACTCTACTAGGGATCGGGAAACCATTAAACAATAGGAAGTGATGGTATTAAGCACTTACACCGATGCAACCCTGCACTGGTAAAATTAAGAGGCCCTCTTTCAATTTCAAATCCATGTGAATTTCTTTTAATTGAAATATACTTACAATTCAATTGGGAGATTATTTAAGAAAAAAATTGAATGTCTAATATTCGATTGAATGGTTCCGACCTGAAAATTTGAATCATATTCAATTCGTATTTGATTCATACGAATCAAGGTTTTTTTACCGAAAAAAAAACGAATGCCTGGAAGGCTATTTATTAACATCTCCAAATGGCTCAACGGAGCTCTGCCATTGACTTGTAAATGAACTTGGCAGGTTTTAGGTGGCGAATATTCAAATTAGGACTGTTTCCATGGTGGAGGTGTGATGAATCTCACATTCGAATAGGGGGAATAAAATTAGAATGTGTGAATTTTGACACTCAAAAATTAAAATAGAATATGCTGGACTCCTCTCTATGGTTTACATCAGCATCTGTTAGGGAATACCTGAAAATAATGCCTGTGGAATGGCTTACTGTGCTTTTACCCATCACTGTAACGGGCCTGCTTAATAGCACATTCATTTTATTTCTTGTTGCTTCAGGGAAATGCCCTGGAAAATATTTACTTCTCCCCCACACCATCTTTCCTCTCCACGAACCATCAACAGATGATGCTATTGCACATTATAACGGGCCCTCATATTGGTAACGACCCCAGTTCTACCCCCATCCCCTGTACCATCCTAGAATGTAGGCTACCAGGGGGTTCACCTCAGACTGCAGTCCGCACAATAAACAAGCAGGTAACACTGCAATTTGAATGCCTGTGTGCCGATCCTTCTCTGTTCTCTAACATAAGTGAGGCTGCCAGATCCTTTGGGATTGTGTACCGGGCAGATCTGGTGAAGGGTGTGTGTTGGTTCTTTCTACTCTGGTGACATATATGTGTATAGCCCCTAAGGTTTCCGCCTGTCCGGATACTGTACAGGCCATCTATACCAGGTTGTCTGTGCATAGCCATCTTTAATTACCAGATCATCTAAACAATCAGATGCTAAGTGCTCTTCGTAGGGCTATACTAAGTGCAAAGTAATCAGTGCAGCCCAGTCTGAATTTTTTAGAAGCGTTCCCAATTTTTCTTAAGCTACACTTCTTGACCAAATGGGTCAAATCGACCCAGAACATATGAATGGCCGTGTGTCGCCAGAAAGATCTGAACAGCAAAAATAAACAAACATCTTTATTTTGGACAAAATTCACAATCCACTTAAATCGCAGGTTTATAGGTTGAAGTGTGACCCTGATTTTCCATGAATGGCCAGATGCTTGGGAAGTAGGATATAAAGTGGCCAAACTTCCTGATGAAATATCAGCATGTATGGGCAGCTTTACAGGAGGTCATTTGCAAGTGGTTGTCTTGGCTACTATATCACATAAGAATAAAATTCAAGTGAATAAGAAAAAAAAAAAAACTCAATGCACACAAATTCCGCATTTAAATGTTATTTATTTGAGCTTGGAAAGAAAAAGACAAAAGTCAGTCGATATAAAATACTTCTTACGAAACACATTAACTTTCCTTAAATCTGCAATGATGTTTCCCTTTTAGCGCAACTTGATCACCCAGTGGTTTGCAAAGCAAATCTTTCTGTAACAGGAACCGCAGTGGATGCGCAACTACTGGAATACAGACACAATAAACATTCTGTGGCAGACTTGTTCCAGAAATGATTGGATTACTAAAATCGGATAATAAAGACCAGACCCAGGAGGAACATATGAACCTCTAACATAACCACATATCACCCATGCAGTCTTTTGTCTTATCTTAGACGGGTTTGTAGTCTAGTTTCGACTCTAGTTTCTTAGAATCTGCAACTTTTCGAACGGCTTTCATGAAGTCTTCCTGGACAACAAAGTCATGATCTGCTCGGATTGCAAACATCCCTGTTGGGAGATCAAAATAAAGTGAATTAAAGTTTAAGGGAGCTATTTAGGGAAGATTTTTTGTTCTTCTTCATATAAATGTGGGATTTAAAGGAAAACTATACCCCCAAAATGAATACTTAAGCAACAGATAGTTTATATCAAATTGAATGACATATTAAAGAATCTTACTAAACTGGAATATATATTTACATAAATATTGCCCTTTTACATCTCTTGCATTGAACCACCATTTCCTGACTCTATCTGTGCTGCCTCAGAGATCACCTGACCAGAAATACTACAACACTAACTGTAACAGGAAGAAGTGAGGAAGCAAAAGGCAGAACTCTGTCTGTTAATTGGCTCATGTGACCTTACATGTGGTTTGTATGTGTGTACAGTGAATCTTACGATCGCAGGGGGCGGCCCTTATTTTTTTAAAATGGCAATTTTCTATTTATGATTACCCAATGGCACATACTACTAAAAAAGTATATTATTATGATAATGATTTATTTACATGAAGCAGGGTTTTACACATGAACTGTTTTACTCAGTATCTTTTAATAGAGACCTACATTGTTTGGGGGGTATAGTTTTCCTTTAATTACAAAATGTCACATTGTATACTAAATAAGGCTCAAATCCTGTGTCTATACCTAACAGAATTGTTATCAGAGAATTCATGCCTTGTCACAACAGAGATATATCGAAAGCTACAGCAATAATACACAGTGCTACTTGTTGTCTGTGATTTGTCATGGCTACAAAACACCAGATTATTCAGTGCCAAAGACAATACTGTGAATTGTTTCTGCTAAAACAATAAAATGAGGCTTTGTATGAATTTTAAATAGGGATGCACCGTATCCAGGATTCCGTTCTGGATTCGGCCTTTTTCAGCAGGATTTGGATCCGGCCGTATCCTTCTGCTCGGCCGAACCAAATCATGCTGAAAAAGGCCGAACCGAATCCTGCTGAAAAAAGGCTGAACCGAATCCTAATTTGCATATGCAAATTATGGGCGGGAGGGAAACCAAGGAAGTAAAAAAAAAAAAAAAAAAAGTGAGACCGCATAGAAATGATGGTGGGTGCTCTACATATTTTTGATCAATCCTTAAATGGGTATTTCACCATTAAATGGTGAATTTAAGTGGTAGGTTGGATTGCTATTGAATCTGTGCCCAGATGGCAACAAATATGGAGCTATCTCTGAGCAATTAAGCTGAAACAGTTGGCTATCCTGCTATATAACTCAATGGGCATCTTCAAAACACAACTGGTGATTTCATAAGCATCTTTATAAAGTATTTTTTACCGCAAGGATCTTATCCGTGTTTTTTATATACTAGCTTTTACAAAATCATTCTTACCTGCTTCTGTGCAGACGTTCCTAAGGTCGGCTCCATTAAACCCATCCGAAAGCTTTACTATGGCTTCATAATCTAGAATTGGCATACAATTAACTTTCTTGCATATGTATCATTTTAAATGAAAAGGAAAAAAATCATTAGCATAGGTGTGTAAGATTTTATATCTAACTTTAAACGTGGATATGTTTTAGGTTTTTCCTCCACAACATGTATTATGGAAGGGAAAGTAAAATAGCAGTTGATATGAGCAAAATGGGTTTAATTGTGCAGATTGTGTTAAAATAATTTTACGATATTAGATCACATTGATGTCACAGTCTTATTCAAATGCGATTAGTGGAGCTCAGTAACTTCTTCTGAAGAGTCACTGATAGTTCAAGTAATCTCATAATGTTACTAGAAAAGAGGTTTATTGATGGTGCTCGGTGCATAGAGCAGTGGTTCCCAAACTGTAGGTCTGGCCTCATATGTAACAAACAGGTGTAATATAAATACACACCATACACATGCTAAGAAAAGTTAAAATATTTATAATTAGAGTGATGCCCTTTATAGTACTTCCTAAATACACAGTTGCGTGTATTTACAGCATCTGTTATCCTACAAAAGGAAAACTATTAATTTCTTGATAACTATAAGGGTGGTGACACAAGCTAAGATTCCAGGGAGATTAGTCGCCCAGCGACAAATCTCCTCTTCTTCGGGCAACGAATCTCCCCGAAAAGCCTTCCTGCCGGCTAGAATGTAAATTGCCGGTGGGATGGCACTCTGAGTGCTTCGTTTTCCAAAGTCGCCTGAAGTTTCCTCGTGAGGCAACTTCGGAAAACGAAGCACATAGAGTGCCATCCTGCCGGCGATTTACATTTTAGGCGGGAAGGGTTTTCGGGGGGATTAGTCACCCGAAGAAGAAGAAGAGGCGATTTGTCACTGGGCGACTAATGTCCCCAGAATCTTAGCATGTGTCCCCACCCTTAAAGGAGAAACAAACCTGTATTAGAAAAAAACCCTACCCTGTGTAGACAAACTTCCCTGTTCCTCCACAGCCTAAATGCCCCCCGGGCAAATGCCCCTAATTTTTTTACTTACCCTTCCGTGCAGATCTGGCCTCAGGAGTTCACGGGGGCCATCTTCTTTTTTTGGTATTCTTCGGAATCTGAACAGAGTTTTCAAAAATTTTTGCGACTTTTGGTGCATGCGCAGTTGTTCGGGACTGGAACTTTACTCCAACTGTGCAGGCGCTGAAGCTCCCTTCAGATTCCAAAGAAGACCGAAAAAAAGAAGATGGCCCCCGAGAACTCTCGAGGCCAGATCTGCAAGGAGGGGTAAGTAAAAAATTAGGGGCATTTGTCCGGGGGGCAGGAGGGAGGTTGGTCTACGCAGGGTAGGGTTTTTTTCTAGTACGGGTTTGTTTCTCCTTTAAGGTGGATAATATCCCTTGTTTAATGAGTTTAATGAAAAGGATTTGTGCTGAACATATTTTACCTGTTTTAATCACAAAAAAGGTATTGAGCTAATGAGAATTCTCTCTCAAGGACAAAACATGGAATAGCTTCAATCTCCTTGTTTGCCCTGTTAAACCAATACAAAATATATAACAAAAGTAAAAAAAAAAATATGTTCAGAACAAGTCCTATTCGCTGAACTCATACTGACCAAGGGGTACACTATCCATCTAAAAAAAAAAAAAAAAAAAAAAAAAAGGATTTTACAGCACTTACCAATTTCACCATGTTTTGTTATGGGACCAGCATGGATTTTCAAAATATCTAACCTTGCCTGCTCATTGGGCAACTCAATATCTGTATAATGATTACAAGAAAAATACAATTAAAACCAGGAGGGAAAAAAACCCCTAGAACAATACACAGAAACAAAGGGTTTCAAACTCACGTATTTTTCTGTCAAGTCTTCCAGGACGCAACAAGGCTGGATCCAAAGTGTCAGGTCTGTTAGTAGCCATTATCATTTTTACTCTATGCAAAGTATCAAATCCATCCATCTGATTCAACAACTAGAAAAAAAAAGCACAAAATGATACAGAAGAAAAAAAAAACCAGGAGTAACTAATCTATAAACGTGCATAGATTAAATATTGACTTTGTGGAAGAAGTATCAATGAAGCAAGTGATAAGCAAGATATTGTAGTGCTAATACTAAAGGTGTATACTTTGTGTCAACATTGGTAGATCAGTACTGTACTAAGTACATTTATAATACCATATATTATACAAACAAGGGTAGCACCTTCCATTGGATGTAATATACAAAAAACAAAAATGGGGTGTGCAGGGGTCAAAAAAAACAATAAATCAAACAAAAGAAGAGAAAGAATGACCCTTGTAGTTGCACCACCCCACAATATATATGTCGATACATCGATCGGCGCAAGAGCCGCCCTTCCTAATAGTTTAAAAAAAAGGCGGCTAAACTTTTTTTAGGCTCTTGCGACGATTGATGTTATTAGGCAGAAGCAGTTATAGGCAGGAAGTATCGGTTTCTAATAAAGGCATCTGAAGCAGTTACGTTCGTCAAGGGAGCTGTGTGGGTGGAACATGGGCCGGCTGTTAAGACGCTCTCAGAGGTTTTTCTGGCAGAGGCAGTAGTCTAGTGATATATACGGGCTCATTAATTTACCCAGCAAAACTTGACTGCTCTGCTTCGATCCTAGCATTAAGTATATGTATTAACGCTGCGGTCCTATACTGATAACATCCGTTCTCTCCCCACAACCGCTCTGTTAACCAAGCACCTTTCATTCGAGGAAGCTGATTTATTGACGGAGGTTAAATCATTTATCTATTAAACCAATCCTCTACATTCCGTCCTTGAGCTAGTGACCTTGAGCCGATTTAGCCTTTTTTTTTTTTTTTTTGAAAAGTGCTAGATAACCTGCACTGGGACATCCCAGTTTGAACAGCCATGTTTGAACACATGAGCATAATGAGTGAATGCTGCAACTTGCTCATTATGCACGTGATGTCAGAAGAGCGTTATGCACAACAGTAACATGGCCGCTTGCACCAGGAGCTCCCTCTCACTGCAAGTGTCCTAGCGCTGGTGGGGGACAATTTAAAAAAAAACTACTGTTACCCCCAACCGGAGTAGGGACTCTATTAATAAAATGATCTCATCCAAAGAGGGCAATGGAGCTCTTGAGCAGGTTGTTTACTGCAATCTTAGGCAAAACCTTGTATATCAAACAACCGATATAGTGGGCAGCCAGTTTGTTATTTATTTTAAATGACAGCAGGAGCCACACTGCCATTTAGCACAGAGGTCAGTATTCTAAGAGTCAGATTCTGAACAAGATGGGGAAAAACAGCCCCTTTTTAGGGCGATGACACATGAGGAAATTGCCAGTTTGGTGAGTGGTTCTTCAAAAATGCACTGGCAGGGTCCAGGCAATTACAATTTTCCCCATATGCCACTGCCCTTAGGGGAACACCCCCCTTCCACACACATCCCACCAATCAAAAGTGTTTTTTTTAAGATTTATTACCTCCATTAGAGTTCTCTGAATTTCTCTGTCAGCTGAGGTCCCTTCAGAAAACCGCCGCCCACCTTTAAATAAAATATTGTTGAGATATGACAAAAATGCTTTTCCTACAGATGTTTCCCCCCTCAATTTGTAAAAAATAAATAAATGATAAATACATCTATATCTAATATATCTATATCTAATATATCTATATCTAATATCTATATCTATATCTAATATATCTATATATATCTATATATATATATATATCTATATATACACAAAAGTAGAAAGTAGCAACACTCACAGGTTTTTTAGAGTTCCAAACGAGTGTATGGGCACTGTATACAGTAGCTGATTGACAGCTAACATGATTGCCTAGCAACAGTTTTTGGCACCATTTTCTGAGATGTGGGTTTAAATTCAGGGGAATTATGGGTTGTCTGAATGTTTGTTTGTATACTCCTGACGAAGATCCCTGTGGGGGATCGATTACCATTCTGCTGAACTGAGAAATGAATACGGAATAAGCACAAGATACATTGCAATATGCTTACCAATGGCATCAATTTCATCCATAAAAATTATACATGGCTGGTGGTCCCTGGCATAGTTAAACATTTCGCGAATTAGTCTTGCACTTTCCCCAATGTATTTGTCTACAATTGAACTAGACACAACCTGAAACAGCAAAGATATAAGTTATTTTAAAATAAAAAGTGTTATACGAGATATACAGTAAAAATATCCTCTCATTGGATGAGGTCACAGAACAAGCAGAACTTTGTCTTGGCCCCCCACAGGGTGGGCTATAAGGGTCCAAGTTTTGTTACCTGGCAAACAATCAGATCATAAACTGACCAGATATTGCTTTACAGGCATTCATTCTGGCCCCATGCTACAAATGAGATTTACAAACAAATGTAACATGTTGATATCAAGTTTTTATTTCTAAAAAAACTCAATGATTGTACCTTTAAGAAATTGCAATCCAGTTGACTGGCAACAGCTCTTGCAAGTAGAGTTTTTCCAGTACCTAATAAAGAACATTCAGTGGGTTAGGCAGGTAATAAAGCAAATAATAAACAGAAATATAAATATATATTTACTCACTACCTTACTGTTAATTAATATATTGTTCTGAACCAAGAACAGCATTTATTAAGTGAACAAGTTTTGCTTCACTCAATACTGCTACGATTCCAACACCTTCTTAATCATGGAAGTGGCTAAAGGGTTACAATCGGGGGCTTTTATAGCCTAATTTTACCAATATGTAGTCAGATGAGAACATTGTACTAAATTTGGACTTACTGCTTATTCTTTTAAAGGAGAACTAAACTAAACTGCCCCCAACAAAATCCTCCCATAAACTTGCAGACATTGCACCCCCCCCCCTCCCAGCGATGTGTTTTAGTGTAAAACAAGGTAGGGTTTTTTTTTTTATTATGGGTTGAATTCTCATCCATGACTTTCAGTACACCCTGCTAGAACTGCTGAATTATAAGTCTCAAATCTACACTACATGCCACAACATTCAACATGTCACATAAAGCATGAAAGACGGCAAAGCTTTTGGAGTTTAAAAGGGATAGTATACTGTGTGGAAGAAACTGACTTGTAATGTAACGCTATGCAGAGATGGATATTGTTGCTCTTTCATAGTCAAACTGACCTTTACCATTCTGTAAAGGCTTAATACTTCTCTCTCTTTTCCCACTGAAAACGATCTGTATCACAACTTGGACAATTCATCAGTTGTACCCATAGCCTTAGGGGGTTATTTATCAAAATCCGAATTTATCTCAATATTTTCTGCTACAAGCTCCGATCAAATCCGCTCAGGTTTTTTACGCTTATTTATTATTACATTTTCCCGGGGGAAAAAAAATCATCAGATTGTCACAATTTTTTTTTTTTTATCCGATTTTCATGATTTTTTCTGAATTTTCTCCCAAAAACTCTGGGGGTATTGCAAGAAACCCAGGGCACATCAAAAAATCATTGGGACTTCTCCCATTGACTTATGCAACCTCGATAGGTCTGAGATACCGGATTTTCAGATTCATCCTCAGGGTTTAATAAATTCCGAAAAATTCGTGATTTTTTTTAAAGTCTGATTTTTTCGTGATTTTTGCATTCAGAGTAAATAACCCCCTTAGTGTCTTGCAAAGCTAACACAGTTGATTTTAGGACCTAGTGGGCTTCATGTATGATAGATCTCAACATTTTTAAAAAATTTGCTTGATCATGGGGGGGGGGTTAGAAATTTGCATCAAAATTCCTCCAGAACAATTTTTTTTTTTACAGCAATTTTTCCCCCATGGTTTTCATATTCATGTACATTCTTGTTGAAATGCTGAAAACCCAACTCTCTTTTTTTTAATATATTTATAGAATCATAGCAGGTTTTACTTGCCTCTTAATATTTTCTCAATTTACAGCAAAGCAAAAAGAACCGAAAGAGCCATAACTACATACCTGGTGGGCCATAGAGAAGACAGCCCTTTGGAGGTATAATTCCTACACGCTGAAACAATTCAGGGTTTGTAAGTGGCAACTCAATTACCTGAGAATGCAAAAAAAATTGAGAGGTGTTCATGGATTCCACAAATCAAAATACAATTACATTTTGGAAAACTGCTTGTTCAGTGAAACATTTACAGTTTTCAATGAGAATCACGGTGCTTCACATGAAATATTTCTAGGGACATTTATTTGCCCTATAAGAAAAAAAAACGTCTAGCAGCAATTAGTGACAAAAAAAGTGAAAAAAAAAAATCCACTCCAATATAACATATTATATTATATACAGTGTTAGGATACCTCTCGAAGTTCTCGGATTTGTTCAGAAAGTCCACCTATTTCAGAGTACGACACACTTCCAGGGTCCTCATGAGACATGTTGTACACAAGAGGATCCACTTCTCGTGGTAAATAACTGCAAGACAACAACAAGAATAGCACTTAAAAATGCACGCAAAATGTACATCAAACCAAAGCACCAGTACTGGAAACACTAAGATCTCCCCCCCCCATACTGCCTAAATATGGCCTTTTTCTGCAAAAAAAACAAAAAAACAGAAACCCATTATACAGAAAGCTCTCAATTATGGGAAGGCTCCCACAGAATGTATACTTCAGATTCTTAAAAATGATTTCCCAAAACAGTACAGTACCTTGTACTCAATTTCATTGAGTAATAATCCTTATTGCAGGCAAAATACCCCGATTGGACTTAAAAGTGGTTCACCTTTGAGTTTTCGTTTTAAATGGGGGTCAGTGACCCCCTTTTGAAAGCAGGAAAAATTTAAAAGAAGGCAAATAATTCAAAAACCATAAATAATGAAAACCAATTGAAAAGTTGCTTAGCATTGGCTGTTCTACAACATAAAAGTTACCTGAAAGGTGAACCTCCCCTTTAAGTTCTATACATCAATTAAATCTCTAGCTTTAAAGGGGTGGTTCACCTTTAGTATGTTATAAAATGTCCAATTCCAAGATACTTTTCAATTGGTCTTCATTATTTATTGTTTTTGAATTATTTGCCTTCTTTTAAAAATGTTCCTGCTTTCAAAAGGGGGTCACTGACCTCCATCTAAAACGAACGCTCTGCAATGATACAAATGTATTGTTAATGCTACTTTTTATTACCCATTTTGTATTCAGTCTCTCTTCATATTTCAGTTTCTTATTCAAATCAATGAATGGTTGCTAGGGTCATATGGACCCTAGCAACCAGACTGATGACATTGCAAACTGGAGAGCTGCTGAATAAAAAGCTAAATAACTCAAAAACAGCAAATAATAAAAAAGGAAATCCAATTGCACAATGTCTCAGAATATCACTCTCTACATCATACTAAAAGTTAACTCAAAGGTGAACAACCCATTTAATATATTTTAGACTTTAATTCTCCTTTAAGCTCAATACACACAGCATGATATATACAGGCTAATAGTAATAAAGGTGGTCTTACCGCATTATAGTCAGAGTAGTCATATCTAGTGCAACTCTTGTTCCAGGCTTCAGTTTACTTTTATCAAGCTATATTGATAAGAAAGCAAAACAAACCATTTAATTTAAATAATAAGGCAACCCAACATCACAATATATATTAAGAGTAGAAATGGTATAGAATTGTTTCTAAAGGTTTAAACCCTCCTGTACATTATAGGGCCCTTTTACTAACTTGGTGTAGCTGCACGGATGTTAAAGGACACTGGCAGTTAGGCAGGTTAAAATAAGTTAAAAGGTTGAACTTGATGGACACGTGTCTTTTTTCAACCTAACTTACTATATTACTATGATACCTGTGGGTTCACAGCCCAATAATAAACAGAAAGGAGTTCATGTAATTAACCAGTACACAAGTTTCCGTAACTATTTTTATACCAATATAGTGGTGCAAGACATTTAGGACAGAGACACACAGAAAATTCGAGAGATTTAGTCGTCCGGCGACAAATCTCCTTTTCTTCAGGCGACTAATCTCCCCAAACTGCCTTCCCGCCGTCTAGAATCTAAATCGCCGGTGGGATGGCACTCAGAGCACTTCGTTTTCCAAAGTCGCCTCACGAGGAAACTTGGGGCCATCCCGTCACCGATCTACATTCGCCGGGCAACTAAAGCTCCCCGAATCTTCGTGTTTGTCTCTGCCCTTAGTGGCTTGTAAATTCATTTATGAAATATTGCGTAGTCCAAGTTTTAGGTGAAACCTCCAATTATAAAGTAGCACAGGGAACTGTATTTAGGGCTCTTACTCACTGGCGTTCTGACCTGCGCTCCCCTGCGTTCCGTTTTTTGGCGTTCAGCCGCAGGGGAGCGCAGGAATAGACGCATGTCATTATTTCAAATGGGGCTGTACTCACTCAGACGCGTGTAGGCGCCGAACGCAGGAAAAATGCAGCATGTTGCGTCTCAACCTGTGTTCGGCGCCTACACGCGTCTGAGTGAGTACAGCCCCATTTGAAATAATGACATGCGTCTATTCCTGCGCTCCCCTGCGGCTGAACGCCAAAAAACGGAACGCAGGTCAGAACGCCAGTGAGTAAGAGCCCTTATACACAAGTACAAGTTCCCCTGAAAGCTATATTGCCCACAGGTGCATGAAACACACTGGAGCTCATTTATAAACAATGGGAAAATTTAGGGATGCACCAAATCCACTATTTTGGATTCGGCCGAACCCCTGAATCCTTCGCAAAAAATTTGGCCGAATACCGAACCCTAATTTGCATGTGCAAATTAGGGGGGGGAGGGGAAAACATTTTTTACTTCCTTGTTTTGTGACAAAAAGTCATGCAATTTCCCTCCTCATCCCTAATTTGCATATGCAAATTAGGATTCGGTTCAGAAGGGAAGAAGGATTCGGCCGAATCCGAATCCTGCTGAAAAAGGCCAAACCACGAAACGAATCCTGGATTCGGTGCATCCCTAGTAAGGCTACATATTTATTATTGCTCATTTTTATTATTCCTCTTTCTGTTCAAGCCTCTCCTATTCATATCCCAGTCTCTTATTCAAATCAGTGCATGATTGCTAGGGGAATTTGAACCCTAGCAACCAGATTGCTGAAACTGCCAACAGGAGAGCTGCTGAATAAAAATCTAAATAACTCAAAAAACAGAAATTGGCTCAGAATATCACTCTCTGCATCATTTAAAAGTTAATGTAAAGGTGAGCAACACCTTTAAAACAGAAGTGGATGAAATTCTAATATTACCTGCCGACGACAACCAACGACATATCTTGGACCGTTTGTTGCTTTAACAATAACTGAAAAAACAAAACCACATTCTGATGAAAACTTTAATAGAAAATGCCAAATGTTAATTATCATCTGTTAAAGAGGTTCTCCTTCACAGAAAAAGTTTTTTGCACAATAAAAGAAAATGCGATTCTAACAAATGTTCAAATATAAATTAATTTTGTTTGGAATGGTTTCGAAGTTATATGTGACTTTAACTTCAACTCAAAGCAGTATTTGTTTGCCCCTTTCTGTTCATTGTTTTTGGGTGGAAATTGCCTTTAATATTTGCAGCTCTGAAAGGTCTGCTAACAAATGAACAATGCTGGAAAAAAAGTTAGCATGTGTATTTATATATTACAAGTATACAATAATATTAATAAAAAGGAAACTTACATTTTTCTTCAGTTAGCTGCTTTAGAACTTCCCCAACAATCTAAAACAGAAGGAAAGAAAATGATACAATCATAGGTATTGAATCCATTATTCTGAAACTCGTTATCCAGAAAGCTCCGAATTACAGGATGGCTCCCATAGCCTCCATTATAATGAAATAATCCAATTTTTTCTGTAATAATAAAACAGTACCTTGTAATTGATTCAAACTAAGATTAATATTAATTAATCCTTATTGAAAGCAAAACCATCTTATTGGGTTTATTTAATGTTATATGATTTTCTATTAGACTTAAAATATGAAGATCCAAATTACAGAAAGATCCATTTTTGGGAAATCGCCAGGTCCCGAGCATCCTGGATAAGAGGTCCCCTACCTGTACCTTAAATATTAATATTTTTGCATAAAAAGTTGCAGCCATACCTGCCCAACGCTCTGCAGTGCTTTAAGGTCATTCTCTGACTTCTCGTACTGTTTGGTGAGCTCCTTCAATTGTTCTCTTACTGCAGAAAAAGAAAACAGATGTAGTTTTTCCCCTTTTAATAGAAACCAAAAACCCTACAGCTTAATCTGATTTAACTTGTAAACTCCCCGGAGGTCATTAATGAGCAACCTGGTCCTTGTTAGCATGTTTGGGGGAAGCCAGCAACAGAACTGTTGATATGACATGTGAGCTTTTGGCACAATTAAAATAGGAACTAACAGCACAGTAGTTATCAAATTTCAAAGTAGAAATGGATTACTTGATCTTTCCCAAGAATCCCCTTTTAATACAATTAAATGCCATCACTACCTGTACACAAGTGCACTCCAAGCAACTTATCACAACAGTGATCCACTGTGTACTGTAAAAGTAACTCTGTGTCAGAGGCACCTGACTTGGGCTTTAGGATGCTGATGTTCTAGGTTCCGTATGCTGTTTTGGAAACATATATTTGTTACATTTCTGCTGTCCCACTGGACTCGAGCTTTACAAAAACAACAGTTTAAAGGGGAACTATTGCAACTCTGAAAATGTAATATAAGCTGCCTCATACTGAAGCAAGAAACTTTCTAAAGACAATCAAATAAAAATTCTGCATTGTTTCTGAAATAATCAAGTTTACTATTCCACTCTCAGCATCTGTTTCTCTTCATTCTGTCTTCATGCAGCAGTTGGGTGTCAGATGAATGGTCCAATGTATCTTACAGGGGGCTCCCTTTCCTAGCAGATAAATTAGAGCTCACTCAAATAACTGATTCCAGTACAAAAAAAATCTAACAAAATAACTGCCTTTTGCACAAATTCTGCATGTAGAGAGACATGATGTCTGGTGATTTTAATAGAGTGAGCTCTAATACATCTTATAGGCAAAAGGAGCCCCCCTATAAGATATATTGGATCTAACACCCAACTGCTGCATGAAGACAGAATGAGGGGAAAAAGATGCTGAGAGAGGGATGGTGAATATAAACTTGATTATTTCAGATTTTCAGATTATTTCTTATTTCTATATGCTGAGGTTAATATAAAATTTTAATTTCTGTGATAGTTCCCCTTTAAAGGAGAATTCAACCTTAAAGTTAAAAAAAAACTCATACCCTACATAGACCCCCCTCACCCCAGCCTAAGTGTTACCCCGGGCAAATGTCCCTAACATTTTACCCCCTCGGCGCAGATTCAGGCATCGGAGTTTACGGGCGCCATCTTCTCTTCAGAAATCTCCAGAATGAGACCGGAGTGCTGGCTCAAGCGCAACTTTCTCGCGACAATTGCGCATGCAGCCCAAACTCATGAATATTGCAGAAGCACAGGTCTCATTCCGAAGATTACAGAAGCTGCTGAAGATGGAGCCCGTGAACTCTGACGCCTGAATCTGCAACGAGGGCTAAGTAAAACGTTAGGGGCATTTGCCCGGGGTAACACTTACAGTGGTGTGCAAAACTATTTGCCCCCTTCCTGATTTCTTATTCTTTTGCATGTTTGTCACACTTAAATGTTTCTGCTCATCAAAAATCGTTAACTATTAGTCAAAGATAACATAATTGAACACAAAATGCAGTTTTTAAATGAAGATTTACGTTATTAAGGGAGAAAAAAAACTCCAAATCTACATGGGCCTGTGTGAAAAAGTGATTGCCCCCCTTGTTAAAAAAATAACTTAACTGTGGTTTATCACACCTGAGTTCAATTTCAAAGGTTATAAAGCCATTTCTAAAGCTTTGGGACTCCAGCGAACCACAGTGAGAGCCATTATCCACAAATGGCAAAAACATGGAACAGTGGTGAACCTTCCCAGGAGTGACCGGCCGACCAAA
The DNA here is from genome assembly GCA_038501925.1 of Xenopus petersii. Classification (NCBI taxonomy): domain Eukaryota; kingdom Metazoa; phylum Chordata; class Amphibia; order Anura; family Pipidae; genus Xenopus; species Xenopus petersii. The sequence continues at coordinate 94,316,685 of CM076687.1, read as the reverse complement.
ATTACCCCAAGAGCGCAGAGACAACTCATCTGAGAGGCCACAAAAGACCCCAGGACAACATCTAAAGAACTGCAGGCCTCACTTGCCTCAATTAAGGTCAGTGTTCACGACTCCACCATAAGAAAGAGACTGGGCAAAAACAGCCTGCATGGCAGATTTCCAAGGCGCAAACCACTTTTAAGCAAAAAGAACATTAAGGCTCGTCTTTGCTAAAAAACATCTCAATGATTGCCAAGACTTTTGGGAAAATACCTTGTGGACCGACGAGACAAAAGTTGAACTTTTTGGAAGGTGCGCGTCCCGTTACATCTGGCGTAAAAGTAACACAGCATTTCAGAAAAAGAACATCATACCAACAGTAAAATATGGTGGTGGTAGTGTGATGGTCTAGGGTTGTTTTGCTGCTTCAGGACCTGGAAGACTTGCTGTGATAGATGGAACCATGAATTCTACTGTCTACCAAAAAATCCTGAAGGAGAATGTCTGGCCATCTGTTCGTCAACTCAAGCTGAAGCGATCTTGGGTGCTGCAGCAGGACAATGACCCAAAACACACCAGCAAATCCACCTCTGAATGGCTGAAGAAAAACAAAATGAAGACTTTGGAGTGGCCTAGTCAAAGTCCTGACCTGAATCCTATTGAGATGTTGTGGCATGACCTTAAAAAGGCGGTTCATGCTAGAAAACCCTCAAATAAAGCTGAATTACAACAATTCTGCAAAGATGAGTGGGCCAAAATTCCTCCAGAGCGCTGTAAAAGACTCATTGCAAGTTATCGCAAACGCTTGATTGCAGTTATTGCTGCTAAGGGTGGCCCAACCAGTTATTAGGTTCAGGGGGCAATTACTTTTTCACACATGAAAATGTAGATTTGGATTTCTTTTCTCCCTAAATAATAAAAACCCTCATTTAAAAACTGCATTTTGTGTTTACTTGTGTTATTTTTGACTAACAGTTAAATGTGTTTGATGATCAGAAACATTTTGTGTGACAAACATGCAAAAGAATAAGAAATCAAGAAGGGGGCAAATAGTTTTGCACACCACTGTAGGTTGAAGGGAGGGGGGGTCTATGTAGGGTAGGGGGGTAGGGGTTTAGGGTTGAATTCTCCTTTAAGGTTTTAGTTGACATTTTATGAAAAAAAACTATGGAGTTTGCATAAGAGAGAAACAGAAGCCAAAAATAATATTTCTAAAATAAGCTGACAATTTGAAGAAAAAAAAGAAATAAAAAAAGAGCACAAGGATGTGTTATTAGTAAACAATAAATGAGACTGATAGTGACTTTAACAAATCTCTATTTAATCAGGACAACTGGACACAACGAGATGAATGGAAAGTGTTTGAATTGAGGAAATGTTGCCTCTAGTGACAGCAGCTGGGAATCGGCCATGACGAGCCATTCACTGACTGACAGGGAGCAGGAGTTCCGTGACACAGGGGGACGTGGGGTGACACAGGGGTACGTGGGGTACAGCAGGGATACGTGGGGTGACACAGGGATAAGTGGGGTGACACAGGGATAAGTGGGGTGACACAGGGATACGTGGGGTGACACAGGGATACGTGGGGTGACACAGGGATAAGTGGGGCCAGCAGGGCAGTCTGTGGCTTCCTGAGGGGAGACTGCTGTACAGTAACGCTGTGTGACCGGCCGGAGCAAGAAGCCGGTATCAGTTTCCCAGAGCTTTGCTCAGTTCAGTGAATCACAAATCTCACCTCTCTACAAACAAAGTGCGGCTTTACCGGAATAACAACGAGCAGTGCCATCGTATCTTTCACGACTAAGTAGGCTGGAGCATGAATAGAGCCCTCAGATAAACTATACAGCTGTTGCCACACTGTGGTTCTTTCAGACAGTACAAGGCCCAGGCCGCCATGACAAAGCGAGAATGAGAAGAAGCGCTCACACAGAATGGCAGCTTCACATTAGCTTTACTTAGATCTGCGGTTCCCTGGGCTTTACCCGGCACTTACATTCCTTCAGCCGGCCATCTATCTCCTTGTGCTCCAGCAATTTCTTCCTGTAATCCTGCAGCGCCTTCTCCCGAGGGTCCGCCATGATGAGAAGCCGCTGCTCATAGGGAATGCCGGGAAGGGCCATAGCCTGTAGGGGAGCTCAGCAACAAACGAGAAGCGAATCTCCGCGCATGTGAAGCTAGAGCGGCCCTTTCAGTGTAAATGGCATCGGTTTATCATTGCGCCCTCTCTGGAAGGAGGTTGTATTACATGGCAGGGAAGAGGGCTTCTGAGGTCTTGGGCGGTTTTTTTTTTGCTGAAAACGTGTCCTGCAGAGACATCAGCCGACTGCGTCTCCTCTGGGACGTAATACTGCAGGACAGGCATTTGTGACAGTTGTGATACTTTTAAAGGAGACATTTTGTGTACAAAAATAAGAATTTACCATTGCATTATACTCATTTAGATATAGATAAATTGTGCTTTAAAAAGTAACGTTTCAGGCTGATTTATTGAATATTTCTGCTAAAACCCTAATAATCCCTCTCTTCCCTTCCACTTCCTGCTCCCTGAATTCCCAGGCTGTGCAGGCGAGCCGGCTGCTCTCAGCTCACAAAACACAGTGCACAAAACAGTAGTATATTTTAACACTACACGATTTTGGAAGTTGCTGATGTCTTAAACCTTTCACCTTTAAATTAACGCATTGATATTCTGAGACAATTTGCAGCTGGGCTCCAATTGTTATGTTTTTTTGCTTGCTCAGTGGGCTCTGAGCAGCTGTTGAGAAGTGAAGCTTAGGGGTTGTCACTAATTATCGACAGAAAATGAGGTTGGTCTGTAATATAAGCTGATGCTACAGGGCTGATTATTAAATTCTGATGCTAATTGAACTGGTTTCTGTGCTGCCATGTAGTAATTACCTTTATTAATTACTAATCAGCCTTATATTGTGACATTTCTATTCTATGGGTACTGTATATTGTGAGTGGGTCCCTAAGCTCAGTAAGTGACGGCAGCACAGAGCATGTGCAGTGAGTCAGCAGAAAAGAAGATGGGGAGCTACTGGGGCATCTTTGGAGACACAGATCTTTACTGCTAAATGGCTGTGGCTGCCTTGGGCTGGTACAGAAGCCCAAAACATAATATACAACCTTTCTAGCTACTTCATTAGTTAGGCTTTAGTTCTCCTTAAGATGGACATATGTGAACTGACCAAAGCTGCAGTTTCAGCCCCTTCAGACTGGATTGGCAGCTTATTTCTTAAATATTAGCCAACTGACAGGCTTGCCCTATGGATATTTGCTGGAAAATCAGGAACAAACCCTTTGGAAGAGCATTCCATTGCATTGCCATGTTGATTTAGTCCTTGTATGGTGGCCTCTGTAGGATCCACTATATGATCAGCCCAATTTCAACCACAGCATGGTTGGCCCAATTGGTCCGAATACATCAGTAGATCATATTCGTCAGGCACACCCTTGAAAATACAGCCTTGGTGGACCCCAGACCGACCTTGCCTCTATTTTGTACCCTTTCTGCCCTATTAATAACATTGGCATAAAGAATTATTAATACTTTAATTCAACGATAAATTAGAGCACACATGGGTACAGTATTACAATAATTTTACAAACAAGGATTACAGAATTAAAATAGGAGCCTATTCACAACAGTTTACAATCTAAAGGGTTAGGGATTTGAAGCATAAGGAAAATGGTGTGGAGTGACTGGATGTCTCACATAATAGCCAGAACACTACTTCCTGCTTTTCAGCTCTCTTGGTTTACACTGACTGGTTACAAGTTAGTAACCAATCAGAGATTGTTGCTTTTCAATCTGAGCTGAATGCTGAGGATCAATTGCAAACTCACTGAACAGATATGTACCATGTGGCCCCCCTTAAAGTTGCTGACTAATTTAGAGTTAGAGAGCTGCAATGCAGAAAGTAGTGTTCTGTTCTGTTAGACATCCAGTCACTCCAGCCTTTATACATTACATTTTTGGCTAACTAACTATATAAGGAACATTTTTTATTTTGCACAGCCTATTTACACAGTTTTTATTCACACACTGAACTGTTCCTTTAAGGAGTGTTTGGCAGAGAGTTCCATAGAAATGTAGAAGCTTGAAGAAAGTCTGGAAAGGGATGACGTGATGAGAGGAGAAGAGAGGTGAAGGTCAGAAACAGAGCATAGTTTGCATTGAGGAGTGTTATTTTGAGCTCAGAGCTGAGATATGAGGAGGGGCTTAATTGTTAAGGGCCTTGAATATATTAAACATTTGAATTTGATTCAAGAGGATACTGGGAGCCAGTGAAGGTGTATGCTTGGGATTAGATTGATGAATAAACAATTTATTAAAGATGAAGGCATACTGGATTTTTTATCTAGATACTACTGTTCCTAAGGGGTTAAACTCTGCTCGCTACATTGTCATATTGGTATGCCATTAACAGATGTGTAGAAATGATTGAAGTATATAGTTACAATGTATTTTGTGTTTATATGAAAAATTGCCTTGAGGCATGCTTATTGTAAATAGCAGTGTATTAAGATCTGTCTTGGTGGGGTTTCCCTGCTGTCAGTGTTTTAACTTTTGTAAGTTTATCAAGGGTCGAATTCCAAATCTGAAAAAATTCGAAATTCTAATTCAAACAGAACAACCGAAAATTAAGCTGAGGTTTTTTTTTTAGCCGAATAGGTCCATTTTCGATCGAATAGGTCTGTATTGGACACACCAGTGTCCAATTCGGGGAATGCCGGCGTCCAATTCGGCGCGCCTCGTTTTTGCGCACTGGGCTTGGCGGCCCAGTGCGGGAGTGTCCACGGCCTGGCGGTTGGGGACCCCTGCCATTAGAGGATTGTACTGGACAGATGGGGGGCAGGGATGATTTAAAAAATGGGTCCCTAAAGAAAAATTACAAAAATATATTCATAATTGCTGCTGACAAATTCACACACAAAGGTTACAACACTTTTCACGATTCTACCAAAGTTTTGCATACAATTTTGTTTAAAAATGCATGGTTAAGGGGCATATTTATCAAGGGTCGAATTTCGAATGGAAAAAACGTCGAAATTCGAATTCAAATAGACCAACCAAAATAAAGTCAAAGTTTTTTTTTTGGTCGCATAGGGCCGTTTTCGATCAGATATGTCTGTATTCGGCCGAATTCGAATCGTACGCATTGAAGGAAAAGCGCATTCGATCGAATTCAATTAGAAGTTTTTACATAAAAAAAAGTCCATCAATTAACTCCAAATAGGTTCTACGAGGTCCCCTATAGGCTAAAACAGCAACTCGGCAGGTTTTAGATGGCGAATGGTCAAAGTCGAATTTTTAAAAAGAGACAGTACATGATAAATTTTGATACTCAAATTTTTTTCAAATTCGAATCGAATTTGGACTATTCCCTAGTCGAAAAAATAGCTCAAAATTCGATTTTTTTTTCATTCGAAAATTCACCTCAACCTTTGATAAATCTGCCCCTATGTGTGTCGTGCCAACATCATTTTTACCAACAAAATGTCCTTACCACAAAGAGAATGTCAAGGAAAAATGACCCTATACAATTTAGTTTATACAAGTATAGAGAAGAATTATTGGCACACATGCACAATAACAACACGTATATACAGTATAATCTGTCAGCATTAGGACAAATCCATGAAACAATAATTTACTTGCGGTCATACTTTTAGACTACTACCAACACTTTTGTGATTTACCCCCAAAGGATTACTGTCTAAAAATGGGCTAGGAAATTTGTATATGCAGGAAATTTAGACAAATGCCTTATTGATTTGTTTCTTGATAAATAATACAACTGCTCCCATATCAAGGGGTGCTGTATAATAATGGAATGCCTTGGTAAGTTAAAGCTGTCATTTCTCCTACAACTGGTAGGTGGCATCCTACAATCGCATATTGTGAAGGAAGTTTTCAGTATTTCATTTTCCAATTTTCCACTCCTTCAAGTAATTTAAATCTTGTATATTTCAAAACCAGCCTATTGATGCTTTTGACGCTTCCTGCAATAAAAAAAATAAAATATGTTTAAACATACACTAAATTTCAACCAAAGCCTGCAATAGGTAGTGAATGAAAGCTTTTTTTTTATTTTAACTAAAATGCACCTGTGTATATAATGGGGCAGATTTATTAACGGTCGAATTTGCGAGTTCATAGGAGTTATTTTAAACGCCCATGACCTCGAAATTCGACCAATTGCAATTTATAAAAAAAATGAATTTTTGGAACTCGGGTGAATAGGATCGACCCGCATTTGATTCTAGGTTTTAAAAAAAAAAAAATTAAAAAAACTCTGTCAGGAAGGCTGCAAACAACTCCAAATTCATCCCAGGACGTCCTCCATAGGCTTAAACAGCAATTTGGCAGGTTTAAGGTGGTGAATAGTCAAATTCTTAAAGGGCCAGTGTATGATACATTTCGAAAAAAATCGAATTAAAAAAAAACAAACAAAAAAAACTAGAATCGAATATAACCATTCCCTAGTTGAATTTTACAGTTTTGGCCATAAAAAAAAACAAATTCAAATTTTAAATTCGAGCCTTGATAATTCTGCCCCAAAATGTCGGATGACTGCATAGTAAAGTTTTGTTTTCAGTGATACAAAGCGATCAAAGGGATGGTCCACCTTTAAATTAACTTTCAGTATATTATAGAATGACGAATTCTAAGCAACTTTTCAACTGGTCTTAAACATTTATTTATTTTTTTATAGTTTTTGAATTATTTGCCTTCTTCTCCTGACGCTTTCCAGCTTTCAATGTGGGGGGGTCACTGACCCCCATCTAACAACAAATGCTCTGCTAGGCTGCAAATGTATTGTTTATGCTTCTTTTTATTGCTCATCTTTCTATTCAGGCCTCTCCTATTCATATTCCAGTCTCTGAATCAAATCAATGTATGGTTGCTAGGGTAAGTTGGACCCTAGCAACCAGACTGCTGAAATGCGAAACTGGAGAGGTGCTGAATAAAAAGCTAAATAACTCAAGAAACACATAGGGGCAGATTTATCAAGGGTCGAATTTCGAGGGTTAAAAAACCCTCGAAGTAAAATCCTTAGAATTCGAAGGATTTTAGCGCAAAATGTTCGAATCGAACAATTTTAAGCGATCGATCGAATGATTTTTATTTGATCACAAAAAGTGCACAAAACCTATCTACAATGTCCCATAGGCTAACATTCAATTCGGTAGTTTTTATTTGGCGAAGTATTGAGTCGAAAGATTTTTTAAAGAGACAGTACTTCGATTATCGAATGGTCGAACGATTTTTACTTCGAAACGATCGAATTTGAATTTCGAGGTACCCAAAAAATTACTTTGAAAATTCGAATATTTTTGGATTCGAATTATTCACTCGAGCTTAGTAATTCTGCCCCATAATAAAAAATGAAAACCTAGTGCAAATTGTCTCAGAATATCCCTCTCTACATCATACTAAAAGTTAACTCACAGATGAACAAATAACCAAGAGAAATAACCATAATACACTTCCCACACACACACAGAGCACTTCCTTTCCCATTGTCAGACAGAGACATAACAAACTGCTGAAAGCCATTTACACGTCACGCCAGTAATTCAATACCAGCTGACGTCATGTAATTGTCGACAAATGAACATGAGAGGAAAGTTTACTGCGACCGAATACTGATCAAGACGTATTCTCTAAACCGGTAAGCACGTACACAAAGCTGAAAACCCGGCCACAGCCCACACGACTCTGCGCGCCATTTCAAACTGGCAAAGCCTATATGTGAGTGGTGAACAAACTCGTCTAAGGGGACTATTGCCTGTAGAAGGCGGAACCTGTCAGTAGTCCAGACGTGAGATACTACCGACCACTCACAGGGCGGTGTATTAGCAAGGAGATAGCGCGCTCTCGGCTTTTATATAAACCTCAGTCACGTGGCAGTTCGACTCTTTCTTCCGGGTTTGAGTTTAGCCGCTCACGCATGCGTAGACAGCAAAAAAAAAAAAAAAAAAACCGGCGCAGCCTCGACTGCTTATTCTAGTTTGCTGAATGGTTCGGAAGCGGCCTATCCCTGTAGCGGCGTGTGTAAGTAAGTAAGGCTTCCCCCGCGTGCCCGCCCACAGCTCCTCCTGCCAGTCACTGAATCCCTGAGCCTAAGGGACCCCTCCTGTCCACAGGCACCGGAAGCGGCCCGTGAAGGAACGAATGACTGGCGGAAAGAAGGACTGCGCTAGTTTGGGACTTTGAGAAGAGGCAGTGAAAGTCGACTGAGGGCCGCAACTTCTTTCCACCTGCCACGGAAGTATTCTCTCTCCCCGGACAGCTTCTCATGTGGCTCCGACATCTCCACAGCCGCTTTAGCGCAGCCCAGACGGTTTGTTTTGCTTCTGTTTAATGCTCAGCCATGGGGAAGATGTTCTCCAAGATCTTCGGTAACAAGGAGATGCGGATCCTGATGCTCGGACTGGACGCCGCCGGCAAGACCACCATTCTGTACAAACTGAAGCTGGGCCAGTCCGTCACCACCATCCCGACCGTGGGCTTCAACGTGGAGACCGTCACTTACAAGAACGTCAAGTTCAACGTATGGGACGTAGGGGGCCAGGACAAGATCAGGCCGCTGTGGCGCCACTACTACACCGGAACTCAGGGCCTTATATTCGTTGTGGACTGTGCTGACCGGGACCGGATAGACGAGGCGAGGCAAGAGCTGCACCGTATCATTAACGACCGGGAAATGAGGGACGCCATCATCCTAATATTTGCTAACAAACAAGATCTCCCTGACGCCATGAAACCCCACGAGATCCAGGAGAAACTGGGACTGACCCGGATCAGGGATAGGAATTGGTACGTGCAGCCCTCCTGTGCCGCCAGTGGGGACGGCCTCTATGAAGGACTCACATGGCTGACGTCCAATTACAAATCCTAATGACTAATAATAACTGCACAGTGATCAATCTGCTTCTCAGAAGAGGGGGTAAAAGCAATGGCATTGGATTTTGCCGACCCCCACCGCTTTCTGTTGGAATATGGGCTGGAATACTTTTACTTTTTTTTTTTGTTGTTATGTTAGGATTCCAATCTCCTTGTCAAGATACAAATACGTTTCAATACAAATGATCTGGGATAAGCCTCACTCTTTTTTTTCCTTTGTAGGGGTTTGGTTTAACTGGGGTCGCCGGTTCTGCTTCTCCGCATTCTTTTCCCCTCTATTGTCGATTCGTCTGTCGCTAGAACGATTTCAGCTAGTAAACTTTGAAAGTCTTTGATACTAAAGCCGTTTGCAATAAATTGTTAGGTGGATTATAAAATATTAGGGATGTACCGAATCCTTCTGCCCAGCCGAACCGAATCCTTCTGCCCAGCCGAACTGAATCCAAATCCTAATTTGCACATGTAAATTAGGGGCAGGGAGGGAAATCCCATGATTTTTTGTCACAAAACAAGGAAGTAAAAAAAAAAAAATGTTTTCCCCCTTCCCACCCCTAATTTTCGTATGTTTTTTCGTTTTGGTATTCGACCAAATCTTTCAAGAAGGATTTGGCCGAATCCAGAATTGTGGATTCGGTGCATCCCTATAAAATATATTACTGGGTTGCTGGCCTTTTTATTTAAAGGAGAAACAAACCCGTGCTACTAAAATTCCCTACCCTACATAAAGGTGGTACCTTTGCTAAATACCCCTGACTCTTTACTTACCCCTCGGTGCAGGTTCTGTCCAGCGGAGTTCACGGGCGCCATCTTCAGCTGCTTGGGGTCTTCTTCCAACGCTTCGTCAATTTCCATGACTTTCGGCGCATTCACAGTTGTCGCAAAACTTCAACCGCGCATGTGCGAATATGGTACTTATTTCACAAAGATTACCGAAGAGAAGAAGATGGCTGCCGTGAACTCCGCTGGACCGAATCTGCAACGAGGGGTAAGTAAGGAGTTGGGGGCATTTAGCAAACGTACCACCGAGGATATGGGGGTGCTTGGAGGGGGTCTATGTAGAGGATTTTATCAGCAAGAGTTTATTTCGTTTAAGGTCTACCTAGTTATAAGACCCATAAAAAAAGAATGCCACAAGTATTTTTTAGATGCAAATCTTGGACTTTATTCTCTCTGCATGAGTAGAAGGTATTCTATTTGTGCTTAAGATATTTATCAAAACCATAGACTGTTTTCAATAGTATAAGTGAAATACAAATGATCCAAGCTAAAAAAAAATAACCTGCCTTTTGGGACAGGTGGAAGGGAAAGCACATCAAAACCTCCTGTAGAATGACCTTCGGCTACTGGAGCCAAAATAATTACACAAATGTGTACTTAGGCTGTTCATATAAAAGTTAAAATAACACTCAGATATCTTGACAAGTTAGATGCAATGGTTAAGCAAACTAAGCAAATCGGGGCACTTGTCTGCTATTCAGGACTAGCAGCCTTAATAAAAACTAAAGCAGAGTTGACAAGCAGGAGCTGGGTGGGGCCCTCCATTAGGTAAAGGAACCCAGTCTACTTTGCAATCCCATAGACATCTCATTCATGTATGGGATCTGCTATCCTGAAAGCTTGGGGTCTTTCCATAATGTGGAGCACCATGCCTTAAGGTTACTATACGTTGCAAAAAAAAAATAAAATGTGCTGTTTTGCAATTTACACAGATTTATTCTAGCCTGGAAAACGTATGCGTACTGTTTTACTGCAGAGGGGAAAAAAGTAATAAATGAAGATTTGCTTGTTTAAATAGAATATTTTTTTCTTTTGGAAATGTCATGACAGTATTTTGGAGCGTTCTGGGCAGTGGATACCATACCTGTTTCCTGGCTTGGCATAACATAGTCAATGAACATGTGGTTTATTATATTATCTTTCCACTATATGGAGAAATAAATGAACAGTACTGTTCCAGTGCAGAAAGAATATTCAAGTAGGTATATGCTGGGTAGTAGTATTTTTTTGTTTGTTTTTGCAATGATCCTTATAACACCCCAGATAATGAGAAGCTGTTCTGACTGCACCTGCTTCTCTTGCTGTACTATGTTCTTTGTTAAGCAGCAGTTCCAAAACCTGTTGCATCTATTTTTGAACTGCAGTAAGTTATAAGAAATATTTACTATTGTTAATATTGTTTACACCAAAGGAAGCAAGAACATTGCAATGTCTTGCAACCTGTTGCTGCCCAAAACTGGCTGCACCAGTCTCATGGCTTAGGGTTGTTGCTGATGATAAATATCTGTAGAGCAAAATGCATTTCGCACAGTAGCTCTGCAAATAAGAGTTTTTGCATGTGTTCCTAAATCAGCTGAACTTTATATCTGTTATGTAACTGCATTCACAAAGTAGTTTGCTGACCCACTTTTCTGAAAAACAGCATGTTTCTCAAGTTATATGGAAACATTTATTGTACTTTTTCCATTTTCCCCGACTGCAACATTTATCACTTATTTATTAGAGCATTCCTTTGCATCATTCTGAAATTGGTTTAGTTTTATTCAGAATAGTTGTTGATCGGTATTGGAAATAAAAAAGAAAAAAAAATGGTAGTTACTTTCAAGAAATCATAAACTTAAAAATATGCCAAGCAACACTACCCTACAGCTTAGCATATTCTTTTTTGTTTCCCAGAAAGACATGCTAGATAAAGTACTACATTTAGTAATAGATCAGTTACTTCATGCTGGAAGAGGAACATAGAAATGTAGGGCTATTGGCCATTTTAAAAATACTGCCTGCATTTTTTTTTTTTGATCAAATAAAGGTTTTACACTTATGCGAGGCTGTGTTAAAGGGGTTGTTCACTTTTAAATTAACTTTTAATATGATGTAGAGAGTGATATTCTAAAACAATTTGTATTTGGTTTTAGTTTTTTATGGTTTTTGAGCTATTTAGTTTTTTATTAAGCAGCTCTCCAGTTTGCAAACTGGTTGTTAGGGTTCAAATTATCCTAGCAACCATCTATAATTTGAATAAGGCACTGGGGTATGAATGGGGGATGGACTGAATAGAAATATGAGTTATAAAACAATACATAACAATAATAACTACATTTGTAGCCTTAAAGAGAATTTTTTTAGATGGGGTCAGTGACCCCCTTTTGAAAGCTGCCCATAGTCGGAAGAAGGCAAATAATTAGCAAGCTATAAAAAAAATAAGACCAATTGAAAAGTTGCTTAGAATTGTCCATTCTAGAACATACTAAAAGTTTACCTGAAGGTGAACAACCCCCTTTATCGCCAGGATTATTCTGATGAATGGGCTGGGTACCTGCCTGGCCAACTGTCAAACTGTTAATCTAGTAAATCGTAACCATGTGGAGGGGTGCGGCATTTTTAAGGTTGCACTGTGGTTAAGACTTATTCTCTTTAACTAAAACTGTCATTTTATGTTTATATAAATTCCCTTGTACTTGGAGCAATACAGAAAATTATGCAAAGAGCATCACCTCGAAAAACAGATTATGCGAAGCACAACTTTGTAATTTAGAAGAAATTGCAAAGCAGATTTGGCATTTAATTCGTGTGTCTGTTGGAAAGGTACATTGCTCGGAAACAGTATAAATATATGCCTTTATAAATAAAATACCAATATTATTTCTGTAATTTATCACTCTTAAGTAGTTTCTTTTTCTATTCCTTTTCGTATTATTCATAATAAGTGGTATACCGTATATACTCGAGTATAAACAGAGTTTTTTTCAGCCCCCAAAATATGCTGACAAACTCTACCTCGGCTTATACTCGGGTCAAGCGCAAAAACGGTCGCCGGCGTCCAAGAACAAGACGCCGGCACCTCCAATGGGAGCAGAAACTTTCAATTTTTTTATTGAAACTTACCAGAAGCTGCTGCATTTCTCACCCTCGGCTTACACTCGAGTCAATAAGCTTTCCCAGTTTTTGGAGGTAAAATTAGGTACCTCGGCTTATACTCGGGACGGCTTATACTCGATTATTAATGTTAGTTCCCATTATAGCAATCTGTGTGGTTCTTTTCTGTCATAAATGAAATCAATGTAAACCTATCGCTGTTAAAAATGGTACAAATATGACTAGCATGTTCTATTCGCTTTCAGGAGTGGCATTTTCCCCAAATTCTAAGAAATAGTCTTTCTGATACTAATACAGGTATGGGACCTGTTATCCAACCAAAATATTCGGGACCTGGGGTTTTCCGAATAAAGGATCTCCGTAATTTGGATCTTTATACTTTAGGGCTACATGAAAATCATGGAAACATTAAATGAACCCTATAGACTGGTTTTTCTTCCAATAAGGATTAATTACATCTTAGTTGGGATCAAGTACAAGGTGTTGTATTTGATTATAATATTATAAATAATATAATATTATAACACTATTATTGGACGTTCTTCTGTAATTCTGAGCTTTCTGGATAACAGATCCCATACCTGTAATGACTACATCTGTTATAATTTGTATTTGTTATTCTAAATTCAGAAGGGTCGAAACTTGCCAAACATGGATCCTATGTTGTAGAATTTAACCAAGAATGGCTAAACCCATTGGATTTTCACTGCTTGTTTACGGACCAATGTTATGATCTAAGATTAAAATGTGTAGGCAATGTCATTATGGGAACACTACAGAAATTTCAGGTTCGCTGCTGCATATATCAGTGGTGGTCACAAACCAACCTTATTTCTTTTTTTAGTGTAATCATTTAAAACTTTAATGGTAATATAGTTCATTCTGAAACAGTTCTTAATTTACCTTTAGGCTAGAGCAGGGGTGCCCAAAAATAGATTGGGATCTACCAGTAGACCTTTAGCTGGTGATCAGTAGATCTCAAGATACTGTCAACAAACGGATTGTCTATTTCACCCTCCTATTTCATTCTTTTCATTCAGATATTTATGATGTTACAATTACATAAGAAATAGTTGTTTGTTATATATAACAATATACATTTTCTCATAAATCGATATTAAAGAAATATTTTTCCATGGAACAGTGCCAAAAAAAAAAATGCTTTTATGGATGTAGATCATAACATCATGGGGAGGCCCATTTATCAAAGTCCAAATTTTTCTATATTTTCTGAAAACAACTCTCCCAACTCTTTTCCGAAAATTTTGTTTGCAGGGAAATTTTCCATCCGAAAACTACGAAATCTTACGAATACTGTTTGAAACGCTGCGCAGATCAAAATATCTTTGGGACTTCTCCCATTGACTTATATGCAACCTCGGCAGGTCTGAGATGCTGGATTTTCAGATTTCGACTTTTTCCATCCTCTGGGTGGAATAAATCCTGAAATGTGCGGTATTTTTCCACTAAAAATTCTGATTTTATATTAAAAGAAACACAATTTTTTTGGCTTTTTTTCACCCAAAAAAAATAAAATATCAGGAAGGGAGCAAGCAACTCCAAATTGATCCCAGGACATCTTCCATGGACTAAAACAGCAATTTGGCAGGTTTTAGGTGGTGAATAGTCAAATTCAAGTTCTTAAAGGGCCAGATTATGATAAATCTCGAAAATCTAATTTGTATTTTTAAAAACCTCGAATCGACAATTCCCTAGTCGAATTTGACAGTTTTGGCTATAAAAAAAACTTGAAATTCTAATTTTGAATTCGACCCGTGATAAATCTGCCTCTTAACATCAGTTAAAGCAGATGACTAGATCTGTAGTTTGTAAGGCTATGGGCACACGGGCTGTTGTCGGGCTAAGAAGCAGATCTGCTCCATTGATTTGAATCTGAGCAGCCTGTGTGTGGTCACACAAACACTGACCTCTGCTTCAGCTCCACTGTGTGTGACCACACAACGGCTGATTGGATTCAAATCAATGGCGCAGATCTGCTTCTCTCAGCCTGCAAAAGTACAGAGACTGACAACAGCCTGTGTGCCGATAGCCTGATCCTTGCTTTTTACTTGATTATACCTGCATATAAGATATGTTACGTTTTTGTTACCTGTTACAAAGTAGAACCAGTAACTTGCAAAGTTACAGTTGCAACTGAAACTTGTGTACTGTTCTTTTTCAACATGTTTCATGGTGGTTTGAGTGCTAATTTTCTCTCTGCACTCATGTATAGCCAACTTTTTTTTTTACTTAAGGGCAGAGACACACGTGGAGATTCAGGGAGATTTAGTCGCCCGGTGAAATATTGCCTCTTCATCGGGCGACTAATCTCCCCAAACTGCCTTCCCGCCGGCTAGAATCTAAATCGCCCATGGGATGGCATTTGTAGCGCTTATCGGAAAACGAAGCACTTCAAGTGCCATCCTACCAACGATTTAGATTCTAGCCGAGTGGAAGGCAATTCGGGGAGATTAGTCGCCCTGAAGAAGAGGCGATTTGTCGCCGGGCAACTAATCTCCATGCGTGTATGCCCTAAAGGAACAGTAATATCAAAAAATTAGTGGTTTAAAGTAATTAAGATAATGTAGTGCTGCTCTGCCCTGATACAACTGGCGCGTTTGTTTCAGAAACTCTGCTATAGTTTACATAAACAAGTTGCTGTGAAGCCATGGTGGCAGCCATTCAAAACTGAAAAAGAAGCAAAGGCACAGGATACACAGCAGATAACAGATACACTCTGTAGTGTACAATGGGATTCTTCAGAACTTATCTGTTATCTACTGTGTATCCTGTGCTTGAATGGCTGCCCCCATGGCTACCCAGCAGCTTGTTTATATAAACTATTAGTAGATTATCTGAAGCAAACACTCTAGTCTTACTAGTGCAAAGCAAGGGTACATCTTATTATCCTTACTTTTATCGAATTAAATTTGTTGCTGTTCCTTCCTAGGGAAGTAGCTGAGGCTGCATAAACAGATGGGCTTTTATAATCTAAAAAAATTGCCTTTGACCTTGTGCTATTCTATGGCCATTTATAGTATTGTTATATTTTACAATATGGGCTAGATTATGCATGATATATAATCTATACCCCAAGCTTCACCACTGGATTTACCAGAAAAGACTGGGATGGATTCATCTCGTATATGGGCCACCCCCTTAACGCTGCCTTCCAAGTCAGGGTACCTATATATAAATACAGCCATGTAGGTGGGCATTAATCATGTATTGGATTTCATTTGACATCTCTACTTTCCAGATAATCTGTGCACCACCTATTATGGAAAGTAGAGGGATTTCAAATCGCAGATTCAATCACCTAACAATTGAAGAAGGTGAGGGAGCGGTTGAAAGACAGTGTATAAATGGAGTTGGGTAATGGTTTCTATATGTTGTAGTTGTGTGGATGACTTTATGCAATTTCTTAACATAACCCCAACTGAATTAATTTATGTCATAAAGGGCGCTATTTTTACCCTTTAAAGAAGAAGTATACCATAAGACTAAATATGGGTAGAAATGCCATATTTTATATCCTGAACATTCAGTAACAGCGTAAAGGTTCAGAATATCCATAGTAGTAATGGTTCAGGTCTTCAAGGTTGTGAACAGGTGATCACCATCTTGGATTTTGGTTGGTTGATTTTTGGTTCCTTAGCCGTCATATAAGAATTTAATCAGCCTTGCATTGTGACTTTCAAATTCTGTAAATGCAGTATAGGTGAATCGGTATTGTGCATCGGTCCCTAAGCTCAGTGACAGCAGCACAGATCATGTGCAGTGAATCTGCAAAAAAGAAGATGGGGCGATACTGGGGCATTCACATATCATCCCTACTAAACTGTAGCTGTTGCCTTAGCTGGTACAAAATCTCACAATATGCAGTATTTTTAGCCTATTTCTTTGTTAATCTTTAGTTCTCCTTTAAGGATGATTTATGTATTGCGTAAGACTCCATTATAGAATAGTTCACTTTTTTTCCTTTTTACCTTTATTTCACCGTACTCCTTTTTACCTTTATTTCACCGTACTCCTACAGAATAATGGCAGTGGCAAATAACTGTGGTAAGTATTTGCTATTAAGTATTTAAGGAGAACTAATGTTTAACAAAGAAGTAGGCTAGAAATGCAGAATTTAATAACCATTTAATAATCTGCACTGTAGCTTCTATGAGAAAATAAACATATTTTTGTAAATTGTATTGAGATTAGGCTTGGACTAGGCCATTGTGCTTCCTTTTGCCTTGTCTTTGGGATCATTGTCTCTTGTTTCTCTTAGGGCAGAGACACGCTGCAATTTGGGGAGATTAGTCGCCCGGCGACAAATCTCTTCTCCTCTAATCTTCCTGTCGGCTAGAATGTAAACTGATGGCAGGATGGCACTCAAAGCGATTCGTTTTCTGAAGTTGGATCACGAGTAAACTTGGGGCGACTTTGGAAAACAAATCGATCCAAGTGCCATCCCGCTGGCGATTTTCATTCTAGCCGTCAGGGAGGCATTTTGGGGAGATAAGAAGAGGAGATTTGTCTCCGGGCAACTAATCTCCCCGTCTCTTCCCTTACAGTATTCACTCAACCATTCATCTATAGCAAGATTTCCAGTCCTTGAAGAGGAAAAGCAGCCCCTTATCATACTTACATGGGGGCTTGTATTGGAAGGTGGCACAAAAACACAATTTAAAGGACAAAAAAAGTATTACTGAGGGGCAAATCATCATTGTAATCTAGGTGCCTTCACACTACAGCAGTTCCAACTAATTTTAATAAACTATGTATGTATCCACACCAAACCCACTCAAGAATTAACTGGAATTATATTTATAGAAGAGGCATACTAGTTGTATAAGGGCTTTTGACTGATTGAGGAGGGTTGCAAATTTGTGAGTTTTTAAGCCTTACTCAGGCCGTATAATTGCCAAAAATCATGAGACAACGTGGGACGAAGAATACCTAATGCAATGTGTGTTGCACAAATCTAATCCTGACTACACAAACGCCATACCCTGACAACAAAAAACTTCATACATAAAGGAAAATATAAATCTAACCGTGACTACACAAACACCATACCTAAAGGGAAGTACAAGTATAATCCGACTACTCAAACACCATACCTAAAGGGAAGTATGGTAGTGGTAATAATATTGTGGTGCTGCTTTTGTCATGCTACAGGGAAGTACACATGCAACTGACTACAAAAACATCATACCTAAAGGGAAGTGCAAATCTACCCCTGACTACACAAACGCCATACCCAAAGGAAATATAAACCTAACCATGACAACACAAACACCATACTTAAATGAAAATATAAATCTAGCCCTGACTACACAAAGACCATACCTAAAGAGAAATATGGTAGTGTTAATAATATTGTGGTTTTGTTTTTGCTACAGGTACACATGTAATATTGGTGTGTAGGCAGCTATCTCATGTCATTTTGCCTGGTCATGTGCTTTCAGAAAGCTAACATTTAGGATGGAACTGCTTTCTGGCAGGCTGTTGTTTCTCCTACTCAGTGTAACTGAATGTGACACAGTGGGACTAGGGTTGCCACTTTTTCTTTAAAAAAAATTCCGGCCTTCCTATATATTTATCCTTTTTCCCTTGTAAGCTGCGGGATCCACAACAGACACTTTTTCTCCTTTTTAAGGCAGGTTATTTACACACAGGGATGACCATTTCAGGATACAAAACAAATCATAAAAATAAATTCTGCCCACTGGACGCTACCTTCACACATGAAGAGTTCCCTTACTAAACTGGGCCCCTTGTGGTCTACCAGTAAGCAAACACATAAGTTGGGGGTCACCCCTATACTCACGTTCTCCTGTGGGATTGCTCAGCCTCCTTGCTTTTCTCAGAAAGACTCTGTCACTATGTCTCGGCTCTCTCTGCATCTTGCAGTGGCAAATGGCACCCCAGGGGGTTCCTCACACAGGCAGGTCTCCTACCTGCTCCATGCCCTGCTCTGAGAGAGCCCTAACAGGCTCACTAGGACTAAATACCTTTCCACAGCACAGTCTTCCTGTGGAAGGTGAGCAACAATCCGTGAGCTGGACTGGATCTGAGTACCTGGCTTGCCTGTTCTTTCCAGAATACTTCCCATACCTGGCCACTAAAGCCTTTAAACAGAGAACCTATTCTCTGTTTATAAACACCCTTCCTGGTGCCTATCTCTCCCACTATGGAGACCTTAAATGGAAAACACAACTTTTCCCACATCGTTTTGGTTGTTCTTCCACACCCGATTAATAAAATTGGGATCAGCCATCATTTTTACCGGCCAGGTGGCAACCCTAAGGGCTATTCCACACGGGGAGATAGCGACGCGTTTGCGGTCGCCGCGACCGGCGCAGGCGACAGTTTTGTATGGGCGCCTATGTAAAAACGCCTGTGCTAACCACACGAGGCGATGCGCTTTTCAACAGTCGCCTGAAAATGCCTCGCCAGGCTTTTTCAGGCGACTGTTGAAAAGCGCATCGCCTCGTGTGGTTAGCACAGGCATTTTTACATAGGCGCCCATACAAAACTGACGCCTGCGCCGGTCGCGGCGACTGTCGCTGCGCTTTGTCGCCGCGACCGCAAACGCGTCGCTATCTCCCCGTGTGGACTAGCCCTAAGTGGGACCTGGGTTTTACTAGTGAGTGCTGTTCTTAGATCTACTACTCAGCTGTTATCTTGTGTTAGGGTATGGGCACACGGCGCGATTTCGCCGCGATTCTGCGCTGGGCGAGTTGCGAGTTGCGAGTCGCTGCGTTTTTTAAGCCGAAATAGCTTTGTTAACTTTGGCGCTGGCGTCAATGCAAATCGCGGCGCTAATTCACACGCGGCGATTCGTTTTCTATTGTCGCCCGAAGTTGCCTCGCTGGGCGTTTCCGGGCGACAGTAGAAAATGAATCGCCGCGTGTGAATTAGCGCAGCGATTTCGCCGTGATTTGCATTGACGCCAGCGCCAAAGTTAACAAAGCTATTTCGGCTTAAAAAACGCAGCGACTCGCAACTCGCCCAGCGCAGAATCGCGGCGAAATCGTGCCGTGTGCCCCTACCCTTAGGGAGCTGCTATCTGCTTATCTTCCCATTGTTCTGTTGTTAGGCTGCTGGGGGGGGTGTTATCATTCCAACTTGCAGTAAAGAGTGATTGAAGTTTATCAGAGCACAAGTCACTTGACTGGGGGCAGCTGGGAAACTGACAATATATCTAGCCCCATGTCAGATTTCAAAATCTGTTTGCTCTTTTGAGAAATGGGTTTCAGAGCAGAATTCTGCTGGAGCAGCACTATTAACTGATGTTTAACTGTGTTTTGAAAAGAGATGTTTTTCCCATGACAGTATCCCTTTAAGTGCTGTTTATACCTGCAGTAAGAGGACCACATCCATTGCCCAATATAGTTCTCAGCCAAAAAGATTTTCCAGTGAAGCTGATCAATAACTATATGAGTTAAAACTAGATCAATCTGGGAGGCTTTTTAGCCACATTCATTCCCAACTTATAAGTCCAAATGCTAAAAACTTGATAAATTCGAAAAAAAGTCAAAATCTGAAAATCCGCTATATCAGACCTGCTGAGGTTGTATAAAGGTCAATTGGAGAGAGGTCCCTATACTATTTGGAAGTTTCTGTGGTTTGTGCTGTAATTAGCCCAAAAATCCGACTATTTCAGGCAAAAATTTGGGAAAAACATCCGAAAAAATGTACGAATCGGGTTTTCACACTATTTTATCGAGTTTTTCCCCAATCCGATTGAATCAAACCTTTTTAATAATAAACAGGTTCAAATCGTGGATTCTTTTTTGCTGTCTTCGTAACTATTGCCATAGATCAAGTGCTTTTGGCTACACAAAGGGCCTGAAAAGGCAATATAACGCCAGAAATACTGCTTGTTCTTTGACCACAAATAAATATTTTTTTACTATGCAAACTGCAGTGCCACAGCATAATTATATCAAAACAAGTACTATTATCATTATTTGTCCTAAAAATATTCTTACTGAGAAGGTAAATTCCGTACATTCAGCATTACTTGTACTGCTGGCCAGCTCATGTTCACTTAGAGGTCAGTATTCCAGTATTTAATTCTGTTATACATAAAAACATTTCCTATGGAAATTTCCTGGAGCAAATTGAAAAATTGTGGCTGTTTATATCACTGCCTTCAGATAATTTTCCTCCTAATCGCATAACATTATAACATAGGATTGTACATTCCTCATATAGAAACTGCAACAACAACTTGAGATGCATCGTTGGAATAACAGTTTCCACATTCAGTGGTTGCCCTCAGAAGCCTCCAAGTGCAGATCCAGTCATTCTGCAAGTTGATGTTGGCACTGACTCTCAGGATAGTTTCCTCTAGCAAACAACTCAAGGTTTCCGTAAAACGAGTTTTCTCAGACTGATGTGCATGTCCAGGCAAGTTGGCATAGAAGAGTCAGAGCTGTGCTTTGATATTCTGTAATTGCAAGCTCTGTGCAATAGAATAAAAGTATCCTGCGTGCTTGGCTAGAGACAAATTTCAAACTTTTGAAGGTATTCTGTCATCAAAAGAAAGATGTTTCTGTAGTTAAAATAAAATATGTCTTCTAAATGTATTGTTTAGACAGCAGTCTGATGGTTCTTGAAGTTTTGTTGACAAAGCTGTCATGTTTCAAGAACAGACTCTCTTACAGTAATGTTTGGAAGTTAATCCAGTTCACTTACTTTGAATAGTATGTGTTTAAAATTTGCCTTTGAATTTCCCTGTTACTTTTGGGAGTGGGTATGAAGTAGGTACCTGAAACCAAAACATATACGCCCTGTCCTAAAAGCTATTTTTTATGATTTAGTGGGAAATGCTGAAGTGCAAGAGTGAACACTTTTGTACCCAAAAATGCACCACTAAACATTTTAAAATCACTCACACTTAGGGGCAGATTTATCAAGGGTTGAATTCCAAATTGTTTTTTTTTTTTGAACTCCCATAACTTCGAAATTCGAATAAAAAAAGACCAATCTAAATTTATTAAAAAAAGTAAAAAATTTTAACTTAGGTTAAATAGGCTTTATTCAAATCGTTTCAATCTAAGTTTTAGTGCATTCGATCGAATCCAAAACGAAGGATTTGCTCCAAAAAACTTAGATTTTTCAAAATCCACCAAATGACTCCAAATAGGTTATAGGAGGTCCCCCATAGGCTAAAACAGCAATTCAGCAGCTTTAAGAGGGCAAATGGTCGATGTCAACGTTTTAAAGAGACAGTACATGATATTTTTTTTTAAATAAATGAAAACATTTTTTTTTAAATACAGTTTTTACTCCTAATTTTCACTTTGACCCTTGATAAATCTGCCCCTTAGAGCCACATTTATTTATTTTTTTAAAAACTCCCATGAACTCAAAATTTAACCAATTTAAATTTATTAAAAAAATCTAATTTTCAAAACTCGGGTAAACAGGATCGACCCGAAAACTCGAATTTGAATCAAATTCGATTTGAGTTTTAAAAACTTGATTCAAGTTTGTTCTCCAAAAAAAAAAAAACTGTCAGGAAGGCTGCAAACAACTCCAAACTGATCCCAGGCTGTCTTCCATTGACTAAAACAGCAATTCGGCAGGTTTTAGGTGGCTAATAGTATAATTCGGGTTCTTAAAGGGCCAGTGTAGGATTAAATCTTGTAAATTCGAAGTCCAATATTTAAAAAAAACTTGAATCAAATTTTAACAATTCCCTAGTCTAATTTGACAGTTTTGGCCATAAAAAAAACCTCGAAAATTCGAATTCAAAATTCGAATTTTCACTTCGACCCTTGATAAATCCAGTTCCCCTGGATTTGAAACTGGCAGATATATTTGATAGCAAAGGCAAATAAATTACATGTATGTAGTCTTATAAGAAACGCGGGTTTTTCAAGTGTCACACAGTTAAGGTGACACACAATTATAGCTCTACACTTATGTTTGAAAAAATATATACTTTCCAGTTCCCTTCCTGTCAGCAAACTAATTAGCCAACTAATTGATGATCATGTATCTTCACCAGTCAGGTTGTAGCAGTGACCTAGTAACTGCAAACTGACTTTTTCACAAACATTCCTCCATTACCCACAAGCTCTGCAGTGCAGTGATTTTTGTTTTGTTTATATGGCACTCAGGTAACAGGCAAGGGGGCAAGTGTGGATTAGGAAAATCTGGATTCTGTCATGATTTTTATGGTGTAGTTTTTATTTCTAAATTACACTCTTTACACTGCAAATAATTCACTCTTTCCGGTAAAATTTAATTCCTAACATAAGTGTATTTTTTTTTACTTGTAATATTGGTGTGTAGGTGCCATCTCAACTTGCAGTGTAGCAGTAAAGAGTGACTGAAGTTTATCAGAGCACAAGTCATATGATTCGGAGCACCTGGGAAATTGACAATAGGTCTAGCCCCATGTCAGATTTAATTATTAAATATTAAAAGAAAAAATCAGTTTGATGCATTTTGGAAAAAACGAATTTTCTCATGACAGTATCCCTTTAACTCATTTATGGAAGTATGTTGGTTCTTGTTTAAACCTTTAATTTTGACTGACTACAAGTAAGTCATCTTGGCAACCAGTTAAAGGAACGTAAAAAAAAACAAAAACTGGTTAAATAGATATTATGTGCAAAATAAAAAATGTTTCTAATATAGTTAGTTAGGAAAAAATTTAATGTATAAAGGCTGGAGTGACTGGATGTGTATAATAGCCAGAACACTACTTCCTGCTTTTCAGCTCTCTAACTCTGAGTTAGTCAGCGTCTTGAAGGGGGGGTCACATGGGACATAACTGTTCAGTGAGTTTGCAATAGATCATCAGCATTCAGCTCAGATTCAAAAGCAATAGTTATATCCATGTGGCTCCCCCTCTAGTCAATGATTGGTTATTGCCTGTGGAAACCAAAAGTGCTGCAAAGCAGGAAGTAGTATACTGGCTATTATGTTACACATCCAGTCACTCCAGCCTTTATACATTACATTTTTTACATTACATTTTTGGCTAACTAACTATATTAGAAACATTTTTGATTTTACCCAGTTTTTATTTTTATACTGAACAATTACTTTAACATTTAACAATTTCTAGAAGGGGCAGAATGTCATGTGGTTCCAAAGCAACAATAATATACAGTCCAACTATAACTCAAAATATTGCTGACTAAATGCTAACTTAAACTTTTCCGTGGGCTCACTTCTTTCCTGCAATTTACAGCAATTCCCCCCAGGAAAATGTTGTTAAATGAGGGTTATAGTATCTGCTTAATACTTCTAGCTTATGACACTTCTTCTTACTCTACCAATGTTCAAAGAATGTTTTATTTGATCTAGAAAGGCCTCTCTCAAGAATGCAAGGTACTTCCTATAATGAAATAACAGCATTCTCTAATAGAGCATGGGATGTAAACATTGCCTTTAAATGGAAGGAAACACAAGTATGCTTGATGTAATCAGACTTGTAGTCCTTTGTGAATTTCCACTCGGCCTCCAGCCATTTGTTAAAAACAGGCAATTTCCTTTTTTAAACTTTTGTTGAGCATGCTATAAAATAAAACTCTTGTTTTGAACTAAAATTATTTTAAACTTATTAAGTAGATTGCTTTGTTGCCACAGTGAAATGCCAAGCAGCCTATGGCTCTCTGGATGTTTTTAAACTACAACTACCAACATATACAGCCACAGGTTGCCCGATCCTGCTACATACATCAGGGGAATGTAATAAAAGAAGCAAAGAGCAAAACTATTCGCACCAATAAGACTAAAAATCCACATCTCGCAATGTAATATTGTTCCTTAAACTGTTATTGCATTGCGAATTTTAAATGCGCATTGCGAATTTTAATTGTGCACTCATAAGAAGTGCTTGAAGGTGTAATCTTTTGGAGCAAATAACGACTTTTTCAGTAAGAAGTTTTATTACATTGACTGCGCATTGGTGCAAACTATAAAATTCACAAACGTCTTTCACTGTCTGAAGTGGTCGCTAAACAGTTTCCGGGCTCGCAAAAGCTATATTAAATTCGCACAAAGCAAAATTTGTTTGCGCAAAGGCATAACTTTTCGCATTGCGAATAGTTTTTCCGTTACCGATTTTTATTACATTCCCCCGTATATGTTTCATATAGTTTCATAGGCAAACTCTGTGAATAATATAATATTATTTCCTTCAACCATTGCCTGAAGTCTTCCATCAAGTGAATTACTAATACTTATAATTACTAATTAATAGTGAAAGGCAAGCTATTCATAGAAATACATTATGCAGAGACATGCTCCAGTACACCAGGGGGCAGATTTACTAACGGGCGACTTTTCGCCAGCGACAGCTGCACTCAGACTATGCCAATTCACTAATATGCGTTTCGTTATGGGCGCCGAACGCTGGCGACTTTTCACCAGCGTTACTTTGGCTGTGCAAGCATTTCATAACGAAGATGCGCTAGCTTTCATTTTTGCCTACCGAAAATTCGCTAGCGATCCTGCGCTTAGGTAAATTTGCAAAGGGTGGGAAATTTAAAGTTGTATGGATGTCTTTGGTATAACTGTTGGTGCAAATGATTTAAGTTAGCTCTTTTTAATACACCTGTCCAGGGAACCTTAATAAAGACAAGAGTTAATATAATGCCCGACACATGAGCCCACTGTAAAATTAATGTTCCATATGTTGTGAAGTGTATGGGAAAACCGGTTACCCAAAAAAGGTTCAAGTTAGGACTTTTGCGGGCAATCGCGCTGAAAAAAGGAAAAGTCGCCATCGTTTTTTGAGTTTTAATGCATTTTTTCGGGTTCACAGGATATGATGTAAGTGACAGAATATTGAGGAAGATCTAGCTTCTTTATTGCACTTCAATGGTCTGAGGTGGCAAAGGCAACTCTGGTGAAAGCGTTAACCTTCAGTAAAATCCGCACTTATGTGAATTTGCGGAGTAACGACCATTCGCCAGAGCGAAAAGTCGTATGGCGATAGAATGCGAATGGCCGCTAGCATCGGTCTGTTTCGCTAGCGAATTGGCGTCTGCACCTATTAGTAAATCAGCGATGTCCCTGCGGGTGGCAACGCAAGCGAATTGTCACTAGCGTTAGCCTTTTCGCTCTTAAATCAATCTGCCCCCAGGTCAGTTTACCAATATAATCTTCTGTCCCAAACTACCAGGGGTCTAAGAGATTGCAATAAAACAAGGGCCCTAATGAAATCACTTTGACCATTTCTGTACTGCTAAACGATGGAAATAATATCAGTATAAAGGAGGGAGTTCTAAGATAAATGCAATTTTCTTTTTAAATATTGATACATACAGTATTATATGCAATGCCCAACTGGGGTCTTCAGTTGAAAGTGTACGTTATAATAATACACCCTGTGCTGTAGGGTATAGAAAGTCACCAAGCTGTCCCATGACCATATAAACTCACATGGATGCAGTTCACCTGACCTACAAGGTTAACGAGTAATCTTATTTCTTCCTTTCAGATATTATACTCTATCCTGTAACTCTCAATGGTTGAAGGCCATTTAACTGAAAGCAGGAGTGGTTAGGAGCATATTACTGCACAGTAAACTCCACAAAGCGTGATGCAATATACATTTAATAGACCTGTTGAGTTATGATGGGTGTGTACTCCAAAATGCAAGGCTTTGAATAAATAGCACAAAGAAGTACAACACTCCTTAAAGGGATACTGTCATGGGAAAAACATTTTTTTTCAAAATGAATCAGTTAATAGTGCTGCTCCAGCAGAATTCTGCACTGAAATTCATTTCTCAAAAGAGCATTTTTTTATATTCAATTTTGAAATCTGACATGGGCTAGACATATTGTCAATTTCCCAGCTGCCCCAAGTCATGTGACTTGTGCTCTGATAAACTTCAATTACTCTTTACTGCTGTACTGCAAGTTGGAGTGATATCACCCCCCTCCCTTTTCCCCCCAGCAGCCAAACAAAAGAACAATGGGAAGGTAACCAAATAGCAGCTCCCTCACACAAGATAACAGCTGCCTGGTAGATCTAAGAACAACACTCAATAGTAAAAACCCATGTCCCACTGAGACTCCTTCAGTTACATTGAGAAGGAAAACAGCAGCCTGCCAGAAAGCATTTCTCTCCTAAAGTGCAGGCACAAGTCACATGACTGGGGGCAGCTGGGAAATTGACAAAATGTCTAGCCCCATGTCAGATTTCAAAATTGAATATAAAAAAATCTGTTTGCTCTTTTGAGAAATGGATTTCAGTGCAGAATTCTGCTGGAGCAGCACTATTAACTGATTCATTTTGGAAAAATGTTTTTTTCCAATGACAGTATCCCTTTAACATGCCCTACATTATCTTTGCCTCTTCACCCTTAGTGGACAGAGGCTTGGAAGCAAGAAAGCCTGCTGCAAATGTATAACTCAGATGAAGAAACTTTTACATAGTTAATATTGATTTCAGTTTTTTTGCAAACAATATTTCTGAGCATTCCAAATGAAGAGAAGTCAGAGGGACTAGGGGGCAGATTCCCTAAAGGCCGAATTGGCTAACGCTATCGTCAATGCGCTAGCATTGCCGCCCACAGGGACTGGGGCAATTTCCTAATGGGCGAATGCGTCACTTCGCTAGCGAAGGATATAGACACTAGCGTTGCTTCTCCAGGCGAATTTTCGCCAATTGCCTTCGCCAGCTCAGACCAGGCGAAGTGCAATGGAGTACAAAGGTCCGTAAAAAATTTTTTGGGTAACCGGGTTCTCCCCTCCATTTTCTTACATATGGAACATAAACTATACACTGGGCTCATGTGTAAGTCATTATAACAACTCTATTTTATTTATTATGGTTCCCTAGACTTGTGTAATGTAATGTATTTGCTGCAACATATACGTCCATTCAACATTATAATTTCCTGCCATATGCAAATTAGACAACGCTAGCGCATCTTCGCTTTGATTGCCGAAGTAACGCTAGCAAAAATTCACCAGCGTTCGGCGCCCTGGACGCAACTTCGCCCTTCAGTGAATTAGCTTTTTCCTAGCGAATTTCCGCCTGGCAAAGTGTTGCGATGGTTGTGAAGCGAATCTTTGCCAGTTAGGGGATTTGCCCCTTGGAAAGGTTGTAGATGGGCATTACTTTCTTTTTTTTAGCTAAGAAGTTTCAGGAAACCAAGCCAAGGGTAAGACTAAGCAGAAAGGCGTTGATTTGTGGGCAATATAATATGATAGAAAGAAACAAATACAAAGACTGGAGGAGAGGAGGCTATTTAAAGGGCTTATAAATGGAAGGAAAGGGAACATCACCAGTCATAGGTAGCTGTCCTTTTATTCCTAAGAAGGGTATTCTCCATACCCAAGTGTAATAAAGAAATGTTGAGGGAGAGCGAGATGTTACTGTTCTGTTTCTGAGAGAAGCGTCATGGCATCTCCCACTGATAAATACAAACAGTTAGGGGCATATTTATCAAGGGTCAAATTTCGAAATGAAAAAAC
This sequence comes from Xenopus petersii, assembly GCA_038501925.1. NCBI lineage: Eukaryota > Metazoa > Chordata > Amphibia > Anura > Pipidae > Xenopus > Xenopus petersii. Next base: position 94,288,458 of record CM076687.1, on the reverse strand, counting down.
TTCAAAATTCAAATTAAAAACGACCAACTGAAATGAAGTCAAAGTTTTTTTTGGTCGAATAGGTTGGTTTTCGATCGAATAGGTCTGTATTTGGACAAATTTGAATCCTACGAAACGAAGGAATAGCTCATTCGATCAAATTCGATTCCCCAAAAAAACTTAGATTTTTCAACGTTCACCAATTAACTCCAAATAGGTTATAGGAGGTCCCTCCCTCCCCCCATAGGCTAAAACAGCAATTTGGCAGGTTTTAGATGGCAAATGGTTGAAGTCGAATTTTTAAGGAGATAGTACATGATAAATTTTGATATTTCTATTTTTTGCAAATTTGAATCGAATTTAAACTATTCCCTAGTCGCAGTACACAAAATTAGCTCGAAATTTGAATTTTTTTCAATTCAAAAATTCACCTCCGCCATTGAAAAATCTGCCCCTGTCTGTGTTTATTTCATTGCCTCTTTAAAGGTAAATACAAGGACCATAACCTCAATTTTCTGCCGCTAAAAGAAAAAATGAGTACAAAAGAGCCCACATTCTACAGACCATTCATTACTTTTATCATGAGCACTGTGTAATGTCAGTGAACTTGGTGTTAACTCCCTGCTGAGCAGACTGTGGTACAGGAATGAGTGATAGGGAGTGATTCAGAGTGACTGTACTATATCATTAACTTAGAAATCTTGTCATGGCAACAAAATAACCTCTGGCAACCTCAGGCTTTCCAAGCAAAAAGCAGCCGGGCACAGGGATCATGAAACCTGCATTTCCTGCCTAGCAAGTTCAATGCATTCCAAAACTTTATAGATGGCTGCCCATAATAATTAAAATTTCTGTCAAATTTTGATTTGCCAGTGTAAGGTAAAACATGATTTTCTTTAGCCTCTTTTTTCTTCTGACAGAGCTGCCAGAAGAATGACATTATGCACAGGATTTTATTTCCTTTTGCATTTCCACCCACATACAACATGATATTCCAGTGTTTTAGGTAGGTGCCACGCTCAGTTGTTTCTTGGCCTGTATATAAGAGAAACAGCCCCTCCTCTTCCATCAGCACTCGCCTGTGTCTGCATCCAGAATCACTACTTTGGTCTGGTTGCATAAATACTGATAGGGCCACCAGAAATCATCAGAAATCACTGCCCATACTACAAAATTTTCTGGGGCCCCTGGTCCCCGCCCACCCCAGCCCATCCCCCAAATCCCACACCACAGTAAAAAGGCCACACAGACATCAGTGCTTAAAACAGAAAACCCCCTCCCACAAGTTATAAAAAGCCATTGGTGGTCAGGACCCCATTATGAGTAGAAAAAAAAACATTGGTGGCCAGTTTCCCACATAAAAGTTTTTTTAAAAAACATTGGTGGTCAGGGTCACCCCTACAATTTAAAAAAAAAAAATCATTGGTGGTCAGGGCCCCCTATAAAATAAAAAAAAATGGCACCAGGGCCCCCCATAAAGGCTTTTAAAAAACATTGGTGGTCAGCCTCCCCCTACAAATTAAAAAAAATAATTGGTGGCCAGGGCCCCCCTACAAATTTTTTAAAAAAATTTATGCCAGAAAAGCTTTTTTTAAAAAAACATTGGGGGCCAGGGGCCTAAATACTGTTAAAACAATACAAGGGTTTTGATAAATTAAAAAAAACACATTGGTTTTCAGTGGAACTTACAGGGTCTGATTTACATAGTGGGCGCCCCTAGTCCCACTATCGTTCGTTGCCCCTGTCCCCTCCAGGGGGACAGGAGCAATGGGGATTGGTGCACAGGAAATTTAAAAAATGATTGTATCTCCAGCGCATCCCCAGTGTTTTTGAACCAATGTGGGTGTGATTGGACAGCCGCCCTACGCCCGGGCCTAGGTGGCCTTTCCACAAATCCGGCCTGGGAATTTACATTAAGCTCTTTTTGTGGCTTCAGGTGTTTTTGTGGCTTCAGCTTTGGCTCCTTTCGTGGCTTCAGGTCTTTCCGTGGCTTCAGGACTTAAACTTCCGGGCTTTTTGTGGCTTTGTATCTTTTCGCGGCCTCAGGACTTCAACTTCGGGTCTTTTTGTTGCTTTGGGTCCGTTCGTAGCTTCGGGTCTTCGGTGCTTTAGATATTTTAGCGGCTTCAGGTCTTCAGTGATTCAAGTCTTCGGGAATTCAGATTTTCGGCTCTTCTGGGGTTCAGCAGTGCCGTCAATGGCCTGGTATAGATGTACCCCCTGTGTACCCCTGATGGCGACCCTGCATACTGAGTAGGTTCAGCGGTGGATTTGCCCCCAGGCCAACATAGTGACTCTGGGTGCAGGCACAGAAGAGTGCTGATGCCAGTGAATTGATTGATTCTTGCCATTGATATGCAGGCTTAGATTCAGTTCTGTGTGGCATTTGCCTTATTTAAAATTATAGCAGTATGTTTCTTAAACTTTTTCTCAGGGCACCCAAATTAAGCTGTAGAATCGGCATTGCGACTCTCAGTTTAAATACTATTATCTGTTGGATGAAATTTGTTATTATTGCTATAGATCAATGAAAGTTAAGTTAAAGTTAGGATCTCTACCCTTTACCCACTTGTACAGTGACATTTGGATGCCATTGATGCCAAATATAAGGCAGAATCTGACAATGTTGGCATTTTCTCAGCTGTTGTTTTTAGCAGACAAACCATCTGTGATATTGGCCCTATATTATTAATTCCCAAGTTAAAGAACGAAGCTGGATCAAGAGGATCGACCTCTGGATGTCCTCCACATTGGACCATCTCAATGGCATCATTAAAATGTTGTCATAATAATGTCCTAATCAACCAAAAACACCTCAAAGGGCAGCTAAAAGTCATTTGCTTCAGGTTTCTGTAAACTACGGAAAGTTGATGCCATAGTTAAAATAGATCTTGGATTAACGTTATTTTAGGTTACCAAATGAATGGCCAAGATTTTAAGAGTTTGTTAAAGTTTTTGTGGTTATAATAAACTTAGTAAACTATTATTTATTAGTAACTGTTTGGCAACAAAAGTCTCGTCTTGAGACTTATTTAACAACACTGGAAAAAATTATCAACAATGGGCAAATCTGCCTGTTGGCAGTAACCCACAGCAACCAGTCAGGGATTGGGTTTTTTAAGGCAGCTGCAGTTAAAACCATGAATGCAACAACTTGATTGGTTGCCATGGGTTACTAGCCAAGGGCAAATTTGTCCAGTGTTGATAAATGACCCCCCCTTGCCTCGTGGATGAAAGCACTGGGCACAAAGACACACTCAGCATTACAATTGTGCAGCAAGCAAAGCCTTTGTAAAACATAGGCTTATAAAAAAGTGTGAGTAATTACATGGTGACAGCATCCTATAATTACTCTGAGTTCCATTGCTGTACATTAAAGTATCTAAACTTTGACCTCTTCCAGTTCATTCCCTCTCTGTAACAGAGTTATAATTATTATCAGTCGCTTTATGCATCTCCATGTGTTGCAACATAAATTGCTGACATGCACAAATTCTTGGTAGAACTTTCAGAACACACACCCCTTATATTTTGCCCCCCCCCAATTTAAACCAGCAAATTTGCATTTGTATCAAAATAATGCATTAACAGTCAGGGCCGCCATTAGGGGGTGCTCCTGTACTGGACCCAGGCCTAAAGGGGGATTTCGGAAGAGGCGGCACAGCTTCATCGCTGTCAAGGGGGCACAGCTATTTTGAAAGCTGCAGCACAGTCGGGCCCCCTTGACAGCGCCAAAGCCATGCTGCCTCTTCCGAAGTTCTGAACCACCAAAGTCCCGAAGAGCCAAAAAGCCGAAGTCTCAAACTGCCAAAGTCCAGAAGCCGCAAAAAGACCTGAATCCATGAAAGGAGCCAAAGTTGAAGTCCTGAAGCCGGGAAAAGACCCAAAGTCATGTAAAGAGACCAACTTAAAGTCCCGAAGCCGCGAAAAAACCTGAAGCTGAAAAGAGATGAACTTGAAGTCCTGAACCCGTGAAAAGTCCCAAGTTCCCGAAAAGAGCCGAACTCGATGTCCTGAAGCCGTGAAAGGAGCAGAAGTTGATGTCCTGCAGCCACCAGTTCTACTGAACAACAATTGTTTTATTTTTTTTAACCCCTAGCCACCAATCTATTATTATAATATTCTATAGGCCCCAGCCACCAATGTTTTTTAAAAAAACAATATTCTCAGGGGCCCCAATGGCCCTGGTGCCAACATTTTTTTTAACTTTTGGGGGGCCCTGGCCAACAATGATTTTTAAAAAACTTTTATGGGGGGCCCTGGTGCCAATGTTTTTTTTTAACTAGTAGGAGGGCCCTGACCCCCATTTAAAAAAAAAAAAAATACTTTTATGAGGGTCCTTGGCACCAATTTTTTAAAACTTATAGGGGGGCCCTGGCACCACAGTTTTTTTAACTTATAGGGGGGCACTAACCATTGATGGCTTTTGAGGGGGGTTTACCATTATTAATGCTGAAGTCTGTGTGGTCTTTTAACTGTGGTATGGGGTGGTTGGGATCTGAGATGGGGCTGGGGTGGCCCAGGGGGCACCAACATTTTCTATCTACTGGACCCCGTTGATTTCTTATGGTTAACAGTCGTGCTATTTAAAGTAGAAGGAAAGGCATTTTAACTTGTGATTGTATTTGCTTATCTAACACCCTGGGCTGGTGCTCTTATCAGCAGAAATTTGCACCAGCCAGGGGTTCTTCCAGCGAGCACCACTGAACGATTGTCTTCCTGCTTCTTCTTTCTTCAAATATTTAATGGCCTGCCTTTTCGTTTAAGTTCAAGGATCACTTCATTGCACCCGATGGAATAACCCTTGTGTATGCTCAATTCTCATCTTTTTATAATGGCAATGTGCCATTTTGGCATGATGTAAATATGCACATTTAATACAATACAGGTACAGGACCTGTTATCCAGAATGCTTGGGAACTGGTGTTTTCTGGATAAGGGGTCTTTCTGTAATTTGGATCTACATAAGATCATTAAAACATTCAATAAACTCAACGTGATTGTTTTGCCTCCACTACAGATAACATCTTAGTTGGGATCAAGAACAAAGTACTGTTTTAGTATTACAAGGAAAAAATGAATCATTTTTAACAATTTGAATTATTTGATTACAATGGAGTCTATGGAAGATTCCCTTGCTGTAATTCAGAACCTTCTGGATAACTGGTTTCCATATAATGGATCCCATATAGGTCTGGACTGAGAATTGAAATAGGCATTTCAGGTACACAGAAGCCCAATCAGCCCACACAGAGGCCCAAATAGCCTCCACCAGCCCACTAAATACTGACTTTCTATGGCACCTTATAGCATTTGCCACAACTCACAGATTGCCAGTCCGAGCTTGATCCCATACCAGTAAAAACAATATAAAGAAGTTTTTTTTTAATGGAACACCAATCTTTTTACATGCCTCCCTTTTAAGGTTTGTAGAAATTCTGTTTGCAACCTGGATCCTTGTACCTTAACCCCCTTTGTGTTAGACATGTTCTAAACTAACAATGATATTCTGCACTAAAATAGGCTTGACTGTGAGATTTCGTTACAAAGGTGATTGTTCCTACAAGTGTGAAAAGCTAATTCTAACATTTCTTTTCACTTTGTAAACTCGCTAATAGGAGTGAACCTTGCCCCTGCGTGTGTATCTGTTTCTGAAAATGACATGAGAAACAACTGGTTATGTCGATCAAAAGTGCCTAACAAGTTTATTATGAGTAAAAAGGCAAGTGTGCCCCCCATTAATTCTATAGATTTTAGATATTGTATGTACTTTATGTATATCTAGATTCATTCAGAGCTATAGTATGCACAGCTTTGTACAATTTTAGTACTTGTTTTTAGATTTGTGACAGTTTGTTTTGTTACTTCTAGTACTATGCTGCCCATCAAAATCCTCTAACAAGTCTATCTGCCTTATAAAAAATGGTTTGCAAACAGGCAGTAACACAAACACTGATGTTACAAATTGTAACAACTTCTCCACAGCTTACAGACAGCATGCAGGAACTACATAACCCACAATGCATTGCACTGTGATGTTCCTTTCCTTATTGAAATCACGCGTGCAGGGAATTGTGGGGTTTGGAGGATGCAGGCTGAGGACAGATGACTGTTAATACAAAGTAACAGTAGTCAGCCAGCTCAGCAAAGTAGTCAGAGAGATCAGCAGCAGAGCAGGGGGCTAGGCTTAGGGAACTGTCAGAAACCATTAAAAATCATCAAAAGTCTGCATATTTTTTTAATTAAGGTATATTGCAAAGTTGCTTAAATTTATGTTTATTTTTCAAAAATCTTAAGTTATGTTTTTGTGGAGTCCCCCTTTAAGTTAAAAATGTTCTTTTGTAGAAACACCCCAAAAATGTCATATTACAGTGTGTATGTCATTAATAGCATTATTTGTAGAATCCTGTCTGCTCAGCACAAGGACCTATAGACTCAATGTCCTCAATGTGGTGATAATGGCTTGCATGTGGAAAACCTTTTGTGTATATATATATATATATATATATATATATATATATGCCATCACCTTGTATCCTTTATCAATTTTGTATGCATGAGCACCCAGGTATCGTCCATTCTTGGGGTGTGCGGCCCATACATGCTGTTTCCTATCTATATATATATGTATGTATGTGTATATATATATATATATATATATATATATATATATATATATATATATATATATATATATATATATATATATATATATATAGTGAAGGAAGAAAACCGGCACTCACGAAAATGACATTAACTGTGCCTGGGTGCAGTCCTTGTTGAGGATTAAATGTAGAGCAGGAAATGAAGATCGCACTCACAGGTCTTAGAAGTGATAAATGTCTCTTTATTCAGTGGACAATGGCTGACGTTTCGGCTGACACGACAGCCTTTCTCAAAGTGCAAAAATGGTTCAAACAAACGAAATAAATACCAAGTGTGGCGGGAAACACAAAGGAGCAACCGAAAGCAGGGGAAGTGACGTGTAAAAGACCTCAACAGTGACTGCATAACAGACAATAAAGTGCAAAAAGAATGATTACAGAAATAATGTTGAAAACACATAAAACAATGTGTAAAAAAATATTTTGGATCAGAAAAAAGGAACTTTGGCTTGTTAAGGGATCACATTCAAACTAGTGAATAGCAATGTTAGCAGGAATCAGCATGGCTTTATGAAGGATAGGTCATGTCAGACAAATTTGATTACTTTTTAAAATGAGGTAAGTAAGATGCTGGACAGCATGTGATGGGCAGTAGATGTGATGTAAAATAATTTTGCCAAAGTGTTTGATACCATGCTGACTGCTTTCTAAACTAAGGTCTATTGGGCTTAATGTCATTTGCACATGGATAGGAAACTGGCTACAGGATCAGGTACAGAGGGTGGTTGTTAATTGGACATTCTCTACTTGGAGTAAGGTTCTTAGTGGGGTCCCCCAGGGCTCGGTATTAGGTCCACTTTTATTTTACTTGTTCATTAATGAATTAGGGGAGGGTATTGTAAGTAATGTATCAGTGTTTGCAGATGACACAAAACTATCCAGCCCAATTAATTCCATCTTGCAAGGATGGTCTTTCCAGCTGACACAAGGTCATCCATTCCGATTAGAAGAAAAGAGGTTCCGCCTAAATATTCGGAAAGAGGTTTTTACAGTGAGAGCTGTGATAATGTGGAATTCTCTCTCTGAAGCAGTCATACAGGCTGATACATTAGATAAGAAAGTAGCCCAAAAATAGCACAATATGTGCAGTGAAAAAAAGTCTAACGAATAAATTAATATATATGAAAATATGCCTTTTTCAAATTGTTCCATGAAGCAAAATCTGACAGATTCGCCCGTCACCAGGGGCATAATTACAGAGGGGGCCCAGGAGGTATAGTTGCCCTATAAGGCCGTAATACATATACGATTTAATAAATATTGGCAAAACAGGTTAACCTCTAGACATTTTAGTGGCCAACAAGTTTTTGCCCCAAAATTGTCTGAAATTGAGGAAAGTTACCTGAAAATGCGAGAATGCTTAAGAGTGATGGGAGACTGGGGTACAGAGCCCAAAATCTGGTAACTTCTGACTTCTACACAAGTTAGTCCCATTGCATGCTGGGTATTGTAGTCTTACATTAAACTTGCCAGTTGGCAAAACGACATTACCCAATTGGGAGACGCAGGCTTGGCACATTAGGGCAAGAAACGTCTAACATTTTGGCTGCAACAACAGCCTTTATCAAAGTGATAAAGGCTGTTGTTGCAGCCAAAACGTTAAAAAATAGTTTATAATGAAAGTTTTTACTTTAAGACCTCTTCAAATGATATATATATATATATATATATATATATATATATATATATACAACAGTTCTATATATATATATATTATTTATATGGCCTCATGCCGCCCCTATACCTCCTGGGCCACCTACAGCCACAGAGTCTGCTTCCTCTGTAGTTACGCCCCTGCCAGGTCTGAACAGCACTGTATGTGCGTATTTTATAACCAGAGCAGTTGCTTCCAATAGCTAAGTTGCTCATATTGCTCTATATACTAAGTAAAACCACCAACGCAGATAGGGGGTGGATCGAGATAGCAGGCATCGAAGCAGGTAAAAGTGCAACCACACCTGGGCTTGAAAGTACCATACCTCATTGACTGGAACTGTGAAGCTCTACAATTTTGTATCCATATGAAAGAAACAACTCATCTGCCTGCACACCAATGAAGCTCAAATATATTTGGCATGGAAGGGCATATGTTACAGCTTCAATAGCAGTTGCCACAGTTAGAAAAAAGACTTCAGAGCTAATAGCTCAATAGGAGAATATATGGTAACACAGGTCATAGTGGCAAATAAGATGAGCTGGGTAATAGAACACCAGAAACACCTTTATGGATAAGGTGAAATGTACTAATAAAACATAAAAATGCTGCATAAAAAGGACTATATATGTATGACTGAAAACCGGCACCCAGAGACTAGATGCAGTCAATAAGTATATATGTTACAATCTTGCTACGAAAATCCACACTCACAGAGCTTATAAGCTTTTAAATGAGTATTTATTTGGGAGACTAAGTTATTGGTAGTGTCCCCATTACTCATCTAATGCAATAATCTATTAAATGCCTTTTAAATACATTTTGCAGAAAGGAATTAATAAAAAATGTGATCTTTAATGCTTCAGTAACTTATCATGAAGCATCATATCTTCTTTTCTACTAATATACTGAATATCAGTACTGTAGGCTGCTGCCGTCCCTAGAGGTCTAATTATAAGGCTTCTATTTTAGATCCTGCTTACAATGAAAACTTGCTGTGAAAAGCAGTTCACAGGCTGTACTGGAATGTCTAAGGGTCGGATTCTAATGCATAAATAAAGAGGCAGTTAATTCACATCGTTATTATAAGGCTCAGCTGCATATTATTATTATTATTATTATTAAAAATAAAATACATTAAAGTAAGGTCAGGTCAGACCGCAGCAGACTTCTGCAGTGCATATTGAGTGTAAAGAAGGGATTTCCAATCAAATGGTTTTCAAAAAGAGCTAGAATCAAAGGGGATTATTGTGTAAATGAAAATTTGACATAATCTTGATCTCATAGAAATAAAAATCAATTGATCAAATCTGACTCCTGCATGATGAGACAAACTGCTGAAAGGGGGATACTTAAGAGAAACTTGATTATTGTAGAAACAGTGCAGAATTTTTAATTGATTTTATGTGGAGACTGGAGAGTTCCTTATTCCATACGATAAAGCTTTCATCACATTTCATGATAGTTTCCCTTATGATAGTGTAACAACAAAACAAAGATTACTTAGAATTACTAAACAAAAATACAAATAGATATTGGAAGTTACATACATAGTTACATAGTTCCAATATTTATTTTTTAAATATGTAAATATTAAAAAAATGAAACAGGAACGGGTGGGACCATTAATATCAGAGAGAGGTCAACTGGTTGATAAGAACAAAAAAAAAGCTGAGATTCTGAACTGTTATTTTTCGTCTGTTTACACAAATGAGGAACCAGTTTATGAAGGTTTCCTTCTTGATAGTCCCAATTCTAATCCTTCACTCGAGCTAAGTAAATGTGCCCCTGTATGTTATGTAAGATATCAACTATGGGGGTTATGTAAAAAAAGACACTATGTTTGCTCAGGAGCAGTAACCCATAGCAACCAATCAGCAGAAAGCATTTACTGGTCACTTGCTTAAAAGCAAGCATCTTATTGGTTCCTATGGGTTACTGCTCCTGGGCAAACAGTGCATATGGGGATATGCATCTTTCAAAAGGAAACTTTTTCTTCCACCCATCAGTTCCCCCTGGCTAGAAGTATAAAATGAAGTCACATCCCAACCCTGCTAAAACTGCTTCTTTGCACCAGAATAAACAACAAAACATTCCCTTGAAACTGAAGCATTGGATGAATGAAGAATGAAGAAACCAGGAAGTATTATTATTATTATTATATATTGCTTTATTTCACCATATACTTAACAAATACGGAACAATTTATCCCAAACTTCCCAACATTCCAAAATGGTTGAAGCTCAGTAATGTGCATACTACAACCCACCTAGACTCTATCCACCGTGACCTACACACAAACATGCCTTCTATCTACCCATAAACCTCACCCACCTTTTTGTATGCTCTGGGTTCATGAATCAGGACTGTACCACCAACATGGGATAATTGGGATCTTATATTTAAGTTACTTCTTATGATCAAAATAATGTAGAGTGGGTGTAAAATAGCTAAAATCCAAATGAATACTTTGTTTTGAACAAGAATTTTCTTGTGCACATAAAAAAACAATTCAAACGGAACTTGGCTTTCTTTCTCTTAGCCATGGGGGAATTGTTAGTACTAAAATGTAGTGATGTAGCGAACTGCCGATTTGATGTTCGCGAACGCCGTTCGCGAACACCGGCAAAAAAGCGAACAGTTCGCGAACAGTTCGCGAACTTCGAACGCTCGATAAAATCGTTCGATCGAACGATCGAAGGATTTTATTCGTACGATCGAACGATTTTCGTTCGAATCGAACGATCGAAGCTATTCGATCGAATGATTTTAATTCAATCGAATGCTTATAATCGTTCGAACGAATGGAAATCGTTCGATTTTAGCGATCGAACGGTCGAATGGTCGAATGGTCGAACGAAATTTTACTTCGAATCGAACGCGAACACCAATTGGCGAACGTCGCGCGACGTTCGCGAACATTCGGCGGACGCGAACAGTCGAAGTTCGCGCGAACTAGTTCGCCGGCGAACAGTTCGCTACATCCCTACTAAAATGCAGTGTTTCAGGTTAAGATTCCACTACCGTATGAATCATCCTGTGTCTTGGTGACCTCATCCTTAATGAGTAGTTGGTTAACTTACTACAGTTGGTTAAATGGGCAGTTCCTCTTTATGTTCCAGATGGAAAAACAGAACAATGCTGAAATCAATAGTAAATGTTTTAAGATCTTAGTGGAAGATATTAAAAAGCTGAACCACCATAAGCAGCATATAAAAGAGGACCTTCCGACCAAAACATAAAAAACTGTATAATAAAAGCCCTTTTCAAAACATGAAACACAAACTGTTTTTTTATTTAGCTATCCATAACATAAAATGTATTTAAAGATCACAGTTGTCAATCAACTTTTGCATTCTGCATTTCTATGGCATTGGCAAGGCAATTACTTCCATACTTCACTACCTTTCCACTTTTCACATTCACCCTCCCTTCTCACTGTTTATAATGTAACACAGTCTGTGTTTGGGCATGAACATGGTTTAGGCACATGCACACAATTTAGGGAATATGCCAAGCTTGCCTTACTGACATTATTTCCATGCAAATAAAGTTTATTCTGCTTGAATATCTTGAAAGAAGGGGACTCTCAACTCTCAGTGATGTCTTCATGCAGAGGTCTGGGTTAGATTTTGATTGACAGATAGGTTTAATATAACTTTTAGGAGGGTTCCCTTTCCCAGTAGATGTTTTAGAGCTAACTTAAATAACCAACTCTAGTACAAACAAAAGCTAACAACATAACTTACTCTAGCAAACACCCTGCATGCAGAGAAACAAGATTTCTATCAGAGCTGGTTAATTTAAAAGAGTGATAATACATCTTCTAGGCAAAGGGTGCAATCACCCCAAAGGATGTATTAGACCTAATTGGCAATCAAAAACTGACTCCGCCTACTGCATGAAGAGAAAAGAGAGACAGGTTGCTGAGTGCAGGACAGTGAAGAGTAACTTGGTTATCTCATAAATGGCACACAAACGTTTCTTATGTCATTGAGATTAAATCTATATAACATCATTTATTTTCACAATAGATCCCCAAATATTTATAAAGGGAGCACACCAATTACAGCTGGAGAAATATGGCTTTATAGGTAAGCTGCTTTGTAGCCATGAGGCTGCCACACAAGTTTTTCGAGGCCGTCTTTTTTGGGTTGTTTTTTGATGCAGTGGCACAACCTAACAGGCAAGGGGTTAGAGTTACCGTGATGCATTTTGTTGTTCTGTTTGTCCTCTATCTTAATAATCCAGTAAAGTAAGAAAACCATTAACAAGTACAATTTGTAGGTGTACTTGTGGTTACTGCTAGTAGACCTGGATTCTCTGTCTCTGCTAGCCTGTGTAGCTGGATACACATTACCCAAACTCTTGCCACTTCAGTCGCCAGACCATTTGGAGCAACCACAGGGTGATCATGTAGTCCTATTCCATTTAGTAAAGAAAACATTTGGTTGTAGTCATGCTGTATAATGCACCATATCAAAGATTCATTTCTGCGCATAAAGGAGAGTAATTTATATTGCTGCAGAAAAGGGGCTTAAAAATATGCTGATGGTTACTTAATCGTTGTATTTTGTTCCAGGCCACAATGGGCATTTCAATGGGTACTGCACCCTCTTTCAATGCCCCTAAACTATGATGTCTTGCTATGAATGGAAATTATCCGATTATCTTTAGGCTTGGTCTTCACTACACATTTGCTAACAAAAGCAATATGTAATGTGTCGTACATTCTATGATATTTATAGCTAAATCTGGAACAAAAGTGGAGATATGTCAGACTGTGCAGGACTCAGCTACAAAGTGCTGAGCAATATTTCTTCTCTGCGCATTGCTAATTCCAGCTGGACCCGTGACAGGTACCTAATCGATCCCATGCTTGTGTCCTACTAAACTAGTTCTGGCCAGCAGCAGCACCATCTACAGTTAATGTCCATGATTCATTCGTAGAACATCTGGATAAAAACTTAATCGGACAAGTAATGTGTATAATACTTTGACTTCTTACATAGGCATTTGACTTTCTCTGTTTCTGCTCTCTTGTTGCCAACAATACCCTATGTCATTTTTAATCAATTGTTTAAATATTTCTAATTAAAAATATCATTAAAGGAAAGGCTAAAATTAAGTAAACTTTATCAGAAAGGTCTGTATAAATTCACCAGTAACCCTCAAAGTAATGCTGCTCTGAGCCCACTGTCAAAAGAAACACTCCATTCCTTTCCTTCTATTGTGTACACATGGGCTTTTGTATCAGACTTCCTGTTTTCATCTTAAACCTCCAGGGCTAGGGCTTGAGCATGCTCAGTTTGCTCCTCTCTCCCTCTCCCTTTTCCCCCTCCATCCTCCCCTTCTTGCTGTAATCTGAGCCCAGAGCTATGAGTGAACAGGGATGGATTAAAGAAGGAAGTGATGTCATACCAAGCTAATATGGCAGCTGCTATCCTAAACAAACAGAGAGAGCTTCTAGAGTTATTTATCGTAAAGCATTCTGCAGAATAAATATAGTGTTATAGTTTGCACTATTGTTTGTACTCTATTGGCAATAAACTGCTTCTGTAGCTTTCCTTCTTCTTTAAAAAAAAATAAAACTGTGGTTTTATGTATAGTTTTATGTGCAGGGTGTGTTGAATGAAGTGGTCCTTTTCTCTGCTGGTCTGCCAAGGCCCCTGTTAGGATATGATTGCTGCTCCAGAGTTCTCACAATTAGATCACCACAATTTGTCATAGAACATGGATGACCCAGTTGGTGCTATTATGGTGACCCCACCAAACTAATGGATCCAGCCCAGTATCGCTAGCTATACAATGCAATAAACTGATAACTTTTCCTTGAAAACCTGAGAATGTGTTCATAGAGCTGTCAACTCCCCCGATAGGGAAGTACCAGATTTTCGTCTCTGTTCCCTGTTCTACCGTGCATTCCACCGATTTCTGACAATCTCTGGTGATTTCTAACGAATTCAGGTGTGGCATGCGCAAAACATTTCAGGGACATCTGCGTGGCTTTGATGGCTTCAGGAGAGATTTTGTGTACTCGCATGATATAACTTCAGCTGGTAGCATGTCTGTGCTGTGACGTCACAAACCTGGAAATTTTTCAGCTCAGCTCCCGGCTGTTGCATTTTAAAAAATTTACAGCCCTGTGTTCATTACTTCTCTTTTATATTCATTGTCTATGGAATCTCACTCAAGTAGAAGTTGTGACTCCATGTACACATACTGCAATCCTCTTTGCTTTATTTGTATGTGTATATGTATACTATTTATACTAAATCTTGCTGTCACTGTCTTAAGGTGGCCATACACTGAGAGATCCGCTCATTTGGCGATGTCACCAAACGAGCGTATCTCTCCCCGATATGCCCACCTTGAGGTGGGCAATATCGGGCTGATCCGATCGTGGGCCCTAGGGCCCAATGATCGGATCCTAACGCGTGGGAAACGGGGGTCGGATCGCGGGACTGCATCAACGAACAGATGCGGCCGCGATCCGACGGGATTTTTCGTCCCATCCGATCGAGATCTGGCTGACTTTCGGCCAGATCTCGATCGGTGAAGCCCGTCGGGGGGGCCCCATACACGGGCCAATAAGCTGCCGACACGGTCTGTCGGCAGCTTTTATCGGCCTGTGTATGGCCACCTTTACTCTTCTGCACCATCATCCCCCCAGTTCTCCTACCAATTGGTGCTCTGTTGGACCCCACATCAATCATCACAATTTGTATGGTAACTTTTTGCAATTCTGTTTAAGAAATATGCAATATGTAGGTTCCATGGAATGAGCAGGGTGACCAGAGAAAACATGAAAGCTTACCTGCCCGCAGCCCTGCATGACCTGCCTTTGGTTTTGCACCAAAAGCCTGATGTGTAAGTAAAAGTGAAATGTGGCTTTTTTTTTGTCTGCCAATGCCTCTAGCTGCAATAAATGTACAGTATTGGACCATAAAGTCACTGATATATGGTTTCTAATATGGCTGGACATTGTGATCTATAATGATGTCTATTATCTGCCTTAGAAAAAGGGAAATGTGCTTCTTTAAAATTCCTAAATACTTCAAATGGAGAACATGAGCAGAAAAGCTCTTGCAAGGATTATCATAGCTTTTTTTTTTTATAGTACAGGTATGGGATCCATTATCCTGAAACCCATTATCCAGAATGCTCCGAATTATGGAAAGGCTGTCTCCCATAGACTCCATTATAATAAAATAATCCGAACTTTTCAAAATGTTTTCCTTTTTCTCTGTAATAATAAAACAGTAGCTTGTACTTGATCCCAACTAAGATATAATTAATCCTTATTGGAGGCAGAACCAGCCTATTGGGTTTTTGTCATGTTTACATGATTTTCTGGTATGGAGATCCAAATTATGGAAAGATCCGTTATCCAGAAAACCCCGGGTCCCGAGCATTATGGACAACCGGTCCCATACCTGTATTTAACCTGTATTAAGACTGATTATTTGTGATACCAAATCATTTCAAGATAACCTGATAAATCATTTTAATAATTTTTACATGCACGTTAATTCAGGGCCAGGGTACATGCAATGTTTGGGTCGTAGAAGCAGCTACTTATTTGCTCTCTATTCACTCAAGTAGCTGGATATTTGAACGGTGGAAATACCATTCCCTATCCCTTTTGCTAGCTGAAACATTTTGCAAAGTTAAAATGAAACCCTACAGGAATCGGCATTTCCTTTTTCAGCTCATACAGCTGATTACTTTATTTGTCTAAAGAGAGGTATGTGAATGGCAAGGTCAGTGCTTTGTAAAAAAAATAAAATAAGTAGCAACCTCTGCTTAAGGAATTATGCAGCACCTTTTGTTATTACAAATTATTTCTCAGTTCTGTAATGACACTGGATGGCAAAGGGGCAGGCTTTTTCCAAACAAGTGTATTGTATCTAATAAACAAACCCTTTTCCCATTAATTTGTCATCAGACCAATCAGTCCTCACCCTGCATTGTGCAAGTGTGGTATACAATCCCTTTCAGGTTGTTTATTTTGTGGCCAATAAATTCCAAACATAAATCCACATCATGTCTGGAATGAGAAACAAAATAGTCCCTGGCATTTGTAGTATCACATTTGATGATGTAACCCAGATATGGACATGTCATTCTATTGTGTAAACATAAATGGCTACATTGGAACTGAGAGAGTTTGCTGTAAATAACTGTGGAGTGGTTTATGATGACACATTTGTACAAATGAGCTAGTTGTCCTCACACCCACTTTTGCGGTTGGCGGGCACTACCGGCTTCCGACTTACGGCTTCCTTTTTTATTGACGGCGCTTGATCGCCCACTCCTTTTGTGACATCATCAGTGGGGCAGGTTGGAACGGGTCTATAAATGGAAGCCGGAAGTCAAGCTCGTGCAGGCGAGGGTGGAGGGAGGCCGGTTTAGGGTCGGGTGCGGGTTAGGTTTTACCCGACCCACACATCACTAATCCCTTTTAACTGTTTTTGGGTTCCCTCGGTGAATTAAGTCCACAATGAGCAACCTTTGCTATAAAATTTTGTCAACACCGGTATTCTATAATACAAAGCAAATACAAA
The DNA here is from genome assembly GCA_038501925.1 of Xenopus petersii. NCBI lineage: Eukaryota > Metazoa > Chordata > Amphibia > Anura > Pipidae > Xenopus > Xenopus petersii. The sequence continues at coordinate 94,271,593 of CM076687.1, read as the reverse complement.
GCAAACTGAAGCAGTAATATACCAAATACCCATTACAATATATTCCTACATGTTTGTTATTGTTGGCTTAAATAGAACAGTTGCTATGATAAAAAGTGTACTAAACTGTAACTAATCTGTTGTACAGTTGTATCCATTATATTTAGTGATTTCCGTGATCCTCAAGGTAACCTTATTTTCCAGTTGCAACTGACACACTCTTTTCACCTTCTCTACTTGATGGTCCCATGTGTGAGCAGTTTCCAATTTACTTTTGACAACCCGCAAGGGTGAGTTTGTAGTAGAAACTGTTTGGTTGAGGAACTGCTTATTTGCCAACCTAACTGTCCTTTCCCAAACTGTCAGAATTTCTAATACTAATAGACTACTGCAGCACAAATATGACAGAGATTGGATAGAAAATATAAGAGCATCACGCAATATTATTATGACCAAATTATAAAGTGTGTGCAGAGACAATGTCATGTTTTTAAAAAGGTCAGTATCTCTTTAAGAATAAACGTAGTTATTTAAAGGTTAAAGGTATGTATATATACATAAATGCGCAACTATATAAACTATATATGGTCTTGAAAGAGGTCTTAGGAACAGGTCGAAACATTGACCCTCTGTTTGAAATATATCAAATAAAAATTGTGGATTTTTAAGAAAATATTTCATAGGTTCCCCGAGTGCAACTTAATTTTTAGATGTTTCTATGAAGTACCAGTAGGAAGCACCTGGGTCATTCATTTCCGGAAATGGTGTGCTGAACTCGTTGGGACTATATATGTATAGCTCAAGCACCACCCCTTTATCACTTTACAAATGGTGACCTCTAAAACCACGATTGTCATGGAATTTATTAAAAGCTATATAATAAGTGTGAATGTATAAAAGTATGAACGATCTGCTAAAAAAATACAAATACCTTGAAAATCTTGAAGAATTCGAGAATTCCTAGCAAAAAAAAAAAAAACGAAAACTTCTATAAGTCCAAATTGATTAGAAGCTGCTCGCACTGACTTCTTTAAGACCTCCGACAACTTTTAATTGGCAGAGTTTTGCATTACAGGTTTTTGTGGTTTTTACATTTAGTAAATCTCAAATTTTAGAGCTTTTCAGAAACACAGTATAGGAAAACTACACATTTTTCTTGATTCGTGTAAAGAAATTGAAATTTGATTGTTAGTAAATGGGCCACTTAGAATATTGCCCGCATAAAAAGACACAAATTTGCCAGCGACGGCTTTGCTCACAGCGCAACACTTTGCCAGACGTAGATTCGCTAGGACAACGATAATTCACTACAATCCAAAGTTGCGTCCAGGGTGCCGAACACTAACAAAGTTAAAGTAGCGCTACTGTGCCGAAACGAAGCAAAGTTGCGCTAGCGTTGCCTAATTTGCATACGGTGGGAAGTTAAAGTACAATGGACGTATATGTTGCAGCAAATACATTATACTACACAGGCCCGGGAAACCTTAATAAAATAAAGTTGTTATATTGCCCTACACATCCCAGTGTATAGTTTATGTGCCATATGGTAAGAAAATGTAGGGGGGAAGTGGGTTACCCCAAAAAAATGTTACGCTCTTTTTCAGCCTATCACCCTGAAAAAAGGTAAAGACGATAGCGTTTTTTGGGACTTAGCATAATTATTGTATTTAGGGGTGTGGCCAAAAAAGTTAGCAGGGATGGATTAAAGAAGGAAGTGATGTCATACCAAGCTAATATGGCAGCTGCTATCCTAAACAAACAGAGAGAGCTTCTAGAGTTATTTATCGTAAAGCATTCTGCAGAATAAATATAGTGTTATAGTTTGCACTATTGTTTGTACTCTATTGGCAATAAACTGCTTCTGTAGCTTTCCTTCTTCTTTAAAAAAAAAATAAAACTGTGGTTTTATGTATAATTTTATGTGCAGGGTGTGTTGAATGAAGTGGTCCTTTTCTCTGCTGGTCTGCCTAGGCCCCTGTTAGGATCTGATTGCTGCTCCAGAGTTCTCACAATTAGATCACCACAACTTGTCATAGAACATGGATGACCCAGTTGGTGCTATTATGGTGACCCCACCAAACTAATGGATCCAGCCCAGTATCGCTAGCTATACAATGCAATAAACTGATAACTTTTCCTTGAAAACCTGAGATTGTGTTCATAGAGCTGTCAACTCCCCCGATAGGGAAGTACCAGATTTTCGGCTCTGTTCCCCGTTCTACCGTGCATTCCACCGATTTCTGACAATCTCTGGTGATTTCAAACGAATTCAGGTGTGGCATGCGCAAAACCAGTGTATAGTTTATGTGCCATATGGTAAGAAAATGTAGGGGGGAAGTGGGTTACCCCAAAAAAATGTTACGCTCTTTTTTAGCCTATCACCCTGAAAAAAGGTAAAGACGCTAGCGTTTTTTGGGACTTAGCATAATTATTGTATTTAGGGGTGTGGCCAAAAAAGTGAGCATGGTTTGGTTGCCCCGCTGCACACAGCAGAAAAATGAGGGCTCCCCAAGGCCTTAAATCGGCCCTACCTTCATGTATTAACCATCCAGCTGTACAAACAGGAGCTGCACACATGTTCGCTTGGCACCTGATAATTTCATATACAACATGTTCATGGGTCTTGTTATAATGAAATGATGTCACACAAAGAAATATTTCCACTCTTACTGCAGAATAAACTAAAATGGGTCAAAAACATTTCCTTTCATAACCCCATCATTCATTGAGGACTGATATCTTTATACAAAATGTATACATTTTAGTTATACAACTTTTAAACAAAGCATTTGATTGCAACAGTGATTTTCCTTTGTAATGCTAATTCGGTAGTTGCATAGGGACCTGTGGAAAGGTTACAGTTAAATCCTGACAGTTTACAAAATTGTGGTTGGTCAGCTTAGTTATGCGTAATTGGGTTGATTGACCATTTCACGCTCTGGGGCAAATTCACTAAGATGCGAAGTTGCGCCAGGCGCAACTTTGCCGCACTTCGCCACAATTCGCCACACTTCACCAGGCGTATTTTTGCCAGCGCTCCGCAAATTCACTAAAATCCGAAGTTGCGCACAGGGGTAGCGTAAGTTTTTGAAGTTGCGCTAGCATTAATTCGCCAAGCGAAGCGAAGTTTCGCTAGCGATGGTTCATTTGCATACGGCGCGAAATTCAAATTTCAATGGAAGAACACGTATCAGCACTTCAAATGCCTAGAAAATCTTCAAATCAGCAAATAAAATTTTTATTTTGCCCTACACATGTGCCCACTGTCTAGGTAAGTTGCCATGAGTCAGGAAATGTAGGGGGGAAGGAGGGGAGCCCCAAAAAACTTTTCGATCTTTTTCAGCCTATCACCCATCATGTAGAAAACACGCCAGCGTTTTTTGTGACTTAGAAAAAAATTTGACTTTTTTTGAAACAATCCCTATCTACTCTATTGTGCTTCGCCAGGTCTGAGGTGGCGAAGGAAGTCTAGCGTAAAAGGTAGCGTTCAGTACACTGCGCAAGTTAGTTGAATTTGCGTAGTTACGTCGCTAGCGAAAATTTCGCCTGGCGTAAGGGTGCGAAGTAACACTAGCGAAATTACGCCAGCGTTCGTTAGTGAATTTGCGCAGTAGCGAAAAATGCCAAACGCTAACGAATTAACGCTAGCGTTCGGCGCTTCGGCGCTTAGTGAATTTGTGCCTCTGAGTAAGCTGTTTTATGTGACACTGTATTTTTATTCTATGTGTATTAAAAAATCTGTCATTTACTATCTAGGAGTTAGACAATGAACGCGTTATACCTATAGTGCATTTTAAGTAGAATCCATGCCTTTTGCTATTAATGGACTCGTATGTTATTATATATGCAAGGAACACAAGGAAGCAATTAGACACAACAAAGGAAAGGTTGACAGAGCACAGACAAGACAAATGCATTTAATTAAGTAAGGGAACCACATAAAACACATCTGATTCATCTGTTCCACTAGATAAGCCTAATGCAAATCATTATTTATTATTATACACACATACCTTAGCTGATATATATCTCCTATAAATAACAACAGATATGGCAATTTCTGTGTGCAAAGGTGCTTCATAGCTTTAAATAGTACTTATATCAGTTTTCAGGGGCGATCTTGGCCCATCCGGCGCCTGAGGCAGCTTGAAGTTGCTGCCACCCCCCTCCCCCATGTCCTTACCTTTTTGCGCTGGAGGGGGACCGAGGGGGTCCACAAGGGTGGCAGAGAGGGCCAGGACTTTAGCGCAGAGAGCATAATTGAGCTCTCTGCGCTAGAAGAGCGAATTTCCAGTTTCAAAACCGGAAATTCGGCTTTTAAAGTACCAGGAGCGGCATTTTTGCCACCCCTGGTACTTAGTGGGCCGCTGCCGTCTGAGGCGAAAGGCTCAAGTCGCCTCATTTACGAATCGCCCCTGTCAGTTTTACTTTTCTTCTAGAAGTATTTTTGCTCTTAGGGGGTTATTTATCAAAGACTGTGAATATTTTAGTTTGTGCTACTGCCACAATCAAAAAAAGTCTATAGTACCACCTCACAACAACAAGTGTTGGATTCAATGAAAATTAATAATAAGTATGAAAACACTCACAGTTCACCTCAGTCCCAAGGTGCAAGGAACCAAAAATACTGTATCACAAAGATGTGAGGGTTTCCAAAAGTAGAGAGTCAAATATAAAAAATTAGAAATTTTTTATTAGGACATGAAGGCCTAACGCGTTTCGTGCCTGTATGGGCACTTACTCAGTAACTGAGTCCTCATGTCCTAATAAAAATTTTCTAATTTTTTATATTTGACTCTCTACTTTTGGAAACCCTCACATCTTTGTGATGCAGTATTTTTGGTTATTTTTCAAAGTCTGAATTTATCTCAATATTTTGTGCTACAAACTCTGACCAAATCCGCTCGGGGTTTTTACTCTTATTTATTATCACATTTTCCCGAATATTTGCTTTGCTAGAAAAAAAAAAAATCTGATTTTCAAGGTTTTTTTTTTTTTACCGATTTTCACTATATTTTTGGATTTTTCGTGTATTGCACAAAACCCAGTGCACGTCAAAAAATAATTGGGACTTCTCCCATTGAATTATATGCAACCTCGACAGGTCTGAGATGCCGGATTTTCTGATTCAGACCTTTCTAATCCTCAGGTTTAATAAATTCCTAAAAATTCGTGATTTTTTTAAAAGTCCGATCTTATAAAAAAAAATCACAAATTTTTTGGGATTTTTGCATTCAGAGTTTAATAACGCCCATATTGTGTTGTGTTTGTACCTTATGTGAAGGTAACGTGCTGAAATTCACAACATGTAAACCAGCTAAAATGCTTCTGGAACATTGAGTACCAAATAATATTCCAAACAGCTGCTCCTTTCTTATTGGTTTCATCATAGATTTGAATACCTACAAACTAGATGCTTTTGGCTTTATGCTTCAGGAAAAAAACAACACAGGTGCAGGCAATAGTGGAAATTTACTAAAGGGCGCGGTGGCCGTCGCTAGCGAAAATTCACCTCAAATCCAATCTGCAGGGACATTGCCAATTTACTAACAGGCATTGAGGACAATTCACTAGCGAAAGAGTAAATCACTAACAAAGTTTCGCTCCCTATTGCAAGGCGAATTTCCATTCAGGCGAATGATTGTTACTCCGCAAATTCACCAAACTGGGAATTTTCTACATCCTCCTCAATCTTATGTCAGTGATATCATATCCTGTATGCCGAAAAGTCATAAAAAAAGTTAAAACGCTGGTGTTTTTAAATAGATATTTAGATGTTTATTTTATTTACTGTATATAAATATTTTAAATAAGTGGAATTATTATGTGTAAAAGCTGTAACTGTTAAATATATATATTTTTAATTTTTTTTAACCATTTGAGGCTCATGTCCCCAACAATAGAGGATCTCTTTTGTCTTTATTTTTCTTCCTTGGACATTTATTTCACAATTATGTGGCCGCTTCAAACATTTGCACCAACATCTCTAAGGGCTCTTACACACGGGCGGTTTTTCCTGCATTGTGCTTTCTTCCGTTCAGCCAAAGGGGAGCGCAGGAGTAGACGCACTCAATTATTGTGAAGGGGGCTGTACTCACACAGACGCATCTATGCGATGAACGCCGGTGAAATGCAACATGCCGAGTCCCATGCTGCGCAGGAAAAACCGCCGTGTGTAAGAGCCCTAATAAAGACATATATATATGAGCTATATGTACCCGCCCTTTTTAAATTGACGTAAGTGTTCATCTGCTGAGATGTAACTTCGCATTTTGATAAATTAGTATATGCGACCTAATCAAAATAATTTTATTTCCTAAATTGCTCTATCAATTACAAATGCTACCTTACAGCATAAAACCATCTGACTACAAAAGGTTATCTAAAATGTTACGGACTTTTATCTGGAAACGGAAACGTCCAAGGATAAGTTTATTCAAATTACAGCAGACTAAAGCCTTGGGTGGGGTTAACTTTCCAAATATTCGGGAATATAATGAGGCAGCGTTACTACTTTTCGCTGGGGACTGGATGTATGATAGAAGCACATATGCCTCAACAGTGCTTGACCAACTTCTGACATGAGGTCTCTCCCTTAACTTTCTTTTGCATTCTCCATTACGGGATATTCCACAAGATATGCGCGACCACCCCTTATTTATAGACACTTATAGAACATGGAATTCAGTAAGGCGCAGGTTTAAATTAACACCTTGTTACTCCACTTATCTGTCCTGGCTCGATAATCCAACATTTCCGATGGGGAAACATAATAACACTCTAGTGGAATGGCATAACCGAAATTTGAAAATTGTTAAAGATATTGTCGATGACACTTTCACAGTATTACCCAAAGACAAGCTTCTCCAGAAATTCCCATTCCTGGCGAGTGACTATATGTTGCTGAACCAAATTATCCACTATGCCACGAAGGTGTTGAGGCATCTTTCCACGACAGATAAAGATAATCCAATAAATATACTGTGGCCCAGATATAATACAGTCAGAACTATTTCCCAGATTTACCGCTTTATTAGGACCCCACTATCGCCTGAAGCACAGGACAAATCTTTGCTCAGATGGACTTCTGTAATCCCACAAACAGAGGCCTCCCAAATACTTCAGTATCACGTAAAAACGATGCAAGCTATTTCTGTTAGCAAATATCAAGAAATGGCTTTACAGGTATTGCACGGCTCTTATCTCACTCCTCTTAGGAGGCATCATATGGGTACCCTTACTACGGATAATTGTCTGAGATGTCATCAACCCCGGGCTGATCTTGTGCATTGTATTTGGCTATGCCCTACCATTCAACACTTATGGGGGGAAGTTCAGATATACTGGAAGTCTCTGACTCAACGAGCAGACGTTTTTACGCTAACATGGGTGATTTTTGGGATTCCCCCTCCACACCTGAAACTTTCCCGCTCTGAAAGACAGCTGGCAGAAAGGTTAATGGCCGCAACTCGAAAAACCATTCTGCACCATTGGCTTTCCCCGTCTGCACCCCCACTATCTCTGGTCAAACAAAAGCTACACCATATATTTCACATGGATTGGGTGGAATCCACTACAAACAAAGAACAATTTACTGACAAATTTTTTTCGACATGGATGACTTACATCCAATCGCTCCCGATTCCTACTAGACACCTAACGATATACACGTTTAGATACACTACGTGGTATGATACAGAACTATTACTCAACAATACTAGTGTCCATGAAACAGATCAGTACATTCAAAATCTTCTGTGCTCGCAGGAACAAACGTCACGAACGCCCCCCAGGAACCACCACATAAATCAGATGTTAAGAACGAGGTATTCTTAATCGTTTTTCTTTATCCTCACTGATATGTATAAGAGAAATAATGCTGTGTACTGCAATGCCTTAGTATATTTTACAATGTACCATTAAGTGAAGCTTACTGCTCTGGCTATCGTGTGTGTACGTTCGAATTATAATAACGATGGATTTCTCCATCATTCTTTTTTTTTTTCCATAATTCCAAATTCCTTTGTATTTGTTTATTTTATTTGTTTTAAAAAATTTTCAATAAAGACATATTTAAAAAAAAAAAAAATTAGTATATGCGATGCAAATTAACATCTGACGAAGTGCCAAGAAGTGTGGCGGAGTCTTCCGAGGCAAAAATTCGCACATTAGTGAATTTCCCTCAATGACCTTTGCACATGACCTTTATTTTTTCGTGCATTTCACATAATTGTGAAATGCACAAAAAATAAGGGTCATGTGCAAAATAAAGTGGACAGAAGGGGTAAATTTAATAATATGTTTTTCCTACACAACAAACAGGAAACGTTGAGCCATTAATGCATGAATTGCATTTTGATAAACACCCACAGAGCTACAAAATGCCTGGATATTTTGCTTACTTAAACAATTGAACTGTCAAATCTGGCGAAACGTTCAGTTTGAATTGGTACAGGCTGGCTATGAATCAGACATGAATGATTATGATTCATATCGACTTGTGATTTACTCCTTGCAGATGGCACTGATCCATGATGAGCGGATTCAAATGAACGAAATATCTTTTTACATAAACTATCCTTCATTCTCTAGTTTACAAGACAATAAACAACAAAACATTAGCCAAAACTAGACATATTTGCATTTTCCTGAAAAATAAGTTTTGTATGCTTATATAGTATATATGGGGAATATTGCACTAGTGTAAAATATAGTGTAGTATATCAGAAGTCACTAAGGAGCTCCATGACCATATAGGTATCAGGTTGAAGGCCTAAGGGCTATAGGGCCAACATTTGTATTGCAGATATTGCATACACTGTTTATGTATTGTGTAATGACCTCATATGAGCTGTGGAAGTCTGTGTTAGGGCTCTTACAGACAAGAGTTTTTACCTGCGCTCCCCTGCGTTCCGTTTTTCTGCGTTTAGCCGCAGGGGAGCGCAGGAATAGACGCATTACATTTTTTCCAATGGGGCTGTACTCACACAGGCGCGTTTAGGCGCCGAACGCAGGTTGAGACGCAACATGCTGCATTTTTCCTGCGTTCGGCGCCTACACACGCCTGTGTGAGTACAGCCCCATTGGAAAAAATGTAATGCGTCTATTCCTGCACTCCCCTGCGGCTGAACGCAGAAAAACGGAATGCAGGGGAGCGCAGGTAAAAACGCTCGTCTGTAAGAGCCCTTAGGGGGTAATAATTGGCTTCTGACAAAACTAATTCACTAGTTCATTCATTTTTTAGGGTATTAGAAGTATTATGTGGTGACCTGCATGGAATATCCTGAGTGCCGGCATAACATCAAGCATATCTTGGAATGTATCAGAGAAGTGCTGAGTATGTTTGTCATGGGCGTCTCGGGTATGCAAATTCACCTTATCATTATACAATAATTATTATATGTTCTGAAGCGATTTGAGTATTGAATATGAGATTTTGCAAACACCAATGGACTCTTTTTGGGAAATAATGGACTCGAATGATGAAATCCACTATTTTGGAATTTACGCTGGACAATTGATTTTAACCTTTTTATTGGTACAATTTTATTACACTCTGTGATTACACTGATTTTTTAGAATATTTCTTAACTTACTGGGGTTGAAAGGGCATTAAATTATGTATGTAATGCATTCAATATGTGATTCACTAATTGATTGTGGGATGGGGGTGGAGCACATGCACACGCCCCAAACCCTCACTATAAAAGGTTTGTTAATGGTGTAACAGGGGGCTTGATAAAGGGCCAGGTTGGCTCGAAACGTTGCCTTTGTATGCTGTGGGCTAAATAAATTATGCACTTGAGCACTTTTGCAATTTAACAGTGTGCTGCTATTTTTTGCTTATGGATTGATGTGACCCGAGGACAGGATTGGGTCTTCTAGTTCAGCACCTGGCACTTCAATGGTGTTTGTTTGAGAGGTGAGCACTCCAAATTTTTTGTGACTTTCTGACAAAACTAATGTGAATGATGAACAATCTGCATATTATTGTAATAAAATAGCAATTATAATAACGGAGTAAACTATTACCATGTCTAACGGGGGATCAAGTGTATTAATTTGACAGCATTATCTAAATAATACATAAAAGGGACAAATGCAAATCATATATGATCTTTGTAAAATACTGACCATCTACAATATCTATTTGATTGCCAAAATAAAGTGCTCTATATGGGACCTGCACAGGGCAAACCACAACTGCAATAATGACTTTGAACAAACAATAATGACTTTGAACAAGCACACACACACAGACACACACATAGACACATTCACGCACTTTCTTCGCTGCATGTTCTGCTGCTAACAAAGGTTGTTTCTACTTTGCCAGCTGTGCGAGGCCTGATTATTCAGCTGCCATGTAATTTCACAGCTCTGGCGGCTCAGTGACTCATTTTCTTCAAGTAGTGCAGGAAGAAATGTGGAGTGAATAGGCATGGAAATTGTGTTAACATGGGAGATTCCTTTGAGGGGTGAAATGTACACAGAAAGAATAATATCACTCAGTCTCTTCCTCTGGTGGAGCAGCAATATTTCGGCTGTATATTAACATTATCAGATACAATGTTATGGACCACTTTTCACCCAGGTTTCAGTGCATTCCCACCATTATTTCATTCATGAGGATATAGGATTAAAATGTTAAAAAATTAAAAAAATAAAATAATATATATATATATATATATATATATATATACCCTGTGTCTGTTTCTTGCTACATTTGGGGCTTCTGGGAAGAATTACTGGATTAATACCACAGCTGAAGTTAAAACTTTCAGACTTTTTGTCTGCATTTCAATATTTCTCTTTTAATTTGTCTCCATAGTCCTAGGCAACTTCTCCCTTCTTCTATGAGCCAATGTCTATGGCACTAGCACTGCTATTTTCCCTTAACTTTCTCAATTGTTGCTCCATACATTTGGAATGCCATCCTTGAATTCCTCTCTCCCCCAGTCTCTGTAAAAATAAACTTAAAGTGGACCCGTCACCCAGACACAAAAAGCTGTATAATAAAAGTCCTTTTCAAATTAAACATGAAATCCAGTTTCTATTTTTTATTAAAGCATTCAAAGCTGTTGTAAGATCATTTAAAAATCTCAGCTGTCAATCAAACATTGCCTGCTCCTCCTCTATGCCTTAGGCATCGAGGCGGGCAGACAATTACTTTCACTTTCCATTCAGCACTTCCTAGATGTCACTGCTCTCCCCACATTCCCCCGTTATCTTCACCGTTGAATTGTGTAGCCAGGACATGGGGATGGACATCAGGTCCCCCATTCTGGTGCACAAACAAGATTCTGAGATGATACAAGGCTTGTCTTAATAACAGTCTCCTGCTCCTGCTTGCAGTGGCTCCTGCTTGCTATAATTATGAATTCCCAGACTGAAGGAAACAATATTCTAATAATTTATATAGTGGAATTAAAGTTAATTTTGCTTGACTAATGTGATAAAATAGGATTTTGAATAATTTGTTTGGGTGAGGGGTCCCCTTTAAAGACTACTTCTTGGAGCAGACACATAACATATGACATGAGTGAGCACTTATGATGCAGTGAGACATCATCACTTATTTTCTCCCTATTGTGCCTGTAAGTTACCCTCCCACTTAGATTGTTTGCTCTATAGCATGGCAGGGTCCCCATTCTTCTTGTCTCTTCTATTGGCCTAGCCCTTAGTGGTAAGATATTCTGTTGGTATTTGATCACTCACATTTAAACAGAAGGCTTTGTTTCAGTGCAGCATATATTGTTGTTAAAATATTAGATAAATATTAAAATATTCACATCACTTTTAATAGGAATTTAATGAATTAATGAATAGAATCTACCCATTCAGCTCCCATTAGACTAAACAATACAAGGCTATGGGAACAGGGTCGGACTGGGGGGCAAAGACACTACATTGAGGGCTAGTGGGTTCCACAACGGCTGGTCAGATCCTGTATGGGAAATCTCTGCAAAACAGTTATTTTTTAAAAAAATCTATTCACTGAAGAAATATTTAGTAAATCTCTTCCCAAATAATGCAGGGGCCATGCACAGTGTAAATGGATGGGAATACTGGTACTTCTGCAGCAGATGGAGCCCAGTCTGTCCCTGTTTCAGCCACACGTATTATTTGTTCTTTTCTAATGTTTTGACATGTTCACCAAAGGAAAGTTTAATTGGTTTTCCGGAAAAGGGGTGTTTCCATAATTTGGATCTCCATACCTTAAGTGTACTATTAATCCCAATAGGATTGTTTTGCCTTCAATAAGGATTGATTATATCTTAGAACAAGGCATTGTTTTATTATTTCAGAGAAAAAAGGAATTATTTTTAATTTGATTAAAATGGAGTCTATAGCAGATGGCCTTACTGTCATTTGGAGCTTTCTTCATAATGAGTTTCTGGATAACGGATACCATACCTGATTTTTTACGGCATATTTATCAATGGGTGAAGTTCACTCATATGTGCCACTTTTTTAATCATGCAGTTTTTTTTATTAGTGCAATTAACATGTTGTATTACTTACAATGCAGCATTTTTTCCTACAATACCAGTATAGTTGCAGTGTAGGGGGAGTTGCATCTGGCACAATTGTGGCCGATGCATCAGAACACGCACAATTGCATATGTGTGCATTTTGATTAACAGAATGCTATTGAACTGATATATTTTGGAATCAGTTATATTATATCATTTCTGGAGCATCAAAATGAGGTCTGCGCATTATTCTTCAGGGTCAAGTGCATTGTGGAAACTCTGGAGCTACTGCTTTTTGAGTTGACAGAAGTTCCAGTGCCCCTGCGACAGCGGGTTCATTACACAAGACCTGGAACTGATGCCAACTGCAAATATAAGGAAGAGCAAGCAGCATCTTGGCAACACGTACTGGCACCGACTCTCACAATGACTACATCAATTTTATGCAACAAGGTTGTAAATGGCCCCTTTTATATGAAACCACTGTAACTTTTGTATTTGTGATTCATTCTTTTTTTTTTTGTGTTAAATTGTTTTGAATGCTAATGGACAAACCTGTGGTTTAGTTCTAAAGGGAAACTTTGACAAAGCGTATATCGGCTTATATGTTTTTGGTACTATGCACCACTCCACTATGGAGCTTTAGTAGTAGTGCTGTATTGAGCCTGGGTTTGTGTATTATACAGTATGATATAAATCAGGGGTACTCAAACTTTTTAAACAGGGGACAGTGCACGGTCCCTCAGACTGTTGGGGGGGGAGACTATAGTGCAAAAAGAGTTAAGAAAAAAAGAATTGGTGTTCGCATTGGCTTGGCTCCTACTTCGGCGCAACTCTACTTTGTGGCCTGGTTAATCCCGGAAACGCAGAACAGCCGGGACCCCCTTAACCTATAGAAGCCATCGGGCCCATGACTATTGTCCCCCCAGTGCCCCCCTGATGGCGGCCCTGCGCACCTAACTACGTATCTGTGTCCCCCTGAGAGCAGAGATTTGGTTAATGGTTCCCCTGTTACCCTAGCTAAGACCGCGATATGTGTGGAGGGTGTGTGCAAGAGGAGTACCTGGACTGGGTGAGTGGAACATTTCTATGAAGCTGCTACTCGCAGATCCTCGCTTTTCCTAGGCCCCAGCGTGTCATGTCTCCGTGTCCCCCTGGCTGGCGATTATGACGCTGGAGGCAGGGGGCTGGGTAAAGAACCTTGGAGGGCTGTATCTGGCCTGCGGGCCGTAGTTTGAGGACCCCTGATATAAATGGTCGACCTTGGCCCCTCAAGACAAAGTCAGCAGCTCATTACATCTATTGGGCAGGTTAGAAAATTCCATTGGAGGAGTGTCCATTGATGCAGTCCTCTTTCAATAGATGTGCATAAGCCAACACTATGATATGATAGCTGGCCAGCTGACCAAATGATGCGATCGATATAGTATGACACAGCATATGGGTAGCAAAATCAAGCAAATATTTATATTTGGCTAAGTTATTGAAACATAGGGGCAAACACTGGCATAATTGCACCCCTCAAAAGAACACCGTTCACTTTGCATAAATGCCTAAACCGTAAACAGTCAAAAAGTGTTCTGCACATTGGCAGCTATTACTTTGTTGACACATACAGGACAGATCATGGAACAGATCTTGGAGCATAGAGCTCAGAAGACGAAGGAAACCCTATACTTAATGGCTGACCTAACAAACACTCCTTCTTACCCTCACAAATGACATGCAAACTTTCTTTACCAATTATTTTTTTGTTTTTTAAAAAAAACCCTGAATGTGGTAGGCACAAAAGTAGGAGCACGGTGAATTATGGCCAAATGGTGCTTTGCAGTTGGGTTGCACCGAATCCAGGTTTCGGTTCGGGATTCGGACTTTATCAGCAGGATTTGGATTCAGACAAATCCTTCTGCTTGGCCGAACCGAATTAGAATCCTTATTTGCATATGCAAATTAGGGGCGGGAGGGAAATTGCGTGATTTTTTTGTCACAAAATAAGGAAGTAAAAAATGTTTTCCCCTTTGCATATGCAAATTAGGATTTGGATTCGGTTCCGTATTTGGCTGAATCTTTTGCGAGGGATTCGGGGGCTTGGCCTATCTTTCGCCAAGGATTCCGGGGTTCAGCCGAATCTTTCACAAAGGATTCGAGAGTTTGGTTCGATTGGAAAAAGTCAATCAATAAGATTCTTCTAAAGAATTAATTCCTAAAAATGTAATTTCTTCTAAATATAGAATTTATTTGAACATTAGTGCTGGCGATGGAATGAATTGATTGACTTAAACTGGCAAAAGTCAAAAAGGTTAAAGCATGGAGGAATTTTTGATTTTAAATTTATCCAAATAGACAATGTTTTAATTGAAGCCTGTCACAAGAGTTAAGGAATAGTTTTATGGAGCCATAACATTTTAAAGATGTGTTGAACGGTAAATAACACTCAATAAGTATCGTCCAAAAAGGCAGTAGTGCCATGTGTCCGCTATGGTTGGATGAGTTCAGTAAATGAAAATGTCTAATGATTACGGGTATGTGGGAGCTCAGTTACACTTGCTGTCAATTTGGATTTTAAGCAGGGATCCCAAGCTGGCAAAACATTGCCCAGACATGAAAGTTACAGGTCAAGAGTTTAAGTGGAATTTCATCTAACTTTATTTGCACAAATATACAAATGCCTCCCTCCCACTTGCCCTTTGCCTCCTGTGATTAAATAAAAATGTGAAGCATCCAGATTAACCCTTGTAGAAACAATGGAGAGAATCCAACTGCACATCAGTAAGGATGCTCACTAATGTGCAAAATACATAGAAGACGCAGCTGAGAAGCATCAGCTCAGCACATTGTGTTAAAAGGGATTGGATACTCTCTAGCTTGATTTGAGTTCAATGAATAAGGCTTGTGCTGAACATAGATTTTGCCTATTATTTTAATTAAAAAAAAAAACCTGTGGTTGTTATTTTTCTAGAACTAAACATGGCAAAAAGGGAAATTGAAACTACTCCATATTTGGTCCCTGTGAAGGAGATAATTTCTAGTGCACAGATAATCCCCTTGCATAATGAATTCCTGATGAGTGATGGGCGAATCTGACCCGTTTCGCTTCACCAAAAAATTGCCAAAAAGCATTAAAGTCTATGGGCATCACGTGATGCAGCGCGTCAATTTTTTTTTGACTCGCGACATCGTTTTTCACCTGTAGGAGTCCATGGTCGACATTTTGTGGCGGGATTTGGTGAAATATATCGCTCATCACTATGACTGCAAAACAGTCACAACAAAGGGTGAGATGAGTGGTTTTATACTGCCAATATAAAAGGATCTACTTCCCAAGGGCCAAATATGGCTTCAGTTTCCCCTGTTTTAAGTCAAGAAATAACAAAAAAAATTTCATGATTAAAAAATAAAGCAAAAACTCTATTCAGCACAGGCCCTATTCAGTTGTTACTGTTTAACTTGCCAGCAACCAATGAAAGAATTACATGTGCCAGCAAAAACAGTTTTTAACCAGTGTAACACTGAGTTAGCTGAAAATATCATCACTCTGATATGTTAACATTTTTTTACTGCTGCTTTCAGATTGCTGTGTCTGTGTCCTCAAGAATGGAAGTGAAGTCATCTGTCAGGCAGCCAGTGTGTTCCTAATATGATATAAAATTCAGTACAGAGCAAGGTGGTGTGACTTTCAGAATCGTTGCCAAACCACTTCTTCCTGTCTACATAACGTAATGCTTCAGAAACATACTGTACATATCCTGCATGTGTTGATTTCTAAATCTGGATACTTTTCTGAATACTTTTCTGGATGTCTACCCTAAATTTATTCTCTAAAACTCATTAGCAGGTTTCTCTTTTGTCCTTATTCATATAAATTTAGCAGCTGCTGGGGAAATTTAATAAAAGGTGACATTTTCTACAGGTCAGGTAGCTAATATCAAACAATTAGAAGGCGGCAGGTACTGGTCAGCGGTTTACAAACAAACATATAATTATTTGGGGTGGTAGAACTGCACAAACTGTTTGTGCACCTTTTATTACATTGCCTTATTATTATTTTTCCTATTGCATCAGCTCACCACTGATATTAGCACTGAAATTCCAGTTAACAAGAAGGTGGCCCTTGATGGTTAAAATAGGTACTTTTTCTCTCCACTGTGATTCTGGTATAGTATTGCTTAGGTAAAGTTCTGTATTCATACATTTCTCAAGTAGACCATTCCTAATAGTTCTTTTGAGTTCCATTGGAGTTGGAGACACTGCGGCAGCACATACCAAACCTTCAACCTCATCCAGATCCAGCAGGTGGGTGCCTGGTATTATCAAGGTTTTCATGCATGGAAGGTTTTGGCATATTTACTGTATACACCAAGTCATTGTCTTGGCTATTAAAGGGTTGAATGGGCTTAGTTTTCCAGCTGGATGAAAAGCTTGATTGATAAAAACCTATTAATTCACTTTTTTTCCCATATTTCCTAACAGAATGTGATTATTAATGCTTTAGTCATAATGGGCTCATGTTCCTGTTTATAGATAAACCTCACCCAGTAACTGGCCTAAATAAATACGGTGTTAAAGTTTTACACACCCAGCTTCAACCCTGAATTAAAATGATCTAACTGCAGCTACATCTAATTAAACATAAGCCTTCTTATATTTTACACATTACTCATTCTGTTACTTCCTTTTTGGCAAACCCTATTATGGTGACACTGAATTTCTTTTCACCTTTGGGCTGAAGATCAGATGGGCAGTGACGATACTCTCTATATATTCACTTCCAATAGTTATTGTTAAATAATCCCCCCAGTAGATTTGAGCAGGGCCAAAACTAGGGGTCAACAGTGGCAAATACTGTTTTTAATAGTGTTTTGTGTGCCTGACTTGCATACATATACATTTACATATGACAATATACAAATTTGCATAGAGATTGAACCGAATCATATTCTCCTTGACCAGCTTGTGTTATGTACAGTAAATATACTTAAATATTGCATATTTAAATTCCAGTGCAGGAAAAAAAAAGTACGTTCATTCATTGTGTTAATTGTGAAAAACGACACCCTTGAACAATATATGTCTCTAATAAAAGATATTGCATAAAACATTCCATATGTAAAACCCTGCTTCATGTCAATAAACCGTTTTCATAATGATATACTTTTTACTAGTATATGATATTGGGTAATCCTAAATAGAAAATTGCCATTATTCGAAGAATAACTGGGATCCTATGATTCACGGTGCACACAAACAAAGCAAACAAACTAACCATACATGAGCCAATTAACGGACCTGTCCTGTCTTTTGCTTTCACACTTCTTCCTGTTACTATTAGAGCTGCAGTATTTCTGGTCAGGTGACACAAGGAGGAAGCACACAGACCATCACAAAATGGGGGCTCAAGGTTAAAGATGTAAAAGGGCAATAGTTACTTAAAAATATATTCCAATTTGGTAAGATTCTTTACTATACTTTAAGTATTCATTTTGGAGTTAATGTTTAATGTTAAGGGACTTGTGGAAATCAAATCAATGCAGGCTTAGAATTCATCTAAATAGATTCACCAACATATATGTAACTCATGTTTCTAATCAATCCCTTTTAAAAAGAAAAGTGAAAACTTTATAATTATCAATTCTGATTCCATTTGCTGGGAGCCTTTTACATGCTCAGATATATCTATGGCTTCTGGTTTTTACCGCTGTTATCACTGACAAGTGCTCCCTTGGGAATCCATGATAATAAACAGTGGGTATACAGTATTCCCAGACATGCTCTGAACTAATATTGTCTTATTAAACGTGTTCCTTTAATTAAACATGAACATATTATTAAATTAAATTATCCCCAAAAGACATTTACTTGGGTTTCGGCAGGGGCAGCAATGTAATTATACTAGCATTTACATGGAGCATTTGTAGTGCTGATTTCAGTATCCATTAATTTGCTTTTCGAAAAACAATTCTCTGCAAAATCTAAACTAGGTTGGTGGATTCTTGCTCAGATTTTTATTTTGTAATTGATTTGCCAGTACAGGTATGGAAACTATTGTCCAGAATGCTTGTGACATGAGGGTTTCCCCCCACTATAGGCATTTTACCACCAATATTGATGTATGCAGCTTAATGTTTAAGGTGTTACTTACCAAAAATGGAATTTGAATTTGAGGGTTTTTTAACCCTCGAAATTCGACCCTTGATAAATCTGCCCTTAAATGTCCTAATTTAATTAGCATGCTTTATATTATCTTCTGTTCCCAAACTATGTTATTATTATTATTATTATTATTATTAACAACATGTATTTATATAGCACCAACATATTTCACAGCGCTGTAAAGAAAATGTGTTGATACAGCTAAATCACATGAATTACATACATAGAACAATTATAGTTTTTTGCCATATATTTATATTTTTATATCAGGCTACAGGAGAGTCTACAGGAGAGACAGGATTTAGTTTGTCCTGTGCAACTTCCTTAATCTGTTTTATTGACTTATTTTAATCTATATGCTTAGTTCTTTTGACCTAAAATCAAAACGATTAATGGTAAGTAGGGCTTAAAGTCTCTACTTTAAATAAAAACAGGGCAAAATCAGAGGCGTAACTAAAGTGTGCAACTCTGTTTCTTGGTAGTGTTTGGATCATCCTTTCTGGCTTTGGGCTTTATGCTTCTGCAGATAATGTTAGCCAGGAGCCCAACAGCAAGCAGACATGTGAATTACTGCACTCCACCATTGGGCAGACATTTTGGTAACATACCCAGTGGTGAAAATTCGGGCCCTGGCCCCCCTGCAGAGGTTTTTTTTCTGGGCCCCCTCTGCACATAATCGCTGGTTAAACCCACAGCTTGCCTGCATTCCTCTGCTGCCCATAATTGGGGTTTTTAATGATCTTCCTGATGAACAGGAAGCAGACTCTTCCTCATTAGTTACACCACTGAACATACCCATAAAGAGTCACGAGGACACTTTGTACATTGCTTGTTCTGCAACATATGAGCCAGACAATTGTTGGTGCTTTCTACATGTTCAAGTGAAAGTATATGTATTAATAATAACCATTGCACAGCTTTTCTGTTTCAGATGAGCAGTGACTGCAGAGACATTACTCACAGTAATACAATGAGTGATACGTCCTTGGGACACAAGGAGATTTACCGGCCAAACCTCCCAGCTGCCAAAAGATAATCTTGGAACCAAAGCACTGCTGGACCTGTGCCATTTAACACACCCTTTATTGTTTGTTCCCTGCTTTATTTAACACCAGTGTGATATATCGATTCATGGTGTCTGAAAACAAACTAATGGAGCATTATTAATGAGTGGTCAGAAGACGGAGAAAGGTTAGCCAGCAGAGAGAGAGCATTTGAGGGAATAAATGAAATCCTAGTAATAGATAGAGCCAACAAGAAGAGTAGATGCCAAGAAAGTGATGCACTGCAAGACTGTGTATAAATAACAATTTATATTAACAAAAGCATATATATTTACTTTACTCTTAAAGGGGACCCATCATCCAAAAAAATATTCAAAATCTCATTTTATCACATTAGTCAAGCAAAATGAAGTTTAATTACACAATATAAGTTATTTGAATCTTGTTTCCTTCAGTCTGGGAATTCATAATAATTATAACAAGCAGGCAGCAGCCATTTTGTGGACACTGTTATTAAGACAAGTCTTGTATCATCTCAGAATCTTGTTTGTGCACCAGAATGGGGGACCTGATGTCCATCCCCATGTCCTGGCTACACAATTAAATGGTTAAGAGAACAGGGGAATGTGTGGAGGGCAGTGACATCTACAGGAGAGGATTTCTCTTCTCGGCGCCTGGAGGCCAGTGTCCTCCGGCGCCCCCTCCCACCTGAAGAAAAGCGCGCATGGGCATCTTTTCGCACTGGAGCACTAAGCGTCTATAGTGTTTAGTGCTTCAAAACATCGCTAACTACCTCTGCGGCTGGGCAGCATGCTACCCCTTAATTTATGCCACCCTAGGCCTGGGCCTATGCAACGTAGGGGGTTCTTCACAGTCAGGACAGTGAGGTTGTGGAATGCACTGCCGGGTGATGTTGTGATGCTGATTCAGTTAATGACTATAAGAGGGACTTGGATGATTTTTTGGACAGACATAATATCAAAGGCTATTGTGATACTAAGCTCTATAGTTAGTATGGGTATATAGAATTTAATTAAAAGTAGAGAGGGGTGTATGTATGGATGCTGGGTTTTCATTTGGAGGGGTTGAACTTGATGGACTTTGTCTTTTTTCAACCCAATTTAACTATGTAACTATGTAACCTTGCGGCAAATCCGGGCCTGGACATCTAGGAAGTACTGAATGGAAAGTAAAAGTAATTGAAAGCTGAGATTTTTAAATGAGCTTAAAAAAGCTATGAATGCTTCAATAAAAATTAGAAACTGGATTTTTTTTATTTGAAAAGGACTTTTATTATACAGATTTTTGTATCTGGGTGACAGGTCCACTTTAAAGATATATAGTGAATAAAGTACCCCCTCTTGTAAAATATAAGGATATTATAAGTTACCGAGGAGTTTCATGATTTATTATAATACACAAGTTTCAGTGAGTCATGTGACAGAAATGACATCAGAACTCACCGTTTATAACTGATGCCATCAGAACTCACCGTTTATAAGGATATAATTTACAGGATATTTATGGCTTTTCTGTATTATAAAGGTATAAATACAAATAGATGCTTACAAAGCATAACATTTTCTATAATTTTTACTCAAACAGGTGCTTTATGTGCTTAGTTTCTAAGTAACCCAAACACGTGATGCCAAAGTGCCCCAAACCTTCCCCACTGATTCGCATGTGAATCACCTGCAGGCACTTGTGAAAATGCTTATTTGGTGATCGTTGCCTGGAATTGGCGGATCGTCATGTCTTTAAGCAATAATCGCCTGCCAAGTGCTTGTGGGTGATTCACATGCTAGTCAAGCTGGGGACATGCTCCTGTGATTTTAGGCTGTTTGGGACAAATTCAATGAGAAAAACATTTCACATGAAAACTCCAGTGAAGTCTATGAGGGGAAATCTGGAGATTTTTCTTATTGAATTGAATCCGGACCTTTGTTTTAAAACTGTATTGTTTCCAAGATTACTATTGCAGCATCAATCATCTTATAATTCAACAACATTCTCAATTTAAACAGATTTGCACAAATTATTATTTCAGTATTGTATCTACAGCACTGTGAAAAGCAGTTCCGCTATACAGGGCCACTCGTGTCACGACAAAAAGTAAGAAGCTTGCTTTGAATGGCAGTGCGCGGCAAGTTACCACCCATGGTAACATTAAAGAAGAATAAAACCTTAAAAATAAATATGGCAAAAAAAACATATTTAATTTACTGAACTAATTGCACCAGCCTAAAGTTTCAGCTTCTCAGTAGTAGCAATGATCCAGGACTTCAAACTTGTCACAGGGGGTCACCATCTTGGAAAGTGTCTGCGACACTCACATGCTCAGTGGGCTCTGAACAGCTGTTGAGAAGCTAAGCTTAGGGGTCGTTGCAAATTATCAAGCAGAAAATGAGGTTGGCCTGTTAAATGGGTGTGGTTGGGCAGGTACAGAAGCCCAAAACATAATGTGTAATATTTCTAGCCTACGTCTTTATTTAAGATTTAGTTCTTTAAGAACCTGAAACCCGGTAGTGGAGTGGAGAAATATAAGCACAGGGTGCAGCATCGGGCCTATATGTGGAGGCCCACCAGTCATAGGATCTGCTACCCCTATTGGCGTGTCCATGTTTAGAATCTGCAAACATTTCTCATACCTTAAAAGGGTTATACACTTTCCTAACACTTTTTTTCAGTTCAGTTGTTTTCAGCTTGTTTACCATAAAGAAACACCGTTGTCAATTACTTTCTATGTTTTATTTTTGAACGTTTTTCCGGACAGGGAAGTTTAAATTTTAATGTTCCTGCCTCTGGGGTTTCAGTCTGGCAGCTCAGTGATCCAGGCACAGAATCTGAACTGTTACAATTTGCTACATTTGGAGGCACATTTATCAAGGTCCGAATTCCTAATACATGTGAGTTTTTTAAAACTCCCATAAACTGACTAATCGAAATTTATTGATAAAATCTAATTTTTCCAACTCGGACGAAGTGAAACGACCCGAAAACTGAAATCGAATTTGAATATAATTCGAATGGAATTCGATCAAACTTGATTCGAGTTCTTTCTCCAAAAAAACCTTGAATGTTAGGAAGGCTGCAAATATCTCCAAATTGATCCCTGGACCTCTCCCATTGACTTAAGCAGCTATTCGGCAGGTTTTAGGTGGTGAATAGTCTCATGAGAATTCTTAAAGGGCCTGTGTATGATAAATCTCGAAAATCGAAAATTTGAAAAACTCAAATCATATTTGTATAACTCCCTAGTAAAATGTGTTACAATAGAATTGTTAATTTGTTAATGTAGCAAATTCTGTACCAGGAATACTGATTAGGTTATTCTTCAATTCTGTAAAAACATAAATAAAATGGTCAAAAATAAGTCATGGAAAGCAGTTGAAAAAAGTCTGAAAAACAACTGAACTGAAAATGACAGATAACATTATGGCAGAATTTTGAGACATCTGTATGTGCTCAGTGTCTCACTGAAGAAACTTTGTATAAAATGTAACCATGTATATGTGTTCCAAAAACGTATGTGTTACAGAGGTGCTATAACTGACTTCCCTTGTGATTCTGCATTTAATTTCTCAGCCATACTAAAAATAACTCCTTGGCAAAGGCCAGGTTGTAATGTATTCAGTATATAGTAATGCAGAGCTTATATATACAGAGTGTATATAATAATGTTTCTTTATTATTACAGGCATATTATACTAAATGTGATTCATTTGGAAACATTTACGGACTGTTTTATGAAGTATCCTGGTAAAAGGCCCTGAACATTTCCCATTATGCATAAAAATGCAACCCACTGTGTACAGCATGACATACTTCATTAGCTTTATATTATATTTATTACATACTGTGTATATTGGTATAATGTGGTGCCAGTGGTATAATAGGCAGGAATGCCTTCCCGTCTGTTGTATTCCTGCTTGGTGGTCAGTTAATACTGTTGCTAACAGCCTGCCCCAAGTACATTTGAAATCTCAGGCCACTTGCTGTGAGCAATATAAGTTACCAAGCTGTGTGTATTGTTTTATAACAATCATCATAGGTGTAAGGAATCATAGCCATGCAGTGGTTTAGTATGCTGTGCTTTTCTACACAAGTCCCTATTGTTTTCTCTGGGGTACTCATGCTTTGTTAAAAAAGACCATGAAATGCAAAACAAATGCCAAACAAGAATTCTATACTTGACCTTATAATTTCCAGTAAAAGCAAATAGCATGGATGTTTATGCATTACAACCTTAGCATTTTACTGGACATATACGGGAAAATAAAGTGAAAGTTAACAGTCTGTATATTGTCTGCCACACACAGGTATGAAATGGTGAACAATTAACCATAATAAACGTATGTATAGCAAGCATTAAGCTTTCCGGTAAAACACCTGCCAGGGCCAGGGCCGGTATTACACATTTACCAGCAATGTAGCTGCAGGTAATTTGTAATACCATTTACAAAATCCCCTCCCCCCTGATGAAAACTTAAATTTTCGTCGGCTTCCCCGCCCCTTTTGTGACAATACTCCCCATGGCCTGCCCCTTTTGTGACGCTACTCCCCCATGGCTCCACCCCATTTTAGCCACCACGCCCCTTTTTGTGTCACGCCATGCCCCTTTCTTTTCCGCCCCCCACCATGGCCGGCTTTTCAAGCCGCTCCCCTGGCTTTTTTTCAAGCAAACACACATGGTCACTTGGACTTCCTTTTAAACATATTAAAACAGCGCCATCTGTATCAAAGTAGCGATAACCATTTATGTATGTAACAAACTTGAAAAGGAAACAAACTTTTCTTCAATATTGTTCGCTTCAGTGATGTGCAGGCTGACTTGATACCCATGGGACCAACGCTTTTAACCGTGGATCGGGTGGTTTCAGGCCGACCTCGCACGATCCTTTCTGGGTCGCGGGCGGGTGCGGGTGGAGCTCTTCTTACTGCTCTCCCCGCCTGCTTTCCCTTCCAAATCCCGGGTTTCTGACTTCCAGGTTGAGTTTTTATAGACGTGCAACTCTTGCCCCGTCCCTTTTGTGATGTCATCGGCGGTGCGGGTCTAAAAAAGAGACGTGGAAGTCAGGCTCGGATGGGCACGGGTGGTGGGAGGGCGGGTGGCGAGCGAGTGCAGGTCGGGAAAAGCCCGACCCACACATCGCTAGTGCTCTTGTCACATATATCTGTAAAAACATTAGAATAAAATACAAATCAATTAAAAAATAGTATGCAATTCATACTCTCTATTCAGGCCACTGGACTAAGGTCTCTAGGCTGTGGATCCAGAAGGCTTTCTTAGCAAGCAATAAGCAGCAGAGAGGCCCAGCAAGGCACCACACTGTAGTAAAAGGGCTTAATGGACTAAAATTCATTAGTATAGAACAAAAAAAACCCCACAAAGACAAATTAAACTTTTAAATCGCTAAATCTTTATTAAGAAATAACTTAGCGAAACTCCGCATGCGCTCCTCTTCAGAAAAGGTGACAGGGTGACGATCCATCATGCGGCGCTCAATTTCTCCTCCCTCTCTATCTCCTATAAGGAAGGCAGGGAGGATAAATCGAGCGCCAGACGATGGATTGCCGGATCGCCTTTTCTGAAGAGGAGCTTCAGTAAGTTATTTCTTAATAAAGACTGGGATTGGGACTGGTCCAATTGTCATCTTGGAGTTAGAAAGGATTCTTTTCATGCTTACATGCAAAATGGAGAAGCTTCAGAGGTTTTCTTTTTAAATTTCTTCACTTGAAAATCCAGAGACACATCTATAAAATTCAGCTGCAAGGGCTACACTAGTATTTTAATTGAAATCCCATCAGTGCAGCCCTGCAACATGCATTTATAAGATGTATCCCTAGATTTTCAAATGATCTGGTGACCCTAAACTAGCAGTTTTCTTTTAGTCTAAAAGTTTTAACTTAACCGGCACATTTATTTTCATATTCTTCTATGTCACCATGCATAATACCATGTGACCAGTGTGCATTTATTTAAAGACCTAGCGGCACTGCCACCATATCTCCCTCTCTACATAATTTAGAACATTATGGGCCGACCATAATGGACACAGATATGCCCAACCATGCTGCAATTGCTTTCTATAATCACAAATCTTTAAGTGCTATTTTTGATCAATTTGCAAGCTTTGTGATGCCAAACTTACTGTCTTTATTTTTACATGGAAGTTGTTACCAAAATATTTATGCCTAATGTGTGAGTCTCACCCCAGTGACAAGTGACATAAAAATGACTTTGCTAAGCTCTCTGTATACCATTAAAGTTATCAACACCTAGGATTTAATCGGTGTATTATCTCTTTTCTACTGGTACAAAATAAAATCAAGTTTATAATTATTCTTTGTTTGGATATTTTGTAGTGCTTTGTTCACTTCAGTGTTACAGTGAAAACAGTGTTACATTAATTGCATTTTGTAACTCTTTTTTGTGCACTGTAGTTCTGTCTTCTGTGCTTATCGCAGCAGTGGAAAGGTGTTGTAGCTGAGACTATCATTATTTTATTCACAGTTTGGGGGCTGTATAGTCTGGAGGGCTAATGGCAGTAGAGCTGTTTTTGTGTATTAAGAGACCCTTTTATGTTAAATGCAGACTGTTTGGACAGGCACTAGAGATTCATGGGTGATCGATGTTTCTTAAAACAGTAAACAGCATGTTCTGAGGTCGGAACATACCATTTACAAGCTTACAGTTTACATTTTTGCATGGCAAATCATCTACTATGTGGATTATATGATGTTATTGGCTATTTAAGGAAATGTTTCTCCACTGCAGGCCAAAGCCGAGCAATTCTGTACCTACATGATGTAAAGTTTTCTTTTTAAGTTTTAAATGTTACAACATGACCTTTCATTAAGAATTAAAATCCAATTTAGTGTGGTTACGCCTTTCTATAATAAGCTGTGAAACAGAGTAAAAAAGGAATACTTTCACTGTGTTTGGCTCTTTGCTCCAGTTATTCTGGCATCTGGTCTTACATATTGATGTTCTATCTCTTGGGCATTGAAAGACTTTTGATTACAATAGCTGGCTTTACCAATCTACTTACTTCCGCAAATGTCCGTGTATTTCCATAGGAAGGTAAAATCTGCTGCCTGTGCACAGTTTATTTACAAGGATCAGAGTTAAGGAAAATTCTGAAAAAATTTTTGTTACTATAAATGAACTGAAAAAAAAATTATCTGTTGTGTTATATTGCATCTTGGCTTCTCAAATAGGCGAGAGTATGTATAATTTAAGGTAGTGTGCACTGGGAATTCTACATTGGCAGAGATTAAAAGGAAGGAACTTCATTGCATGTCTTGTGTCTTCTTTTCCGTAGAGCAATCCAGTTACAGTCAAACACACACCTTTCTTAAAGGAACAGTAACTTCAAAAAATGTAAGTGTTTTTAATTAATGAATAATACGTGCACTGGTAAAACTGGGGTGTTTGCATTGCATAAAGACTATAATAGTTTATATGCACAAGCTGCTGTGTAGCAAGGGGGGCAGCCATTCAAACACAGCATACACAGTAGATAACAGATAAGCTATGTAGAATTGCATTGTATACTGCAGGGCTTATCGGTTATCTACTGTGTATCCTGTATATTTTCTATTTTTTCAGCTTTGAATGGCTGCCCCCATAGCTACCCAGTAGCTTGTTTATATAAACTATTGTAGAGTTGCTGAAGCAAACAAACCAGTTTTACTGGGCACATTTGTCAAATGTAAAATATCCAGTATCTTATGAAATAATATATAGTAGATATGGATGTTGCAAGGTACAGGGACACAGATAAAGGTATGCCATGCACAGGACTCACAATGAGTTAAGGTTTGTCTGTAACCGAATTAACCCTGCTACAACAGCATGCTGGAAATATAACATGGCACAAATGAAATAGCTACTTAAAAACAAGCACAACATAAATAACTATTTCATTCATTTTAGTACGTAGTTTCCTTTATGAAAAGTCACATTTAAACGAGTGTAAACGCAACTTTTTAATTTATGACGGGATGTGTTATTAGCACTTCTGAATCACATTCACAACCTAGATACTTCCCAGTGGTTAGAAAACAGAAATAGTATATCTAAATTTAAACACACTTTGAAAGCTTACACCTTTGCATGTGTATGTATACAACAGCTTTGTCTAAAGGCAAATTTTCTCTGCAACAATGAAATGTCTCCCTGTACCCCTAGTATCAGTGACACAGCTTACACTTCTCAGGTCAGTGCAAAACTGTGTTATACATAATGTGATGCTGCAGGGAAATGCTTGTAAAAAGCATAGGCCTATGGTATCTGCTGCATTTTTGACCACCACAAAGCTATCAAGGAGAACCATGGTAGTCTATTCGGCCTTCCCTGCATGTTGCGCTTCTCATAAATAAACTTAATAACGTGAATACATACTATCTACTATTCAAGAGTCCAAATACATAGAGCAATTCAACAATGAAACATACAAAGTGACTCACTTCAAACATTTATTTATGCAAAATCGCCATGGCAAATACAAGTATGGGACCTGTTATCCAGAATGCTCGGGACCTGGGGTTTTCCGGATAACAGATCTTTCTGTAATTTGGATCTTCATAATTTAAGGGGCACATTTACTAAGCTCAAGTGAAGGATTCGAATGAAAAATACTTCGAATTTCGAAGTATTTTTTTTGGGTACTTCGACCATCGACTACTACGACCTTTGACTTCGACTTCGATTCGAACGATTCGAACCAAAAATCGTTCAACTGTTCGACCATTCGATAGTCGAAGTACTGTCTCTTTAAAAAATACTTTGACTACATACTTCGCCAGTTTAAACCTACCGAGGTACAATGTTAGCCTATGGGGACCTTCCCCAGCACTTTTCTAGTGCTGACCTTGTAATAATAAAAATCCAAAATTCTGTGTAAAATATAACGTGGAAACTCAAAAGTTTCATAAATTGGTACAGATAGGAGACCTGTTATCCAGAATGTTTGGGACTTGGGAATTCCGGATAATGGATCTTTCCTTAATTTGGATCTTCATACCTTAAGTCGACTAGAAAATCATGTAAACATTAAATAAACCCAATAGGCTGGTTCTGCTTCCAATAAGAATTAATTATATCTTTGGCTCAAGTACAAGCTATTGTTTTATTATTACAGAGAAAAAGGAAATCATTTTTAAAAATTTTAATTATTTAGATAAAATGAAGTCTACGGGAGAAGGACTTTCCATAATTCAGAGCTTTCTGGATAACAGGTTTCTAGATAACTGATCCCATACCTGTATATATCAGGGGAAATCAGATAACACTCACAACAGCAAATGTGCTAAATCCTTTTCATTGAGATTTCCTTCCCCTTTCTCAAGTACTCTGATTTCTTAAAAACTACACTGATCCCCAATAAATGAAAAAAACCTACAGTAAATGCCACTGACCCCAAATGAATTGACTTACTTAATAGAATATTCATTAATTGAACCATTTAGGGTTATCATTTCTTGATTTGGTGACATCCAGAAAGGGAGATCAGGGCAGTGATGAGGGGGCAGGGCAGGTTTGTGGGTAGGTTAGTGATATCAGGAGGTGGAGTTATGACGCAGCAATCAGTGACCAGCTAATCACTGCCTAATTTACTTTAAGCGCTGTCTGGATTCCAAATTAGGTAACCAGGCTGTCTGGGTGAAAACTGGACTGTAACTATTACTATGAATTACTTATTATAGAGTAACATCAGCTGTTTTATATTGGGATCTATTTACTGAATTATTTGAGATTCTCCTACATACAGCATGTTCAGCAGTGTAATGACTAGTTATTGGACCTCACAGCAAAATCACTGGGCCCCTAAATTTTGGAAACAGGACATTTTCCATGAACGTTAACAGTATTGCTTATCAGTCTAACTTCGAAAAGGCCCCCTATAGTTCCATTAGTTGCAGGTATTGTTTCCTTTATAGTTACACCCCTGCTTTTCAGTAGACTGATTTGTGAAGTCGTATTGTAGTAGCTACGATTGTAAAATGCATTTTGAATGCGTAATTGAGCATTATTAATCATTATTAGCATTGTTGCATAATTACTAAAGCATAATTATCCACTGATAAAGGATGATGCTGGTTATAATGTATTTCTCTCTGAAAATCTGAGTAAAATGGGTCATTCCAGACATTAATCAGAAGAACAGCGTACTTTGATTCAACATATAAATAAGTGCAGGAAAATGATAGACTACTCCGCTAAAATGATCTCAAATGATTTAAAATGGCAACCAAAACCTGAAAGACGTTGAAGAAAACGTAGAACTACAATTCGAATGGATAGAAGAATAGCCAAAATGGCAAAGACTCAGCCAATGATCAGCTCCAGGAAGATCAAAGAAGGAAGTTACCTGTGAGTAATGTTACAATTAGAAGACGCCTATGCAAAGCCAAGCTATCGGCAAGAAGCCCCCGCAAAGTCCCATTGTTGAAAATAGACGTGCTGAAGAGCTTACAATTTGCCAAAGAACTCATTGACTGGCCTAAAGAGAAATGGTGCAACAATTTGTGGACAGATGAAAGAAAGATTGTTCTTTTTGGGTCTAGGGGCCACAGACAGTTTGTCAGACGAACCCAAACACTGAATTCAAGTCACAGTACAGAGTGAAGACAGCGAAGTCGGTGGCACAAGCATCATGATATGGGGATGTTTCTCATACTATGGTGTTGGGCCTATTTATCTCAGACCAGGGATCATGGATCAGTTTCAATACATCAAAATACTTGAAGTGATCATGTTGCCTTATGCCAAATAGGAAATGCCATTGAAACGGGTGTTTTAACAAGACAACGACCCCAAACACTCCAGTAAATGAGCAACATCTTGGTTCCAGACCAACAAGATTGATGTTATGGAGTGACCAGCCCAATCCTCGGACCTTAATCCAAGAAAATTTGTGGGGTGGCATCAAAAATGTTGTTTCTGAGGCTAAACAAAGAAATGCAGAAGAATTGTGGAATGTAACAGGTGCCAGAAGTTGGTGGACTCCATACAACACAGATGTGCAGCAGTTCTCAGAAACACTGGTTATACAACTAAATATTAGTTCAGTCATTCAAAGGAAAGCAAAATCTTGAAACATTTTTCAGTTTCTACGGTGAATGTTTGAGTTTATAAAGAAGAATGAAGACACTGCTATTTTTTGGAACAGCCAATATTTCCGTTTCTTCACTTTCTCTAAAGCAATAACACAGATTCGATACATTTTTTCTTCATGTTTTTAATTTTGATCATGTGTATAGAGATAAAAGCTATTATAAGGATTTTGATCTATATTCACTTTTTAAAACACACTGCTATTATTCTGAACACAACTGTAACTATGTATATATGTTTAAGCAGAAATAGAGGAGTAGTGTCTATAATGACCACCATGGTTGCTGTTGCTGTTACTGTTTAATGTAATTATGTAACCTCTATCAAAGCTTGCATGGTAAAAAAGCAGGTGTTACTCACAGTGAAACTAGAAATAAAGGAAGACTATGCCCAAAAAACATACAAGTTGCTTAAACCATACGCATAAATTCATACACTTAGGGGCCGATTCAAATTCGAATTTCGAAGTTTTTTTGGGCTACTTCGACCATCGAATGGGCTACTTCGACCTTCGACTACGAAAATCGAATGATTCGAACTAAAAATCGTTTGACTATTCCACCATTCGATAGTCGAAGTACTGTCTCTTTAAGAAAAACTTCAACCCCCTACTTCGGCAGCTAAAAGCTACCGAAGTCAGTGTTAGCCTATGGGGAAGGTCCCCATAGGCTTGCCTGGGATTTTTTGATCGAAGGATTTTCCTTCGATCGTTGGATTAAAATCCTTCGAATCGTTTGATTCGAAGGATTTAATCGTTCGATCGAATGAAAAATCCTTCGGCCGATCGATCGCAGGATTTGCGCAAAATCGTTCGACTTCGATATTCGAAGTCGAACGATTTTAGTTCCTAGTCGAATATCGAGGGTTAATTAACCCTCGATATTCGACCCATAGTGAATCGGCCCCTAAATAAATAAAAACCATATGATTTGTTGTTCAAGCCATTCATTGAGTTCATCGCAAACTGGCAGGCCTTTAGTTGGATTTTATTGCAATGTTTAGAGCTTTCAGCAGCATCTCTGACTTTATGTATTTATTACTGGAACCTTGTTTTTATAAGTTTTAGGGCTTGTTACATGAGCCACAGAATGTCCTCACTTTATTATACTCCCAGATTAAGGAGCATGTAGAGAAAATGACAAGTATGAAAATCTATGGCATTTATTAGCCCTATAACATTGCATTTCTGTCACATCTAAGATTTTTCTTTTTTTTTTAAACTAGCACACGGGTAGTCAGGATAAGAAAGAGAAGAAAAAGCTATTAACTTAATACTGATCAAATCTGGTTGTGCTTGCATTTAATGACACCATTGGCATCCATCTTTCCCTTATGGTATCTACTACAGAGGATAGGCCAGTTAAAATTAAAAGGCCATCTTCAAATTAAAAGGGAGACAAACTACATATTGTACTAACATTTAGCTACAGTTATACACAGGGCAGATTTTAGGATGTTTGATGTTTTAGCACAGCTTTGCAGGTCACAGTAGTGCTAAGCTCCAATAAAGAAATCAATAAAAGCTGTCCTATGTGCACCCACCAAGGAATGGAACCAGTGCAGCCATCAGAAATCACAGGGCCTCATATCTCTAAAATTTCTTGGGCCCCTGGGTTCCACACACACAACAGGCCGTGCCCTAGAAAAAAAAAGCCATACCAACATGAACGCTAAAAACTTATTGGTGGCCAGGGTCCCTCTACAAGTTAAAAAAAAACTGTGACATTTAAAAAAACAAACAAATAAATAAATAAATAAAAAAAACTTGAATGGTGCCCAGCCCTTCCCTAAAAGTTAAAAAAATAAATTGGTGTTCAGAGCCCCCCATAAAATTTAACTCGTAGGCCAGCCCCCCTACAAGTCAGTGGCCCCCCATAAAAAGTAAAAAAAAAACTTCACTGGTGGCCAGCCCCCCCCTTACAAAAAAACATTGGTGGACAGGGGCCCCATAGAAAAGTGAAAAATGGTGGCCAAGCCCACTCCTTACAAGTTAAAAATAGAATTGGTAGTCAGGGCCCCATAGAAAATGAAAAAAATAACATTGGTGGCCAGGGGTTTAATTGAAACAAAAATGGTGGAACTTACTGTACCTTAGGTTCTTCTTCCTTGTCCTCAGTGATGGCAGCTTTTTTGGTTTTCTTTTGTGGCTTTGTGTCTTTTGGCAGCTTCGGATCTGCGACTTCTGGTCTTTTGGCGGCTTCAGATCTGCGGCTTCTGGTGGCTTTGGGGTCTCAGCTTCAGCTCGGTTTGTGGCTTCGACTCCGTTCACGGCTTGGGGTCTTTGACACTTCCGCTCTTCAGGACTTCAGGTACAGCTCACATGGGTTCAGCTCGCACCCCCTTTAGGCCCCGGACGACTGTACCCCCTACGCCCCCTTGGTGACGGCCCAGCCTGAAGCTAAGGAACTTGATGAATGAACTCTTACAGAGATTTGCCTCTCTGACCATGTGCAATGTCATATGCTCTTACATGGGTGCATAGGTTAAATTAGATAGATTGTCCCACAATTCCAATGGACAGCAGTCCTCTAGTTTTAGATTAAACAGAGTAACTCCTCCTAGTCACTTTATAGCAGAGGCGTATAGAAAGAGGAACAGACCAATACTGATGCATATTTCCTGTCTGACTTTTTACATCAGATTTTTTACTTGGCCAACTTCTATACCTGTTTTTTTTTATGGCAATACGGAAGAAATACATTCAGCTGCTAATATTTTTTCTTAAAGAATCTTTTTTTTTTGGCTTCATCTTGCTGTGGCAAAAAAGACAAAAAGTTCACACAAGGGGCCGATTCACTATGGGTCGAATATCGAGGGTTAATTAACACTCGATATTCGACTAGGAACTAAAATCGTTCGACTTCGAATATCGAAGTCGAACGATTTAGCGCAAATCCTGCGATCGAACGATCGAAGGATTATAATACAACGATCGAAGGAATATCCTTCGATCAAAAAATCTCAGGCAAGCCTATGGGGACCTTCCCCATAGGCTAACATTGACTTCGGTAGCTTTTAGCTGCCGAAGTAGGGGGTCGAAGTTTTTCTTAAAGAGACAGTACTTCGACTATCGAATGGTCGAATATTCGAACGATTTTTAGTTCGAATCGTTCGATTCGAAGTCGAAGTAGTAGTCGAAGGTCGAAGTAGCCCATTCGATGGTCGAAGTAGCCCAAAAAACACTTCGAAATTCGAAGTTTTTTTAATTCGAATCCTTCACTCGAGCTTCATGAATCGGCCCCCTAATAAATCTTGCGATGTTCATCAGGCATGAATGGTTCACACCTGGCTAATATTTTATTGCGGTTCTTAGCACATACCACCACATGATATCTTTCCTCAGCTGCCATTAAGTGTGGCACAGTACATGGATAGCATCACGCAATTATAGAACAATAGTACAACAGATTTTGTTATTTTAGAGCTCCTCTGATAACCCCTTTTTCCTTAGAGAATGTGTACTTAATTGAACTTCTGCTTCCTCTCTCTCTGGTCCTTTCCCCAGTAGGTGCAGTGCTGTGAAACCTCTCTGAAGGTGCAATGACAATCGCTTGTTCAGCAACGGAAATTTGCTGTAGGCCACACCCAGAAAACATAAAATTGTCATTTTAAGAAGACAAAGAACATTAAATAACTGATGGCTTTAAGAAATATCATTGTGGTTTCAAAATCTAGAAATAGGATTTACAGTATATGCAATTACAGAAGGCGATAAAGGGGAAGCAGAAGACAAACAAACATATATTATATGTATTAAAAGCTGCAGATTGTCAAAACACCTGCTGTTGCAGATAATTCATGTTAATACAGTATATACAACATATTTATATTTACTGTATGTAAAAGAAACTTACTATTTAGAGGTACTGGTTAAACTTCTCTAGTATATACTAAACTGAACATAATATGGGTTACCAATTAAAATGATCATGTGCAGATTTATGCAGGAACCAGTTCATGTCTCCCCAATGCATCTTTATGGATATTGTACTCAGCTGGCCAATGTAAGTTATAGATGGTCATGGATGATGAAAAGTGACATTTAAGGGCTCTTACACATAGGTCTTTGAATGTGCATCCTTAATTATAAAAACCCCTACCCCCCTAGATTACTGAATAATCTGCTGCACAGAATCTGCACCGAGGGGTAAGTAAAGAGGTAGGGGCATTTACTGGGGGTAACACATAGGCTGGGGGGGGAGCAGGGAGGGGGGTCTATGTAGAGTAGGGTTTTTTTTTATAATTAAGGGTTTGGTTCTCCTTTAAGAACCAAATTTAGTTTTTTCAAACTGGAAATTTGGCTCTTCAAGCGCAGGGAGCGAAATTGCGCATGCAAAGCAGCATGCATCCAAAATCTCTGGGTCCCACTAGCAACTGCTTTGAAAACCCAATGGGGGGCGATGACATCAATTGTCAGTGGCTTGTGGGGATTCATGTTCACTTTAAGGCTAGGGCAGACAGTGGTGAAATCAACCAGCTGAAATCCGCAGTGCGATTTCAGCCCCTGACCACTAGCTGAATCTTTTTCTCAGCTCCGGAAGTCTTGTGTTGGCTCCGGGGTGAACACAACTCAAGATTCAAGCTGAAATTTTCCAAGTGTGTTTGCAATGCAGCCGCCACAAGACTTCCCGGAAGTGACCAGAGAAGAGGATTCAGCCATGGCATTCGACGAGATTAGTTGCCCAGGATCAATCTCCTCTTCTGTGGGCAATAATCTCTTGTAAATGCTTTTCCACCAATGATATATAACAGATGCGTGAGGACTCTACATCCAACTTTGGAAAAACGAAGCTCCACATTTGTTTTACCGCTGGTGATTCCCTTTATCAGTGGTGGGAACACATTTGCAGGAGATTAGTTGCCCGCAGAAGAGTTTTACTGCTGGTGACTAATCTCCAGGTGTGCCATCACCCTAATATCTTAAGTAAACTGATATGAAGAGAGCAGGAACCAACCAACTTCAATGCCTTTTTTTGGACACACATGCATAGGGAGGATAATTATTATAGATGATCAAATTGCTGTTTGTTTTGAAGAAAGCCGTCTGTCTGAAATAAAAAAAGACAACTGGGGCATTGTTCATAGAACAATGGGACTTAATTTTGATAACTGACCTATGGCCATTTATGTGGAAATGACTCAGCAGAGACAAGTGATATGGAAGGCCCAGTCTGATATGTACAGATAGAATTAATCCGAGAAGGGATGCTCTGAGCAAAATGAGTAGAAAATAAAAGATGAATTCAACTTTCCTAAAGAACGTTACTTTGGGGCAAATGGCTCTTGTAATTATTTAGAGAGTACAGCAGATGATTAATTTGCACTGCACAGTCTGACATAATTCATATAATGTACAATACCTGCTTCAAAATGTTTTGAATGAATAATTAATTACAGTTAATGCAGCCAAGTGGCTTGTAATGAAATACCTACCACAGCACATTCACTAGTTCAAAGCCCTTTGTTTTCGTACAAACGAGGCAACAATGGTGTACATCACAGGGATAAATGCAACAATGAGTGATGCAAGCTCAGCAAGACAGTTCCTTGTAGTTTTGATTTTTCTGCCGCACCTTTATTGTCTGCATCATTGCCATGCGCCCACTATGCCCGATGTAGCAGCGACTGGGTGCAGGTTTTGCTGTAATAATTGAGCTTGGTGAATCAGCATTTCTTCTCTCTTTATCAGTGTGGCTAATAAAGGGAACTAACTAGTCAATTTCTTGATTATCTTCCTTTCAAAGGTAGAGATGATCTGTACAAATGTGTATGTAAGCTCTCTGTGACTTATTTCATATAAGAGAACACAGAGAATGCAAACGTTTCACTTGGTATTGCATTTTTCTCTTGCATAGAACCTGGAATAGCAAATAAAACGGCACAGCCAATATGTGTGTGTGGTATATACAGGGCCGCCATCAGGGGGAGACAGGGAGGACAAACGAAACTTTGCGGCCATTTTTGAAGTCCCCAACAGCTGAAGTCAAGAAGCAGCGAAAAGACCTGAAGCCACGAAAACAGCCGAAGCCGAACTCCCGAAACGGCGAAAAGACCCAAAGTCACGAAAAGAGCCGAAATTGAAGTCCTGAAGCCGCAAGTTAAATTCTACTGAACACAGATTTGTGTTTTTTTTATTTAATCCCCTGGCCACCAATGTATTATTTTAATATTCTATAGGCCCCTGCCACCAATGTTTTTTTTTTTAAATAAATTTGGGGGGGCCCAATTTTTTTAACTTGTAAGGGGGGCCCTTGCGCCAATGTTTTTTAAAAAAATATTTTTTAGGGCCCCCAATTCATCATAGCGGATGGGAAGACATGAGAAGGCAGTTCGGGGAGATTGTCGGCCAGCTAGGCGACAAAATCTCCCCGTATCTCCTCGTGTGAACTAACCCTTAGAGGGTTCTTATTTGCCCAGCCAGCTTATCTGAACCATTTATTGTTATCTGCTTGAATGCAATTAGGTATAAGGAGGTAATTTCATTTGAATATTTGTGCTGGGATTTTAACCCTGAATAGTTTATGTAGAGTTCTCTTCAGTCAAACGGACATTTCATTTTTAAGTACATCATCTCTTTTGTTGTGTGCATTTTGTCATTCATCTCCAATGACTTTGTTGTATTTCCATGTCGAAATCCAATCCATTTGCATATACAGTGGGATGGGTGCAGATTAACAGCCTAATAGTGTAACAATAGGGGCAGATTTATCAATTTATGAATTTTCTAATGAAAAAATTAGAATTTCGACCTATTTTTGTGTACTTTGTGTACTTGTGTACTTCGACAAGGGAATAGTCCAAATTCGAGTAGAATTTGAAAAAAAAATCAAAAATTCAAATATCGAAATTTGTCATTTACGGTCTCTTTAAAAATTCCACTTCGAGCATTCGCCATCTAAAACCTGACCAATTGCTATTTTAGCCTATGGGGGACCTCCTAGAACCTACTTGGAGTCAATTGGTGGACTTTTGTGGAAAAAACTTCTAATCGAATTCGATCTAATGCACTATTCCTTCGACTTTGACTTAATTTTGGTTGGTCTTTTTGAATTAGAATTTATAATTTTTTTCAAATCAAAATTCGACCCTTGATAAATATGCCCCCTAGAGTTTAAATTATTAAGGGGTGACCCATCTATTTCCATTTTTGTTTATAAAGGTATCTGACCTGGACATGAACAGGGAATCTACTATTTTGGCTGAGGCAAACTTTCCCAAAAACGGTCTGTGTATAAATGGAGTGGACCCTGTTGAATGCCTTTTCTGTGTCCAGGGATATAATCAGAAAAATTAATTTTCTCTTACTAAGGGCAGAGACAGACGAGAAGATTCCAGGAGATAAATCGCCCTGCGACAAATCGCCTCTTCTTCTTCTAAACTCCCGAACTGCTTCCACCACACTCCATTCATTTCTATGGGATTTTAAAAGGTGTATTTATCAAAGGATGAACTTTCACTTTCACCCATTGATAAATCTTTTAAAAATCCCATAGAAATGAATGGAGAGTGGTGGAATTTCACTCTGGTTGACTGTGACAATCTCTAACTTCACTCTTTGATAAATATACCTCTTCAAAACGTCTTTTTTTTCAACAACTTTGTGGGGGCTTCTTGCCGATAGCTTGTATTCACATAGACGTCTTCTACATTACTCACAGGTAACTTTACACCTTCTTTGGAGCTTCCCAGAGCTGAACATTGGCAGAATCTTTGCCATTTTGACTATTCTTCCATGCATTTGAAGGTTAATTTTCCATTTTATTCCACATAATAAATGACCTTACTAATTGAACTCCACACTGCTATTATATTGAACAAAGCCTCAATGACAGAATCAGCAGCATGCATGTCATGACTGTTGGGTCTGATGGTTTATATTACGCCTAATATAGTATAGTATACCTACTAGTAAATTATTTGCCATGCAGAAATATAATTTCTACCAAAAACAGTGATTGATCAGGTTAGTGACGTTGGACTGCTATTATTCTGAACCCAACTTATATACATATACCATTTGGAGGAATCGCTCACCTCTGGTGGGATTAAAGGAATGCTTTCTTTTACAAAACACACTGTGCAGTGTATGATACTTATCTTGTTCTTTTTGCATCATTATTGCTTCTTGACACTAATCCCCAAAGTGAAATGTGAACATGTAAGGAGATGCTTATGACCTCAGTATGTACATTTGTATTTTTTGGCTTCTGACACTATTTTTATTTCCTCTATTTATTGTACTGGGCTGCGGGATATGTTGGTGCTTTATGAATGAAGTCTTTACTTGAATTGTTGGCATTCATTTTTGTTTCTGCCTTTTTTTGGAGGACTTAATATAATTCCAGAACAGAATACACTGGCTTGTTATGAAAAGCTAATAATTACAATAATAATAATAATAATAAT
Source organism: Xenopus petersii (assembly GCA_038501925.1). Taxonomy (NCBI): domain Eukaryota; kingdom Metazoa; phylum Chordata; class Amphibia; order Anura; family Pipidae; genus Xenopus; species Xenopus petersii. The sequence goes on along the minus strand of CM076687.1, from coordinate 94,232,456 downwards.
AATAATAACGCACAGACAATTAAACAGTAAGTGCAAAGGGCAAGGGAAAGTGCCTCTATGAGTCAGTGCATGCCCTTACGTATATTTCTAGCTTCATATGAATGTATTTCAACTTTAACTTTAAAAATAAAATATAAGAGTTGTAATTAATTTAGGAGTCAGTGTTAATTGTACAGTATAAAGATACAAGTTCAGAATTTGGTGTGAAGCACAGTTAAGTGGATAATGATGTGTCTGCTTGTTACTAATTAGCTCACATATGTATAATATTATCTTTGTTTTGTTTTAGTATGACAAATAGTGATGGGTTAATTTCTCCCGTATGGCCGAAAAATTTGCGAATTTCCGCAAAATGGCTGAAAAATTCTCGAAAAAAAAAAAAAAAATCGTGAAATTCGAACAGTTTCACGCAAAAATCATGCAAATCGGCCGTCTTCACACAAAAAACGTGAAATTAGGATTCCACTGAAAATTCGTGAAATTTAAAGGATTTCACTCAAAAAGCTTTTCACTAAAAAATCTTGAAAATCGGACGTTTCACTCAAAAATCTTGAAATTTGAAGGTTATCACTAAAAAATCATGAAATTTGAAGGATTTCACAAAAAAATTGTGAAACTAGAAGGATTTCACAAAAAAATCGTGAAATCAGAAGGATTTCACTCAAAAATCATGTCATTTGAAGGTTTTCAAAAAAAAAAGTGAAAAACGGAAATTGTTGCCGGCAAATTTTCACGGGAGATTCGCAAATTTATTAGCTGGCGGTCAAACACGGAAATTAGTCGCAAATTTATGCCAGGCATATTATTCGCCCATCACTAATGACAAATTAAAACAAATTTTCCTAGTATGTTCTTATAACAGGTGTGGTCATACATGTACGAGTGCATTGGTCACTTCTTCAAACCACGGCAGATATTTAAAGGGGAAGATCTTTTTAAATTTAAATTAACATAATACAGAGTGGTCCATTGTAAATAACTTTTTTCAGTATGTCCTTTGTATTTATTTTGTACAGGTTTTGAATTATTGATCATCCTGGCCATTTCTATCTTACAAGTGAAAAGGCAATGTGGTTGTCTGGGACACTGACCAAGCCTTGAAATAAACACTGTAGTTTAATGGACTGTGAAAGTTCAATAATAGTCTTATTTTTAGTTCTTTCTTTTCTTGCACTCACCAATTTATCTTCTACTGTGACCTCAAAACTGCTGCCTCGGTGCTAGGGTAATTAGGCCCTAGAGATCCAGCAGAACAAAAATGCCAATATCCTACAGAACAAAAATGCCAATATGTTAACTAACCAAACGAAAGATTATTATGTGTAAACCAACCATTTGAAAGGTAATTAAAGGGGTACTTCACCTTTAAGGTAACTTTTATATGTTATAGAATGGCCAATTCTAAGCAGCTTTTCAATTGGACTTCTTTGCATTTTTCTTCTGACTCTTTGCAGCTTTCAAACGGGCGTCGCTGACCCCTTCTAAAAAGTGAATGCTCTGTAGGGCTACAAATGTATTTTTATTGCTAATTTTTATTACTCATCTCTCATTTCAGGCCATTCCTATTCATATTCCAGTCTCTTATTCAAATCAATGCATTGTTGCTAGGGTAATTCGGACCCTAGCTACCAGATTGCTTAAAATGCAAATTGAAGAGCTGCTGAATAAAAAGCTAAATAACTCAAAAACCTTATACAGAGGGTAAAGGATATGATATAGAGCTGGCGAGCACATGCTGTCTTGCTAAATAAGAGGGACTGGCCAAACATGTAGGTGCACGCAAGTACTGGTGACACTTCAGAGGCGGGATGGGGGCAGGACCAGTGATGTCAGGGGCGGGGACTTTGGGAAAGGGACTGGTGACATCAATTGGTTGATCACGTCATTATTTTCAATGTCCCATCCGGATTTCCTAATGTGATGCCAACCTTAGTCCGAGGATAGATTCCCTAAAGAACTATATTTATGAGCTTACCTTATTAGGATCCAAAACTATTAGTCAACTGCTGCAATCTATAAAGGCCTGTCAAGAAAGGGCCAAGAAACGCTGGAATATAGCCCCCAACTCTAAATGGCACTTAAGTCAAAATCCAAAAATACATTCCAAATCATTCTCTCAAAGTTAAAAAATCACTCTTTATTCAGCATACATATTAAAAAGTAGGCATACAGACCAATTGATGCTCCGCCTTACGCGTTTCGTGCCCACAGGCACTTATTCATAGTATGTAATAAAGAGTGATTTTTTAACTCTGAGAGAATGATTTGGAATATATTTTTGGATTTTGACTTACCTTATTAGGGGCATATTTGTCAAGGGTCAAATTTGGAATTGAAAAAATTTGATATTCTAATTAAAAAAGACCAACCGAAATTAAGTTGAAGTTTTTTTTGGTCGAATAGGTCTGTTTCGATCGAATAGGTACGTATTCGCCAGATCGATCGAATGCGATTCGAAGTTTTTCCCCAAAAAACTTTGATTTTTCAAAGTCCACCAATTGACTTCAAATCGGTTCTAGGAGGTCCCCCATAGGCTAAAACAGCAATTCGGCGGGTTTTAGATGGTGAATAGTCAAAGTCGAATTTTTAAAGAGACAGTACATTATAAATTTCGATATTCGAATTTTCTAATTTTTTTCAAATTCAAATCGAATTTGGACTATTCCCTAGTCGAAGTACACAAAAAATGGCTTGAAATTTGAATTTTTTTCATTTGAAAATTCACCTCGACCCTTGATAAATCTGCCCGTTAAACTATTAAAGTGCATTACAGAATGCGCAGTTTATTTTTTTACACACGCCAGAGCTAAAGAACTAGAAACATCTATTACAGCATTATTTGTAACTCAGTGGGGACCATATGCTAACTATGGGGCAAATCTACAGAATTGTAGTAACCCATGGCAACCTATAAAATATTTGCTTTCAATATTCTTTATAGAGCTGACTTAACATAGCTAATCACTGATTGGTTGCTAGGGTTACTGTGCAGGTGCAAATGTTTCTAGTTTCTATTATATATATTATAATGTTTCTAGTTTATATTATTATATATTTTTACAAAACACTTTTCTTGTGAATTTATTTTGTATTGGCCCTTGCTACTCTCAGCAGTGCACACAATACAACTTGCAGGTGGGCCTTCACTGTAATACTGGAGCAAGGGGTTTCACATTGGTCAGCAAACACTTACTTTACTGCTTAACAATACCTTACTGCTTAAAATCACCCCCTGCCCAAACAAACCATTGTGAAAGACTTTACAATGATAATGTACTTTGAGTAGTCAATTATCTACATAAATGAAATTTGTATTGCCACCTTGAGGGGCAGATTTATCAAGGGTTGAAGTGAAAATTCGAATTTTGAAATTCGAATTTTCGAGTTTTTTTTTAGTGGAGTTTGACTAGAGAATAGTTCAAATTCAATTAAAGTTTTTAAAAAAAATTGGCATTCGATTTTCGAAATGTATCATGTACTGGCCCTTTAAGAATTTGAATTCGACTATTTGCCATCTTAAACCTGCAGAATTGCTGGTTTAGCCTATGGGGATGTCCTGGTATTAATTTGGAGTTGTTTGCAGCTTTCCTGAAAATTTAGTTTTTTTAGGGAAAAAAAACTCCCATTTACCCGAGTTTGAAAATTTGTATTTTTTTTGTCAATTTTTAATTAAAATTTTGAGTTCATGGGAGTTTATGGGAGTTTTTACAAATCCCCATGAACTTAAAATTCAATCCTTGATAAATCTGTTCCTAAATGTAAACTTTATGTTAGTCTCCTACAATATATGGCCATGGATCAAGCTATGGACAGGGGTATAGGATGGAATGTGATGCCAGTGGAGGGGCTTATTCTTGTCCTGCGTTTACCTGTGTAAGGCATACTCACCGCTCCGGTCCTCCTCAGCAAGATGGCGGCCTCCGGAACTCCCTCGTGGCACGTTCTGATGCGAGTGCATCAAACATGCGCAACGTCTTGACGCCAACAATAGACGCAGCTTCAGGACGCCAACACGGCACGGTGTGCAACGTCATGATGCCAGCGTGTCCTTTGGTGCCAAAACTGGCCTATTTAAGACGCCAAAACATTACAGACCTTGCCCAAATATAGTTTCATCTTACTGAGTTCCTAGGTGTGATCTATTGTTATTTCCTCTGATTCTTGTTATTGACCTCGGCCTGTTATTTGGATTGTGAACCTTGCTGCCTGGATTGACCCTATGCCTGGATTTGGTTTACTCTTTTGCGTAACCCTTTTGATACCACGAACTATATTGTACTAGTAGCTTCCAAACGAATGTGTACAAATGTCCCCCGTAATCTTTTCTCTGCAGGCTAATTTCATCTTAAAATAAATTCTGCCCTGGTTTTTTAAGTGTTTTAAAGGGCCAAAACCAATTAAGCTCCACACGTGAGCAAAAAACGAATGTGATGTTGGGATTTCCTGTATGTAAAGCTAAAGATAGAAAAGAGGATATGAATGCACGCTGTAGAACCCACTGCAGAGGAAATCTATGAGCTGACGCCTGCTCTAAACATCTTCTACGCACAATTCCCCTTGAACTCAAGATCTCACATGCAGGCTAGTCTGTTAATCTCTTTCATTTTGATGTTTTTTTTTTTGTTGTTAACCACATTTGCCTTTTGTTACATGTTTTTGAGGGGCATGCAGGGAGAAATGATGAATTGTTGAAATTAAACAAATGACATTACAACAGCCTTCACTACTATTACAGGCATGGGACCTGTTATCCAGAATGCTCGGGACCTGAGGTTGTCCGGATAACAGACCTTTCCGTAATTTGGAGCTTCATACCTTAAGTCTACTAGAAAATCATGTAAACATTAAACCAATAGACTGGTTTTGCATCCAATAAGGATTAATTATATCTTAGTTGGAATCAAGTGCAAGCTACTGTTTTATTATTACAGAGAAAAGAAAAACTATTTGGATTATTTGATTATAGCGGAGTCTATAGGGAGACAGCCTTTTCATCATTCGGAGATTTCCAGATACTGGGTTTCTGGATACTGGATCCCACACCTGTATTTTAAGGGCTCTTGTATGAGCACTCATTTAGACAAAACTACCTTTCTAGGTTTGTGATCATTCCTAACATGATGGGGCCGATTCACGAAGGGTCGAATATCGAGGGTTAATTAACCCTCGATATTCGACTAGGAACTAAAATCGTTCGACTTTGAATATCGAAGTCGAACGATTTTGCGCAAATCCTGCGATCGATCGATCGAAGGATTTTTCATTCGATCGAACGATTAAATCCTTCGAATCGAACGATTCGAAGGATTTTAATCCAACGATCGAAGGAAAATCCTTCGATCAAAAAATCCCAGGCAAGCCTATGGGGGCCTTCCCCATAGGCTAACATTGACTTCGGTAGCTTTTAGCTGCCGAAGTAGGGGGTCGAAGTTTTTCTTAAAGAGACAGTACTTCGACTATCGAATGGTCGAATAGTCGAACGATTTTTAGTTCGAATCGTTCGATTTTCGTAGTCGAAGGTCGAAGTAGCCCATTCGATGGTCGAAGTAGCCCAAAAAAACTTCGAAATTCGAAGTTTTTTTAATTCGAAGCCTTCACTCGAATTTAGTGAATCGGCCCCGAAATGATTGTATTAAAATCATTCCTAATTTAATTTTAGGCAGCAGGTCACCTGGCGAGCTTTTTATTTTTGTTTTAATGGTTCTTTACAGGTCTATGAATCAGCTGGCTTCTGCTCCATTGTTTCAACAGTTAGAAAAAGCAGTACAGAGTATAAGGTATTCCTTTTAATAGCACACTATAAAGTGTAAATGTGCTACACAACAAACCACTAACTTGTTATAGCATCAGGTGCAAGATGACTTTCCCACTGCTAAGGGTTAATTGACGGACTCACAGAATATGCAACACTTTAAGGTAGGACTACATGGACGATTTCCACTCGATCCCACGCGCTGCGAAAAAATGCAGGCGCCACGTCGGATGCATCAGAAATAAGGTAATAGCATTGTCGGATGGTGTTGCAACGTTGACTGTCGGATGCAGATGCTGCACGATGACAGTTGTGTCGCGTCGGATCAACGCTGCGACTTCACCCTGCAATTCCATTACTTACCTTATTTCTGTCGCATCTAACGTGATGCCTGCATTTTTGCACAGCACGTCGTTTCGCAAGGAAATCGTCCATGTAGTCCTACCCTAAAATTACAAAAAATTTCATTTTTGTGCAATAAAACAGGCATCGAAATTACATTTATAAATACATTAAAACCTTCTGACCATCTGTAGAAGTAGCCTTGGGGGCACATTTACTATTAGTCGAATATTGAGGGTTAATTAATATCGAAGTCGAAGGATTTACCGCATTCAGTTCAATCGAACGATCGAAGGGAAAATCACTTGATTGGACAATTCGAAGGATTTTAATCCATTGATCGAACGATTTTCCTTCGATCAGAAATAGGTTAGAAAGCTTATGGGAAAGTAGGTTTTAGTAGGTTTTAGTTGGCAAAGTAGGTAGTCAAAGTTTTTTTTAAAGAGACAGTACTTCGACTATCGAATAGTCGAACGATTTTTAGTTCGAATCGTTCGATTTGAAGTCGTAGTCGAAGGTCGAAGTAGCCAATTCGATGGTCGAAGTAGCCAAAAAAAACCTTCAAAGATCAAAGTTTTTTTCATTCGAATCCTTCACTCGAGCTTAGTAAATGTGCCCGTCAGTGTTGCATTTTATATTTCAGGGTATGTTGCTGGACACAATAAAAGATTTGTTTTACTTATCCTTTTTGTATACTTTAGGAAATTGTGCTGCAAATTACAAATGCTGCTGATCTGTTTGCAGAGAACAGTTTTCAATGACAGGGATAGTATAAGTGTACAGATTTACATCAATTTAGAGATAAAGGAAATGTGCATAGTGTGTGTGCATTCAAAAATGTAAACCACTAGTGATGGGCGAATTTATTTGGCAGGAACGAATCCGCGCCGAATTCCCGTGAATCGCCGCCGGTGAATAAATTTGTGAAACTGCCGCCTGCGTTTGTTTTTTTTTTTTTAAAAAAAAAATTTCTCGAATTTCGTGGGAAATTCGCGGATTTTTCGGGGAAGCAAAACGCCCCAAATTCGCCCATCACTATAAATCACTTCCTTCCTCCACTCATTTCTTGCTCCACCTCACTTCACTAGCAGCACTCAATAATATAATTAGAGAAATATTCTTGCTGATATTTTTTTAATAAGTTTCGGTGCCACTCTGGATCTGTGACACTTGTTTTAGCAGTAATTGTTGGACAGAAACCAGCAATTTCACCAGCAAAGTTTACACATGATACATAAACATAAGAGCTCCAGCTTTCTGAATTTATTATTAGCTCTAGAAAAATTGTGTTAACATCAAAAGCGTATACTACCTTCATTTTGACATACGTATATCCCTAATTGATGTGGAGAAACTTGTTATTCCAAATTCTCTATAGTTGCATTCTGGAACAACAATTTAACGTTAAAGTACATGAAACCAACATATTTATAATTAAGACTTTTTGGGGCAAATTCACTAAGCGACGAAGCGCCTAACGCTAGCGTGAATTTGCTAGCGTTGGGCATTTTCGTTACTTCGCAAATTTACTAATGGATGCTGGCGTAACTTCGCTAGTGTTACTTCACACCCTTACGCCTGACGAATTTGTGGACGTAACTACGCAAATTCACTAACGCGTGCATTGTTCTGAACGCTACCTTTTACGTTAGACTTGCTTTCGCCACCTCAGACCAGGCGAAGCGCAATAGAGTAGATAGGGATTGCTTCAAAAAAAGTCCCAAAAAAGTCCCAAAAAACGCTGGCATTTTTTCTTTATTATGGGTGATAGGCTGAAAACGATTGAAACATTTTTTGGGGCTCCCCTCCTTCCCCCCCTACATTTCCTAATTCATGGCAACTTAACTACACAGTGGGCACATGTGTAGGGCAAAATAAAAATTTTATTTGCTTTTTTGAAGGTTTCCCAGGCTTGTGTAGTGCTGCTACGAATACTTCCATTGGAAATTGAATTTGGCGCCGTATGCAAATTAACCATCGCTATCGTAACTTCGCTTCGCGAATTAACGCTAGCGTTACTTCGCAACCTTACGCTACCCCTGAGTGCAACTTTGGATTTTAGTGAATTTGCGGAGCGCTGGCGAAAATACGCCTGGCGAAGTGTGGCGAAACGCAGCGCAACTACGATTCTTAGGCGCAAATTCACTAAGCGCCGAAGCGCCGAATGCTAGCTTTAATTTGCTAGCGTTTGGCATTTTTCGTTACTGCGCAAATTCACTAACGAACGCTGGCGTAAATTCGCTAGTGTTACTTCGCACCCTTGCGCCAGGCGAATTTTCGCTAGCGACATAACTACGCAAATTCACTAACTTGCGCAGTGTACTGAACGCTACCTTTTACGCTAGACTTCCTTCGCCACCTCAGACCTAGATAGGGATTGTTTAAAAAAAAGTCAAAATTTTTTCTAAGTCCCAAAAAACGATGGCGTGTTTTCTACATGATGGGTAATAGGCTGAAAAAGATCGAAAAATATTTTTGGGGCTCCCCTCCTTCCCCCCTACATTTCCTGACTCATGGCAACTTACCTAGACAGTGGGCACATGTGTAGGGCAAAATAAAATTTTTAGTTGCTGATTTGAAGATTTTCTAGGCATTTGAAGTGGTGATACGTGTTCCTCCATTGAAATTTGAATTTCGCGCCGTATGCAAATGAACCATCGCTAGCGAAACTTGGCTTCGCTTGGCGAATTAACGCTAGCGCAACTTCGAAAACTTACGCTACCCCTGTGCGCAACTTCGGATTTTAGTGAATTTGCGGAGCGCTGGCGAAAATACGCCTGGCGAAGTGTGGCGAAGTGCGGCGAAGTGCGGCGAATTTGCGCCTGGCGCAACTACGATTCTTAGTGAATGTCCCACTTTGTGAATTAGATATTATCTTAACCTCAATAATATGTCTTCCTCCATTTACTCCACTTTTGTGAATTCCCCTTTGGTGTTTGTTGCACAGACACAATGGATATGAATCTCATGAGCCTGAAGTTCGTACTTTCCTTTTTGCTGGTCAATCTAATATGGTAAAAGTGTAGTAAAATGCAATTTCAGCTTCAATAAACTTTTACAACTTGCAATCACTGTGAAATGTATGACTTAGTGAGCTGATCTCTTAGACCTCGATTACAATACATACTGTATATTCTCTTTTGGAAAAGCTGAAAGCCCTACATGCATTTGTAAGTCTGACATGACACCTGCTGGCTAAAATTGAAAAAAAGAAAAGAAAAAGAAAACCCCCAGCTATGAATTGGATCTAAGAGATTACCAAATAGCATAACTCCTCCAAAACAGTAAAATTCATGAAGTAGTTTTTTTAGGGATCCACCGAATCCAGGATTTGGACAGGATTCGGGCTTTTTAAGCAGGATTCGGATTCGGCCAAATCCTTCTGCCTGGTCGATCTGAATCCTAATTTGAATATGTAAATTAGGGATGGGGAAGGAAATCACGTGACTTTTTGTCACAAAACAAGGAAGTAACAAATGTTTTCTCCTTCCCATCCCTACTTTGCATATGCAAATTAGGGTTCGGATTCGGTTCGGTATTCGGCCAAATTTTCGCAAAGGCTTCGGGGGTTCGGCCGAATCCAAAAAAGTGGATTCGGTGCATCCCTAGTTTTTTTTTGTATCATAGAGGTCTTGTAAATTTTATAGGTGAAATAAGGGGGCAGATTTATCAAGGGTCGAATTTCGAAGTACAAAAAACTTCGAAATTTGACCATCGAATTAAAAAACTTTCGAATTTGAATATTGAATTCGAAGTTTTTTCAACAAATTTGGCAATCCTGCGGTCTAATAAAAATCGTTTGATCGATGTTTAGCGATCAATCGAAGGATTTCTATTCGACCAAAAAAAAAACGTAGAAAAGTGCTCTGGAAGGTCCCCATGGGCTAACATTGCACTTCAGTAGCTTTAATTTGGCGAAGTATGAAGTCGAGGTTTTTTTTAAAGAGACAGTACTTTGATTATCGAATGGTCGAATAGTCCAACGATTTTTACTTCGATTCATTCGAATCGAAGTCGAATGGTCGAATATAGCCTATTCAATGGTCGAAGTACCCAAAAATTTACTTCGAAATTCGAACTTTTTGAAATTCGAACCATCACTCGAGCTTAGTAAATCTGCCCCCTATAGGTGTTAAGGTAGGTACAAGGCTTAAAAAAATAACAAATCTTACAGATATAACAATTAAAGGGGTTGCTTACCTTCAAACACTTTTTTTCAGTTCAGTTGGTTTCAGACTATTTACCAGAAATAAAGCCTTTTCCCAATTACTTTCTATTTTCAAATAGCCTTTGATATTATGTCTGTCCAAAAAATCATCCAAGCCATTCTTATAGTCATTAACTGAATCAGCATCACAACATCACCCGGCAGTGCATTCCACAACCTCACTGTCCTGACTGTGAAGAACCCCCTACGTTGCTTCAAATGAAAGTTCTTTTCTTCTAGTCTAAAGGGGAGGCCTCTGGTACGGTGATCCACTTTATGGGTAAAAAGATCCCCTGCTATTTGTCTATAATGTCCATCTAATGTAGAGATTTGTAGTGGATTTTATTTTACTGTTTCCAACTCCAGCTTCAGGGACAAAGATCATGGAGCCAGATTTAAACAGATAAAGCACTGCGTCATACCTCCCAACTGTCCCTTTTTCAGAGGGACAGTCCCTCTTTTGACAGCTCAACCCGCAGTCCCTCATTTGTACTGGAAAGTCCCTCTTGTCTCTGCACTGAACAGCCAGAAAAAGAAACAAAGTTTCTCACTTAATTGGCTTTTAGCAGAGAGCCCAGAACAGGTAACAGGTGCAAATAAGATACTTTGTAACAATTTTGAGACACAAAAACACAGTTTAGATAAGGAGAAATATTTTCAAACTTTCATAACCTGCCAAATTTTGTAAAACAAACATGGTAATTAGGGGGGGTGGCCACAGAAAGGGGTGTGGCCAAAAAATTGCTGCGCTACATGCGGAAAAAAATTTTTTGTCCCTCTTTTTACTTCCAAAATGTTGGGAGATATGCTGCGTATCTTGACAGCGCTATATAAATAAATGATGATGATGATGATAATGATGATGATAAACTGGGATTCTATTTGGAGGATTATTTTGCTGCAGCCACTGGTTCTGCAGAGTTGGAGAAAGTTTTTTTAAGCAATACAAAAACGATAAAATCCACATTAGATTACATGACAACACAGGACCCAGTGCAGTCTGTCTATTCTGATCATTAATCAGTCTTGCTGTATCAGCTTCTGGCAGATATTATTTGACTTGTGAATAGTTTTGATAATTTAGAACGATCCCTAAAGCAGCCCAGACTACACGGAGCATGTGCACAGTACGTGTAAATGGCCATGTAAATCGCCGACGGGATGGCACTCGAAGTGATTCATTTTCCAAAGTCGCCGGAAGTTTCCTTGCGAGGCAACTTCGGAAAACGAAGCACACCGATTGCCATCCCGCCGGTGATTTACATTACAGCCGGCGGGAGGCAGTTCGGGGAGATAAGTTGCCCCGAAGAAGAGGAGATAGGTAGCCGAGTGACTAATGCAGTATTTTGCTAAATGGAGCACCAGCTCTGGGTATCAGGTAAGTGATTATAATAATTAATAACTATAAGTGACTATAATAACTAACATATAGCAATGCCCAGTGATTTAACTTTTTATTCTCCTTTAAAGGCAAACACTTTTTTTTTTATAAGTGCAGCCTATCAACATATATTTTATATATACAGTGCTACGCAATATGTTGGCGCTAAATAAATACATGTTAATAATAATATTGCATACCTCCCAACATTTTGGAAGTAAAAAGAGGGACAAAAAATTTTTTTCAGCACATAGTGCAGCATTTTTTTGACCACACCCCTTTCTGTGGCCACACCCCATAATTACCATGTTTGTTTTACAAAATTTGGCAGGTTATGAAATTTTGAAAATATTTCTCCTAATCTAATCTGTGTTTTTGTGTCTCAAAATTGTTACAAAGTATCTTATTTGCACCTGTTGGCTGTTCTGGGCTCTCTGCTAAAAGCCAATTAAGTGAGAAACTTTGTTTCTTTTTCTGGCTGTTCACTGCAGAGAAAAGAGGGACTTTCCAGTACAAAAGAGGGACTGTCCCTCCAAAAAAGGGACAGTTGGGAGGTATGATATTGCAACCTTAACCTAATGGGTTTCACACTCTTTCCATTTAAGTTCCACCTTCTGGTCCAACATTTATTTAGGCAACCTCTTGACTCTACTAACTATTCTGGGAGGAGTGGGGCCATATGATGAGTATGGGTTGTGAGGTTTGGGAGGGGGGTTTGTATACAGCGGTGCTATGTATACACTCACTTTCCATTCCCTTTAAAAAAGTCAATATTATGGCCTATGATTAAGTGTTTGGAACACGAAACGCGTCAGGCTGTTTTGACACAATAAACTTTTTCAGTTTTGGAACATCTGCCTGGTGAAAGTTTTTGCCCTTGAGTGCCTGCTTCTATTTGAGATTTCGGTTTATCCGCCCCTTGTGCTGAGGGCCCAGTTCGGTGCACCTGGGCCACTTCCTTGATGTGGTGAGTAACCATTGTACTACTAAGAGACCCTACTATATAGAAGATTTTATTATGGACATTTCATCAAAAGTTATTTTGTAAGGTCTGGTCTAGAAAGCAAATGTTTGTGATATTTGAGTTTAATGAGGAATTAACTTAAAAACGGGTTAATATATTCCACATTTTTTTGCAGGTGCAAAGTTTTATAAATATTGTAGGCCTTGTATATTTACGTGCAGGTGGAAACTTAACAAAGTACCAAATATGGTCACAAGGTGTCAGTATTGATCCATTGCAAATATCAAGTTTGCAACAGCCTTTTATGGAATAAAAATGTTATAGCGTTACAATTTACATAACAATACAGAATAATATAACACTACAAGTCAACTTTAATTGTAATAAAAGCAAATCAGTCATGGGTGAAAGCGCGATCTATCAGTCCGAATGAAAGCGAAAACCGCTCTGCACTTTTATAGCAAGGGCTTTCTCCTGTTTTTATATTTGTGAAGCAATTGCATTTCCATCCGACTGGCACGCCCAGTGTCAAATACATTCCAAGAGTTACAGAAACATTTACCAGCTCTCTGCCTGGTTAGAAGTGTCAGTGAATGAACGTAACTAACTTTACATGTATTTTAACATCCTTTCGCTGAGATATCAGATTTCCTGCAGTTGCAATAGATAAGATGCTTCTGCGGCTAAAGGAAAACAAAAAAAAAAACACCCTATCCAAGCAATGTTTCTCTATTTCTCGTCAGCAGGAAAAATACTGATTTCTGCTGGAAGTGCTGCCAAGCTATAAACAGAAGCTGGCTTCTATGTTGTTGCTGATTGAACTGAAGTTTGCAAACACTTGGCTGTGGTGAGAGCTGACACCTCTGCTTATGAAGTGCTTAGTAAACAATCAGCGATTGCTGCCAAGACTTAGGCTCAGCGTCAAAGACTGCAATATATGAAACAAGTGCCGGGGAAAGTTGCACTTGGCTCCAAAGAGCAGCAGGATTACAAACAAGCTTGTATGCAATATAAAGGGTACAGAACCTTCTAAAATACCTATATATAATGAATGTGTGTGTGTATTTAGGGGCCGATGCATCAAGGGTCAAATATCGAGGGTTAATTAACCCTCGATATTCGACTTCGAATATCGAAGTCGAAGGATTTTGCGCAAAAAGTTTGATCGAACGATCAAAGGAATAATCCATCGATCGAACGATTAAATCCTTCGAAGGATTTTAATCCAACGATCGAAGGATTATCCTTCGACCAAAAAAACTTAGCCAAGCCTATGGGGACCGTCCCCATAGGCTAACATTGGGTTCGGTAGCTTTTAGGTGGCGAACTAGGGGGTCGAAGTTTTTTATTAAAGAGACAGTACTTCGACTATCGAATGGTCGACGAGTCGAACGATTTTTAGTTTGAATCATTCGATTCGAAGTCGTAGTCGAAGGTTGAAGTAGCCCATTCGATGGTCGAAGTAGCCCAAAAAACACTTCGAAATTCAAAGTTTTTTTACTTCGAATCCTTAACTTGAGCTTGGTGAATTGGCCCCTTAAAGTATGAAAAGTCACACTTAGGGGCAGATTTATCAAATGTGATTAGAGCTTGTCACAGTTTATCAAAATGTGAGAATTCAGCTCACTGAAAAATGAAAAAACAACTTAGCCCCTATTCATTCCTATGAGATTTCTAGAACTGTAACGCTTAGGGGCCGATTCACTAACTTCGAGTGAAGGATTCGAAGTTAAAAAACTTTGAATTTCAAAGTTTTTTTTGGGCTACTTCGACCATCGAATGGACTACTTCGACCTTCGACTACGACTTTGAATGGAAGGATTCGAACTAAAAATCGTTCGACTATTCGACCATTCGATAGTCGAAGTACTGTCTCTCTAAAAAATACTTCGACCCCCTAGTTCGCCATCTAAAAGCTACCGAAGTCAATGTTAGTCTATGGGGAAGGTCCCCATAGGCTTGGCTAACTTTTTTTGATCGAAGGATATTCCTTCGATCGTTGGATTTAAATCCTTCGAATCGTTCGATTCAAAGGATTTTATCGCTCGATCGAACGATCTGCGCTAAATCCTTCGACTTCGATATTCGAAGTCGGAGGATTTTAATTCCTAGTCGAATATCGAGGGTTAATTAACCCTCTATATTCGACCCTTAGTGAATCGGCCCCTTAATCTTCACCCATTGATAAATACACTTCTAAAATTCGGAATAAATCGAAAGTGGGTAATTTTTTTGCGGTGAGCTCAAATCTCACAATTTGTTAAAAGAGACATTTTGTGTAAAAGATAACATTACATCTCCTTTAATGTTTCCAACTCCAGTAGCAGGGACAAAGATCATGGAGCCAGATTTGAACAGATAAACTGGGACTCTCGTTGAAGCACCCCCTGCTCCCCCGGTAGTTCCGCCCCTGGCTACAGTTAAGAATAATAATGTGCATGTCGCAATTTAATATTCTTCATTAGACCTATATTGCATTGTGAATCTTAAAGGGGTGGTTCACCTTTAAAGTAACTTTTACTATGTTATAAAATTACCAATTCTAAGCAACTTTTCAATTGGGTTTCATGATTTATTTTTTATAGTTTTATAGTTATTTGCCTTTCTTCTAATTCTTTGCAGCTTTCAAATGGGCGTCGCTGACTTCCTTCTATAAAAATGAATGCTCTGTTAGGCTACAAATGTATTGTTATTGTTACTTTTTATTACTGATCTTTCTATTCAGGCCTCTCCTATTCATATTCTGGTCTCTCATTCAAATCAATGCATGGTTGCTAGGGGAATTTGGAGCCTAGTTACCAGATTGCTTAGAATGCAAATTGAAGAGCTGCTGAATAAAAAGCCAAATAACTCAAAAATCTTCGATAATAAAAAATTAAAACTAATTGCAAATTATCTCACACTATCCCTCTGTACATTATACAAAAAGTTATCTTAAAGGTGAACAACCCCATTAATTGCGCATTGCACACTTTTGTTGAAGGTGGTATAATCTATTGGAGCAAACCATAACTTTTTCAGTAAGAAATGTTATTACTCACACTGCACGCTATTGCAAACTATAATATTCGCAAACGCTATCCTACTGTTGTGTGAGGGGCAAAGGGCTTGCAAACTTTGCAAAAGTAAAATATTTTCAATGTGAACATTTATTTGCATTGAGAATGTTTTTTTTTTTCCTGTTAAGTGAAGCCTTGTGAAATCAGAAGGTATGAACTTGTCTCATGCTATACACACAGCAGTATACCATAAACTCGAGCAACAGATATTTTGTTTATATCATATTAAGTGGCATATTAAAGAATCATACCAAACTGGAATATATATTTAAGTAAATATTGCCCTTTTACATCTCTTGCCTTGAGCCACCATTTCATGATGGTCTGTGTGCTGCCTCAGAGATCACCTGACCAGAAATACTGCAGCTCTAACTGTAACAGGAAGAAGTGTGGAAGCAAAAGACACAACTCTGTCTGTTAATTGGCTCATGTGACCTAACATGTATGGTTTGTTTGGTATGTTTGTGTGCACAGTGAATCGAACAATCCCAGGGGGCGGCCCTTATTTTATAAAATTGCAGTTTTCTATTTATGATTACCCAATGGCACATACTACAAAAAGTATATATTATTATGAAAATGGCTTATTTATCTGAAGCAAGGTTTTACATATGAGCTGTTTTATGCAATATCTTCTTATAGAGACCTACATTGCTTCAAGGGTATAGTTTTCCTTTATATCTCAAATTTTTGGTATCTAGACAGTGCTGTGTGTATGGCATGAAACAAGTAAAAGGAAAGACTTCACATTGTTTTTGCCACTTTTTTATAAAAAAATTTTTTAAAATTTTTTTTCCAACAATAATGTTTGGTTCACACAGTTTTACATCAATACAAACGAAAATATTGCAAGTATAAATTGAAATATATTTTTATTCGTTTTTATATATTTTTATAAAACGAATTTAAGAACTTTTTGCCACTTTTTTTAAAAAAAAATTTTTTTTTAAAATTTTTTTTTTAAAAAAGTGGCAAAAAGTTCTTAAATTCTAAGTTTTCTTCATGGACTTTTTTCATCGAATTTTTGTAGTTTGGATTAATTTTTCGTTTTGGCCTACATGTATGCACTTGCACTTATTGTCATTAATTGAATGTAACATGTTTCACTAATTAACTTAATTGATATGCTTTTAAATACTAATGTGCACTAATATCCGGTATGCTTGAGAAAGGGGTCACGCCCCGAAACGTTGCATCCGCAATAAATGAGCAAGGTTTAACCTGCTGAACTTACCCATGCTGTGCCGGTGTGTCCTGTTCCTATGAAACAAGTAAATACTTTCTGATTTCAGAAGGCTTCACTTTGCATGGAATTGCTTGTGAATGGCTTTTTGGCTCCTTTCAGCCCTTCTCATCCTAACCAGGTTCAGTTTTCCATTTTTTCCTGTTAGTGACTTATTTTACATTTCCCAATTCGTTTTGGTATTCACATTCACATCAAGCAGGCAGGAGACATGATGACCATGCAAATGTATGGGCTACACCAATAGATGGTGAGGAGGGAGGGGCAATGTGTGGAGAGCAGTGACATCTAGGAAATGCAGAATGGAAAATGAAAGCAATTTCCTGGCCCTGCCTCTATGTCAGCTGAAAGTTTTAAAAATGTTTATAACAGGTATGAACCTTTTAATAACAAAGTATTTCATTTAATTAATTAATTTTGAAAGGACTTTTATTATACAATATTTTTATGTCTGGGTGACAGGTCCCCTTTAAAGGAGAACTAAACCCCCTTTCTAATAAAAAAACCCATAGTCCCCCTCTCTGCTCCCCCCACACAGGTGTTCACACAAGTAAATGCCCCATAGCTGGTAATTACCCCTCATTGCAGAGTCAGTGCAGCGGAGCTCACGGGCGATCTTGCGGCGCTTCAGGAATCTTTGGGTCCCTTAGGCAATTTCCGTGGCTTTCGGCGCATGCAAAGTTGTTGAGGACCAGAATATCACTACAACTGCGCATTTTCCGATACTGTACTTACTTTCTGAAGTTTCCGGAAGCGCTGAAGATGGCCCCCGTGAGCTCCGTTGCACTGACTCTGCAATGAGGGGTAATTACCAGCTTAGGGTCGTGTGTGTGGGGGATAGGGAAGGGGAGACTATGGAGGGTAGGGGGTAGGAGTTTTTATCAGAAACGGAGGTTAGTTCTCCTTTAAGTGCTGTCAGTTTGCCACTTTGGTCTATAATTTAATCAATGCAAATGTTATGGGCATGGGTGATTTTTACTCATATATTTATAAAACAACTGTCCATAAACAAAATAAAACACACATTTACCGTTTAAATACACATTGCCTGTGTTATAGAAAATGGCTAAACTTTTGAAATACCCTCATGAAAGGTATATTATACCCTTTGTGTTTTGCAAAGCAACTTCATATTTCACTTTCCTGGTATTCTGGTTTATTATTTTATTTGAATATTAATGTTTCAAGGAAATAAACACATTCCCTTAAATGAAATAGAAACCTTCACTGCTTTTATCGATCCATCTTGTTTCTATGCTAATATTGATCCATCTTATTTCTGTGCTAATAATTCTGCCATCCGCAGAGTTATAATTGTGTTTTGCTGATTTAATACACATTACATTTACACATTTATAAAACTTATATAACGTCCTCTCCAGTTGAATATTGTATTTCTAAATATGTCTTGTTCTTTCAGGATGTGAAGACCTTTGCCCAGGAATTCATGATTTGTGTAAGCTGTTTATGCGTGTTGACGCTATGGGGCAGATTTATCAAGGGTCGAAGTGAATTTGTGGGAATTGTCGAAATTTTTGGATACTTCGACCATCGAATAGGATAGTATGACTTTGACTTCGAATTCGAAGTAAAATCGTTCGAATATTCGACCTTTTGATAATCAAAGTACTGTCTCTTTAAAAAAACTCCGACTTCAATACTTTGCCAAATTAAACCTGCCGAAGTGCTATGTTAGCCTGTGGGGACCTTCTAGAGCATTTTTCTAAGTTTTTTGAAGTCAAAGAAAAATCGTTTGATTGATGGATGAAATAATTCGATCGAAAGATTTTACTTCGACCGCAAATGGCCAAATTCGACTTCGATATTCGTAGTCGAAGTATTCCAATTCGATGGTCAAATTTCTAAGCTTTTTCTACTTCGAAATTCGACCCTTGATAAATCTGCCCCAACATGTCTTGGGGCAGATTTACATAGGGTCAAATATCGAGGGTTAATTAACCCTCGATATTCTACTGCCGAATGTAAATCCTGCGACTTCGAATATCGAAGTCAAAGTATTTACCGCAAATAGTTAGATCGAATGATTTTAATCCGTCGAAGGATTTTAATCTGTCGATCGAACGATTTGTCTTCAACCTAAAAAACATTATGGGGACCTTCCCCAGAGGCTTACATTGCACTTCGGTAGCTTTAGGTGGTGGAGCTAGGGGTAGAAGTTTTTTTAAAGAGACAGTACTTCAACTATCGAATGGTCGAATAGTCGAACGATTTTTAGTTTGAAT
The DNA here is from genome assembly GCA_038501925.1 of Xenopus petersii. NCBI lineage: Eukaryota > Metazoa > Chordata > Amphibia > Anura > Pipidae > Xenopus > Xenopus petersii. The sequence goes on along the minus strand of CM076687.1, from coordinate 94,213,265 downwards.
CGTTCGATTCGAAGTTGTAGTCGAAGGTCAAAGCAGCCAATTCGATGGTCAAAGTAGCCAAAAAAATCATCTGAAATTCGAAGTTTTTTTTATTCTATTCCTTCACTCGAGCTGAGTAAATGGGCCCCCTGATGTGCTTGGCTTAAAAGGGAAGATTTTACCTATAAATGATTTTATAGAAAAGATCTTTCTTATTTTGCTGTGTGCATTGTTAGCCTATCTTAATACACAATGCACAGTTACGGTAGTCATAACCCTTTTATTGCAGTAAGTTTTAATTCTAGCAAGCATTTGCATGTTTATGAGCATAATAAAATAGCAGTGTTCCAAATCTATACCTAGCAAAAAGGCAATTCTATTTCGACTTTTGACTGTGTTGTGCTAGATTTGCTAGTGTAAAAAACACATGTATAATTAAGTAATTAGGTAGATATGTCACATTTTAACACTTTACAGCTGCTTCTCTAGCTTCTGCTATAGGTAAAAGTGAAACAAAAATGAGCTGATTTTGCTGATGATGTAAAAGGGCCACAGCTTAATATAGATGGTGACGCATCTTTTTCCTTAACCTGTGCTGATGTTTTGGGACAGCTACAGTAGCTTTTGCTTCCAATTTAACTTAAACTGCATGAATATGACACTTGAATGACAGAGCAAAGAGAAATATGACAGTCCCTTGTGAAGCCATTTAACATATACACCACTGCTTCCAATTAGGGATGCACCGAATCCAGGATTCGGTTCGGGATTCGGCCAGGATTCGGCCTTTTTCAGCAGGATTCGGATTCGGCCGAATCCTTCTACCCGGCCGAACCGAATCCGAATCCTAATTTGCATATGCAAATTAGGAGCGGGGAGGGAAATTGCGTGACTTTTTGTCAGAGAACAAGGAAGTAAAAAATGTTTTCCCCTTCCCGCCCTAATTTGCATATGCAAATAAGGGTTCGGATTCGGTTCGGTATTCGGCCGAATCTTTCACGAAGAATTCGGGGGTTCGGCCGAATCCAAAAAAGTGGATTCGGTGCATCCCTACTTCCAGTACTGCAATCCTCTCAAATTATCATCTCTCTACTATGAGCACTATCCCTACGAATCTGAATCCTGCTGAAAAAGGCAGAATCCTGGCCGAATCCTGAACCGAATCTTGGTTTTGGTGCATTCCTATAATACATTTATTGATTGAGTCAGGAGCACGGCTAATTGTACTCTACATAGAGATGGGAGCATGGAGAGAAAACTGAGAGACAAGCACCCTAAATAAAAAATGATGTTAAAGCAGTGTCAGACTGGCCCGGCGGGACACCGGGAAAAAACCCGGTGGACCCGTCCCTTAATGGGTTCCCACCGGGCCAGACCCCTCTCCCGATCTACAGAAAAAAGGTTTTCTTAGGCGCCTTCATGCATGCACGGTCGGTGCATCACAGTAGGGGGGCACGGGGGGCAGAGGGGGTCCTGGACATTAGTCCCAGTGGGCCTCGGGCCCCCCAGTCCGACCCTGTGTTAACAAAATGTGCCATCTGGGATGTTTATATGCATATAAATGTATGCACAGATATGGAATTTCTTATCTGGAAAACAGTTATCTAGAAAGCTCAGAATTATAGCAAGGTCCATTTTAAGCAATTAATTCAAATTTTTAAAAATGATTTCCTTTTTATTCTTATAATCAAACAGTACCTTGTACTTGTGTCTAACTGAATCAGTTTTGGTGGCAAAACGACCTTATTGAATTTATTTCATATTTGAATGATTTTTAACCGACTAAGGTCTAAGACTAAAAGAGTTATTTATCAAAATCCGAAAAGTTCTCACTATTTTCTGAAAACTGCTCCGACCAAATCCACACAGTCTTTTCTCCCCTATTTATCAATACATTTTTCTGAAAATTTCTTGTGCGTGAAAAAACTCGATAAGATCGTGCAAAAATACGAATCGCAGACATTTTTCAGATTTGTTACCGAAACTGCGACTTTTTTGGATTTGACGCCCAAAAACCACAAAATCTTCAGATAATTGAACAAACCCAGTGCAGATCAGGATATCAACAGGACATCTGCCGTTGACTTCTACATAAACTTGGCAGGTCTGAGTTGGAGTACTTTTTTACCCAGACTTTTAACACCATTGGAGTTTAATAAATCTAGAAAAATTTGAGTTTTTTTTCTATAAAAAAATATGTTTTTCCCCTTTAAAAGTCCAAATAGAAAAAACTGAACTTTGATAAATAATCTCCTAAGGCACGGAGAATACACATTTATCCAGAAAATCTCAGGTCCCAAGCATTCCAGATGTAGACCTCTATAAGGAAAATATAAATGGGGGTTGGGAAGTATTTAATTACAATTCACTTGTTGATAAACTATCCCTCATTACTCCATAATATATTCACAATTTATTCATTTATATTTTTTTTATTCTCTATAATGTAGTCACAGTGCCTGTTTTGCATAAAGGTTCACAAGAATGTTAGAATCAATGATTGGTTTCACATCATTAGCATCTATAAGCATTCTATAGAACATGCAAATCTGTGATACTGCCTTTTAATAGTGAACTGGTAGTATGTTATTATGATCCCATTTTTCAATTTATGCAAGGCTGTCAGTCTCACAAGATGAACATGGACTAAGAAGCAGTTCATTCTTCACAACAGATAATGATCCCATGCCAGTTAGTGATGTGCGAATTTGCACCGTTTCACCGAAAAATTCATGAATTTCCCACAATATGGCGAAAAATTAGCGAAATGGCGCCAGCGTCTCTTTTTTGATGCCGGCATCCGTTTTTGAAGCCGGTGTCCGTTTTTTGGACGCCAGGTACATTTTTTTTGACTCCAGCAAATTTTCGCGGGCGTTTTGTGAATTTATTCGCTGGCGGCAAATCGCGCAAATTCGTGCCTGGCAAATAAATTCGCCCATCACTAATGCCAGTCTAATGGAAGTGTCTGGAAAGCTTAAAGCACCATGCTTTATATACTGCCTGAAGGTGTTAATAACTTTAGAATTGTGTATATCAAGCAGCTTTGTTTTATAATGGGGTAGTGACTATATATTAATATAGTTTGAAACACAGGTCACTATGGTTATCCAGCCATGTAAGTTCTAAAAAAAAGTCATTCAGAGGTTGTTTTACAGATGAGGGAACCAGCAACTTTAATTAGTATAACTATTAGATTCGAATAACTTATCTTCTTAGAACAAATAACTATTAGCATCTAATATTGTTAGTTGCAAAAATTGTTACTCTTGCCAGCTCTTTAAGCTGGACCTCTATTTATCATATAGTTAATTTTAATATAATTTTTTTCAAATTGTCATTATCAATGTCTAATGGTGGCATAGTACATAATTCAAGTGATATGTTTTAGAGCGTGTGATACCTGATTCACATACATCATGTAGACATCCACCCATTGGAAGGGAGTTTTAAGGGTTAGGGTTTTTTTAAGTGATAGATTCAATAAACAGATAGAGCATCATTGATTATATTTTAATATACAGATCTATAGGCTACATGCAGTACAGATATTCTCTTTTTTATATGTAGATTCATTAACAAAAATAAATATTGCACATTAAAGAGACATTGACACCAGAAATTAAACCTTTCATAATACTGACTTTGCATGCTACTTATACTTTTGCCATAAAGTATTGGCCCAATGCTTTTACATTACCTATATGACTCCCTGTGTTCAACTATGAGGGGGGCTGCCATATTTGTTCAGCAGGAGTCCGTTAGCATTAGGAAATTTAGAAACTTTAACTGACAGTCAGGTTGACAAAACTGCCAGGTTCAAGAACTTCAACTAACAATTACTTTCAAAAACAAACCTCTCAGCAAAAAACAATCAACATGACCTATAGGTAACTTTTAATGTCCATTCATATTTTAAAAAGTAGTTTTTTAGTGTCGGTATCACTTTAACCTGCTTTGGTTTGTCTTTCAATTCACCCAGCAGTATGTTATTGTGTAGGGAAGGAGTATAGAGGTGTATATTATTTACAAAGATTATGATTCTTGAATTGAAAGACCATCTGTCATTTGAAATGACGGATTATGAGTAGTGGCCAAAGATTTGTCAGTTATGCTAAAAATATTGTTTCAGAGGTCTCCTCATGCACATAAGATAACCAGATAACCAGAAATTATACACAAATACATAGGGAGCCTCTCAGGGTTGCTACATTGAATCGTAATAAAAAGGATCCCCTAGAGAAGTGATTAAGACAACCTATGTAAGAGTTTACTAGTATACGGGGCAACTAATAAAACACCCCTTTTTTAGTTAATCGATTCTAAACATACAAAACAAAATTGTAAATATCACAGCCCAGAAACCACATGATCAATTTGTATATATATGCCTTCTTGTAATCCTATAATATCTTGCATGGAGAGACAGAGAGTGTGAAAGGAATCCAGACTGGAGGAGCAACCAGCAGGAGATTCCCATCTCAGCCTCCAAGGAGGCTGGTAATCGCACTGTATGTCTGAATGTGCTGGCCTCACCTGAAGAGAAACTGTAAAGCATCCAAAGAGGATTTGGAATGAGTATCCTGTTTAAAAGGGCTGTACCCTAAAGAATACCCTGAAGATACAGAGACTGTTTTGTGGAAGGACTTTGCCTTCTTTTAGTGAGGTAGATAGTTAGCGCAAGCGAGTTGGATAGTGAGGCCCCCTATTCCCACCTGGTTAGGAGTGCTATTTGTACTAGTTGGCCATTTATTTCACATAAACATTTATTCAGTTTAACCAATACTGTGTGGGCATTATCATTATGTTCCTAGTGGGGCCACCCGTAGGTGCATTCTCGGATCCCACTAGGTGAAGGCACTGCGCTATTAAGTACCAGTTACCCAGTTTCTCCCAATACCACTGCAGAGTGGCTCAGGTTTGTCACATGCCATCTGGTAAGTGCCACAGGTGGAGTGTAACACCGACAAAGGGGTGTCGAAAGGGTTACATAACTTAAACAAATTGTATCAATTGTTCCCTCCATTTTTATTGTTACTATGGTTGCAGATAGTGATGGGCGCATTAATTTGGCTGTCACGAATTTGCGGCAAATTTCCACATTTCGCCACCGGCGAATAAATTCGAGAATCCCCCTCGAAAATTCGCTGGCGTCAAAAATTTTTGGACACACGTCTGAAAAGTTGCTTGTAGCAAAATCGCATTGCGTCAACATTATTCGGACGCCCATTGACTTTAACACCAGTGGCAAAATTGATGCAAGTGACTTTTTGGACGTCAATTTTCGAGTTTTACAATTTTTTTGTGAAAATGGAAATTCGCCAATCACTAGTTGCAGATCATAAATAAGCCCTCGTGCCTTGAAATTACTCAACATGTATTAAAAATGGATTTATTCAAGCTTAATTATTAACAAAGTACTCTCTATTTATTAAAAAAATCAAATCCATAATAAAACAAATGCTTGTTTAAGTAGGACAATTAGAAATGGCAATTCCATATTTTCAAATTTCCAGGTTTCGGGATATTATCTAATAGCTATAATAGTTATTATAGTTTTAGAATAGTTTGTAAATAGTTCATTTAGAGGTTTTATGGGTATTTAATGTAATGATTTGTTCTTTTAATGTCAAACTTCTTCAAGAACAACCTTTTCCCTTGTTGTAATATGTAAAATCTGCCTTGGGACCATTACAAACTACCACAGAGGAATCAACTGCTCTACGTATGTTTTAAATTATGGTCTGATTCTCAGTAGCGCTAAGATGCCAATATCTTATGCTGGACATCTGACAACATGTAATATGCATTTAAAAGGAAATAGAAATACAAATTTGGTAAAGGGAGGAACCAGGCGTCCAGAAAATTCCTATAGTTATTGTTCCAATTTTAGTTGGCTGATGAAAAATGCATTTGGAATTGTCATTAACCAGCCCATCTGGGATTTTCTGACAGCACAGATTAGAGAACCCAGAGTGGAACAGCTGCGTAGATCCCTATAATTATCCAACACTAAAAGTTAACAAAGACAGGATGTTAAGAATAAGCAATGTCTATCTTTACAGTTTGTAGGCACATACCTACTCCATAGTTTCTTAAGTAAACAGGCTTGATTAATAGTTGGCATTATAATGTGATTCTTAAATAGCATTTGTTAAATTCATCTTGTAAACAACAGAAAGGATCACAGGATCCATTTAAAAAGTAACAGAAGTCATTATATATCTGTAGATGCACGTGTGCCAAATTAAATGTGCAATATTCAATGTGCAATATAATACTGTGCAATAGAAATTGGAGCCATTATTGTTCTAATCAGGATTCATACCAGATTAAAGGTGGCCAAAGAAACACAGATAATATCATACAAAACGAATTTTCGTACAATATTCTGTGTGTGTATGGTGGGAAAAGAGCCAACCGATATTGGTAGAAGACTTGAATATCGGTCGGTAAGCTTCACAAATCGTTTCAAATATTTTGGTGATCCCTCACTCACTGTATATAGGGTGTCTACAACAGAATAGCAGCCCCATCCAGCCACAAATCTTCCAAATCAGCTTTAAAATAAACTCTGGAGAACCACAGCAAATTCATATTGAACATGTTTCAGATATAAATATCCTTCATCAGGTGCTTGTTACTAGGTGAATAATACCCAAGCTATTTATTAACCCTTATCCACCAACAATCAAAAGGTCAGCTCCAACTCATGTCCAGACAAATCAAATAGCTGCTCAACAGAATATTGCCATCTAGTGGCCTATTCATAAAATACACCAAAAGCTGTTAGAAGCATATTGTTTCAGAACCATGTTCTCATGGACAGTTACATTATTACACAGTATAAAAATATAATATTCAGTCCAGTTTCACATAAGGAGTATTCAGAAAAATAGAATTGTTCAGTCTAAAAAGTAGTGTTAAACACATAGTCCTGTAGGTAAGCATTTTTTTGAGCATAGACATAACAGTGCTAGTCTGAGATGGCTAGTATTAGAGGAAGTTAAACTGCCATTGCGTGGGAGGGACAGAAAGCGGATGCTCCTTCAATGCGAAGCAAAATGGATCAAGATTTTGAATGCATTGGAACCATGGGGTTTAAATGATGCCCTTAGCTACAAATGCTTTTTATAGCTTAACACTACTTTTTTCCTATAATAATGTAACTGTCCATGAGAACATGGTTCTGAAACAATATACTTCTAACAGCTTTTGGTGCATTTTATGAATAGGCCACGAGATGGCAATATTCTGTTGAGCAACTATTTGATTTGTCTGGCCATGAGTTGGAGCTGACCTTTTGATTGTTGGTGGATAAGGGTTAATAAATAGCTTGAGTATTATTCACATTGTTACATAGTTAGTTACATAGTTAAATTGGGTTGAAAAAAGACAAAGTCCATCAAGTTCAACCCCTCCAAATGAAAACCCATCATCCATACACACACCCCTCCCTACTTTTAATTAAAATTCTTTATACCCATACCTATACTAACTATAGAGTTTAGTATCACAATAGCCTTGGATATTATGTCTGTCCAAAAAATCATCCAAGCCATTCTTAAAGGCATTAACTGAATCAGCCATCACAACATCACCCGGCAGTGCATTCCACAACCTCACTGTCCTGACTGAAGAACCCTCTACGTTGCTTCAAATGAAAGTTCTTTTCTTCTAGTCTAAAGGGGAGGCCTCTGGTACGGTGATCCACTTTATGGGTAAAAAGGTCCCCTGCCATTTGTCTATAATGTCCTCTAATGTACTTGTAAAGTGTAATCATGTCCCCTCGCAAGCGCCTTTTTTCCAGAGAAAACAACCCCAACCTTGACAGTCTACCCTCATAATTTAAGTCTTCCGTCCCTCTAACCAATTTAGTTGCACGTCTCTGCACTCTCTCCAGCTCATTTATATCCCTCTTAAGGACTGGAGTCCAAAACTGAACTGCATACTCCAGATGAGGCCTCACCAAGGACCTATAAAGAGGCATAATTATGTTTTCATCCCTTGAGTTAATGCCCTTTTTTATGCAAGACAGAACTTTATTTGCTTTAGTAGCCACAGAATGACACTGCCCAGAATTAGACAACGTGTTATCTACAAAGACCCCTAGATCCTTTTCATTTAAGGAAACTCCCAACACACTGCCATTTAGTGTATAACTTGCATTTATATTATTTTTGCCAAAGTGCATAACCTTGCATTTATCAACGTTGAACCTCATTTTCCAGTTTGCTGCCCAGTTTTCCAGTTTAGACAGATCACTTTGCAAAGTGGCAGCATCCTGCATGGAACCTATAGTTCTGCACAATTTAGTATCATCTGCAAAAATAGAAACAGTACTTTCAATGCCCACCTCCAGGTCATTAATAAACAAGTTGAAAAGCAAGGGACCTAGTACAGAGCCCTGCGGTACTCCACTAACAACACTGGTCCAATTAGAAAATGTTCCATTTACCACCACTCTTTGTAGTCTATCTTTTAGCCAGTTCTCTATCCAGGTACAAATACTATGTTCCAGGCCAACATTCCTTAATTTAACCAGTAACCTTTTGTGTGGCACTGTATCAAATGCTTTAGCAAAGTCTAAGTAAATCACATCCACTGCCATCCCAGAATCGAGGTCTCTACTTACATTCTCGTAAAAAGAAATTAAGTTAGTCTGGCAAGATCTATTACGCATAAAACCATGCTGGCACAAACTCATAGTATTATGATTTGCTATGAAGTCCAGTATCTTATCCTTTATTAACCCTTCGAAAAGCTTTCCTAATACTGACGTCAGACTAACTGGCCTATAGTTTTGAGGCTGAGAACGGGATCCTTTTTGAATAGAGGCACCACATTAGCAATACGCCAGTCTCTGGGCACAATGCCAGATCTCAATGAATCCTGAAAAATTAAGTAAAGAGGTTTGGCAATCACAGAGCTAAGCTCGCTAATTACCCTGGGATGAATACCATCTGGCCCTGGACCTTTGTTAATCTTAACATGTTCAAGTCTCTTTTGAATTTCTTCATGTGTGAACCATGCATCATTAGTTGTATTACTAGAATTGGGAGTGTTAAGAAGGAAACCTTCACTTACTGGTTCTTCATTTGTGTACACAGATGAAAAATACGAGTTCAGAATCTGCGCTTTTATTTTGTTTTCATCAACCAGCTGACCCCCCTCTGATAGTAAGGGTCCCACCCCTTCCTGCTTCATTTTCTTACTATTGACATATTTAAAAAATAATTTTGGATTTTTTTTACTGCTTGCTGCAATATCCTTTTCTATAGCAATTTTAGCTTGCCTTATAGCTTCTTTGCATGATTTATTGGCCTCCTTGTACCTTATAAATGTTTCGGCTGTACCAGCTAACTTGAAAGCCTTAAAAGCACGTCTTTTCTTACCCACCTCAACACCAACGCTTCTATTGAACCAAAAAGGTTTTGCTTTGCAACGACGTTCCTTGCTTACAAGTGGAATATACTGACAAGTATATTTATTAAGCAGCATTTTAAAGACTTCCCATTTTTGTTCTGTGTTTAACCCTGTGAAAAGCATTTCCCACTTAATATGTTGCAGAGATGCCCTTATACTGTCAAAGTTTGCACGTCTGAAATTTAGTGTTTTAGTTACTCCCTTATAGAATTGCTTCTGCAACAGAATCTCAAAGGAGACCATGTTATGATCACTATTCCCTAACAAGCACCTGATGAAGGATATCTAAGGACCCTAAAGGTTAATTTTCCCTTTTCAGTCGGAGCCTCATGATGAGATACAGGGTTTCCTAAGGGGCAGAGCCCATGTGATTGGTGCAGCATGGCTGATCCCAAAGGCTGCCACAAGGTGTCATTGTGCAACAACATAAAAGGCGATGCCATGTGCTCAGTCAGCCATTACAGGATTACAAGATTACAGTTTTACATTTTTGCTGCTGAACCTTGTTCACTGTGAAGATAGTGAATCCTATACAGCAAAATGTGGGCAAACGGGAGTTCAATAGGCCTGCCAAGGCTGGGCAGGATCCTCCAGTCCCTGAAAGCTTAACAAAGGAGGGTTTGGGGTTTGGATTTCCGGATTTGTATGTTCACAATATGGAGAGTGTGGAGAGCTGCAGTTCAGCAATGGATGTTGGGAGAGCTCATGCTATAGACAGTGTTGGCAGCAAATACCCGAAGGATTCAAGCCTTGTTATGTGCTCGACTGGGAAAGTCTGGAGCCTATAAAGAGATCATCACTGTGGATGTCAGCTCTGTGTGAGACTCCTTTGGGGTGAGTGTTACTCGAGGGAAGGGGTAGAACAGGATAAGGATCCAGCGATCTCCGGTTTGTAGAAACAGTCTGTGTGCCTGCCAGGTGGGAGAAAATACTTTCCATTGGGAAAGGTATTTGGGCAGGTAGCACTACCTAGGACTTGTACTCTTTTGGGGACAAGGGATAGAGACTCTTGGGCTGCCAAAATGGACATTTCCTGGCAGGGAATTACTAGGACTGGACTGCTACAGGTTCCTATGGTAGTGGGTCATGCTTTGAATGCATTTATGTGTATAATGTTACAGTTTACCCCTTTAAAATTGCACTTCTTTGTATAAAGTTTATATTTTTATATAATAAAGTGTGTGTGTGAATGTTTTCCTAATGGGACTATCCGCAGGTGTTTTCCCGGATCCCATTAAGTGGAGGCACTGCCAGAGAGGAGTTTCCCAGTCAGTACCTTTCACTTAGCAAAGGGGACTCAGGACCTGCATCGGTAAGAATTATGTGATGTACCACCTTGGCACCAGGGGGGTGGCCAAAAAGGGGTTACAGGGGTTACAGATATTTATATCCGAAACATGTTGTGTGAGAAATAAAGACTCACTAAAACATCGGCCATTGTTAGTGCTGAATATTCAGATACCGGTAGAATTCTATTGTTTCTATATGTATATCTGACAATTCAGCTCTAAACATGTGTATTGAAATGAATGATCTTTCTTGGAAAGATCTTTTCCAAGAAAGATCGTGATTGTTACATCTATGGCCTCCTTAAATGGATCAGAATGAGTAAAATTGGAACTAGAGGATCCTGAAGGCTTCCCAAATGTGCATTGCCCAACTCTTTTGCATGCTTTTAGTATAGTAAACAGTTTTATGAAATGTTTTGTGCAGTGATGCAGTATGAATATCATTGTGTTACAGCCCAGGCAATTTCTTCCATCGTTTACCTTTTTAATACTTTTTATAAGCACACTTGTATGTAAAAAAAACAATAAACGATTATTTTTGATGCTGTTTCTTTAAATCCATAGTGTGAGTTTTACACCCCAATCCAGTTATAGGCTGAATTATTTTTTTTCTCTATGTGACTGTAGGAGAAAAAAATATTCTATCCCTGCAGCAAATTCAAGCAGCATGTTTATCTGGAAAGAAAAGATAAAAATGTTAGATAACAAAAAAATCACAAATAACATGCCATATTAAATTCCTCATTTAACCCCCTTGCGTGTCTGGACTGTAATCACCAAATCCAGTAGCATTCGCGCTGTAATAGTAACTTTTTTATGTCATAACCTTGTTTGTGTGTAACCTTTTTTGAGGATTTGCCATGGTAATTGTGAGACACGAAGTGTTTAGCCAACAATGTCTCCTTTTTGTTTTTTTCTTTTGCAGTGCCTTTTTGTTCAGTTTGTATATCAGAAATTGTAGGCTGTAAACAGATAAATATAACCATACAGTATCAGTTTCCAATTAATTTAGTCATCCTGTCCATTCACTACAAAAAAAAAAAAATCCTACCAGTACAAAAGAGTAATGAAGCAGCAAAGTGCCTACAAGACAATCAGAAAATAAATGTCAACCAGCTACCGTTGCTTTCACTGGAAACACTTCTTTAAAAAAATCTGATATACAAAATTGAGTTCTGCCACAAAAGCTATAACCTTTCACTTCAGGACATTAGAAGACTGAGATTATCCCTGTGAACAGTGCAGAAAAGTTATTATACTACACAATAGCACAGAGGTTGATGACCTTCATGAATAATAAAACCAAAAGGTAAGGGAAAAAATTAAGATTCGTGATATATGGGTGCCAAGGGAAATTACTACACTATTCAAAACTTCTACCTAGACTCTGAATTGTCCTTTTAAAGCTTGCTGGCAGTTCGTAATATGAACTGACATACCCTGGATATAAAAACAAGCGACGGCTCCTGAAAAAAAGGGCATCCATATTGGACACTGAACATTTTTGACAGTTCTAAATAGCCCATGGTCATTGGTGGTTAGCTAGAGATTTGTTTATCCTCCTAAAACACTGCAGTACTATGTATCCCAATGCATCTGTAGGTATATTGGAAAACAAACAAAATCCACTTGTCTGTGTTTGTAAAAGGTTTGTGCAATATACTTGAAAAGAAGATGGGAACTGAGGATTTATGTTCTATAAAAACCACCTATCCAATTCAACAACACATACATCCCAAGATACACATTTGAAAATATTGAGCTTCGGTATAAAGTTTTATTTGCTACGTATAAAACGTAACAGCATCACAAATTAATATCACTCTGACAATATAAAATAGGAGTTACAGTGATAACCAGAGTAAAATACATTGCTTATGTGCTAACAGGTAAAAGCTGTAAACATTGATCAGGCTGTTACTTAAATAACATTGCACGTGATAATATGTTCTGGAGATGTACCCTGGAAATAAAGATAGGGTTGGAGGCTAATTTGCATTTAAATATATAATTGCTCCTGCAATACAATTTAGAAGCTTAATATACACTGCATTTATAGTTGGTATTTTTTACTATATTTGGGATAGATAACCAACCTAAGCTTATTTATATAAGTGTTGGAAATGCTACACTATGCTACGTGTATAATTTATCGTCTAGGGACTTTTCTGGTTTTTAAGAAGCAAGATAATCTTAATTTCAGTTTCATTTCGAGGTGTATGTGAGCCATAAATCTGTCACCCCATCTCTGTACTATATGCCTTTGATTTATGGTTTCCTAAATTAAAGGATATTTTGTGAAGCCTATTCTGAGTACCATATTTTCTTGTGATAGCACTGAATTTTTAGGCCAATAACTTTGCAGTAAGGTTGGTGTCAGAAAGAGCATATTTAATATGTTATCTGCAACAATATATGCATGAATATCACACCATGTGCAACATATATCCATATATACAAGTATAATTTTTGTCAACTGAAATCTGGCAATACTGTTCAGATTTATGTAAGTACTAAGGACTCATTTGCTAGAGCAAGTGCAGTGTCAAAATCCAATATCTAGCACAAGTTGCCATGTTTTCTTTTTTATCAACAATACAGTATTTTCCCTACAATTTTAGCATAATAGCAAACCTGGATGTGCTTGACAAAGTTGTGTCCAATGCCTTAAAATGCATACAATTACTGTACATGTGCGTTCCAACAGACATATTTTTACCGATCACTCAAAATAGAAATGGTACAGATTCTTTAGGCACATGTACACTGTGACTCTTGACACAGACCACTGTAGGAACCTTGGAGCTACTAGCAACTTTAAGGTGGCTCTGCATACAGTTCATCATAACAGACTGGAGAGTGCATTGCTGCTTAGCGCAATTCTTGCAATTTCAAGCAGTTGCTTTAGATGCAAGTAATGCTTTTCATGAATTGATTATTCTGGCTTGCCTTTGCATGTGAAAATATGAGGTTTTACCAGGTTTCACCAGGTTTTAGGTGGTGGACTTTAATTTTTGTAAAAAACCTGCTTATGAAAAAAACCCTTGATTTTTTTAAATGCAATTTGGCAGAAATCCACAAGCAGGTGCAAAGGAATGATGGAAAACTGAGTGAGATAATGAACTCTAAATTTTTCATCAACTGCTTGGCTGACCACCGACCTTTAATTTTTAGAATCACTTTAAATGTTGACCTGGTCGATATAATGGTAGGAGCACTTTCTCCAAACAGCAGGCAGTGGCATAACTACCGTAGGTGCAACGGGTGCAACTGCACCAGGGACCATGGCCTCTGCACCCCCAATGGGGCCCGCATCCCTGGAGGGGAATTGCATTTTGGAAAAAAGTTTTTAGTGTAAAGTGTGGGCAAGCGCTTACTGCCAGATCAGGCATGTGATGTCATCAGCAGCAGCCACTCTGTAAAAAATGCAGAAACAGCGCCAGTGCAGGGAACGAGCAGAAACCAGCAGTGCGCATCTAGAAAGTGGCAGATGATTGTAACAGCCTGCAAGAAGTAATGTGCTCTGCACTGTTTTGCTGTCCACTTCCAAAATGAAGTGTCACTAAGGAGGGGTCAGTGGGAGTGGGAGTGAGCTTTTAAGAGTAAGTAGACATTTGTTCGCTACTTAAATAAATGTATGAACTGACATGTTAAGTTATGAAGGAGGTGGGGGTGGCAGAAGCTCTCTTGATCAGTTCTAAAGGCCTCAGCTAAACATTCAGGTTGTGAGAGCTGCCTGTGCTGTACCTCAGTTGTTATTATGATCTGCTCAAAAGTTAGGGCCCCATAGTTCAAATTTCTGTGCTGCGCCCCTGGTGCTGTTTGCCATCGCTTATTGCCATGCCTGCGGATAATGTGTTATATATCCCTTTCTGATTAAACAGGCATGTCTATGGTTAATGAAGTGCCCATCTATAACTGCGGTAAAATGCTTTAATCTTAAACTAGCTTTGCAGTCCTATGGTTCATAGTTGCACAACTTCAACAGGAGGAACTTCAGCTTTAGGTCAGGCCCAGGAAGCAGCAAAAAGCAAAAAAAGGAGTTGATGTTACAGTGGCAGTGTAAAGAGCAAATTGTATTTAGGCAGCTAAACTAAACCTGGCCACCAGTAACCATAGACACTGACAACCAATTGGAAGCAAGTTTGAAAATACAGGTTTATGGAAGTTCATAGTACAACTTGATTCAGGGACTAGTCCCATGGCATCTTGGAGTCAGGAAGGATTTTTTCCCACACTGAGGCAAATTGGAGCGCTTCTTTTTTTTTTTTTTGCCTTCCTCTGGATCAACTGGCAGTTAGACTGGCTTTAAACAGACATAAAAGCTTGAACTATTTCACTACTTGTATATATATATATATATATATATATATATATATATATATATATATATATGTGAATGTATACTGCTTGCTTCCTATAGAATTAGAAATTGGAATTAGTATCTGAAGAACTGTCAGTAATTCGGCTCTATGTATCCAGGTGAAATCTAAAATCTTTAAATCAAGTATCAACCTGGTTGTTGCGATCATAGCTTGTTTTAATTTTCTGGCACATTTGGCAATTGAAGTTTCAATTTAATTTCAGTTATATCTAGATTTAGCTTTATTTTGAACTGCATAAACTAACTTCCACTTTCAATTTTTTTCCAAACTATTTTGGGATATTTATTTCCTGTGCTGCTGTCACTTACTGAGCTTAGGCACCATCTCGCAATATACTGTATATACACAATAGCAATGTCACAATATAAGGTTGATTAGTAATTAATACAGATAATTACTACATGGCAGCACAGAAACCAGTGAAACATCAGAATTTAATAATCAATCTTGTAGCATCAGCTTATTTTACAGGCCAACCTCATTTTCTTCTTGATAATTTCCGATGACCCCTAAACTTAGCTTCTCAACAGCTGCTCAGAGCCCACTGAACATTTGAGTGTCACAGACACTTTCCAAGATGGTGACTCCCTGTGACAGGTTTGAAGTCCTGGATCATTGCTGCTATTGACAAGCTGAAACTTTAGACTGGTGCAATAAGTTAAGTATGCCAAATATGGCATTTTTAACCATACTAATTTTTAGAGTTTACTTCTCCTTTAAACCAGTGTCTTTTTCTAGTGAAGAGTGCAGTCAAGTAAAACCTTGTTTGACCATCTCATTGTCACCTGGGACAGTAAGGGTTGCTTTTATCACTGTAAAATGCATTAGTAAAGTCAACAAAGACTTTGAAGCCACCTGCTGTTAAGTACAATAAAAAAGTCTTTTTGGTAGTTTGAAATGGATAGGTTAAGCTTAACGCTGATAATATGGAATGAATAATCAGGACGGGCATAAATAAACTGTTTGTATTCCCTGGTTGCCAGATTCTGCTACTTTCTCTTATTGGTTCCAAGGATGACTGGCTCTCCATCAATCAGTATTTCTACTTGGCTGGCATCCAGGGGACAATCAATTCCCTCTCTCACAGATGGAACAGTGCTCACCTTCATAAAACTGGTAATGTCTGTTTGTGTAGCGCCGAGCAGGGCTGAGGAAGCCGAGAGATTTGTTATGTGTCTATGACTATATGCTTCATAAGTGAACTGTTTTTATTATCGAGGCTCCATTGTAACTGGCTATATTGCTACTGCAGAATATACCTCATGGAAATGGAGCTATATTTTTATGTTAATTCAATTTATTGATGGAATATATGAGCTAATATGAAATTGTTTTAATAGTCCTTATGTTAAAAGCTGTTCCAGTTCCAAAGTTCAGCTGCAGTTTAAGCTTATCTTGCTGCTTTTGGCTATAGATTTCCCAAATAAACTCTGCCATGACCCCTTGTCAATGCTTTGTAAGTAGGGAATGGTAGATGTACTATAGGCTGGTGTGATAGAAAAGGCAGGTAAAGTTCAGCTAATAGGAAGAGATGTAAAAAGGTACAGTGTACAGCAAAAAAAATGATAATTACATAATATTCCGATAAAATAACCAGAAAAAAGAATTTTGCATTTCACGAAAATCAGGCAGATAAAGCTATAAATCAACACTGCATTTGTGAAAGAACCAAAAGTTCAGGTTTGGGGCTGAATGTTATTCTATTTAAAACATATTTAAAAAATGTATGAGATTAGTTAAGGGCCACACGTACAAGTAGCATATAATACCCGTTGTCAATCACAGACTATTTGTTTTTTCAGCTCTTTCCTGGCAAAATGTTTTTCATGGAATAAACCATTAATTTAATTAGTTACTATGCATATAGAACTGGTATATAGAAACCTTGTGGACCCTTTGCGGCGAATTTCCGGATTTCTGCCGACCGCAAATGTTTTCATGAAACTGCCGTGGGAAAATTCGCTGCGACAAAAAAATGGTCAAAATTGTCGTACGTCAAACTTATTTGGATGCCCATTGAGTTTTATGCATTTAGACAAAAGAGTCGCACGTGTAAAAATTGTTGCTCGTGTCAAAATTGTCACGCTTCAAAATAATTTTGACGCCCATTGACTTCAATGCGTTTTGCTAATTTATGAAATTTTATGATATATATAAATATTTTAGGAGTTTTGCAAATTTCTCGGCAAAACGAAATGGGACAGATTTGCCCATCACTAACACTCACT
This sequence comes from Xenopus petersii, assembly GCA_038501925.1. Classification (NCBI taxonomy): domain Eukaryota; kingdom Metazoa; phylum Chordata; class Amphibia; order Anura; family Pipidae; genus Xenopus; species Xenopus petersii. The sequence goes on along the minus strand of CM076687.1, from coordinate 94,195,961 downwards.
CAAAATACAAATGCAAAAACATTTTTTTTTGTAAAATCAGACTTTTAAAAAATCATGAATTTTTCGGAATTTATTAATCCCTGAGGATGGAAAAATCCGAATCTGAAAATCCGGCATCTCAGACCTGTTGAGGTTGCATATAAGTCAATGGGAGAAGTCCCAATGATTTTTTGATGTGAGCTGGGTTTCGTGAAATACCCAGAAGTTTTCAGAGTTTTCGGGTGAAAATTCTGGAAAAATCTTGAAAATCAGATAACAAATCCGAAAAAATTGTGAAAATCTGATTTTTTCCCACAATGCAAATTTTCGGAAAATTTAATAATTAATCAGTCTTAGAAGCAGAAAATATTGTGATAAATTCTGACTTTGATAAATAACCCCTAAGGGTAAATGCAAAATGATAGAGAGTAATAATTCGCAGCAGGTGAATGTTATACATGTCATGTAAAACAAGTGCTCTTTTAAAAAGTCAAAGTCGTAGACACTTTTGCGCAGCTAAATTATGCTTAAGCTCCAGTCAAAAGAAATGTTTATTGCAAGCCCACCTGTAGCACTGGAGTGTCTGAAATAGATGCTCATTAAATGTAATAGATGCGTTTTAGAGATTGATGTGATGTGTGAACATATTTCCACTGAGAAATCATCTGCAGTTTTTAAACCAGTAGGGGGATCAGGTAAACTCATCATTCACATCAGCCACAACGCTGAAACTCGTATATTTTTAGCAATCACGCTTCTTGCTAGTATTATTTTATAGGTTTGGTTGACCACAGAGAAATGTTTCATTGGAAAGATCTGAATCTAACACTGTTTACAGAAAACCATAACCCCCTGGGGTAAGAAAACTATTAATCACTTGGAATTATGACAGTTAATCAAGCCTCACCCACTGTCAAAAGGTTGTCCCACAAGCTTTTGAAACCTGAATATCCTCAAAAAAAATGAACATTTCATCCTTTGACTTGACTGAGGCTGAAAGCTAATTCATTTTGCTCAGAAGCTGCTCAAGGTCAGTCATTATGACTATGTCAGCTCTAAATGATATTTCCCCTCGCTCGTAGATGCAAAGGCTTGTACCAGTGTGACTGATGATGATAGTTGTGTTGTCAGGGAGAAGCCATCAGATTGTCCAGCAGGAGGTTAACTAAGGAGAAAGAACTAATGTCTGAGGCCTCGATGTATCTTCATTTTAAAAGGGAAATCTTCTATCCAGCTAAGCTGCAAATGAAATATTACGACCAATCAAGTAATTTAATGTGCTTCAGACATGTATTGTTGGATCAGTGCCATAATGCTTTCTGTTACAACTTTAAAGCCTAATGTATCAGCTTATGGTTTTAGGTATTGCAAGAAAATATATTTTTTAAGGAAAACGTTTTAATGGGACCCCTAAGATGAGGGTTTTCTGTTGATCACAGATCATCTGCAGTGGTTGTTGCTGTGGATAAAAATTGTGGCCATCTAACAACTCATGTGCAATTAACCCTATGCCTGGTATTAGACATACTTAAAGGAGAAGGAAAGCCCCAGGGCGCAAAACCCCTCCCCCCTCCCCTCCGTTGCCCCCCCTCCCTCCTCCCCCCTGGCCTACCTGTCCCCCTGGGCAAATGCCCCTAACTTGTTACTCACCCCTCTGCGCAGGTCCTGTCCACGGAGTTCGCAGTCGCCATCTTCTCCCACGCGCGTCTTCTTCCTGCGATGACCGGCATTTTCTGGCGCATGCGCAGTAGGAACAGTTACCGGTATGGCTCTACTGTGCATGCGCCGAATGTCACGATTTGACACCGTGACATTCGGCGCATGCGCAGTAGAGCTGTACCGGTAACTGTTCCTACTGCGCATGCGCCAGAAAACGCCGGTCATCGCAGGAAGAAGACGCGCGTGGGAGAAGATGGCGACTGCGAACTCCGTGGACAGGACCTGCGCAGAGGGGTGAGTAACAAGTTAGGGGCATTTGCCCAGGGGGACAGGTAGGCCAGGGGGGAGGAGGGAGGGGGGGCAACAGAGGGGAGGGGGGGAGGGGTTTTGCGCCCTGGGGCTTTCCTTCTCCTTTAAAGGGATCCTGTCATCAGAAAACATGTTTTTTTCAAAAGCATCAGTTAATAGTGCTACTCCAGCAGAATTCTGCACTAAAATCCATTTCTCAAAAGAGCAACCAGATTTTTTTATATTCAATTTTGAAATCTGACATGGGGCTAGACATATTGTCAATTTCCCAGCTGCCCCTGGTCATGTAACTTGTGCCTGCACTTTAGGAGAATAATGCTTTCTGGCAGGCTGCTGTTTTTCCTTCTCAATGTAACTGAAGGAGTCTCAGTGGGACATGGGTTTTTACTATTGATTGTTGTTCTTAGATCTACCAGGCAGTTGTTATCTTGTGTTAGGGAGCTGTTATCTGTTACCTTCCCATTGTTCTTTTGTTTGGCTGCTGGGGGGGGAAGGGAGGGATTGATATCACTTCAACTTGCAGTACAGCAGTAAAGAAAGACTGAAGTTTATCAGAGCACAAGTCACATGACTTGGGGCAGCTGAGAAATTGACAAAATGTCTAGCCCCATGTCAGATTTCAAAACTGAATATAAAAAAATCTGTTTGCTCTTTTGAGAAATTGATTTCAGTGGAGAATTCTGCTGGAGCAGCACTATTAACTGATTCATTATGAAAGAAAATTATTTTCCCTTGATAGTATCCCTTTAATTCAGTTTTCTCAAGAATCAGAGAAGGAAATGTCTTATATATTAAACATTGAAATGAAAGTTTGTATTATACGCCTGGTCCGACTAATTGGGGTCAGTATACCAATTACATAAAACAATTTTAGAAAGAAAGAACCCCACTTATATCAAACTAAAACTTAACACTGGTTACTTATTAAACAGATATAGCTTTGTCAAAGCTAAATTGCTTTGCACGCGTCTCTCTTCTTCTTTCACCATTTAATTTTAAATGGAATAATGCGGAAATAGATGGTGTTTAATTTTTAAACAAATTTTAGAATTTCCAGTCCGTAACCAAAAGTTTGGGGTGGTGTTTTGGGAGGAACTGCTTCTTTCACATTGAACCTTTCTCTTCTTGCTACATTTCTAAGGGGCCGAGGATTTGTGGGTTTTTGAGGTTGAGACAGTTTTCTCCAACAGTATAGGGCAGGTAAACAACTAGACCACAGTCCCGTTTACCATGTCTTCTCCAAGCTTTGTGGTGTCCCAGGGAAAGCAAATAGTGATGGGCGAATTTGCGCTGCTTCGATTCGTTGAAAAATTCGCGAATTTTGCGCGAAATTCGTGAAACGGCGAAAAATTCACGAAACAGCGCAGGCGTCTCGTTTTTGACACTGGCGCCCGTTTTTTCTATGCCGGCGCCTGTTTTTCGACGCCAGCGCGGGCGTTTTGCGAATTTATTCGCTGACGGCGAATCTCGCAAATTCGCCGCGAATTTGCACCTGGCGAATAAATTCACCCATCACTAAAAGCAAACCATCAGACAGTAGAACTCGGGACAACTCCACCTCTCATCATTTCATTTGCCTACTTAATAATTCATGCAATGTGAGCAGTTGGTTTATGCAATTCATTTCTAATTAATTTTTTCCAGCTAAGAATTAATTCTCCTTTTTTATTACTATGAACTGTGAATTTAAATAAGTGATTATTTATTGCACTGCACTTTAAGTTACGATCAGCTATTTAAGCACATTCACTAAATCACTAGCTACTAGTATAATAACCAATTAATTGAATATTGGGAATCACTGAACTGTTCTTTCTTTTAATTAATTCATTAATTCTAAATTATTGCACTGCACTTAAATCTTTATGATCCAATAAGTCCTATGGACCAGTAGTGAATTAATCGATATTCATTAATTTATTGCACTACACTTTAATTACTATGATCGAATAAGTCCCATGGGCCAGTAGTGAATTCATTGATATTTATTATATTTAAGAGAAAATTAATCTCACCTTGCACTGTTAATTGAGAAATATTGAGAGACATCTGTATAATAAGTAACCGTGTTAAGTTTTAGTTTGATATAAGTGGGGTTCTTTCTTTCTAAAATTGTTCTATATATTAAACAGTCATCAAACTCCAAAGTCAATGCATATCTTCTGGGCAGGGTAGGAGTCCAATAGTAGGATGGGTGGACACTTTTAGTCACAAAGGCCAGGTCAAACCAGATTAGTAGTCACACTACAGAATGTCGGGCAAATGCTAAGATAGACCAGGGTCAGTCAGATAATGCCAGAAAACAGGCAAATGGTCAAAACCGTAAGCTCAAACAATGCAATGAGGCTGCCAAAGTGATCAACTATCTGCAGGTAATAATACCTGCAGATACCCTCACACCATAATATAGACTCTACTTGCTGTCCAAAATATGTCCAGTAGTACACCAGAATTTTGAACCATCCCGGAGTTTCTGCAGTAGAAATGGCACAGGTGTAGGATCCATTATCCAGAAAGCTCCGAATTAAGGAAATGGCCACCTCCCATAGACTCCATTCTATCAAAATCAAATTTTTAAAAATGAATCCTTTTTGTTTTGTTTTATAATAAAACAGTAGCTTGTACTTGATCCAAACTAAGATACAATCCATCCTTATTGGAAGCAAAACCAGCCTATTGGGTTTATATAATGTTTACATGATTTTCTAGTAGACTTATGGTATTAAGATCCATATTACAGAAATATCCATTATCTGGAAAACCACAGGTCCCAAGCATTCTGGATAACAGGTCCCATACCTGTACCTGTTACTAGTACAAATAATTACTAAACTCTTAGGGGCAGATTTATCAAGGGTCGAATTTCAAAGTAATGGGAGTTTTTTTTTAACTCCATAACTTTGAAATTTGAATAAAAAAAAGACCAATCGAAATTTATTAAAAAAAACCTGAAGTTTTTAACTTCGAGTGAATAGGCTGTCCTCCTAAAAAACTTTGATTTTTCAAAGTCCACCAAATGACTCCAAATAGGTTATAGGAGGTCCCCCATAGGCTAAAACAGCAATATGGCAGGTTTTAGATTGCGAATGGTTGAAGTTTTAAAGAGACAGTACATGATACATTTCTATATAGTAAATTTTTTTAAAAAATTTTAATTGAATTTTGGCCTATTCAATAGTCAAAGTACACAAAAATAGCTAGAAATTTGAATTTTTTCACTTCAAATTTTCACTTCGACCCTTCATAAATCTGCCCCTTAAGATTGACCTTGAGCAATGGCATTCAGTTCAGGACTCCCTTGTGTGACAGAGCAGTCAAGTGCTCTGTGTTTGGCCATTAAATAGCATCATTTTGCAACCTTTAGTACGTGTGCCTGTTCCATTGGTCAATGAGGCCACTAGTCTGGACTAGAGCTAGATAGAAATGGATATATTACAAAGGATAATGAGGTTTTCTGTTATAATCCTTTTAATCATAAGGTTTTAATAAGAAGATATATTTAAGCATAACTGGGTGTTTTTGAGCACAGCTATTATATTAGTGATGCAGCCACATACCATTTATTATTTGATAGATATTACATTCCCTGCATGTATAGTCACACAGAACTTCAGAGACAAGACATTATTGGCCGTGTGCGGGGTTGGATACATTAATACCAAATATATGGATATGCCACTTATGTGCGCATGTACAGGAGAGAGATGTATTTCCAAAACTTCAATACCTTGATGCATCACTATGACAAACGATTTCATGGTCACGTGACATCACCCTTAAGAGTACTTAATTTCCTGTTCTTCAGCCTCTTGACAACGCTACGGTCAGTAGCGAAACGGCTGTCGAGGAGTGGTGTTGCATCTGAGAGAAAGGGCCCCTCTCTGAGGACAATGTACAGCGGAACAAACGATCTGAGGCTGAATGGATATCGGGCTGACCCCAGTGACGGAACTACCGGGGGAGCAGCGGGTGCAATTGCACCAGGGTCCGCACCCCCTGCGAGCCCACTGGCAGTCCGCACGAGCGTGAAAACGCTGAAAAAAACTGCTTCCGGCAGGGGTGGGCGGTGGGCGGCCCATGCCCACCCGGCCCACCCGGCTCTGCATGGTCTGCACCTGGGCCCGCCTCCCCATAGTTCTGTTACTGGCTGACCCAATAGAGGTGGCATGGCTCTGGGGTGGTAGGACTGGACATACGGTCTGTAAAGTTCTTTTGTATGCTCAAGCAGAACACTTTAGTATCTGGAATCATATCGGCAAAGCATCCACATTTAGGGGGTTATTTAATAAACTCCGAATACAAAAATCACTAAATATTTGTTCTTTTTTTTTATAAAATCAGACTTTTTAAAAAAATCACGAATTTATCAGAATTTATTAAACCCCGAGGATGGAAAAGTCTGAATTTGAAAATCCGGCATATAAGACCTGTTGAGGTTGCATATAAGTCAATGGGAGAAGTCCCAATGATTTTTAAATGTGCGCTTGGTTTTTGGCAATACCCCAAAGTTTTCGGAGTTTTTGGGCAAAATTCTGAAAAATGAAAAATCCGAAAACATCATGAAAATCGGATGAAAAATCTGAAGAAATCGTGAAAGTCAGAATTTTTTCCCGCAAACAAAATTTGGGCAAAGTGTATTCATAAATAAGCCCAAAAACCCTTGTGGATTTGGTTGGAGTTTTTTTTCAGAAAATATTGAGATAAATTCGGACTTTGATAAATAACCCCCTTGGGGTGTAGATTCCAACTACGCAGCACACTTACCTTATATTAATGCTAACAATTACTTAACATTGTTGTATATGTCACATTGTCACATTATGACTTGTTTCTTATTGTGCACAACTAGTATGGATAAGGTGGTTAACCGGTACATTTAATTGTATATGCATTTCCCCCACATCAGATTTATATATCAGATTGTGAGGCTAAGCATTTATTTGAGAGGGATCCCTTCTCCCACATGCAATACCTAATGTTTTTAATTTGATTTTAAAATGTGTATAATGGCATGGTTGTGAATAAATATTGTCTTTTTATTTACATATTTTGGTCATTTAGGTAATGCGTTATTTATGAGGTCATGGTTGGGGACAAAGTCCCAAATTTCTTATATATAATTTAAAATTTTTTTTTTTTGTGGATACCCCTAACTTTTGAGCCGCTATTACAACTTTGCTTGGTAATTTTGAAGTGGTAAGAACTCCTGTGTGTACAACACAATGGGGGTTATTTTCTAAAATCCGAATAAATCCCGAAAAATTTGAAATTTCTTTTAATAAAATCTGACTTTTAATAATATCACAAATTTTTTGGAATTTATTAAACCCCAAGGATGGAAAAGTCCAAATCTGAAAATCCGGCATCTCAGACCTGTCGAGGTTGCATATAAGTCAGCGAGAGAAGTCCCAATGATGTTTTGATGTGCGCTGGGGTTTTTGGCAATACCCAGAAGTTTCCCGATTTTTCGTGCAAAATTCTGAGTTTTCAGGTGAAAAATCCGAAAAAAATCTTGAAAATCGATGAAAAATAAAAAAAAACCCTTGAAAATCTGATTTTTCACGATTTATTCCGTCCAAACAAAATTTTCAGAAAAATGTATTAATAAATAAGCCCAAAAAACCAGTGAGGATTTGGTCTGAGTTTTTTTCAGAAAATATTGAGATAAATTCGGACTTTGGTAAATAACCCCCAAATTCAAAACAAGCATAAAAACAAATCAAAAATAAAACCTGCATAAAAGATCTGGGTGTGTGCATCATTCAGTCGTGGAGCCCAACATGGGCTAGTGTTTCTTCTAATGGCTCAAAAGAACTATGATAATATGAACACTTTGCTTTAATCTCAGCCCTTTGAACTATTTGTGCTTTGCCTTACAGTTTGAAGATGAAAGGAGACAGCTTATTGCAGAATTATTGTACAGTTAAATCTCCTAAATGAGTATAGGCTTTTTTTTTTCTTCCTTTATGATTGTAGCTATGAATTGTAATAGACAAGCTCTCAAGACGATCTGAAATTTTATTTCCATTTTATATATCATGAATTTGTTATTGGCGTTCGCCTATCTGCTTAAACTAAGCTGGCATTTCTGGACAGAAAACACTATAAAAACAACATAATAGCATATTTCCTCTAAGTGCTCCCAAGACTGTCTTTGTAAATAGAGATTATTTTGCACTGCTTTCCTGATTGTTTCATTTTTCACCTGAATAATATTACAAGTGAGTGCATCTTCAGGGATGTGCTTTACCTTCTTATGTTATTAATCCCTTGAAGAGTGAGCAATACCTTCCATGTGAGTTTCTTGTTCAAGCATATTGCTCATATTCTTTAAATGAGAAGGAAAGGCATCGTACACTTGGGGGTGCCAAATGTTAGGCACCCCCAAGTGATTGTATTGACTTACCTGAAACCCCTGGGCTGGTGCTCCTATCAGCAGAAAACTGCACCGGGCCGAGGTTATTCCAGTGAGCACCATGGAATGATCTTCTTCCGTCTTCCTCCTTCTTTGCGCGGCTGTGCATGCGCAGTAGAACGAAAAGTCGAAATTTAACTAAAAAGTTGGTTATTTTATTAAACTGTGCATTTGTTTGTCCCGGGAAATTCTAAGAAAGGAGAAGATGGAAGTGGATCGCTACATGGTGCTCACGGGCCAGTGCAGTTTCTGCTGATAGGAGCACCAGCCCGGGGTTTCAGGTAGGTCAATACAATCACTTGGGGGTGCCTAACATTTGCACCCCCAAGTGTACGATGCCTTTCCTTCTCTTTTAAATTTTTATGCATGCTACTATTCGGACTTGTGGCAAAATTTTTTCGCTGCAGCGGATTTTTCGGCAGTGAATTTTTGCCACAATTTCACATATTTATTCGCCGGTGGTGAAACGTGAAAATGTGGCGCAAATTAGTGCCTGGCAAATTTATTCGCCCATAACTATTTCCTATATCTGTGGGACAGAAGGACAAATTAAATAAAGTACAGGTATGGGACCTGTTATCCAGAATGCTCGGGACCTGGGGTTTTCCGGATAATGGATCTTTCCGCAATTTGGGTCTTCATGCTTTAAGTCTACTAGAATTTCATGTAAACATTAAATAAACCCAATAGGCTGGTTTTGCTTCCAATAAGGATTAATTATATCTTAGTTGGGATCAAGTACAAGTTACTGTTTTATTATTACAGAGAAAAAGGAAATCATTTTTAAAAATTTGGATTATTTGGATAAAATGGAGTCTATGGGAGACAGCTATTCCGTAATTCGGAGCTTTCTGGATATCGGGTTTCCGGATAAGGGATCCTATACCTGTACAACCTTTATAAACATGCTACTTATGTGACCGTTTTTTTTGGTGTAAATTATTTTACACACCATTATATATATATTTCCCTATATGTGTACACGTACAGTATTCACATAGAACTTTATTTTTAAACTCCAACTAGACACCCCGTTTAGCTGAATAAAGGTTAACCATTTGTTGCCAGGCATTGAACTGACAATATTTTTTGCATTTCAGTAAAATGTTACTCTTCTGATACTCAGTCCACCATAATGTGATTGATCTGTGATATAGACTATAAAACATACGTCGTAGAGATGGAATTTTCAAGGTTGATTGGAATGTCCCCAATGTCCAGCAAAACAAAATAATAAAAAGCAGGCTCTATATATGTACATCATCCTCTATATAGTAGTTCCCCCAGTAGGGGGATACATTCTAAATTTGCATTTCAAGTAAATGACACCCGCTAAGCAGAAAAAGTATCTTGTTAATGCAAATCCTGTGCGATTTATCTTCATCCTACAATTTTACTTAAAAATGTATTTATTATTATTATTAACAATAATAATAAAATAAGTCCTAATAATGCCCAATAAAAAAATTATTTATCATTATTATTATTAATAATAATAAAATAAGTCCTAATAATGCCCAATACTGTATTGGGCATTATTAGGACTTATTTTATTATTATTATTATTATTATTATTATTAATAATAACAAATAATTTTTTTATTGGGCATTATTAGGACTTATTTTATTATTATTAATAATAATAATGATAAATAATTTTTTTATTGGGCATTATTAGGACTTATTTTATTATTATTATTATTATTAATAATAATAATAATAATAATAATAAATACATTTCTAAGTAAAATTGTAGAACGAAGATAAATTTGCATTAACAAGATACTTTTTCTGTTTAGCAGGTGTCATTTACCTAAAATGCAAATTTAGAATTTACTGATTGAGGTTTAATTCTGCACAGACATGTCTGCACATTATTACCTATAGTGGAACAACCTTTAACAGAAAATAGGTTGTATTTATAACTGCAAAGAGTTATATATATATGTAAACTCTAGATGGCAGTGCAAATGCTTTCTGTAAATAATAGAGTTTGCTTGAGATTTCTTGCCATTTAATACCCCTATAAAAAGGAATGCTGCTTACCAGCCAGAACATTCATAATTTGTATTCATCATTTTAACTACTAGGTTCAAAACAGTATAAAAATCTCCTTACAAATACACAGTAATAACAGGCCTTTTTTGGGAACTGGAAACCTTCAGTTCAAGTTGTTGTAGAACTTCATCTTTCATCAGATCTGGCACGGGGATGTGAGAATGTGTAGTGCATTGATATGGCATAAAAAAATAACATGCAGCATACATATTTGTTCTGTATTTGCTCCAACTTTGTTTATATTTTTACTAAGGCTTCTTATGGCAATTGGAGTTTTTGGGCATAAATGGTTCATGGGAAAACTGGCTTGGTAAAGTAAGGGTGGAAAATAGAGTCATTTTCAGAAACGACCCAAAAAATTTCTGGAGTAGCTCATGTAAAAAGGATTTTAAATTAAAAACCAAGTAATATAATTTGCAATATATGAATCAGTTACCAATAAAGTAGTGAATACGAGTATTGCAGCAGATATATTACAAATCACTCCAGCTCAAGCACATGACATATATCCAGCTTTTGTTTAACATTTAGGGGCAGATTTATCAAGGTCCGAATTTCAAGTTCATGGGATTTTCTATAAATCAATAAAGAAGGAGCACTTTCCCCACTGCAGAAATTTGTGTGCATGCGGATCCGTGAACAAAAAGCTGCTGTTGCTAAGGGACCGTGCAGGGTCAGCGGAGAACCAGCACCACTACTGCAGAGGGAGTAGATTCCGGGTGTGCAGTGTAACATTTACATTTCAGTTTCTAAAAACTCGCATGAACCAAACCAATCGAAATTTATTAAAAAATATATATTTTTTTCAATTCGGGTGAATAGGGTCAACCTGCAAACTAGAATCAAATTCAAATCGACTTTGATTCGAAGTTTTTTCCTCGATTTTCAGGAGTCCACCAAACTACTCCAAATTGAGAGTAGGACGTTCACCACAGGCTCAAACACCAAATCGACAAGTTTTAGATGGCGAATTCAAACTCGAATCGAATTTGGACTATTCCATAGTCGAATTACACTCAAATAAGCTCAAAAATTAAATTTTTTTCATTCGAAATTCTAATTTTCAATTCCACCCTTGATAAATCTGCCCCTTAGTGACATTGAAGGCCTTGGAGGGTAAGGACAGATTCATATTAGAACCTGTAAATTTATTGCCCAACAAATATTAATGCATAATAATAAACCTTGGTTTCCTTTGAATTTCACTCAAGTACTAATTACCTGTGCTGTCAGCTGCTGAAGTAGCAAATTGAACTAATTGCAACTCATTGTCAGTCTAAAGGCATTGTGGCAAATCATACCAGTAATCTGTAGACTCGTTTGTCTTTGGAAAATGACCAGTCTTTTTCTTTGTTTACCAGATATTCAGCATAAACACAATCTGCCTTCATTGGCCTGCAACTAGGCAGAGAAAGTACAGCACATCAGTGTTTACAGCAAAATCAACTGAGGTCTGTGGAGCTCTTTTGCTATAATAAACCTTGCTTCATTCGTTTTCACTGCTATCCTTGGCTACTTTTATAACTCTGAGGAGTCTGACTGTTCCCTGGCACTAAAATGAACACGCTCTCCTTTATCATTTGCAATAAAATAAGTAATAAAAAACCTGAAAAGATGTGGAAAATACTGAGCAAGCAGTTTATTTTGTCATTAATGAAATGGTGCTTTTTTTGGGACACTAATTTATTTCTATTTTTGGTTTTGGAACTATTGAATTTTCTTAATATTTTCCACATTTTAAATTGCAATTAAAAGGAGAAGTTAACCCCTTAAAATGGGACAGCTAATATTGAATATCACTTCACTTATTTTCAGAAGTTCTGATGTATTCTGCCTCACATCTAAAATGTATGTAACCTGTTATGTTTTGGTAGCAGAGGATGAGTAGAGTATAACAGTGCTTTATTAGCAGGTTCATGCAGCCATTACACTTCAACTCTAATACTTTAAAACAGTCTAGAAAGTACTATGTACACAGTATAACTCTTGTGCACAGTGACACCTACAGGCCGTTTGTATAAACACCACATAACCTTTGCTGGGCTGTAATGATCTAAATCTAGCCGCTCTAGCAGTGGCTTCTGTAGAAAAACAACGGTATTGGGAGCAAACCCTACAGTACAGGTTGGTGCGGAGTTATGTATTTCAGTGCTTCATTGGTCCTAGATTCCTCCCTCCCAAGACATTAGGTGCCATTGGATGCTTCATCAGATCTCCTCTTACTTAAGGTGGCCATACATGATAAGATGGTGAGGTAAACCCTACCATGCAAGGTTAAATTAGGTTTTATGTTTATTAGTTTAAAGGAAAACTATACCCCCAAAAGGAATACTTAAGCAACAGATAGTTTATATCAAATTGAATGCCATATTAAAGAATCTTACCAAACTGGAATATATATTTACATAAATATTGCCCTTTTACATCTCTTGCCTTGAACCACCATTTCGTGACTCTATCTGTGCTGCCTCAGAGATCACCTGACCAGAAATACTACAACACTAACTGTAACAGGAAGAAGTGAAGAAGCAAAAGACTGAACTCTGTCTGTTAATTGGCTCATGTGACCTTACATGTGGTTTGTATGTGTGCACAGTGAATCTTACGATCTCAGGGGGCGGCCTTTATTTTTTAAAATGTCAATTTTCTATTTATGATTACCCAATGGCACAAACTACTAAAAAAGTATATTATTATGATAATGGTTCATTTACATGAAGCAGGGTTTTACACATGAGCTGTTTTACTCAGTAACTTTTAATAGAGACCTACATTGTTTGGGGGGTATAGTTTTCCTTTAAGTTAAGATTACGCTTTTTGCTTATTAGCATTTCACCCTGATACATTGAAGTTACTATGCTCTTATTTATATATCGGTTTATTTTTTCTCTTGCAATGTAAGTGGCATCGTTTATGCCTTTCTTTTTCTATATTTTGATTTATTAAAATTGGAAAATCGTTTACGGTTTCTTCTGGAAAACCCAATAAAAAATGACCAAGTGAATGGGTGCCATCGGGACGAGGACTGCATCCACTAGCTGATGTAGTCTTTGCCACAAAAACCAACTTCCTGTCGACGTGCCGTACTAAAACTCTGGCTTATTTCTGATATGTTGACGGGATTCACATACGTTTCAGTCATATCCACTCTACTATCACATTCAGATTAAATCGATGGTTAATACCATTTTTATTCAGGATCAAGCAATACAGACGTCATTATACCAAAAAAAGAGATGGGAAAGCTTTATAGGACTATACAGTAAGAACCATCTCTTTTTGCTCAGATACTTTAGCAAGGAACTAGCATCTTCATTAATTAATTTATTTTAATGTACCAGAGATACCATTCCACAGTAATTGACAATCATGATGATGATACTAACTAAGGGAGAGTCTGTTCCAGGACTGACGTCAACAAGAATATAGCCAGCTAACTATTGTACTAATGTACAATCCAAAGGAGAATGAATGAAATGAATCGGAATATCTAAATACTTAAAGGGATTCTGTCATGATCTTTTCACTGTTTACACTGCAAATAATTCACTCTACAATATAAAATTTAATTCCTGAACCAGCAAGTGTATTTTTTTTAATTTATGATATTGGTGTGTAGGCTCTCAGGTCATTTTGCCTGGTCATGTGCTTTCAGAAAGAGACAGCACTTTCGGGTGGAACTGCTTTCTGGCAGGCTGTTATTTCTCCTACTCATTGTAACTGAATGTGTCACAGTGGGACCTGGATTTTACTATTTAGGGGCTGATTCACTAAGGGTCGAATATCGAGGGTTAATTAACCCTCGATATTCGACTAGGAATTGAAATCCTTCGACTTCGAATATCGGAGTCGAAGGATTTAGCGCAAATACTGCGATCGTACGATCGAAGGATTATTCCTTCGATCGAACGATTAAATCCTTCGAATCGAACGATTCAAAGGATTTTAATCCAACGATCGAAGAAATATCCTTCGATCAAAAAAACTTAGGAAAGCCTATGGGGACCTTCCCCATAGGCTAACATTGACTTCGGTAGCTTTTAGCTGCCGAACTAGGGGGTCGAAGTTTTTCGACTATCGAAAGGTCGAATAGTCAATGATTTTTAGTTCGAATCCTTCGATTCGAAGTCGTAGTCGTAGTCGAAGGTTGAAGTAGCCCATTCGATGTTCGAAGTAGCCCAAAAAATACTTCGAAATTCAAAGTTTTTTTACTTCGAATCCTTCACTCGAAGTTAGTGAATCGGCCCCTTAGTGTTCCTCTTAGATCTACCAGGCAGCTGTTATCTTGTGTTAGGGAGCTGCTATCTCGTTATATTCCCATTGTTCTGTTGTTAGGCTGCTGGGGGCGGGAAAGGGAGGGGGTTAATATCACTCCAACTTGCAGTACAGCAGTAAAGAGTAACTAAAGTTTATCAGAACACAAGTCACATGACTTAGGGCAGCTGGGAAACTGACAATATGTCTAGCCACATGTCAGATTTAAAAATTAAATATAAAAAAAATCAGTTTTTTCTTTTGTGAAACGGATTTCAGTGCAGAATTCAGCTGGAGCAGCACTATTAACTAATGCATTTTGAAAAATTAATTTTTCCTATGCAGTATCCCTTTAAAATCAACAATGCAACAGAGGGACAGTTGTCTAAAAAGAGATTTTTTTAAACTACC
Source organism: Xenopus petersii (assembly GCA_038501925.1). Classification (NCBI taxonomy): domain Eukaryota; kingdom Metazoa; phylum Chordata; class Amphibia; order Anura; family Pipidae; genus Xenopus; species Xenopus petersii. The sequence goes on along the minus strand of CM076687.1, from coordinate 94,180,876 downwards.
ACTATAAACTTCAGAAACAAGGGGCAGATTCTGAGAGATCATCTTATAATATGAACTGAAATATTGTAATGGCTACTCATAAAGGTAAACTTACACACAAGCAAGACACACACACACACTGCTTCAGACATTTTAACCGAGTTTTATATATATATATATATAAATTTAATAATCAAAGCTAATAGTACAGCTGGACTAGTAATGTGCAGGTCTTTCTAAGATTGAAGAGGTTAAATATTGCTTTCCACCAAAGCAATGGTCTCAACTTGTGTTTGTATCCAGTTCAATTCTTCTCATTTGCCAGACCTCTGCATATGTTCATTATAAGCTATTTACACTGTGAAATTGGATGCTCTAGCAGATGGTTTTTAGAAAGCTGCTGTCTGCAAATGTGTGCCTTTACATCTCTTTAACAGCTTGACATGAACCGCTGTCACTGGGCATTAAGACAGCCGTATTATTACCTGTCATTAGTAGTCTCTACAGCTCCACCACTGTAAATGCCGACCTCAGCTTGCTCCATTCTGGGAATCTGACTGTGTGAGCAATGTTCTGTATTCTGTTCTAAAATTAATATTAATAGCATTATTCATAATCTTCTACAGTCTTTGATTCTCCATAGGGATTGGAAATTATGGATGATAAGAAATGAATAATACCAGCTCTGTGAGAAAAGAAAATGCAATTTGCATGAGTTTTGAACTAACAGTATAAATATAAATCTGAAATGCAAGAGAAACCATAAGGTCCCCATTTTTTCTTGTTTGCAAGGAACAGGCCCTATTTTAGCTTATCTCATGGGAAAAAGGGACATCAGATACTGCCCCAAAATATCACTGTAGGTCGAAGGATTTAATCCTTTCTAATTGCTGACATTGACTGTGCATGGCTACAGTGCAGGCCCTCAAAAAGGGCTGTCAATTGTTAATATACTGTATTATGTACAGCTGCACAGTGGGGGAGAATCCACAGAGAAAAAGGCAGGTGCTGCACAATGTCTTGGTTGGGAAGGTTTATTGGAGAGAAATAAAATGGTAAATAGTGTTAGGCTGTCAGGATTTATTTATGTTGATATTTGATTTGAAGGCTATAGAGATAGGGAATCTGTTGGTGCATTTCAAAAATGGAGTTTGTCCAATGCACTTTCATTTGCAAATGATGTAACTCCTGTAATTTTGCTTTCAATTGCAATCACCCCAACAGCTATGGTTGCCTTGTTTCAACAGTTGACAGCTGCAATGCTTCAAGGAGGAGAGTCACCGGCCTACACTTATTAAATCATTGTGCCTTTTTGCTACTCCATTCAACCTGCCCTCCCTCTGCTTGTATTCCGTTCCTGTTTCCTTCAGCTCGCTGTGCCTATTGGCTTTCTTCGTGTGTAGCTTGGATTCCCAGTAGGGCTGTAAAAACCATTAGCAAAGTCCAGGGAGTGTACTTGCTGAAATTATGACATCAGGTTGACTATGTCACAATGTATTGTTACACTACAGTAAAGGTTATGGTTAAGATCTATGGCACAGATTTAAGTCAAGATTAGTTGGAATCATTCACTGCTGTTGTTGGTTACTATGGACATCAGCAGCCTTTACACCAACATCCCTCATGAACTGGGGAAATCAACTATTGATAGACATCAGGAACTCCCAGTTGCCCCATTTATTTTTTATTTAGTTTGTCTGATTCTTGATCACAACTACTGTATTTCAGTTTTGAGAGCACTTTTTATAGGCAAAGGTAAAGCAATGGGTAGTAATGTGGCTCCATCATATGCTAATTTGTTCATGGCTGAACACATATACATTCAGAAATTTGGCAACACAGTTTATGTTATTGGTATATCGATGATCTGTATTTTGTTTGGCAGGGTGACAAAGCCATCCTGACCATCTTTGTGAATTATCTGAATACTATCTCATCCACAATTTGGTTCACAGTAGACTGTAGTCAAACCTCTGTGGCATTTCTTGATATATTGGTCCGATATAAACAGGTAAATTTATTACAAGCATTTACCGTAAAGCTACGGACCATAACACTTACTACATGTGAGTAGTTTTCATCCCTTGGTACTCATTAAAGCTTTACCTTTTTTTTAAATGTCCAGGGTCAGGCGTATCACATCAGACCCTCTTGAGTTGGATGAGGCTTTGCAATCCATGGCCGATTTTGTAAGCGGGCGTACTCAGAGAATATTGTTCAAGGTGCTATCTCTATGGTAAATGTTGACTCTGAGAAACAGAAACCTAATGTTTTTTGTTTCCAAGTATACAACAGCAAGTCCCTGTTGCTCATACATATTCACTTATTAACATTTGCAGTGCAAAAAAAATTTGCAACTCTGTTTGCACACTCTTATCCAGCTTTATAAATATAACCATGCACAGTGCAAATATATTCACTGTGTGAACCAATCTGCCCTGCACAAAGTTTATAAATGAGCCCCGTTGTCTGTTGGAAAATACTGTAACTTCAATGCATTGCTTTTAGCTGTTTTTTAACAGCTTGATCAATATTCCAGTTAGTGTCTAATAAATGTTTTTTAATGCTAAAGATGCATTTTACAGAGTTTTGCGTGCATGTGCTTACAGAATAACTAATTTTCTAATGCTAGTAAAAATTATATTTTAAATGTGCCCTTTCTTTGCACTTTCCCTCCTGTTATTAGATACCAATATGATAATAATATTAGAACACAGGGAGCATGATTGTCTTACAAAGCAAAACCAGCAGAAAACACAAGTCAGCTTCATTAAATGCATATCATGAACTGCACATTTAAAAATTCAAGTAGCTAATTTGCACATCCCTTTATTGTAATTTTTGCATTGAAGAAAAGACATGGTTCACAGTCTCTGCATACAAAGAAGCAAGGCATGCAGGGTAAAGATAAAACCGCGAAAGAATACATTTTTCAGGTGGTTTGTGGAGTGGAAACAACGTGCGGAAACACATTAGGGTTTTAATGAAGTATCACATGCTTCTATTTTTTTCATAAAGATTAAAGCACCTGGATAACATTTTACTGCCATTTGATATAATTTGATTGGGCAACAATAAAAAAAAGAAATCTTTTTAAGGAATCCATGAGCAGCTTGTGTGGTACTATAGGGCTCATTTAATATTGCCTTGGATAAAGGTGCAAAATGACTACTTGGTACAAAACTGTGGCACTGAGTTCTAGTGATGGGTGGGATGGGCGGATTTTTTGTGGTCGAATTTTTGCCGCAGTTTTGCTGGAGGAAAACGTGGAAATCCGCTGCAGAACCATGCCTGCCGAATCTATTCGCCCATCATTACTTAGCACTCATGCACCTGAGCCTGAGGAATGTGGAGTCTGTTGGCATAGCAATTAGCAATTTATATTTTATATTAAATACATTTTTTAGTATTCCTCTACTGTTTCAAGAAAAAAACCCTTTAATAAGATGTAAAGTGACTGACTTAAGCTGATAATACATATGGAGTCCATTGTCATTGAGGGAAAAGGCACAACACACTAGATATGTCGCGGACTGTTCGCCCGCGAACGAATTCGCACGAACAGCGACTGTTCGCGTTCGGCGAATGTTCGCGAACGTCGCGCGACGTTCGCCAATTTGGGTTCGCCTTAGCTGGCGCTTATTTTTGCCCTCCAAGCAGCAATAATATATTCTGTATCCACTGCTGTAGTGTATACGTTGCCCTTGCAGGCATTGTTTGCCCAGTCTTTAACCAAGTGCCACCTAGCTGTGTGAGCTTTTTCACATTCCGTGTCCAGAAACATCACCTGAGTGACGTAGTGTGATTTCTGCCCTTTACAGCACAAAACGCAGCGCTGTGTCAACAATGGATTTTTCAGATACATTTTTGCCCTTGATCCCCCTCTGGCATGCCACTGTCCAGGTCGTTGCACCCTTTAAACAACTTTAAAATAATTTTTCTGGCCAGAAATGTCTTTTCTAGCTTTTAAAATTCGCCTTCCCATTGAAGTCTATGGGGTTTGCGACGTTCGCGAACCGTTCGCATTTTTTGTCGCAAGTTCGCGAATATGTTCGCGAACATTTTTTCCGCCGTTCGCTACAACCCTACAACACACGGAAGCATCGGCATTTCCAATTTATCATTAGAACTCTCTTACTTCCAACACCAATATCCCTAGCTAATAGCCAAAAACAAATGATGTAGTCATTGGATTGAGATAGATCGAATGAGCTTTCACAAAGAAAACCCATCTTGAATGTTCCCATTCTGTGGAAAAAAATAATCCATGTCTATTATACTTGTCACTTTAACAAGATTCTCTGTGAACACCATTCTTTGCTTACAATCCAATCTTTGTGGAGGAGATATTCATGACATCCACATTAGATTAAATACATCTGCTTCACCACCAGAAGTTTAGGGCTGCAGAAGAATGATACAGATCAACCAGGACGAAATTGTATTTTTACAATACAGCTAAACTGCCTGTGCACATCAGCAATGAACTTTATCATTTGGTTAGGTTTTTCATGGAAGCATTTATGTTGTATATACGATTTCAGAGATTTTCTGTTCATATTCATATGGTGAATTGTAAATCACTGTCCTTGTTCAATGATCATAGATAACAATTCTCCACTAGAATATGAAACACTGCATTAGTGAACTCGATTATCTCCGCTTCTCATCTCATCATCATATCCAGACAAAATAAAAGACTACATTATTTTAATTCAATGTACAAAGATACTTGTTCCATTTTTCATAAAGGTATATAAAATATAGTTGACTATAGTTCAACAATCAGTAAAGTCCTGCCCAATGGGGTAATAGAAACCCCTACACGTGTGTACAAAAGAAGTATATCTATTGGTGATTAGGGATGGGTGATTTTGACCTGTTTCATTTCGCCAAAAATTCGCCGCCAGTGAAATGTCGCCGACGCCCATTAAAGTCTATGGGCGTCAAAAAAATGTTGAAATTTTTTGACGCGCGTCTTTTTTTTTTGACGCACGACGCCATACAAGTCTATGGGCGTCATTTTTGAGGCGAAACAAGTCGAAAAATTTGCCCATCCTTATTGGTGATCAATCAGCGAGGGCTGATTCTGTATCCAAATAAACCAGAACTATAAGATCAGGTCAGAAGGCAGGATATTATAAATAATATAACTTAATAAATAAAATATATAAGTTGTTATTTAGGTATCGGACCTGCTATCCAGAATGCTCGGGACCTGAGGTTTTCCGGAGAATGGATGTTTCCGTAACTTGGATCTTCGTATCTTAAAGGGGTTGTTCACCTTCAAACAACTAGTTTTCCGATCACCAGAAATAACGACTTGTTCCAATACTTTCTATTTTCTATGTGTCACCGTTTTTCAAATATTGAAGTGTAAAGTGTCTTTTTTTGCCTCCTAAAGCAACTCTGGGAGGGGGGTCGCCGACCCCATATACTGTTCTAAATTGATACATTTAGTTGATACATTTCTTATCTTTGTCCCTGCTGAGCAGAATCTCTGGGTTTCATTACAGGCAGCTGTTAGAATTCAAACAATAGTTGCTAATATTCCAGAAATGCTGCTGAGAAATGGATCAACTAAATGTTGCAAAACTGTAACAGTTTAGAGTCTGAACCTGAATTACTGACCTGCCAGACTCAAACACCAGAGACACGAAAAACAATAAAAAATAAATAATGGAAAGTGATTGAAAAAAGTCTTTATTTCTGGGGAACAATCTGAAAACATCCGAACTGAAAAAACTAATTCTACTAGAAAATCATATAAACATTACATAAACCCAATAAGCTGGGTTTTCTTCCATTAAGGATCTAAATCACACATTAGTTTGGATCAAGCACAAGGTACTCTTTTATTATTACAGAGAAAAAGGAAATATTTTTTTAAAAACGTTAATTATTTGGATAAAATGGGAGATGGCCGTTCTGTAATATTGAGCTTTCTGGATAATGGATCCCATACCTGTATCATCAAGAATAATGAAAAGGCGATAAGAATCCATAAACATGTGCTGTCTGCAATTAAAACCTAATTTATGATTGCTGGTGCAAAAATAGGAGTAGAATTGTGACAATTAACGCACCATGCACATTATTATTTTGCCTAATTGCAGTCATCTACTTATACCAGCGACATTTGCTGTTTTGACAGTTACATTAACACTGCTGATTTCATCACTGTATCTAAGCTTCTTAATGATGTAAAATGTTTCCTATAAAAAAAGGGAATCTTAAAAGGACAGCTAGGTATAATAACCTGAAAACTAAAGGAAATGCCATTCATTCTTGCCAAGATATTATAATAATAATTATTATTATAATAATATTATAATAAAGATTCATTAAGAATTCTATTGCTTCATTATACATTTTATTTAGACCCTTTGTAAAATGTATAATAAAGTAATTGAATTCTTAATGAATCAGATGAAAATTGAGCATAGGACTGGCCAGATATGCGATGACTTTGACGTAGTTGGCCAGCTTAAATATATTGCAATATATGGACAAACAATCCCTGTTTTGTTTAAAGGGTAAGGCATTTTTCAGTAGCAGTATGCACAAAATGTCTCTGTCTTAAATATATTGATAATGGGTTGAGTGCAGAGGACTCTTGTATTTGTCTATATGTATTTTGTGGTCACAGCCTCATTGCACCCCCGCCTAATGGTTTTATAAATTTGTGGTGAGCACAACTTTCCCTTGTTTGTGTATATATATATATATATGAAATTGGGCACAAACTAGATGAAGCGAAGGGGTTTATCTGCATGTATGTTTGAAACATATTCATGCTATTATGGGCATTTGATTTTCACTTGAATTTTTGGGCATTCATCCATTTACATGAACTATTTGCAGTTTATTGAGTTAACTAGATTGAGTACTTTAAGAGGCAGTTTATTCGTATTTTAGTGGTGATAATGATGGACAGTTTCTTATATTAAGAATTAATACACAGAAAAGGCAGTTTTTAAATTAACAGTTGTGGAGAGAACATGCCTGATGACCTTGACAACAGGGTTGGACTGGGTCGGTAGGACACCGGGAAAAAACCCAGTTGGCCCCGGCCGGCCCAGAACATCTGCCCCAGAACCACCGGCTCCTGCACCGCGGCAGCGATCACACATGCGCACTGCACATTGTTCGCGAATGCGCACGCTGGGGTAAGAGTTTGGAGGTCGGAAGCGGGCCCCCTGGGACTGCCAGAAGGGCCCTTCATTTCGCAGCCCCGGTGGGCCCCAAAGGCACCAGTCCGAGCCTGCTTAACAATGCAATTCAATTGGTGATATCAATCATTGATTTAATCCAAGAATAAATGCTATTTAAAGGAGATTTACACTGCATAATTTATATGGTGATATGTTACATTTGATTATCAGAACCTACTGTATGGTCCACCAAAAAAATCATATATAATTGTGTAATATATAGGAATATTGACTGTTTGCCCGTGTTTCCGTTAGACATAGTTTTCAAGAAATGACCATCGGATTTAATAATGTGGCTATGTGGAGACAGACCAGTCAATGCATGTATCTGTCTGACCTGGCAAATGGGAACATTGTGTATGACACAGAGCAAGCAATATCACTTCCAACAATAGCTAATTTACTTGTGCGTGACATTATCATTCCAAAGGGACAGAGAACCATTTTCTCCCACAGCTCAGGTAAGGCTGCCAAGTGCAGAACCTGACTCAACATATATACGCAGCAGATGTTCCCCCTGTCATAATGAAGCCAGAATGACTGCCGAATGGGACTGAAAAGTACAAAAACCAACAAGAAATGCCCAGAAACAATGCAGCTGAGTGGCCATAAAGTGATAATTTTACTCATAGATGCGGGAACAGGCTGGCAGCTTTTTGATTGTGGTTCAACTCCATTTTCCTGATCCAAATATGAAAGCATCAGTACAGCCCTCGCAAATTCTCTGTATTTATAGGCTTGTCTCGAGAACAGCTAATCTTTTTCACCAAGACAGCTGGTACTTCTATGAGACTGCAGCTGCTGCAGAACTACATGACAACTAGAGTTGCCAGCTACAATTATTTCTCACTTAGTGACAGAAAGACATGAATTAAAGTCAGGGGATGGATTGATAGGTCTTCAATAACATCAATATTTCTGCCTCTGTGTGACACAAATGGCAACAATACTACAACAATAATAACATTAGCCACCACTGTGAACTTAAATTAATTGTTCAGTATAAAAATAAAAACTGGGTAAATAGATAGGCTGTGCAAAACAAAACATTTTTCTAATATAGTCAGCCAAAAATGTAATGTATAAAGGCTGGGGTGACTGGATGTGTAACATAATAACCAGAACACCACTTCCTGCTTTGCAGCTCTCTAACTCTGAGTTAGTCAATGACTATAAGGGGGGCCACACGGGACATAACTGTTTGCTTTTGAATCTGAGCTGAATGCTGAGGATCAGTTACAAACTCACTGAACAGTTATGTTTCATGTGGCCCCTCTTAAAGTCGCTGACTAACTCAGAGTTAGAGAGCTGAAAAGCAGGAAGTTGTGTTCTGTTTTGTTAGACATCTGCTCACTACAGCCTTTGTAGGTTACATTTTTGGCTAACTATATTAGAAACATTTTGCACAGCCTATTTGTTTACCCAGTTTTTATTTTTACAGTGAACTCTCGGGGATTCGGGGAGATTTAGTCGCCTGGCGACTAATCACCTCTTCTTCAGGCAACTAATCTCCCCAAAAAGCCTTCCTACCAGCTAGAATCTAAATCGGCGGCAGGGTGGCACTCGGAGTGTTTCGTTTTTCGAAGTCACCCAATGTTTCCTTGTGAGGCAGATTCAGGTAACTTCGGAAAACGAATCACTCCAAGTGACATCCCACCAGTTAAATCTAAATTGCCGGTGGGATGGCAACTAGAGGGGGGCCGGCCCTGGGGCGGGACGTGCAGCCGGGTCCCCGCCCCCCTCCGTACATTATTTTCTGCCGCCGGAGTCAGTGGCACGCGAGCTGTTGGGGGGCCCTGAGGGGGTGCGGGCCCTGGCCCAATCGCACCCCCTGCTCCCCCGGTAATTACGCCACTGGGTGGCACTAGGAGTGCTTCATTTTCCGAAATTGCCTCATGAGGAAACCTTGGGCGACTTCGGAAAATGAAACACTCCGAGTGTCATCCCGCTGGTGATGTAGATACTAGCCGGCAGGGAGTCTTTTCGTGGAGATTAGTCGCCCGAAGAAGGGTTGATTAGTCGCCGGGCGACTAAATCTCCCCAAATCTTCCCGTGTGCCTGTGCCCTTAAGAAGTAAAACAAGTCACCAAACTTAACAATCAGTTAGCACATAGACATATTTATTATATTAGCGGTGAAACAAAGGTAATAAAGATAACGTTTATCAGTTGCGACCTGCGACTGCCTCAGCTTTGTACTATTACTGGAATTTTGATTGGCAAGGCTTTTGAGGCGTGAACAAAGCAATTAGATGGAATCAAGGGATCATCTAACATTGTTTGCCAGATATATTACCAACACAGTGAATACAAGTGCAATTATTTACTTTAAAAGTTTCAATATTTCAGATTTTCTTTCCCATAGTGTGTATAATTCCCTACAGAATAGAAATACCTATCAATAAACTTTCCTATTTTATTCTGGATATATTTCTCCTTTCAATATTACTTGCTTAAAATGAGGAGCCCTTGGATTAGGTGCTGCCTTAGTTTGCAGTTAGTTTCTACTTTACTCACTATGGTGCAAGTTTGTTAGATGATGATTAACACCTATGCAATGAACAAGTCCCTTAATCTATCTGTGCACAGATGCTGCTTTATATTTGCTTTTAGAAAAAATGAAAAAAGAAAAATATGATTTGTGCTCAAAACAAATACTGAGACAGAATATTACCTTGAGTGTGTTTAAGAATTTAGGCATTAGGTAATGAAATCTACTTACTAAAATGTAATATTCCATGGTTTGGGTACAGAATAAAACATTACTCAACTAAAATAAATTAAAAAACGTAAAATGTATGAGAAGATATGGAATGGGACATTAAAGTGTAATAAAGGTGATAGCACTGCCTTCTGCTTGCTGATTAGGCTTCTTTGTTTCCTGTGAAATGCCCTGTATTTCAAGGTATGTCTACTGATCCTTTGCATGAAGAACTTTTAATAGGAAAAGGGTAACAGAAGGTAAAACAACATTATGTAGCTCAGCAGATGCTCAGCTTCTCTCAAACAGCAATAGATCATAGAAAAACATATAAACACAATAGAGAAGTATTTATACACATTGGCTGGGAAGGCAGATAGACATATGGAGTGAGGCCATTTGGAGGGAGGGAGTTTGTTGTTAACGAAGACTGTATGAATTTTCGCACAGTTTTATAGCTATCACTAAGACAATAATTCTTTTCTTGAAGGAACTTTAGAAGATATTTGTATTAAATTAGAATTTTGCATTTACAAGGGACATGCTACTGCCAAAACAAATTATTTTCATAATATAGTGAATTTGTTTCCAAGACAGCTAGTTTCTATGGGAAATAATAGATTTAGAAGCCCTACATTTAGAAGCCCTTTCTAAGAATTAGTTAGATAACCTAAACATAGATACTGTAGCGCTCCTAGTTTCCCTTTATAGGATAATGTGCCTCAACGTTGACACCTACAAATAGAAATGATCAACTTCTTCAATTAAACAAAAGAGAATTACTAATTAACCTTCAAAAACGTCCCTAGAAGCTGATCCAGATGAAAACAAGCATCACCTTAACAAGGCCTGTTGCTAAATCAGAACGACAAAAAATTATATATTACTTCCTGTGCCCAAAATTGCAATGAAGGTGTTTGCTGGATCTTTAACTACTCTACTTTTAATAATTATAGCTACTGTATATATGGCCTTTGCTGATAAAGCAACTAATCAATTTCTGGACTCCACCAGCCAGTTAGTCTTTTCCACTGCTTTTCTTCTCTTATCATTATCATAGGAAACACACGTTTGACCTTCTGTTGTTGGTGGGGCAATGGTGGGCAGTTGGGCAAGACTGTTATAATTAATCCTGGGAAGTATTCATTTCAATATTTGATTTTTTTCATAACTTAATTATTTTTTATTTTTGTGTGTCACGGCTGTCTAGCAGTGTCCCTAGTGGGACAGTGCCAAATTCCAATTGGTGGTGGAACCACAAGGCCTTAAGGGAACCAGGAGTTATGTAAAACTAGGAGCAAAATAATCATCAAGATGGCCAAGGTCCGTAACAAAAATAATAACAACATTCGTCATCAGGGCAGTGGCTATATTTTAGGCAGAGGTTAGGGCCAGCAAGACAAAGTCAGGAACAAGACATGGTTAGAATGCAGGTCAATGCTCTAATAGAACTTGGAACTCACCAAGAGCAGAAACCTACATATTGCTATCTTCACTCAGTGGGGCAAATTCACTAAGAATCGTAGTTGCGCCAGGCGCAAATTCGCCGCACTTCGCCACACTTCGACAGGCGTAGTTTCGCCAGTGCTCCACATATTCACTAAAATCCGAAGTTGCGCACAGGGGTAGCGTAAGTTTTCGAAGTTGCCCTAGTGTTAATTCGCCAAGCGAAGCAAAGTTTTGCTAGCGATGGTTAATTTGCATACGGCGCCAAATTCAAATTTCAATGGAGGAATACGTAGCAGCACTACAAATGCCTAGAAAACCTTCAAAACATCAAATAAAAATTTGAGTTTTTTGGGACTTAGAAAAAATGTTCTTTTTGAAGCAATTCCTATCTACTCTATTGCGCTTCGCCTGGTCTGAGGTGGCGAAGGAAGTCTAGCGTAAAAGGTGGCGTTCAGAACAATGCGCGTGTTAGTGAATTTGCGTAGTTTTGTTCGTTGTGCAAATTCGCCAGGCGTAAGGGTGCGAAGTTACACTAGCGAAATTACACCAGAGTCCGTTAGTGAATTTGCGAAGTAACAAAAATGCCCGACGCTAGCGAATTGACGCTAGCGTTTGGCGCTTCGACGCTTAGTGAATTTGCCCCAGTATGTCTATAAAGCGCATACAAGCACTTGGTGCCATTGTAAAAACATTATGCCGTAACTGATTGGTCACAATGATGTCATTACGATTGTCATATTATTATCAAAATGTTGACATAACACACTGGCACATACACTTGTCAGAATCAAGGAAAATATGTTTACACCATATTTGTAAGTACTTTCCACCACCAGAAGGGTACCCAGGATTCACACTGCCAGTTTTCACAGGAAATTTCTAATTAAAACCTGAAAAAGATTAAATAGACAGATCGTTTGCAAAAGGCAGTTATTTTGTTAGATTTTTAAAGGGGCAATAAAGTCCTACACAACATACTTCATAACATAAGGCCACTAGACAGACTGGGAGTGAATCTATTTTGTTTTCTGTACTCCTTGATGGGATGTAAAGCTTTTTTTGGCCTTATAATAAATAGTAGAAATGCCTATGAGAATTTGCAAATCAAATAAGATGTTGAATTATTTGTTTCACCACAGACAAGAGCCAGTCCAAGGTAGCAGAAACTTTGGACAAATCCTCCTCAAAACCTTGTTTAGGGATCCCAAGGAAAATAGTTTTTGGCACATCTTCAGACGTCTTTACAGTCTGAAATAGGAAAAGTCCCATCATAGACAAATAAGAACTTGCTGAATATGAAGATGATGGGATGATAGCCATTCAAAGAAGATTAGTTTATCATCTAGGTAGACGTCAACTGTACTCCCCAGAGTTACCCTGTGGATATTGCTGGCAAACTCCTGAAATATGGCCAAGGTATTATGTGTTATAAATGGGTATGGGGGTTTTGGACCCACAAAGGTCAAGCTTGATAAAGATTTTTTGATTCTATAAGTTAATTCTATTCTATAAGTTAATTAGAAGTTATTTCAGTAGGTCTGAGAATATAAAGATGTTTAGACACCTAAAGTGTAGGCACTGAGACATGATCACACCATGACAGAAACATTGCTGCAACATCACAGATCAGTTGCACTACACCGCAATGACATGAGTGCTTAAACGTTGTTGTGCGCTGGCATGCACACATGGAAGTACAGTGCATATCATATTGGTAAATCCTCACAATCCAACATTTTAGAATGATCACCCCACTGTTTCCCTCATTTGCATAAAATGTTATCTCAAGCAACTTTTCAATATATGTTAATCTGTTATTTGGCTTCTGATCAATTGTATTAGTTAGTTTTAGTTGAATTAGAATCAGAAGTGTGGAGAATTCCCTTGCAGGACTTAAGGTCGTTGGTCTAAGAAAAAAATTCTTAATACTGTGTTTGCAAACGAGCTCCAGTGACAAATTGAAATATGAAGGCACAATACATTATTCATATTGGCCATGCACTACACGATCTGCTCATTTAGTGATGTCAGCAAAATAGTGGATCTTTCAACCAATATGCCCATCAAAAGGCAGGCAATATCAGGCTAATCCAATTGTTCAGCCCTATAGCCAAACAATCATAATACAATGACACGGTTAGGGCTGGCAGGAAACCAGGAAAAAACTCGATGGGACCCCACCGCCTCCGACCTGATGCCTGATTAGCCCAAATAAAAACAAAAAGATGTGCTGTGCAGTGTGGTCTACACCGGCTTTTGTGCGCATGGCCCCCGAGGTTTAGAACCTGGTTTGTCCCAACTGTGCCAAGTCCGACCTTGGGCACGGTCCTCTATAGGGTGGGAAAATTAAACCTGCCCAGTTGAGATCTGGTCAATTTTTGGCCATAAATCGGTCTTAGAGGCCCATTGAAGAGCCCTATACACTGAAAGATAAGCTGCAGAATTGGCAGCTGAAGTCTGCCTGTGTATGGCCACCTGGAATACAACCATAGCTGGTGTTTTACATTATGATTACCAGTTTAAAGGGATACTGTCATGGGAAAAAACTTTTTTTCAAAATGAATCAGTTAATAGTGCTGCTCCAGCAGAATTCTGCACTGAAATCCATTTCTCAAAAGAGCTAACAGATTTTTTTATATTCAATTTTGAAATCTGACATGGGGCTAGACATATTATCAATTTCCCAGCTGCCCCAAGTCATGTGACGTGTGCTCTGATAAACTTCAATCACTCTTTACTGCTGTACTGCAAATTGGAGTGATATCACCCCCTCCCTTTCCCCCCCCCAGCAGCCAAACAAAAGAACAATGGGAAGGTAACAGATAACAGCTCCCTAACACAAGATAACAGCTGCCTGATAGATCTGAGAACAGCACTCAATAGTAAAAACCCATGTCCCACTGAGACACATTCAGTTACATTGAGAAGGAAAAACAGTAGCCTGCCATACAGCATTTCTCTCCTAAAGTGCAGGCACAAGTCACATGACCAGGGGCAGCTGGGAAATTGACAAAATGTCTAGCCCCATGTCAGATTTCAAAATTGAATATAAAAAAATCTGTTTGCTCTTTTGAGAAATTAATTTCAGTGCAGAATTCTGCTGCAGCACTATTAACTGATTCATTTTGAAATTTTTTTTCCCATGACAGTATCCCTTTAATTAGTGCCATTGCCTAAAGAGTCCAAAGCAGTTAAATCTCTTTATCCAATTTACTTTATAGTACAATGTCGGAAAATAATGTGGCAGTAATATCCATAAACTTATTTTTTGTTTATCTAAATGTATACAAGTATGCATATGTACACACAGATACCTATATATATATATATATATATATATATATATATATATATATATATATATATATATATATATCTAGATAGCTCTATATATATATATATATATATATATATATATATATATATAATTTCAGAAATCTGAAGCTTTAATTGTTATTTGTTGCTTATTTTATGATGCCCCCACAGATGGCACTGTTGCCGTATAAAACACTATTGTCTGAGAGTTTTATGCAGTGCAAATTTGAATTCTGAGAAGATATGTGAGCAAGTGAATGGTTATTCATTTCCACCTTTAAGACGGGGAGAAAATAGTTTTTAATACTTACAGAGGTACAAAATAAATTTGGATTACATTTTGGATTATACATTGTTTATGTAATTTTCTACAAAATACAACAGTAGATATCTTCTTACTGCCGCCCTACAATTATTTCACTGTTTTGTAGTCAGTGATGGGAAATGGGACAAAAAGTGAGCTAATGCAGTTATTTGGTTTTAAGATACTTTGCAGTGGTCTTTACTTTGTAGGTACAAAGGATTGATTAAAACATCCTAATTTCTCATTCAATAATGGGGTGCTCTTTCTTATTGCTCTTTGCTGAACTATTGTATTACGCTCACTTATAAACACCAGGCAAATTTGGACCAGGGCAGTAACCTATAGAAACTAATCAAATGTTTCATTGCTGTACCTATAGTTGGCTAAAAAAAATATCTTTCGGAAATACTTTGTAAATTAAAGTGTAGCTGCTACAGACCCATATACAGATACATAGCAGGATATCCTTTTTCTTATAGAAAAGAACAATGAAATATATCCCACCCCTTTAGACTTGAGAAACAGAACCCTCAAGTTGTTCACCTTTCCAGCACTTTTCAGTTGAGTTATTTTCAGATTTCTCCCCATAAACAAGGACTTTTTTCAATTGCTTACCATCTTTTATTTTTTACCGTTTTCACAAAATGTAAATTTAATTTCTCTAATCTCTAGTGTCTCACTCTGGCAGCTCAGTGATCCAGGAGCAGATTCTGAATTGTTACAATTTGATACATTTGCTGATACAATTAGGGGCAGATTTATCAAAGGTCGAGGTGAATTTTCGAATGAAAAAAAATCGAATTTCGAGCTATTTTTTGGGTACTTCAACTAGGGAATAGTCCAAATTCGATTCCAATTTGAAAGAAATTAAAAAATGAGAATATCGAAATGTATCATATACTGTTTCTTTAAAAATTCGCCTTCGACCATTCGCCATCTAAAACCAGCAGAATTGCTGTTTTAGCCTATGGGGGACCTCCTGGAACCTATTTGGAGTCAATTGATGGACTTTGAAAAATTAAAGTTTTTTTTGGGAAATTCGATCGAATGCACTATTCCTTCGATTTGTACGATTTCGTACGAATTCGGTTGACTATGGGGCTATTTGGTTAAAAACGGACGTATGCGACCCAAAAACGACTTAATTTCGGTTGGTCTTTTTGAATTTGAATTCGTCTTAAGGTATGGAGATCTAAATTACAGAAACATCCCTTATTATTTTTTGGGAAAACTTGCACTATTACTTCGATTCTCATGATTCAAATTCGAAAACGGACCTATTTGGCCAAAAAAACCCCTTCAATTTCATTTCAGTTGTCTTTTGAATCTTAAAGTTTTTCAAATTCGAAATTCGACCCTTGATAAATCTGCCCCTTGGAGTTTTAGTATTTCTGGTCAGGGGATCTCTGAGACAGCACATGAGGGCTCAAGGGAGAAGATGTAAAAGGGCAATATTTACTTAAATATATATACCAGTTTTTTAAGATTATTTAACATGTCACTTAATTTAATACAAACTATCTGTTGCTTAAGTATTCATTTTGAGGGTATAGTTTTCCTTTAAGGAATTAAACTGCAGTATAAAGTGCTTGTTGACCTATGCTTATTTTGCAGGGCTTGGCATGAGGAAATTGGGTGACTGAAGCAAGATAATTAGAAGCAGTTCTAGTGGCTTAATTGACCTGAAAATTGTATTGCTCCTCTGTAAGCTGACTGGTCATAAAATACTTTTTTTGTACAGTGAGCAGTATAGCATAATAAATGTTGTCTCTGTGGGATTTCACCTTTTTGTTAATAGATTTAGATTTTCCTCTGGTGCGGTTGATCCTGTGCCTCTATAGACTCTGTAGAAAAAGCGAGAAAGGGAAGGACATTATCTCTGTGTTCAGATAATTAATCACAAGGTCATAAAAGGAAAGTTCGTCTAGGGATTAGAAATATTTTCTTTTTTTGTTCGGCTTCAGTTCAAGGAAGGTTACCTTTGCTTTTAAACATTACTTTATACCATTTGTACAGTCTGGATTTGATAGCTACTTTATAAAAAGAGGTCCAAGAGAAATTAAGAAACAAGATGAGTAAGAAAATATGCATTATTTAAAGGTGCAGTGTGCCCTTTGTTTAACATGAGTCTAATAATGAGTAAGTGTATACTGAGCATCAGGGCCGGCCTTAGGCCAATTGGACCAATTGGGCCCAATTGGGCCCCGCACCTCTGGGGGCCCCGCACTGCCCCTTTCCTTTCTATCTTGTGCCTGTATGCCCTTATTTTCCTAAATACTTGCTGTGTCAGTAGCCAGCAACACTTTGTCTAGGGGCCCCGCCAACATGGTCCCAATTGGGCCCCACATTTGATAGGACCAGCCCTGCTGAGCATACTTTTTGCATTTTATGATAATCAAGGCTGTATTAACTTTCAGATTGGTGCATTTGCACAGCCTATACTGTTCATCCCCTGTTCAGGAAGAGTTTGGAACAAGGGCTACTCCCCCTCAGCTCAATCACCAGATTAAAGGAGAACTAAACCCTAAAAATGAATATGTCTAAAAATGACATATTTTATATACTTAACCTATCGCACCAGCCTAAAGTTTCAGCTTGTCAATAGCAGCAATGATCCAGGACTTCAAACTTGTCACCAGGGGGGTCACCATCTTGGAAAGTGTCTGTGACACTCACATGCTCAGTGGGCTCTGAGCAGCTGTTGAGAAGCTAAGCTTAGGGGTCGTCACTAATTAACCAGCAAAAAATTAGGTTTGTCTGTAATATAAGATGATGCTACAGGGCTGATTATTAAATTCTGATGCTAATTGCACTGGTTTCTGTGCTGCCATGTAGTAATTATCTGTATTAATTACTAATCAGCCTTATATTGTGACATTTCTATTCTATGTGTACTGTATATTGTGAGTGGGTCCCTAAGCTCAGTAACTGACAGCAGCACAGAGCATGTGCAGTGAATCAGCAGAAAAGAAGATGGGGAGCTACTGGGGCATCTTTGGAGACACAAATCTTTACTGCTAAAGGGCTGTGGTTGTCTTGGGCTGGTACAGAAGCCCAAAATATAATGTACAACATTTCTACCTACTTATTTAGTTAGGCTTTAGTTCTCCTTTAAGAAATGTTTTCCGGAAGTGGGTTGGGAAAATATTTTTCTTTCCCCGCATATATTCCATATAGGCACTGAGGGCTCTCTCATAAAGCTGGCCCTCGTGTGCATTTATGGTAAAAATGGTCTTGGTTATAAACACAAAAGTTTTTTTTTATTTCAGCTAAACAGAGCAAACAGGGAGACTGATGCTACTTCATGTCTGTTTCTTGCTGGGACTATTTTTTTTTAGCAACCTTCTATAAATCAAAGGAATTATCTGTACACTGAGAATCTAACCATATTTAGTACTTAATAAACAATAGGTGAAAAGTATTAGTATACAGTAAGTCCTATTTACTAAATTCATTTGAAAAGAGGGTATACTGACACCTATTTATTCTCTCACAATCTTCTCATGTGAAGCAACCAAATTCTGCTCACACAGCTTCGAATTTCTTTTAATAGGCTGGAAATAAGGGCAAAGTTCAAACCTCCAGACTTTAGCAAACACAAATTGACATCGGATAGCTAGGATGGCCAGAAGCTTGAACCTTAGCTACTTGATTCATGGAATAACCAAATAAACCAACTTACTCTGTGGGTTTTCATGCATCAGTGATGTATAGAGCTACACAAGCCATTGCTGACATTATTACATCATCATACAGAACACCTGTCATCACCATTAGTGATGGGCGAATTTGGGGTGTTTTGCTTCACCCAAAAATTCGAAACGTGAAAAATTCGTGAAATGGCGCCGGCGTCTCGTTTTTGACTCCGGCGTCATTTTTCGGCCGCACATTCAAAAAAAACGGATGCCAGCGTCCATTCTTTTTTACGCCGGCGGGAATTCGCCCATCACTAATCACCATTGGTTGAGGGCAGATTTATTAAGGGTTGAATTGTAAATTCTAATTGGAATTTTCGAGTTGGATTTTTGGTCAAAACCCACAAATTCGAGTTGGGAATAATACAAACTAGAATTCAAGTTCAAATTCGAAATTTAAATTTGAGATTTATCATACCTGGACCCTGGAAACAACTCAAATTCGACCATTTACCATCTAAAACCTTCCAAGTTCAATGGCAGAGGTCCACCCACCCATTTGAAGATGTTAATAGCCTTCCTAGCCTTCGACATTAAAAACGTCGAATCTCAAAAATTTTTTGGGTACTTCAACCAACGAATAGGCCTAAATTCGACTTAGATTAGAAGTGAAAATACTTTGACTATTCGACCATTCGATAATCGAAGTACTGTCTCTTTAAAAAACTTCGACTTTGACACTTCGCCACCTTAAACCTGCCGCATTGCTATGTTAGCCTATGGGGACCTCCTAGAACATATAGCCAACATTTGGCTAAGTTTTTAGAAGTCAAAGTATAATCGTACGATCGTATGATTACGATTAAATCGATGGTAGGATGTTAAAAATCCTTAGAATTCTACTTCGAATATCGAAGTATTCTATTTGATGGTCGAATTTCGAAGTTTTTTCCACTTCAAAATTTGACCCTTGATAAATCTGCCCCTATGTATTAGGGGAGATGGTAAGGGGTGCATAATGTTCATTTGTGCCAGATGAGAGGGCCCACCAGTTGGATATTTGCCTCCAAGGCCTAAAAATGACCATCTGCAATGTGCTCCTTTAAGTGCTACTCTATTATATAGTTAAATTGGATATAAATACAGGTATAGGATGCCTTATAGGGAAACCCGATATCCAGAAAGCTCAGAATTACAGAAAGGTCGTCTCCCATAGACTCCATTTTATCCAAACAATCCAAATTTTTAAAAATGATTTCCCTTTTTTCTGTAATAATAAAACAGTATCTTGTACTTGATCCCAACTAAGATATAATTAATCCTTATTGGAAGCAAAACCAGCCTATTGGGTTTATTTAATGTTTAAATGAATTTCTAATAGACACAAGACATGAAGACCCAAATTACTGAAAGATCCGTTATCTGGGAAACCCCAGGTCCTGAGCATTCTGGATAACAGGTCCCATACCTGTACTGAGAAGGAGAGGAGTGTGAAGTCTGCAATTATTATGGATCCGGCACTTACAGCAAAAAAACAATCTTTGTGAGTCAGAGTTGGGGTCATTATAATTACAGGCAACTGGATACCCGGAACTCCAAATTATAAGGTTGAGTTAATGTCAGTGATACCAATCTCTATGGTAGCATGATGGTGCTATATAAATAAAGTTTAATAAGAGATTCAGTAAGTTTTGGCTGTTTTGAACATGGACCACAAACAGTGCTGAATACCATTGGGATTGCTATAGTTTGCAATAAGTGGAATTTTCAAATATGGCGGCTACATAAGGGTCATAGGTCATATGTATATATTTCTTAGTGGTGCTGGTGAAATTGCTGGAAGTGGCCATTTATTTGAAGCAAAATAAAGACAAAAGAGATCCTATATTGCCCTAAAAATTAGTCTACCCATAGTCTTTGCCTTTTGTAAACAGGCGCTGTCGTTGCAAATAGTTATTTTGCCGAATTTTCACTGAAAAAACACAATTCACCCTTTAGTAAATGTGCCCCTATGGGAGGCGGCCTTTCTGGATAATGGGTTTCCAGATAATGGATACCATACTGTGACACCAAACCATGACAGTTGTTAATGTGCTTTGACATACAGTTAACAGTATTTTAATTCTGTATATGTAGAAGAGAAAAAGATTTTCTTTTTGTAAATGACAAAGATGTGTGAGTACAGCCATATTTTTAATGTTGTCTAAACATGGCTCCTCCTGAGCTAATGTGTTCAATGGAGCCTTAGATAATACATTTGCATTACAATACCATGAAAGCCGATAAAAGCCTTGCATAACAAGACTACAGGCAGTGATGCGTTATAGAAATAATGGAGAATTTTTCACACTTAAGACTAACATAAACATAATGCGTAAATGCAGTCATAGTATCCTCAGTTTTTCTATATTTGGAATTTTAAAGAGCACCAGCACCTGCAATTGTATTGAGTATAAACCCATTTTTTTTTTAGGGATGCACCGAATCCAATATTTTGGATCCGGCCGAACCCCTGAATCCTTCATGAAAGATTCAGCCGAATACCGAACCGAATCCTAATTTGCATATGAAAATTAGGGATAGGAAGGGGGAAACATTTTTTACTTCCTTGTTTTGTGACAAAAGTAACGTGATTTCCCTCCCTGCCCCTAATTTGCATATGCAAATTAGGATTCGGTTCGGCCAGGCAGAAGGATTCGGCCGAATCCAAATCCTGCTGAAAAATCCTGGATTCGGTGCATCCGTAATTTTTTTTAGAAAATGTATTCTTCCTATTTATTTTTATTCAGATAACTACAGGGCAGAAGAGTATATCTGAAGACCTTTTTTGGCACAGAACAATTATGGGAAAACAAGTAATATAATCAGATTACGGTATAATGAAGTCTTCTTTATCTGTATACCTGACATACAACCCACAAAAAGGAGAAGAAAGGACTTGTTAATTTTACATAGTAAAATTGATGTTTAATAAAAGCTCACACAAGACCTAAGTATGTATTGCCCCGATAACATTGAAATAAAACATTAAGGGGCACATTTACTAAGGGTCGAATATCGAGGGTTAATTAACCCTCGATATTCGACCATCGAAGTAAAATACTTCGACTTCGAATATCGAAGTCGAAGGATTTACCGCATTTAGTTCAATCGAACGAACGAAGGAAAAATCGTTCGAAAGATTAAATCCTTCGAACGATTCGAAGGATTTTAATCCATCGATCAAATGATTTTTCTTCAATCAGAAATTGCTAGGAAAGCTTATGGGGAAGGTCCCATAGGCTAACATTGTTTTTTTATTAAAGAGACAGTACTTCGACTATCGAATGGTCGAACGATTTTTAGTTTGAATCGTTCGATTCGAAGTTGAAGTCGTAGTCGAAGGTCGAAGTAACCTAAAAAAACCTTCGAAATTCGAACTATTTTTCATTTTAATCCTTCACTCGAGCTAAGTAAATGTGCCCCCATATAATGAAACCAATGGTTCTAAAAGTACACGCAGCATAGGAAATGTACCGGTAGTTCATTATTTTTCCCACAATCCTCTCTGTTAAAAATATATTTTTCAAGAAGTGATCGCACCAGGTGACCCTACTACATTTGTGGTGAGAAAGAAATGAAAGACGCAGTTTCATAATAATCATTTTATTATTTTCGATCAATTTATATTGGTAATGTTCATTTTACTTATAATTTGTAATTTGTATGATTCATGCAAGGGTTTTTTACATAGGATTGCTGTACAGTAATGAATACAAATCTAAGATCTTAAAGGATGTATAGCGCTAACATTATAATAATTGAATCCTCTTTTATCTTAGAGCATTTTGTTTTCAGCTCTGCTGTATTCAGCCATCTTTTATCAGTTGTTTAAACAGAATACCAGTTTGTTGGTTCCAGTGGATCCACATATAGATATAATTCTGTCTAGAATTGGTTCTTGAATTTTCAAAACCAAGAATACATGTTAAAATGCCATTGATGCATGTTCATTTTAATGCTTCTAGTCCTTTCAAATTTGAGTTTTCTATAACTGCCAACTTTCATCTTTAAAGGATAAATTCATTTGAAATACAGTTTTTGAGAAAGTCTCTTAAGTAATTCGCGTATTTATACTGTATTTTCCAATAATTGTTATAAAATGAACTGTGACTCATTTTAGAAGAAAAGCACAGTTTATCCTGTCCATTTTTAGAGATTTGGCTACATAAGAAGTCCAATTAAATCTTAATGCATTGATCATAAATGCATGGAACAATGTTCTCTACTAGGAACATTTCCAGAGTTATAGAAAAGTTTCATATTTTATTTAGAAAAAAATATATATATGGTAATATATTTTTCAATCAGCATGCTGATATTTAATAGTGATGGGCGAATTTGGGGTGTTTCGCCGAAAAATTAGTGGAATGGCACCGGGTTTCACTTTTGACACTGGCGTCCATTTTTTGCTGGCGAATTTTCAAGGCGGTTTCGCGAATTTATTCGCTGGCGGCGAATCGTGGGAATTTGCCGCAAATGCATTTTTAAAGAATGCAGAACTGATAGGTATATTATACTCCTTATTTAAAACTCCCATTGAAAGCCTTGTGTGTTTCACTACTTGCATAACATCCAGGGATTTCTTACACCCATAGTGGTGGAATTTTTTTTAAAGGGATACTGTCATGGGAATTTTTTTTTTCAAAATGAATCAGTTCATAGTGCTGCTCCAGCAGAGTTATGCACTGAAATCCATTTAAAAAAAAAGAGCAAACAGATCTTTTAATATTCAATTTTGAAATCTGACATGGTGCTAGACATATTGTCAATTTCCCAGCTGCCCCAAGTCATGTGACTTGTACTCTGATAAACTTCAATCACTCTTTACTGCTGTACTGCAAGTTGGAGTGATATCACCCCCTTCCTCCCCCCCCAGCAGCCAAATAGCAGATGACCAGATAGCAGCTCCCTAACACAAGATAACAGCTGCCTGGTAGATCTAAGAACAACAATAGTAAAAAACCATGTCTCACTAAGACACATTCAGTTACATTGAGAAGGAAAAACTGCAGCCTGCCAGAAAACATTTCTCTCCTAAAGTGCAGGCACAAGTCACATGACCAGGGGCAGCTGGGAAATTGACAAAATGTCTAGCCCCATGTCAGATTTCAAAATTGAATATAAAAAAATCAGTTTGCTCTTTTGAGAAATGGATTTTAGTGCAGAATTCTGCTGGAGTAGCACTATTAACTGGTGCGTTTTGAAAAAAACATGTTTTTCCATGACAGTATCCCTTTAAATATTGAATCTGCAGAATGCAAAGGCAGTCTCCCTAAAGCACATGTTTTTTTTTAAATTTTCCACTAATGCTGTTAACTACACCCCATTTACAGTAGAATTTTAAGTTTTAGAATTTAAATGACCCCCAACTTTTTCAAAGAGATGTTCAGAGAATGAATTCCATCCACCAGTGCTTCCTAAACTTTCTATCTCTGCTTTGTATTTCTGTATCTGCCCCCACAATGTCAGTCTAACAAACTACATGGGGATTACGTGATTACAGTTGGTTCTGGACACTGCTAGGTGTAGTACAGATAATTTAAGTTTTAGAATGCAACAAATGATGCTGTTATGCAGGTTGTGAATGTGAAACAGAAGACTGTAACAACCATACAGTTCGATCAGTAAAAGGACATGCAGATGGTGATACCCATTAGGATATAACATTGCACTTTGGGTACAGCAAATAGATGTCTCATGTTAAGCTATGAATACATCAGTAAATTAAAGACTTCTGGAAGTAATATCAAAACTAACTAAAACATACAAAAAAAGCAGAGCAGGGTCAAGACATTGCACAGAGCCTTAGATTATCTGATAACATTATTGCCCTATTTTGATTCATCCAGAAAGCATATAAAATGCTTGTGTGTTGGCAACCTAAAATACAAATGGATATGTTATTATAATAATGGGACATTCTCTACTTGGAGTAAGGTTCTTAGTGGGGTCCCCCAGGGCTCAGTATTGGGTCCACTTTTATTTAACTTGTTCATTAATAACTTAGGGGAGGGTGTTGTAAGTAATGTATCAGTGTTTGCAGATGACACAAAATTATCCAGCCCAATTAATTCCATCCAGGATGTGGCATCCTTGCAACATGATCTTGACAAACTGGCAATCTGGGCAGATAAGTGGCAAATGCGATTCAATGTTGATAAATATAAAGTCATTCACCTGGGATGTAAAAATATCCACTTATACCCTTAATGGGACTGCACTAGGCAAATCCATTATGGAAAAGGACCTTGGAGTCCTTGTAGATGATAAACTTGGCTGTAGCAAGCAATGCCAGTCAGCAGCATCAAGGGCAAATAAGGTCTTGAGCTGAATTAAAAGGGGCATAGAGTCAAGGGAGGAGGGGGTCATTCTTCCACTGTATAGAGCACTTGTAAGGCCCCATCTAGAATATGCCATACAGTTTTGGTCTCCATCACTCAAACAGGACATTATTGTATTAGAGAGGGTACAGAGAAGGGCAACTAAGTTGGTAAAAGGTATTGAAAATCTTGGCTATGAGGAAAGACTGGCCAAATTGGGGATGTTCACGCTGGAGAAGAGGCGCTTAAGGGGTGATATGATGACTATGTATAAATATATAAGGGGATCATATAATAATCTCTCTAATGCTTTATTTACCAGTAGGTCTTTCCAGCTGACACAAGGTCACCCATTCCGATTAGAAGAAAAGAGGTTCCGCCTAAATATTCTGAATGTTTTTTTACAGTGAGAGCTGTGAAGATGTGGAATTCTCTCCCTGAATCAGTTGTACAGGCTGATACATTAGATAGCTTTAAGAAGGGGTTGGATGGCTTTTTAGCAAGTAAGGGAATACAGAGTTGTGGGAAATAGCTCATAGTCCAAGTTGATCCAGGGACTAGTACGATTGCCATTTTGGAGTCAGGAAGGAATTTTTCCCCCTCTAAAGCAAATTGGAGAGGCTTCAGATGGGTTTTTTGCCTTCCTCTGGATCAACTGGCAGATAGGTAGTTAAAATAAAAAAAAAAAAGTTGAACTCGATGGACGTGTGTCTTTTTTCAACCTTACTTACTATGTTACTATGTTACTATGTAATATTAATAATAAGAATAATAATAATAATAATAATAATAATATTTCATTTCATTTGAAAGCTATATCTGTAGGCATTCTACCTAAGTCACACAACATTTTATATCAAACCATCACTGTTCTGTATTTCATTTGAGCTAGTATCCTTCTTCTGGCACTTTATAAAACATGTTGTGCTTTAGTCTCTCAATCATGTTGGTTACACTTGAATGGGAGAGCTAAATCCTTAGATCTGCTATTAGGCTCTCAACCATTTTTCAGACGGCAGATATCTCAAAACTAGAAATGTTATGTTTTCTATTGATCGGATATTTTATATTTCTGTAGGCAGAACTTTTGTAAGCCGATTAATTATGGCCTGTTTTACCGTCTGAGGAATTTTCGAGGTCTAGTGGAGACATTTACTCAAGGGCTGTAATTGGCGGAAACCTTGCTAAAATCGTCAGATCGCTGACTTTTTTGGGCATGGGTTGTCACAGGTGAAATTCGAATTTGCAACTAAAGCTTTATACCCAAGATAATCTTTGGGTATCCTTCAAAAAAACCTCCACTATGGGCTGGTAACATAGTAAGAGGTTGTAAAAAGACACACGTCAATCAAGTTCAACCTTTGAACTTTATTTTAACCGCTAAGTTACACTGTCTAGCGTTACACACAAATATTGTTTGTTATCCACAAAATCCTTCTCAATTAAAGGGGTAGTTCACCTTTAAGTTAACTTTTAGTATGTTATAGAATGGCTAGATCTAAGCAACTTTTTAATTGGTTTTCATTATTTATTTTTAATAGTTTAATTATTTACCTTCTTCTTCTGATTCTTTCCAGCTGACCCCTGAGTCACTGACCCCATGCAAAAAATGCTCTGTAAAGCTTCAGATTTATTGTTATTGCTACTTTTTATTATTCACCTTTCTATTCAGGCCTCTCCTATTAATATCCCAGTCTCCTATTCAAGTCAGTGCATGGTTGCTAGGGTAATTTAGACCCTAGCAACCAGATTGCAAACCGAAGAGCAACTGAATAAAAAAATAAATAATTCAAAAACCACAAATGATATATAATAAAAACCAATTGCAAATTGTCTCAGAATATCACTCTCTACATAATACTAAGTGGGTTATTTACTAAACTCGGAATGCAAAAATCACAAAAAATTTGAATAAAATCTGACTTTTAAAAAAATGTATTAAATTCCAAGGATGGAAAAGTCTGAATCTGAAAATCCGGTATGTCAGACCTGTCGAGGCTGCATATAAGTCAATGGGAGAAGTCCCAATGATTTTTTGATGTGCGCTGGGTTTCGGGTAAAAATTTAAAAAAAAATGGTGAAAATCAGATGAAAAAATCATGAAAATCTGATTTTTTCCTGCAAAGCAAATTTTCGGGAAAATGTAATAATAAATAAGTGTAAAAAACCTGAGCTGATTTGATCAGAGTTTGTAGCAGAAAATTTTGAGATAAATTCAGACTTTGATAAATAACCCCCTAAAAATTAACTCAAATGCACTGCATCATTGATTCAATGCCTGAATAGGTCAAAGTTCCTCATAGTGTTCACTATATTTGCTAATATTAGGTTTCTGATTCTGTCCTGCTGCTGGACTGTTCTTCAGTGTCAAGCTTCCTGACTTCCTGACAAGCTTCCAGACAAAAAATGCTTTCTGACCCGGACAGTACTGTAGGGACCCATAGGGTTAATATGCCCCATATGGCTTTAATTCCCTATCCTTCCTTCATTTC
Source organism: Xenopus petersii (assembly GCA_038501925.1). Classification (NCBI taxonomy): domain Eukaryota; kingdom Metazoa; phylum Chordata; class Amphibia; order Anura; family Pipidae; genus Xenopus; species Xenopus petersii. The sequence goes on along the minus strand of CM076687.1, from coordinate 94,153,426 downwards.
CCTAGTTGCTGGGTAAAAGCCCATGTATCTAGTTTTAACCTATCCTTTGTTATTGGCCAAGAGGTGTAATGACCACTTCCTACCACACTTTCATATAGTGTATGGAAAGGGGTGAATCTTCCTCTTTTGCTTCTGGTGTCCTGATTGACTGGTTGTTCCCATTGAGCCCAGTAAAGCCATTGCCCTAGAGGGACCAGTACCTCTAGTGTCTGAGTCGGGGAGCAGGGACCCCCATGAATGAGGTTAGCTAAAACAGGGCTATGTCTGTTAAAGACTCTCTAGGAGAGTAAGATAGAGAGTACAGATAGCAAGAGCAGCTTTGTGCTCCATCAAGGATCTGTAGCAGGAAGTAGCTTCCCAAGGCTCCTAGATTGTCTTTAGTATAGGAACCACAATGGATAGGGCATCAGGCTTAGACTCCTCCCTGGCTACTCCGTGGGGTGGGATCCGGACCACTTCAAGGTACATCTGTGTGGGATTCCTATTCCTACTTGACTACAATGCCTATGGGAGTCACATTCCTCAGATGTGTCACCCTCTGCCTGTTTCAGTCTGCTAACATTACTTGCATATACCTCATCTGACTAAAAACCTGTGGAATATTCGTCTTGAACCAATAAACTTGTTAATCCTTTGTTTCACCATAAGAACCTCCTTGCGTCCATTATTCCTATTTTTATTGCATAATAGCCTGAGAGTTGTAGTTACACTACACCATTCCTGAGATTTTCCACTTAGCGAAGACCCTGGCCTGAAGTGTTTGAGTCACATGTAACCCATGTTCTTATCAATAGCTGTACATTAACTTTTGGTCTGCCTAGCCCAAGTTAGCGTTACAGTACCTTCTCATTAGTTTTCAAATGTGTTTTCTATCATTTAGATAGTGCCACCTAAAACCTTATGTGTTTTAAAAAAACAAACAAAAAAAAATCCCTACATAAGCAAAAAAGAGACACTTCTGGCATCCATTATGCTGAACGTGAAAGTCAACAGGTATAATATACAGTATAATATATGCCTGAGAGTATCCGGCATTCCTGAGGTGCTTGAGTTCAAAATATTTTTAGCTAACAAACTATTCATTCAACATTAAGGGGAAGATTTTCTAAGGTTTAAACGGTAAATTCCTCCAGCTCGAATTTGAATGTGAGATTTATAACACCTCGGCCCTGGAAGCAGTTCTAATTCGACAATTCTCCACCTAAAACCTGCAGAGTTCATGAAAAATTCAATGACGGAGGTCCCTTGAACTATTTGAAGATGTTAATAGTAGTCATGAGCCAAATTTTGGCAAGTTTTAAAATGATACCCCGTAGACTCCAATGGGAGAAATAAAGGTTGCTCGTCAAAAAAAAATTTGTGAGTCAAAAAAATTTGGCACACGTCAAAAAAAATTTGACGCGCAAAGTCGAGTTTTTTTCAGAGGAAAACTCACTTCGAATTCGATTTAAGTTTTCAGGGTCGGGACTATTCGATCAAATTTTATACAATCGGATTTTTCCATAAATAACATACCACTCGAATTGTGAATAAAATCTAATTTATCACAGTTTAAAAAAATACACATTACTATAAAATTTGACCTTTGATAAAAAAAAACCCCCTAAGCATTCATAACATGTTATTAATTTAGTTTGCACAACTTAAGAGCTGTAATTTTGCACTTCTCCTTAAAGTGGACCTGTCACCCAGACATAAACAGCTGTATCATAAAAGTAATTTTCAAGTTAAACATTTTTTTAAATTAAAGTATTCATAGCTCATTAAAAAATCTCAGCTGTCACTTTCCATTACTTTCACTTTCCATTCAGCACTTCCTAGATGTCACTGCACTCCCCACATTCCCCCAGTTCTCTTAACTATTTAATCAAGGGCGTAACTATAGAGAAAGCAGACCCTGCGGCTGCAAGGGGGCCCAGAAGGTATACGGGCCCCATGAGGTCCTAGTTCAAATACAATTTAAATAAATATTGGTAAAACTGTTCAACCTGGGGCCTGAAAAATAATCTGCTGTGGGGCCCAGTAATATCTAGTTACACCACTGCATTTAATTGTGTAACCAGTACATGAGAATGGACATCAGGTCCCCATTCTGGTGCACAAACAAGATTCAAATAATTTATACAGTGTAAGTAAAGTTCATTTTGCTTGACTAACATGATAAAATAGGATTTGGAATATTTTTTTTTTGGGTGATGGTTCCCCTTTAACCTAGGGGCAGATTTATCAAGGATCAAATTGAAAATTTACATTTTTGAATTCTATTTTAGTGTTTTTCGACTAGGGAATAGTCCATATTCGATTTGAGTTAAAAAAAAAAAAACATCTAAATTTGATTTCAAAATTTATCATGTAATGCTCCTTTAAGAATTCAAATTTGATTATTCACCATACAGAATTGGTGTTTTCGCCTATGGGGGACCTCCTACAAGTTGGAGTCGTTTTCCTGATTTTTTTCCTGTGAAAAAACTTGAATCAAATTCGGTTTGCAGGTCGATCCTATTCACCTGAATTTAAAAAATGCACATTTTTTAAATACATTTTTCAGAATTTCGAGTTTATGGGAGTTTTTAGAAACTCCCATAAACTCAAAATTTGACCTTTGATAAATCTGCCCCCTGGGCTTGTGGTGGTGGGCTTGTGGTTATGGATATCCATAAGGGAAGGCAGATGTGATTTGTGTATGTGCCTTTGAGGACTTTGATTTTATAACATTTAGAGCTCTCTGAACTTGCACAATTAAGCTAAGGGGCAGATTTATCAAAGGTCGAGGTGAATTTTCGAATGTAAAAAATTTGAATTCCAAGCTATTTTTGTGTACTTCAACTAGGGAATATTCCAAATTCGATCTAAATTTGAAAAAAATTCAAAAATCTTAATATCGAAATTGATCATGTACTGTCTCTTTAAAAAGTCAATGTTGCCCATTCGCCACCTAAAACCTGCAGAATTGCTGTTTTAGCCTATGGGGGCCCTGCTAGAACCTATCTGGATTCAATTGTGGACTTTGAAAAATCGATGTTCTTTTTGGGAAAATCTTCAAATCGAATTGGATCGAATGCGCTATTCCTTCGATTCGTACAATTCGATTTTGGCCGAATACGGACCTATTCGATCGAAAACGGACCTAGTCAACCAAAAAAATAACTTTGACTTAATTTCGGTTGGTCTATCAATTTCGAATTCGACCCTTGATAAATATGCCCCTTAATGTTGTACAATATATTACTCATCACAAAGAATATTCACAAAGAATAAAGCATGTGTTGAATCTCAAAAGTGTAGAGAAGGAAACATGTAAATATTAAAAGCATTTATGAAATTAATATAAATATATTTCAAGATCCATATTTGAACATTGTACTATTTACCAGACTGGGGGTGCTGCAATGTACAATTCATGCTGAGGGAAACGGTATTGAAAGTGCATTCCTTTTAATGCTGAATATAAATTGTACACAGCCCCCTATGCTGGGGAAATGAAAGGCTAATTTACCAACTGGTTGGATGAAATCTTTAGCAGAAAAAAAATAAAAAAACACCTGGCTCCCAAGAGCTTGCCGGAGGAAAAACAGATGAATTCAAATAGAAGCATAAGGACACGTTTTTGAGAAATCTTTTGTATTTCCATTGTAAAGGCTCTGCGCAATTTTTCATCACTTTTCAAATGAACAACAAATAAATTACACTCCATATAACTGCAAGGAGCCGTTAAATAGTCTCTCTTGAATAGCATTTGATTTGATCCAAATATGCAAACAATATCAGAAATATAATTATGTACATATATAAAAAAAAAGGGAATCAATCACATACAATGCTGCTGAATGAAAGTCGAAACTGTAAATGCGCCCATACCTCCCCCTTTTCTGTAACATGATTAGAAGCCATATTATTTTAAATCCGTCAATTTCCAGAGTAGCGTTTCGTTGTATTATCTTGTCTCTTTTTTATTCTTTCCAGAACAGAGGATTTTAAGTTGTGATGTGTTTTACTATTTTTCCATGGGCACCCTGATTTAGTTAGGATTTATTCTGCCCTAGCAGATTTATCTTCTGTTCTCTGTGTTTTATGTTATTGTTTTCCCCAGCAGGAGAAAGTGACATAATAATATAGCAAGTAAAGAAGCATTGTAGGATATTGTTGCAATTTAGGCTTGCATTCATTTTTTTTTCAGCAGGGGAAAGTTTCCAGTAGCCCTGCATTTGTCCGCAGGAGGGTATTTTACATTTGTACCGTCAGTAGAACATTTGTCAAATTTATTTTGTTTCCTTCTGAAGACTTCAGGCAGTAATACATTCTAATAAAATGTGTCAGCATTATATGTTGCCTTCTCCTGTGGTGAATCCAAGAGTATTAGCCAAATTAAGTCATTTCATACAAGGATGGGGCCTGGTGTCAGACTGTCAGTCAATAAATATTCATATCTGAACAATGGGGAGTAGATTAAGTGATCTTTTTGATACGCAACCTGTTTTTGATGTTCTTGCTCTTTGTTAGAATATTGTCACATGCAGTAGTGAATGTGAGATCACAAATCTTATTCGCAGAAATAGAATCTTTCTCTTACCTGCGAACAGTGACAGAGTTTGTGGTTTATTTAAAGGAGAAGGAAAGCTACCATAGCAGTTTATTGCCAATAGATTAGCCACAATAGTGCAAGCTGTATCACTATATTTAATCTGTAGAATGCTTTACCATAACTGAGTGAACAGCTCTAGAAGTTCTCTGTTTGTTTAGGATAGCAGATGCCATATTTGCTTGGTGTGACATCACTTCCTGCCTCTCCCTGCTCAGTTATAGCTCTGGGCTCAGATTACAGCAGGGAGTGGAGGAGGGAAGGAAGGAGGGAGAGAGGAGCACACTGAGCATGTTCATGCCCTAGCCCTGTAGTTTATGTTGAAAACAGGAAATCTGATACAGAAGCCCATGAGTACACAATAAAAGGACAGACATGTTTTTTTCTTTTGACAAAGGACTCAGAGCAGCATTACTTTAAGGGTTTACTGGTGTATTTATATAGACCTTTCTAATAAAGCTTACTTAATTTTAGCCTTTCCTTCTACTTTAAACAAGGGAGATGCATTGATGCAGAGCAAATATTTTCATAAATGTTGCCATTTTACTCCAAAATAATTTTTTTGCAATATCAGTATTTGACCCATGTTAACTAGGGATGTAGCGAACTGCCGATTTGGTGTTCGCGAACGCCGTTCGCGAACACCGGCAAAAAATGCGAACGTTCGCGGACAGTTCGCGAACTTCGAACACCCGCTAAAATCGTTCCATTCGAACGATCGAAGGATTTTAATCATTCGATCGAAGGATTTTCATTCGAATCGAACGATCGAAGCCATTCGATCGAATGCTTTTCATTCGATCAAATGCTTACAATATTTCGAACAAATGGAAATCGTTCGATTTTTAGCGGTCGAAGGAATTCGAATGGTCGAATGGTCGAACGATTTGTATTCGAATCGAACGCGAACTCAAAATGCGAACGTTCCCAAACGTTCGCAAACATTCGGCGGACGCGAACGGTCGAAGTTCGCGCGAACTAGTTCGCAGCAGAACAGTTCGCTACATCCCTAATGTTAACCTTGCTGTGTAAAAAGATACAATGTAAATGAGTGCCCAACTGCCCAATATTAGGTAAATGCCTATTCCCAATATTGACCGTTTGAAAATGCCTTTTCCCATTATTGACCGTTTGGATGGTTTCCCAATCTTCTAACCAATGTTCGCTTTTCCTCAAGAAACCCATCTCATTCCCAATATACCACTAATAACTCAAAAAACTTGATTAAAGTGTGAAAATAAATTTAAAAAAAAAAACTGTTGAGTCCTAATCTACCCTGTAGCCAACCTTTCACCTATTTTATTTCTTTCCTTTTGATATATCACATGCAATGCATATATTTTCATATAACAGTAATGATTTTATAATATGCAGCTTTTTGAATGTAACAGCTAAAATGCGGAACCTAATAACTCATGCCAGCAGGATAGGAAATAAAATTCAGACAGTTATAAATAAATTAGGCAAACGGTTATTAAGAAACAGAAGTGGCTTAGAAATTAAGTCTGGCCAAGAATAAACTTTCTGCCCAGATATCTTTAGCATTATGACGTAAAAATGTTTTAACCAATAATCTGTAAGACAATGCTTTTGATATAATATGATAAGTGATAAATGTTATGTGTAACGGTCGGCTGGGACAGAGTTCTCTCTGAGCTACCGAATGCTTCTGTATTTTGTGCTTGAATGAACTTCCTTCTCTCATTGAAACTTCGTAAAGGGCGTTGGCTTCAATCATTGGGATAGACTGACACCGAGGTCTGGGCCCAAGTTTATTATTTATATAAATGATATTCAAGCTTAAACAGGCAGTTTGAGAATTTAAGGGGCACATTTACTTTGCTCGAGTGAAGGAATAGAATAAAAAAAACTTCGAATTTCTAATGTTTTTTTTGGCTAATTTGACCATCGAATTGGCTACTTCAACCTTCGACTACAACTTCGACTTCGAATCTAACGATTCGAACTAAAAATCGTTCGAATATTCGAACATTCGATAGTCGAAGTACTGTCTCTTTAAAAAAAACTTTGACCCCCTACTTCGCCACCTAAAACCTACCGAGGTGCAATGTTAGCCTATGGGGATGGTCCCCATAGGCTTTCCTATGTTTTTTTGGTCGTAGAAAAATCGTTCGATCGATGTATTAAAATCCTTCGAATCGTTCAAATTTGAAAAAGTTCGAAATTCAAATTCAAAAATTCCAACTGAAATTATATCAAGGTTTTTTTTTTTGATTAAATAGGTTAATTTTTGATCAAATAGGTCCTTTTTTGATTGAATTCGAATTGTACGATTCAAAGTTTTTCCCAAAAAAATTATTTTTTTCGATTTTTCAAAGTCCATCAATTGACTCCAAATAGGTTCTAGGAGCCCCTCATTGGCTAAAACAGCAATTCAGCAGGTTTTAGACGGTGAATGGTCAAAGTCGAAATTTTTAAAGAGACAGTACATGATAAATTTTAAAAATTCTAATTTTTTTCCAAATTTGAATCAAAATTTGGACTATTCCCTAGTCGAAGTGCACAAAAATTAGCTCAAAATATATATTTTTTTAATTTTGATAAATCTACCCCTTAATTCATAGTAATAGCTGCAGCAGAACCAGGTAGAGTAGTTAAACCTCCTGAGTTGCATATAATTACCAATTTTTCCCGATGGGCAGACACTCAACCAGCACATCAGTAATCTTAATTAGTGATGGGTGAATTTCTCCCATTTCACTTCGTCAAAAAATTTGCGAATTTCCCGCAAAATTCATGAAACAGTAAAAAATTTGCGGGAAAATCATGAATTTAGAAAGTTTCTCAAAAAAATCATGAAAGTCAGACATTTTCACGAATAAAACATGAAATTCTGACATTTTCATGAAAAAAAAAGTGAAAATCGGACATTATCATGAAAAAATCGTGAAAAGCGCAAATTGACACCCACGTCCAAGCTTACATTGGCGTTAAAGTCAATGGGCATCCAAATAGTGTTGATGCATGCCGATTTTGATGTGAGCAAGTCCAAAAAATTTTGACGCCGGCGAATTTTGCTGGATTCCTGATGTGTACGTGTGCCAGCCTTTACCTTGTACTCTTCTTCACCCTCTACTCTCAGCTGCAGGAGACGTGCCATAAAAATACTACCAATGTGAATCTCAAATATGGGACTGCTGACCACCATTGTTTGGTTTTCTTATTTGTGATTTTCCAAATGTTTGTTTATATTTTACGAGAGCTGGGTAAGCCTGTTTTATATTTTTTAACAATAATTAAATTTTAAAATTATTAATTATTATTATTTATTGTCTTTAAAGGGAATGTAATCTTTTTTTTAAATAATGCTTTTTGAAGTAAAATAAATTATATAGAAGAAAGGAAAGAGAGAGAGAGAGCTGGAGAGTGCAAGAGTCATTACATTGATGTTGCAGGTGAGTCCAACCAAGGAGACCAAATGTCCTCAAACATTTTTGGGCATCCTCTTGCCAGGTAGGTAAGCTTATATAGTTCTAGCTCTGAGTTAACAAGTATGATCCATTTATGCATAGTTAGCAGCAACAAGCCGATCCAATGTACTGCAATAGTTTTTTCCCCATAAAACAAAAGCAGTCTTTTTAAGTGTTTAGTATTTGTTGTGGTCACCATGGAATCTAGGAGGCACAGCAAACATGTGGCTGGGTTAAGTTGTGGCAGGGTCAGTTCTGTGCCCATAAAGTGTGGGATCTATTGCAAAAACTTCTGTACCTCGGGACAGTTCCACATTAAGTGCATAAAGTCAGCAGTCTGAGTCTTGCATCTTGGGCAGCTTGGAGAGTCACGTTTGCCCATAATATATAGTTTTTATGGTGTGAGTTAAGTCTGATGAATAATCATAAACTGTATGAGCTTATCTCTGGTGCTTACTAAAGGTTGATACAGACTGACTTTCATCCCAGTCATCGGGATCCAGTTGGATCCCACTAGCTTCCCATTTGTATTTCACACTGCCATTTTTACTTTCTTTAATGAATACGAAACCTATCTCCAATATACTTTAATTAAAAAATGTGTACCGTTTTTATAAGAAACCTGACTGTATACAGTAAAATTCTCCCTTCACTCACTTGCTCTGACTGCTGTAGATAGGAAACTTCAGACAGTCCTTTACTGCTCTTTACTGAGAAACAATCATACTTTCAACCAGCACATAAATGAATGGGGAATTCTTCTGTATACTGTCAGGTTTCTTATAAAAACAGTACAGATTTATTATTGGGGATAGGTTTCTTTTTCAATTAATAAAGTAATAATGGGATTTTATTTTGGCCTTTACATCCTCTGTTTCCAACCCCAGCTGCAGGGACATAGATCATGGAGCCAGATTTGAGCAGATAAACTGGGATTCTATTTGGAGGATTATTTTGCTGAAGCCATTATTTTGCTGGTTCTGGAGAATTGGAGAAAGTTTGTGTAGGGACCTTAAGGGTTAATTTCCCCTTTAGTCGGAGTCTCATGGTATATACAGGGTTTCTAAGGGGCAGAGCCCTTGCGGTTGGTGCGGCATGGCTGATCTCAAAGGCAGCCACAAGGTGTTGCTGTGCAACAATATAAAAGGAGATGCCATGTGCTCAGTCAGCCATTACCGGATTACAGATTACAATTTTACAGTTTGCTGCTGAACCTTATTCATTGTGGAGATAGTGAATCCTATCCGGCAAAATGTAGGCAAAAGGGAGTTCAATAGGCCTGCCAAGGCTGGGCAGGATCCTCCAGTGCCTGAAAGCAAAATCAAGGAAGGTTTGGAGTTTGGATTGCCGGATTTTTATGTTCACACTATGGAGAGTGTTGAGAGCTGCAGTTCAGCAATGGATGTCGGGAGAGCTCATGCTATAGACAGTGTTGGGAGCAAATATCCAAAAGATTCAAGCCTTGTTATGTGCTCGACTGGGAGAGTCTGGAGCCTATAAAGAGATCATTGCTGTGGATGCCTGTCAGCTCTGTGTGAGACTACCCGTCTATGTGACTCCTTTGGGGTGAGTGTTACCTGAGGGAAGGGGTAGGAAAGGATAAGGATCCAGGGATCTCCTGTTTGGAGAAACAGGCTGTTTGTGTGCCTGCCACGTGGGAACAAGTACTCTTTCCATTGGGAAAGGTATTTGGGCAGGTAGCGCTACCTAGGACTGGTACTCTTTTGGGGACAAGGGATGGAGAATCTTGGGCTGCCAAAATGGAGTTGCAGGACTTTTCCTGGCAGGGAATTACCAGGACTGGACTGCTACAGGTTCCTAGGGTAGTGGGTCATGCTTTGAATGCATTTATGTGTATAATGTTACAGTTTACTTCCCCTTTAAAATGGCACTTCTTTGTATAAAGTTTATATTTTTATATAATAAAGTGTTTGATTGATTTGTTTGCTAATGGGACTATCCTCAGGTGTATTCTGGGACCCCATTAGGTGGAGGCACTGCCAGAGAGGAGTTTCCCAGTACCTTTCACTTAGCAAAGGGGACTCAGGACCTGCATTGGTAAGAATTATGTTATGTACCACCTTGGCACCAGGGGGTGGCCAAAAATGGGTTACTTTTGTATTGAACAATACAAAAACTATAAAAGCCACATTAAATTACATGACAACACAGGACCCAGTGCAGTTTGCATATTCTGACAGATATCTGGCAGATATTATTTGACTTGTGCTGTTTTAATAATTTATGACGATCCCTAAGCCTCCCAACAGCAGCCCAGACCACACTGAGCATGTGCATGGTCTTGGTCTTGCAGAGATATATAACAAAGTTACAAGATAGTGACCCCCTGTGGCCGACTTTGAAAGCTTCTCCCTAGATCATATTTTACAAAGAGTGCATATTAACACAAAACAAAATGACCTGATTATTCTACACTATATGCAGAGAATTTGAGAACTGCATTATAAATAGAAAATAAAGAAGAAAAATCGAAGATAAAAGTAAATACAACAAGCTAAATCCATCTGCTAGAGACTTTTTTCTATTTACAGTATGTACACCTTTTTCTTTTTGTATCAAGATTAAAAAAATGTATGTCTGCACTTTGCTTAGAATGAAATCACATTTCATCTTTAGTTGCGGTGCAGTCAGAGCACATTTCAAGAACGAATTTAGGATTTTACTAATCTGTCAATCTAAATGGGGCTAAGAAATGAAGAGAGCACTCTCATAATGGAAATGGCTATTAGAGATCCACTTCAGTGCCAAGCAAAATAATTGGTTATCAGAACAGCAAAACAAAGTCCGGAAGGCCACCAAATGAAGTTAATATTAAATTACTTTTCATTTAATTCACCCAAGAGCTGATCTTGATTGAATACAATCTGAAATCTAGGACAGGCATCTCAGTTATTAATGAAACGTAAATGTAGGCAGCTTGGAAAGTCTATAAAAGCGCTGCCACTATAGTTACAGTTGATTACAAGTTAAGGCACATTACAAATGTATCCTAGGGGGAAATGTATTGCTTGCTGCTGCTGATAGTCTGGTCATTTTCTAAAGACTAAAAAAATACCATTCATTAATTGCAACTCAAATCAGTTTCTGAAATTCAGTGCATTTCAATCTTCATGCATTAATTTCTATGCTGGAGAAGGGAGCTAAAGAATTCAGTTATTTGTTGTTGGGATCAGCTTTCATTGCTCTATCTTACTAAGGTGAGTAGGGTTCTGTATGGACCGGCCTTGTCTCATCAGCTGTCAGCACAACACAAAAATGGGCTGAGAGAAACTTATATGAAGAGGCCCACAATTTGTTTTCTTTGCCCAACGTTGGTCTAGTTTTGGGTCCTGGGGTTCTATAGCTGTTCCTGTGTTCCTAACCTCTGTTCATTGACCATTGCCTAAACTGACCTTTGCCTGTTAATTGACAACTCGTCTGGATCCTGATTTTGTACCTAGGAGTCTGCATGGTTTTGACCTCAGCCTGTCCCCTGACTATGCTCTGCGGCTGTTATAGGCAGGCTCAGACTAGAATCTTGACATTTGTTCTGGGTTTTGGGGGTCTGTGTGTGACACTTAGGGGCAGATTTATCAAGGGTCGAATTCCGAAGTGAAAAAAAACTTCGAAATTTGACCATCGAATGGGGTAGTCCGACATTCGAAGTCGAAGGGTTTTTAAGATCGTACTTCGATTTTTACAAAAAAATCCTTTGACTTCACAAATACTGGCTATGGGTTCTAGGAGGTCCCCATAGGCTAACATAGCAATTCGGCAGGTTTAAGGTGGCGAAGTGTCAAAGTCGAAGTTTTTTTAAAGAGACGGTACTTCGATTTTCGAATGGTCGAATTTGTGAAGTATTTTCAATTTGAGTCGAAATCTAATTTGGCCTATTCGATGGTTTAAGTACGCATAAATTACTTCGAAATTCAAAGTTTTTTAATTCGAAAATTCACTTTGACCCTTAGTAAATGAGCCCCTTAGGGTAGGACGTTTTCGGCATGATCCGACGCACAGCGCCTGCATCTGACAGTCATGTCACATCAGATCAACACTGCGACACCATGCAACAATTCTGTCTCTTACCTTATTTTTGTCGCATGTGACTTGTCGCAGCGCGTCTGATGGTGCCAAAAATGTCCATGTAGTCCTACCCTTCTGTGTGCCCTTTGTTTGTTTGTGTGCACCATGAATCTTATGGTCCCGGGGGGTGGTACTTATTACTTAAAATGGGAATTTTCTATTTAGGATTACCCAATAGCACATACTACTAAAAAAAGTATATTTTTATGAAAATGGGTTATTTATATGAAGCGGGAGTTTACATATGAGGTGGTTTATGTAAGACGCGCCGGTAGATCTCCTGGCATCCTTACCTCCTCCAAAACATGGCATGTCTCTTCCTGGCTGAAGGGGGCATAGGCGCGCTCTTGCACTTACGTCACGCACAGCTAGGCCATAGTGATGCCGGCATCGGTTCCCTGTCGTTTGACGCGAGCATCGTGACGTCATCTTTTGGCGTGGAATTTGCAATTTTGGCGCCAAATTAATTTTAAAAAGGCAATCCTCCATTTTGTCAGTTTACAGATCCTGCCTAAGCATTACTATTGTCTGGAATATCCTGGTTTTTTACTTCTGCTTGTTTTGGACTCTGATTCTTGCCTCCTGCCTGAACCCTTCTGCCTGTTTTTCGACTACGTCTTGCCTAATCCTTGCTGGTACTGTGCGTTACTATTATATGCACTAACTCATTGTTGCCTGGGCCCCCAAAAGGGCGTAGGTGAACACTGGAATCCATAGAATCTGAATGTACCCACTTCTGAAAAGGTTCCTGATTGACGAGAATGTTACAGTTTATATGATATAAACCTTGTAGGCCTACATTGTTTGGAGGCATAGTCTCCCTTTAAGTCTAGTAGTGTATATCTCCAGCTCTGTTCCAGCAAGATGAGTTATAATTTACCTTTGACCATTATAGACTTATATTACAGCATGGTACCACTAACTGCATGCCCATGTGGCACAATATTACTTAACATAATAATATTGGTTTCTCTATTGCCTCTTCTTTGAAGTATTAAGTGGGGAGCCTATATAGGTCCCATTTTATAGGGCTCTGTCTGTTCTATGTGGTTGGAGGCCTAAATAGTGGAAACAGAATTTCTTGTTGCCTATGATCTGTCGAGTACCAAATAAATATGGGGTCAACTCAGGATACATTTCTGCTGCAGCACAAGGATTTTTTTCAAAGGAATACCACTTTCCGCTCATCTAGCAAAAAAGAGCTTTAGTCTGGATAGTAATTTTAAAGCTCTTTCTGAACAGAATCAAATAAAAACAAATTAACCTTTTATGTTTCAGCAGTACTAAATAAATCACACTACTAGTCTCTTCCTGACAGCACATAACAGTAACTGTGTCCACATTGGGAAAATGTATCTATGCATACTCTCTTAATACTTATTTTGAAGACATTTCATCTTACTGGCAATCAGGATAAACTGTGTGGCTGTAATAACATTGTAGCATGCTATTCTTTCTGCTAGACGACGGTAAAGACTTTGTTTTACATTTGCATTCATTCTGACAAGATTTACTGGCGTTTGCTGATCTGTAAATTTTAAAATGGCAACAAAGGTCAATACAACAATAATACTAATGGTAAGAGAAAAGGTTTAGAGGAGTGGGAATGCTTTGTTGAATGACTTTAAAGAAGGTTGCACTTAGATATAGGAATCTCTTAGTGCTTAGCTTTTTGTGAGGATATGGAATATATCCTTTCTTTCCAGACAATCTTACTTTGATTCCTATAATTTCATAAGGCTACACAACCTGTGTGTTATGTTTTGGGTACAATTATTTTAGAGAATGTCTAACTTAAAGTAGCCATACATGTGCAGATGACGATTCAGCTCATTCAGTCAAAGTTGACAGCTTATCAGTAGTGATGGGCGAATTTGCGGCATCTTGCTTCGCTGAAAAATTTGCAAAAAATCCTGCAAAATTCATGAACAGCGAAAAATTCACGTAATGGCAAAAATGCGATGGCGTCAAAATTTTCACCAGCGAATTTTCGTGGCCGGTTTGCGAATTTATTCGCCGCTGGCGAATCACACAAATTCGCCCCGAATTAACGCCTGCCAAATAAATTCGCCCATCACTACTTATCAGCCCATGTATGGGAGAGTTTGACACAGAGCCGGGCCACACCGGGCAGGCGCCCCAGGCAACCTGGCCAGTCCCGGCGGGATGTGTGCATGTGCAAACTGCCGCTCGGCCTATGTGTGCACAAATTGCTGCATGTGTGCATGCGCAGAAGCCAAAATAGACCTGGAATATAGGAGACCGGACATGGGGTAGAAGCTAGAGAAGGTATGTGCCTGGTGCCCAGGGCCGGAACTAGGGGTATGCAGAGTAGGCACATGCCTAGGGGGCAATGGTGGAGGGGCGCCAGGCACGTACTTACTCCTACCCCTAGTCCGGTCCCTTCTCTGCCGACCGCCCACTGTCCCATTCATGCGCCAATTCGCGCATGTGCAGAAGCGGTTTTCGCGCATGCGCAGAAGCGTCTTTTCGCGCATGCGCAGAATCACTCATTCAGCCGGCGCAGCAGCCGGGCAGGCTGCCTAGGGCGCCTGCCCGGCTTGGCCCGGCTCTGCTGGTGCCCCCCCAACTTTGCACACTAGGCATGCGCCTACCCTTAATTCCGGCCCTGCTCGACAGGCCTACCTGACCAACATCTGTCTGAAAATCAGGCAGTTACCGACTAGTTAGGTTTAAAAGTGTAACAACAAAGGACAATGTTCACATTAGCTTGTTGCTGTGGTCCATGCCCTGAAGGTCTGTATCTCTTAAATTGTTGTAATGTGTAAATATTAGCAAACCAAACATGCTAGAAAAGCTGAAAAATTGCCATCACTCAGGTAGACAGGGTTTTTCACTGGAGCATTTTTATCAGGCTGCCTTTGGGCGCTTGAAATACAGGTTTTAGTAAGGGATATGTATTTATTAAGATGAATTCTTTGGTTTTTCTGATTTATGTTAGAACAGCTGAAAACACTCTTGATGTTTTTAGCTACCATCTTTCTTTCTTTCTTTCTTTCTTTCTTTCTTTCTTTCTTTCTTTCTTTCTTTCTTTCTTTCTTTCTTTCTTTCTTTCTCTTTCTTTCTTTCTTTCTTTCTTTCTTCTCAATATTCTTGGCAGGAAAAGGGACATTCATCTTATTTGAATATGCAACAGATTTCAGCGACTAAAAAATGATCACGCCTATACCTGAAAGGAAATAAGTAATTGAAGTAAATTGTGGCTATTCAGCAATACTTTGGCTCAAAAGTTACCTCTTGGATATATGTATTTTGAAAACTGCTGCTCCTTAGTTACAATAGACAATCCCCAGTGAAACTGCAGAGCTCTGAAATGAATTTACATAACAACGCGGAGCTTTCAACATCAATTTCAAATCTAGTTATTTATATCCAACTCCAGTGAATATTCACGCTAAGGGAAAATGAAATGAGTGCAATGCTTTAAAAAACATTTATAAAGTAACGTTTTTACAGGCCAGCTATAAATGTGGATTTACGTTTGTGAAGTACTATCTTATTCTTTATTGTGGGCACTCTGATACGTAATCCCATGGTGGCCATTTCACTTTTTCTCATACTTCATTCGGCAGAGTGAATATATTATAGTGGCACAAGGAAAATATTCATGCAACAGGCCAATTAAAGTGGCAGTTCACTTGGAAAGGAATGTTTAAAGGAGAAGGAAAACTACAGAGGCAGTTTATTGCTATATTTATTAGCTACAATAGTGCAAGCTAAAATGCTATATTTATGGAGAATGTTTTACCATACCTGAGTAAACAGGAAGCTCTTTCTCTGTTTGTTTAGGATAGCAGCTGCCATATTAGCTTGGTGTGACATCACTTCCTGCCTGAGGCTCTCCCTGGTCACTTATAGCTCTGGGCTTAGATTAAAGCAGGGAGGAGAGAGGAGCAAACTAAGCATGCTCAAGCCCATGCCCTGGAGGTTTAATCTGAAAGAAGAAAGTCTGATACAGAAGCCCATGAGTACACAATGGAAGGATAGAAATGTGGTATTTCTTTTGACAGAGGACTCAGAGCAGCATTACTTTGAGGGTTTACTGGTGTATTTATGTAGACATTTCTGATTAAGATTACTTATTTTAGTTAACCTTTCCTTCTCCTTTCATTTCATTTCATCAAAATTCTAATTTTTGTAATTTTTCTGATTTAAAAAACGGACTGAAAAAATTGTAAAATGAATGACATCCAGCTTAATATGTAAAATACTGTATCTTAAAAGACCAGGATATGATTATGTAACTAACATAAAAAAGAAAGGTGAATTGAAAATGATACGTTAAAAAAATAAATGGTGAACAGGAGCTTAGTTGAAAGTACAATATACATGAAGAGGTGAGAGCTCTGTTGGAAGACACCCAGGAAAAATCAGAACACAAAAGAGAGAGAAATGATCACAGAAATAAGCCACATACTATACTTGATATGAAGAGATCAAAACAGCCAAACTGATTTGTAGACATATGTATAACATTTATTTTTTGGGGGGGGATAAAGGGGGGAACAACCCCCTTCCTCATGTACACAGTAGTGAATACAGAGTAAAATATAACTGGGCAAATAGAAGAGAGGGAAAGAGAATACTGTAAAGGCTCAGTGGAAAATTGAATACTTGCTAACTAAACTAACTGGGATAATAATGGATTGCTCCACTTAACATGAGAAGGTAGAGAGTATACTGTATGAGTATACTGCTCATTAATAAATACACCTTGAAAGGAATTTCAGAAGAATGTTACTGTGCCTTATACGGTACTGTAACTGAACTTGAAACATAAGGCAGAAGACTGGATGGAGGACAGAAGAATACTGATGTCATCTGCATAGGACTCTGTAGACTATGGGGCACATTTACTATGGGTCGAATATCGAGGGTTAATTAACCCTCGATATTCGACCATTGAAGTTAAATCCTGCGACTTCGAATATCGAAGTTGACGGATTTACCGCAAATCGTTCGATTGAACGATCGAAGGAAAAATCGTTCGATCGAATGATTAAATCCTTCGAATCGAACTAATCGAAGGATTTTAATCCATTGATCAAACGATTTTCCTTCTATCACATATTGACTAGAAAGCCTATGGGGACCTTCCCCATAGGCTAACATTGGTGCTCTGTAGGTTTTAAGTTGCAAAGTAGGTGGTCGAAGTTTTTTTTCGATTCAAAGTCGTAGTCGAAGGTCGAAGTAGCCAATTCGATGGTCGAAGTATTTTTCCTTCTAATCCTTCACTCTAGCTAAGTAAATGTGCCCCTATATGTGAAAATACCTGGTGGTCAAGTGGTGGTGCGACTGGAACTCTCGCCGTGTCTGCTACCCTCAAGCTTTGTTCACTGAATGACGCTCGTGCCGGTTCTGGGTTTCAAATATTTAAAGGAGTTGTGGCCAAATACATGCTGCCCAACTTAGGTCTATCTCCATAGTTCCTGGGTGCTTTTCTAGTGTTCTGATCATGTTCCTTGACTGTGCCTGTCCATGATCATCCCAAGTCTGCTGCCTGTCCTGACCTTTGCTTACTGTATATTTTGACTACTCTTTTGGATTCTCCTCTGTACTGCGATACTGTTGGTTTTTGACCCAGCCTGTGACCCCAACTACATTCTTGTCTCCTGATTCAGTACTGCTCTGTCTGATTGGTATCGGCCCGGCCTGTCCCTTTAGCTTGCTCCGCATTCCTCCTGTAAACGTTTGGTTCCTTTGCCTGCCCAGAACTCTCTCCTAGGTCCTCTCACATTAAAACCTGGCGGCTTCAGAGTAGCGGAGGGCTCCTCCCAAAGGTAGGTTAAACGATGTATAGTCCTAATTATTTATCTGAGTCATATTTTACATAGGCTGGCTCCTCCATGCATGGTTGCATTTCTTGGGAAAAATGTCTCTTGACCAAGGCATTGGTCTCACAGGCTAATCCTCCTCCACTGTATCATTTATAGGAAAAGACCTCTAAGACCAACATGCATCTATTAAAGATACTTTCCCAGAAACGAATTACTAATTAAACAGGGCACCATGGAATGTCTATTGATCAATCATCTCTTTTATATGTTTTTAGTAAAACTGGACAGATCAGTCTCTCTTCCATTGTACTTTACTTATATTTTGCATTGCTTTAAGAGTGGCCAACACCCCCTATACACAGTTTTCGTACTTAAGCTGAGATATTCTGCAGGAAAAATATCCAACAACAATTTGAAAAACTTGAATATAAAAACCTTTCTAAAGGTTGCAAGTCAATGGGAGTTTTCCTAGGTAAAATGTAAACCATTTATTTAGTTCAATTGTTTTGTTAGCTTGTACACTTAATTTTTTTTGTGAGGTATTCAAGTTTTTCCAATGCTTTTATTCATTCAAGTTTTTTATATTCTGACTTTTTCATAAATAAGGTAATGTGTTGTGTTTTTTAAACTGTACGTTTATTCAAGGTAGAAAAAACATCTAACATTACAGAAATCCTAATTTTGATCAATAAGGCCCTAAATTATTTGCTCAAAGCCACAAGATGTTGCAAAAAGAATTGACACAGGACTCATCAATGAGAATCAAAATTACTTAATTGCTCATTTATTCTTCTTAGATGAAAACTGCTGCTAGCATGTTATACACTACGGGGCCGATTCATGAAGCTCGAGTGAAGGATTCGAATTAAAAAAACTTCGAATTTCGAAGTGTTTTTTGGGCTACTTCGACCATCGAATGGGCTACTTCGACCTTCGACTACTACTTCGACTTCGAATCGAACGATTCGAACTAAAAATCGTTCGACTATTCGACCATTCGATAGTCGAAGTACTGTCTCTTTAAGAAAAACTTCGACCCCCTACTTCGGCAGCTAAAAGCTACCGAAGTCAATGTTAGCCTATGGGGAAGGTCCCCATAGGCTTGCCTGAGATTTTTTGATAGAAGGATATGCCTTCGATCGTTGGATTAAAATCCTTCGAATCGTTCGATTCGAAGGATTTAATCGTTCGATCGAAGGAATAATCCTTTGATCGTTCGATCGCAGGATTTGCGCTAAATCGTTCGACTTCGATATTCGAAGTCGAACGATTTTAGTTCCTAGTCGAATATCGAGGGTTAATTAACCCTCGATATTTGACCCTTAGTGAATCGGCCCCGTTACATGTCTGTGGTTATGTCTTGATCTCTCTACTTGCAGCTCACTCTAGCTCAGGATCTCTGCTGACGGACAAGATTTGTCTGGTAAGTACCAACAAAAGCAGCAGTTCCCATCAATTGTCTTACAGCTCTGAAGTGGAGTTGTGTATTAAAAGGCTAACCCCCATATGTAATAAAAGGCACTGTTTGCCCTGAAGTCGTAAGCTAATAGCAACCAATAAAGTATTTGCTTTTAAACATGTGACCAGTAAATGCTAGCTGCTGATTGGTTGCTATGGATTACTGCCTTTGGGCAAACAGTGTCTTGATACTAGATATTTTTCTAAATATAGAGGGCCAATTCACTCATCCTGAATCAATGATTTCTGAATACATTTTATTTGCAATTTAAAATTCTAGTTTAAAATACATGAAATTATAGTGTATAGACAAATGAACTCCAACCTATACATTAAAAACACAGCCCATTAAAGCTACTGTACTTTATTTATGGTATATGCACATGTATGTGAAAAATGTTGTTAAAAATGATTAAGGAGGTAATTTATTAAAGTTTAATTTTAAGATTGTGGAGATTCTGGGAGATTAGTTGCCCGGCGACAAATCGCCTTTTCTTCAGGCAACTAATCTCCCCGAACTGCCTTCCCACAGACTAGAATCGGAATTGGTGTCGGGATTGCACTCGGATTGCTTCGTTTTCCGAAGTCGCCTGTGAGTAAATTTGGGCGACTTCGGAAAACAAAGTGCTCCGAATGCGATCCCACTGGCGATTTATATTCTAGCCGGCGGGAGGCAGTCCTGGGAGATTAGTCACCTGAAGAAGAGGTAATTTGACGCTGGGCAACTAATCTCCCCGAATCTCCACGTGTGTCTCTGCCCTAAATAGGAATAATTTTTTCATGGAAAAAAAAAAAAGATTTTTTTTGGGATTTATTAATTTATAAGATAATGTCAGAAGATATCCTGATTTGTGCTGGGTTTCCTGAAAAAACTGGCAGTATTTAGACAACAAATTGAAAAGCTACGGTATTCGAGCATCAAATCTGAAAAGGTTGCGGTATTTATTTTTTATCGAGTATTGATGAATAGGAGAAAAAATCAGAGCATATTTGGTCGGAGTAGTTTTCAGAAAACTGTGAGAACTTTTTGGATTTTGATAAATAACCGCCTAAATATATGCCTAATATAAACCAAATGTTACTCTAAAGGGTAGGACTTCACAAACGATTTTGTCGCGATCCGACGCGCTGCGACAAAATAAGGCAAGAGAAAGAACTGTCGCATGGTGTCGCAGCGTTGATACGATGCAGACGCAGCATCTGCAGACGCATGCAGACGCAGCATATGCATGCGACAGTCAGATCGCGTCAGATCAACGTTGCGATACCATGCGACAATTCTATCTGTTGCCTTATTTTTGTGACAATTCGCATGCGTTTGGTCGCAGCGCGTCGGATCGCAACAAAATCGCTGGTGGAGTCCTACCCAAAATGTATGCCCATGTAATAAGACTTTTGAAACTGGATTAGGTATTTTATCCAATACTGCTAAACATGGACTTCTTAATGCTTCAGTGACAGTTCTATTTGAAGTACAGCAAACTTAATGCAACCAGCAAATTTCAGCATGGATTCCCATAAAAACACAGATAATGTAATGGTCCTCCTTTCTGTTGCCTAACTCAGAATATAAATAATTTTGAACACTCCACAGTTTAATGACTCTTTTGAAGGCAAGCATATTATGTAGATTAAGTTTGACTGTTATATATTATTGCATTGGTGGAAAATGAATGAGGAGAAAAGCATTGTTGCCTTTCGTATAATCATGAAATGATTTATAGACTTATCTCCTATGTGTTTAAACTAACTGTATAAATAGCCTCTTGCATTTGTAAGCATGAGAAATAGCTAAGCAAACAGTAGATATAAAATAAAAGTTTCTCAAGGTTTGGCAGTAATATCAGCTTACAGTAATTCCTTAAATACCATTACAGGGTACAAGAGAATTGAATTACCCATCTGTTATGATTAAGAATCCACATTGTTTTCTAACAGCATATTGTCTTGAGCAATACATTATTAGAGGCAGATAAATTAAACACATTAGTATGAAGTATGTCCTCTTGGCTGTTCTGCAAATTCTTTTGCTTTCAAATTATAAAATGCTCAATCTCATTCACCCTAGAAAGGTATGTATAAACTAACAGTGGATCTCTTTTGTGACTGCCTGACTTTTTCTTATCCAATTTAAAACAAACTAGAAATATAAACTTTGTTTCTAAGGGTAAGGCCACACGAGGAAATTGGGGGGATTTTGTGGCCTGGCGACTAATCGCCTCGTCTTTTGAGCGACTATCTCCCTGAATTGGGGAGATAGTCGCTCAAAAAACGAGGCGATTAGTCGCCAGGCGACAAAATCTCCCCAAATCTCCTCATGTGGACTAGCCCTTAAAGTTGTGTGTTTCACCCACATCACGTCCATTGCATTTGGCAGCTGGTCTTGTTAACACATTGCTGAATTTAAATAGGTGGCTGGTTTTGCAGCTCTTTGATGTTATCTTGAATAGATACAATCCTGGCAACATACTGTATCTCCCATTCAGCTCTCACAGTCTGCCTTTAAAGGGATACTGTCATGGGGAAAAATTTTTTTTTCAAAATGAATCAGTTAATAGTGCTGCTCCAGTAGAATTCTGCACTGAAATCCATTTCTCAAAAGAGCAAACAGATTTTTTTTATATTCAATTTTGAAATCTGACATGGGGCTAGACATTTTGTCAATTTCCCAGCTGCCCACAGTCATGTGACTTGTGCCTGCACTTTAGAAGAGAAATGCTTTCTGGCAGGCTGCTGTTTTTCCTTCTCAATGTAACTGAATGTGTCTCAGTGGGACATGGGTTTTTACTATTGAGTGCTGTTCTTAGATCTATCAGTCAGCTGTTATCTTGTGTTAGGGAGCTGTTATCTGGTTACCTTCCCATTGTTCTTTTGTTTGGCTGCTGGGGGGGGGGGCGAAGGGAGGGGGTGATATCACTTCAAATTGCAGTACAGCAGTAAAGAGTGATTGAAGTTTATCAGAGCACAAGTCACATGACTTGGGGCAGCTGGGAAATTGACAATATGTCAAGCCCCATGTCAGATTTCAAAATTTAATATAAAAAAATGTGTTTGTTCTTTTGAGAAATGGATTTCAGTGCAGAATTCTGCTGGAGCAGCACTATTAACTGATTCATTTTGAAATTTTTTTTTTCCCATGACAGTATCCCTTTAAGTACATTTTCAGGCAAACTGGCAATTAATAGTAAACAAAAATGACATCAAATTGTGCAATCAGTAAAATGTAGGAATGTATAGCAGACAGCACCAACGTACGACAATGTCAGGATGTTTGCCTTGGGGCTATGGCCAGGGTTGTTAAGACTGAGTAGCTGACTATAGCGAGACTATTGATGGGCAGGGATCCTGCAGGAGTGGTGACAAGTGGCTGCCCAGTTACACTTGCCCATCCGACCCCAATCAGTTGGGTGGCTGGCATGTCAGGTAGCCCAGGAAGGCATATGGTGTTTATTGGCAAGCACTCTCTCTGGGAAATGGGGTAATTTTACTTCATGCTTTAAAGCAGAAACAAACCCTTAATAAAAAAAAACCCTACCCCCCTACCCTACATAGACCCCTACCTTCCCCCCCCCAGCCTAGCTGCTACCCTGGGCAAATGTCCCTAACTTTTTACTTACCCCTCCGTGCAGATTCTGTCCAGTGAAGTTCACAGCCGTCATCTTCTTCTCTTCGGTAATCTTCGGAATGAGACCAGTGGAGCAGTGCATTCGCCGAAACTCACGAAGATTACTGAAGCGGCTGAAGATGGCGCCTGAATCCAAGGTGCCTGAAAAAATACTGTACACTTCACAATGATGCTTCATTTTAATTGAGCCTAATTTTGATTTTCTTGGCAGAAAGCAGTTCCCCATTGTCAATACAACATTTGATTTTCACCTGGGGGCAGCGCCGATTATGGGGCTGCTGCCGCCCCCCACTCCCGTTCCGCGCTTAAAAAAATCAGCATCGGAGTGGGTCAAATGGAGGCAGCATTGCTAGTGCATTGAGCGCAATGGCGCTTTCGGCACAAGCGAAGCCGAATTTCCGGGTTAAAACCCACCCCTTGTTACTGCCCACAGGCTGCCACCGGAGGCAAGGTTCTCACCTTGCCTCATGGCAGGAGTGACCCTGCCTGGGGGGTGAATGAGTACAGGTACAAGCAAGCAAGAAACTATTAGTCCCCATCCCAATCACAACAAGGCCCTCAGTTATTTTTTTTCTGTGGCTAGATGTCACTAGAGTGAACAGTAACACCAATAAATGAAAATGTATTAAATTAATTAAAATATCATGTACTGTTGCCCTGCACTGGTAAAACTGGTGTGTTTGCCTCAGAAACACTACTATAGTTTATATAAACACACTGCTTTGTAGCCATGGGGGCAGCCATTCAAAGCTGGAAAAAGAGAAAAGACACAGGATACACAGCTGAGAACAGTAGTATACAAACAGTATAGTATAGTAACATTAGTATAGCAGCCCTGTAATATACTGTTCAATTCTACAAAGCAATCTACTGTTTGTCTTGTGCTTGAATGGCTGCCCCCATGGTTACACAGCAGCTTGTTTATGTAAACTATAATAGTCTTTCTAAGGCAAACACCACAGTTTTACCAGTGCAGGATAACACTACATTATTTTTTCATTACTTAAAAACACAAATTTTTTGATGTTACTGTATGTTTAAAAAGTGTTTGGTTGACCCTAATGAGCTAGGCTTGTGCGACTTGAGGGAGGTCTCTACACAGAAGATGGGCTGCTACAGAAACAGTATAGTAGAATAGTAGTTGGTTGACCTTATTGTCTGCACGAGGTAGGTACGGCTGGAGGCAGGCCTCCACAGTGTGGATGGGCCCCTACAAGACAAGCATGGCAAAGTGTTTGGCTGACCTTACTCTATGAGCCAGACATGTATGGCTGGGGGTCTTTACAGAGTTAATAGGCTGCTTCGAAAGCAGCATAGTAGAGTGGCCGGTTGGCCTTATCCTTAGAGCTGGGCTGTCAGAGCTGGGTCTCCACAGCGAGAAAGGGCTGATATGTAAGCAGCATATAATGGCTAGTGGCTAGTTTGCCTTACCATCAGAGCTGGGCTCTCTGAGCTGGGTACCCACAGCATGGATGGGCAGTAATGGGACCAGCATGGCAAAGTGGTTCCTTGACTTTACCCTCCGGGGTTCTACAGGGCAGATTGGCTGCTGCAGTAAGTGGTTGGTTGACCTTACACTTGGAGTTGGGCAGGGGAATCTGAAGGCCCCAAGAGCAGATGGGCAGGCTGAACTGCACTATTTTAATCCATTATTATTAAAAGAAGGATAAGTTTGGTATCCAGCATTGAATCAAATGCTATGTTAGCATCAAAGTCTACCACGTGGGCAGATTAAATGGCAATTTGTAGCAAAATAATCCTTTTATTTCTTAGGTCAAGTCTCCTGGCCAATGGAACGCTCTAGTGGTTTTGGTAGTTGTAGTATTTCTGGTCAGATGATCTCTGAGGCAGCACAGAGAACATCACAAAATGGTGGCTAAAACATGTAAAATGGCAATATTTACTCATCTCTATATTCCAGTTTGAGTATTCATGCCGGGGGTATAGTTTTTCTTTGAGCACCTACCACTAGAAATAAGCAGGGAACAATTAGTTAATTTTCCCTCTTATGTATTATTTGATA
Source organism: Xenopus petersii (assembly GCA_038501925.1). Lineage (NCBI taxonomy): Eukaryota > Metazoa > Chordata > Amphibia > Anura > Pipidae > Xenopus > Xenopus petersii. The sequence goes on along the minus strand of CM076687.1, from coordinate 94,128,429 downwards.
AAGGATCGAACATATTAAGTGCACCCTAATATGTTTTGTATGGTCCATTGTCTGATATACATTTTTACCATGTCTTACATAAACACATCCAAATCCTTCTTTGCTGTTGGTTTTATCCCTTCATTTTCTGTGGACTTTGGTTTTGATCAGCTGTCCTGGAAAATGCGATGTTGTCCTGTAAAGGACTACGTTCTGAATTGATTTTCTGTAATGCTTTCTTGTAAGGGTTTCTGGAGTACACTTTTGTTGTAATAGTGATAGAGAAAAAATGTGTCTAGTCTGTACTAATATCCCCTGTTTCCATTTTAGTTGCTATTCCTGGGCAGCTTTCACATCTGAGAAACATTATTGTATAAACTGAGCACTTATCACAAGAAGAAATATTATTTCATTTACCACTGTTACCTGCACATACTTTATACTATGATTCTTCTTTCTGTTACTATAACATATGGAATGGTTATACGGTTAAATGAACCTGAATATATACTTTTTACGGGTTGGAAATCCTTGATTTATTGATTTCCAACAAAAATATACTTGAACCTGTTTAAAAGGTAAATCATTCCTGTTACTGAACAGGGAGAAGGGGAAAAGGAATGTACAATTTATTTTCTTCTGTTATCACAAGTACATTTCAGCCACATTTAAATTAAAGTGTCAGAAATAACTAATGATGCCAATACCACTTAACGTTTTCCTAGTTTTTATCAGTAGAAAAAAAGCACTTGAAACATAGTTACTTTTTATGAAGTTACAAGGATATCAAGGGGCAGATTTATCAAGGATTACATTTCGAAGTAATGGGAGTTTTTTTGAACTCCCATAACTTCGAATTTTCGAATAAAAAAAGACTAATTGAAATTTATTTAAAAAAATTTAAGTTTTTAACTTTGTGTGAATAGGCTGTATTCAAATCTTTCGAACCTAAGTTTTAGCGCATTTGATTGAATTCGAAACAAAGTACTGTATTTGCCCCAAAAAACGTAGATTTTTCAAAGTCCACCAAATGACTCCAGATAGGTTCTAGGTCCCCCCATTGGCTAAAACAGCATTTTGGCAGGTTTTAGATGGGAATTGTCTAATTAAGTTTTAAAGAGACAGTACATGATACATTTCGATTTTTTTCAAATTCGAATCGGCCTATTCAATAGACAAAGTACAAAAAAAAATAGCCCGAAATTCTAATTTTCTTACTTCGAATTTTCACTTCGACCCTTGATAAATCTGCTCCTGAATCTTGTATGTAAATGATTTAAAAATGTAATATTTAGTTCATATGCAGACTGAGAATTAAAAAGGTCAAAAAAGAGCTCTAAAGAAAGCAAATTTGGATTACTTAGTGGTGCGGCACATATCCACCCCCTGGATAAATGATACTCAACATTCTCTCAAATAGATAACATTAAACCACATAAGCATAACAGAGTACACTACTGAAAACATAAATATGATCTTAAAGCATAACACAAAACAGACTTTTATCATTTTAATTGGAGTTATTAAAAGAAAACTATACCCCCAAACAACATAGGTCTCTATAATAATATATTGCATAAAACAGCTCATACGTAAAACCCTGCTTCATGTAAATAAACTGTTTTCATATTAATATACTTTATTAAAGTAATTGCCATTGGGTAATGATAAATAAAATCATAAAATGTTGCGCGGTAGACAAAAATGTTGCATCATTGACCATAATGTGCAGTAGACAAAAAAAAAAGTCACCCATAGACTCTAATGTACAAAAAAGTAGCAGAAACAAAAATATAGCCCACGGACTATAACTATATATATGTTTTGCAAATTTTCGCCGTTTTGCAAATGTTCTTGTAGTTTTGCAAATTTTACAGGGAGGCGAAACGGGGGAGATTTGCTCATCACTAGTGATAAGCAAATTTGTCCTGTTTCGCCGAAAAATTCAGTAATTTCGATGAAAAATTAGTGAAATTTTGACACTTGCATCAATTTTGATACCGGCGTTAAAGTCAATGGGCATACGAATAATGTTGACGCGTGCCGGTTTTGACGTGTTCGACTTTTCCAACGCGCGTCCAAACATTTTTTGCATCGGTTTATTCGCCAGTGGCGAAACGTGAAAAACGCATCTGGCGAATTTATTCGACCCATCACTACTCATCACTAGTGAGGGTAAATGATTACTCTTTACATGTACAGGTATGGGATCCGTTATCTGGAAACCCCTTATCCAGAAGGCTCTGAATTACAGAATGGACTACAATGGACTCCATTTAAGCCAAATAATCCAAATTTAAAAAAAGATTTCCTTTTTCTCTGTTATAATAAAAAGGAAAAAGGTCTTTCTGTAATTTGGATCCCCATACCTTAAGTATACTAAAAAATCATTAAAACATTAAACTCAATAGGATTGTTCTGCTCCCTATAAGGATAAATAACCATGTATTGTTTTATTATTACAGAGAAGGGAATACATTTTTTCTTAATTTTAATTATTTTTAATTATTAAAAATTGGAGCTTTCTGGATAAGAGGTTTCTGCATAATGGATCCCATACCTGTACAAAGTAATCATTCTCTATTTTTTGAGGGGACCAAGCACAGTTACTATAATTAAACGTGATCCTTTGTAATTTGAGTAATTTCAATCATTTTTTATTCTTGTCACAGTTAATGGGGACTAGACCAGCATGCTTTTCCGGATTAGAGACAGCATGACGGTCTCAGAAACTGACTGACAATAAAGATTGACATAAGTGAATATATATTTAGTTAACTGTCTCCCTTCTACTTCAGGGGCTGCAAATCCGACAGGTTTATTCAACCCGTTAAAGTATGTGATTGATGCATCAATCCCGCTATTTGGCACTGTGCAACGTTAGCTGAGAGTTTATTTTAGAACCAGCTGCTTTGGGACATTTTCTTAAGTCTGTATGTAAGTAAAATCCTGCTTATTTAGGATGTTAGAAATGACTACTGAATCCTTGGGTAATGCATTTCAGTGATACTATCTGCTAAGTTACTTCCTAAATAGGGTCTGAGTGCGAGGACTTGTATAAAAGATGATATCTTCCTATCAGTTTCAGACACCTTTCCCATTTTCTGTCATTATGTGTGCGACTGTTTCAAATGAAAAACCTCTGTAATTGCTGTTCAGGCTTTTAAGGTTGATATCTGAACTTTCAAAGTAGGCAAAAAGATACTTTTGCAAAGATACATATTTACATTATTTTACGCCTTAATGCACCGAGGACTTTGAGTAATAAAACTGCCCTCTACATTCTTATAGTTTTATTTACAGAATATGATCCTGCAACGCCAACTTGGAATGTTTTCCATTAAAGCTGAAGCTTTGCAGAGGAGATTAAATATAAAAATGGTATTATGGCATTTTTCTTTGAAATGATGTGTTTTTGGAGGCAGTCTTGATGATGAACGACTATAGGTTATGCTCTTATTATTCATTTTAAATTCTACACTCAATGAGATGTTTTTCATTATATCATGCTAGTTTGAAATTGTCAGTATTGTATCTTCATATGCTGAATTTAATGCACCAGCCTAAAGGTTTGGATTTCAATAACCGTAATAATCCAGGTCCAGGCATCAGTCTAGATTATCAAACAGAAAATGACATTATACCTGTATGCTTGTTATAGAAGCTGATGCTACTGGGCTGATGATTATTAAATACTGCCCCTTTAACTTCAATAGCGTTTCAGATTATCCTACATGATAATTGGCTGCCATTTGCTTAGGCCCTTTTTTTTGTGTTTGTGCTTCTTTTGTGGCAACACTGACCTCTATATGTTCCTCTGAAGAGTATCATGCCCTTCATGCAAATGTCTGTCCCCAGCCTCACACAATCGGTGTTCTTTACAGCCCTGGACTTGGGTAGGGTATAGATGAAGGGACACATTACAAAATGCACAACTGGGGTAAAATAAATTAAAATTAATAATGAGACATAGCATAGCATCTAAGATTCTAAATCATCTGCCAAACTATTCTTATTATGTATGTTTCTTCTTGTTATGTATGTTTTATAAATCTGTAATAATTGTACACCAAAACAATCTAATTAACAATGTTTTATTTACTGTAACAGTTTTGTGTATATTATCATGTACTGTATATACTCGAGTATAAGCCGAGTTTTTCAACCCCCAAAATATGCTGAAAAACTCTACCTCGGCTTATACGCGGGTCAAGCGCAAAAACGGTTGCCAGCGTCTAAGAATAGTCGCCGGCGTCTAAGAATAGTCGCCGGCGCCTAAGAATAGTCTCCAAGAATATTCGCCGGCATCCAAGAATGGTCGCCGGCATCCAAAAACAAGTCGCCGGCACCTCCAATGGGAGCAGAAACCCTCAATTTTTTGATTGAAACTTACCAGATCTGCTGCATTTCTCACCCTAGGCTTATACTCAAGTCAATACGCTTTCCCAGTTCCCAGTAAAATTAGGTACTTCGGCTTATACTCGGGACGGCTTATACTCGAGTATATACGGTATATTAAAATTTCAAGCCTGAAACTTTTTTTTTTTTAAAATTCAATTCTACACCAGTAGTCTGATGTTTGTGAAATCATTTTATTCCTGTAGTTACAATAAGCAAGTAATTGCAATTATGTTAATTTGTAAGCACAAACACTTATTCTGGTTATTTGCCTTGTATAAATCACACTAAAACTCTGCATAGATAGCACCTGCAGCTAGATGTAGAGTAAATGTGCATAGTGCGGACATGTACATCTTGTAACCCTTCCACTAACTGCTGACTTTCACATTCTTCCTTCCTCCCACACTCCACAGTCTTCAAATTTTGCTTATTCAGAAAAGGCATTCCAAGTTTAATGTATAAATAAGACAGATTCTTCTTAGGAATATGACCGTGATTACATTTATATGGTTACAAATAGTGATGGGTGAATTTATTCAACAGACGCAAATTTGTGGCGAATTTGCGCGATTCGCCGCTGGCAAATAAATTTGCAAACGGGCGCAAAAATTTGCCAGCATCAAAAAAAATGGATGCCGGCGCATTTTCACCAGTGAATGTGCGCCATCGTAAAAAAGAACGCACGAAATTCACAAATTTTTTGGCGAATCGAAATGGCGCAAATTCGCCCATCACTAGTTACAAACAAAACTGTGAGCCCCCTTGTACACATATAGTAAGCCATCATTTTTATAATTAATCAATGTAAATATTCCATATTTATTTGTTTGATTAGCTGTTAAAAAATGTATGTTCAGGCTTATGTACACATTACTTCTCCTCTCATCACTTCTGCCCATTCTCGTTTACCAGACTTCTCTTGGGCTTCTGCTTTTCTCCTGAATTCTCTGCCTCGAGCTGTCAGATTTTCTCCTTCTTTCCAAACTTTCAAGCGCTCCTTAAAGACCCACCTGTTTAAAGAAGCTTATTCAATGTACCTTAGTTAATCAATCATTGCTGTATCGTAAATCACAAGATTGTTTCTAAAATCCTAGGGGCAAATTCATCAAGGGTCGAATATCGAGGGTTAATTAACCCTCGATATTCGACTGGGAATTAAAATCCTTCGACTTCGAATATCGAAGTCGAAGGAATTTAGCGCAAATAGTTCGATTGAAGGAATAATCCTTCGATCGAATGATTAGATCGAACGTTTCGAAGGATTTTAATCCAACAATCAAAGGATTTTAATCCAACGATTGAAGGATTATCCTTCGACCAAAAAAACGTAGGCAAGCCTATGGGGACCTTCCCCATAGGCTAACATTGGGTTAGGTAGGTTTTAGGTGGCGAACTAGGGGGTCGAAGTTTTTTCTTAAAGAGACAATACTTCGACTATCAAATAGTTAGAATTCTTCGATTCCAAGTCGTAGTCGAAGTCGAAGGTCGAAGTAGCCCAAAAAACACTTCGAAATTCTAAGTTTTTTTACTTCGAATCCTTCACTTGAGCTTGGTGAATTGGCCCCCTAATGTCTCAAATGTACCGTAACCTTTAGTTTGTCAACTCTAATTTGTAAGGCCCTCTAATCCTATTGTACTCTGTAACCCTGCTTTGTCATCCACCATTTATTCAATTTGCTATAACCAAGGTAAAGCACTGCGTATCTTGTCGGCGCTATATAAATAAATGATGATGATGTACACCACCATTGATTACAAGCCTCGTGGAAGTAAGACTTCTTAGTGCCTTGTTTCTCTGTAATTTGGGTGAATATAGATTTTTAAAATTCCTAGTAAAAATGTGTACTAATTTCTACCAAATTGTTTATTCTTATTAAGTTTATTCCATTTTCGTGTTGATATAAATATATGCATGATTAAAGACACACAAAAGGAAGGGCCTTGTCAATTACCATTATAATTCTGATTCACTATACGTACAGTTGTTTATATTTTTCCCCTGACCCAGGAAAGGACACCTCTCTTCCTGAGGTAGAATTTGCATCTATCAGGGCCCCAGATTATATGACGTTTCCCTTGCAAATACCAATGCAGGTGTCAAGGTAGTCTACTGAAGCACACAACCCAAAGTAGTCTATCCACTCCTACAGTTCTGTAGAGCCTAGCCAATAAAAAGTAGTTCCTTATACACGTATATATATACTTATAGAATTGCATCAGGGTAGTTTGCCAGTTCAGGCTTCTATGAATAGTTAATAGGGGGTGATTCTGATAAGGAAGTATTAAAGCTTCATTCTAGTAGAAAAAGAACAGCCTTGCACAGGATGATATTGGCAACCAACTCAAGCACTTCACACTGTGAATCAGAATATGGACTAGAATAGATTCAAGGTTGATGTGTAGAAGATATAAACTAATTAATCATCAATACTTTGTGGTTTGTTATGGTTAGAGCTTGAGTTTACTTGACAATTGGACATTGGATCTGCAGAAACAATAGGATAAGAGCTCATTAAATAAGTGTGTATGTGTAAAGTTCTGAGGCGCACGTCCTGTTCAATGTAATCTGCGGATGAGGGCGTCATAACGTACTAGCGCCAAGGTTTTCGCAGGCATGCTTCTGATTCATCGCCTGCATTGATTTGGCACCAATGTCATCGCAGGCGTGGGTCTGATCCATCGCCCTTGTCAATTCTCTGCATATTTAAAGACTCCAGGGACTTTTTGCTGAGTGATCTTTTTGCTCCTGTGGACACTTAGGGGGGGTTATTTATCAAAGTCCGATTTTCTCTCAACATTTTTTGCTACAAATCCGCTTGGGTTTTTTTACCCTTATTTATTATTACATTTTCCCCAAAATTTGCTTTGCAGGAAAAAATCTTATTTTCATGATTTTTCACTCAAAAAACTCGGATTTCAATCTTTTTTTCCCGAAAACTTCGGGGTATTGCACGAAACCCAGGGCACATCAAAAAAATCATTGGAACTTCTCCCATTGACTTATATGCAGCCTCGACAGGTCCGAGATGCCGGATTTTCTAATTCGGACTTTTCCATCCTCGGGTTTTAATAAATTCTGAAAAATGTTTTATAAAAAAAAATCACAAGTTTTTCTGGATTTTTGCATTTGGAGTTTAGTAAATAACCCCTAAGCCCTTTGTTCCTGTTTAATTATCCTGTTTGTCTTTGGCTTGTCTCTGATTCTCTCTTCTCTGCTGCCTCAACCAACCCTGGCCCATTTCCCGATTACAATTCTTCATTGCCTGTACTGACCTCGGCCTTACTCCTGACCTGATTCCACTCCGCCTGAACTGACCATGGCTCATCCTAGACCTCGAGTTTGTATTCTGCAGATCAAACATCTCCTACTAATGGCACTACTGCCTATTTACACAATCCTTCCCCTGTATCCACTCCAGGGGTTAGTATTGTGGAATCTGAAGGTGCGGCTTAGGAGCATCTGCTTGATAGCAACAACCCTGGTATGTGATAGTATGTAATTATTTCCTTTAGTTCAGAGACTGATCTAAATTCATAGAAATGTAAAACAATGCTAAAGTAGCTGTCAATATAACATTACTATTTTTTTTATTTGTATTGAACGGTAACTATTTTAAGTCACTTCAGCTTCAGAGTGATTTAATGACCCACGAATGTTTTCACCTAAAACCACATGCATCTTTAAATAAGTCCCTCAGCACATTAACAGGAAGAATAACATATACCATTAGATACATTATTAATACTATTAATAATAAATGTCTTGAAGGAATTTGAACACTTGTGTGGAAGTTGAGGCAAAAAACCCCCAAAAACATACTCAAGGCTATATTCAAAGATTATTACAGAATGTCAATTGGAACAATATGGGATTTAAAAAAAGTCATATCTATTCATTGTTTTTTTGTCATAATGACTCGCAGAATAAATAAATATGAATAAGGTTGTCTCTATATTTTTTTGTGTACTCTTGCATTTTATCACATATACGTCTCTTATGATAACCTATTTTTGATGTGGAAGAGCCTTGATTCTTATGTAAAATATAAATGAAAGAATGATAAATAACAGTTTGAAAGAATTTATTTCCACGTGTGTTAAATGACCTGGATGTTTAGGGCAAGGTGAAGGAGCAGGTTTGGAAAAAATCTCCTGCCACAAGTGCTATGTAACTGAGCAAGGGGTATAATTGTGCTACACTTAAAGGGATACTGTTATGGGAAAAAAATGTATATTTTTTAAAACGCATCACTTAATAGTGCTGCTCCAACAGAATTCTGCACTGAAACCTGTTTCTCAAAATAGCAAACATATTTTTTTATATATAATTTTGAAATCTGACATGGGGATAGACATATTGTCAGTTTCCCAACTGCCCCAAGTCATGTGACTTGTGCTCTTATAAACTTCAGTTACTCTTTACTGCTAATTGGAGTGATGCCATCCCCTCCCTTTCCCCCTCCAGCAGCCTAACAACAGAACAATGGTATGGTAACGAGACAGCAGCTCCCTAACACAAGATAACAGCTGCCTGGTAGATCTAAGAACAGCACTCAATAGTAAAATCCAGGTCCCACTGTGACCCATTCAGTTACATTAAGTAGGAGAAACAACAATCCAATGTCATATTATTATGCCCTCTTTTGTTGATCTATTTATATTAAATCTTACCTTTTTTGCTTTCTTTATTCCTTCACCTTCCCTTACATTTTGAATGATAATCTTGTTGCATTTTCTGGATCTACTTTTTGCAATTTCTTTATTGCTATGATATTGAAATCTTTACTGATATATATTGATGGATCCAGGATAAGTGAAGTGAAAACATTCTAACAAGTCTGTTTGAAATGTAAGTATTATAGGGGGGCAGGCTTTTAATTCAATCTCCAGGATTTTAATAAACTAATAAACATACAGTATAGTGAACTCCGTTTAGCAAATTCTAAATAGTTGTATCAGCTGCCTCTAAGAAAGAGTGAAAGAGTGAAAAGAGTGAAAAGATCTAGTCCCGTTAATAATCTCTAAAATGTAACTGCCTATGTATTCACCGTACAAGATCATTTTGTGGCTGTGATCATGATTACCTCCATTGATCGAGGTTCATTATATTGTCTATTGACAAATGCACCAGTATTGATGCTCCAGTGCCATTTGGTTACACTTATAAATCAAGAATTAGGGGCAGATCTATCAAGGGTCAAATTGAAAATTCAAATTTTTCCAAATCAGATTCGAGTTTAAAAAAAATTCAAAAATCTAATTTTGAAATTTATCATGTACTGTCCCTTTAAGAATTCTAATTCGAGTATTCACCATCTTAAACCTTCCATATTGGTGTTTTAGCCTCTGGGGGACCTCCTACAATCAATTTGGAGTTGTTTGGTGGACTTTTGAAAAAAAATGTTTTTTTTTCCTGAAAAAGCTTGAATCAAATTTGATTCTAATTCAATTTGAGCTTGGTGGTTGATCCTATTCATCTGAATTTAAAAATTAGAATTTTTTCATGAATTTCAATTGGTCATCTTTTCCCGAATTTCGAGTTTATGGGAGTTTTTATAAACTCCCATAATTCAACCTTTGATAAATATGCCCTTAATGTTCACAGATGTCTGCCATAGAATCTAGAATTTAGATTTTTATTAATCAGTGTTCTGTGTTACATATCAAACAAGCAGACACATTTTAAATTTAAACAACAAAGTATAGTAAGAGAAAGGCAAATAAATAAATATAGATGAAAAAAAATACTGTACCAAAAATGTACCTAAAAATTCCCATATAAAAAAGGTGCGATCAAATCCAAAATATTCCTTATGAAATTCAGCACATCATAAAATTTTAGTTCAGGCTCCGGTGTTTGGACAAAAACTACAACTATGTTTTTGGATGAAAGAAAAAAGGAATTTGTTACAATTCTACTCTGTATTCTGTGTAGTTTTGTTACATATCAAACAAGCAGACAAATTTTAAATGTAAACAACAAAGTATAGTAAGAGAAAGGCAAATAATTAAAAAATATAGATGAAAAAAATACTGTACCAAAAATGTACCTAAAAATTCCCATGTAAAAAAAAAAAGATGCGATCAAATCCAAAACAATTCTTATGAAATTCAGCGCATCATGAAATTTTAGTTCAGGCTCCAGGTGTTTGGAAAAAAAAACTACAATTATGTTTTTGGATGAAAGAAAAAAGGAGTTTTTTTTACAATTCTACTCAGACTAATCTGCACAGTGTATTGAATTCAGAAAAAAAGGAATTTGTTACAATTCTACGCCGACTAATCTGCACAGTGTATTGAAGTCAGTCGTGCATAGGACCAGCATTGCTTATATTAACACAGTTGAATGCTTTAAAACAAAGAGCTCATCCCATTTCAGCACTATTGCCTAAAGCACTCGTTACTGATGTTTTATCAAACCAAAACCCAACAGATGAAAAGTCATTATCCAAGTAATAAAATTCTGTCTCTAGAAGAGTTTCCGAAACTGAAACCAACAGACATTTAAAATACCCGACTTCACATAATAAAACAAACTGTTTTATTAAAAATCATTGGTTTTTTTTTATTGTAATTTTCATTACTAAAGGGTATGGGCAAATGTTATCATCTTACAGAAAATGCTTTAAGAATACACTAAATTAATAATCAACTAAATGAGTTTAAAGGGGACATATAGCATATATTTTCACAATGCAGAAAACCATGTAAAATAGAAGAAATAGTTTTTATTTTAATACCTTTTGGGTCAAAAACATCTGTATTAGTTTAAAAAATGTGCTCAGCCCACCCCGTTTGCAAACTTCCTGTCCAGGAGTTTCCAGTATCAAACTCTGGAGCAGCTGGCACCTTCTGCCTAAATCTGGCCATAGACACACAGATCCTATCGTATGTATTGAGGATTCGTACGATTTTCGGATCAAATGTGGAGTGTACCGACATCTTTCGTCCGGCGGAGATCGGTCGTTTGGTTGATCAGTCAGGGTTGATTTTGACCCGGACCAATCCCACCGGAGCCCATTGCGCATCATAATCGGATTGTTCGGCCAAAAGGCCGAACAATCCGATTACCCCCGATATAGCCATGCTCGTTAAGATCCGCTCGTTTGGTGATGTTGCCAAACGAGCTTATCTTTGCGTCTATGGACACCTTAAGTTACAGAGCAGCAGCCTCTGCGGGAGGAGTGGGCGTGTTTGTGATGTCACACTCAGTCCTTCCCTGCAGTTACGTGAGGCTTTACAGAACTTCTGCAAAAGGGCCATGGGTATGCATATGGGCTAGTTATAACAGCCTGAAGCTGGTGAGTGTGATGCTTCAGTATTTACTGTGTGTTTTTAAAATGCTCAGTGCACTGGGAGGTCTGCATGCTAATTAGCTAATTATGTCCCTCAGCTGAGAGCAATCAGGGCTTTGGCTGGAGTTTCCATCCAGCTAATTAGTCACTATCTGATAAGGTGCAGGTGTGCCTTTCAGCCACATTGCAATTGTTAAGCTTTGTATGGGTGAACCTGCATCTTCTGTATATTGGCTTATGTTACTAAGGCACCTCCAGGAATGGAGCAAGCAGTATGGCACCTCCTTCCTTTCTTATGAGTCTGCTCTTAACAAGCAGTGTTCCACCTGTATGGATATTCCTGCTGACAAGCCTGAGCTATCTGGTAAGGTGCCTATGTTCCTCTGACTTCTTGTATTATCTGAAGTCTTATGTTGTGAGCTGGAGAAAAATGCAGCCAAAATGCAGTATTGGCTCTTGTTACACAAGGTACTAAAGTACTGGTTGGTGAATCCCTCTGCCTAAGCAGTGTGGTACCTGAATCCGATGAGTTTGATTTCTCAGTATCCACTGTGTGTTTGAAACATTCATTTCAATGTGAAGTCTGCAGGTTAATAAGCTTAATATGTCCCTCAGCTGAAAGCTATCAGGGCTTTGGCTGGAGTTCCATCCAGCTAATTAGTCACTATCTGGTAAGGTGCAGGTGTTCCTTAGCAATTTGGTTGGATCTAAGTATGGCACCTTCTTCCTTTCTTAGGGCTCTTACAGACGAGCGTTTTTACCTGCCCTCCCCTGCGTTCTGGTTTTCTGCGTTCAGCCGCAGGGGAGTGCAGGGATAGACGCATTACATTTTTTCCAATGGGGCTGGACTCACACAGGCGCGTGTAGGCGCAGGAAAAATGCAGCATGTTGCGTCTCAACCTGCGTTCGGCGCCTACACGCGCCTGTGTGAGTACAGCCCCATTGGAAAAAATGTAATGGGTCTATTCCTGCGCTCCCCTTCGGCTGAACGCAGAAAAACAGAACGCAGGGGAACGCAGGTAAAAACGCTCATCTATAGAGCCCTAGTGAGTCTGCTCTTAACAAGCAGTGTTCCACCGGACTGGAGATTCCTGCTGACAAGTCTGAGCTATCTGGTAAGCTGCCTGTGTTCCTTTGACTTCTGGTATTATATACATACAGTCTTATGTTGTGAGTTGGAGTCCTCTGTGCAAAATGCAGTTACACAAGGTACTTTCAGTACTGGCTGGTGAATCTCGCTGCTGAAGCAAAGTGGTACCTGAATCTGGTGAGTATTATTTATCAGTATCCACGGTGTGTTTGAAACATTCATTACACTGGGAAGTCTGCATGTTAATAAGCTAATTATGTCCCTCTGCTGAAAGTTTTTAGGGTTCTAGCTGAAGTTTCCATCCTGCAGACTTGTCATTGCTATCAGGTAAGGGGCAGATACTCCTCTGGGTCTCTTTGCTACTGTTGTTTCTATTGTCCTCTGTGCAGACACAGAGGTTATATTTGCCTTATTAGACAGGGTGCTTGCAGGGTTGGCTAGAGGCTTGCACTGCTGAAGCAGTATGGTAGCCCCTTCCTTCCTTACATTGAGTCTGCTCAGTGATGTAACCTGATGTCATTGGGCCCCACAGCAAATTCATTTTAGGGCCCCTAACATATCCTGAGGTTGTGCTTTTTTACCAATATATATTGAAACTGCTCTTTATTTGGGTCTCATGTGGTCCCTATAACTTTTGGGCCCACCTGCAGCCACAGGGTCTGCTTCCTCTGTAGTTATGCCCCTGAGTCTGCTCCTAAGAAGCAGCCTGCCACCAAGGATCTGACTGGATTATTCCTACTGTCTAGCGCATATTTTCTGGTTGTGTGCCGGTGTTCCTCTGACTGCTTGTATTGATGTCATCTGAGGTCTTAGGTTTGTGAGCCCGTTCTCTGTGCAGACATAGCAGGTAAGTGTGCTCTTATTACACCTGGTATTTCCAGGACTGGCTATGGGTTTGTTCTGCTGTAGCAGCATTGTACCCCATTTTTCCTAGGATGCCTTAACAGGCAGTGTTCTGATTTATATGGTGTCTTTTTGTGTGAGGTAGGCCTTCTCTTTGATATTCTATTCCCATCTGGTGGTTTTTGCTGGGAACTCAGTTGTAGTTATACTACATCTACTGAGTTTTGGTGGCTGTAGGTTTACCTTCTTTAATTGTTGGTAGATTGAAGGGCACTTACTGTTATGTCTGCTGGAACATTAACAGGCTTGAAGCCAGCTTGTAGTCTGTGGCCCTCGGGCCTCTCGCCAGGGAGCTGGGTTTGTGTGGCCTCTGGCTTTCATTATGGCCCTTGGCTTGGGTTGGAGCCCTTGTTTTGGTCCATGGCTAATGTGTCTGCTGGCCTTTTTCCATGGCCCTCGACTCATGGGTCTGCTGGCCTTTTACCATGGCCCTCGGCTCATGGGTCTGCTGGCCTTTTACAAGGGCCCTTGTTCTGCTGGCCTTTGGCTCATGTGGTCATTTACCCTTGGCACATTTGTTTGGTTGCCTTTTTCCAGGGTTCTTGGGCTGTTGACCTTTTTTTGTGGCCCTTGGCTAAGGTGGCCGCTAGTTTTTATTATAGTCCTTGGGGGCTTGTGGCTACCAGCCTTTGCTGTGACCTATGGTGCATAGGCCACCAGCTAGGCGGTGGAGGCTGATAGGCATGGCTACTGTTCTTGCTGTGGCCCTTGGTGGGCATGTCTGTTTGCCTTGCGGCAATCTTTGTCAGGACAACAGCCATTGGTTTTGTCTTGTCTACAATCCTTGCAGGCATGGTTCTGGTTATACCAGCAGTAGGCATGATTGACTATTTGGCTGGATCTAACATGGGTTGTACCATCAACTGGTGTTTGCTCTGAGTTTCACAGCCCATAGCTAATTTTGTTGCTGATTGGTATTCAGCAGCTGCGGTAGGTCATATTTTGTTGTCTTACAGCTAATCTTTGCTTCTGCCTTGCATGCATTGTTTTTGGTCTTGTATGCCACTGCTTATTATCAATAAGGCTGGCTTGTGGACCATTGTTTTGCAAGTTCAGCAACTGGCTTGTGCTCCGTTGTTGCATGTGTGGAAATTGACTTTTGTGTCAGGTGCTAGTGCAGTTGGTGACCTTGTCTCCAAGGGTGGCATTCACAATAGTTGGCTTGTGTATTAGAGTTCAACTCTGGTGTTTTGCATACACTGCAGCTGACGGGACATCAGTTGGATGGATGTGATGCTGGCCTTATTACTCAGGGCCTCCTTAGAATAAATTTGGTTATTTCCTTATGTTGGTTATTCCCACCAAATGTGGGGCATGGCTTGGTACATCCCATGTGTACTGACATGGAGGGACGTAGAAGAAATAGAGAATTTTACTTACGTAAACGAATACTTACTCAAATTGAGCCTGGCCCGAAGTTCCCCCTGGGCCTGACTTGAACCAAACAGATTCTCTCAGGAAATTAACCAGACAGCTTTATTTGAGGTATACAGTAATACAGAGTATTACAATACAGAGTATTAAATAATAGCTCACATGTCCTGAAAGCTTGTGAGGACGTTGGGGGACAATAAGCAATACAACAGATGACTATTTAACCATTTCTTCTTCCATGGGGCTGATCCAGAGGCATCCAATCATCATTCTTGTTTTAGCATAACTGTGTCACTATTTCCATCTTAGGGACAGACTCACAGTCTCAGTACAATAGCCAAATAAGGTTCATCTACTGTGTCAGCACAGTGTCCAGAATGGTATCTATGCTGTAGTTTCTGAAACAATGTGTCTCGCTTGGCCTTGCACTATACTTGTGACATGAGACAACAGATTTATTCCTTGTTCTGTGCAAACATTCTTCATTCTAATAACAGAATGGCCTTTAACCTTGAGCTTCTTCTACAGCACAGCAATTCTGTAACTAGTGTTATATTCCATAATCTTTGTTCTTTGATAATAACCACTTATGGCTTAAATCTAAAACTCTGATATCTACAAACGTAAGTAACTTGACGTAAATTCCTTTTTTTCTAGTCCCGACATGTCAATACAGGGTTTCCCATCCCAAGTTATTTATTTTGGTTACTGTACTGCTATGGCAAAAGTATACGTAACTATGATGAGGAGGAAGTCATGTGGTCTTATAGGTCATGATTAATTTTGATTGGCTATGTTATAGGTCCCACCTCCACGTCTGGGAGGGGCAATGCCCATGTGTACTGACATGTCGGGACTAGAAGAAAAGGAATTTACGTCAAGTAGGTAAGTAAAATTCTCTATGTCCTGACTTTATTTTGTTTCAAACCAACTTTACTGTAACCACAGCTATAACATGTACTGCTGTTAATGCAATCCAGTCACCAGACAATGGCAACTTCCACTTATGTTAAAATTATGTGATTTATTGGCATGTGTGTATCAAATCAGAAAGCTGAGAAAAACACAAGACAGCAAAGAGGTTCAAATGTGGGGCCAGCACAATTTATTTGTTTGACAGTGTCTCCTTTAATGAAACAAAGGGGATTCTAGTACAGTTTTCTTTTGGATTTCTATCTACACTGAGCTGCTTTTATGCAGAAATATTCAACAGTGAGAGTAAAGAGCACTTCATTATATCTGACATTTTAAGAGTTGATTTGCATCTTGTTTCGGATCAGCATACTTGTTTGTGCTTCTAGATTCTGCCATTTCTACAAACCATTGGTTCATTTATTTCTACTCAATCTCAGCATTTTAATGCAGCAGATATCAACATATCTCCAAGTTTAAAAATTCTTGACTTAATTTATAGGCATTGCCTCGAAGAGAATATGACATTTCATATGCATTGAGGGATTGGAAACAGCAAGTGCAAAAATATTGTATTCAAAGAAAGATTTTACCAAGATAAGGAAAATATTTACTACATTGAGATGGGATCTTTTCATTAATGTCTTTTTGACATTGTTTTTACATTTACAGTAGAAAAATAATAACAAACCGTAATACAAACACAAATAAAAAACTTGATGAACAACTTAGGGACAAAGAGGGGCCCATTTATTAAAATTCAGATTTCTTTTTTTCTTTTCGTAAATTGTATTTTTTTCTCTACAAATTCAGTTTTTTTATTTTCCGAAAACTCAAAAAATTCCAACCTCTAATACAAAACTTCACCAGGTAAAAGCAATCAAGGTCCCATAAAAGTCAAAGAGAGCCGCACTGATTCTATTGGACCATTTTTAATCAATTTAGACTTTTCTTTTACCAGCTAGTAATTATCTGAAACACTCACATTTTTAGAGATATTCCTAATTTTTAGTGCATTGTTCAGCGCTTTTTTCGTTCATACTTTTTATAATGGGATATTTTAATAACTTTCATAAAAATTCAACCTCTAAGAAATAGGCCCACTTTAGTAAATAGAGCACCTTAGTTCAGCAGTGCTTTATTCATGAGGGTGGGTTGGGTAAAACTTGAGGTGCAGAGCACAGCAAGGCCTCCGAGATAACTAAGGAAGGCTTTGTTAATGACAACTAAGAATGTACAACACTGACCTCAAAGTATCATCATGCTAGTTTTTCTTTGGTCTATACTGCAATGCATGTCATCTGACAACACACACTGCGAAAAGATTAAACGAGGTGGCATACAAAGGGTTAAACAAAACAAAGATGGGTTGTTCATATATTGTAATATAATATTTATATACAGATTTACAGTCATCAGGCTGGTGTTTGGCCTGTGTAAGCACATTCCTTAATCATGAGTTCTGTTCTGCTTGTTTAGGCCAATGACACTCTGGTAGAGAGAAAGAGGATGGCGTTGGCTCTACTTTCTATAACATATTTCCTGGTATCCATAGGCCCATTTCTTTTTCCTCTCTGACAAATAGCAAAATATTAACTGCATTTAAAACAAGTATTTAGTATAGAGAGGTAATGGTAAAGCAGAGGGATACTTAGACAGATACGTAGAAAGATCATTTTTATATAGTGATGGGCGAATTTCTCCTGTTTCGCTTTGACGAAAATGGCAACATTCATGCGAGCTTCAGAATTGATGCACGTGTCAAAGTTGACACAGGCGTCAAAATTCGTATTTCACATTTTTTTCCGCCGTTTCTCGAATTTCGCTGGAAATTTGCTAATTTTTCAGTGAAGCAAAATGGGACAAATTCACCCATCACTGGTGCCAACTCAGTAAAAAGTTGCCAGAGGTAAATAGTACCGTATATACTCAAGTATAAGCCGAGTTTTTCAGACCCCAAAATATGCTGAAAAATTCTACCTCGGCTTATATTTGGGTCAAGCGCAAAAACGGTCGCCAGCTCCTAAGAATAGTTGCCGGCGCCTAAGAATAGTCTCCAAGAATATTCGCCGGCATCCAAGAATGGTCGCCGGCATCCAAAAATGAGACGCCGGCACCTCCAATGGGAGCAGAAACCCTCAATTTTTTGATTGAAACTTACCAGAAGCTGCTGCATTTCTCACCCTAGGCTTATACTCGAGTCAATAAGCTTTCCCAGTTTTTGGAGGTAAAATTAGGTACCTCGGCTTATACTCAGAACGGCTTATACTCGAGTATATATGGTACCTTGATCAGGGAATCAGGGAATGTGCGTTGATCTTTTTTTTCTTCTTGTTTGTATGTTTGTAACTAAATATAACTATGGGGTGGAAAATCCTTACTTATTGCACATTGTGTAAATATGTTTACATGAGACTAGGATGGGCACACAATATTTTAACTGGCACAAAGTCACCACATCTCCTGCACCTCCACTAACCACCATCTTACTTCCTGCATGATAAACAGCAATGCAATTTATTTGACATGATCAGTTCATTCTAGAGAACAAGCAGTCAGCATGACAATTATCCCTCTCGTATTGGAGCCCTTATCAAAATATGTGGACTCATATTTACAACCGTTAGCGCAAAATATTTCCTGTTGTTTGAAGGACACAAATGAATTATTACAAATATTGTCCACAATGGATGTATTAGACAATAATTGTACCTTATGCAGCATTGACATTGTCAGTTTATATACATCTATACCTCAAGATGAGGGGATCATGCATATTGAGGATTGTCTTCTCGAAACAAACTTACCTCATACCATGGTGTACTTTTTGATTGATTGTTTAACATTAATCTTGAAACGTAATTACTTCAGATTTGAAGACAAATTTTACTGGCAATGTCAAGGTACATCAATGGGGGCGGCGGTCGCCCCCTCATTTGCTAATTTATTTGTCCACAAACTTGAAAAAATGTTTTTCCTTAATGCGGAATTTTAAAGAGTACATTGCACTTTAGCTCAGATTTGTGGACGACATCTTGGTTATATGGAAAGGTGACATTTCTGGTTTCCATGATATGGTAAATAAGGCTAACACTAAACATCCATCAGTTAAATTCACCTTAGAGACCTCGATCCATTCGCTTAACTTCCTTGATGTAAAACTAACGCTTAACCAAGGCATCATTGAGACAGCCCTGTATCAAAAGGCTACAGATCGAAATAGCCTCCTTCATGCCTCTAGTTATCATAACCCTCGCTGCATTGCAGCAATTCCAAAAAGTCAATTTTTGAGAGCAAAACGGATTGCCTCAGACGACACTAATTACTGGAAGGCTGCTGATACGCTTATTAGCAGATTTAAGGCTAAAGGGTACAATACACAAAATTTATATAAAACTGCAAATGAAGTTTGGGCGATACCTAGAGGCGAACTATTAACTTATAAACCTGTGTAGAATAACAAAAATAATAAGAGAATGACATTCGTTAGCAAATTCTCACGAGCAAGTACTCAGATTGAAAAGGTGATTAAAAAATTCTGGCCTATTTTACAACAGGATAAATTATTAAAACGTCATTGCAATGAAACCCCTTTGTTTTGTTACACAAGAGGGCAAACACTACGTGACAAACTGTGTCCAGCAGAATCCCGTAAGCCCAACAAGTCACAGTCTCTTTTCCAAGGACCCCCAAAAAGGGGAACTTTTCCTTGTCTTAGTTGCATATGCTGCTCATCCATTATTAAAGGGGAAGTTGTACATCATCCCATTAGTGGTAAGGGATTGAAACTCCACACCTATGCCACTTGCGAAAGTGTAAACGTAGTATATCTATTGAGATGCCCGTGTGGACTTGTATACATAGGACAAACATCTCGCCCAGTTAAAGAGAGGATCAAAGAACATAGATCCAATATACGGAATTTTAAAGCAGGGACCCAAACAGATACCTCCGTCTCAAGACACTTTTCTATTTCTAAACACAATCTATCGCAGCTTAAATGGCAGGTATTGGAAGTGATCTGCAAACCACAGAGAGGGGGCAATGTACTCAAATTATTACTTCAAGAAGAAGCAAAGTGGATTAAAAGGTTAAATAGCTTACATCCAGATGGTTTAAACGAACACTGGAGTATTAGTAGTTTTCTTTGAAATGACAATATGCATTTGTGTTTTATACACAGTAACTATTTTGATACATTTGTTGACCTTCTCCTTTCCAGATAAAATGGATACTGTATGACTAATAATAAGAATGTGAAATTTTCTACTTAAGGGTAAGAATGATTCTATTTATTTATGGACAGTGAGATATCGTTTGATGTCCTATGACTAAATGTAGCTGGCTCATGGTAGGCTCTATAGGAGCAGTACCTGGTAATTGATTTTATGCTTTTTAATGGGAAAAAATTTTAATATGTTATTTTTACAGATTCATTTTCACATCATGGATTTGGGATTGCACAGCTAATCGTTGTGTTGTCATTAACATGAATATTGCCTACATATTATGGGACTTTGTTTGTATATTCAACATTTTATGATCTTTCTTTTGGAATGTGGTCAGGCTGAATAATTACCTAACAGCAATAACCTGCATCCGATTACCACTAATGAAGGGTGGGGTTTAAACTATTTAAGATTGTATGGGGTTTCTTTTGTATTACACTTGACAAAGAGCACAGCTCGAAACATGTTGTGTTAAAATAAAAGCACAGTTTTTGCAGCAACCCACTGCGTTCGACTGAATCCATCACTCCTTTTCCTATAAATTATCCCTTCTTAGTTAGGGTGGTGCACGTTCTTCAATGGCCATTTTCACTGACATTACAAGTAGGAACGTTAGAACAGCACCAAAGAATTTCTGCTTGTTTAAAAAGCTTTTACTAGTGCTTTAGGGCATTACAGCAAGGTTTCAGGCCATGCAGCCTTTTATCAAGCTTACTGACACAAAGTTACGAATGCTATTTATACTCTATAACACCATCTAGTGGTCATTAGTGTACAAAACATTTTTTACTCACAAAACAGTCCAAGAAAGAAAGATTTATCAAAGGTCGAGGTGAATTTTCGAATGCAAAAAATTCGAATTTCAAGCAATTTTTGCGTACTTCGACTAGGGAATATTCCAAATTAGATTAGAATATCTAAATTTATCATGTACTGTCTCTTTGAAAATTCGACTTCGACCATTCGCCATCTAAAACTTACCGAATTGCTGTTTTAGCCTATGGGGGACCTCCTATGACCTATTTGGAGTCAATTGGTGGACATTGAAAAATCTTTGAATCGAATTGTTTTTGGGAAAAAATCTTACGGGCAGATTTATCAAGGGTCAAATTGAAAATTTCGAATGATTCATTTTGAGTTTTGAGTTTATTTTAGTGTAATTCGACTAGGGAATAGTCCAAATTCGATTTAAGTTTAAAAAAAATTTGAAATCCGAAATTGATCATGTACCGTCCCTAATTCAAATTTGACTATTCGCCATCTAAAACCTGCTGAATTGGTGTTTTAGCCTATGGGGGATCTCCAACAATCAATCTGGAGTCATTCGGTGGACTTTTGAAAAAAAAAGATATTTCAATTTGAGTTTGCAGGTCTGTCCTATTCACCCACATTTAAAAAATTCTAATTTTTTAATAAATTTCGATTGGTTGTTTTTTTTTCCGAATTTCAAGTTTATGGGAGTTTTTTTTAAACTGCCATAAACTCTAAATTCAGCCCTAGATAAATATTCCCCTAAGTGTTGGAATGTCACTCTTTCTTGGATTGTTTTGTGAATAAAAACATTTTGACCACTAGAGGTTGTTATAGAATATAAATAACATTGGTAACAGTATTGGTAACAATTGTGTGTCAGTAAACTTGATAAAATGTTGCTGTAATGCCCTAAAGCACGAATAAATAGGTATGGGCGAATTTGACCCATTTCGCTTTGCCAAAAACTTGCCGCCAGCGAAACGTCGCCGATGCCCATTAAAGTCTATGGCTGTCAAAAAAATTTTGCGTGTCGAATTTGTTTTTTGCTGCGCACCTCCATATTAGTCTATGGCCGTCAATTCCGCGGCAAAAGAAGGCGAAAAAACTCGGCGATCCCTACTAATAAAGGCTTTTTAGGCTGTTTTAACATTCCTACTTATGATCAGTTAATCCCCAATACCTTATACCCAAAAAAGATTCAGAATTGCAGCTGACATCTTAAATGTAGAAAATTAAGAAATATATTTTTTGCATTGCTAGTTTGCTTTTACAGTCTGCTAACTAGTGGCATAGGCAACTGAACTGCTGGCTTATGAAAACAATTATTAATTTTCAGAGACACTGTTGCTTTCAAAATGTTCAACCAGTAATCTGACGTGTACCAATGTAGTACTGGAACAGTGTCATTTAAAAACTCATTTCTCTGTGTCTGGTGGAAAGCTACCTGTAGAAATAGCAAATCCTTCCCTATGAGCTGCTAATTATGATGTATACTGTACTGCATATTTTGGAGTCTATAACACATTAGCACACCAGTCTTATCACAGTGGAGTTATTTTACTGCAATAAATTTCCCTGTCCCATTTTTTTTCCAAAGATGTCTAGTTTTTAAGAAATTTTAATACCTTTTCGAATTGTATGTGTTTGATCACAGGCGCCCCATCCTTCACTCAGCTGTCTTTCCTTAACTGTGCAGGCTTTGCCGTTACAAAAATAATGATTGTAAAGTACCTTTATGGCAGAAGTCAGGTTACAGTTAAAGGAAGTTATTGCTTAGGAAATGTTGAAGGTCTTATTAGATATTGGGCAATATGCTGTACAAACTTTAACTTGTGTCTGAAATCCACCGCAATCCACAAATTCAGTTAAAACATCTTGCTTTATTAAATCTTCATAAAAGCACACATTTTTAGGCTACATATGCAGTGCAAAGATTGCCAACGCGTTTCGTGACCTCGTTAGTCACTTCCTCAGGGCATTACACACAATACAAATCTGCATAGCTTTATACATACTAACAAACTTCTGTTCAGTTCTCTTAAAGCTATACGACCACAAATAAAACCAATTTCTTTTCAATAAAAACAATTTAGTGTTCTTGAACACTAAATTGTTTTTATTGAAAAGAAATTGGTCAGGCCCAGGGCAACCACAGCCTTTTAGCAGGGAAGATGCCCCAGTAGCTCCCCAACTTCTTTTATGCTGATTCACTGCACATGCTCTGTGCTACTGTCACTGTCACACTTACATATTTATTATGCTATGTAAAAAACAGCAGGATAATACACCACACATTGCCATACTTCACTGTGTAAAAAATGGAGTAAAAATACTAATGAGGTAATTTTATTTTAAACAGCATAATAAATATGCCCCCTAGAATATAAATGTCACAATATAAGGCTGATTAGTAATTAATACAGATAATTACTAAATGGCAGCACAGAAACCACTGCAACTAGCATCAGAATTTAATTATCAGCCCTGTAGCATCAACTTATATTACAGGCAAAACTCATTTTCTGCTTGATAATTTGCGATGACCCCTAAGCTTAGTTTACAATGTAATTCTCCTACCGCACACCTGTAGTTCACCAATCCTGCAAGATGGTGGTGCGTTCCTTCCGTTGACCCGGCAGGGTCCCTTAGCAACCAATGTGTAAAAGAAACCGATCCGCACACACTCCGATTAATGCAGTCGGGGAATATCCCCTTTTATTCAGCCACCAAACATCAACGTTTCGGGGGGGAACTTCCTGATGAAGGGTGGGTGTTCCCCCCGAAACGTTGATGTTTGGTGGCTGAATAAAAGGGGATATTCCGCGACTGCATTAATCGGAGTGTGTGCGGATCCATTTCTTTTACACATTGGTCCCTAAGCTTAGCTTCTCAACAGCTGCTCAGAGCCCATTCAGCCTGTGAGTGTCACAGATAGGGTTACCACATGTCTGGATTTCAACCGGACAGCCTGGTATTTTAAAGGGCTGTCCGGGTGTTGTCTGGATTTCCAGTACAGGATATTGAAAATAATGACATGGGATCTGCCAATCTTTGATCGTCATGTCATAATTCCTTCCCCCAATGCCACCAGTCCCACCCCCGATGTCACTGGCCCCGTCCCGCCATCATCCACCCCCCTGCCCATTTTCCGGCCCCAGAAAAGGTGGCAACCCTAGTCGCAGACACTTTCCAAGATGGTAGCCCCCCTGTGATAAGTTTGAAGTCCTCAATCATTGCTGCTATTGAGAAGCTGAAATTTTAGGCTGGTGTAATACGTTCAGTATATAAAATATGGCATTTTTAGCCAGATTCATTTTTAGGGTTCAGCTCTAAATCAAGTTTTAAATCAAGCAGAGCTGTGGTCATCAACTTAGATTGTCAGGTTGCCTTGGCGATTTCATTTTGCAGATAAGTATGAAGAATATTGGTAGGTTTAGTTTTGTGGTAATATGTTGCCTGAACTTGTTCGCAGTTCAGAAAGATGAAATGCAAGAAATAAAAGGGAAATTCTAATCAGGATAAAATCAGGATACCTATTAGACGAATGTGCCAAGGAACATGAGTGCAATGTGCCATAGAAAGTTCATCTAGCTGAAGAGTGCCCTCTGAAGTGTACGTGAAATTGACATAGCTGTGCTCTACTGTTATTAAGGCATAGAAGGGGAAGAAAAACGAAACAAACAAACTTTGTAATAGCGGACACAGGAAAGAGTGGATGCCCATTGATAGTTATAAAGACAGGCCAAGAATCAACCAGTGGTATTAGCCTTAAACATTTTCCCGACTATCAAGAAAAAGCTCCTTAATGATTCTCCCCTTTTTGAATCTTAGCAACCCTAGTCACAGACACTTTCCAAGATGGTGACCCCCTGTGATAAGTTTGAAGTCCTGGATCATTGCTGCTACTGAGAAGCTGAAACTTTTGAATCTTAGTAAATCTGCCACTTAATTTGATGGGGGGTATTTAATAAAACTTGACTTTTTCTCACTATAATTACATTAAACCAGAATCCCAATGAAACTTCTAGAAAAAGTGCTTGAAAAAGTCGTGAGAAAATTGCACATCAATCGTGTGTCAATTTGAATCATATGACTTTCCCGAATTGTCACCCTGAAAACATGACCATCAAATTGTCGGATTATCAAACACAAATCAGCCCGAAACTATTGAGAATCTTGAAGGTATAAAACATGTTCCGATTGTTAAAGGGACCATCTGCCATTGACTTTTACATGATTTCAACAGGTTCTAGCTCAAATAGTTTTTGATTTCGATTTTGAGCTACTTCAGCGCATAATCAATCCTGAAAAATGAAAAAAAAAAAAGTCGAGGCTTCACAAAAAGGCCTTAGTGTTTTTATATGTTTTTTTGTAAGTTGGTTTTAGTATTAGCTAGGGATGCACCGAATCCAGGATTCGGTTCGGGATTCGGCCAGGATTCGGCCTTTTTCAGCAGGATTGGGATTCGGCCGAATCCTTCTGCCTGGCCGAACCGAATCCGAATCCTAATTTGCATATGCAAATTAGGGGCGGGAGGGAAATTGCGTGACTTTTTGTCAGAAAACAAGGAAGTAAAAAATGTTTTCCTCTTTCGGTATTCGGTTCGGTTCGGTATTCGGCCGAATCTTTCGTGAAGGATTCGGGGGTTCGGCCAAATCCAAAAAAGTGGCATCCCTAGTATTAGCACATATTTCACAGTGAAGTTCAAGGAAATTTATGATAATATAGAATGCTGAATTGCAATTATGTGAAAATTCTTTCACTACCATCGGGTTCTGATAGGAAAGAAAGAATGCTAAAAAAATAATATTCGGCACATTAAACATGCACAATCACTACCTGAACAAAAACCCTGATAACATCTAAAACAGGATACTTTTTCTAATCTGCCATTCTCTATAAACTGTGTTAGCAGTGCACTGTAGAGTTGTAATGTTGTAGGGGACACCCTATTGCAGGCATGAAGTACAGGGCTTTGTTGTGCCCAGGGCCGGATTTACATAGTGGGCGCCCCTAGGCCCACTACCATTTGTCGCCCCTGTTCCCTCCAGGGGGACAGGAGCAATTAGGATTGGCGCATAGGAAGTTTAAAAAATTATTGTATCTCCAGTGCATCCCCAGTGTTTTTCAACCAATGCGGGTGTGGTTGGGCAGCATGCCGCCCCCCTAAAATCCTGCCGCCCTAGGCCCGGGCCTAGGTGGCCTTTCCACAAATCCGGGCCTGGTTGTGCCCACAGCAATGCACCTTGAACCTGATTTAGCACAGGGTGCAAAATGCAGGCTGTACCATTTCCCAGGGTGTGGAATTTATAATGAGGCCCTCAAAGTCAACCACTGTGCATTTCTAGTGGACGATATACAAAATATGAGGAGATTAAAAAAAAAATTGATGAAAAACATCTTTCATTTGCTCCATCTATGAAATGTCTTGCAATTGTGTAACAAATGTCTAGGACTAAGAATATAATAAATCTACTTATCAGCATGGAAATAGGTGGGAGCTATTTTGGGGCTTCTTGTTTGTGTTGGCGGCCATGTGGTTCCTGTGCTCCTGGTTTGCTAACATCATAGAATCAACAGAAAACTAAATTATATAATTATAAAAACAACTAAATAATAGAATTATAAAATGTAATTATTTTAAAGCACATTCTCCCTGTACTCACCTGATTCAATCATAAATAATGAATATTTGAGGTTGTAAATATTGATATCTGAAGGCAGAGGTAATCCATACACTTCTATATTATAAATTAAACTGAATAAATTGTTATTTTTCACTGTTTATTATAGGACTGCAAATAGGATAGATGAACTGAATCGGAAGACAAAATGTATTGCTAATTTGTACTGATGGATGTCTCTCACTTTTAGAGAGATGTTCCTCTGTACTAATTGAGTTTATTATTTAAAAATGCAATTTTTGCATTTTCTTACTAAAAACATACAGGAACATATTAGACAGCAACATTCCATGTAAAACAATGTAGAAAAACAACACTGGTGATGTAGCCCATAACAACCAGATATTTGATTTTGTTTTCTAGCTCGTAAGTGACTGTAGAAATCGAATTGCTAATCGGTTACTATGGGCAACATCACTGGTTATCTTTTTCTCCAACATGATACAGTGAATGGGCCCCTTAATATGTATATTCAAATGCACCCTAGTGAAATTATTTTTATGTAGTGGACAAGATACAAAATATTTTTATGAATTATACTCCCTTATATGTGCCTGTCTACTTATCATGGTTATTTTTTTCCTCTCAGCTCTTTGTGCATATTATACAATCACACTATTTCCCTTTGAATACATACATTTTGTTTATAGTAATCTGACCCGCTTCGCTGTGCCGAAAATCGCAAAACAACGAAAAATTTGCCAAATGCCTTGAAGTCTATAAGCGACAATTTTTTTGATCAATTTTCTTCACCTATTCGAGTCTATGGGTGTCTTTTTCACAAAAGCTGGTGAAAAATTTTGCTCATCACTATTGGTTACCTTTATGAAAAACTACAGAATACAATTTTCTTCCACTCCCCTTCTACGGCAGTACACATGGGCAGTATTGCCCAGCCCAGACAAGAAGGTAAGGCCTGTAACATAGCCAATCAAAGCTAAAATTTGACGATTTATGACCTATAGGGTCACATGACTTCCTCCGCACCATGTTTTTTTTTTTGTCCTATCAGACAGGGAGGTAGAATCTTAGTTTTTACTTTTAGGATCTATATTTAAAGCAGCAAAAGTTTTGTTTTTTACCTTTTTATATATATGTAGACACAAAGGGACGTTTCTTAGGCAATGGAGAAGAAATTGCCTGATGCCTCATAATGCACAATAATAAAATTAACTGGGAAGAAATGCAAGTGTGGGCATACCGTGGTCATAGCCTTGTGCTGAATTAGCCCCCAAGTTGCAGAATATCCAAATTGGGGTAGGAGATGTGATTCTTTTTTGCTAGCCAGTGTGCCTAAGTTCTGCCATGCCAGGGGGAAATACTGCTTACTTAGTAAAGAAAATGCATGATGTATGTACGTACATGCTTGGGTGAACTGTTGCTGTCAAAATGTTTTCAAGAATTGGTGGTTGACGTTTGTGTCAATGCTCAGAAGCTGTGGTTGGTTTTAGCCCAATGCTAACATGAGCTGTGACTGACCTTTGTGCTACATGTCCATATAAGCAATAGCAGACTTTTGGGTTTTTTGCTTGCATAAACTTTGGCTGGCGCTCATATGAGCTATGGCAGCGCATACATCTTGGTTAGCTTTTGCTCGGGATGTTTGCATGTGGTACTCCTGGTTTTGCACCAGTGTTTTATTGCATTGCTGTTACCTTTCTGCCAGCAGCTAGCTTTGATGGCAGCATTTGTTTTGTAGGCAATTCAGTTGTTTCTTATGCTAGTGCTTACATACACAATGACTGGCCTTGTGGCATTGAAAGCTGTTTTTTGGGCTTTAGCTTTGCTACACAGCTAGCCTTTTGTGGCAGTATTTTCATGTGTTTTAATGGTTTAACGTTGGTTTGGTTTGCACTTAGACTGGTTATGTCCTATTGATGCTTGGCACCAGTGGTTCCTGTGCATTAACTGGCAGGGTGCCAGTAATGCAAATGCAGTAGTTAGTTTTGGGTATATATCTGTTTGTGGTGTATAATTGTTGCATGCGTCAACCCCAGTAAAGGTTGGCTTGTTTTTCTATTGTATGGCAATTTTTGTATTCTTGACTAATTGTCTCGCATATTTCAGATTTATGGGTTATGTCAAATTCCAATCACCAGTTTCAACAGGCTTTCCATTAGCTTGTACTTCACTTAGGTTTATGTTTAAGTTCCAGGGTGTGTTTGTGGCCTGCCTCAGGCCAGTTATTGTAGTATTTCACTTTTTTGGAAATATGTGAAATATGAACAGTCATGTTTTAGCTTTGATTGGCTAAGTTACAGGTTCTACCTCCTTGTCTGGGTGGGGCAATACTGCCCATGTGTATTGATATGTCGGGAAATGAAAGAAAAGGAATTTACAGCAAGTAGGTGAATGAATTTCCCATTATTCCATTTTTATGCATGTTCAATACTGTAGCCAGAGGTGTGTTATAGTATCTGAATTTTATCTGAATGTATTGTTATTATATATATTACCATACTATTTCCTTATCTGAAAACCTGTTATCGAGAAAGCTCCCAATTATGGGAAAGGTCATCTCCCACAAAGTCAATTTTACACAAGTCCCAAGCTTGGATAATAGATCTTATAATGTGCTCTTAGAAATTGCCCGTGGTTTCTTTTCACGGAACTTAGATGTGAACGTTAAAGAGTGATTTATTACAGCATTAAAAATGATTCAGTCCAGGTGGACTTTACATTAACCCCCAATCTAGGTGATGTTGTCTACAATCCTTCACCAATGTCATCGTAAAGATAAACTGGATCTGCATTTAAACCGTATTAAAAACCGTATCTGCATTTATACCTAATAGATGCCCCTAACGCCTTTTTCTTGTGGTGTTTTTGTTCCTTGGAAGCAATTGTAATTATTGATGTTTATTAGTGTTTCCATTGCCATTTCTAAGGGGCCCATTCATTAAGTTCGAGTGAAGGAATAGAAGAAAAAATGCTTCGAATTTCGAAGTGTTTTTTGGCTACTTCGACCATCGAATGGACTACTTCGACCTTTGACTACGACTTCAACTTCGAATTGAATGATTCGAACTAAGAATCGTTCGACTATTCGACCATTCGATAGTCAAAGTACTGTCTCTTTAAGAAAAAACTTCTACCCCTAGTTCGCCACCTAAAAGCTACCGAACTCAATGTTAGCCTATGGGGAAGGTCCCCATAGGCTTGGCTAACTTTTTTTGGTCGAAGGATAATCCTTCGATCGTTGGATTAAAATCCTTCGAATCATTCGATTTGAAGGATTTAATCGTTCTATCGAACGATTATTCCTTTGATCGTTCGATCGAAGTATTTGCGCAAAATCCTTCGACTTCGATATTCGAAGGATTTTCATTCCCCAGTCGAATATCGAGGGTTAATTAACCCTCGATATTCGACCCTTGATGAATTTGCCCCTAAGTGTATATCTATACAAAGAAAATACACAGTATCATTATTATTAACCTCAAAATATTTCACAATGCTGTGCAATAAATGGGTGTTTACATTGAGGTGCCCTCAATAATGAATTTCAGATAATTGATATGAAGATACCCATAAGGAATATATTTTGCTAATATGGTTATATTTCTGTGTTTCTTTATCTATTCCTGACAACCAGATACAAGCACACATCATTGGCTTCTGCTTCATAAAAACAGTTCTGAGTTCCACATATCCACATAATATTTTTCTTCCTTTGAGCACACAATATTTAATTTGCACATATTATAAAATATTCGTTTATTTAGCGACCCATCCACTAGCAAAAAATATGAAACATTTTATACTTTTTACCACAGTGCTGTGTATGTAATATGACACCGTCAAGCATTAGAAATGCAATAACAATTTTTAAAAGACGAGCTTATCGTTATCATAATTAAAAAATAACAATAGGTGAGGTTTACCTTTTTGGGATGTTTGTAACTCTTGACAAGCTGAGTTGTGTAGGGTCGTTGATACAAAGGGTACTTTATGCATTTATTATTACCAACAAAAAAAGTGAAGAATATTTTTCTGTGTAGAACAGACGGTCCAATCAATTGAGATCTGTATTTCTCAGCACAGATCATCAATTAAATGTGAGCAGTTTACCCACAAAACTCATTACAAATTCAAAATGGCATGAGAGCAAAAGCCATCATGTTACTTATGCAGGTAAAATACAAACAATTTAAATAATTGTATTGAGAGAATGAAATGATATATTGTAGCACCATCATACTTCTCTCAATGGAAAATAAATGGAAAGAAAACACTACTTTAGATAACATACTGTGTATTCCATATACTGCACTTCAATGTAACATGGAAATATCCATCTTCAAGGTTCTATATGTTGTGGTTTGCTGACATTGCAACTATTTTGAAAGGTGGATTATTAATGGAATTCATTTTTCTTTTACAAAAAAAACATCATTTCCATTTTACCAGCGGTCCTTTAAAGATAAACTATAAAAATGTACAAAACATAACACTAGTGTTTTCAATGTTGGGTCCACATTGCAATTTTCTTGCACTGATAGATCATTAGGTCCCCTTTTATAATATTTATAGTTTCATTAGTATGATATAATTATATAATGTATATACACACTGCAAATCCGTTATCCAGAAAGCTTGGAATTACAGGAAGGCCATCGCCATTTTAATTGGATTTATTTAGAGGCCTATTTACAAAAACTCCCCAACCGAATCCCCTTAATTTAGCAATTAATGTACCAGTGCAGTTTTCTTCTGATAGGAGCACCGGCCTGAGGCATTAGGTAACTTTTGCCACCCCCCCCTTTTGCCAAAGTTATCTCCTTTTATTATGGAAGGATAGAATATACTCTCCTTGCAAGCAAAGGTTCCTTTCGTGCTTCCTTCCTATGGGTATTTTTATTTTAATTAAAGGGCTCAGGTAATCTATTATTGCTTTACCCTTTGTGTAACTGAACATAGGGGATTCTCAATGTTTATTCATTTGTATTAGTTGCCGGTATTTTGTACAATCTCTTCAATATTACGACTCTGTTTACAGTATTGGACAACAAAGGGAATACATTTCTCCTGGCTTTTTTTGCTTGCTTTGGAATATGAATTTAGGTCTTTCAATTCAACTAATTTGCTCAGCAATTGGATTGATAGGCTTCCCTTACATACCCCTCCTCTGTGGCCACTATTCTGTGGGCCCACAGGAATTGGCATTTGGGTATGGCTCTATTGGTATGAGGGCTGTGGAAGCTTGATGGCAAGATATTGTTGAGGTATGTGGGTTTTCTAAACATTTCTGTTAAAATATCTGACCCAAACACCTGCAGTCTTGCATCCAACACATTAAGGTGCTTGAAAGAGCTAAAATAACCTAAAAAAACACAAATCCACCAGTGCCATATAAACAACAGAGAATGAAGGAATTGAATGCGGTTCCCTGGACCAGACTATGAGTATTCAAATTCAGTTAAAAAGATTTCTTTAAAAAGATCTCTAAACACGGAAGTCTTTAAAAAACGTGCAAGCGTGAGTGGACACCATTTGCCTTGACCAAGCTTTTTAGCGAAACGCGTTGGCAGAGCCTCTCTTCACAGTATTTTTATTTAATTGTTGCTCAGATCCTAATACTATTTTGATCACCTTGGAAAAAACTTTTTTAAAAAAAATCTTTTTAAATGAATTTGAATACTCATAGTCTGGTCCAGGGAACCGCATTCAATTCCTTCATTCTCTGTTGTTTATATGGCACTGGTGGATTTGTGGTTTTTTAGGTTATTTTAGCTCTTTCAAGAGATAGGGTATATAATATACAAGACCACAGTCCTCAGTGTACTACTTTCTCCCCGTGTGAGGCTCCAGGGCTTAGAAAATAACAGGCAGCAGTTTCTTTGGGACTTCTCCACCTCTACACTAATTTCCTTTTCCTACTCAATTTTCCTTTAATGTCGGTCCTGGTTCCTTTTTCTGTAAACTAATTTTACTAATGAATTACCTTGTGATTTTATAATGCACTAGCACTTGCATAAATAATTCATTTTGAACCACAATCAGTCGGCGACTGAAAACATTCGAGCACTTGCACTTTATAACTTCTCTGAACTTGTTGTTTTGATAATTGTTTAACATCTACTTAAACCTATTAGAAGGTTCTAATTAATCAAGCAAGTCCTCTTTATTAGCACAAGCACTTTATAATTATCAATTGATTGGTTCTCTATATAATTTAGATAACTAATTTAATTTATTTGAGAGTGCGGGGGCTCTTACTATCTTTTTCTCTTCTTTTGAACAATTGTTAACAGTAATTTACGCCTCCGATTCTCCACGAGGTAACATTCAAACTTAAAGGACTGCCTTCCTTCTTGGTACCTGAAATGATATAAACAGGATTTTAACAAAATCTAGTCTTTACCTCTGTAGCTTGAAGGACAGGCACAATATATTGATATATTGATTGACACCTGAAATCATATAAACAGGATTTTAACATTACTCTATAGACTATAGAGATTTTGAAAAATCAATGCATCAATATCTTTTTGATTCTATTAAAAAAAAATATCATTGTGTGAAATATACTTTTCCAAGAATGAAAGGTCAACTACAGTCTTGAACTACATAGGGAACAACACCAACAGAAAATTAATTCTGCTTTCAGAGTGGGAAAGTTGAATTTAAATGCAATATGTTCAAGGCATATTATGTTTAGCTATTGAATATGTTTTCATCAACGTCAATACAAAAGATACATTTCCCAAGATTCAACACCACCATCTATAGGGAAATGATTTAGTGCTAGCTGATGTAAAATGTATGAAAGCGCCAAAAAAAATGATATACTTCAGAGCATTCATTAAATTCTGTTTTGCCTTCTATCACTAAAATCCCACTCTATAAAACCTTGTAAAACGTTTCATCCTCATGTCCTTGATAGAACAATTATGTCATCTTCGGTGTTTGCATGATAAAAGGTTGTCAACCAACTCTTATCATTTCTTTGCCAACAATAAAGTAAAACATACTTTTTCCTCTGTAACCCTTTGTAATCTAGTAAACACGTTTTGTATATTCATTAAAAAAATTCTCTTTGCTTGTAAAGAGTATAATCATCATTATATTTTAGATACAGAAAGATACTCCTCCATATGATGTGTTTACAATTTGTATGTATCAAATTTTAAACATAGTTCTGTTGCAACACTGCTCTCAAATATTTCAAAGTGGATGTCTGAGGCCTGATTTACAAAAAGTGGTACTTTAGTTCTCACTAGACATGCCGAAAAGGCTTGCAGGGACTCTCACCTACCTCCTATGTCTAGGGCTAAGGGAAGGTAACGCATAGCCTCTGTAAACCTGCACAATGAATAGGATTTTTCTACACAGTACAGCCATCTGTGCATACTTTTCTATTTATTTCTATAGAGTTTAGGGGGCCATTCACTAAGTTCGAGTGAAGGAATAGAGGAAAAATAGTTCGAATTTCGAATGGTTTTTTTGGCTACTTCGACCATCGAATTGGCTACTTTGACCTTCGACTTCGAATCGAACGGTTCGAACTAAAAATCGTTCGACTATTCGACTATTTGATAGTCAAAGTACTGTCTCTTTAAAAATTTCTTCGACCCCCTAGTTCGCCACCTAAAACCTACCGAGGCCAATGTTAGCCTATGGGGAAGGTTTATGATTGAAGGATAATCCTTAGATCGATGGATTAAAATCCTTAGAATCGTTCGATTCGAAGGATTTAATCGTTCGATCAAACGATTATTCCTTCGATCATTCGATCAAACAAATTGCGCAAAATCCTTCGACTTCGATATTCGAAGTCGAAGGATTTTAATTCGGCAGTCGAATATCGAGGGTTAATTAACCCTCGATATTCGACCCTTGATACATCTGCCCCTAGATATAACTGCTCTAGCTACCTACTAATAAAGTGGGTGAACAAGTAACTAGGTATGGGAGTGGGAAGTAGAGATGTCGCGAACTGTTCGCCGGCGAACTTGTTCGCGCGAACATCGGGTGTTCGCGCTCGCCGGAAGTTCGCGAACGTCGCGCGACGTTCGCCATTTTGGGTTCGCCATTGTTGGCGCTTTTTTTTGCCCTCTCACCCCAGACCAGCAGGTACATGGCAGCCAATCAGGAAGCTCTCCCTTGGACCACTCCCCTTCCCTATAAAAACCGAAGCCCTGCAGCTTTTTTTCACTCTGCCTGTGTGTGCTGAAGAGATAGTGTAGGGAGAGAGCTGCTGCCTGTTAGTGATTTCAGGGACAGTTGAAAGTTTGCTGGCTAGTAATCGTTTTGATACTGCTCTGTTATTGGAGGGACAGAAGTCTGCAGGGGTTTGAGGGACATTTAAGCTTAGGTAGCTTTGCTGGCTAGTAATCTACCTTCTACTGCAGTGCTCTGTATGTAGCTGCAGTGGGCAGCTGTCCTGCTTCTGATCTCATCTGCTGACTGCTGCAATAGCAATAGTCCTTGTAAGGACTGCTTTTATTTATTTTTTTGTTGTTTTACTACTACTACTACTACTACTACTACTACTACTACTACTATAAGAGCCCAGTGCTATTAGTCTAGCAGTGTTGGGGAGTGGGACTGGTGTGCTAATCTGCTGCTCCTAGTAGTTCAGCAGCACCAACTTTAATTTTTTTTTTTTAATATTCATTCTTTTTTTATTTAACTTTTTTT
Source organism: Xenopus petersii (assembly GCA_038501925.1). Classification (NCBI taxonomy): domain Eukaryota; kingdom Metazoa; phylum Chordata; class Amphibia; order Anura; family Pipidae; genus Xenopus; species Xenopus petersii. The sequence goes on along the minus strand of CM076687.1, from coordinate 94,093,166 downwards.
TTATTTTACTACCGCTGTAGTAGTGTATAAGTTGACCTTTTAGGCATTATTTGCCCTGTAGGCATTTTTTGCCCAGTGTGTTATTCAACCAACTGCTATCTAGCTGTGTGCCCGTGTTCACATTCTGTCTAAATATCCATAATATTACCGTCTCCAGAAAAAACACCGGAGTGACTTTTTTCAAGCAGCCATAATAAATTTTACGTAATCCGTATCCATCGCTGTAGTAGTGTATAAGTTGACCTTTTAGGCATTATTTGCCCTGTAGGCATTTTTTGCCCAGTGTGTTATTCAACCAACTGCTATCTAGCTGTGTGCCCGTGTTCACATTCTGTCTAAATATCCATAATATTACCGTCTCCAGAAAAAACACCGGAGTGACTTTTTTCAAGCAGCCATAATAAATTTTACGTAATCCGTATCCATCGCTGTAGTAGTGTATAAGTTGACCTTTTAGGCATTATTTGCCCTGTAGGCATTTTTTGCCCAGTGTGTTATTCAACCAACTGCTATCTAGCTGTGTGCCCGTGTTCACATTCTGTCTAAATATCCATAATATTACCGTCTCCAGAAAAAACACCGGAGTGACTTTTTTCAAGCAGCCATAATAAATTTTACGTAATCCGTATCCCTCGCTGTAGTAGTGTATAAGTTGACCTTGTAGGCATTATTTGCCCTGTAGGCATTTTTTGCCCAGTGTGTTATTCAACCAACTGCTATCTAGCTGTGTGCCCGTGTTCACATTCTGTCTAAATATCCATAATATTACCGTCTCCAGAAAAAACACCGGAGTGACTTTTTTTCAAGCAGCATTCTTATATTTTACGTAATCCGTATCCACCGCTGTGTATACGTTGACCTTGTAGGCATTATTTGCCCTGTAGGCATTTTTTGCCCAGTGTGTTATTCAACCAACTGCTATCTAGCTGTGTGCCCGTGTTCACATTCTGTCTAAATATCCATAATATTACCGTCTCCAGAAAAAACACCGGAGTGACTTTTTTTCAAGCAGCATTCTTATATTTTACGTAATCCGTATCCACCGCTGTGTATACGTTGACCTTGTAGGCATTATTTGCCCTGTAGGCATTTTTTGCCCAGTGTGTTATTCAACCAACTGCTATCTAGCTGTGTGCCCGTGTTCACATTCTGTCTAAATATCCATAATATTACCGTCTCCAGAAAAAACACCGGAGTGACTTTTTTTCAAGCAGCATTCTTATATTTTACGTAATCCGTATCCACCGCTGTGTATACGTTGACCTTGTAGGCATTATTTGCCCTGTAGGCATTTTTTGCCCAGTGTGTTATTCAACCAACTGCTATCTAGCTGTGTGCCCGTGTTCACATTCTGTCTAAATATCCATAATATTACCGTCTCCAGAAAAAACACCGGAGTGACTTTTTTTCAAGCAGCATTCTTATATTTTACGTAATCCGTATCCACCGCTGTGTATACGTTGACCGTGTAGGCATTATTTGCCCTGTAGGCATTTTTTGCCCAGTGTGTTATTCAACCAACTGCTATCTAGCTGTGTGCCCGTGTTCACATTCTGTCTAAATATCCATAATATTACCGTCTCCAGAAAAAACACCGGAGTGACTTTTTTTCAAGCAGCATTCTTATATTTTACGTAATCCGTATCCACCGCTGTGTATACGTTGACCTTGTAGGCATTATTTGCCCTGTAGGCATTTTTTGCCCAGTGTGTTATTCAACCAACTGCTATCTAGCTGTGTGACCGTGTTCACATTCTGTCTAAATATCCATAATATTACCGTCTCCAGAAAAAACACCGGAGTGACTTTTTTTCAAGCAGCATTCTTATATTTTACGTAATCCGTATCCACCGCTGTGTATACGTTGACCTTGTAGGCATTATTTGCACAGTGTTTTCTTCAAACCGCCATCTAGCTGTGTGAGCTTGTTCACATTTTGTCTAAATATTGATAATATTATCGTCTCTAGAAAAACCACTTGAGTTACTTTTTTTCAAGCAGCATTCATATATTTTACGTAATCCGTATCCACCGCTGTAGTAGTGTATACGTTGATCTTGTAGGCATTATTTGCACACTGTTTTCTTCAAACTGCCATCTAGCTGTGTGTATTATCGTTTCCAGAAAAACCAACTGAGTTTTTGTTGTTGTTGTTTTTTTAAAAATAATGCCAGGCAAAGGCAGGCCGCCACGCAGAGGCCGTGCTAGGGGCCGTGCTGCTATGCAATCCTGTGGCCCTAGCAAATTGCCCAGTTTTAAAAAGCCAATGACCCTGAACTCCCAAAATGCTGAAGAGGTAGTTGACTGGCTTACACAGCACACCCCATCCTCTACCGTTTCTAACTTTACCACAACATCCTCCTCATCCTCCACTGCTATGGCCACCCCACGTAACACTTCCTCCACCACCGGTGCCCCATCTTCACTGGAGTCAGAGGAGTTATTTTCCCATGAGTTTCTTGAACTGAGTAATGCGCAACCATTATTGGCAGAAGAAGATGAAGGAGATGAGGACGTTACACCAGATTTAATTCTGGCAGAGAACACGACAGAGATGGACATAATGATGAGTGATGAGGAGGAGGAGGAGGTCCCCGCTGCTGCTTCCTTCTGTGATGTGTCAGAAGAAATTGATGCATCTGAGGAGAATGATGATGAGGAGATTGATGTTTTGTGGGTGCCTAGTAGAAGAGAGCAAGAGGAGGGTAGTTCAGATGGAGAGACGGAGAGTCAGAGAGGCAGTAGGAGAATAAGACTTAGAAGAAGCAGGGAGGCCAGCCCGCAGGGATCAGTAGGGCAACAACATGTATCGGCACCTGTGTTCAGCCGGCCAACGCACCCGCCATTGCCGCCAATGCCGCCAACTTCTACTGTTACCGCCAGATCGCAGACTTCCAAAAAGTCAGCAGTGTGGCATTTTTTTAATGTGTGTGCCTCTGACAAAAGCATTGTAATTTGCAATGAGTGCAGTCAGAAACTGAGCCTTGGTAAGCCCAACAGCCACATAGGTACAACTTCTATGCGAAGGCACATGAGCGGCAAGCACAAAGCACTTTGGGAGCAACACCTCAAAGGCAACAGGCAAACTAAAAGTCACACTCCTTCTGGTCCAGCATCTTACTGCTCTACCTCTGCTCTCCTTGACCCATCTGAACCACCCTCCACTCCGCCTTCCACCTTGACCACCTGTTCCCATTCCCAGTCATCTGCCACCAGCCAAGTTTCTGTGAAGGCCATGTTTGAGCGTAAGAAGCCAATGTCTGACTGTCACCCCCTTGCCCGGCGTCTGACAGCTGGCTTGTCTGCACTCTTAGCCCGCCAGCTTTTACCATACCAGCTGGTGGACTCTGAGGCCTTCCGCAAATTTGTAGCAATTGGGACACCGCAGTGGAAGGTACCCAGCCGCAATTTTTTTTCTAAAAAGGGAATACCACACCTGTACCAACATGTGCAGAGCCAAGTTACCGCATCTCTGTCACTTAGTGTTGGGCCAAAGGTCCATATGACTACTGACGCATGGTCCTCCAAGCATGGTCAGGGCAGGTATGTCACCTACACTGCCCACTGGGTGAACTTGGTAATGGCTGGGAATGGGAAGCAGGGAATGGGTAGCTCAACAACAACAACAACAGTGGAGTTGGTGTCACCGCCACGGATTGCACGCGGTTCTGCCACCACCTCTACTCCTCCATCGCTCTCTACCTCGTCTTCTTCCTCTTCTTCTTCTTACTCTGCTGCTGGGTCCTCCTTCTCCTCCTCCACACCTGTGCACCCCCAGCTCCCCCTAGGCTATTCGACGTGCCAGGTACGCCGTTGTCACGCTGTCTTGGGGATGACGTGCCTGGAAAGCAAAAACCATACCGGATCTGTACTCCTGTCATCTCTGCAGTCACAGGCCGATCGGTGGCTGACCCCACACCAACTGCAGATCGGAAAAGTGGTGTGTGACAATGGAAGCAATCTGTTGGCAGCGTTGAGACTGGGAAATTTAACACATGTGCCCTGCATGGCACATGTGTTAAATTTAATAGTCCAACGTTTTGTCTCCAAGTACCCAGGATTCCAGGACGTTCTCACCCAGTCCAGAAAGGTGTCGGCCCATTTCAGACGTTCCTACACAGCCATGGCACGCCTTGCTGACATTCAGCAGCGCTACAACATGCCAGTCAGGCGTTTGATTTCTGACAGCCAGACTCGCTGGAATTCAACGCTCCTTATGTTGGAACGTCTGCTGCAACAACAAAGGGCCGTCAACGAGTACCTTTTTGAACTGGGTGGTAGGACTGGATCTGCAGAGCTGGGGATTTTTTTCCCCCGTTACTGGGTGCTTATGCGCGATGCCTGCAGGCTCATGCGACCTTTTGAAGAGGTGACAAATATGGTCAGTCGCACCGAAGGCACCATCAGCGACCTAATACCCTTCGCTTTCTTCCTGGAGCGTGCCGTGCGACGAGTGACAGATGAGGCTGTAGACCAGCGTGACGAGGAGCTGGAAGCGCACGATTTATGGTCGCAATCACCAGAACGAACCCAGGCACCTGCTGCAACGCAGGGAGAGGTGCCAGAAGTGGAGTCAGAGGAGGAAGGTGGCTTTGTGGAGGAGGAGGAGGAGGACCAACAGGAGCAGGCTTCCCAGGGGGCTAGTGGTGACCTTTTGGGGACCCCTGGTCTTGTACGTGGCTGGGGGGAGGAGACCGTGGATGATGCAGTCCTTGATAATGAGGAAGCGGAGATGGATAGCTCTGCATCCAACCTTGTGAGAATGGGGTCTTTCATGCTGGCATGCCTGTTGAAGGACCCCCGTATCAAGAGGCTTAAGGAGAAGGACCTGTACTGGGTCGCAACGCTACTAGACCCTCGGTACAAGCATAAAGTGTCAGAAATGTTACCAACATACCACAAGTCCGAAAAGATGCGGCATTTACAAACCAGCCTGCAAAACATGTTGTACAATGCTTTTAAGGGTGATGTCACTTCAGGAACTCATCAACATTCCAGGGGCAGAGGTGCCAGTAATCCTGCCACGAGCACACCTGCAAGGACAAAGCCCTTTGGCCGGTCTGTAACGTCAGACATGCAAATGTTTTTCTGTCCAAGGCAGCGCCACAACCCTTCGGGATCCACCCTCAAAGAACGCCTCGACCGGCAGGTAGCGGACTACCTGGCATTAACTGCAGATATCGACACTCTGAGGAGCGATGAACCCCTGGACTACTGGGTGCGCAGGCTTGATCTGTGGCCAGAGCTGTCACAATTTGCCATGAACCTCTTGTCTTGCCCAGCCTCAAGTGTGCTCTCAGAAAGGACCTTCAGTGCAGCAGGAGGGATTGTAACTGAGAAGAGAACTCGCCTAGGTCACAAAAGTGTCGATTACCTGACCTTTATTAAAATGAATGAGGGGTGGATCTCGGAGGGTTACTGCACGCCGGAAGACTTGTTCTGACTTCTATGCAGCTGTCCTTCTCTTCAAGCCTCATGACTCCACACACAGCTGTCCTTTAGCGTCCTCCTCCCTCCGCCACCGTTACAAACTAGGGTGCAAACCCTACTGGTTTAATTTTTTCTGGCCTCTGTGCTTCAGTGGCTGCAACCAAAAAAACTGGGCAAACAATGTCTACAAGGTCAACGTATGGCGAAAAATGACTATTTTCAGCATTTATATGGCATATTTTTTCTGGCAACTGTGCTTCAGTGGCTGCGTCCAAAAAAATGCATATTTTCTGCATTTATATGGCATAATTTTTCTGGCCTCTGTGCTTCAGTGGCTGCAACCAAAAAAATGCATATTTTCTGCATTTATATGGCATAATTTTTCTGGCCTCTGTGCTTCAGTGGCTGCAACCAAAAAAATGCATATTTTCTGCATTTATATGGCATAATTTTTCTGGCAACTGTGCTTCAGTGGCTGCGACCAAAAAAATGACTATTTTCAGCATTTCTATGGCATATTTTTTCTGGCCTCTGTGCTTGAGTGGCTGCGGCCAAAAAAACTGGGCAAACAATGCCTACAAGGTCAACGTCGTTGACCTTGTAGGCATTGTTTGCCCAGTTTTTTTGGCCGCAGCCACTCAAGCACAGAGGCCAGAAAAAATATGCCATAGAAATGCTGAAAATAGTCATTTTTTGCCATACCTTGACTCAACGTATATGGCAAAAAATTTATATTTTCAGCATTTATATGGCATATTTTTTCTGGCAACTGTGCTTCAGTGGCTGCGACCAAGAAAACTGGGCAAACAATGCCTACAAGGTCAACGTATGGCAAAAAATGACTATTTTCAGCATTTATATGGCATATTTTTTCTGGCCTCTGTGCTTCAGTGGCTGCAACCAAAAAAATTTATATTTTCAGCATTTATATGGCATAATTTTTCTGGCCTCTGTGCTTCAGTGGCTGCAACCAAAAAAATTTATATTTTCAGCATTTATATGGCATATTTTTTCTGGCAACTGTGCTTCAGTGGCTGCGTCCAAAAAAACTGGGCAAACAATGTCTACAAGGTCAACGTATGGCGAAAAATGACTATTTTCAGCATTTATATGGCATATTTTTTCTGGCAACTGTGCTTCAGTGGCTGCGTCCAAAAAAACTGGGCAAACAATGCCTACAAGGTCAACGTATGGCAGTTGTTTAAAGAGAACAGTAGATTACTAGCCAGCAAAGCTACCTAAGCTAAAATGTCCCTCAAATCCCTGCAGACTTCTGTCCCTCCAATACAGAGCAGTATCACGCAGATTACTAGCCAGCAAACTTACTATCATCTGTCCCTGAAATCACTAACAGCTCTCGCCCTACACTATCTCTTCCAAGCACACACAGGCAGATTTTTCAGATACATTTTTGCCCTTGATCCCCCTCTGGCATGCCACTGTCCAGGTCGTTGCACCCTTTAAACAACTTTAAAATCATTTTTCTGGCCAGAAATGTCTTTTGTAGATGTTAAAGTTCGCCTTCCCATTGAAGTCTATGGGGTTCGCGAACCGTTCGCGAACCGCTCGCAATTTTGCGCAAGTTCGCGAATATGTTCGCGAACTTTTTTTCCGACGTTCGCTACATCCCTAGTGGGAAGGGGAAGGTAGGGGGATATCTGCCAGTTGAGTTTATTCTTAACAAGTAGCCATTATAGCATATTAAAGTATATTTTAAGATATTCTGGACAAAAAGTCCTAATGAAATAAAGGGTGAAACAGAAACAGGCTTTCCCACAGCTCACACTTTGGACCTAGGCAGTATGCACATAGGAGCAAGCTGTGGGGCAGAAGGAGAATGAGAAGCAAATTCTGGGAAAACAAAACATTGGAGTGAGAGGTAGTTATCCATCCCTCAAACCCAGGGAGTGTCATTGTGAGTGTGTGCTCTTTTCATTGGGAGGGAGTATAATATCGGTGCATTTGATTGGTCATTATTGTTGCCTTTTTTCTCTTTTAGGGGACTTTATGGCGTATAATCAGCAGAGGCTTTGTGCACATATACTAGACGTTAACTCAACTATACTGACCCTACCGACTAGTGAAAACAGAGTTGGGAACGATATTTTAAGCGATGTGCAGTCCTATATTTATTTTAAACATAATAAAGAAATCTGTACCCACATAACTTTAGTCCAAATGTATACCAATGTTTCAAAAGTTAATTTCAATATTATTGTTTTTAATGTGTTAAATATCATTATATGTTGCACTTCCTTTTGCTTTTGTTTTATGTCGTTGCTGAGGGGGCCCTTATTTCACATTACATTTAATTGAATGCATTTTTAAATGAATAAATTCATAGTTGCATGCTGCTTTGCTCTGATTAGATTATAGCAGATATCTAGATTGTTTTTCGTTTGTTCAGTTTATGACACTGAAACAAGTTTAATACCTTAATGAAAGCTGTGAATTTATTATTTAAACATTTTAGTACTTAGATTGGAAAAAGTTTTAAGACTGCTTCATCTGATCAGAAACCCCAAGACACCATCAATTACCTACAGTTTGTAAATTAATAAATTGTTATAATATTATGCTGTAAATATCCATTGGAGCATGACATTATTTGATAATTGTAGCTACATGGTAGTTACACTAAGGAATATATCCTCAATGCAGTCAGTATAGAGAAAATATAATGTACATAATCCCCACCATGTGCAGCAGCCACTATTTTATATATACAATGGGGCAGATGTATCAAGGGTCGAATATCGAGGGTTAATTAACCCTCGATATTTGACTGGCAAATTAAAATCCTTCGACTTCGATATTCGAAGTCGAAGGATTTTGCGCAATTCCTTCGATCAAACGATCGAAGGAATAATCGTTCGATCATAAAAAACTTGGAAAGCCTATGGGGACCTTCCCCATAGGCTAACATTGGCCTCGGTAGGTTTTAGGTGGCGACCTAGGGGGTCGAAGAAATTTTTAAAGAGACAGTACTTCGATTAACGAATGGCCAAATAGTCGAACGATTTTTAGTTTGAATCGTTCGATTCGAAGTCGAAGGTCGTAGTCGAAGGTCGAAGTAGCCAATTCGATGGTCGAAGTAGCCAAAAAAAACATTCGAAAATCAAACTATTTTTCCTCTATTCCTTCACTCGAACTTAGTGAATGGGCCCCGGGCAAAAAAATCAAAGCAGCCCACATGGAAACGCGATGATAGCTGCGCCTATATATTGGGTTAACCCTTTAAGTATCACAGATCGTAGCATCTATAATCTGCGGATAAAGGGACTCAAGTGCCACAGATTGTAGATTTTACGATCTGCTGCACTTCTGGGTTGGGGAGCAGAGGCATGATCGCAATGGGCTGTAAGGCAGCAGGCACATAAAATATACCTGATCAAGCAAGAAGACAGATGCCTTCTCTTCATGGGACCCGAACAGCCCCAAAAAAAAAAAAAATAACAACAATGATAATAATAAGAACTCCAGCAAAATCATGTGATAGCTCCACAAAAAAAGTCTAAAACACACAGTCCAGCCCAGGGACTGTGCCAGTCATCATGCCCACCAGTTATCTCAGGCACAAGAAGTTTGTATGGGGACACACACACACAGACAGACAGACACACAGAGACACTCAGACAGACAGACAGACAGACAGACACACACACAGACAGACAGACAGAGACACTCACAGACACACACACACAGACCTCTCTTAAAGAAAAACTTACTCCATGCACTTGCACCTGCAGTGTAATGTATCAGGGACGCCCCTCCCCTAATGTAGAAGCAGCTCCATATGTCATGTCGGGCTGCGTGATTAAGCCAGTGCCTGGCCGGGAAGGAGAATAATTATACAATGAAGGGGGGTGGAGAGAACGAAGAGAAAAAGGCTCTCTGTGCTTCCAGCACTTCCTACTAAATCAAATGAAATGACGGACTTCCTGCCCCCTGCTTGCTCTCCCCAACGTAACTTGGAGACGGAAGAAGCAAGCAGGAGCTGAAGTCTGAAGCTACAATTGGAGCGGAGGCGCAGCCAATATTGTGAGCGAGCCGGCCCATTCTAACTATGAGATGAGCGGCCCATTGGGCAATTGCCCGAACACACACATTGCCAGTCCGGGCCTGGCCCCTATGTGTTTTTTGCAAGACTCTGGGTGCACAGCACACATATTATATATTTATAATCATATACTTTCTATGTACCGACTATCAAAATATGTTGGACATGGGTCTACATCTGAGAAATCTTTGGTGCCTAAACTAGAGTCTTTTGTTTAATCCTGCATTTTAAATATAGTTGAGCATACATCTATAATTATATTATCTGCAGCTGGCCAGGAGCCAAAGTAGTAAATAGTCTGCATTTCTAATTGGATTATCACTTTAATCAAGTAGTTCCCAAAGCAGTAACTTGAACTTTTCAAGAAATGTGAAAATGAAAGATTTGTTTTCTTCGGTGTATGATAATGTCTGTTCTTTTGTACAGGAGGTTGTTGAGAAACGCATAGAATTCATTACATTTGTAAATCTCAAATCTCTAAATGTGAAGGAGGAATGTAATATGTGTTGTTACCGCAAAAAAACATTTGCAAAGACCATTGCAAATTTTAGCAACCATGTTTGTATTCTTTTTGGCTGATTACAGACCTCAACGACTTCCTTGCAAAGTTTGCCACCAAATGGATTTTGCAAACATTTGTAGTGTAAGTAATAATAAAAAGCGAATTTAGCAACAAAATACTTAACGAAAATTCAGAAAGGTGTTAATGTTAACCTTTTACTTAGCGATGCAATAATGATTTTGCAAGCATCGCTAAATATTAAAAAAAAAACTGCATTTTAAACATGTGAGTTTTAATTACATTCCCCAGAAAGTGTCTTATCTAAACAATTCTTTAGTTTATATTTTGTCCTTTCTCTGTATTAATAATATGCAGGTATAGATATTGCTATCAAAAATGCCTGAGACCTGGGGTCTTTCCATAATTTGGATCACCATACCTTAAGAGACTTATTTATTTAATGTCAGATGTCAGATAGGGCTTGTGACTAAACTCACAAACCCTAAGGCCAATGGTCGTAGATTTTATTAAAAGGTCTGAATATAAAGGGGGTTATTTATTAAGGTCCGAATTTATCTCAGTATTTTTAAGTTAGAAATCCGAGCAACTTTACCCAAAGTAATTTACCCAAATTGACCTTATTTATGATGAAAGCCTGAAAAAATAGGGTCAAGCTAACTTCGGAGCTTTCCCAGAAAACTCCGAATTGTTCGGAGTATTGCACAAAACTAAGATTTTTTTGTAGTTTCTGAGTTTTTTTGGCAGAAATCAAGAACTCATTGGATATCGGTATGGATATCAGCGCAGACACTGGGACAGTCCCCATTGACTTATACAGGACCTTCGGGGTTTTGAATTCGAAGTTTTTAGACCATCGTACTTTAATAAATCTCGAAAAATTCATTGTTTTTTTTCCTCCGAAAACTACAAATTTTCCGAGGCTTGGATATACCTTGGTATACATTATACCTTGATAAATAGCCCCCAAAAAGTGTAAATGAAAAAAAGAGCTGAACAATGCTCTAAAAAAAACAAATACCTCAAAAAAAAACTCTAAAAATGTGAGTTTTTCTGACAACTCATAGCATAAAAAATTGAAAAACCTCTAAAAGTCCAATTTGATTTAAAGTAGTCCAATGACATCAGCACAGCTCCCATTGACTACTATAGGATCTTAACAACTTTTACTTGGCAAAGTTTAGTATTAAAGGTTTTCGTGTTTATTTCACTTAGTAAATTTTGAATTGTTTGGGCTTTTTAAAAATATAGGAAAACCACAAATATTCTGAGATCTGTGGAAAAAATTTGATTGTTAGTAAATAGACCCCTAAGTCTGCTAAAAATAATTTAAACATTAGGGGGCAGATCAAAAGTTGAGGTGACTTTTCAAATTCAAAAAATTTTAATTTCTAGCTTTTTTTGTGTACTTCGACTAGGGAATAGTCCAAATTCGATTAGAATTTGAAAAAAACTTGAAAATTCGAATATCGAAATTTATCATGTACTGTCTCTTTAAAAATTCGACTTCGACCATTTGCCATCTAAAACCTGCTGAATTGCTGTTTTAGCGTATGGGGGACCTCTTAGAACCTATTTGGAGTCAATTGAAAAACGTAGAATCGAATTCGATCGAATTTGCTATTAATTCGATTTGTGTGATTCGAATTAGGCCGAATATGGACCTATTCGATTGAAAATGGACCAATTCGGCCAAAAAACTTTGACTTAATTTTGGTTGGTCTTTTGAATTCGAAATTCGACCCTTGATAAATTTGCCCCTAGGTATACCCAGTACAACTATGTTTTGATAACAATGTGGATTCATGGAGCTTAGTTAGGATCAAATACAAGGTACTGTTTTATTATTATTATTGGCGAACTAGGGGGGTCGAAGTTTTTTTTAAAGAGACAGTACTTCGACTGTCGGACGATTTTTAGTTCGAAGTAGCCAAAAAAAAACCATTTGAAATTCAAAGTTTTTTTTCTTCTATTCCTTCACTCGAGCTAAGTAAATGGGCCCCTTAAAGTTTAAATGATTTTTAAAGCAGGAGTGTCCATACTTTACTAATGCGGGGTCTACTTTTAGTGATGTTGCCCAATTTTGATGTACATCCATAAAAGTATTGTTAGTACAGGTATAGGATCCCTTATCTGGAAACCCGATATCCAGAAAGCTCCGAATTACGGAAATGGCTGTCTCCCATAGACTCCATTTTATCCAAATAATCCAAATTTTTAAAAATGGTTTCCTTTTTCTCTGTAATAATAAAACAGTAGCTTGTACTTGATCCCAACTAAGATATAATTCATCCTTATTGGAAGCAAAACCAACCTATTGGGTTTATTTAATGTTTAAATGAATTTCTAGTAGACTTAAGGCATGAAGACCCAAATTACGGAAAGATCCGTTATCTGGAAAACCCCATGTCCCGAGCATTCTGGATAACAGGTCCCATACCTGTATTCTGTTCCATGGAAAATACTACTTAAATACTGATTTATGAGAAAATGTGTATTGTTATATTTAAACATGTATTTCTTATGTAACCATAACATAATAATTATCTGAATAAAAAGAATGAAACAGGAGGGTGATTTAGACAAGCTGTTTGTTGACAGTGTCTTGAGATCTACTGATCACCAGCTAAAGGTCTACTGGTAGATCCCAATCTATCTTTTGGACACCTCTGATTTAAAGTATGGAGATCCAAATTACAGAAAGACCCCTTATCCTGAAAATCCCATTTCCTGTGCATTCTGGAGAACAGGTTCCATATCTGTATATGTGATCATGTACACGTATGTACATGCCACCTCCCTTTCTTTTTTCATTATTATTTCTCCCTGCCTTCCGTAGATGTTTCTCTATTCTTATCAATATGGTAGATGTTATAGTATGGAGATGATTGATTGTTACTCATTAAGTGCAGGATATCATTGTGGGCAGATGTGTTATGAAATATGAGAATAAAAAAAACACAAGTAGAGTTTCTCATGTGTAATCAATCTATTTTGCAGATAACCAATGACATCTACAATGGAATTTGACATAGGATTAAACGCTCTATTGCTTTGCTCTCTAACAATATAAACTGATCAATAAGCAAGCAAACCAGAGCTACAGTATCATTTACAGTGACCATAAGTCCATTCTAAGGGTATATTTTGTGCTGTACATATAGAATCTGAAATGGTGTTGTGAGGACTTACCCTAGTGGTCTAGCGGGCCGGCGGGGACACCCACTGCATTGATCCTCCGCTCTCCCTTGCCGGTTCTCCTATGGTACGTGGCGCGCACTTCCAGGTTTTGCGTGTTGCGAATGACGTCATCGCATTTTTGCGCGAACGTTTAAATATTTAAAGGGGCTTTTGATACAAACTAATTGCCCGTTGTTGCCCAGTCTACTTTGTTAGTTCCTGGGTGCGATTTTGTCCTGTTTTGACCCATGCCTGTCTGACTATTCTGAACTCTGCCAAATCTGACCCTTGCATGCCTGACTACTCTGAACTCTGATTATCCTGACCCTTGCCTGCCTGACTATTCTGATTTTACTGATATTGACCCTTGCCTGCCTGACTATCCTTGAACTCTGCCTGCACCGACCACTGCCTGTCTGACCCTGCTTGAACTTTGCCTGCACCGATCCCAACCTGTCTAACTACGGCTTTGCCTATTCTTAGTACTGTGCCTTCCATCCAAAGACTTTACAACAACCATGCCAGAACTTTTGCTTGGCTCCTCTCGTATTAAGTCCTGGTAGAAGTGGAGCTGAGACTAGGGAGCCTAGCACCTGTTCTGGATTTGTATATATATATATATATATATATATATATATATATATATATATATATATATATATATATTATCAAAACAGGGGGGTTGTGGGAGCACTCTAAAGGCTTTAAAGTATATATATATATATATATATATATATATATATATATATATATATATATATATATATATATATATAAGTATAATAAATGCTATTGCATATGTACCCAAAACAGGGGTTATTTTGTTACAAAGTTATGATCATAAAATTGATAAGCCACCATACCACGTCAAGGTAAACCCCTCAGTGAAAAAACAGCGTTCAATGGACATTGATTACAGGTAACCCCCATTCGGGGTTTACCTTGACGTGGTATGGTGGCTTATCAATTTTATGATCATAACTTTGTAACAAAATAACCCCTGTTTTGGGTACATATGCAATAGCATTTATTATACATATATATATACTTTAAAGCCTTTAGAGTGCTCCCACAACCCCCCTGTTTTGATATTGTATGTGTATATATATATATATATATATATATATATATATATATATATATATATATATTCTATAATTTCTAAAAGATTTTGCTGATTGTCATTCAAATCATATGACCTAGGAGGGCTGTCTAGAAAATCCTGCTAGAAGGATTTAATTTGAATACTGATATAATGTGCACCTGACAATTTTCAAATGATTTCATAACCCTAACGTGATCTGATCCTTTTAATTATCATTTTATTAAACACACACATTTAGCACTGCACACACTGTTTAATTGTTTGCAGGTGTTGCTACGTGAAAACCCATGGACAAGATTCAATTTGAGGAGAAATCTTTTTATCCTAATTCACTTCCAGTTTTTTCCCATAGATTTCAATAGAGTGGTACGCTATTTTAAATGTAGCATTCATGTTGTCTGCACAGTGACCTACTAGGTTATTCAGGACAAGTCAGTGCATACAATATCAAAAAGTATCTTTGTATATTGCTTGTTTTAATATATTTAAAAGGGTTTTGTAAACCATTTGCCTGCGTCTATATTTCAGGAGTAAAACATTTCCAAAAGGTTAACTTTGATTGGGTAAAGCACAAAGGAAATAAACTTACCCTGATTATTATGTCCTAAAAAATGTTGAATACCTACACAAGAATAATGGTATTACTTTTGTAGCGCTATAGTAAACGGACTTGTGCTAGGGCAGTTTAAGCTACTTTCCTTGGTAGGCTGAGACCACCGATGAGCTCTCTTTCTCAGGGGTAAGCCCTCGCAGCGGGGTGGAGGCAAGGGTGTAGTGTAACTGTAACCTGATGCGATAGCACAATGATGGGTGCCAGTAGTTCTTTAACAGTTGAACAAAGAACAGTATTTATTGAACAATAGCACATAGATCATTTAGCACATTGATCCACAATGGAGTATAGAACATACACAGCAGCATAAAGGAAGCATATACTCACAGCACGTATAGGCTGAATCCCCACAGGCTAGGGAATATACCGCAGAGAGTAAGTTGACAGCATGCGATGGGTATTTCCCAGTTTTCAGGATATCTTCCAGTGGCAGACTAGGGGAACTCCTGACATCCCTATCTCAACACTTGATTCCTTACTCTGGGTCAGTAATACCCTGGGATCTTAATCCCTCTAATCTCCTCGGCGGAGCCTTGAGCTGCTCAACTAAATAACCTCTCTATCACTCCTAGAGCGATCTATAAAACGAGTATAGCTGTCTAATTACTAGGGCCAAGGCGCCTAGGGCCAGCACTACCCATTCCCTTCCAGCCTGCTTGGTTGGGCTAAAGCAATGGACCCAGAGCACATGGTTCCTAAACCTTTTACACTCTGGCACAGTGCTATCTGGTGTACACTGTGTGAACTGCAGGGGTTACATAAGCACAAGGTCCCCATAAGGACCCACTGAGGTGTCCATATTACTAGGGATGTGCCTGTCTGTAAAGTCTAAGGGTGTCTAAGATTTTCACATCCCTACATTTTAATGATCTATTGGATAGTGCACATCTTACCATTGTTGGTAAGATTCTCTCTATGAGGGCCCCTTAATGATACAGTCTGATGCCATGATGGACATGAACTAATCTAATTAGAATGTGAGTCAAAACTGGTATGAAATATAAATTATAGGTAATAATTGAAGTTTTAGTTGAAGAGATGATATACTTATTTTCTAAATATCCACCTGGATAGGTCACTTGTCAAATAGTAAGATGTTCTTATATGCATAAACATATGTATGCATACAGAATGTGCTAGCACTGTTATGTCAGCAAGTATTTACTGTATGTTACTAATTCACATACCATACTAGCATACAGTCTATAACGGTCCACATTCAATTCAGTGAGAAAAAGGTTTATCATGTGAAAAGTCATGTATGTGATTTAATTTCAGATGCAATTCAATGTAAAAAAAAAAATTCACAGTTTAGGCCAGACTCACTTCATTGTGTAAAAAGTCATGGACAAGATTTGATTCAAGGAGAAAAAACTTCTCATAATTCAGTTCCAGTTTTTTCCCATAGAGTTCAATACAGTTTTCATGTGACAACACATAATACTTTTTTTTAATTGAATTACATCTCATATTGAATCTTGTCCATGACTTTTCACATGATAAACCTTTTTCTCACTGAATTACACCTGGCCCGTTATCTCTTAAAAACTCTATTGACGTCTATTGGAAAACAACTGGAACTCAATTAAGAGAAAAGTGTTTTCTCCTTGGTCCTCAAATTGAATCAGAGCCATGAGTTTTCACATGATAAACCATTAGATCACCTTTTCTCACTGAATTGAATCTGGCCCAGTATTTGTAAAATCAGTATAAAATCTGATCCCAAATGAGAATTTAAATCCAAATCCAAGTAGAATAAAAACATGGTGTGTTCTTGTATTGTCTTAATATCCAACAAGGCAAAGATAATGTTCCTTGCTACAAATTCTAAACTTTTATTTTACTATATTTATCACTGTCTTGGATGAGGGTGTCAGGGGAGTATCATATATATTCTACTACTTATTTCTGCTTCAACTGATGCTGGTTGGGTTATTATTGCTATGTATGCTCATTATTTTAATGATTCTGAATTCCCTTTATATTCTGTTTGTTCAAGAACCCTGGAAAGAAATGCACTTGTGTTGAAATACAGTAAATTGCTTTGTCATTGCCTATTCCTGTATCATACATTAAATATGTTAAATTGATTTAGAATTTCTTTTTTTCTGCAAGGAGATGATATTTTTGTTATTTCACAGCATTTCCTAAAGTAATCAAATTAACTAAATTGTTACTGTAAGATCCTACCTGGCTGTTGGCCCAGGGTGTGCATTAATATGGGTCAAGAGGTAAGCACATCTGAAACACAAATTATTACATTACAGAGTTACTCTCTACAAAGTGTTGGTTCAGAAATTATGCAAATCAAATGCTCTTAACATTTTAAAGAATATCCCCTTTTTATTTTCAGTAAGTACATTGTATTGAATTTCATAATCATAAAAATCCTGCTCTTATTTATATAGTCCTACAGAATTCTATATTTTCCTTAGGAAGTGATCCCGTCATTGGAAAACATGTTTTTTTCAAAATGCATCAGTTAATAGTGCTTCTCCAGAATTCTACACTGAAATCCATTTCTCAAAAGAACAAACAAATTTTTTTATATTCAGTTTTGAAATCTGACATGGGGCTAGACATATTGTCAATTTCCCAGCTGCCCCTAGTCACGTGACTTGTGCCTGCACTTTAGGAGAGAAATGCTTTCTGGCAGGTTGCTGTTTTTCCTTCTCAATGAAACTGAATGTGTCTCAGTGATACATGGGTTTTTACTATTGAGTGTTGTTCTTAGATCTACCAGGCAGCTGTTATCTTGTATTAGGGAGCTGTTATCTGGTTACCTTCCCATTGTTCTTTTGTTTGGCTGCTGGGGAGGGGGAAAGGGAGTGTGTAATATCACTCCAACTTGCAGTACAGCAGTAAAGAGTGATTGAAGTTTATCAGAGCACAAGTCACATGACTTGGGGCAGCTGGGAAATTGATATTATGTCTAGCCCCATGTCAGATTTCCAAATTGAATATAAAAAAATCTGTTTGCTCTTTTGAGAAATGAATTTCAGTGCAGAATTCTGCTGGAGCAGCACTATTAACTGATTTATTTTGAAAAATGTTTTCCCATGACAGTATCCCTTTAAGAAGTCTACTGATGGCAGCCAGGTACCAAAAATAAAATCAAATTCCTACCATCACCCCCAAATATATAGATGTAACAAATATATATATATATTTTTTTATACTTACTTACTTAAACTTACTTCTTACAAAAATATTTTTTTTGTGGATAATACTTGATGGATTCAGTTGGAAAAAGCAAACATATTCATAATACTGTCAGAAAAAAATCCAATTACAAAACCACATCTCTTTGATTTTTTTACATTCTGATAGGACAAAAACATTCATGCTCTTATGAATTATTTATTTTCGAGATGTGTTGCAAGTTAGTTGAAGAACAACATATAACACTGAATTTTACTTTGGTTGCAGCCAGAAAATGAATGCTTAGCAATGAATAACAGTCCCAAGTGCATAGTATGAATGACAGAAGTTTTAATATACAATTTTAATATTGCATTATAGTGTTGAATTGGTAATTAGAATCAATATCTCAATCAAATTCAGAGCTTTGAGATCAAAGTGTGCATTGAGTGTAAGTCTCAAGACTGAAGTAGAAAATTGCTGCTAGGTGTTTTCTTCAAGTACTGCTAAGGAACTGAGTTTCTTTCAGAGTATTTAGTGGCATAATCCTCATTTTGAACAAGTTTGAGATTCTAAAACTTGATATGATGTCATGATGAATGGAGGCTAATTTACCTGACATTATTTAATTTTGTAAACTTCTTAGCAATAAAGAGCAACACTCAAAATAGGTTTTCCTGTAAACGAAGCTCCCGCAGTTTATGATCTTTAAAAAATAAAACATGTTGACTCTCTCCAAAGTTTAGGCTAGATTCAAATCAATGATGAAAACTTATAGGCGAGATTCAATTAGAGAAAATACAACTTTTCTTTCAAAAGGAAAACTATACTTCCAAACAATGTAGGTCTCTATAAAATATATTGCTTAAAACAGCTCACATGTAAAACTCTGCCTAAAACAGCCCATATGTAAAACTCTGCTTCATCTAAATGAAACATTTTCATAAAAATGTACTTTTTTAGCAGTATGTGACACGGGGTAATCCTAAATAGAAAATTGTCATGTTATGTACTAAGGGCTGCGCCTGGGATCATTTGACTCACAGTGCACACAAACAAACCATTGGCACACATACATGTTAAGGTGGCCATAAACGCAAAGATCCGCTCATTTGGCGACATTGCCAAATGAGGCGATCTTTCTCCGATATGTCACTGAAGGCTATATCGGGGGTAATCTGAACGTTCGGCCCTATGGCCGAATGATCAGATTACGATCAGAGCGCAATGGGCTCCGGGATGGTCGAGACAAAATCAAACCTGTCCAATTGACCAAACGACCGATCTCCGCCGGACGAAAAATGTCAGGACTCTCCACACACGGTCCGAAAATCGTACGAATCCTCGATTCGTACAATAGGATTAAAGTTCTGTCTTGTACTCTTACACTTCTTCCTGTTACAGTTAAAGCTGCATTATTTCTGGTCAGATGATCTCTGGGGGAGCACACAGACCATCAAACAATGGTGTGTCAAGGGAAAAAATAAATAAATACTATTATAAAAAAATAATATTTTTTTTGGCGATTAGTGTGCTAAAAGTCAGAATAAAAAAGTACTGGAAGTTATCATGATCTGCGCTGGGTTTCATTCAATAATCCAAATAATTTGCGTTTTACAGCGATAATTAGTGAGGGGCGAATTTATTCACCAGGCGCGAATTCGCTGTGAATTTGCGCGATTATGCAGCGAATAAATTCGGGGAAACGCCCGCAAAAATTCGCCCGAACTATATTCGCCGGCATCAAAAAATGTTTTTGCCGCGTCTAAAAAAAAACGCCAGCCGGCGTCAAAAACGGCACAGTTTCGCGAATTTTTCCCCGTTTCGCGAATTTTGCAGGAAATTCGCACATTTTCCGGCAAGGCGAAACAGCGCAAATTCGCCCATCACTAGCGATAATCAGAAAATCTGAAAAAAATCATAGGAATCACACAAAATAAACACAGGAACATGTTTATATAAGAGCAGGGGCTGCGCCTGCAGGGGGGCCCAGGAGGTATAGGGGCCCCACAAGGCCCTAATTCATATACAATTTCAATAAATATTGGAGAAACAAGTCAACCTCTAAACATTTTGGGGGCCTGAAAAATAATTTGCTGTGGGGCCCAGTAATATCTAGTTACGCCACTGTATAAGAGGGAAAAAATGCTGTAAACATTTTGGGCTTGTAACTAATGATGTTCGTACTGAAACTATTTTCATTATCCATTCTGACTGATTTTGCTCTGCTTTTGTTCTATGGCCAAGCCAAATTTGTCAACTACATTTTCTAGCATAGATGAAAACTATTGGTAGGTTCTGACACTATATTGTTATATCGGTTGCTTTTCAAATTAAAAAAAAAATATAGAAATATAAAGCCTACAGTATAAATATATAGAAATATACTTCTTCAGTACTTTTCTATATACTGCTATACTCCTGTAACAGGCTTGTCAAATGTGGTTGGCAGTGGGATCAACAATTATTTCCAAAGCACATGCCCATTTTGTGTCATCTTCATGAATTTCTTCATAATACAAATTCTTGTGAACAGAGACTTTTTCTCTCTCTTTATCATGATTTTGTTATTAAGATGACAATTAATTAATTGATTTATTCTTACTTCATGTTGTCTGTACCCAAGGTACAAATGTTCATAAATCAGCCCATATATATTCACTTTCATGGCAACTGAGTAAAACCTAGAGTTCATGGCTTTATTTTGTAGCTCAGATTACAACACCCTGTAGACACAAAATGCATGTTTCCTTGGTTTGCCTAAGTTAATAATACATTAGAGCAGTTCATATACTGTATAACAATATATCTGGTATCAGACAAGGGATAACTCCAGTTTGGTGGTCAAATAAATCAGACTCGAAACTTAGATTAAGAATCAATAATCCTCTTGTTTAAAACTGATAAAGGTATTAACTTCCTAGGCTGGAGACATGTGGAAGCGTATATAGTAGGAGTCAGATTTTAGTGGTTTTAGAGGTTTTTTAAACCACCACTAAACTCACAAACCACGACTGTCAATGAATTTATTAAAAGATCAGGATGTAAAAAGTGCAAACAAAAAAAAAACGCTGAACGATGCGCTAAAAAATACTAATACCTCGAAAACCTCTAAAAATTTGAGAAAGGGGGGGAGGGTGCGCACCCTCCCCCCCTTTCTCTTTACATACAAGTGGACCAGTGGATCCATTCCTTTTTTGGGTGCTGCTTCTATTTTCACGGAAGCGCGACTTCACCTTTGTAAATAGAGCTCTAAAAATTTGAGTTTCTTGGATAATTCCTAGTGAAAAAAAATTCAATAAGAACAGCACAGCTCCCATTGACTTCTGTAACACCTGAACAACTTTTACTTGGTGACGTATTAAAGGTTTTCGCGTTTTTTTCACTTAATACATTTCAATTTTTTGTGTTAAAAAGGCTTTAGTTCCTCACAATTTTATGCTATAATTTTGTTCGACCCACTGAATTAAAACTGAAAGTCTGCAGTTCAACTGCATCTGAGTTGTTTCATTTAAAATTCATTGTGGTAATGTACAGAACCAAAGTTCTCTGCCCAAATATTTCTGGACCTAACTGTATCAAAATAATAAAGATTTTAGCGGTGTTAAAATGTAAATCTTTACCAAAACACCTTATCCATTGCCAGAGGAAACATTAAAAAAACAACTAATATACTTTTATCCTTTAATATTTCTACTTTACATAGACCAAGGAAAAATAAAAAGGAAGCTATAATTGACATTTGGTCAATATTAAGGCAATGGGTTCCTTGAAACGTATTCCAAATACATGGTTTAATGAAATTCAACTTTCTATCCAATAATATTTCAAATACATGGTTTAATGAAATTCAACTTTCTATCCAATTTTTTTTTATTGTTTTACTATCTTTTACAGAACTTTTAAATAAATCTTGTTTGTATGTGCAGTGGATGGAAGCAAGTAAAATGCTATTTCAGTTGAAAACGTCTACCAATGCAGACTTCAGTTTACAAAATTAATTAGAGTGAATGAATATTAAATGATAATTCTCAGCTGCAAATCTCTGTTCCAGGTTTCATGTACTTAAGGGGAAAATCTGAACTTTTCTTCTTTATTTTTCCAGCTGTATGCTATTAAACAACATCAGATTTATTTACACTGGCACTGAGATGTTACCTATATCAATTAATTAACTTCATTCCTTAGATGGTGCAATGCATATTCATTTCCAATAAACCTCATTGTGAGTTATCATGATATATTTGTTAACCTTACTACACCTTACTAGAAAATAACATTAAATAATAAAGTACTGTTACATCCAATCTGTGTTACTGTGCTTAAAACCTATCAATCAATTTTTGGTATCTAAAAGGTCAAAATAAAATAGAGAAGTATCAGTATTACAAATTCACTGTTGTGCCCATGAATATCCTGAAATGTATCTATCTATTCTCTTTTTCAAAATGTTAAAGATATCCAAGTGGACAGGTTGTTTACAAATGCTACAATACATGTTATTACTTGGGATGAGTTTAAGGCTTGGTCAGAGAGACTTTCTCACAGTTGTTAAAGGGATACTGTCATGGGGAAAAAAAATGTTTTCAAAATGAATCAGTTAATAGTGCTGCTCGAGCAGAATTTTGCACTGAAATCCATTTCTTAAAAGAGCAAACAGATTTGTTTATATTCAATTTTGAAATCTGACATGGGGCTAGACATATTGTCAATTTCCCAGCTGCTCCAAGTCATGTGACTTGTGCTTTGATAAACTTCAATCACTCTTTACTGCTGTACTGCAAGTTGGATTGATATCACCCCCTCCCTTTCCCCCCCCCAGCAGCCAAACAGCAGAACAATGGGAAGGTAACCAGATAACAGCTCCCTAACACAAGTTAACAGCTGCCTGGTAGATCTAAGAACAACACTCAATAGTAAAAACTCATATCCCACTGAGACACATTCAGTTACATTGAGAAGGAAAAACAGCAGCCTGCCAGAAAGCATTCCTCTCCTAAAGTGCAGGCACAAGTCACATGATCAGGGGCAGCTGGGAAATTGACAAAATGTCTAGCCCCATGTCAGATTTCAAAATTGAATATAAAAAAAATCTGTTTGCTCTTTTGAGATATGGATTTCAGTGCAGAATTCTGCTGGAGCAGCACTATTAACTGATTCATTTTGAAAAAATTTTTTTCCCCATGACAGTATCCCTTTAAGTACCCAGTAAGCATAAGTCATAGAACATACAAATCACAGTTCATTCCAATAAGGATGGCCTTGCCATACACACATGGGCTTTATGAACATTCCATCTGTCAGATGAAACATTTGATGGATTAGGTTGCTGGCAGATTTTCCTGTGCAACTTTCTCTAGTTACTTCAGGAAAGTCATGCTCTGATGTCCATTGCTGCACTCTGACCTGTTACAAATATTAAAAAAGAAAAACTTAAATGGCACACTTTGTATGAGAAATCAGTTTTGTTAGCCAAAAAAAGTTACATAGTTTTTTGGCTAATAAAACTATTTTCTTATACAGAGGGGCAGATGTATCAAGGGTCGAATTTTGAGGGGTTAAATCCCTCGAAATTCGACTGGGGAATAGAATCCAATAGGCAATTCGGGCGAATTTACGCGCTGGCGAATAGTCGAATTGGCGAATATTCGCCAGGCGAATAGGCGCTCGATCGAATATTCGCTCGAAGGATTTTCATTCGATCGAATGCCTTTTTATTTGATCATAAACTTGGAAAACAAGCCTATGGGACTTTCCCATAGGCTTTTAAAGCAATTCGGTAGGTTTTAGGTGGTGAAGTAGGCAGTCGAAGTATTTTTAAAAGAGACAGTACTTCGACAATAGAATGGGCGAATAGTCGCAGCGTTTTTGCGCTCGACCTATTCGAATCATTCTACTCAGGCGAATTTACGCCAATTCGATAGTCGAGGAACACAAAAAACTACTCGAAATTCGAGCTTTTTTCCTTCTATTCCTTCACTTGAATTTAGTGAATGGGCCCCAGAGTGTCTATCTACTGTAAGTTTTTCTTTTTTGAGTATACACAAAATGGAGACTTTAATGGGCAGCCTCCTGTGGATTAGCACCTTGAATTGGGTGTGCACTTTCTACCTCTTTTTGTAATTTGCCTGTTACAAATATCAGACCACTATGCAGTTATAAACATTGCCAGAGAGTCTTTTCTTCCAGTGGATAAGTACCCAGTATGGAACATACAGTTCACAGTTCATTCCAATAGGAAGGGCTTTTGCCATATACACATGGACTCCATGGACATTTCATCTGTAAGCTGTAGGCAGTCAGCTGAGACACTTGCTGATTTACTAGTAGATTTCCCTGTGCAATACTCTCTAGTTACTTGAGAAAAGTCATGCTCTGATGTCCATTGCTGCAATATGACTTGTTACAAATATCAGACCAATATACAGTTATAAACAATAAGCAAAAGGGAATTTTACTGAAACTGGTGGGAAAACTCATTGAGGTAAGTCTTTCTGCTGTGTTAGTTTTATAAGGACAGAGGTTCACCTTGTCTGCCTACCCAAGCTCTTTAATCAGAGCTGAAGTAACTAACTCCTAACCTGAGTTACATCAAATAGGACTTAAATTGGTGACCTAATCATCTGTATTACCATGTTTTTACCCTTGATCTCCACCCCTGTACTGTTGGGGTCACTTGTCTCAAGTTGTCTTAAATTTAGCAGGGATTCATATTCCACAGAGAAAATTGCTGCCAATAAGGTTTCACCCCCCCCATAGAACAGAATAGTGTTCAAATGCTCAAAGCAAAGACATCCAAGTAGCTTAAAAAATACTGCTTCATTGGTTACTGTGATGCTCTCTGAGAGAACCTAAGAAGTCAGAAAATTGTATTTGACACAAGCCATATAATAGTTCTCTAATTCGAGTAATAATGACCATGTCCCCTATTTCATATACTATCCCTCCGTGCACTTATATTTCTCTGTGGAAGGGTAAAACTAAAGCGGCAGATTCACTAAAGGGCGAAGTGCCTAATGCTATCGACTTTTCGCCAGCGTTGCCACCCACAGGGACATCGGCAATTCACTAAGAGGCGCAGGCGCCAATTCGCTAGTGAACAGAACCGCCGCTAGCATTCGCTCTGCTCGGACAATCGTTACTTTGCAAATTCACTAAAGTGCGGATTTTACTGAACGTTACCTCTTTCGCCAGAGTTGACTTTGCCGCCTCAGACCAGGTGAAATGCTAAAAAGAAATGTGAAAATCTATAGGGAATAAATGTAACTGAATTAGGAGAATTTATTTTTCTCCTCGAATTGAATCATGTCCATGACCATTCACATGATAAACCATCAGAACTTTTTGTCACTGAATTGAATGTGGCCAATTGTCTGTTTAGGTCACTTCACAATAAATAATCTGTTGGAACATAGGAAAAGTTACATTGCTTTTAAGGGAAAAATGCACCTTTTAACAAGTAAAACTTGATATAAAGCCAGTTTCTAATATTTAGTAGTTGAATTAAAAAAATTCAATTTTAAATGTATGCTGTTTATTCCACTCTGCTCCACTATTTTTAAAGCCTCTACTTTCTATGTTTATTGATTGACATGTCACCATGATATCAAGCATACTAAATGCTCTCAGATCTTAGCAATAAATAAAAAACACTCTTCTGGTTCAATCGAGTTCTGAGCAACAGAGTAACCAGAGATATGTATGATGTGCTCCAAACATGTATTATTGGGCCTCCTTTTAAAGTCTGCTTATAGTGAGACCAGACTTCAAATCTGTAGTTTTCATGCTGAGATGTTAAATAATTCTTATATGTAGTTGAACAGCTTGGTAAACAGAAACATTATTAATGAAACTGTAGTCTGCTTTACTGCGTCAAGAGTGACACCCAAATTATTTGGACGCCCATTGACTCTAATGCATTAGGAGAAAATAGGTGCTCGCATAAAAATTGTAGTGCGTCAAAATAATTTTTACACCCATTGACTTCAATGCATTTCACACATTTTTCCCATCACTGAATATGATCACAGCATAAGTTATATGGTGTAAAACACTTGTAGAGTGAAAAACAGGAGGTCAGAAATAATACATTAATAAGGGGCAGATTTATCAAAGGTCGTGGTGAATTTTCGAATGAAAAAAATTTGAATTTCGAGTTATTTTTTGTGTACTTTCAACTAGGGAATAGTTCAAATTCGATTCGAATTTTAAAAAAAATTGTACTGTCTCTTTAAAAATTTGACTTCAGTTGTACTGTCTCTTTAAAAATTAGACTTCAACCATTCGCCATCTAAAACCTGCCGAATTGCTGTTTTAGCCTATGGGGGACCTCCTAGAACCTATTTGGAGTCAATTGGGGGACTCCAAGGAAAAGCTTTTTTGAATCGAATTTGACCAAATGTGCTATTCCTTTGTTTCATACGATTCAAATTTGACCAAATACGGACCTATTCGATCGAAAACTGACCTATTCGACCAAAAAAAAAACTTCTACTTCATTTCGTCCTTTTTTATTCGAATTACGACGTTTTTCAGTTAAAAATTTGACCCTTGATAAATATGTTAGGAGAATGGCTGCCAAGCTGGGAATGTTTACACTGGAGTGGGGGTGCTTAAGGCAAAATATAACAACAAAATATAACAACTATATACTGTATGAAGAGATAGAATAACCATACCATGAACTCACTTTTGTCTCATTCACCAATAGATTAGTACAGAAATTGTTCCCTTGGGATTTGAAGAAAAAAACATTGCATTTGAAATTTTGACAAGGGTTTTACATTGCGTGCTATGAAAAAAGGGATATTTTGCAAGGGCGAACATACAAAGTTGAAATTAGCTATTGGAATAAATTGGAGAATCACTGACCTTTTGGAGTTAGGAAGAACATTTGTTTCTCCTTTTTCTGGATGAGCTAGAGGTAAATGACAGGGCCTACATCCATCCAAAAAAATGAGTACTTGATTCAAAGAAAGGTAGAGAACCATATTTTTCTAGAATGCCAAATTAACCATAAATGGAAGGGGGTCATTTACAAGAGCCACCAGGCTGTAAAGAATGTATGTTCATTTTCTGACACCCCTTCCTCTGTAAGCACTTTTATCTACAAAAAATGATAAAAATGCTTTTGAAGATATATTATTCCATATTTGTATGCCAAATTTTATATGCCTGTTCTCTTTGGTTTGCATTCCTTGGATTACATTAACCAACTAATGATGTCTTAAATGCAGACTATATATTTTTTAAAAATTAACATTTTAATTTGATATCTGTCATCCTGCAACCATAAACTACTCGGTTAAATTTCCATTTTATTTGATTAAGCCACAATATTTTACTACAAACATTTTGCTGAGCTTTGTTATAGTCATAAAACCAGGGACCGTAAAATTGAAAACGTAAGTTCTGCATTTCATGACACGTGGGGACTCTACTTTACCCAAGCATTTTGCACCTGTCCCATTAATTTGGCTTTAGTTTTAAAGAATGTACTTTTCTTTAAGGAAACTATATTTAAAAAGCCAATTTTAAAAACAAGTGGCAAATGTATGCTGTCTCTCTCTATTTTTTAAATTTTAAATTCAGTGCAGGTGTTGAACAATATAAAGTTATATACAATGTTCCCCATTGTTAAATGGTAGTTTTAAGCCTATTGTCATATCTACTTTATATTTAAATGGGGTACATTGACTTATGTGGGTTGTTAAATAAGAAAGGCGAGAAGGTGTTATTTAGTGTATTATACACAGATATATTATGCATTAATCATGCAATTGACCAAAGATATATTATTTAACATGTAACTGTACAATGTTATTTTACTATACTATCATGTAACTGTGCTTCTGTTTTCAATCCCTCATTGTTAAGAAATGCTCACTAAGTAGTGGCAAGATGGCATGTAAGATGCTCATCTATATAAAAGAAAGTAATGATGTTAATATAAACACAATTGGGTGCCTTCTTTCATTTATGAAAGGACTTGTCTTCTTTTTTCTCAAATAAAAGCCTAATCTACCTAAAAGACAATGCCATCAAATTATGTCAATATTCCCTTTCAGCAATCTGTCCTTTCAAAGATTTTTAGCTTTAATATATCCGCTAGTAAAGGAAGAAAACACCAAGGGGCCGATTCACTCAGCTCGGGTGAAGGGTTCGAATGAAAAATACTTCGAATTTCGAAGTATTTTTTGGGTACTTCGACCATCGAATGGGCTACTTCGACCTTCGACTACGACTATCGATGGATTCGAACTAAAAATCGTTCAACTATTCGACTATTCGATAGTCGAAGTACTTGCCCTTTAAAAAAAACTTCGACCCCCTACTTCGGCAGATAAAACCTACCGAAGTCAATGTTAGCCTATGGGGAAGGTCCCCATAGGCTTGCTAAGCTTTTTTTGATCGAAGGATTTTCCTTCGATCGTTTGATTAAAATCCTTCGATCGTTCGATTCGAAGGATTTAATCGTTCGATCGAAAGAAAAATCCTTCGATCGTTCGATCGCAGGATTTGCGCTAAATCCTTCGACTTCGATATTCGAAGTCGAAGGATTTCAATTCGAGGGTCGAATTTCGAAGTATTTTTAACTTCGAAATTCGACCCTTCGTGAATCGGCCCCCAAGGGTAAGATTTAATGGCCCATCAACACAAGACCAGCATGTAGAGAGAAAACAGCTTGCTTGGTAATCAAGGGAGAACTACCATTCCTAGTTTATGTAAACCGACTTTCTATCAGATGAATGCAGTCTTATATTAGCTTAAAGGGACTTTGACTTATATATATGCCATATACAGTATAATTGTGTCTTAAAATGTTTGATTATTTACAAATGGAAGCACAGCTGTGTTCATGTCAATTTCAACCCAGCCAGTTCCACGTAAACCCCATTCAGTAAAGGTAATCAAAATGCACTCTTTGCACTTTTGTATAGCTGCACTTATTGACACTTAGGAATTACCACCACCTCTGGATCAGGTGATAGCTTCAAGGTCCCCCTCAGCTCCCTGTTTCAATTAGTACAGTGCACATGCCACTGTCCTAATGCATTGGCACTGGAATTCTGGGAAAAAACATGGCAATTGCAATTCAAAGGTTTAAAGGGATAATGTCATGGGAAAAAACATTTGTTTCAAAATGAATCAGTTAATAGTGCTGCTCGAGCAGAATTTTGCACTGAAATCCCTTTCTCAAAAGAGCAAACAGATTTTGTTATATTCAATTTTGAAATCTGACATGGGGCTAGACATATTGTCAATTTCCCACCTGCCCCAAGTCATGTGACTTGTGCTCTGATAAACTTCAATCACTCTTTACTGCTGTACTGCAAGTTGGCGTGATATCACCCCCTCCCTTTCCCCCCTCAGCAGCCAAAGAAAAGAACAATGGGAAGGTAAACAGATAACAGCTCCCTAACACAAGATAACAGCTGCCTGGTAGATCTAAGAACCACACTCAATAGTAAAAACCCATGTCCCACTGAGACATTGAGAAGGAAAAACAGCAGTCTGCTAGAAAGCATTTCAATCCTAAAGTGCAGCCGCAAGTCACATGACCAGGGGCAGCTGGTAAATTGACAAAATGTCTAGCCCCATGTCAGATTTCAAAATTGAATATAAAAAAATTTGTTTGCTCTTTTGAGAAATGGATTTCAGTGCAGAATTCTGCCCGAAGTAGCACTATTAACTGATGCGTTTTGAAAAAAACATGTTTTCCGATGACAGGATCCCTTTAAGGACAAGTTTTACTACATTCAACCCAATTACCTACTAAAAAAGAAGCATTCTGGGTGTTCACTTAAACTCAATACTTTAGTCTGCTTAGGAGTAAAAATATCTTGCTGAGCAGATTGTTGTAACTTTCATGTCAATAATTTAATTTCAAATATTTATTACAAAGAAGATGAAGATGCTGATTTACTAACAATCAAATATTGTATTTTTCCATGAATTTAAATGTTTTTGTTATTTTCCTATACCTCTTAAAATGTTACATTTATTATGGGGCATATTTATTAAGGGTCGAAGTGAAAATTCGAATTTTGGAATTTTTTTTTTGGTCAAAACTCTCAAATTCGAATTGTGAATTATCCAAACTCGTTTTAAGTTTTAATTCAAATTAAAATTTCAAGATTTATCATACTCTGGCCCTTTAAGAACTCAAATTTGACTATTCGCCCCTTAAGCCTGTCAAACTGTGGTATTAGTCAATGGAAGAGGTCCAGGGATCAATTTGGTGATGTTTGCAGCCTTCCTGACATTTGAGTTTTTTTCTAATTCTAAATTCGATTTGAGTTTTGGGTCGATTAAAACTTGAGAAAATTAGATTTTAATAATACATTTCGATTGGTCTAATTTTGAGTTTATGGGAGTTTAAAAAAAAAAAACTCACATGAATTCGAAATTCGACCCTTAATAAATGTGCCTCCCCGTATAAAAAACATGAAAACCTCTAAACTTTGCCAAGTAAAAGTTGTCGAGGTACTATATAAGTCAGTGTGAGCTGCAGCTGTTTCTGATTGGACCACTTTAAATCAATTTGGACTTATAGAGGTTTACAGATTTTTTTCTCTAGGAAATGTCAGAAAAACTCACATTTTTAGACGTTTTTGAGGTATTTGTATTTGTTACTGCATCCTTCAGAGCTGTTTGTGTTCATACTAATTATATTGTATCTTTTTATAAATTCATGTAATAAATTGATGTAATAATGTTAGCTACATGTTAGCTACATCTCTTAAAGGAGGTCTCCACCCTAAGAAATCCTTCCAAATCCTATTTAATTATCTCAGTCAAGCAAAATAAACTTCAGTTACATCATATAAGTTATTTCAATTTTGTTTCTTTTAGTTTCTGCTGTGATAGATACGTCAATTCTTTAAATATTTTCCTGACATCAAAATAATGGTCGTGTTTTATACTAAATCTAAACCTAGTGAAAGCCTTAATTAATGAGCCCAATCAGTAAAATATTTTCATTTCAGGACCGGATAGCTGATGAAAATAACTGAAAAAAACATCTGCTCATAGACTTGGGGGCAAATTCACTAAGATCCGAAGTTGCGCCGGTGACAGCTTCGCCACAGTCCGCCGCACTTCGCAAGGTGTAGTTTCCCCAGCGATACGCAAATTCACTAAAATGCGAAGTTGCGCTCTGTGAGGTGAACGGTAGCGAAGTTGTGCTAGCATTAAATCATCAAGCAAAGCGAAGTTACAATAGTGATGCCTAATTTGCATACGGTGCCAAGTTAAAGTACAATGGACGTATATGTAGCACCAAATACATTACACTACACAAGCTGGGAAAGCTTCGTAAAATAAAATAGAGTTGTTATTTTGCCCTATGCATGTGCCCACTGTATAGTTTAGGTGCCATATGTTAGGAAATGTAGGGGGGAAGGAGGGTACCCCCAAAAAAATGTACGATCTTTTTCAGCCTATCACCCTTAAAAAAGGAAAAGACGCCAGCGTTTTTTGGGACTTAGAAAAAATGTCAACTTTTTTTGAAGCAAGCCCTATCTACTCTATTGCACTTTGCCTGGTCTCAGTTGGCGAAGGCAAGTCTGGGGCAAGAATTAACGTTCATGAAAATCCGCAAGTTAGTGAATTAGTGTAGTTACGTCCCTTCGCCATAGCGCAACTTCGCCTGGCGTAAGGGTGCAGAGTAGGTCCACTTCTCTAGCGAATTTACACTAGTAAATCGGCGAAGTTACGACATGACGTCACGCTGGCGAATTTGCGCTAGCGTTAGCCACTTCGCTCTTTAGTAAATTTGCCCCTAGGAGTTACAGACAGACAGCCATACACAGAACACAAGCTGGAAATGAACACCTGATTTTATAGTTTAGAAAACTAATAAATGTTCACAGCATATATGTAGTTTTTTTTAATTTAGATGCTGCAAAAGAATACATTTGTACCAGGATCGATTTAACTGCAGCTGTTTTTATTTCTTTTCACAGTAGGTTAGATATTATAGAATTGTTTGCTTTAAAGCATCTTGATCGCATTCCATTACAAACTTTTAAATGTTGCTACTTCTTGTGTTTTACAAAAACTTTCCGAATAATAAGATGTTGTACATGTTAACCCCTAGTGTATCATTATGTAATTCATTTGATTAATTTCTTTTTAGTGCCAGGGAGCTAGAGCAGCAGTGCAGCAGATTACTCTGGAATAATTCAATTTACATCAGGTATAGATGTAATTAATGGCATTATAAAAACTGCTTATGCACAGTTCTGGTGCCTAGATAAATTGCTAGCATTGACCTACAGAAAGTTATTTCAGACTTTTCTTTTTTATTATTATTAAAGTACAAGGATAGAAAATTCTATACTATAATACCAAGGACAGCCTTAATCATTCAACTAATTGATAGGAAAAACAATACAACATTAGCAAAGATATCGAACAATAAATGATATATATAAATATATATATATATATATATATATATATATATATAAATAAATATATAGTGAATAAAGTACCCCCTCTTGCAAAATATAAGGATATTACAAGTTACCGTGGAGTTTCATGGAACTCCGAAGTAACTTCTAATATCCTCATATTTTGCAACTGGGGGTACTTTATTTATTATAATACACAAGTTTCTGTGAGTCATGTGACAGAAATGACATCAGAACTCACCGTTTATAACTGATGACATCAGAACTCACCCTTTATAAGGATATAATTTACAGGATATTCATGGCTTTTGTGTATTATATATATATATTTGTGTGTGTGTATGTCTGTTACATTTTTTTCATTGAAAAACAAAGGCTTAGGTCGCACTTGTAGTTTTCTCAGTTGTACAGCTGCACATTTCTGGACCAAAATCTGCTCCATATGTGTACTGACAAAGTTTGTGAAAAAATTCACAAAATGGCGAAAATGAGTTGAAATGCATTGAAATCTATGGGCGACAACATTTATTTTGACACAGACAAAATTTGTTTTGACGAGCAGCATTTTTTTTCACCCATTGGAGTCTATGGGCGTCATTTTTGTGGCGATACCTTTTGATAAATTCCGCTCATTGCTATTTGAAACAAAAGAACAGGGGAAAAAGAGGTTTGGTGCTACCCTCTGCAGTCTGTAAGTATCCACTTCAATACCCTGTGTTCTCACATAGATGTTCTAGCAAATGAAGCACAATACACTATAAAAAAAAGAAAAAATGGACTGCCCATATACCATTTCTGGCTGTCAGAACCGTGATGAAGAGGAAACTGACCCATGGGAAAAAGATATTAGGTAAAAGTCCAGTATCGCGGTATCCAAAGTATTAATCGTAATTAAAGGACCAGTAACATCAAAAAAAAAAAATTCAAAAATTCGTTAGTATACAACGAAAAAATAACACCAAGACAAATTAAAGTTTCAAATAGCAAAGCCTTTATTAAGAAATAACTCCATAAACTGAACACTGAACAGTAACCGGCTGCCAGCTCGCAGATGTCCACAGTGCTGAACAGTAACCAGCCGCCAGCTCCATAGCGGGACGTGGGGTAGGGCTCGGCCCGCAGCAGCAGAGAGATGTATCCGGACAGGTAGCAGTGGCCGTTCAAGGGGTCGCCGTTGGTGAGAGCGTATTGGCCTGGGTTTGGCTGGGTCGGAGGCATACTACCTCGCTGTACCGCTGACAAAAACAAAGATATAGAAGAGGAAATGTGCAGCCAGGGCTGGGAAATATCGCAAACACATACTATATAGATACCGGCTGGTTACTGTTCAGCGCTGTGGACATCTGCGAGCTGGCGGCCGGTTACTGTTCAGCGCTGTGAGCCAGAAACATCCCTTTCTTCCCGGATCTGCACATAACCGACCAGGTGACTCTGTTGCGACGAACCCGGAGTTAGCTGCTCAGTGCTCCATGCCCCTTCATGTGGCCCCTCTCCTGGCTGCTTCTGGACTCCATGCTAATATACCACGCTGAACACACACCCTGCGGTATCGGCACCGGTTCTTCAAGGCAGGAATGGACGCACTGCCCTCCTCTACTTTCCTGCACCCCTCGTGAATCCAATGGGGAGCCCACCGACATTGCATTCCTACTGCTGCTCCTGGGAGGATGAAGAAGAGCTGGAGAATGAGATGGCTGCAGAGGACACGCTGTCAGTGAATAGCCAGGGAGGAGAAGTCAAGCGCCGCAGAATGGATGGTCGCCTTTTCGCCGTTTCTGAAGCGGACAGGAAGTGGAGTTTATGTAAGTTATTTCTTAATAAAGGCTTTGCTATTTTAAACTTTAATTTGTCTTGGTGTTATTTTTTTATTGTATACTAACGAATTTTTGAAAAACTTTTTTTGATGTTACTGGTCCTTTAAAGTGCAAATATTAGACATGGGTCAGGGAAGGAGGCAATCAGCATTTCCAGTGTAGAAAATGTTGTTTCTTTAAATATTTGTTAAGTAAGTTGTATGGTCAACAGACACCACTCACCAAGGTCATATTTAAGTATATTTAGGGGCAGGTTTATCAAATGTCAAAATGAAAATTCAAATTAAAAAAATTCAAATTTCGAGCTAATTTTTGTGTACTTTGACTAGGGAATAGTTCAAATCTGATTTGAATTTGAAAAAAAATGTGAAAAACCGAATATTGAAATTTATCATGTACTGTCTCTTTAAAAATTCGACTTCGACCATTCGCCATCTAAAACCTGTATAATTGCTGTTTTAGCCTATGGGGGACCTCCTAGAACCTATTTGGAGTCAATCTGTGGACTTTTTTATGGAAAAACTTCAAATCAAATTTGATTGAAAACTGACCTATTTGATCGAAAATGGACCTATTCCACCAAAAAAAAAAAACGTAGATTTTATGATTGATTTTGGTCTTTTTTAATTCGAATTTCAAAGTTATGGGAGTTAAAAAAACTCCCATTACTTCGAAATTTGACCCTTGATAAATCTGTGGCTGCTAAAAGTCAGAATAAAAGAGTACTCCATCTCAAACCTGCCGAGGTCATGTATAAGTCAATGGCAGATGTACCGTTTATAATTGAAAGTTATCATTATCTGTGCTGGGTTTCTTACAATAATCCAAAAAAGCCAGAAATTTTTGGTGTCAAATCTGAAAGAAATTGCATGATTTTTTCATGATTTTACCGTCTTTTCCCGCACCAGATTTTTTTAGAGTTAATTTATTGATAAATAAGGTAAAAAAAAATGGGTGTGGGAGTTTGGTCTAGGTGTTTTTAATAAAATAATGATAAATTTTCAGCTTTTAGTAAATAACCCCCTTATTGTTATTGCTACTTTTGATAACTCATCTTTCTATTCAGGCCTCCCCCATATTCATATTCCAGTCTCTTATTCATCCCAATTCATGGTTGCTAGTGTAATTTGGACCCTAGCAACCAGAATGCTGAAATTGCAAACTTGAGAGCTACTGGATAAAGAGTGAAATTACTAAAAAACAAATACTAATACATGAAAACCAAATGGAAATTGTCTCAGAATATCACTCTCTACACCATACTAAAAGCTTACTCAAAGTTGAACAACCCTTTAATTTATGGAATTCTCTCCTACAATTTCTCAGACTTTCTCCCAACCTTTCTGCTTTCAAACAATATACCATATACTATACCTCCCACCATGTCTATTTCTGGTCTTGCCCACTTCCACACCATGTGTCTCAATCCCTTAACATTTTAGATTGTAAATTCTTTTGCACAGGGCCTTCTTCATCTTTTGTATCCCTTACTGGTTTTCTTTGTATGTAATTCTCTATGTTCTTTGTATATACACATTTATTTCATAGCTCCATGAAATATGTTGCCACTCAAAATAAATGCTAATAATAAATAATAATGGACACATTAAGGGGCTGATTCACTAACTTCGAGTGAAGGATTCAAAGTAAAAAAACTTCGAATTTCTAAGTGTTTTTTGGGCTACTTCGACCATCGAATGGGCTACTATGACCTTCGACTACGACTACGACTTCGAATTGAACTATTCGAACTAAAAATCGTTCGACCATTCGACCATTCGCTAGTCGAAGTACTGTCTCTTTAAAGGACCAGTAACATCAAAAAAAAATATTTAAAAATTCGTTAGAGCACAACGAAAAATAAACATCAAGACAAATGAAATTTTTAAATAGCAAAGCTTTTATTAAGAAATAACTTACAGAATGTCCACTTCCTTTCCTTTTCAGAAACGGCGAATAGGCGACCATCCAGTGTGTAGTGATTGATTTCTCCTGCCTGGCTACTCACTGACAGACGTCGGCTTCATCCTCCTATCAACTAACAGCAGCGTGTCCTCCCTAGTCTCCCGACGCACACTTGCTTCCTTATACTGCCTCGCAGCTTTTCACTGTGCTTCCCTCCTCCGCTCTCCTCCCTCTCACCATGCACAATCCAGTCTCGGCATTCCTCTGCATTCCAATAGCGCACATATCCTACACATGGAAGACACAGACCGGCTTATGCAGTCTGTGTCTCAATCGCATTCTGTTCAGCAATTTAGTCAGATCAAGTGTTTGTATCCAGATGGTGTGTACTGAGTCAGCCAGCTCGCCTCCCCCAAACCCAGGCATGCACATTGTGCTTTTTGCTTTGCCATTACTTTGCTACAGGCAGAAATACATATGAAATACATTCCCCCTGCACAGTGAAAAGCTGAACAGAGTGCAATTGAGACAAACGGCATAAGCCGGTCTGTGTCTTCCATGTGTAGGATATGTGCGCTATTGGAATGCAGAGGAATGCCGAGACTGGATTGTGCATGGTGAGAGGGAGGAGAGCGGAGGAGGGAAGCACAGTGAAAAGCTGCGAGGCAGTATAAGGAAGCAAGTGTGCGTCGGGAGACTACACAGTCAGGCCAGTGGAAGGGAAGCAAGAGGACACGCTGCTGTTAGTTGATAGGAGGATGAAGCCGACGTCTGTCAGTGAATAGCCAGGCAGGAGAAATCAATCACTACACACTGGATGGTCGCCTCTTCGCCGTTTCTGAAAAGGAAAGGAAGTGGACATTTTTGTAAGTTATTTCTTAATAAAAGCTTTGCTATTTAAAAATTTCATTTGTCTTGATGTTTATTTTTCGTTGTGCTCTAACGAATTTTTAAATATTTTTTTTTGATGTTACTGGTCCTTTAAGAAAAAACTTTGACCCCCTAGTTCGCCATCTAAAAGCTACCAAACTCAATGTTAGCCTATGAAGGTCCCCATAGGCTTGGCTAACTTTTTTTGATTGAAGGATATTCCTTCAATCGTTGGATTAAAATCCTTCGATTCAAAGGATTTTATCGTTCGATCGAAGGAATAATCCTTCGATAGTTCGATCGCACTATTTGCCTCGATATTCAACCCTTTGTGAATCGGCCCCTATATAGAAACGACAATAACATTGCATGACTTAATCACATATTAAAACTGAGATTTATGGCTCTCCTTATCAAAAAAAGATCAGGGTAATTTGATCAAAAAATGCAGTGCAACTAACTTTCTTTCCCAAGGGGCTGTTCACCTTTAAATTAACTTTTAGTATGATGTAGATATTAGAGACAATTTGCAATTGGTTCATGTTTTATTATTGTGGTTTTTAAGCTTTATTTTATTTATATATGTTTGCAGGGCCGCTTCTGCCATGAGGCAAGGTGAAACCCTTGCATCAGACGGCAGCGACCGGCCAGTTACAAGGGGTGGCAAAAAGCCGGCTCTTGTAACTTTAAGAGCCAAACTTCCGGGTTTTAACGCAGAAATTCGGCTCCGCTAGTGCAAAGAGGGCTATTGCGCTCAATGCACTAGCAATACTGCCCCCTGAAACCCGCCCCTACGCTAATTTTTAAGAGTGGCAGCAGCCCCAGGATCAACGCTGATGGTTTGCAATTTCAGCATTATGGTTGCTATGGTCCAAATTACCCTAGCAACCATGCACTGATTTGAATAAGAGACTGGAATGGGAATAGGAGAGCCTGAATAGAAAGATGAGCAATAAAAAAGTAACAACAACAAAAAACATGTAGCCTTACAGAGCATTTGTTTTTTAGATGGGGTCAATGCCCCCCCCCATTTAAAGCTCAAAAAGGCTTTTTTCATGCTAATTTGAATACACTTTCAGCTTTTCACAAGATGACTCTGTGTTGCTGGTCTTTTTTTTGGCAATGTCTAGTTAATTTACCGTGTGTGTGTGTATTATATACATATACATATATATATATATATATATATATATATATACAATCCAAACGGTTCAGCACACCACTGAAGTAATTGACCCAGGTGCTACCAATTGGAGCTGCATACAAAATCCAAAAAGGTAAGGTGCACACTGGGATCCTTTGTAGCTTTTTTAAAAAAGATAAATTTTATTCAATACATGTTAAAAGGAGGTCAACGTTTTGGTCTGTTCCTAAGACCTTTATCAAGGTCTTGATAAAGGTCTTAGGAACAGACCATATATATATATATATATATATATATATATATATATATATATATATATATATATACCTATGTATTTAGAGGAACATGCATGCACAATTATAGGGTTATCAAAGCTGAAGTTATACATTTGGGGGCCATTTAGCAGTTTCCAATTTTTTCAATTAATTGTGATCAGATCATCTGTTTATAATTCAGACGTCGTATGTATGTATGTATTTGTAAATATATAATGAATGATGGAATGAATGAATGAATGTTTTGCCTGCATAACATTAATTTGTTTCGAATAAACTGATTGAAATGGAACGTTTACGATGTTATTTGTCTCCTGCTGGCACAGAGTACAGATTGGATTCAAATTGAAACTGTAGGGGGTTGGCCAACCCCTGTCACTTTTGGTGTAACCTTTTGGGAAAGTATAAATAATTTTTTACAATATCTATACACACCAATACAAATGATAAACATTAATGTATTCTACATGCTGCTTTTGCTGTATTAAAATAGTTCACATTTAAAATATTACTGCACCAAACACAGAATTGCCATTACATTCTTGATCTACTATCCTGTCTTATCAGCTTTTGGCTAAAACTTTGAAGGCGAAATGTAATAAAAGGTGCAAACTGGTCTACTGGTCTAATAGCAGCCAATCAGCAGACAGCATCTATTGGTCAACAATTTACAAGCAAACATTTTATTGGTTGCTATGGCTTACTGTTACTGAATATACATGTTTAAATAGTCTAAGTAATATCCAAAACAGTACATATTTTTTCATGCTAAGGAGAAACAGTTTATGTGAAATATTGCATGGCATATTAAATGCAATGTGTCCATGCACTCACTGAGAATTACTTTATCACATAAAAGTGTAAAAGCAAATGTGTGGAAGAATGGTACAAAAAATATATAGATATAAATAAGAGTAGCTCGAGTGATGGTTCGAATTTCAAAAAGTTCGAATTTTGAAGTAAATTTTTGGGTACTTCGACCATTGAATAGGCTATATTCGATCATTCGACTTCGATTCGAACGATTGGAAGTAAAAATCGTTCGACTATTCGACCATTCGATAATCGAAGTACTGTCTCTTTAAAAAAAAGTCGACTTCATACTCAAATTAAAGCTACCGAAGGGCAATGTTAGCCTATGGGGACCTTCCACAGCACTTTTCTACGTTTTTTTTGGTCGAATAGAAATCCTTCGATTGATCACTAAAAATCGTTTGAATCGTTCGATATCCGAAGTCAAAGGATTTCAATTTGAGGGTCGAATTTCAAAGTTTTTTTAACTTCGAAATTCGACCCTTAGTAAATCTGCCCCTTTAAATGTTGCTCTCCAAAAACACATGCTCCCTGTTAAGCCTAATGAAATTATAACACCTAAGGGCCCACTTACTATCGAATTTCATTTTTTTCCATTATTCTCGAAAAATGCATGGTTTTTCTATATTTCTAAACATTTTTAAAAATGTGAGATTTATTAAAAAAAAACCACAAAAATTTCTAAGGCAAAACTTTGTCAAGTTATAGTTGAAGCACTATAGAAGTTAATGGAAGTTGTGCTGATTTTGCTTTAGGCCATGCTGTATACAGCATGACAATTATAAACAGAAAAAAACCATCACTAGGTACAAAGGTGGTATAACAGTCAAATGTTTTATCAATTAAAGGTTCATGTGAGACAAACATTACCTTGTATATAATGCATAAGTCAATAACTATTTCCACTCAAATCAAATACTGTACATTCAACCCAGGATATATAGTGTATAGGTCTGAAAGCAAATACTCCAGGCAGGAGAATTACCCCAAAGTTTTGGAAAGAACGCCTTTTTGAAGATCTGTTTATAATTTCATTGTTTTGATTAAATTCTTTCTTTGGGGAGGTTAATTGTTCTAAGCACCTGGGTCTAAATGAACAACTGTGTAGGGGCATTGTTTTCTTAGCTATATACAGTACCCATAATAACATCAACATGCTGCATATTTGCTAGTTAGAGCAGTTATGTAACATACAGCTGAGTGCAGCCTTTAAAGGGTTACTGTCATGGGAAAACGTGTGTTTTTTTCAAATCGCATCAGTTAATAGTGCTGCTCCAGCAGACTTCTGCACTGAAATCATTTTTTCAAAAGAGCAAACTGATTTTTATTATTTAATTTTGAAATCTGACATGGGGCAGACATATTGTCAGTTTCCCAGCTGCTCCAGTTAGACTTGGGCTCTGATAAACTTCAGTCACTCTTTACTGCTGTACTGCAATTTGGAGTGATAACAACCCCCTCCGCTTCCCCTAACAACAGAACAATGGGAAGGTAACCAGATAGCACAAGATAACAGCTCCCTGGTAGATATAAGAACTGCGCTCAATAACAAAAATCCAGGTCACACTGAGACACATTCAGTTACATTAAGTAAGTAGGAGTAGGAGAAACAGCAGCCTGCCAGAAAGCAGTTCCATCCTAAAGTGCTGGCTCTTTCTGAAAGCACGTGACCAGGCAAAATGTCCTGAGATGGCTGCCTACATACCAATATTACAACTAAAAGTTTTTTTTTAAAAAGAAAGGTTATATTGTACAGTGAAATATATGCAATGTAAACAGTGTAATTTAGAAATAAAAGCAACACCATAAAAATAATGACAGAATCCCTTTAAATAAACTAATTAAAAATCTGGTATGAAACATAAGGCTTCATATGGCAATCATTAAAAGTAGAGTGTGCTGAAACCAATTTAGTCCCACCATAGTGTATATTCTGCCAACTAGAGATGAACAAACTGCTCGAGCTTCATGTCATTAAAGTGTCACAAATTCAGTGATTAATCTCATGTTTCAAACTTAGCGAGACTAAAACTGTGGTTTAATTAAAATGCATAAATTGACAAAAAAAAAAGCTCAGACAGAAGGCAAGCAATTAATCTGTGTTTCACTCAGATGAAGCACAGAGGACTTTGAATGCAAAGGTCCATTTCATTATTATTATAATTCCATTTTATGTTACTTATCTCTGTATTTAGACCCACTTCATGTTTCATTCTGTCAAAAAATACCTGCTTGGTTGCAATAGTAAGTGGGACCATAGATAACTTTTTCAAATCCAGACTGAAGAAAGGCAAAACAAAACAACTATCTACAAATTGCGTCAGGAGATTATTCTCCTTAATGAGAACTATTAATAATTAGTGATGGGCGAATTTTTTCAGTTTCTCTTTGCCAAAA
Organism: Xenopus petersii; assembly: GCA_038501925.1. Taxonomy (NCBI): domain Eukaryota; kingdom Metazoa; phylum Chordata; class Amphibia; order Anura; family Pipidae; genus Xenopus; species Xenopus petersii. Next base: position 94,051,482 of record CM076687.1, on the reverse strand, counting down.
AATCACAAATTCTGTCATGATTTTTATGGTGTCGTTTTTATTTCTAAATTACACTGTTTACACTGCATATATTTCACTCTAGAATAATATACAATCATTTTTTTTTTTTTTTTAAACTTTTTGTTGTAATATTGGTATGTAGGCAACCATCGCAGGTCATTTTGCCTGGTCATGTGCTTTCAGAAAGAGCCAGCACTTTAGGATGGAACTGCTTTCTGTCAGGCTGTTGATTCTCCTACTCAATGTAACTGAATGTGTCTCAGTAGGACCTGGATTTTTGCTATTGAGTGCTGTTCTTAGATCTACCAGGGAGCTGTTATCTTGTGCTATCTTGTTACCTTCCCACTGTTCTGTTGTTAGGCTGCTGGGGGGGGGGAAGCGGAGGGGGTTGTTAATCACTCCAACTTACAGTACAGCAGTAAAGAGTGACTGAAGTTTATCAGAGCCCAAGTCACATAACTGGGGCAGCTGGGAAACTGACAATATCTCTGCCCCATGTCAGACTTCAAAATTAAATAATAAAAATCAGTTTGCTCTTTTGAAAAAATTATTTCAGAGCCGAAGTCTGCTGGAGCAGGACTATTAACTGATGCGTTTTGAAAAAAAACAAGTTTTCCCCATGACAGTAACCTTTTAAAGGCAGTGCTCAGCTGTATGTTACACAACTGCTCTTACTAGCAAAAATAGGCAAATGCAGTCAAAAATACTGTTACTCAAATTTGAAGAAAACATTTTGCCATAAGTGGTGTTAGAAAAAACTAAACTAGTGTAGCACTTTAGTAAACTGACTTGTGCTAGGGCAGTTTAGCTACTTTCCTTTGTGAGCTTAGACCACAGATGAGCTCTCTTTCTCAGGGGTAAGCCCTTGCAATGCGGTGGAGGCAGGTTGTAGTGTAACTGTAACTGGGTGCGATAGCACAATGATGGGTGCCAGTAGTTCTTTAACGAACATAGAACTGTATTTATTGAACAATAGCACATAGATCATTTAGCTCATTGATCCACAATGGAGCATAGAATATACACAGCAGCATTAAGGAAGCATATACTCACAGCACGTATAGGCTGAATCCCCACAGGCTAGGGAATATACAGCAGAGAGTAAGTTGACAGCATGCGATGGGTATTGCCCAGTTTTCAGGATATCTTCCAGTGGCAGACTAGGGGAACTCCTATCATCCCTATCTCAACACTTGGTTCATTACTCGGGGTCAGTAATACCCTGGGATCTTAATCCCTCTAATCTCCTCGGTGGAGCCTTGAGCTGCTCAACTAAATAACCTCTCTATCACTCCTAGAGTGATCTATAATCAAGTATAGCTGTCTAATTACTAGGGCCAAGGCGCCTAGGGTCAGCACTACCCATCCCTTCCAGCCTGCTTGGTTGGGCTAAAGCAATGGACCCAGAACACATGGTTCCTTAACCTTTTATACTCTGGCACAGTGCCATCTGGTGTACACTGTGTGAACTACAGGGGTTACATAAGCACAAGGTCCCCATAAGGACCCACTGAGGTGTCCATATTACTATGGATGTGCCTGTCTGTAAAGTGTAAGGGTGTCTAAGATTTTCACATCCCTACATTAGCTTTATGATTTTCTTCACTAGATGAATTTCTGGAGTAAACAAACATTTAACTTTAACAATTTCTGGGTAACACCACTTTTGTACATATCCCCCCCAGGTCTTGAACCACCTTTGGTTAACTTTAATAAGTAATAAAGTCAGTCATTTCTGAATTATTGAATGCTGGAAAGCAAATTAGAATTTTATTCATTCACACTCAGACAACATTCTATGTTGGTTTGGAAATCGCATTCAGTCTCTTATTTGTTTAACAGCATCTACTGCTGCTTTATTATTGGATCTTGCTTGCAAGGTGTAATAAAAATCAGACAGCCAAGCAGAAGCTGTAAATAACAAATACTGATATAGAAATGGTGACTATTTTTTTAAATAATTGAACTGGTCAATGTCATGTATTTATCATGATACAAATATGTTGAGATCAGGTATTAGTTGGGTTAACAAAGGCTGGAATCTTATAAAAAATCACATCGTTCACAGTTTTGCGGTTGTTTGTGGACTTTATTGCTGTCTTTGTTCCCTATGTGCATTTCAAATTATCAACTGTATTTGATACCTGGAATTTAGCACAGTTACATAAATTTAGGATTTATAAAACATTAAAGGCCAAATGTAAGCTATAATCACCTATAACAACCAATTAGCAGAAAACATTTACTGGTCACCTGTTTAAAAGCCAAGATCTTAGTGGCTGCTATTGGTTATTGCACCTGGACAAACATCCAACCACTGCATGTATTAAATGGCATTAAAAATATGTATGAAATACGAAAACATTTTTTCTCTGTGCAACTAATTTTTCTTTTGCATGCAATTAAAATATACCTTGTGACTAACTTGCAATTCAACAGACAACTAAGAGAAGATTGCGCGATTTGCTGTTTGTGACAGCACATGGTGAATGTAATAAATGTGATCTGCAAGCTGGAGCTCCACTTAGGGTAAAGGCTTAAAGCTGGGAGTACTTCCTTTGATTCTGTGTATTCTTTCTTACCCTGTGGGAATTTATACTGACCATAGGTCCCGGGAGTTTATTTCTCTCCACTGATGTTACATGTTCCTGCTCATTGAACTCCTATGTGGAATGTGTTCTTTAAAGGAAAATTCTACCTGTTTGTAAAACAACCCGCATCCCCCACCCCAGGTAGACTCCCCTCCCTCCTCCCCCCAGGCTAACTACTCCCCCCCCAGGGAGATGCCCCATGCTTACCCCGGCACAGATTCTTCCAGCAGAGTTGCACGCATCCATCTTACACCATCTCTGTAAGCTGACTGAGAGATTGGTATATCTGCGCATGCGCAGTTGGAACTTTTTGCGACAACTGCGCATGCATGAAATTACACAAAAATTGCAGATCTCTCAGTCAGCTTACAGAGATGGCGGAAGATGGATGCGTGCAACTCTGCTGGAAGAATCTGTGCCGAGGGGTAAGTATGGAGTATGGGGCATCTCCCCAGGGGGTAGTTAGCCTGGGGGGAGGAGAGAGGGGGATCTACCTGGGGTGGGGGGGTATGGGTTTTTTTACGAACAGGTTGAATTCTCCTTTAATAAACAAGATATATGGTTTAGTTATAAAAAGCACTGGCAACCAATTATTGTGCACTTCATACTGTTACAGTTGCACAACACCCGGCCTCCACATCGTAGCAAGTGCCCACACTTGGGTGTCTTGAGTCTCATCCAGAGCAAATATATGGTAAAGCTTATAGCTCAGGAGTAATTGTTCCACTCCAGTTTACTATAGCCTTACATTTGTATCGTTTCCATTTATTTCCAGGTCTTCTAATCATTTTCTGATTTCAAAATGGCTCCCTAATAACCGAATAACAGTTCTCTGCTTCAGAGCTGCAGAATAATTCAACAGAACAAAAAAATGAAGAAAAATTGCAAACTGTCTTGGAATTCTGCTGTCTACACCATACGAAAAGTTAATTTGAAGGTGAACTCCAGGAGTAATTGTCCCGCTCCAGTTTACTATAGCCTTACATTTGTATTGTTTCCATTTATTTCCAGGTCTTCTAATCAGGTCTTCTAATCTGATTTCAAAATGGCTGCCTAAACAGTTATATGCTTCAGAGCTCCAGAACAAAAATTTAAATAATTCAACAGAACAAAAAAATGAAGAAGAATTGTAAACTGTCTTAGAATTCTGCTGTCTACACCATACGAAAAGTTAATTTGAAGGCGAACAACCCCTTTAATAAATGGAAGATGATTTGAAATGGTTATTCAATTTTCTTCTGACTTCAGTGAAACGGATAGTGCAGGCCTATGGATAAAACTGACAGAATGGATATATATTGCCATCTCTCAGAAAAACACACGAAAAGGCATTCATTCATTGCCATTCCATCTACCTCTTTGTTTTAATTTTGAATTCAATAACTAAGCAAAGGACTGCTATAAACTGGAATGCATTTTCTCCCAAACATTTATTTTGATGTTCAGAACATTAAACACAAAAATAAGCTGATGTAAATGCCTTTTTTTTTACCATTCAAACAAACTTTAGTTACTTAACTGTTATGTTGAAAAGATACATTTTGTATTCTAAAGTAAAATCCCAAATAAAACCAAATTACATATACTAAATAATGTGTTTCATTTAACTGTGCAGCAATTTTTAGTTAGAATTCAAGTCCTACATTTACTGAAGCAATCCCAGGTTCTCCCATCCAAGACATGTTACTAAATACACACGTCAGGTATTGCTGGGATTCAAGCCGGGGACCTTTGGGTTTCTGGCTCAATGCCTTAACCATTTGGCCAGGTGAGCAGCCTGTAGGGTTGCTCTCCATGTGTTGCCTGGCCTCTGCAGTCCCAGCCCAGCTGCAGCCTGACTGGCTTCTCCAGCCCCAGCTCAGCTGCAGTCTGTTTGGCCTCTACAGCCCCAACCCAGCTGCTGCCTAGTTTAATCAGCCAATCAGGGCTGACTCTTCCCTATTTAAGGGCAGCACTTAGACCACTGCTTGCCAGAGCATTGCTTCGCTTCTCCCTAGTACTGTGGCAGCCCCCTAACTAGGTAGTTCTAGCCCTTTTCCCTTATCATTCTGCCTGTTCTTGTCTTGCTTTACCCTATCTTGTGCCTTCCCAGACATGACCTTGACCTGACCCTGCCTTGCTTGTTCCTGATTTCTGCTTCCTCTTGTACCTTGCCCTGACTTCACCTTGTACTGACCTTGTCTCGCCTGTTCCTGATTCTTGCTTTCTGACCCTGACTTGTACCTTGTCTCCTTCTGCTATCTTGCTCCAGTCCTCTCTTGCTATCCTGCTCCAGTCTCCCTCTGCACTCTATCCCCAGTTTGATCTGATCTACGCCCCCCACTGTCCTGTCCCATCCAGTCTGTTCCTGTTCCACTCCTGCCCCGTCCAGTCTGTTCCTGTTGAGTCGTCGCCCTCTTTTTCCTGCCTAGTCCAGTCCAGTCCTGATCTTCGCCCTCTCCGTCCTGTTCTGCACCTGATCTAGACAGACTCTTTGCCCTCATCAACCTGTTCCTGCTTTCCATTCAAGTGTTCCCTAGGCACATACAGCTCCTGCCTCAAGGACTTGCCCTTTCCCTTCAGTCTCCACAGCGCCCCCTACCTAATCCTTGACAACACACAACAATATACAATATTACATATGTGGTTCACTTGGAAAGCAGGGAAGGGGAAAAAGTTGTCTCATACACTGTATTGCTTAAGTTGATCCATTATGAGTATACTCTGTACAGTACACATTTTGAAATCATAGGTACTACATCATGAGAACTACATCAGTACAACCATCAGACCATTACTTTCAATTTCTAACTTTTAGTAGCCTGTTCAAATCGGATTACTGATGGGTTGCTGTTGGCAACTGTACTTGTGCAATTTAACACCTATATTGTAAATCAGCCCCATTAAGCTTACTCATAGGTGTGCCCTACTCCCTAGCCTCTCCCCTAACTTCACAGCTGCTATAGGCAGGGCTTGCCTGTGTCTCCTGATGCTTGCTTTGGGTTATCTGTAATAGCCATTCCCCCAGACAGAAGGGTTGCCTTCAGATGAAAGAAAGTCCTATAAATAAAGCCTGGCATAAGCAGTAGTTGAATAACCGAAGAATGCGTTTCGTTCAGAACATACACACTTGGGTTATTCTAGGGGTAGTCTACGTACTGCCCGCCTTCTGTATGCAATACTGTTGACCACAGCCATACTGTATCTCTTTACACTGCTCTAAGTGGAACACAACAATTTGTGCCTCAGGGTGACAAATGTAATCATTGCAAGGTTCACAGAACCCAAAACAGTTTGCACCTGGAAACTTTTTGAAAAAAAATACGTTGGGGCACATTCACGAAGCTCGGGTCAATGAATAGAGGGAAAAAAAATTGAATTTCGAGGAGCTCTTTTTGCTCCTCAACTATCGATTTGGCGTAAATTCGTCTGAGTAGAATGATTCTAATAGATCGAGCGAAAAAACGCTGCGACTATTCGCCCAATCGATAGTCGAAGTACTGTCTCTTTTAAAAATTCGACTGCCTACTTCGCCAGATTAAACCTACCGAATTGCTTTAAAAGCCTAAAGGCTTTATACATATGCCCCTTTGTATTTTATGGTTTGATTTGACTCTTTATCATGACATTTCTCCTAGAACACAAACCTTTGTCTAAAATATCTGACATTTGCTCCTTGGCTTGTTGGCTATTTGGTCAAGTAGTTCGGCTGAGGTTTTTGAAGAACGATTGGTCTCATTTTTGGATGGTGTTTTGACACGCTGCCTTGTCACAGTGATATTACAGTCCAAGCTGGAAATGTGTGTGGGAAGTGACATGGCATGGCACTGAGAAAATGCCAATCCACTCCCATCCCGAAAATGCACATGAATCAAAAAAATTGATTTGCAGCTTTTTCTGTGGTTTGTGACTGTGAGTTGCCATTTTTATTTTAGTTTGGCCACAATGCATCTAAAAGTTGTATTATTACATGTGTGTAGAATCAGATTCAAGTTGCATCTGAAATACAGCATTTTAGGTACTCTAAACTGATAAACTATTCAATTATTCCATTGGCATCTAATAATGTTGACTGTTGTGTGTATGTATATGTATATATATACACATATACAAAAAAGAAATAAAAGACACCACTAGCTTATATTGCTGAAAGATTATATTAAATATCTAGTATAGGTCAATCTAAAAACAACTGGACTTGCTGAGTAATCAATGAAGACGTTTCACTACTCATCTGAAGAAACTCACAGAGGTGTTGATTCTGTGTATGTGCTACATACAATGCTGTTCTAACATCTGTACCCCGGCGGATTCAGAACACTTCACACATCCATTCATGCAACTCTCACAAGTAACATCTGTATCTAGGAGTTGCATGACACATTGGATAATCCTATCACAACTACACAGAATCAACACCTCTGTGAGTTTCTTCAGATGTCACCTCTTTGAAGAGTTACAATGTGCCATTGTAAATGGATTAGTGGAAGAGTTTATATGCCGAGAACTTCCCACACCAGTCAGTTGAACTGAAGAAGCTGCTCGGATGAGTAGTGAAACGTCTTCATTGATTACTCAGCAAGTCCAGTTGTTTTTAGATTGACCTATACTAGATATACTATGACCTGGATGAATGAAAATCTTCATAGTCATTATATTAAATAGTAAAAAAGTTAAATCACAATAAATGCACATTTAGGGGCAGATTTATCAAGGGTCGAATTTCGAAGTAACTCGAATTCCGAAGTAGCTCCCATAACTTTGACATTTTAAATTTGAATTAAAAAAGACCAATCGAAATGTATCAAAAATGTGTACATTTTACAAAATTTGCGTTATCTGGATAAAATGAAGTCTATGGGAGAGGTCCTTTCTGTTATTCAGAGCTTTCTGGATAACTGGTTTCCGCATAACAGATCCTATACTTGTAGTTATATTTTCATTAGCACATGCTGTACATTATCTGTGTGTAGGCTTTTGATCAGATACTGGGCATACAAAACCTCATTTAACCTCTGTAACTATCAACCCATTGTTACAGCCACAAATCTGCCCCTCCAGCGATTGTACCTGGTTAACTTAAATGTATTTTTTTCCTTTTCAAGAAGTTAATTTCCAGCAAAGTACTTTCCTGTAAACATAACTGATGTAATCATACATTCTAATCAGAGCAATTATATTTCTTTACACTTAGGGGCAGATTTATCAAAGGTCGAGGTGAAGTTTCGAATTGAAAAACTTCGAATTTCAAGCTATTTTTTGTGTACTTCGACTAGGGAATAGTCCAACTTTGTTTCGAATTTGAAAAAAATTCGAAATTCGAAGGTTAGATTTTTTTGAAGTACTGTGTCTTTAAAACTTTGACCATTCGCCACCTAAAAACTGCCGAAGTGCTGTTTTAGCCTACGGGGGACCTCCTAAAACCTGCATGGAGGCAATTGGGGGAGTTTTTAGAGATCGAAGGTCGAAGTAAAAAAGTCTTTGAATCAAAGTAGTGCTACTTCGACCCCAAAAAAACATTTGGTTGGTCTTTTTGAATTTAAAGTTCGAAGTTTTTTTAACTTCGAACTTCAACCTTTGATAAATATGCCCCTTAGTAATGAATGGAGAAGATTTACAGCTCTACAAAAGAGCTTAGGTAGAAAGAATACAGAACAATCTTTTTTCACAACAATTCATTTTTAGCTCCATATGGCTGATCACTTTTATGTAAATTATCAATTTCCATAAAAACTTGCTTGAAAAAAAAACCCAGTATAACCAGTTACAGAATCGAAAAAATTCAAGCTTTTTTGTTATAAAGGTCAAAGAAAAGTGCTGTTATTTTAGAAACTTCAGAGGAAATATTAAGTATTAAGTATAAAATGTTATTTTTATCTCAAAGTGGATGTCAGGATTGGCTGCACCCTCATAATCAAGTTATTATTTTTCTTGTCCTAACATCAATGCACATTGCTGAAATATGATTTGCTGTACAATTATCAGTGTACGGTAGAAATATTAATCTCAAAGTAAAGTTCACATATCCAGTTTCTCTGTTGGTAGGAACATAAAACAGAACCAAGAGTTTTTCCCTGTAGTATGTGACATTTTCTTGAGCAAATCAAGTCTTTATATATGAATTTATTATTTATTTAATGATAATGAAGACTTTTATCTCTTGTATTTTGGCAGCATTATGTTAGGGTGTTATTTATGCATGGAAATAGTATAGTAATCATTAAAATGATGCAATCATATAATACCATGCTTCTATGGCATCCGATTGTTATATACGTTTTATAATTTAACATATAAAATGTTTACTGATACCTATGGGCAGATTTATCAAGGGTTGAATTTCGAATTTAAAAAAAAGTGGTAAAAAATGCGACCATCGAATTAAAATACTTCGAATTCGAATATCGAATTCAAACTTTTTTTCATCGAATTTGGCTATTCTGCAGTCGAAGTAAAATCTAACGATTCAAACTATTGCTGTAGAAGGTCCCCATAGGCTAACATAGCACTTCGGCAGGTTTAATTTGGTGAAGTATCGAAGTCAAAGTTTTTTTAAAGAGACAGTACTTTGATTATGGAATGGTCGAATAGTCGAACGATTTTTACTTTGAATCAAAGTCGAAGTAAATTTGAAGTCGCAGTATCCTATTCGATGGTCGAAGTATCCAAATTTCGAATTTTTTAACTTAGAAAATTCCTTCGAATTCACTTCGACCCTTGATAAATCTGCCCCCTAGGGTACTGGCTTTGCATGTACCTGTAGTAGAATTTTCTGACACATTAAGAAGAAGCTGCTATTCACTTTTAATTTTACATTTTTCAGGGGACCAGAAAAAATGGTGTAAAATCCAAGGAAATGTATTATGCATTAAATAGTGAATAAAGTACCCCCTCTTGTAAAATATAAGGATATTAAAAGTTACCTCGGAGTGCCATGACTTGTATAAAAGCACGAGGCCGTCGAGGCCTTCAGCCTTGTGCTTTTATACAAGTTATGGAACACTGAGGTAACTTCTAATATAATCATATTTTGCAGCTGGGGGTACTCTATTTATTATAATACAAAAGTTTCAGTGAGAACTCACCATTTATAACTGATGACATCAGAACGCACCATTTATAAGGATATCATTTAAAAGATATTCATGGCTTTTGTGTATTATATATAGGGATGTAGCGAACCGCCGCCGATGTGTTCGCGAACGCCGTTCGCGAACACCGGCAAAAATTGCGAACAGTTCGCGAACTGTTCGCGAACTTCGAACATCCGAAAATCGTTCGATTCGAACGATCGAAGGATTGTAATCGTTCGATCGAAGGATTTTCGTTCGAATCGAACGATCGAAGCCATTCGATCGAATGATTTCATTCATCCAATGGCTTCGATCGTTCGATTCGAACGAAAATCCTTCGATTTTAGCGGTCGAATGGTCGAATGGTCGAACGATTTTGACGCGAACGCCTAATGGCGCACGTCGCGCGACGTTCGCGAACTTGCGGCGGACGCGAACAGTCGAAGTTCGCGCGAACTAGTTCGCCGGCGAACAGTTCGCTACATCCCTAATTATATATATATATATTAAGACAACACTGCACACTGTACTCTAATACATGGGTATCTGATCCACTTATACATCAAAAAGACAACATTTTAGTAGATACTTACAAAGTAAAATCTAATATATAGAGATAACTTGCTTCGTTTTATTGGCTTGTGGACTGAACAGGTATACAATAAGGGGCAGATTTATCTAGGGTCGAATTTCGAAGTGATAAATACTTCAAAATTCGACCCTCGAATTGAAATACTTCGACTTCGAATATCGAAGTCAAAGTATTTTTCACCGAATTTGGGCATCGAACGACCAAAGTAAAATCGTTCGGATCGAACGATTTTAGCGTACGATTGAACGATTTTACTTCGATGTGTGAAGACTTGGTCTAGAAGGTCCCCATAGGCTAACATAGCACTTCGGCAGGGTTAATTTGGCAAAGTATTGTAGTCGAAGTTGAAGAGACAGTACTTCAATTATCGAATGGTTGAATATTCAAACTATTTTACTTCGAGTCGAATTCGAAGTAAATTTGAAGTCGTATTATCATATTCGAAGTATCCAAAAAATTACTTTGAATTTTGAATTTTTTTACTTCGATAATTCCCTCGAATTCACTTCGATCCTTGATAAATCTGCCCCTAAGTGATTAAACCATGTGATGTCAGATCAGGAAATTGTGAAATGATGTAGCTCCTCTCACTTATTTCATCCTTTTGCTAAGAAGGTACACCAGCAGATAAAACTTTGAGTTTGTACAGGTAAACTACAATCCAATAGGATTGTCATATGGTCTTTCAAATCTGCCCCTGACACAAAAGAACAAATAAATATAAACATATATTAGATTTGATATTTTCTGATTTGCTCTTACTCAAGTAAAGTAAATTAAGCCTGCTTTTGCCTCATGAACCAACCCTCTGTTCATTACTAAAAGTATCTTTGTTCTCAAAAATAAGATATCTAGAATTTTCAGAAATATGGGAAGGCCATCTCACAAAAAAATCTATTTTTTCTGTAATAATAGAAGAGTACCTTCTACATGATCCATACTAAGCTGCATGAATCCATATCAGTGGCAAAACCACCCTATTGGGTTTATTTAGGGGCAGATTTACATAGGGTCGAATATCGAGGGTTAATTAACCCTCGATATTCGATTGTCGAAGTTAACTCCTTCAACTTTGAGTATCGAAGTCGAAGGATTTACCGCAATTAGTTCAATCGAACGATCAAACGAAAAATCGTTCGATCGAACGATTAGATCCTTCAAATCGAACGATTCGAAGGATCTTAATCCATCGATCGAACGACTTTTCTACGACCAAAAAAAGCTTAGAAAGCCTATGGGGACCTTCCCCATAGGCTAACATTGAAGTTCGGTAGGTTTTAGGTGGCGAAGTAGGGGTTGAAGTTTTTTTTTAAGAGACAGTACTTCGACTATCGAATGGTCGAATAGACGAACGATTTTTAGTTTGAATCGTCAAAGTCGTAGTCGAAGGTTGAAGTAGCCAATTCGATGGTCGAAGTAGCCATTCGAATCCTTCACTCGAGCTAAGTAAATGTGCCCCTATATGTTTAAATGACTTTAGCAGACTTAAGGGATGGAGATCCACAATACAGAAAGATTCCTTATTCAGAAATGCCAGGCCCCAAATATTCTGAATAACAGATCCCATACCTTTTGCAGCAACTTTATGTTTACAAGAAATCAAGTAAACCAAATCCAGTTACAGTTTTGGACCAGTTTAAAGTCTTTGAGTAGTGAACGATGAATGTAGATTTTGTATATGAATGGTGTCCGCATGTAAATTTGGTTTAATATTCCTAATTTTCCTTGTTTCCTTAAAAGTAAAAACCATATAGTAAGCAACAATAAAATATATATTATTCTCACTTGAGTTTTATGTATATTTCAGTTTAGTATATTAAACAAAATGATGAGATTTTTTCTTTTCATGTATGTGCAGAATATATGAGGCACTAGAAGCGCGTAGGTTGTTGAATAAAAAATATTCTTTTTTTTGTACTTTTTCCCTCAATTTATTCCAAGTTTATAAGGCAAGCAAATGGCAGAAGCTGAACTGGAATAAATCTAGCTTGAATTCTATCGCACGCATTAAATGTGATGAACAAGTTCCTTAAATGTGCCATCAAATCTTTCATATCTTCTTCTTGACAAACTGCATTTATTTTGCTGTAATGGAAAGTGTGAGGATCGCTCCACAGAACATTAAAGGAAGAAAGGGAATGCAGAGTCAGAAAATGTCCTTTGTTTTATTCAGGACCTGTAGATTATTGCTTTGGTGCAGAAAGGCTAAAACCTTGTCTTACACCTGCTGATAATCCTGTTTATACTCTCTTCTGTTAATGACATCCCCCTTAGGCTTGCATTAAAATCTAGAGAATGAAAGGTACATTATTTATCTTTTTCATAACACAGGCATAGTTTTATTTGGTCATTATCTATCATTATCTATCTTCATATTGAAAAAATGCATAATAGAATTATGTTTTGGGTAGCCGAGGATAAGTAGAGTATAACAGTGCTTTATTAGCAGAGTCATGCAGGCATTACACAACAGTAACGTTCACTTTCACTTTTTTCACTAAGCTACCAGGAAGTATGCACAGTATAAGTATGAGCACAGTGACATCTACAGGCCATTTGTATAAACCCCACAAGAATCAATTTGTTGCTGGATTTTGATTGGTGTATATGATTAATCCTTAATTCAAATCTTTAAACTAAAAATAAAGTCACTGTAACAAGACACAAAAGCTGAATTTTGGCTAGAGCAAATTGTATTCAGATATGTTCCAGATACTGTAAGTCAGTCGGTCATACTTTCCACATTCTTCCAAGGTCTTTTAACCATTGAATTTGAATTATTTTAAACATAAACAACCTTTAATCTTTTTGGTCAGTGGAGCACTCTTTTCAGCAATAAAGCAATTCTTTACATGAGTCAATGTTGCGATTGCCCACCAGGAGACCAGGAAGGTTCCAATTGGGCCCAGGTTTCACCAGGCCAACCTGCTGACCCAATCATTGGCATGGCTATCCCATGTCCATCTCCAATTTCTATATATGAACAAAGAGGTGAAATAGAAGGAAATATAGAGGAGAATAAATGAGGTGGGTGAAGGGGGGAGTAAGCTGGTTGACTATGGTTTTCTGGCTTTCTGGCGGGCCCCTAACAGCCCATTACAACACTGACACAGGTAATCAATAAACAATTAAGCCATTTTCACTGGCCACACCCATTCTTGTTATATTACTCCACACACAAGAAAACAGCTCTAAAAAGCCCAAATAAATGGGTTATCAGCATAGGGATACATACAAAAAATATATTGTTAGTATTTCAATGTCTATTCAAAGCATTGTATTAACACATAACTCAACATATTCCATATTAACTGAGTATTTCATCAATTTCATTTAGACTTAGCCTTTGAATTGAATAAATCGTAGAAATGGTACAGGGTTTTGCATTGAGTCATATTATAAACTGTAAGATAACGTTAATGGTTTTGAGTGCATGCTTTCCGCCCCATTTTTGTTCCCCTGCTTTTCTGTTCTGATTTTTTTTAGTTTGGATTCCACTGATTTTATTTTATGATGTATAATCCAGTTGATCATAGGAAAGTAGGCAATCAGCTGTGATTACAATCTTAAAAAAGTGGACATTAGTATTCCATTCAATCAGTAAATAATCACAACAATTTGCAGATGTAATCAAGAAGTATGTATTACCATTACGTTGTATGAACGTATAGTCCTCTTAAGAGAAATTAGGTTTACTAACATGCTGGTCATTTCCTTCACTCAACAAAAATGCTTTGCAAAAATGCCAGATTTGTAGTAAATCATTTTGCATACTGAGTTTTTTACATTTTTTATCTTCAAATCTTATCCTAGTGAACTCAGTGTATGTATTTCAAGTTGTAATTCCAGCTTTCTACAGTAATATACAAGTCTTACAGTGAGATTCGGAGGGATAGAGTCATCCTTTAGCTGGGGAGAGGATATTGGAATTTGTATGACAGCATGGTTTTCTTGTGGCCCACCTGTCATGATCCCTCTAAGTTTTTATATTTCTTTTGTAAGATTTTTTTCTTCACAATCCTGCACTATATGTGCTTCTCATTGGTGTGTTTCAGACAATTTCTCAAAGTTCTTCTAAGTCTTGACTCTTTTGGACATGTAGTCCATTCTGTTGCTTGTGATGGTGTGTTTGGGACTCTTTGAATTCTCTCATGCAGGTTTCATCTTACTAATGTTTTCTCACTCCTTGAAAGTGTCTTTTGATGGTGCTTCTTCATCTAGTGATAATTCACAGGTGTATTTTATCTGAAGGTATTTAGTGCATGCTTCTTTAGTGCATGCTTCTTGGTACTGGATATAAATCCTCATTCTCTGTTCTTGAATTTAATGTGCTTCAGTCTTATCCATGAGTCTTATCCATGAGTCTATTCAGGCCCAGATTTGTGAAAAGGCCACCAAGGCCCTGGCCTAGGGCAGCAGCTTTTTAGGGGGCGGCATGCTGCCCAACCACACCCACATTGGTTCAGAGACACTGGGGATGCGCAGGAGAAAAATAGTTTATTACATTTCCTGTGAATAAAGGGGAAGGGATGGGGGTGATGAACGTCAGTGGCCTAGGGGTGCCAGCTATGTAAATCCGGCCCTGAGTCTATGTTGACCCTAATTACCAGTTTACTATATGCCAGATTACACTGATATGGAGTGGACTAGGGGAAAATTTACATCATACTTAGGGAGTTATTTATCAAGGTCCAAATATCCGAACCTCAAATATTTCATAGTTTTCAGAAGAAAAAAAAACTAAAATTTTTTTGTGATTTATTAAAGTCCCATGGTCTTAAACTCCGAATCCAAAAACCCTGGCATCTAAAAGCTCTCAAGGTCCTGTATAAGTCAATGGGAAAGGTCCCAGTGTCTGCGCTGATGTCTGTACCGATATCCAATGAGTTAATGAGTTCTGTGCAAAAAACTCAGAAAACTAAGATTTTTTCATAGATTTCGGAGTTTTTTGCGCAGAAACCACTAACAATTCGGAGTTTTTCGATAACGTCCACTTGGGCAATCTGAGTTGCTCGGATTTCTAACTTAGAAATACTCAGATAAATTCGGACCTTGATAAATAACCCCCCTACTGTGATTTATATGTCTTCATTCATTTTAGATCAGTACATTTCATGTTCCTTCTCTACAGGTTGTTAGGTTTGTCATAAAGATGGGATGGGATGAGAAAGATTTGTGATCGGTGTGGAGGAGGGGCTATCCCAGATTTTACTGATATGGCATTCATTTAGGAAAGGAAGATCATGGTAACTATAATATAAATTTACTTAATATGTAAATAAAGAACTGACTGTAAATTAAAAAAAAATTGGTGTTAAATGGGCATACCTCAGGATTCTGTCCTTCAGCCATTGCTTATTAATAGGCAATAAATGACCTTGAGGTTAGCTTTTTCTTTCTGGTTTTTTCTTATGATACTTAATTTTCAAAACCACAGGTTCCATGTAGTAATTCTTCTTCTTATTTCCCTTTAGGAAAGGATTATTTACTATACATAATATCCCATATTTTCATGTAAAATTGTAATAATATGCTCACCTTACCCTGTGGTTTAAGATCAGTTCTTACAATTGAAATAAACAGATAAATAGCTTCATTTTTGAAGAAAGTCATATGACACTTCCATGTGTGAACTGGGCTCTGGGGAGGAAATGTATCTAGAATACAGGTAAAGGATTTTGACATTAAGTTACAGAGATAACACCGAAACAAGAAAATATATATAGAAAAAATATGAGGCCCAATTTGGGTAAAACTTCCTGATATGTAAGCCTGGTTATATGTGTGATATTTGTGTGCCACTGAAATGGTCCTTGTATAACAGGATACATCAGTAATCCAGCTGTATTTTTTTATTAAAATAGACAAGCGACATTCTTTATTCGGAGTGTAATTAGAATTTAGTGAAATGAATCAATTATAAAAATAACCTACACCTTCAAAAAATGTAATTGGAGCTCAAGTCATCAGCGAGAAACTTGTTTTGAATTGAACGTCACCCGGAGATCAGTTTTAATAGCATCTTCCTGTAAAATGACAAGCTGAAATAAGTCTCCTTCACAATGATTTATTTTGTGGATTAGCTGCTAGTTGGAAAAAAAATATCCAGTTTCAATTGCTGTCATCAGCCTTGAAACAACAGCAGTGACCCAAGATGCAGGGAAAAACATGGCACTCAAATAGGTTAAAAACTATATAAAATGTCAATTAAATGCAAATGCATACTATAATATTTTGGTTTTTCTAATTTTACCTTGCAATTGTTTTGTCTGCTTTTAATGGTCTAAGTAGAAGGGGCTGGTGGCATAATATTTTCATGCTTCTTAAAATATATTATCTGTTCATATACAGCCAACTATACATTATTAAAAGGGTAGTTAACCTATAAGGCTATTTGTTTGAACTATTTTTAGGAACTTTTTCGTTGGTCTAGTTTTTATAGATTGCTCATTATTTTCCCTTTTATTTCTCCTCTTTCCAGCTTTCAAATTGGTTCATCCTCCCCCGCACCCAAAAACCATTGCTCTGTGAGGTTACAATTAGGGGCAAATTTATCAAGGGTCGAATTGAAAATTCGAATTTTTAAATACATTTCAATTGGTCGTTATGTTTTCAATTTCGAGTTTATGGGAGTTTTTATAAATTCCCATAAACGCTAAATTTGACCCTTGATAAATATGCCCTCTATTGTTAAATGTTTTACTTGTCTTTCTGTTCAGCTCCTCTTCATATTACAGTCTATCATATAAACCACTTGTACCCTAGAAATAAGATGAAGTGTAATTGTATTGTAATTAATAAAATTAAATTTTTAAGTTTGCCTTTGTTTACATTTTACCCAATTTTCATGCTATAAAAGGGACTTAGAGGTGGAAGTGCCAAATGACCACACAATTATTATGTGCAGTGATAAGAATGTAAATATAATCCAACACAAATATAAATCACTAATCGGCCTATTTACTACTTTTCTAAAAAGTGACAATATCACCCCTTCTTTTTTTCTCATAAAAAAAGCCCCACACCAGTGAGAATCACATTGTTCCATTAATTTTCAATAAGGCTAAAAAACGTATAATTATTTGTAATTAAAGCTGTTAGAGACAATTGCATTGACCCCTATAGAACTTCGGCAGCCTTTACTTGCCAAGTTTTTTCTGGCAACTTTTCGTGGTTTTATCCTTTAATAATTGGTGACTAATTGAGGTTCCGAAGAAAATTCTTGAGTCAATTTGTTTTTTCGCTGCCTTTTTTCTTGAATCGTGAGAAAAACTTAAATCCGACTTTTGATAAAAAAAGCCCCTTAGTGTAAATCTCTAAGGGGTAATGTAATAAAAGTTGCAAAGAGAAAAATAATTTGGCTAAATAAGAATTAAATGTTACATTTCACAATGTAATATTCTTCATTAGACTGTTGCACTGCAAATATAAATTGTGCGTAAGAATGTTGAAGGTGTCATAATCTTTTGGAGCAAACATGACAACAACATACCATAACAACATTTTCAGTAAGAAGTTTTATTACATACTCTGCACACTAATGCAAACTAGTCAAGCATGCTTGACCTATAACGGTCAGAGCAGGGGGTTATATAGAAAGACTAATGGCCAAAACTCAGCACCTGTATCCAGATTATCAACAGTTCATCATGCCTACCAGGGAATACAAGGATACTTATAGCTGTGAACCAGGACCTTAGCTGTCTGCCTCTACAGCACAGCTGTATAGAAGACTACATAGCAACCATCAGGTGACTAGTTCAAGCCCAGGCTTGAAGTTACATGTGTTTTTTAACCTTTTAACTGCTTTTTAATTAAGACTGAAAAATCGAAGACCTGTCCAGAAATATATATACAGCAGACATTTATGACTTTATGTCATAAATTATTATGATATGTGTACCAACCTTGCCAAAAAAGTCCTTTCTTGTACCTCCTGAACACCATGGGGGTTATTTACTAAACTCTGAATGCAAAAATCCTGAAAAAATCCAGATTTTTTTAATAAATCGGAATTTATTAAACTCAGAGGACGAAAAAGTCAGAATCAGAAAATCCGGCATCTCAGACCTGTCGCGGTTGCATATAAGTCAATGGGAGAAGTCCCAATGATTTTTTGATGTGCGCTGGGTTTTTGTGCAATACCCCAAAGCTTTCTGAGTTTTCTGACAAAAAGCATAAGAAATTGGCTTTTTCTGTGAAAAATCCCAAAAAATCAGAAAAAATCTGAGTTTTCGGCTGAAAAAAGCAAAATAAATACAAAAAAAACACGAAAATCAGATTTTTTTTCCCGCAAACCAAATTTTAGGGAACATGTAATAATAAATAAGCGTAAAAAAACAGAGCGGATTTGATCAGAGTTTGTAGCAGTATATGGTGAGATAAAATCGGACTTTTATAAATTACCCCCTAAGAGCTCATAAATTAATTCTAAAGCTGACTGCCATTTTTGTATAGTAATTTCATTGAAGCTATACATTGTCTTTGAAGTCAGATGCCATCGACTGCACCATCACAGTTACAGATGAAAGCTTCCACATAGCAAAATTTCATATCTGATGTAGGGGGAAAAGGCCAAGGCGCAAATTCACTAAGCGCCGAAGCGCCGAACGCTAGCGTTAATTCGCTAGCGCTAATTCGCTAGCGTTTGACATTTTCGTTACTGCGCAAATTCACTAACGAACGCTGGCGTCGTTTCGCTAGTGTTACTTCGCATCCTTACGCCAGGCAAATTTTCGCTAGCGACGTAACTACGCAAATTCACTAACTTACGCAGTGTACTGAACGCTACCTTTTACGCTAGACTTCCTTCGCCACCTCAGACCTGGCGAAGCGCAATAGAGTAGATAGGGATTGTTTCAAAAAAAGTCAAATTTTTTCCTAAGTCCCAAAAAACGCTGGCGTGTTTTCTATATGATGGGTGATAGGCTGAAAAAGATCAAAAAAAATTTTGGGGCTCCCCTTCCTCCCCCCTACATTTCCTGACTCATGGCAACTTACCTAGACAGTGGGCACATGTGTAGGGCAAAATAAAATTTATATTTGCTGATTTGAAGGTTTTCTAGGCATTTGTAGTGCAGATACGTATTTCTCCATTGAAATTTGAATTTTGTGCCGTATGCAAATTAACCATCGCTAGCGAAACTTCGCTTCGCTTGGCGAATTAACGCTAGCGCAACTTCGCAAACTAACGCTACCCCTGTGCACAACTTCAGATTTTAGTGAATTTACGGAGCGCTGGCGAAAAAACGCCTGACGAAGTGCGGCAAAGTGCGGCGAAGTTGCGCCTGGCGCAACTTCGCATCTTAGTGAATTTGCCCCCAAGCGTCCACTAGCTAAATCACTTTTCCCGAAGATATATAGTGTATCATTCGCCTTATAAAGATTAATAAATAACCCACTATTTTTACAGTTTCAACTAAATTTGTAGAGCCAAAACCAAACTTTTAATGTAATTTTATATGCAGGAAGCAAGCCAATGCATAATCCCATAGTTTCGTGTCAGGGATGAAGTTGCTATTGAGGCTTGATTAGCTTGTTATAGATAATGACATCACAAGCTCAAGAGAAAATATCATGAAGCAATTATATTTTTCACTTGTATCTGACATGTTAACCAGAAGATGGTTCATTTTTCAAGCTAATTCATTATTTGTTCAATTGATGGATTTATTCTAAGTACTTTTAATACTGCTCCCGTAAAAGATATATTACTGCAATTATCAGGAAATGTGTCTTTGCTACCTATAGTCAATTAGATATTTGAATAGAATATAAATTATGATTCTTATAAAGATAAAAGAATTTTTTAAGTAGTTCTGTGGCTGTGTCTTAATTATTAATCACTGGTCATGAGAATAAAATTGAGGAATATGAAATTGTAGTGAAGTGAGTTTTGCAGCTCTATTTGAAATAAGTAAGTAGATTCCAGGAGCAATTATTAGATATTTCTAAATATTTCTCAAAGCATTGCCAAGGGTAATGCACTAGACCAATATATCTAACATTAGTCTTCACTGTAATAATGTACATTTGCTAGATTGTGAAGTTCATGTAAAGCTACACATACTGTGCAATAAATTATGCTAATATGCCACAGTGCACCTTTCACTAAGCACCACTCACTTAAGATAATGATAAAGGAACATCTTTTAATTATTTCATACCATCTTGAGTGAGATTTAAAACCTTTGCTATACAGTACGTGCACTATTGGCTGACCATATAACACAACGAATATAATATTGATTCTAATCACTCCCTTACTTACAATCATTTTGTGTACCTTCATAAATTTCATTCATAAAAATTCATAAAATTCATTTTTTTAGCCAATCGTCTAGTTGGACAGCATGATTTATGTTGTGATTTTTGTACAATTATATAATTAAAGGGACAGCATACCTGCTTTTTTTTTTAAACATGAGATACCTGAATAGGCCTTGTGTTAAACATACTTTTTCCCTATTGTTATAGTCACACATAATTTACGTTTTTTTTTTAAAGCTAAACAGGGCAAACAAAGAAATTCAAGATATTTCATGCTTGGTCTTTGCAAGGTAGATAATTAGATTACCAATGCACAAATAAAAACCCCTGACTTAGGGACTCCTGCTTGCAAAACCGACACAACAAAAGGGGTAGGGGGGAGCTTTGTATAGTTGTAATCAAATTATTTTCCTGACAAGTAGCAAACATGGAGTATCTTCAATATTTCTCCAAATGAGAAACCCTATTTTACCCTAAGTCTTCACAACTTGTACCACAATTTGACATCCAGGGGCATTTCTGCCATCAGACAAGGTGAGTACCTTGCCTCAGGCAGCATCTCCCCAGAAGTTACAAGGAGCGGCAAAAAGCCGCTCCTTGTAACTTTAAGAGCCAAATTTCCGTTTTTTAAACAAGAAATTTGCCTTTTATAGCACAGAGAGCGCAATTTCACTCTCTGCGCTAGCGATGCGGGTCCCGCATGGCGATTTTAAGGTAAGAGCAATGGGCGGGGGCGGCAAAACAGCCTGGAGCGCACCTGTTGACATCCACCTGTTTTCATAAACCACAGCTTGTGGTTGCAGACAGAATAACAATGACACTCTCATTAACAATAGCAGAAAAATACTTATATATGTTTTCACTTTCTTTAATCCAATAACAATGGGGCAGATTTAGTAAAGGTAAAACAAAGTGGCCTACACTAACGAAGATTCACCAGAAATCCAATCCGCAGGGAAATCGCCAAATTACTAACCGGCGTAGAGGATAATTGGCAACAACCACCAACACATATTAAACTTTAAAATCGCAAAGTTTTTATTTAGAAATAATAAAATAAAATCTCTGCTTGCGCTCCTCTTCAGAAAAGACGTCAGGGCGACGATCCATCATGCGGGGCTCAATTTCTCCACCCTGGCTATCTCCTATAAGGAAGGCAGGGAAGAGAAATCGAGCACCACACAATGGATCACCTGATAAAACAGGTTTTTTACAAGCACCTGTAATTTGTGCATACCTCCCAACATTTTGGAAGTAAAAAGAGGGACAAAAATGTTTTCTGCATGTAGTGCAGCAATTTTTTTGACCACACCCATTTTTATGGCCACACCCCGTAATTACCATGTTCATTATAAAAAATTTGAAAATATTTCTCCTTATCAAAACAGTTAAAATTACTTATTTTCTTATCTCGAAATTGTTAGAAAGTATCTTAGTTGCACCTGTTAGCTGTACTGGCCTCTCTGCCAAAAGCCAATTAAGTTAGTTTTTCTGACTATTCAGTGCAGAGAAAAGAGGGACTTTCCAGTACAAATGAGGGACCTCAGGTTGAGCTGTCAAAAGAGGGGCTGTTGGGAGGTATGATTTGTGTTCGTTTCCTGGAATCCGTTCAGCAAGTTTTGAAACCTACAGATACTAGAAAAAGCTATAGATGGTATAATGTATAAGTTACTTAGATCTTGGTCTTTCGGAAAGAAATGACAATCTTAAGTTAATGTTTTTGCATAGTTTTAGCCATATTACTGCAACAAATATTCCTTATCTAGCTACTTCTTCTTCTTAAAAGCTTTATCTAACAAGCCACCTGCACATCCTTTAGCTAAACTGATTCTTTAATATCTCAGCTTTTTTAATAAAATCAGTATGATTACAGCAATTCTTCTTCATTTTGATGAATGTATACTGTAGCACAGTTAAGTAAGGAACATCAGTCTCTTTCAAAATACATGCTTACAAAGATGTTTCAAATCTTGCATTACATTGTAAATTTCCCACAATTCTGGCAAGTCCGGTCTATCTGGATCCTCTCTTTAGAATGTTGTTGAGATTAGGGATGCACCGAATCCACTTTTTTGGATTCGGCCGAACCCCCGAATCCTTTCCTTCGTAGGGAAATAACAACATTGCCGGTTCCCCAACATTTTCATCAGGCAAGACATACTGTAAGCCAATTAAAATTTCAAGTCATTGACACAGTGGGAATTCCAAGAAGGGGTGGAGATAGATTGTTACAATTAAGGCATCGTGAAATGTATTGGATACATACTTTGGATACAATATGGCCACGGGGATTAAACAGAGATTACACTCCAGCAATGTTCATTTTTAAGTAAGTGGGATGTATACACACATTGTTTTTAATGATTGATTACTATACTACAATGTTTTACCTTGTTATTTATCTTTTTGTATTTCTTTTCTTTTCTAAGGTTATTAACTGATCTACAATGAATACTGAGTGCTGCTTGCGTATCGTGCACAAAGGTATGAGTCTTATGATTGGACTGGGTACCCAGTGCAATATAAATCGTGACAGCGTCTCAGGTAAAATGAGATCAGTTTTCACTATTCATATTTTCTTATATATTTCTAACACTGAATATGGACTCACTTTTCTCTATGAGTGTTTGAATATTAAGAGTTAATTGATGGGCAAATTATACTAACCAATGGAATTGTGGAAAGGAGGGAATTGATGCAACCACACCCTTATGACACACTATAAATGTTTTTCAAAGAAGTAATCACATTAGGCTTGATAAAGGGTCCAGTTGGGCCCGAAACGTTGCCCTTTGTGTGTTTGTATGGGCTAAATAAAACACTGAAGAATTTTCAACACTACTGGTGTGCTACTGGATTTTTTCGACTAAACATTCTGGATAGCAGGTCCTGGCAATAAATTACCAACAGTCCCATACCTGTACTATCTAATGATTTTAGGAATTTTAATTGGATTTTTATGCTTGGAAAGGCCTCTTGCACCAGTGAATTTACCCCTTGCTTGCAGTGGTTTTTGATTATTGCAGCAAATGCCAGAGAAAATTAAGCTTTTAAAATCCCATTTTCTCAAAAAGTTTAATACATTTACATTGCCATGGTACTCAGGGGTACACGTTTCACTTTTATATAATTTCTCTAATAAGTAGGGATGTAGC
Organism: Xenopus petersii; assembly: GCA_038501925.1. Lineage (NCBI taxonomy): Eukaryota > Metazoa > Chordata > Amphibia > Anura > Pipidae > Xenopus > Xenopus petersii. The sequence continues at coordinate 94,027,823 of CM076687.1, read as the reverse complement.
GAACGTCGGAAAAAAAGTTCGCGAACATATTCGCGAACTTGCGCAAAAATGCGAGCGGTTCGCGAACGGTTCGCGAACCCCATAGACTTCAATGGGAAGGCCAACTTTAACATCTAAAAAAGACATTTCTGGCCAGAAAAATGATTTTAAAGTTGTTTAAAGGGTGCAACGACCTGGACAGTGGCATGCCAGAGGGGGATCAAGGGCAAAAATGTATCTGAAAAATCTGCCTGTGTGTGCTTGGAAGAGATAGTGTAGGGGGAGAGCTGTTAGTGATTTCAGGGACAGATGATAGTAAGTTTGCTGGCTAGTAATCTGCTTGATACTGCTCTGTATTGGAACAAAAAAATAAATAAAAGCAGTCCTTACAAGGACTACTGTTATTGCAGCAGTCAGCAGATGAGATCAGAAGCAGGACAGCTGCCCACTGCAGCTACATACAGAGCACTGCAGTAGAAGGTAGATTACTAGCCAGCAAAGCTACCTAAGCTTAAATGTCCCTCAAACCCCTGCAGACTTCTGTCCCTCCAATAACAGAGCAGTATCAAAACGATTACTAGCCAGCAAACTTTCAACTGTCCCTGAAATCACTAACAGGCAGCAGCTCTCTCCCTACACTATCTCTTCAGCACACACAGGCAGAGTGAAAAAACGCTGCAGGGCTTCGGTTTTTATAGGGAAGGGGAGTGGTCCAGGGGAGAGCTTCCTGATTGGCTGCCATGTACCTGCTGGTCTGGGGTGAGAGGGCAAAAAAAAGCGCCAACAATGGCGAACCCAAAATGGCGAACGTCGCGCGACGTTCGCGAACTTCCGGCGAGCGCGAACACCCGATGTTCGCGCGAACAAGTTCGCCGGCGAACAGTTCGCGCCATCTCTACTAATAAGTTTTTGATGTACAGTAGTTAGTGAGCTCACTCAACAGATAAAAACAACAACAGCAATTGTTATGTGCCAGATAAAATTGATAAGTTAAGAGGTCATGATTCCCTTGAGCTAATTCTGGAATAAGTTAGCATATTAGAATTCCTGGCTGCTAAACAGCATGGGTTCTTTGCAGCAGGGCAACTCTTAAGCTGAAGGAGCACACTAAAAGCAATTTAGTATCTCACACAGGTAACGGATTCTACAACGTGGCCACATCAGTCTGATTCTTTATAGTAAATCAAAACTATTTTTTTTCTGGCATAGACTTTATCCCTGTCTTATTCACCATCATTTGGTGAATGTCCAAACCATATGTTTCAGCTGAGGCATAAATCTCCAAAAAAAATGGCTATATTAAAAGATCCTTTTAACTCTGAGTACAGATAAATCTCAAGAATAATGCTTCACTGTGGACATCTACACGTGATTTATACTGAATCTGCTTTTTAACATCTCTCAATCCCTAAATTAATTAATTGCATTGAAATATTATATTGAGACCTGCTGTTCCAAAATACTGCAGATAATTCTAATTTATATGACTCCAGACTGGTATGAAAAGACTATACACCAGTAAATTTTACTATTATGCTAACACCACAGTATTCATTTGTCTTTAGATTTTAGTTTAATGCAGGATTCTGAAAGGATTTTTATTTGCAAGGTACTGGATGTACTTTTCTGGCTGTTCTGGGATTCTCTGTTATCATTAATTTTTAAACCCTTGTCTGTCAACGAGACCAGAAATATTTTGCTTGCTATATAAAATATTCCAGCCTGTTCCACAGCTGAGTAGTCACCTGTATCAGTGTGTTTGTAAAAAAAAAAAGGATTGAGCAAACTAAACAGGAGCTTATGGACTTTTCTGGAGTTTTTATCGGTTACTGTATGTCCATTCAATCCTTCAAAATATCTATCCCAAACAAAAAACCTAAACTAGTACAGTGAGTCAAGCAGTAAGCAACTTGCTCCTAGTTTTACCTAAAGTGGGGCAATTTTCAAGTAGTGCTAGGCTTAAATTTTACTAGGCACCAAATTAAATTGGAATTTTTGGAATGAAAATTGCATTAGTTATGCCAGGTGGGTTGGCTAAATTTACTAGGTACTTAATTAGAAAGACTAATTTGTTTTTGTAAGGCCACATTCTTAGTTCAGTGGTGTAGGTTGTGCACTAATTTATGCACTAATAAATCCCGCTTTACCAGTATAAATAATAATCTTAAAGAGATACTGTCATGGGAAAAAATTTTTTTCAAAATGCATCAGTTAATAGTGCTGCTCCAGCAGAATTCTGCTCTGCAATCCATTTCCTAAAAGAGCAAACAGATTTTTTTTAAATTCAATTTTGAAATCTGACATGGGGCTAGACATTTTGTGGTCATGTGACTTGTGCCTGCAGGAGAGGAGAGAAATGCTTTCTGGCAGGCTGTTGTTTTTCCTTCTCAATGTAACTGAATGTGTCTCAGTGGGACATGGGTTTTTACTATTGAGTGTTGTTCTTAGATCTACCAGAGAGCTGTTATCTTGTGTTAGGGAGCTGTTATCTGGTTACCTTCCCATTGTTCTTTTGTTTGGCTGCTGGGGGGGAAAAGGGAGGGGGTGATATCACTCCAACTTGCAGTACAGCAGTAAAGAGTGATTGAAGTTTATCAGAGCACAAGTCACATGACTTGGGGCAGCTGGGAAATTGACAAAATGTCTAGCCCCATGTCAGATTTCAAAACTGAATATAAAAAAATCTGTTTGCTCTTTTGAGAAATGGATTTCAGTTCAGAATTCTACAGTATTCCTCTAACCTTTTTGTCAATTTTATTTTATTACTTTGCTGTACTGTATTTTATAGCCTATTCTGAATTCTAGTCTTTTCCTGCTATTTAGGTTTAGAGATTGTAAAGGGCTCCTCTGAAAGGAGATGGGGGTGTTTTACTTTATTGCCCACTAGGTTTGGTTTGCCTCGTGAGTGGTAGGAAGACAGGATAGCTAGGAAGAGCAGCACTGAGTTTCATCATAGGATTGATAGATTGGAGCTTGGAGGTAGCACTCCCAGGTGTTACTTGGCCTGGGGAGCTAGCCTTACGTAAACCTTGCAAAGGAGCTTATGTAGCATAAATGTGATAATAAGTGAAAAATGTGCAGATCATTATTGCTGCCTATGAGACTTTAGTAAGCAGACACTGTAATATGTTTAATTATTTCTTGCTTTAGTTCTGCTTTAATAGGTGGATTTGCCTCTCTTTAGATCAGCATGCACAGATCCTAATTTATTTTGTTATGTGTTATTAAATTAAATCGCCCCCAAGAAAGCAAATCAGGGCTGACTTTTACCTTTAATTTTGATCTCAGGGGTAATTTAAAGTTGGTTATTTCCGAAAGGTCAAGGATTATTATTCTAATACACATAATACTTATTCAACCACAATGAGCTTATTGGATGTTATGGATGGTATATCTCTGAGAATAAAGTAATTGTTTACAAGGCTATTCATAATGGAAAACCACAAATAACATACACTACAACAGCTTTCAAATTCTACATTATCTGTAGTTTATTTACTTAGCAAATTATAACCAGTATCAGGAAACTGCCCTCTTTTTCCTTCATTTCAGATTTTCTCACAACATAGCCTGTGCAGAAGAGAATGCTAAAAACTGGCTCTTGCAGTAACTTTAAGTTACTGTACAGTTAACTAATGAATCTGTCATAAGGAAAGGGTTCTACATTTATCATTTCTTATCTGGTATACCTGCACTTAGCCTTCACTGACACTTATCTGCTTCTTTACCTGGTTCAAGGACTACCTAGAGGTTGAGGAGAGCCTGAGTCACGGTTTCTACAGAGAGAGGTGTTATTAATCAACCGTTCTTTAGAACAGCAAACATCTAATGGGATCTGGTAAAACACAATTTATTTTAATTAACCAAGCATGGTTAGATATAAAATACTTACATTTAAAACCTACGGAGCATATATACTGTAATATAAAGTACATAGCACAAATTATGGCATAACTTGAGATACCAACATACATTTAGCGGGTTATTTACCTGGTGAGGGTTTAAAACACAAATTTTTCATGGAAAAAAACAACTCAAATTTTTCAAGATTAATTATACCCTGAGACTGCTAAAAGTCCGAAAATAAATAACCCCCATAATGAAAATGCAATAAGATGAAAACCTTTATTCTCTGCTTATCAAATGAGATGGGGCAAATAAAGGTCTATGGAGCAGATTTATCAAAGGTCGAGGTGAATTTTCTAATTCAAAAATTAGAATTTTTAGCTATTTTTTGTGTACTTTGGCTAGGGAATAGTCCAAATTCAATTTGAATTTGAAAAAAAATTGAAAATTCGAATATTGAAATTTATCATGTACTGTCTCTTTAAAAATTCAACTTTGACCATTCGCCATCTAAAACCTGCAGAATTGCTGTTTAGCCTATGGGGGACCTCCTAGAACCCACTTGGAATCAATTGGTAAAAATCTTAAGGCAAAACTTTGATTCAAATTCCTTCGAGTGTACTATTACTTGATCACTATTCAATCAAAAACAGAACTATTCGGCCAAAATAAACCTTTGACTTAATTTCGGTTGGTCTTTTTGAATCAAAGTTTTTAAAATTCGAAATTCAACCCTTGATAAAAATTCCCCTATGTGTTTGTGATTTAAACCTAAAAATGACAGGCTTTAAGTTTGACTTAATGGATAATAGGCACGGAGATATGAAAATTACTGTTTATTACCCTGTGGCCAACTATGCATTCAGAACCACTGGTTAAATAGCACAGAATGAGCCTATAATGGTCTACAAACACAGCAGGTACCAATGTTTTTTAAATGTATTAGGTGAGGATGACCTTTCTTTGGAGACAAGGGGAAAAGCATCACAACAGTAGGGTCCTAGGGCAGCAAGATAAGTAAATCTGGTTCTTTTTCTTTGAAATAATCTAACCAAGGCTAATATTAAATATACAAAATACAAACTAATAACAATTTGCTGTCACAAAAAGCAGGGTTCAGGTTTTTTTTTTTTCTTAACGTTTCCATTTGAGAAATCTCAAAGTTGTGAGAAAACACAACAGAAAAAAAAACAGTTGCAATTTTGTTTTACAGTTTTCACAAACATCAGCAAAAATCTAACTTTATTTCAATAAACTTTCTAAAAATGCATCCAACCCTCTTTTTTAAGCATCTACATGTGTCTGCCTGTACAAATGCTTCAGGGAGAGAGTTCAAACCGTCACTTGATGAAAACCTCCTTTGCTGGGGACTAAAAATTCACAGGGAATTCTAGAAAACAAAAAAAGTCACTCTCTTCTGACTAATTTTTAAATGCTTTTCTCTTCATTCCTATTAACTTCTTTACTAAGTTAAGCAACTTAGGGTGGCCTTTAATGACTTTAGAATTCTGTCCAAAGGAAATACATTTAGAACAGTAAGGGGGTTATTTACTCAAATCGGAAAACATCTAGTGATGGGCGAATTTGTCCCGTTTCAATTCGCCACAAATTTCGCAAATTTCCTGTGAAATTTGCGAAACTGCCAAAAAATTCGCGAAACACAGATTTTGATGCCGCTGCCCATTAAAGTCAATGAGCATCCATTAATTGTCACCAGTGTCTAAATTTTTGCAGCAAATTTGTAAATGTATTTGCCGGTGGAGAAATACGGAAATTTGCAGCGAATTTGCTCCTGGCAAATAAATTCACCCATCACTAAAAATTTCTCATTATTTTATTAAAATCACTTTGACCAAACTCCCATCCTCATTTTTACCTTATTTATCAATTAATTAACTTTAAAAAAATCTGGGGCGGGAAAAGACTCGACCAAGCACAGATCATGATATGTCTTCTTCTTCTACATGACCTCGGCAGGTTTGAGATGGACTATTTTTTATTTGTAAAAATTCGAGTTTTTTACCACAAAGAAATGTTTTTCCCCTTTTTAAACTCCGACCAGAAAAAATTGGACTTTGATAAATAACCCCCTTATTGTTATTAATATTGATTTAATATCATTTTATCTGACAACCATTTATTTTCTGTATTTTAACCGAAAACCTAATTTACATGATAAGTACCTAAAATTAATATCTGAAATTATTTTCAAGGACTTTTTCCCTCCTCTAATTTTCCCAGCCCCTCCCAATAATCTGTCCACATGCTCTACCATGTGTTGAACCCAAGACCCAAGCAAACAACAGACAGCATTTAGAGTTCTTGTACAAGATTACCTCATCCACTAATTGAATCCCCTATTTCCACAACCGGCGCCTTCCCTTGACCTATACATTCCCAGTGCGATGGGTATGTGCGGAATTCCGGGTTTGGAGCACACCGCCATGGAGATGTAAGCATTTACATTAGACTTCTTAAGACACCAGGTTTAAGGTAAGCTTTGCTAAGTGATCTAAGCCTGTGACTCTGAGCTGTTTTTCGTGTTCCCTTGCCTGTTGCTGACCCTTTGCTTACATTTTGACTGTGATCCTTCACTGCCTACCTTTGACCCTTGCTTGAACTTGACTACAAATGTGTCTACTGATTTGGTACTTTGCTTAACTTTGCATCTCTGTGGGAGTTTATTCTGTTTACTCCTGCCACTTCTCCTCTGATCCACCCTTGTTCACACTTCCAGGTCGGTGTTCCTTATGTGGGAGGTATAGGAGTGGCTATTCATCTTTACTGACTCCAAAATCTCATCCCGACACCATTCCCCTTCTGAATTTGAGGAAGCTGATGCTCAGAGCATCCTGGGGGCAGCCTTGGGTACTAGACATACATGCCAGTTGAGCCCTGTCCTTTTCAAAATCTTCACCAGTGATGGGCCGGTGACATTTGACGCACATCAAAGTCAATGGGCGTCCTTTTAATTGTCGTTGGAATTGTTGCGTATGAAAATTCACCAGTGTCAATGTTGTTGTTTTTTTTTTTTGAAAAAAAGTTGATGCTGGCGAATTTTAATGACAAATTCACAAATTTATATTCCAGTGGCGAAACGTGGAAATTCGTCACCTCCAATGGCCTATTTGTTGTTGTGAACTACCTGTGGAGCAACCACTCTGCCCTTCAATCCTTTCCATTCCCTTAACTGAAACAAGTCTGTCTTCCTCTTTTACTTCAACTACCCATTCTTCACCCCTCACTTCACTGGCGCCTGCTTGTGGCTACCTAGTGACACCCCCTCTTTGTCATAACTTTCCCTCTTTCTGCAATTCAGATTCTTTCTGACTCTTTTTGTTTTAATCTTCAGCTTAATAGTTATGCTTATGCAGCATGTAAATCATATGAAACACTAGCATAAAAAACGGCTGCTAGAAAAGTTGAAATACCCTCACTTGTGAAGAAAACAGCACCTATTTGAAAGAGGTAGAGGGGAGTGATGTCCACATTGATTTGACGTAATCAAGTCAATTAGAAGTCAGTATGGAGATCTACGAGCCAGGTACCAGATAACTGAGCTCTTCTAGTGGGCAATAATGAAACAAAAGCAGATTTAAGCCTAAAAGTTAGGCCACTGTAAACATCTGAACACAGGTAGTGATGGGCGAATTTGCGCCGTTTCACTTCACCGAAAAATTTGCGGATTTCGTACGAAATTCGCAAAACGTCGAAAAATTCGCGAAACGGCGCCGGCGTCTCGTTTTTGACGCCGACACCCGTTTTTTCGACGCCGGCGCCCGTTTTTTACACCGGCATCCGTTTTTTCGAAAAAAAAAAATTTCCGCAAATTTTCGTGGGCGTTTGGAGAATTTATTCGCTGACGGTGAATCACGCAAATTCGCCGCGAATTTGCACCTGGCGAATAAATTCGTCCATCACTAAACACAGGAATTTTGTTTTTTTTCAATAAATCAATGAATTAATATAAACTGAATTTAAATCACAAACTAATGTGACACTGTAATAATAAATGTCTATATAAAATGCATCTGTATTCCTTATTTGATTTGTTTGGTCTCAGAAGCACTATTTTATTTTTCTGTTCTGTCTTAAAGATATTAAGCCCTATAAAAATGTATTAATTCACATCCTCCACATTACATACAATTTCTTTCTTGTTTATTGATGCATATGGCATTCAGAGTATTACATTAATGTTTTTTTTTCCTGTTCAAAAAGTTCAGAACACAAACATGAATAAATGCAAGTCTTGACAAGTTTCAAAACAATAACAAAAAGAAGAAATAATGGCAATCCTCTTTGCTGTTTTTATTTGATTACAAAAATGTTTTTAAGCAATACAAAATAGAAACATGAAAAGGCATACTGTACTGTACATGTCCCCACCAGTAACTGATATACGAAAATCTTAATCAACAGTTGCACTAGGGTTGTGACTGTAATACACACCTCATGCATTTCATAAGCATAGCACTCTTGGACACAAGTTTCTTATACAACACCTACATTAGGCAAGTACAGTCCTTCTGTTGTGAGTTGTGTCTGATGTATTTCAGGTAATAACCCTTTTCAAAATCAGATTAATAAATAAAATCCCACCCATGTTCTATCCATTCCTATGGGATTTTTAGAATTGTATTTATCAATGAGTGAAAGGTAGACCTTGCCATTTGATAAATAAGGTGCTAAAAATCCCATAGGAATTTATAGAACGTGGGCGAGTTTTTATTTATTAAGCTCTGAACTCCCATTATGAGGCAGATTTTATCAAGGGTTGAATTTCCCATAAAAACTCCCATAAACTCCCATGAACTCAAAATTCGAAAAAAATGACCGATCAAAATTTTTCCAAAAATATAGAATTTTTCAAACTTGGGTGAATGGGTTCAACCTGCCCATTTACTTAGTTTGAGTGAAGGAAAAATAGTTCGCATTTCGAAATGGTTTTTTTAGCTACTGCGACCTTCGACTTCGATTTGAGCGATTCGAACTAAAAATCGTGCGACTATTCGACCATCCTATAGTCGAAGAAGTACTGTCTCTTTGAAAAAAACTTCGACCCCCCTAGTTCGCCACCTAAAACCTACAGAGGCCAATGTTAGCCTATGGGGAAGGTCCCCATCGGCTTCCTAACAATTTTCTGATCGAAGGATAATCCTTCGATCGATGGATTGAAATCCTTCGAATTGTTCGTTCGAACGATTATTCCTTCGATCGAACGAATTGCGCTAAATCCTTCAACTTCGATATTCGAAGTCGAAGGATTTCAATTCGCCAGTCGAATATCGAGGGTTAATTAACCCTCAATTTTCGACCCTAGGTAAATTTGCACCTGATTGAATTCGAATCAAAATTCACAGAAAAAAACCCTTGATTTTCAGAATGTCTCCAAACAACTCCATGAGGGGACATCCTATGAGGGGACATCCCTCATAGGCTAAAACAGCAACTCAGCAGGTTTAAGGTGGCAAATAGTCGACTTTGAATTCTTAAAGGCCCAGTACATGATACATTTTTGAAATTCAAATTTTATTACACTAAAATAATCTTGAAATTTTTAATTTTTAAATTCAAATTTTAACTTCGACCCTTGTTAAATCTGCCCCTATGTGTCCCCACAAAGCCTGATGCATTTTTGGATAATAACAGCATGGAATGGTTTTTACTTTGTAATAAACAACAGTGTTTAACAATTGATAAGGAGTGCCGCCTTTTACCCCTTTTTTTCTGCTCATTGATCTTACAAGCTTTGGATGACCTGCACCCAGACTTCCTAGAGTTCCCCTAACTCAAACGGAGACATACTGGTGAGGGTGAGTCATTGACAACTTTCTTTTTTTTCTTCTGTTCTTTGTACTTGATACACTAATAGATTGACTTACATCTTTATGAAGGACTACAAATCTTTCTATTAAACTACTCTATATTATTCATGTGCAGAATGTGGAACATTTTTATAAACACCCTGTTAAAATGTTTCAGGTGTATTTAATAGACATATGACTTTTTATAATGTTCAGAATGTGATTTTGAGAGCTAAATTAAAGAAGCAAATTCCATTTTTTAATACACAATAATTATTTTTATTTAAGTTGGGTTCTGTGGAACATTGCGCTATAAACATTTGTGACTTATGAATATGAACTGCAGCCCAATACAGCAAACTTAATTAGAAAAGTCTTAGCAACACTTCACATATTTTGTTTAACTTTAGCAGCAAAGCGTGATGGGCGATGCTGTTTTAGCTCTGTTTAAATCATTGCACTTTACTCAGTAACAAGTAAGGAAGCTTTACTTTTTATTTTTTTCAAATGCAATTCTTGATAGAAATGCATACAGAAAAAAATGTGTAGCAAAATAAAAAAGGTGTCCTGTTTTAGAGCAAGTGTACACTTAGGGGCACATTTACTATGGGTCGAATATCGAGGGTTAATTAATTAAATCCTTCGACTTCGAATATCTATGTCGAAGGATTTACCGCATTTCGTTCGATTCGAAGGATTTTAATTCATTGATCAAACAACCTTGGGGGACCTTCCTCATAGGCTAACATTGGTGCTTGGTAGGTTTTAGGTGGTGAAGTAGGTGGTCAATTTTTTTTTTAAAGAGACAGTACTTTGGCTATTGAATGGTCGAATAGCCGAACGATTTTTAGTTCGAATCGTTCGATTCGAAGTCAAAGTCGTAGTCAAAGGTCGAAGTCGCCAATTCGATTTGCCTGGCAAAATGGAATGTGCCATTAAAGGAAAACTATACCCCCCAAACAATGTAGGTCTCTATAAAGAGATATTGCATAAATCAGCTCATATGTAAAATCCTGCTTCATGTAAATGAACCATTATCATAATAATATACTTTTCTAGTAGTATGTGCCATTGGGTAATCATAAATAGAAAATTGCCATTTTAAAAAATAAGGCCCACCCCCTGGGATTGTAGGATTCACTGTACTGTATGTTAGGTCACATGAGCCAATTAACAGACTGAGTTGTGTCTTTTTGTTCCACACTTCTTCCTGTTACAGTTAGAGTTGTAGTATTTCTGGTCAGGTGATCTCTGAGGCAGCACATAGACCATCACGAAATGGGGGCTCAAGGCAAGAGATGTAAAAGGGCAATATTTACTTAAATATATATTCCAGTTTGGTAAGATTCTTTAATATGCCACTTAATATGATATGAACTATCTGTTGCTTAAGTGTTCATTTTAAGTATAGTTTTCCTTTAAGCTTTATTTGCTCTATACAATCTTGTACTTTGCAGAGAAATAGCGGCAACCATTGTCACACCTAAATGAATGCACACACATTTGTAATGCTAATGCTGAATTGACATATATGGAGTTAAGGAGCTCCTCATGTTGATTAAAATTAGGTTTACTTCTGGGTGAAACATAAAATGATTACAAATGAGTGAATTGTATTCCCTGTGTTTCCAACGGATCTGAAGATCAGTATGTTGTACATTTTCTGCTGAGGTTCTCCTCCTGCCTATTGTACCCAAATACAAGCCCGGATTTGCGGCAAGGCCGCATAGGCCCGGGCCTAGGGCGGCAAAGAAATAGGGGCGGCATGCCGCCCAGCCGCCGTTCAACTGCACCAGCTGCGCCGGCGTTTTTTTCGCCGGCGTGCTGGGAAGGCGGGTGCTAGGACCGCGCGGCCGCCTGGTCGGGTGGCCTAGGGGCGCGCAGAAGTTAAATCCGGCGCTGCCCAAATAAAAAAGAAGAAAGTAACTGATTGGTTTATGTAGTCTGCCCGTTAGATTCGATTAATTTAATAAATACATTAATTAATGCATTTTCCCATTTGTGTTTGACTGAGGCAGTCATTACCAAATCAAATATAACAAATGTAATACATCCTTGGATCTCAATCTCTGTTCATTTTCTTGATAGTTACATAGTTAGATTGGGTTGAAAAAAGACCAAAGTCCATCAGGTTGAACCCCTCCAAATGAAACCCAGCGTCTATACATACACACACTGACCCCTCCATACACTAACATAAACTATATATACTCATACAATAAATATCGTTTTTAGTATCACAATAGCCTTGGATATCATGCTTGTCCAAGAAATCATTCAAGCCAATCAAAGTCATTAACAGAATCGGCCATCACAACATCATCCGGCAGTGCATTCCACAACCTCATCATCCTTACTGTGTTTAAATACATCAACTCCCTTCCCTCTATTCTAAATTCATAATAATGTCTGGAAGTCTTTATTTTTACACCACCAATCATCTTAGCCTTTTTTCTTTTGCCTTAGTGAAGGCCTCCAAAACTGAACACCCAAGGAAGCGATGGTTACCTCTATCTCACACTTCTAATATCTGTTTTTATACATTTGTTGATTTTGATTTGTTTTCTTTACTCTTTTTCTGTATTGCTTGCGTACATGTAAACCTTGTGAAATGATAATTTCTAGATCAGTTGTTTCTATTGTTACTGACATTGGACTTCAGTATCAGTTTGTACGCTGCATGGGAATTTTTTTTGTCTCCTGTATGAATTATGTTATGTAGTTTTGGATGTGTGAGCACTAAAGGAAAACTGACAGTGGTCAAGTTCACATAAGTCTACAGATGTATAAATGAACAGCAAGGAGCAGGATGAAGGCATTCAGTAGCTTATTGAATGCACAAATCAACATTTCTCAACATATATGCCTGCATAAAGTCTATAAAGGTACAGGAATGGGACCTGTTATCCAGAATGCTCTGGACCTGGGGGTTTCTGGAAAATGGATCTTTCCGCAATTTGGATATTTGTACCTTAAGTCTACTAGACTATCATGTAAACATGAAATAAACCCAATAGGCTGGTTTTGCTTCCAATAAGGATTAATTATATCTTAGTATGGATCAAGTACAAGGTACTGTTTTATTATTACACAGAAAAAGGAAATAATTTTTAAAAATTTGTATTATTTGGAGAAAATGGAGTCTATGGGAGACAGCCTTTCTGTAATTCGGGGCTTTCTGGAAAATGGGATTCAGGATAATGGATCCCGTACCTGTATAAGTAAGGGCTACTTTATTGTTGGTCTTGGCCACAGCCGTCCCTATAGACTGTACTAGAAACAGGACTCCTACCTGCAGTATGTGTAACTGTATATAGAGTATGCAGAGAAGGAATATTCTGTGCTCACAGTGAGCCATAGCTCATATATTATTGTTTAAATGAGAGATAAACACCTTGCCAGATTATTACAGCATTCCCCTAATAAATCACAGGCATACAGATGGGAGCTAAAAAAATAACAACACATTATGAAACCCTGGAGGGTAATATATAATATTACTTCAACAATGTGTTTTGCACACTTCAATGAACATAAATTTGAGTAATTATATTTACAACGTTTTTCTGCTCAGAAAGATAAGGGATAATTATTTTCTGGTGGAATATATTTTGAAAAGAACAGTATTCCTAATAGTAATAAAACTGCAACAAATGAATAGATATGCTTGTATTACAGCAATGTTATCAATGCAGGGCTGGATTTGATGAAGCGGCACCACAAGGCCGCATGGTCCCTATGCCGACCGATTCCGCTCGCACCACCCCTGCCCCCATGGCCACAGGGTCCTAGCGCCGGGCAGGCGTCACTCACAGGCACAGAAGCATTTGAGTCCCCAGTGCTTCTAAGGATGCGGCAGGGTGGCATGCCGCCCCTAAAATTTTGCCGCCCTAAGCCCGGGCCTTTGTGGCCTCGCCACAAATCCATCCATCAATGAATATTTATATATATTGTTATGTGCTATTTAGAAACACAATATTTATAAATTAAATTCTGTTATGTCAAAGTATTGATTCACACATTTAAATGAAATACTGGGGATCATTTATGTAAGAGCTTGGTCTGGTTGTGGCCTTCACCACTCGTCTGCTAAAAAAAATCCAGTGTAAGTAGACCACAACTTCAAGTGTGCGGGCCAACTCTATCTTTAGTGCCTGCCATACATGGCCCCATTCCTACATCCTCTGAATATTGCATACATTATTGGTAAGGCTAGGAGAAAAAGGAGACAAAGGGCTGTGTCAATTCTTTAAAACTATGCAACCTAATTAATTCCATCCAGGATGTGGCATCCTTGCAACAGGATCTTGACAAACTGGCAATCTGGGCAGATAAGTGGCAAATGAGATTCAATGTTGATAAGTATAAAATCATGCACCTGGGATGTAAAAATATCCAAGCCACTTATACCCTTAATGGGACTGCACTAGGCAAATCCATTATGGAAAAGGACCTTGGAGTCCTTATAGATGATAAACTTGGCTGTAGCAAGCAATGCCAGTCAGCAGCATTGAGGGCAAATAAGGTATTGAGCTGTATTAAAAGGTGCATAGATTTGCGGGAGGAGGCTGTCATCCACTGGTAACAGAGGACTGGTAAGGCCCCATGTAAAATATGCTGTACAGTTTTGGTCTCATTATTGAATTAGAGAGGGTACAAAGTAGGGCAACTAAGCTGGTAAAAGGTATGGGAAATCTTAGCTATGAGGAAAGACTGGCCAAGTTGGGGATGTTCAAGCTGGAGAAGAGGTGCTTAAGGGGTGATATGATAACTATGTATAAATATATAAGGGGATCATATAATAATCTCTCTAATGCTTTATTTACCAGTAGGTCTTTCCATCTGACACAAGGTCACCCATTCCGATTAGAAGTAAGGAGGTTCCGCCTAAATATTCGGAAGGGTTTTTTTTACAGTAAGAGCTGTGAAGATGTGGAATTCTCTCCCTGAATCAGTGGTACAGGCTGATACATTAGATAGCTTTAAGAAGGGGTTGGATGTCGTTTTAGAAACACATGCTTGCCAAGGTTTCACCAATTGACAGTGCCCAATGTTAGGTTAATTTTATAGTTCCTGGGTGCTTTTCTCTGTGTTCTTTATCTGATTCTGACCCTACCTGACCCTGATTAAGTCTTGTTTGCTGCTTGTCCTGATTATTGCCTGGTTTTCGACTACTCTCTTGGATCCTGCCTGTGTACCGTGATTTTGGCGTGTTTTACCCGGTCTGTGTCCCAGACTATTCCTACATCTCCTGTATTTGTAACGTATTGATTGATTGTTACCAACCCGGCCTGCCTTTGACTACGTTCCTTGTTTCCCATTCTACAACTCAGGGGCGTAACTACAGAGGAAGCAGACCCTGCGCCTGCAGGGGGGCCCAGGAGGTATAAGGGGCCCCATGAGGCCAAAATTAATAAACCATTACAATATATATTGGTAAAACAGGGCAACCTCTCAATATGTTGGGGGCCCTAAAATTAATTTGCTGTGGGGCCCAATAACATCTAGTTACGCTACTGCTACAACTCCACTTTTGGTTCCCTTGCTTGCTCTCTCCTTGGTTCTCCCACAATAAGACCTGGCTACATCTGAGTAGCGTAGGGCTCCACCCGAAGCCAAAGGCAACTGCTAAAGGTATAAGAGTGGGCTGAGACCAGGACATTGGATTTAGTTCTAAGAATAGAATTCCCTGTGTTTACAGTATCCTTTTTTTTAAAATGTGTTTTTATTTAGTTTTTTATAACAAATGAAATCAAAATAGACAAAAACAAGGAATTTGGAAATACATGTCATAAAGGTAGCTAAGATCCATCAGTATAGTTTAACATACATAGTAATAGTGAAAATTCCAACATCGTCCAATTTTCCTATCCTTTTTTTAATTTTCAGTATCCTTTTTTAAAAATAATTTGACTTTATTGTTATTTCTGAACATTATTGTCCTATGCTGAAATAGAATTTAGTAACAAAATATCCAGGGTATTCTTTACAGAGTACTCTTTACAGAAACATTGATTTGGTGAACCAGTAGCTTTAACACATGTTTGGTAAATGCCTCAAGCAACAAATAACAGGGTGCACAATTTTAACTTGTGCTGTATAGTTTCACAAATTCCCTAAACAAATCCAGTCAATCATTCTACATCTGCTTATTGCTACAAACTCCTCTCGAGGGCCTGGAAGGAAATAGCTACTTTACATTTTAGCTCAAACTACACATCTGGTTAGGAAAAACTCTGCATATAAACTAATGTCCAGAAATTTGAGCAACTCTCTAGATAAATATGACAGAAGCTGGCATATCTGGTGGGAAAGTAAACACAATTAACATATTTCAACCCTAATTTTACAAAGGTGTTTTTTTACAAAAAATACATTTAAATAAATATATTGCATTACAGGTATGGGGTCTGTTATCCAGAAACCCATTATCCAGAAAGCTCTGAATTTACGGAATGGCCGTATCCCATAGACTCTATTCTATCCAAATAATCCACATAATTTCCTTTTTCTCTGTAATAATAAAACAGTACCTTGTACTTGATCCAAACCAAGATATACTTAATCCTTAATTGGAAGCAAAACAATACTATTGGTTTTATTTATGATTTAATAAGCTCGAGTGAATAGTTCGAATCTAAAAATATTCGAATTTCGAAATAATTTTTTGGGTGCTTCCACCATCGAATTGGTCAAATTCGATCGAATCGAATGATTCGAACAATTCGAAGTACAAATCGTTCGACCATTCGACCATTAGATAATCAAAGTACTGTCTCTTTAAAAAATCCTTCGACTCAATACTTTGCCAAATAAAAGCTACCGAATTGAATGTTAGCCTATGGGGACATTGTAGATAGGTTTTGGGAATTTTTTATGATTGAATAAAAATCATTAGATTGATCGCTTAAAAATTTTCGAATCGTTCGATCGAATGATTTTTATTAACTTTTTTTCGCTGAAATCCTTCAAATTCGATATTCGAATTCAAAGAATTTTACTTTGTGGGTCGAATTCGAGGGTTTTTTAACCCTTGAAATTCAACCCTTGACAAATCTGCCCTTTAATCTTTAAATGATTTTCTAGTAGATTTTACGAAAAGATTCATTATCTGGAAAACCCCAGGTCCCAAGCATTCTGGATAACAGGTCCCATACCTGTATTAGTATGTTTTGCTATTAATAATAGCTGCATTCTTAAATAAAAATATGGTTTCTTTGGTTGCCATATTATTTGCCATTTTTTTAATAGAACTGGTCAGTGTAGAATGAGACTATATACAAAACATCCAATTAAAATGCTAAGATTACTTTTATCTCTAGATTTATCTCTAGTGGCAAACAGTATGCCATAAAATTGGCTGAACAATACAGCACTACTGAAATAAAACACTTTGGGGCAGATTTACACAGGGTCGAATATCGAGGGTTAATTAACCTTCGATATTCAACTGCCGAATGTAAATCCTTCGACTTAGAATATCGAAGTCAAAGGATTTACCACAAATAGTGTGATCGAACGATCGAATGAAAAATCGTGATTCAAAGGATTTTAATCCATCGATTGAACGATTTTTCTTCAACCTAAAAATTGTTAGAAAGCCTATGGGGACCTCCCCCATAGGCTAACATGGCACCTCGGTAGGTTTTAGGTGGCAAAGTAGGGGGGTCGAAGTTTTTTTTTAAAGAGACAGTACCTCGACTATCGAATGGTCGAATAGTCAAACGATTTTTAGTTCGTAGTCAAGGTCAAAGTAGCCAATTTGATGGTCGATGTAGCCAAAAAAAACATTCGAAATTCAAAGTTTTTTATTCTATTCCTTCACTCGAGCTAAGTAAATGGGCCCCTTTAAGAAAAAAGTATAGGGAAATAATTAGTCATTGATGATCATTTACAGTACTAAGTGAATGAAGCCTTGCACTTTGAAGAATTGTTCTCTGTGCTTGAAAATGTTGAGGAATTTTAAAGGTGCATTTTTTTTAGCCCATAAATTACAACTTTTTTGTAAGTTTTATTTAATACTGTGTAGACTGGTGTAACTGTTTTTCTGATGCCAGATGAGGCACTACAGATTTACAATTGTATTATGTTTTCCTTTAACTGACTCAATTAATATCCACCTGATAATACAATAAGAAAGAATATTTGGACCTCAAAATAGATATAGAAACAGATATGCTATATTATACATCCATTAGTCTGATTAAATATATTGTACAGGCTCTATTATCAAGAAACCCATTATCTAGAGTGCTTTGTAATATTTGAAAACCATTTTCCACATTCCAGTCCATTTGAAGCAATTAATTCTTATTTTTTGAATGACATCCTTTTCTCTGTAGTAATTATACAGTACCTTGTACTTGATGGTAACTAAGGTACATGAATCCACGTTGTTGGCAAAACAATTCTATTGGGTTTATTTAATATTTTGATTTTTTTATCAGACATAAGGTATGGTATTCCACGTTATGGAAAGAGTTATTTTTTGAAAAACCCTAGGTCCTTTATCTTCTGTATACCCGTTTCTTAATTATTGACACTGGTACCCTAGAATCTGACAGTTAGTTAATTTTTTTGTTAATAGTCTTTGTCATTTATTTGTATCTATCCCACCCATACTTGAATTAATTCACAGAGTTACCTTTCAGTACCTCTCCACTGTCTAGTGTATGAGGCAGGTTTATCAACAGTAAAATTAAACTTTTCCACATTTTCAACATTTTTCAGCATTTGACATTTTTTCTGCAAAACTTTTACTTTCCGTTTAAAGTTTGCAAAACTCTAGATTTTTTTAAGTGTACAAAAACTCCAAAAATGGCATCTAAATGTAGATATCAGCAGGGGTTTTATTAGCAAAATTCAAGCTATTTTTCAATTAGAGTGTTCAAGAAACATTTTAAATTTGTCAGCCTTATTAAAAATAATGTATAGAATGTGATTCCACTGTGTTTTTTTTAATGGTTTTATATGATCAAGCTTTTAAGATTTAAGTTTTTCTTTGCAATTAAAAAAAGTTCGAACATTTTCAAATTTTTGAGTTTTAACAAATTAGAAAAAAATCTAATATTAAAAAACTAAAATGTTTTCATAAATTTGCCTCCATACTTTGATCACAATTTTTGTAAATCATGTGCTTCTTTTGTTACCTTTAAAGTTTAGTTTTAACTAGTTTTGGGCCCAGCTAGGACAGTATCAGTTACTTTGTTTAAGGAGCAGATTTATCAAGGGTCGAATTTCGAGGTGTTGGGAGTTTTTTTGAACTCCTATAACTTCGAATTTCAAAGAAAAAAAAACAACCAAAATTTATTTTAAAAAATCTAAGTTTTTCTGCGGCTGCAGGTGAATAGGCTGTATTCTAATTGTTCGAATCGAAGTAAAAACAAATTCAATCAAATTCGATTCAAAGTATTTTAGAAAAAACCCTTTGATTTCTCAAAGTACACCAACTGACTACAAATAGGTTCTAGGAGGTCCCTTATAGGTTAAAACAGCAATTTGACAGGTTTCGATGGCAAATGGTCGAGGTCGAAGTTTTAAAGAGACAGTACATGATAATTTCGATATTCGAATAGTTACATTTTTTTCAAATTCAATTCGAATTTTGGCCTATTCAAAGTACACAAAAATACTTTGAAATTCGATTTTTTTTATTTCAAAATTTTACTTCAAACCTTTATAAGTCTATAAGTAGCATCAATTACTTCCCTTTCTTCTGCAAAAAATCCACCCTATAGTATCCTGGAAGTTATTGGTTTCCTAGTGTTTGATGACAGCAGTGTATTTGATTACAAAGAGGCAGTTATATTTTACTGTCTATAACCTGTGTATCATTACTAGCAGTCTAATGTTCTGCTAGATGGTTGTACTGTATTTCAAATTCACCCTAAAGCTCTGTATAGCCCAATACACTTGACATCTTTACAATAATCCATCAATGTAAACAGCAGTATCCTTCCAATCAAAACATACTATGAAAGAAATACCTTAAGAAATATGTAGTTGGGGAACAATATACTTGTATATTAGTGACTTAGAAACATTTTTAATAACATGGGGGCAAATTTACTTATGGTCGACTATCGAGGGTTAATTAACCCTCGATATTTGACTGCCGAATTGAAATCCTTCGACTTCGAATATCGAAGTCGAAGGATTTACCGCAAATAGTTCGATCGAACAATTGAACAAAAAATCGTTCGATCGAACAATTAAATCCTTCGAACCTAAAAATTGTTCCAAAGCCTATGGGGACCTTCCAACATTGACTTCGGTAGGTTTTAGGTGGCGAACTAGGGGGTCAAAGTTTTTTTTAAAGAGACAGTACTTCGATATGGTCGAATAGTCTAACGATTTTTAGCTCAAATTGTTCGATTCAAAGTCGAAGTCGAAGGTCAAAGTAGCCAATTCGATGGTCGAAGTAGCCAAAAAAAGGCATTCGAAATTAAAAGTTTTTTTTATTCTATTCCTTCACTCGAACTAAGTAAATAGGCCCCATGGTGTTAGATAGAGATATCCAAACTTTCTTTAAAATGTTAAAAGATAAATGGGGAATTTCAGCCAGAATATGATTAGTAATGCTTTATTCCAGCTTGATTTGTCAGATTGTTAAATGTTGCCATTTTCAAATTCTTTTTATTTGGAATGAAATTGCAAAGCATTGCAAACAGAGGGAAAGTGCATTTTAATTAAAATTGTACTGGTATCACAGCTGAGGTTTTAGATTAAGGCATCTCCATTTAACAGTTTCCTCTTACCATTTGCATCACAAATTGTTCCCATTTCCTGATAAGACTGCCATACAAACATGTCTTTAATTACTTTTATAATTAGGAAACTACTTAAGCTTTAATGGGATTCTGCCACAGTATGCTTATATCTTTATTTGTGTTCTGAGCTGAGCACTTGAAATATCCATTCTGACAGATTTTCCACTTGTTTTTTCATTTTTTAACAGACCCATTATAAAATAATGAAGAATGCAAAAGACAAAAGCATTATGTAAAGATTTGGTTCACTGCCTTATACTGTATTGTGTATTTTCTAAGACAGACCTTTTTAAAGCATTTGTCTGCTTTTTAAAGTATACAAAAAGTAACATGGAGCCTTTAGGTTTCCTTGTGATCATGTAGTAGGTGTGAAAGAGGCTGAGACCTGGTTCTTCGTGCATCTATTCTAGACAGACTGCACATCAAAACCTCGGACGCTGTTTTTATCGGTGTATCAAGATGTATCAATAAAGTAACTTTTTTTACTTATAATTTGGAATTAGCGATTCTTTTGAGAAGACCATGGAGTGCCCCCCTGCAGTGGATACATTCTTCTTAGTGACGGACTCAGGGCGGTAGCACCTGGGTCACAACGTCAACCAGGTAAGATTCATAACAAATGATTTATGCACTCTGAAAGTTTGGGGAGATTTAAAGTATAAGCGCCAGGTCCAGGGTGGGAAGCACCCGGGCCATGAAACGGGAATGGTGAGCGGATCCCATGTACATTGTTAACATTAAGGGGCCGATTCACTAACTTCGAGTGAAGGATTCAAAGTAAAAAAACTTTGAATTTTGAAGTGTTTTTTGGGCTACTTCAACCATCGGATGGGCTACTACAACCTTCGACTACGACTTCGAATCGAAAGGATTAGAAGTAAAAATCGTTCGACTATTCGATAGTCGAAGTACTGTCTCTTTAAGAAAAAACTTCGACCTCCTAGTTCGCCATCTAAAAGCTATGGGGAAGGTCCCCATAGGCTTTCCTACGTTTTTTTGATCGAAGGATATTCCTTCGATCGTTGGATTGAAATCCTTCGAAAAGTTCGATTCGAAGGATTTTATTGTTCGATCGAAGGAATAATCTTTTGATCGTTCGATCGTACTATTTGCGCTAAAATCCTTCGACTTCGATATTCGAAGTAGAAGGATTTTAATTCCCAGTCGAATATCGAAAGTTAATTAACCCTCGATATTCGACCCTTTGTGAATCGGCCACTAAGTTGCCCGGAATTGGACTAATAGATGCAGGATTTACTTAGGAACCCTATGGGGCCCATTCATTAAGTTCGAGTGAAGGAATAGAAGAAAAAATACTTTGAATTTCGAAGTGTTTTTTTGGCTACTTCGATCATCGAATGGGCTACTTCGACCTTCGACTATGACTTTGAATCGAACGTTTCGAACTAAAAATCGTTCGACTATTCGACCATTCGATTGTCGAAGTACTGTCTCTTTAAGAAAATACTTCAACCCCCTAGTTCGCCACCTAAAAGCTACCGAAGTCAATGTTAGCCTATGGGGAAGGTCCCCATAGGCTTGGCTATCTTTTTTTGGTCGAAGGATAATACTTCGATCGATGGATTAAAATCCTTCGAATTGTTCGATTCGAAGGATTTAATCGATTATTCCTTCGATCGTTCGATCGAACAAATTGCGCAAAATCCTTTGACTTCGATATTCGAAGTTGAAGGATTTTAATTCCCAGTCGAATATCGAGGGTTAATTAACCCTCGATATTCGACCCTTAATACATCTGCCCCTATGTGTAGCGCTGGATTTATTGTGATGCTTTAGACTGCACATCAATAACTTAACACAGTGCCATGCATGATTTTAAATACAATTATCCAATAAAATGTTATTATGTTAGCGGCCAGACTAAGTTAGGTCAAATAAAGAAGTCATTGGTGATAGTGGTAATACAGGGAGTCATTAAAATGTCTTGGGGGGCTACAAATGGCATCTTGGCCTCTAGTTGTTCCATTACTGATTTAACACAATTATGTATGCAATTCTGACCATGCAACCAGTAGGAAAACTGCTATGTTGTGGTGCAATAACCTCCTTTGATTAAGTGCTAGATGGGAGTATGAAAATTGACAGCACTGATGTTTTACATGAAAATAATCTTAGGGGCAGATTTATCAAGGGTCGAATTTCGAAGTACAAAAAACTTCGAAATTTGACCATTGAATTGAAAAATTTCTAAATCAAATTTGACGAATTAAACCTGCCGAAGTGCTAAATTCACCAAATTTGGCAATCCTACGACCAAATAAAAATCGTTCGATCGAATGATTAAATCGTTTGTAGAAGGTCCCCATAGTCTAACATAGCAATTTGGCAGATTTAATTTGGCAAAATATTGAAGCCAAAGTTTTTTTTAAAGAGACAGTACTTAGATTATCGAATGGTCGAATATTCTAACTAGTGATGGGCGAATTTGTGCAGTTTCGCTTCGCCGAAAAATTCGCGAATTTCGCGCGAAATTCGCGAAACGGCGAAAAATTCGCGAAACGGCGCCGGCGTCTCGTTTTTGACGCCGGCGCCCGTTTTTTCGACGCCGGCGCCCGTTTTTGGCGCCAGCGCCCGTTTTTGGCGCCGGCGTCCGTTTTTTCGAAAAAAAATTTTTTGACGCCGGCGAATTTTTTGCGCGAATTTTCGCGGCCGTTTCGCGAATTTATTCGCCGACGGCGAATCGCGCAAATTCGCCGCGAATTCGCGCCTGGCGAATAAATTCGCCCATCACTAATTCTAACGATTTTTACTTTGAATCAAAGTCAAAGTAAATTCGAAGTCATAGTATCCTATTCGATGGTCGACATATCCAAACAATTACTTATAAATTCGAACTTTTTGTACTTCGAAAATTCACTCGGACCTTAGTAAATCTGCCCCTTGATGATGATCTAATGGTTGTGCACATGAATACATTTCCACTTCTAAATAAGATAAGATAAGATTCTGTATTATACTGTAGATCAAGTTATACAGGTACAAAATGTCAAAACTTTTCTCCGCTAGAACTTTTATAATTCTTGTATATCGATAAGAGGTGCTCAATCTCTGCTGCAAAAAAAGAGCTTTCATCCAATGTCCACAAAAATAGAAACAAAAGGCACACTCACTTCAATGCTTCTGCATAAATTCAAACTGTTTTCATTTTTATTTCGGTGAGATCCCAGCAAACGTTTCGGGGTCAAGCCCCTTCATCAAGTGCTACTTACAAACAGTGTGAGTGAAAACATTTAAAGGGGAGGTCACTATGTAACCCCACCCCTTGTGATTAAGTAAAGTCAATTACACCATTATTGACAATTATCATTCAATTATTATTGTATTATTTATCTTAATGTCCTCAATCAAAAGGATACAAAGTGCCTCAGTGATACATTAGTCCATAAAATGTGTAAAATCTCCATACTGTGATCCTTTTGTAGTATTCCATGTGTCAGTATATATCCAAATATAAAAAATTGTGGAATAAAATATTCATATTATAAAAACAAATAATCACATGTCCTTAATTACAATTTAAGGCTAGACCCATATCAGTAAAATTAAAATTTGAGCTATTTTTTTTTAACTTCGACTAAGGAATAGTCCAAAGTCGATTCGAATTTGAAAAAAAAAATGTAAAATTCGAATATCGAAATTTATCATGTACTTTCCCTTTAAAAATCTGACGATTTGTCATCTAAAACCTGCTGAATTGCTGTTTTAGCCTATTCGACCCTTGATAAATATGCCCAGTTGAATTATTGCTAGGCAGCCCCTTCATAGATGCCAGGGAGGTAGTGTTTTCTCAGAGTTTGTACCTTAAGGCTACTGTAATGCCGCCCCCGTCCGCTTACCTTTCCAGGGGGAGGCAGCAACGCAAATGCGAAGAGCGTAATTTTTCTCTCTCGCACTAGTAAAACAGAATATCTGGTTTAAAAAATTGAAATTCGACATTTAAAAGCACCAGAAGCAGCTTTTTGTCGCCCCTGGAAACCTGCCTCTGTATATGTCATCTAAGAAAGGAAACACTAGTATTGTTCTAGTTATATTGAGTTTGTGAGTGTAACTACAAAATACCAAATCAGCCCCTGCTTCACCTTTCTATTTTCAAAGTGATTTTTGCATTACTACTTCTACTAGGTAATGTACCAAACCCATTACTTATTTGTTTATTCCAGTTTGAAACATATTTAAAACATTTACTATCTGTTAAAGGAGTAGAGGGGCACTTAGAGACAGATTTATTAAGATTTGAATTGTAAATTTGAATTCAAATTTTTGGTCAGAACTCACAATTTTAAATCACTAACTTAAATTTGAATTTGAATGTGAGATTTATCAAAACGCGACCCTGGAAACAGTTATGATTTGAATATTTGCCACCTAAAACCTATCAAGTTAATTTACAAGTCAATAGCAGAGGTCCATTTTCATAAAAAATCTCCCATTCGAGTTGTGAGTACATTAGAATTTATTAGAGTTAAAAAAAATTCACATAGCTTTAAAATTCGACCTTTGATAAAGCTTCCCCTTAGTGTCTTTATTATTAGTGATTGAATCTGTCCCGTTTTGCTTTGCTGGAAAACTCGTGAAATTGCGAATAATTCGTGAAATGCATTGAAGTCAACAGGTAACAAAATATTTTACACACAATTTTTTTCTTTTCTCTCCAAATGCATTAAAGTCAATAGGCATTTTTTCTTGTGGCGACTTTTTTGTCTCTCCAACTTTCATTCATTAAAGTCAATGGTGACTTTGTCTAGGCAACATTTTTGTGGTGGCAAATTGTTTAACGGCAAAATGTTGCTGCAGTTTCATGAAAAAAAAATTGCAGATGACAAAATGCGGAATTTCGCTGCAAATCCATGCCTGCCAAAAATTCACTCATCATCATTTATTATCATTTCTCATTTATCAATCCAAAGCACCAAGAAGTAGATAGTATCAGTTTTAAGAAACAATTAGAAATATAGGGTGAGTGGATGTTGTTAGAAGGTCCTGTATTCATTTTCAATATTTAATTGTAAAATCAACATTATATTACAAAATCTATTGGATAAGTAAAAAAAAAATGATATCGAGGTATGGCATTATATACTTATGTATAAAATGGCAGTTCTTATTTATTTTAAACACATTAGCACTGAAGCAAATAACACAATCTATCATGGGGCAGGCTTGGCAGTTGTTGTGTGCACGTGACATTAGGAATTAAGACTCTTCACTATAGATTGGATTGCTTTATTTTGGCTGGAACAAGGCAAAGCTGTTGGCTGTTGGTCAACATATAGCAATGGAATTAGATATGGGGTAAATGGTGAATTAAAGAAAAAAATCTCTTCCGTTTTCATTTTTTAATGAACAATTTCTTTTAATATGTAAAACTTTTTTATCTGATAACCATTCACTGGAATACTCCTTTATGTCTTGGCTACTGATCAAAGCAGATGCTATTATCTTCTAAATGTACTGTTTCAATTTGTGTCACATCAGGAAACTGAGCAAACTGCCTTATTTCTTTCCAGGTTTCTAGGTTTACAGTATCCACACCTGGGGGCACATTTACTTAACTCGAGTGACGGATTAGAATAAAAAATACTTCGAATGTCAAAGTATTTTTTTGGCTACTTCGACCTTCGACTTTGAATCGAACAATTCAAACTAAAAAATCGTTCGACTATTCGACCATTCGACCATTCGATAGTCGAAGTACTGTCTCTTTAAAAAAAACTTTGACTACCTACTTCGCCACCTTAAACCCACTGAGCACCAATGTTAGCCTATGGGGAAGGTCCTAGCTTTTTTGATCGAAGGAAAAACGTTCGATCAATGGATTAAAATCCTTCGAATCGTTCGAGCGATTTTTCCTTCGATTTTACTTCGACGGACGAATATCGAGGGTTAATTAACCCTCGATATTTGACCAATAGTAAATGTGCCCCTTACAGTATATAGGGAAAAATCACTGGTTGATTTAACTCCTCTTATACATAAATAGTATTGGTAACCCATTAAAACTTCATTCAAAGAAGTACGTTTGTATAAAATGTATTGATCAAGGTGTTGTTAAGGTGTTCTCTGCTGTCTGACATTCAGTGAATTTAAACAACCTCTTTTTATGAGAATCTGAAAAGGGACACGCTGCAACAGAACTACAGGAATTTAGGATATTATCAATTTCAAGGACAATGTAGATATTGATCAAGATGACCATGAATGCACACTAGGTTTTGTAGAATTCAGTTGCCTGCAGGCTAAAACAAACCATTATAGAGTAGGTATAAGCTAATGAAGAAAAGTCTGTGCATGGGGTAATTAGTTTTGAGAAAACGGCCATTGCAAAATGCGTGTGTTTGCTTCAGAATCACTACTACATTTTATATAAACAAGCTGTTGTATAGCCATGAGGGCAGCCATTCAAGCACAGAACACATAGTAGATAACAGATAAGTCCTGAATAATCACATTGTATATTACAGAACGTATCTGTAATATACTATGAACGTAACACCCATTTTACCAGTGCAGGGCAACAGTACATTATATTATCATTACTTTATGACACGTTCATTTTTTGGTGTTTCTGTTCCTTTAAGGGCTAATTTAAGAACGTTGGTTTCTTAAGGCTTTAGGGCAAATGAAACAAATGTGGCTGCTCCAGACAAACCAACGGAAATTACTTGTCACTTCCCACACACTGATTTATTGCAGTTAGTAAAGCCTGCTACATGAAGCCATCAAAGCTGCTACAGGAAGCCATCAACCCGACGTGTTTCTGGCTACACCCATTTGGGGCAAATTATCATATCATTTTTCTCATAGTCCCTTAATCCATGATTTCTTCTAATTTATCAAGCTATAAAATCAATGAATATAAAATTTGTCAAAGTCATATAGACGTCAATGGAAACTGTCCTTCTTTTCTTGCAAAGATCAGTCTTTTATTTGTAGTTTTAGCGGTTTTTGGAGATCCATATGTTCATTGTCGTATGAAAGTTTGCAAGCACAAAAACGAGAGGTTTTCACATTTTTTTTCTGATCACTTAGAGGTCTATTTTTCTTGTGCTTTTTATTATCAGATCTTTTAATACATTTCATGGCATTCATGGTTTCGGAGAAAATAATCATGGTGTGAGCATGACTCCTCAGAACTATGAAACAAATAATGTGACATAAGCGAGAAGAGGGGCTATTATCATATTAATATTATTATTTATTTGTTGTGAACATTCACATACCTAATTACATCTTTTTAAAGAATAGTTAACAAAATACCATTATAGATAGTAAGATTCTAAAGGCTTTAAATCAAAGGGGCAAATTCACTAAGATGCGAAGTTGCGCCAGGCGCAACCTCGCCTCACTTCGCCGCACTTCGCCAGGCGTATTTTCGGCAGCGCTCCGCAAATTCACTAAAATCCGAAGTTGCGCACAGGGGTAGCGTAAGTTTGCGAAGTGAAGTTTCGCTAGCGATGGTTCATTTGCATACGACGCCAAATTCAAATTTCAATGGAGGAATACATATCTGCACTACAAATGCCTAGAAAACCTTCATATCAGCAAATATAAATTTTATTTTGCCCTACACATGTGCCCACTGTCTAGGTAAGTTGCCATGAGTCAGGAAATGTTTTCGATCTTTTTCAGCCTATCACCCATCATGTAGAAAACATGCCAGCGTTTTTTTTTTAAACAATCCCTATCTACTCTATTGCGCTTCGCCATGTCTGAGGTGGCGAAGGAAGTCTAGCGTAAAAGGTAGTGTTCAGTACACTGCGCAAGTTAGTGAATTTGTGTAGTTACGTCGCTAGCGAAAATTCGCCTGGCGTAAGGGTGCGAAGTAACACTAGCGAAATTACGCCAGCGTTCGTTAGTGAATTTGCGAAGTACCGAAAATGCCAAACGCTATGTATATCTTTAGAAACCAATATTATAGCTAAAGGAATACTATCAGTACACAACTTCACTAACCTTACATAAATGTATAAGCAATGCTTATAAACAACACTGTAGCATGAATTTTGTGACTAGTTATTTGGTGCTTCTGATCTACATTAACTATCTCTATAAAAATAGAGAGACTTCTCCTTTTAATATTATATCCCTTTCATTTACAACTTGCATTTTCTTATAAAGATGGGAATGAAAGCAAGTACAGTATATTCTATTGTTTTTTTATTAACTACATTTGCTGAGTAGCATGAGAGAGCCTTTTTAATCTGTTTAGATTTTAGAAAACAACAAAAATACTGGGTTTTAGGGAGTCTGCCCAAACACAGTAGAGGATCTATAACATACAAAATAGATTGTGTCATTTTTTCCAATCAAATAAATTGTGTTGTCCTTGTGCCATTTGAGCCAGATGCTCAAGTAACAACTGCTTATTATTTTGTATACCAACATGATTTTTTAATATCACTAAGGGTCATATTTATCAAGGGTCGAATTGAAAATTCAAATTTTTAAATTTGAATTTCGAGTTTGTCTCTTTAAGAATTTGAATATTCACCATCTAAAACCTGCCGAATTGGTGTTTTAGCCTATGGGGGACCTCCTAGACCCAATGTGGAGTCATTTGGTGGACTTTTGAAAATCAAATTTTTTTTGAAAAAAACAAATCAAATTTAATCTAATTTGATTCAAATTCAATTCGAGTTTGCAGGTCGATCCTATTCACTCAAATATAGAAAATTTGATTTTTTTTTAATAAATTTCGATTGGTTGTTTTTTTTATCATTTACATGATAAAATGCCCAGGCAACATTTTGTATCATTTCAAATATCATGTAGTTTGTGTAGGTGATGGTGTATATTGCACTATATAAATGTGATTATGAGCAGTTGTGGTAACCTTAATAAATGGTCAATCTAGATCTGATCCATTGATATCTGGATCCAAATATGTGCAAGTAAGGCAATTGTTTTTTATGCAATAAAATATGATTTAAAAACCCTTAAATACCATTGCTAATTTAGAAAAGTAAATCCTGCAAAAACTTAGTTCACAATGTAAAAATCTCATTGCATTATTCATATTTTTTGAAAAAACACAGGCCATCAAATTAACTTATTATATAGATGTGAGTAATGAAATTGAAAGTAGAACTGTCAAACCCATGAAACCAAGATGTTTATTTTGTGAAAAACAAACCTTGACATCTTCAGGGATGGGGAAGTAATTCAAAGATTTTTAATAAATTGTGAAGCAATATTACATTTATACAGTGAAATTGGGTCAGATGTACAGTACAACAACAAGAACTCTGTACCAGGGATAGGTAAACTGTTATCTGCTTTATCTAGGTACTTACTGGAAGTATTACATGCAGTGGTCCCAAAAGATACCTATCTATAGTGATGGGTGAATAAACTTGGCAGACACAAATTTGCGGCAAATTTCCAATTTTCGCCACAAGCGAATGAATTTGCAAAACTGCGATGACAATTCGCCACCGAAAAATCCACTGCTTAAAAAAAAATTCAGCGTGATTTAAAATTAGTTGGACCAAAAAGTTGCGCGTATAAAAATTGTCAAAATTGACGTGCGTCAAAATGATTTTGACGCCCATTGACTTCAATGCGTTTTACATTCGCCCATCACTACCTATCTACTATGTATTTCCCATGTACAAGAATTGTATGGGATGAGCCATATAAAGGCACCAGGCTGCAGGCTGTTACACAGGTCAAAAGTATCACTTATGTATTATATGCAAAAATGTATCCCCTACTGTAAGGGGCCTATTTGTTAAACATTGTTGCGTTTTAAAGAGGAACAAAATCACAATTTTTAGAGTGAAAAAATGTAATAATATGACTCCATATGAGTCTAAAGGGCCTATTTATCAAAATTAGATTTTTGCCTTTTTTCCTCAGTTTGAGAAAAAAGCAGAGAAAATGTAAATGCAAAAAATATGAGTGAGTAGTTTATGAATCCACAATTAACCAAGACTTATTTGTGAGAAGGACTGAAAAAAGTCACCAAAAAAAGCTTAGCCTGTAAAAGGTGCCAAGGTTGTATAGAAATTAATGAGAACAACTTTATTTATATATTTTTTTAAAATTTACTGAGGAAAAAAGGAAAAGATATTCAAACAAATTTTATTATGCATTCCTTAGCTTGCTTATTGTATCAAACATGATCAATAACACAGTGCATTTTCAGTGATCAGAAACCTTGATCACTGCAAGAGAGGGCCCTCGCCTAAGTCTTCCACTGCCGATAACCTTTATTACTCTGAGCAGTTGAACACCAATGTTGTTAATCACATGCAGAAATATAGGATTCAGACAATTATTACACTGATAAAGGGATTCTTTCATGATTTTATGCTGTAGTTTTTATTTCTAAATTACTCTGTTTACACTGCAAATAATTCACTGTACAATATAAAATTTCATTCCTGAACCAGTAAGTGTTTTTTTTTTTTAGTTGTAATATTGGTGTGTAGACAGCCATCTCAGGTCCTTTTACCTGGTCATGTGCTTTGAGACAGAGCCAGTACTTTAGGATGGAACTACTTTCTGGCAGGCTGTTGTTTCTCCTACTCAATGTAACTGAATGTGCCCCAGTGGGACCTGGATTTTACTATTTAGTGCTGTTTTTAGATCTACCAGGCAGCTGTTATGTTGTGTTAGGGAGCTGATATCTGGTTACATTCCCATTGTTCTGTTGTTAGGCTGCTGAGGGGGAAAGGGAGGGGGTGACATCACTCCAATTGCAGAACAACAGTAAAGAGTGACTGAAGTTTATCAGAACACAAGTCACATGACTGGAGGCAGCTGGGAAACTGACAATATGTCTAGCCCCATGTCAGATTTCAAAAGTAAATGCTCTTTTGAGAAACGGATTTCAGTGCAGAAGTCTGCTGGAGCAGCACTATTAACTGATGCATTTTGAAAAAAAAATGTTTATTCACATGGCAAAAGTAATGGTAATTGATGGATAGTTAATATGTTGGCCCCTTTATTCTTTGATCTACACTTTATAGAAAATGTACTTGTTTTCAGTGCTAAATAACAACCATGGCACATATCACATTATATTATACTTTCTCTTATCACTAGCATTAGATTTAAATGGAAGGCATAATTCACAGTGATGTCTCTGCTGGAGAACACCATACTGTGTACCATTGAATAGCATGATCATTATGAATGTATTTCTTCTAGAATTTCCAACATATCTTTGTTCTGGAGGCAGGAGGAGGTATTCTAAATTTCCAGTGCTAAATTAAATATCTTGTATAGTACTTTGATTCCCTAGCATTTACATGACAGTGATTAAGCTGCCTAACCACCCCTCATGCATTCTGACATACAGTTTCCAGTTCATGAGCATTTTGCACACTGCAATTCAATGCTGTATTGTTTCCATAGAGAGCATAAGCCGAACATAAAAGATCCCAAAACCGTTTCATTATCTTTTCTATTCATGCAATAACTATAGCTTTCTGTACTGAAACCATAAAAGCTAATACTGTAATGTGTGATCTGCAGACAAATGTCTTTGAGGAAAAGATAGCAAAATGTGTTCAAGCATATTTTACTTTAGAACTTTCCACTGCCAAAGTTATTTATGAGGCCATTTCATGCATATCCACATTAATTGACGGAATGTGTACAGAAAACTTGTGTTATTTTCCAAGGTTGCATGGAATTAGATTAATGGATAATTAATGAAACCATATGTTCTCTCCTTATGATCCATTCAACTTGATTCATTTAAATTATTACTGTGGTTAATCTGATTTTATATGAATATGCTGTTCACACACAGTCCAATAGTCAATGCATACAAGGCTAATAATCATAAGGCGGCAGTTTTCTATAAAGGTTTTAGATTGCACCAATGCAGGTACTCAGATCAGCTTTGATCAGTCTATTACAAATAACAAAATTAAAGATACAGGTATGGGACCTGTTATCCAGAATGCTCTGGACCTGGGGTTTTCCGGATAATGGATCTTTCCGTAATTTGGGTCTTCATTTCTTAAGTCTTCTAGAAATTAATTTAAACATTAAATAAAACCAATAGGCTGGTTTTGTTTCCAATAAGGATTAATTATATCTTAGTTGGGATCAAGTACAAACTACTGTTTTATTATTACAGAGACAAAGGAAGTCATTTTTAAAAAATTTAATTATTTGGATAAAATGGAGTCTATGGGAGACAGCCATTCCGTAATTTGGAGCTTTCTGGATATCGGGTTTCCGGATAAGGGATCCTATACCTGTATAAGAAAATGAAAATGTAGGGGCCCCTATGGGTATGGGTTAATCTGCCCTGCAGCTTTAAGGCCCCCACCTTTTTTTTTTCTTGGAGTGATCTGCCAGGAGAGAATGACACTCCCCTGCTACACTGCTATATAGTGTGTGTAGGGAGTGGCCACTTCCTCTTTGGCCTGTGGATGGTGATCCAGCTGGGTGTGCTCAGGGGAGCCTGGGCACAGCTAGGCCCAGAAAGGCCCATGTGCTTTGGAGAAGAAGTCGGGGACCAGGTAACCCCGTGAATGAGGAATAGTTACACTAGGGCAGACTTGTCATAGTCTCTCTAGGAGAGAAAGGCAGAGAGATGAGAGAGAAAGAGCAGCTGAAGCTCCAACGAGGATTTGCAGTAAGGGAGTAGCTTCCCAGAGGCTTTGTGTGTTGCCTCCAGTCAGGGACCTCAGTGAAGAGGGACTGTAGGGTAGACGCTGCTTGCCTGACAACTTCCAGGTGGGAATGTGTGTAATACTGTAATACTGCAAATGCCTAATGGAGATCTTTCCTCTGTGAGAAATGCCTAATGCCTGCAGCTCTGTGAGAAATGTGCTATTGCCTCAGCTCCTGCGTGAGTACTAAACCTGTGGTCACTTGCCTCGTGCATAGTTCAATAAACCGTTTCTGTTTTACTGCAAGAACCTCCTGGCGCCCAATTTGTTTGTTGTATGCACAGTAGCCTGGGGAATGTAGTTGCACTACACCATAGAGGGAACACTTCCACATGGCGAAGGCCCTGACCCTGTTGTGTGAAGTCGCATGTAACCCATGCTTCTACTGCTAGCTGGACAGTTTAACTATTTGTGTGCTATGCAGCCCAAATAGGTGTTACAAAAATATACAGTATCAAGTAAAATGCTACCTGCCAGGTAACAAAAGAGGGGTCTCATTTCCATGAAGAGATACCCACAATTCCCTGTACACCTGACCTGCCCTACCACCAACTGTATTAGGAACTAGGGTAATGTGGGTTCCATGCCAGATGAAATTGGTTGGAAGTTGAGAAATCATTTTTTAGACCAGAGCCCAGGAAGGTCGATAGTTACATTAAAAGGCAGATTTTTAGGATCCTTCTAATAATTCAGAAATGACTCCACTATTTCAACTAGAAACAAAATTTTGCATACACATATAAGAATAATTTTTTTGATGAGAGCCAAGGAAGGTCAATAGCTAAATGAAAAAAAGCAGATTTAAGTTTTATTATAATAATCCAGAAATTACATTTTGCATACAGATACACATACAAGATTTTAATAAAATAAAGCCACATATACTAAAATGGTTGGTTTAGTATAAATAAATAAAGATCAACGCAGCAATAATTGAATAACTGAGTATTAGGAATATGCTTATTTATTTACTGTACTGGTTTGACTGCTTGCTTTATTTTATTTCAGCTATTCTATGTTTTGTTAAACTGGGAATGTTTAATGGAAATGTTTATTCATGAGACAAAGCTGCAACATTAATAAACATTCAATTTCACGGTTTGGTATTTTGTTAGAATTCCATCAGTGTGAGTTTTTTTATTTTTTTTCTTGAAACAAAACAGAAATATATAATAAACAATTGCAGAATGCATGTTGAACAAAGACTATATAGGCAGTTTTAGTTACATATGACTGGGACCAAAAATCAGTGTAATGGCATTCACATTTGCTAGAAGTCCACAAACTCTTAGGGGCAGATTCACTAAGGGTCGATATATATATTAAAAATACTTCGAAATTCGACCCTCGAATTGATATCCTTCGACTTCGAATATCGAAGTCGAAGGATTTAGCGCTAAACGTTCGATCGAACGATCGAAGGATTTTTCGTTCGATCGAAGGATTCGAAGGATTCGAAGGATTCTATCCAGAAAAGCTATCTCCCATAGAATCCGTTTTACCTAAATAATCCAAATTTGTAAAAATTATTTCCTTTTTCTCTGTAATAACAAAACAGTACCTTGTCCTTGATTCAAAATAAGATATAATTAATCTTTATTGGAAGCAAAACTAGACAATTTTTTTAACGTTGACCTGATTTTCTAGTTGATTTAAGATTTGAAGATTCAAATTACAGAAAGATCGATTATCTGGAAAACCCCAGGTCCCGAGAATTTTGGATAACAGGTCCCGTACCTGTAATGCTTTCACTGACAAACAAAATGCTAAACATGAATGTAAATGACATTTCCATATCCATCCTTACAACTGGGCGTCCCCCACATGCATGCGTGCGCACCCTAACGTAGGTGTAACAAAGGGGAAATGGATGGGCAGTTTGGGGCAGGGGAGGGAGGGACAGAGGAGGAAGGAACAGAGGAGGGAGGGACAGAGGGGGTAGGCGAGACCTGCAGAGGGGAACGAATTCAGACTAGTGGTAGGCAGAACAATCTCGAATAGGAATCTGCCCAGTGCCCCCACATCATTGTGCCCTAGGCAGGTGCCTCTTCTTGCTAGCCCTAGGTCTGGCTCTGGTTCGCTCTGCTTGGAACCAGAATGACAATATCCAATAATTTAACAGGATGGTTAGACTGTATATAGTACAATTTCCTATGAAGGTCACATTGCTATCATCCAACTGGTCAACCAATGAGCTTATCTATAGAATCTATAGAAATCTATAGAATATTCCATGTCTGGAGTGCTACAAGTATCTGGACCATAAATCACATTATCCTCTGCAAAAACCAGTGATTGGATATAATACATATTTGAATTAAAACTGAAGTTAGTGATTTAATGCTGTAATACATACTGTAGGTGTGAATGGAAAGATCAGATATAAGAAATGAAAAAATGCCAGTGCAAGCTTATTCTAGCTTCTTTATATAGGTAAAAAGAATACATTAAAATGTACAATATACTTCTATAACAGAAAATGTTTAGGAAGAATTGCTTTCAGCCTAAATAAATATGCATCTAAGTGGAGATTTTTTGCAATAACATCCTATGTTTCTATGAATGCAGTAGGTCTAAATTAATCAAAATAAAATAAAAAAACACAAAAACAATTTAGTACAGGGCTCATTTCAGGACACAAGTGCAACATTTTGTACATCAGTGAACTCTTTGCGTGTTTTAATATGTTGTGTAATCAATATTGTATAAGAAACTTGTAACTGTGACCTCTACACAGTGTAAGTAAATGTAAATGTTTCTAGTGGCACTCTGCCAGTGAAAACACCAAACTCCAAAGTGCAAGTGACGTAGTGTATCATATTCTACAGCAGGGCTGTTGAACTGGAGGCTTGTTGGCCAAATGCATATGGTAACTGGTAACTTTTTTCCATCATGTTAAAATGTCCTTTTAACATGATGGAATCAAGTTACTACTTTAAACCTCAATTGCCATGGCTGTAGGAGTGCGTGCATATTCATTTTCGAGGATTGGTTTCGCCTAAAGCTACGGGTTCGGGCACGGCACCCGGGCCACTTGACAAATTTGGTGAGTGACAAGCATTGCTGAATTTCTACCATTTTTGAAATAGAATTGTTCTTCTTCAAGTGAAGGGCCTGGGGTTTGGACACCCAGGTCACCCCTTTCCACTCGGTGAGAATTACCTAGTGGTTGCTTGCTTTTTTGTTGGTGTTTTTTGTTTATTTGCTTTTTGCCCGTTTTATTTGATGTGTTTAAATATCCAACAATATAAAAGCAAGTCTATAATGGAGGTCGTTAATTAGTTAGTCCATTTAGTGATTGTAGTCAGCTTCCCATTTTTGTGCAAATGCAGGAATACAAGTAATATTATGCCGAGGACTCCCCATACCATATACCATGCTCGGATGATTAGTGAAACGACTTTAATGATTACTCAGTAAGTCCAGTTGTCTTCGAATGACTTATATTAGATATACCATGACCTGGATGAATGAAAATATTCATAAGTCACAATATTTATTGCTTGTGGGCGCCATAGACTCCAATAAATCATACATTTGATATAAGAAGCCCAAACATATAGTAACTAACTGGTTTCTACATGAAAGGGTTGGACATTGATGGTCTATAGTAATTAGCTTTATTGCAATTCTCCATAATTACTTAGCCTCTCCGAGTGCTTTGTACTTGTTGAGTGGGAATGGTTCAGTTTAGAATGTGCCATGGATGGTAACTAAGGATTGATGTTTGGGATTGGTAACCATTTGACACTGGAAGGGAGGAGCATTAAATTATCACAGATCAAACCTGCACAGGGGAACTTATACAGAGGGAGCTGTGATATAAGCAAAAACCTTAACTCACTCTGCCCTTGCACTTCATATCTTTCACAAAGGGCCATGCATTCCACTATGGAATAAACTCCATTTTTGATTTTCCTGCAGCATATTCAACAGGCAGGCATACAGACTGGGGCATGTTTACTAACATTGGAGATAAATATCTGGAGAGATTTCTGGAGATGTTGCCCATGGCAACCAATCAGCAATTAGATTTAAACAGCCACAGCCAAGTTAGAAAACAAAAGCAAAGATCTGATTGGTTGCTATGGGCAACATCTCCAGAAATCTCTCCAGATATTTATCTCCAATGTTAGTAAACATGCCCCAGAGAGAGAGCATGCCAAGCAGCCATGGGAGCACAACGAAAGAAGAAAACTTCACTACTGGTATTTTGCTTGCGCAAGTCTAAGGAAATGCTTTTAATCTATCCACTGATCTTACTGGCATGTATGGAGTTAATGAAGTGCTTATTGGACATTTTTCAGTAATCTTACTGGCTTGTCTGGGATTGATAGATTGCTTATTGGTCATTTCTACACTGGGGAAAATATGCTGATTTTCTTTTTTTTACTGTAATTGTACTAGTAATTATTCCGATTATTTATTTTCTGTAGTATTTGTACTGTCATGTCTAGGGTTCATATGCTCATTATCCATTTTACTTAGGGATGAAGTTGGCAGGTCTGGAGTTAATAGCTTCATTATTCATTTTGTATACAAATTATACTAGCTTATCTGGGTTGTGTTGTAGTAAAATGTGTGTTATATTTAGGGGGTGTGGTCAAAAAGTGCACCACATATTGATATCCCATTTAACTCGATGCACATAAAACGGACTCTCCCTATAATTAACTCTTTAATCTATAATTTTTTTCTACATGCTGGAAGAAGCTTAATACTTGGCTGCCAGTGGTGACTCAGTTTGCAAAGCTTTATGGCAGAGCCTCTCTCACAGAATAATGGCCCTAATGAGACCCAGCTATGGATCCTTGTAGAAATGCAAATATTTTGCAGCAGTTTTTATTCTAGTGAATAAGGTATATGCAAGGTCTTAATTCAATAGAACGATGATAGCTTAAGTCAAGAGCCTTTACCCTTGCACCCTAGATATCATTTGTTAAGGGGTGCCCTCCAGTAATTCGTTTTTTCCTAGTTTACATAAGAAGCCAACCATGAAGGAAAGTTAGCATGGCATCAACATACTGAGCCTAAACATGTATAAACTTATCTCTGCCATGCAACACTATCATGATTATAACTTGATTAGGGTGACTAATTTATTAATATATTAATAATTCCTTTGTAACCTTGTAATAAAGTGATATGGGTTCTGATGCAAAAATGTTCCATAAAGTAGTGCTTTAACTCAAACCCTGGAGCTTATTGCTTACAATAAATAGTTTGTTACAGCTGTAGATGTTTCTAAAAATGACAAATTATGCTTTACTAATCACACCAGAAATGTGAGACTGACAATATTTTAATTCTATCCTTTTACAGTGAACTCGAAGGATTTTTCGTTCGATCGAACGATTCGAAGGATTCGAAGGATTCTATCCAGAAAAGCTATCTCCCATAGAATCCGTTTTACCTAAATAATCCAAATTTGTAAAAATTATTTCCTTTTTCTCTGTAATAACAAAACAGTACCTTGTCCTTGATTCAAAATAAGATATAATTAATCTTTATTGGAAGCAAAACTAGACAATTTTTTTAACGTTGACCTGATTTTCTAGTTGATTTAAGATTTGAAGATTCAAATTACAGAAAGATCGATTATCTGGAAAACCCCAGGTCCCGAGAATTTTGGATAACAGGTCCCGTACCTGTAATGCTTTCACTGACAAACAAAATGCTAAACATGAATGTAAATGACATTTCCATATCCATCCTTACAACTGGGCGTCCCCCACATGCATGCGTGCGCACCCTAACGTAGGTGTAACAAAGGGGAAATGGATGGGCAGTTTGGGGCAGGGGAGGGAGGGACAGAGGAGGAAGGAACAGAGGAGGGAGGGACAGAGGGGGTAGGCGAGACCTGCAGAGGGGAACGAATTCAGACTAGTGGTAGGCAGAACAATCTCGAATAGGAATCTGCCCAGTGCCCCCACATCATTGTGCCCTAGGCAGGTGCCTCTTCTTGCTAGCCCTAGGTCTGGCTCTGGTTCGCTCTGCTTGGAACCAGAATGACAATATCCAATAATTTAACAGGATGGTTAGACTGTATATAGTACAATTTCCTATGAAGGTCACATTGCTATCATCCAACTGGTCAACCAATGAGCTTATCTATAGAATCTATAGAAATCTATAGAATATTCCATGTCTGGAGTGCTACAAGTATCTGGACCATAAATCACATTATCCTCTGCAAAAACCAGTGATTGGATATAATACATATTTGAATTAAAACTGAAGTTAGTGATTTAATGCTGTAATACATACTGTAGGTGTGAATGGAAAGATCAGATATAAGAAATGAAAAAATGCCAGTGCAAGCTTATTCTAGCTTCTTTATATAGGTAAAAAGAATACATTAAAATGTACAATATACTTCTATAACAGAAAATGTTTAGGAAGAATTGCTTTCAGCCTAAATAAATATGCATCTAAGTGGAGATTTTTTGCAATAACATCCTATGTTTCTATGAATGCAGTAGGTCTAAATTAATCAAAATAAAATAAAAAAACACAAAAACAATTTAGTACAGGTCTCATTTCAGGACACAAGTGCAACATTTTGTACATCAGTGAACTCTTTGCGTGTTTTAATATGTTGTGTAATCAATATTGTATAAGAAACTTGTAACTGTGACCTCTACACAGTGTAAGTAAATGTAAATGTTTCTAGTGGCACTCTGCCAGTGAAAACACCAAACTCCAAAGTGCAAGTGACGTAGTGTATCATATTCTACAGCAGGGCTGTTGAACTGGAGGCTTGTTGGCCAAATGCATATGGTAACTGGTAACTTTTTTCCATCATGTTAAAATGTCCTTTTAACATGATGGAATCAAGTTACTACTTTAAACCTCAATTGCCATGGCTGTAGGAGTGCGTGCATATTCATTTTCGAGGATTGGTTTCGCCTAAAGCTACGGGTTCGGGCACGGCACCCGGGCCACTTGACAAATTTGGTGAGTGACAAGCATTGCTGAATTTCTACCATTTTTGAAATAGAATTGTTCTTCTTCAAGTGAAGGGCCTGGGGTTTGGACACCCAGGTCACCCCTTTCCACTCGGTGAGAATTACCTAGTGGTTGCTTGCTTTTTTGTTGGTGTTTTTTGTTTATTTGCTTTTTGCCCGTTTTATTTGATGTGTTTAAATATCCAACAATATAAAAGCAAGTCTATAATGGAGGTCGTTAATTAGTTAGTCCATTTAGTGATTGTAGTCAGCTTCCCATTTTTGTGCAAATGCAGGAATACAAGTAATATTATGCCGAGGACTCCCCATACCATATACCATGCTCGGATGATTAGTGAAACGACTTTAATGATTACTCAGTAAGTCCAGTTGTCTTCGAATGACTTATATTAGATATACCATGACCTGGATGAATGAAAATATTCATAAGTCACAATATTTATTGCTTGTGGGCGCCATAGACTCCAATAAATCATACATTTGATATAAGAAGCCCAAACATATAGTAACTAACTGGTTTCTACATGAAAGGGTTGGACATTGATGGTCTATAGTAATTAGCTTTATTGCAATTCTCCATAATTACTTAGCCTCTCCGAGTGCTTTGTACTTGTTGAGTGGGAATGGTTCAGTTTAGAATGTGCCATGGATGGTAACTAAGGATTGATGTTTGGGATTGGTAACCATTTGACACTGGAAGGGAGGAGCATTAAATTATCACAGATCAAACCTGCACAGGGGAACTTATACAGAGGGAGCTGTGATATAAGCAAAAACCTTAACTCACTCTGCCCTTGCACTTCATATCTTTCACAAAGGGCCATGCATTCCACTATGGAATAAACTCCATTTTTGATTTTCCTGCAGCATATTCAACAGGCAGGCATACAGACTGGGGCATGTTTACTAACATTGGAGATAAATATCTGGAGAGATTTCTGGAGATGTTGCCCATGGCAACCAATCAGCAATTAGATTTAAACAGCCACAGCCAAGTTAGAAAACAAAAGCAAAGATCTGATTGGTTGCTATGGGCAACATCTCCAGAAATCTCTCCAGATATTTATCTCCAATGTTAGTAAACATGCCCCAGAGAGAGAGCATGCCAAGCAGCCATGGGAGCACAACGAAAGAAGAAAACTTCACTACTGGTATTTTGCTTGCGCAAGTCTAAGGAAATGCTTTTAATCTATCCACTGATCTTACTGGCATGTATGGAGTTAATGAAGTGCTTATTGGACATTTTTCAGTAATCTTACTGGCTTGTCTGGGATTGATAGATTGCTTATTGGTCATTTCTACACTGGGGAAAATATGCTGATTTTCTTTTTTTTACTGTAATTGTACTAGTAATTATTCCGATTATTTATTTTCTGTAGTATTTGTACTGTCATGTCTAGGGTTCATATGCTCATTATCCATTTTACTTAGGGATGAAGTTGGCAGGTCTGGAGTTAATAGCTTCATTATTCATTTTGTATACAAATTATACTAGCTTATCTGGGTTGTGTTGTAGTAAAATGTGTGTTATATTTAGGGGGTGTGGTCAAAAAGTGCACCACATATTGATATCCCATTTAACTCGATGCACATAAAACGGACTCTCCCTATAATTAACTCTTTAATCTATAATTTTTTTCTACATGCTGGAAGAAGCTTAATACTTGGCTGCCAGTGGTGACTCAGTTTGCAAAGCTTTATGGCAGAGCCTCTCTCACAGAATAATGGCCCTAATGAGACCCAGCTATGGATCCTTGTAGAAATGCAAATATTTTGCAGCAGTTTTTATTCTAGTGAATAAGGTATATGCAAGGTCTTAATTCAATAGAACGATGATAGCTTAAGTCAAGAGCCTTTACCCTTGCACCCTAGATATCATTTGTTAAGGGGTGCCCTCCAGTAATTCGTTTTTTCCTAGTTTACATAAGAAGCCAACCATGAAGGAAAGTTAGCATGGCATCAACATACTGAGCCTAAACATGTATAAACTTATCTCTGCCATGCAACACTATCATGATTATAACTTGATTAGGGTGACTAATTTATTAATATATTAATAATTCCTTTGTAACCTTGTAATAAAGTGATATGGGTTCTGATGCAAAAATGTTCCATAAAGTAGTGCTTTAACTCAAACCCTGGAGCTTATTGCTTACAATAAATAGTTTGTTACAGCTGTAGATGTTTCTAAAAATGACAAATTATGCTTTACTAATCACACCAGAAATGTGAGACTGACAATATTTTAATTCTATCCTTTTACAGTGAACTCGAAGGATTTTTCGTTCGATCGAACGATTCGAAGGATTCGAAGGATTCTATCCAGAAAAGCTATCTCCCATAGAATCCGTTTTACCTAAATAATCCAAATTTGTAAAAATTATTTCCTTTTTCTCTGTAATAACAAAACAGTACCTTGTCCTTGATTCAAAATAAGATATAATTAATCTTTATTGGAAGCAAAACTAGACAATTTTTTTAACGTTGACCTGATTTTCTAGTTGATTTAAGATTTGAAGATTCAAATTACAGAAAGATCGATTATCTGGAAAACCCCAGGTCCCGAGAATTTTGGATAACAGGTCCCGTACCTGTAATGCTTTCACTGACAAACAAAATGCTAAACATGAATGTAAATGACATTTCCATATCCATCCTTACAACTGGGCGTCCCCCACATGCATGCGTGCGCACCCTAACGTAGGTGTAACAAAGGGGAAATGGATGGGCAGTTTGGGGCAGGGGAGGGAGGGACAGAGGAGGAAGGAACAGAGGAGGGAGGGACAGAGGGGGTAGGCGAGACCTGCAGAGGGGAACGAATTCAGACTAGTGGTAGGCAGAACAATCTCGAATAGGAATCTGCCCAGTGCCCCCACATCATTGTGCCCTAGGCAGGTGCCTCTTCTTGCTAGCCCTAGGTCTGGCTCTGGTTCGCTCTGCTTGGAACCAGAATGACAATATCCAATAATTTAACAGGATGGTTAGACTGTATATAGTACAATTTCCTATGAAGGTCACATTGCTATCATCCAACTGGTCAACCAATGAGCTTATCTATAGAATCTATAGAAA